>OY982929.1:5000000-7500000 GCA_963891755.1 Pyrrhia umbra | reverse complement strand
TTATGCCTTATACGTTGTATTATATTCGTATATAAAAATATTATAAAGAGGAAAGATTTGTTTGTAGGGTTTTAACTGAAAAACTACTAGGACCGATTTTAAAAATTCTTTCACAGTTAGAAAGCTACATCTTTACGAAGTGTCATAGGCTATATTTATTTCCAGAAATAATTAGGGATTCCTACTAAAACTTGAATAATGTAACCCAAGGTGTAAAAAAAATGACCACGCGGGCGAAGCCGCGGGCGGAAAGCTAGTATTCGTATATAAAAATAAAATATTTAAATATCTGTTATTTGCTTAAAAAAACAATACAACTTTCTATGAGGTTTTTACAAACTCCAGTTATTTCCAGGACTACGATTATAGGTATCTATTATTTTTAAAGAAGGAAAAGAAGAAAAGAAGGTTCTTCATTTAACGAAAAACAATGTATAGAATAAGAACAGCCGTACCACACATTTTGGATGGTAAAAAATATTAACTCATATCTCTAACCAAATTGACTTATTAAGGTGGATACAAGTATGTACTGTATAGTGTGACAAAACAAAAGGATAACTTTATTCTACCCAATACCAATATTCTGTCCTCAATATCTTCGGAAATAGGTAGCAAATAAAAACACTAATAAGGGGCAAATAAGGCTTACGACTAATAGATTGATTACTCCACATGAGCCTGTCTAGGCAACCGAGACGTTAGCTTAACGACGGCCCGTCCGATCTCCGCCCACTGTATTGGGTTTATGCCTTAATCAACTTTCTTTTGTATATCGCAGAATGAAGGAGTGAAGGATATTTCCTGGAAACCGCTCTATCATTTTCCTCGTGCCGCTATTTGTAATGCTATTCTAAATAATATACTCAGTCAGGTACTTTAACATCTTTAGCTAGAATCTTATTATTATTTTGATATGATTGTTAGTTTACCTTATAACTGGCAATAATATGTTATGGCAATGTTCTTTTTATTGTGTATCTTAGACTACCTACAATAATTTAACTGAGATACTGATATAATGCCACCCAAAATAATGTTAAACACCTGCAATTAAAGTTCACAATAGCTCTCAATACGTTAGGTGCACGCTTCGGCCATTATCTATTATTGTCATGTCATCGCAGACGAACGATCCAGCCATTTATTTTCATGGTAATTTATTCCGAATAAAAGAACATTCCTTTTATATGAGTTTACGAGCGTGACTTACAATCATAACGTAGTTCATCTTGCAAATATTGACATGATATTGAAAAGCAATTCACGGATGTGCTTTCAAATGTGAAATGACAGTTCTTCCAATTGTCGCGTCTCCCAAGGTGTCGAGGCATGATATCACATTTAATTAACCAATTTATTTCGTGCATAACTTTGCTTAACACAACTAATTACTTAAGGATAACTCGCAGAACGCTTATAAAGAGGCTCAGAAGCAGAAGTGTCAGCCGTAAATTACGAGACAAGTTAGTAACATTATCCATATGTGCGTTCCCCGCGGGATAGGCCTGTCACTCCACAAGCGTACATTTAAATGAAAACTTCCCGAACATGATATTAGGTTTATTTTCAATTGCAACTTAAGCTCATCTTAAAAAGTGACAACGATTAGAAAGCTTTTACATTATAGAATAGAATATTCTTTATTAATGTGTACCTTATTTATTGAAATGGACTAATACTTATATAATAGTCCTTGAGATATAGAAAGCTTATAGTAAGCTCTGCAACAAAATATTATCAAGTAAAGTACAATAAAAAAAAAGAATGCAAGAAGTTGTTATTTGTAATATCGTTGTTTGTACTGTATACAACTATTGCTTTCATCAAATCTGTGTCTTAGTTTAGAAATTACCAGGTCCTTACTAAAATCGAAGCTGTGGCTGGTAAGCGGCCGGGCTTAAATCTGGCCGCACGGAGCCTGACACGGCCCCGCAGTTCAGAATGTCAAAGTGACAATTTGTCTTCTACGCCAAAATGCGATAAGTTAGCTCAAAAAGATGAACGGACGATAAATCCCCTATCCTTTTGAATAACTCGGAGTAAATTGGAAATCTTGATGACGTCACAGAGCTTAAGAACCAAAGCTATAGATGTGTTGTTCCCTTACGCTCCGCCTTACGATTGAATTCAAAATCTAATTGGAACGACCACAAGTTTTATTTTCCTGGATTTTTTATATTTATGATGAGATTACCGCCCTACACATTTGCCACTAAATTCGTTGCCACTTTACATTCATAAGCCTGTTACTCGAACAGAGCTTCTGTATGATACAGGTAAATCCCGAGCATTTCAAATAAGTAGGACATTTCAATACACGACAATCTTCATATAAATTACATTTGTTTAGCCCGATGTTTCCCCGTTTTTTGTCCCAATATCTATTTGGTTATGCATCGGAAAAAAGGATTTTGTATACTTATTATGTAAAATACGTTTCTTGACCTAATAATTTATCGAATTTTGTAGATAGGTACCTACTCGTTACAGGCCGGACGAACGCATACGCGCATCGATGAGACATGGGACGGACATAAAATACTTTTTCTTGTATTACAGTCACATATGAGTACGAAGAAGCAAAAGCGACAGTTAGCCACTAGGAACAGCTGTTTTGGCGATATTGCCTCGTTCCGCGCGATACGTCCAATGCTTACAAAATACACTATGCTCCGACAAATCGATACCTGCCGCCTGCCATCACAACGACGTTATATTTGTACTGTATAGATTCAGAGTTCACTTTATACGTAGGGTAGACTGGGTACGGTTGAAACATTTTAGCGTTTATCCTCCATTACATCGGGATTAGTTAAGCTAGCGATGACGGAAATATATTAAATAAAAGACCATGTATCTGTCTACTAATGGACAATGTTACTTGAGATCACTGTATTGTATGTTATGTATAAAATGAAAATGAAAAAAAAAAGAAATTTGTTTCAACCGTCCCCATGCCAGGGTCGGTTGAAACAGTGCCTGGGGTCAATTGAAACACATGCAAATAATACAAAATATAATAAATAAACATGTTTTATTCATCGTCTAATAATGTACGACTCGTAATGTCACAGTCAAACATCACAAATATTTTAACGCGTACTTGACGGTTTGTTCGTATGCCAATTTAATAACATCCTTTTTAGGTAGGCCAAAATATATGTATGCACATCTAATTAAATATTTAGATAGGTCACGATCTTGTTCTTGGTTAAACAATCCCATCCATCAATTTTCATCGACACCAGTACATTCTGTTTACGTACCACCTGAGTACGGAACAGTGGTTCAGTCGATTCGGACGAAGATCCGGCTTTTACATCTTCATGGGCTTGTTTTTACGTTGATAAGTCGGCCTGACCTCTCGTAGTCTTCCGTTAGGGTACTCTTGGTATCTAAGATACAAGAAAATGATATAAAGAAATTGTTTCAACTGTACCCACAAAAAATGTTTCAACTGTCCCCAACCCCCATTCTATCTATAAAACGGTTCAAAGTAAGAATGGTAATTAATTTGAATAAAAACTAATGATACAGCCATATTCTACAAACTTTAATTAAAACGATATAAAACTCTCAATACTCTAACTTTAATAAAACCAAAATAATTACAAAAATATACGAACAAAAATTACTTACTTTTCCGTCAAAAAACACAATGGGCCCTCCTATAAACAAAACCAGCGCGCGAAGGGCAAAGCAACACTAAAATTCGGGTTTCGAGTTGTCACCCGCTTCATTCTCCCCTTGTGCCCCTCACCTTATCACGCATGGTCTCTGAGATATTCGCTTTGTTTCAACCGTCCACCGTTTCAACCGTACCCAGTCTACCCTACATCCGTACTACTGGATATAGCATTGCGTTTAATATCATCCAGGTTTGTGTGCTGAACGATTTGAGACCTGGATCCAAAGCTACTGCAGTACAGCGTGGGACTTGAAAATAATATTGTAAGTACCTTCACTTCGTTAAATGAAACAGCACTCAACGTATACATGAATAACCTACATACAATCGATACGTTTGAAAACTTTAAAAGTGTGCTTTAGGTATATTATGTTGACTCGATATAGGTACTAATTTTATTAAAACGGATTAACCTTAATATTCTGAGGATTAGTTCTACTACCTATGTCACATATACGATTCTTATTAATATGATATGCAAAAGTAACTCTGCTCTTTTTTTTTCACGGTTAAACCACGATTTGAGGAAAAGGTTTATTTTTTTCACAGTGTATGAAACTGTATTTAAAAAAAAACACCGAAGCCATCTTCCATGGTTTCTTAAGGACAACTTTTAACTATCAATTTCAATATTTTCTATATGTTTACAAGGCATTGCGTACCTACTAAAAGTTATGAATTACATTGCCCAAGACGTCAATTTTACTTTATTTCTATCGTGAAACTCAGCGCGTTCTCATTTACATACACTTTGCTGACCCAACACCGATAAAACCCTTTTTATCGCAGAAAAAAGGATTTCTGAGGTTCCACAAAGATTTTTTACTATTTAATAGAAATCGGAACATTTAACAAACCATTCACTGGGATCCGTGATTTAAATTGGTGTTACTTTTTATTAGGGCCAGATGGTACTAACCTGCAGCTGTTTAATAAAATTAAAATTGACAAGCGTCTTTTGTCATCTTCTTCTATAAGAAGACGATATGGGCTGCAGGTTTTTCTAATCTAAAAAGCCCTAGTGTCAGAGTTTTCTCAAATCCGCCTGACAGCCTCTGCGACCACGATCAAGGAGGTAGTATTTTGTTATAATTTGTTTTTAAGAATACTCTCAATTCGATGCGTGCCTATCACATTGATTACGCATAACTTTTCTTCTTTTATTTTCGTATGTAGTTCTATTAAATAAATAGTGTTTCCTATGTATCCTGTTTAACCTTGATGAATTTTGGTTAAGCTGTATAGAATTATTTATTTATTACTTCTTGTAATTATGTCTTCTCTTTTATCTTGATCAATAAGCTAACCGCTACTCGCAGGCTACCGATCATAAAATGAATATTTTTGATTGTGGATTATAGGCATTATCTTGACCCAATGGCCTATTAAGTACAGGTCTCATTTTTAGCACCGAACGCATTCATAGTATAACTGAAGCTCAAGTCAACGGTCAAGACTATACGGTAGATAAGTGTTGTGATTATAACTACTGCGTAATTTATAGACCTAAATAAATTAAAGTAAACTGATTAGTAAATTATTCAAAATCATTTAAAATAAATGTAATAAAAGTCATGAGCTCCTCCTTGTTGTATAACTTTGTTAGAATAATACAAAAGAAATGCAGAAGTTAGAAAAATACGAGGCAGAGTTTCTGAAGTGATTTGCATACTAAATATAAAGAAACACTGAACATGAACGGCTCGAATCGTATGGCACGAGTTTAAAACAAATGATATGAAATCTATTCCTTTCGTTATTTTACATTAGTCGATACGATTTTTTTTACATATCAATCAATAATATAAATACATACTTAAATAATTATCACCAATCTATTTTTTGTCATGGCAAAGAGTATCTTCTTATACAGAGAAGCCTCCAAATTCATACAAATTACTTCGCCAACAGTATTTAGCCGTCCGTGGGTGAGTTATCATTTACAGATATCATTCCAAGACTCCTCCGTGCCTTTGAAAGCACGTAAAGCCGCCGTTGGTCCTGGATTATTTGTATATCCCTCATACGTTATTACGCGTAGCCAGAAGCCAGAAATTATTTGAGCTGCATCCGATAACACTGAAAGCTAGCTACAACACAGTTGGGTCAAGGACTAGGCGTGATGATGAAAAGAAAATACATGTGACTTTGAAAAAATCATACTGGTATCTATTTGCTAGGTTCCGAAACCGCAAACTTTAGCTTGAGATACTGGCTCCGTGAACTAGGCCCCACTATATTTCCAGTTCCACAGACACAGGTAATATATTATGTACGTTTCAGTAGTTATAAAAGCTAAGATAAGGGTAACAAATGCATCAGTTCCCGATTTGGATGGGAGCGATAAAAATTCGCTGATCATCGAAAAGGGGTCGGGTGTGCAAACGACGAGGCGTGCCCGCTCAACCATTTATTTTCGATTGTTCTAAATCTAGCAAATATAGCTTGCTGCCAGTGTACACTAATCCAAATTGTTAGTGGATATCAAAATTGTTTGTTGACATTTTTAGCTTTTTGCAAATTTTGTTTCGCTTTGTATTGCGAAATGAACTCAGTCACTGTTGAATCTTTTATTACGATTGACATAATATTACATAAATATTTATCTACTGAACTTTTTTTTAAGCTGCGTATTATTTCATCATAAAATGGACCTTGCGAACCAAACTTCTGGCTACTACTGAGGTTACGTAACATAGTGCCTTTAGGAAAGGTTTGTGCGAGTGACGTGGGTATCGACCAGAATGGTACGATTTTCTCATGAAGTGGCTTTTTATTGATATCTAGCTATAGCTTCTTATATTTGTTATAAGTATAAAATCTTTAACACAATAGATTCAGCAGCGATATGCCCACAAACGTTTACTCTACCTATTCTAATAAATATTCCATACATTATTATTATTTAAAATTAAAACATAATATGGTAAAAAAACTATTAAAAAATGTATACTCGTAAGTCGTATCTACTATTAATTTCCCTCGGTTTAACTAGCATCCTGGAGAAAATACTACATGCACTTGGATAAAAAATATTCCTTATGTCCTTTCCCAGTTTCCAATATTTTCATCTAAATTCTTCAATGATTTAACCGAGATGGTGAAACAAAGTGACTTTCTCATTTACATATATGATATCAATCCATGGAATATACCACAATAACAATACAACATAATTTTATTATACAGCTTATTTATCGTATTACATATTTATCGAGTTGTTATTCAACAAGTTAATATAATGCAACATGTTTTATTATAAGATAAGAGCTCGTCATGCATTCCTCGGTGAGCTACTAAATAAAACGAGTATGTGGCGCTCGGAATCAGCACCGCCATTGTAGCAAATGTATCATAAATGTATCGAGATACGTGTCTCTCCGTACAGGGAGCTTGCTATCTCACCTGCCATGCTTGACACCGACTACCGACGCGAACTATAATGTCGTTGTTATATGAAAATACTTTTTATGTACAAAACCGCAGAAAAATATTTTTTATTAGACCTATTATTTTTGGCAAAGGAGCATCTACAGTCCACCCGCATCTCGCCATTTATTATGAGTCTTACCTAATAGGGCGTGAGACTATCGTCAATCAATACTATAGGCATAATAATAAGCATTAAATGCGAAAAACGGACTGCTACTAAAAACCCTCATGGAAAGACACTCGGTCCGAACTAGGAATCGATTCTCGATCTCATGATGAACCACTAGAGACCGACTAGGCACTATAGGCAGATATAACAAAACAATAGAATAAACGAAAATTATTACGAAAAAACTGTGCACTTTGATTTAATCATGATGGCGTTTACTAATTGATTAATTATTTTATTTATTAACTATGGATGACTTACAGCTAAAACAAACAAAATAAAAGATAGTAGGTAAGTGTGACTGATAGCCAATTAAAAGTCGTCCCTTCTAAAAACAGTTTGAAAAGAAAGATTTTTATTGACTAATTGATTGAGTTCAACAAAATAATACTTATTGCATAATTATACAATGTTCTTACTGGTACATTAAGTAGGCTTATATCTTAAATATCAGCAGTGGTTACACATTAGTCTGTTAAAGACTTCGTGATACTTATTTAGATTAATTGATTGATATTTAATCGACTCAATTATTGTTACACGTGTCGTGTGATATATAACTGATATTATGTCTATGTATATTTCTGGTTTGTTTACTTGTAATTATATCAAACTCAAACATAAGCACTAAAAGATAGACACCTACATACATATTATGTAAGTGAATTAATTAACTTCTTCGTTACTTCAAGCCCTAAGACAGTCGTGTAATCTTAACATCAATATAAAGCTACTAGCTTTTCGTGCGGCTTCTTTCGCAATATAGGACAACTACTTCACGTCTTTAAAAAACCGTTTTTTCTCCGTTGAACCAAAACAAATCAGCATCCTATGACTTGATGTCTAAAGCAAACAAATATTCCATTTTACCAAAAACATCTGTGTACCAAGGAAAGTATTAAATTGTGAATTGCGTCATTGGTGCCAACCGCTGCTGTGGAGCGTAATCTTCTGGGCTCGATTACCAGTTAGGGCAAAATTATGTTGAATTTTCCATCACAGGTTTTTCAGTTGCAGCCCCACTTCTCCTGGTCACTGGTTACTACCTACCCTGTTTGGTAGGAAATAAGCGTTATGTTATGTATCTAATACTTTAGATTCTAATATAAATCGTGCCAACACGAAATAAATTCTAATAACTCCGTTTGTCTGTTACGATTTCAATTTAAAACGGTTCAACCGATTTAGGTGAAATTTGTGGTTATAAACAACATTTATATTCGATTGCGTGAAGTAGTTCCCTCAAGACACGGATGAAACCGCGGGACATAATTAGTGCTTCATAACAAAAGAGCTTGAACGAAAGATTGTTTATCTGATCCTAGACCTAAAACAATAAAGGGAAACCTTTATCCAACCTTTTAAGCTCGACCGGCGCTTTTGTCAGGTGCTGTGTCAGGTAAGCTTTTTAAAGCATGGCCAGAAATGGTGCCGTACGTGGGTTTTTCAGAAAACAAGGACAGGTACTAAGTAGGTACTAAAATAGCATAGATAAATAACTACAAGAAGCAATTAATTAGTGTTTTTTATGACCCCCGACACAAGGAGTGTTATAAGTTTAACGTGTGTCTGTCTGTGGTATCCTATCTCCCGAATGGAAAACCGATTTGAATGCGGTTTTGCACCAAAAAACTATCAGTTTACGACAAAGCGTGAAACGGAAGGACTATGTCATTCAAGATCTGTCAAAATGGAGGATGTAATTTAATAATTTTGCTATTATTTTGTGTTTTTCATCTTAATATTTCTGTTACATTTTACTTAAATTTTATATCTATGTATCTATCGATAACATATTAAAAGTATGCTTATTATGATATCATATTCTGTTTTAGGTACCTATTAGTGAAAGCGTAAAGGTTGATGTAACCAGCTATAAGTATAATCGCGATAGTTCTCAGCTATAACTAATGAAGGTATATGAGATTACCTGTTTAAAATGAAACGGCCAGAGATTTTCTTATAACTCACAAATAGCAGTATTTGCACCTGGCGTCCCTACCCGTCCTCTATATTTTTTTTAACCCCAACAAAAAAGAGATGTATTACAAGTTTGTAGTGTGCATCTGCGTGTCTGTCTGTAGCATCATAGCTCCTATAAGAAAAAATAAATTAAAAAATGTAAAGAAATCCCCAACACAAAGACCGCTAAAAAGGAAAACTAATATATAAATATTCTTTTGCGTTTAGTTAATATAAGTCGGGATTTCTTTAGTTCTTCTTCTTTTTTAATTACTGCTTAGGTATTTTGAAATTAAAGTGAATAAGCACTGAACAAATAAACTATCATGTCACGTTGTTCAATTCATGAATTGATCGACCAAACACAGCACCATCTTGTACAGTCAAACATAGGGAATATAATATTAAGTTTAAACTTACAGACGCGACATTATTGACAGCGGGGATGCGCGTCGCGAGTTTGATTCCCGAACGGAACAAATATTTGTATGGTTTACAAATAGTTAATCCGGGTTTGAGTGTTTGTGCATGTGAGATGGATGATGAGAGTGCACGCATGATACAAAGAGAGAAATACTTATAGAGCTAGCCTATAGAAACGACAACGAAAAAACTGTTCTTTGAAATTAGGCCGATTCCCGTGGTTTCAACCGGATCCCAAGGGAACTACTTCACGCGCTCATATACAATAAAAACATATCCTACATCCTTTCCCAGGATCCAAGCTATATCCATACCAAATTTTATCTAAATCGGTTCAGCCGTTTACCGTAAAAGCGTAACAGACGGACATAGTAACTTTCGGATTTAAAACATTAGTTACAACGACGCTCATTTTGTATGCACAAACAAAATAACCTATAGCATTTAGGAATTTTGTAATCTGCTCAATAATTCCAGTGATCACACTCTGCATTTAAACTTAGTGCCCTTGTTATGCAAATGTCAATAGATACATAAACACACTACACTATAAACATCAACAATATGAATTTATGCATCAAATGTTTACACGAGAAACCACAGTTAACATATTCTAGACTATTCCTGCAAATATCCCTCTGAATGAAATGTCGTTTCTTGCGACAATTATCCTACCTTTTCAAGAGCAAAGTTACGTCGCCTTATTTTAGATGTTATACAAAATATAAAGACTAAATAACGATGTTTCTGTAACAGGTACGAAGATCGTGCAGTGTGAACATGATATAAACTCCGAAGCACCTCAAAGAAGCGTATAGAATTCTGCAAAGTTTCCCCACATTTTGCCGCACCATCCGTTTGCGTCTGACTTCTAAAACTACTTGACGAGCTCATCAGAGTAAACAATAAACTGTTGTACGCAAACAAACTCTCGAGGAACGCTGAAGGCTCTATCAACTACCATTACATTGTTTATACATTTAACTTTGAGATTTAAAGGTGAAAAAATTGGTACTCTTCACCCCGTCCAAAACGTTTGTGAAAGTAATAGCGTAGCGTAGCTATAAAAACCATCCATTGTCATCGTAAAATACTGTGAATCTCCTCACAAATGAGTCCTTAAAATCTCATTCTCTTCTAAATATAATTTCTTGAATGTGTCTCTTAAAATGGGGGAGTATTTCGTAAATAATGGACTGGCAGGCCGAGACGAACGTTGTGTTCAGACATTATTGGATGTCGTGTATACTAGTCTTCACCTTAATGGCAGGTCACTGTTATTATTATGAAATTGTAACTGGGTCATGTCAACATCATACTAATGCAATATTATTAAACAAAGTGGAAAGTTCTGTTAGTTGATATTTAAATAAATGAAACTTTATCGTATTCATGTGAATCTGCGAGTAAGCCCTGACTTTTTAAGGGTGGCTTATTAATTATACGTTTAGTCAGTAGCAGTCCAAAATAAGACGTTGTGAATCAATTACATTCGATGCATTACTGCCTACCTAACCAATTATTTAAGGATGAAGATATTCATAAATCTATGATATGTCATATCATAACGTTTTCATATACCTACTCTAAAATGACGGATAAATGGAAGACACCAATAATGATCTAATAAAGGTATAATTACGTTATTAGTCGTTAGTGCGCGTCGATAAGGTGGCGTTGTGTACCGAAGTGTGCATGATAACACCCGTTCCGAATTAATTAATTACTAATATATTCATTCGGTGTACATAAGTGTATTTACTCTTATTACAAACTTAGAACTCTTACATAAATATTGTATCCTACCTTGTAACAACTCATGGTTAAGAAATACTTCTACACAAGTCCAAGACTAATTTCCATTTAACCTACTTTAAAAAATATTTAAAACTTTCGGCCTGAACGACGGCACAAAGAAATGGAAGCGAACGCCGCGATTGTAAATAACTTTGAGTGTTAAAAAGAAAAATAAGTTATAATAACATTGCAACCTTATAAAATAATTCTGCGATACCACTGCGGGTACTCGGTTGTTTTCTTAATTAATCTTCACCATCCCCTTTGGGTATACTAAAAGCAACTCTTTATGATTTTTTATTAAAGAACATCGTAAAAAGTAAAGGCAAGATAAACCGTGCTACTACCAAAGAGCTTGTTTTTTACCTATACTTATCTACTTATTTTACAAAAAAACATTATTGCTTCGTACACCACGTGTTATATATCATATCTTTTTATATTCTTATGGGTAATCATAACATTTATTATAATCATATAATCATTTATAACACCTATTTGCCAGTCGGAAATAGAACCAGTTTGCATGTAAATTCTACTAGGTACTTGTTACGAATATATATACGAATCATGTTTAATTAATATTAATCGCAGACCGTGCTAAGGTAGTACCACTACTGTATGTTACACCGCAGACGCGGCGTATAACACAACGCGAACAAAGACAAATTGCATGCGCAAACACATTGCCGTACTCATTATACTAGGTACGATTTATTATTAACAAAGCTTTGACTAGCAACTGTAGACTCGTCGACCACGATTTACAGAATCGAAGGGTTAAACCGACAAGTATCTTCAATATCTAAGAAATCAAAATTCATTTACATTCAAATGAGGCAAAAACTTTGCAAAAGACTCAAAACCAGCCCTGAAGTGCCAACACTTTAGCAGTTTTTAGTGTAAATATTGTGACGTGGCGCAAGAAACTCTCGAACAACATGAACACTACCTTTATTATACTAACAGGACAGGAGCAACACTAATCAAAACTAGACACAAATATAAATAATTACGACATAAGCCTACGTGCAAAATGTCAGTGAAACAACAAAATAACGAGGGTATAGGCGGCGAGAGCCAGCGTGCTGGCAACTAAAGTCCTGCGATTCAGAATAAGATTAGATAAGGTACCTATGTACAAGAAGCGTTTCAGGTGGAGTACACCCTTTGTAACGATAAGCCCATTTTATTGTCTGCGTTCGTCGCTGGCCGCTCGCCTTTATCTTTTTACTGTCGGCTCGGACCGGCATTAGCAATATGCTCCACAAGTTACGGCTTCAACGAAAACTGGAAGAGGACAATTATTTTTTTACTGACTGATCGATATTCCACAGCCATAGAGTTAGTACTATGTCTTTTTAGGGTTCCGTAGTCCGACAAGAAACCCTTATAGGTTCGCCATGTCCGTCTGTCTGTCTGTCTGTCCACGGCATAGCGCAGAGTTTCTTGGTACTAGAAAGCTGAAATTTAGTATAGATATGTATATTGATGACGCCGGCAAAGAAGTAAAATAAAATTATGTTTTTTTTTAGTGTAGCTCCCATGCCCGTAAAGTGGGGATGTTTTTTTCTCTCATATCCCTTCGTGTGAGGTATCGTTAGATAGGTCTTTCAAAAATATTATAGGTGTGTCAAGACTATTTTTCGGTTAAATGAGCCATTTGCGAAATATCTAGCTTTTAAGTGCAAATTTTTGTTCAATACGAGCATCCGAGCCTCTTACTTTTGAATGGTTGTCCCTCGAAATGTGAAAAAATTCACTGACGTAATACATGTAATGAACTTACAAGAAAAACTATCACGGCTAAGTAGGCTTAACCGATTACATAGTAATAGTTGACTTACTAAGACCTACTACGGAACCCTACTGCGCGTGGCCCGACACGCACTTGGCCGGTTTTATTTATTAATCAAGCTTCAATCAAACTAGGAGCAGATACATCAAATATAGTTGTTCAGTGTAGGCGTAGCGTTCAAACAAAGAGTACGTGACTGTTGGTGCGAATGTAATGAATATTGCATCCGCGTGGAGCTTGCACCGCTAATTGGACATATTTGCTCATCCCATGAATTGACATGCTATATCCAATACCACGTTTGACGAAAGTAATTTCTTGACTGAACATCCTATGCCAAACTTCAAGAACGTGCTGATTACAAGATCGATAAAACGTAATCTGATCCAAATTATAAAAAAACTATTTATTTTTATTAGGTAGCGTTTTGTAGCGTAAAGACATAAAAACGTTTGTGACATTAAAATTCACATGAACATTTCACAGCTGTTGTGACACCCCGAGGCAATTTTCACGAATAATCGGAGAAACGATCGACCTTAAAATATGTAAATTTCATTTAATACGTTTATTATTTCAATTTTACAACCAATCGTATCACACGAGTCTTATAACCGTTGATTAAGATAACAATTATATTAAAAAGCTTGCTTCTATATAAATTGGTATGCAAAACATCTATCAGTCGAACTTTGTTCATCGTGACAAGTTTATTTTGTATATAAAGTCGTTCATGTAATTTTTCCTAAAGGTGCTCTTTATATGTTTTCTCAAACTTCAAAGCCCGTTTACTGCAAAGCGTTTCTCTTTTCTGCTTGGCCGGACCCACCCGAATCAGGTAGGTATACTTGCTTTACTTTGTTGCCAGGTTGACTATCGCTGTCCGCTTTGGCTAAGCTTCGTTTATTCTGAAGCGCTTTTGTTGACGGCAAACTTAAGTTTATCCGTCTGAAGTGCACAGCGTACTCACTTGTATGCTAATGTTGATGCAACAAACACAATAAACAGTAAAACACCGCTGACGCGGCAGACAACATGATCCCATCGTGAGAATGTCAAATTTGTCCAACAAAGTCCCAACTGTGTAAGATTTACTTAACTAATTCTGTTTTGTATTAGCAGACAGCCAGTAGAATTGATTTTCTCTTTTAACAGTTCTTAATTCTCAACGGAATAAAAAGTCATTCCTTGTAAAACATGCAGCTGATAAGTAAGTCGCTACAACCGCCAATTATACCGGGAGCTAGTCATTGAATGTTTCTCACGTTTATTTTCCCTCCCTTCACAATGCACACATTCTTCATGCTCATTATCTCCACTTTGCACTGTATGAACAAAGTATGACAGCACATTCATTAGAAAAGCAGTCTTTTTCATCTCCACTAACTTTTGTATAGCTATTTATGTGTAGCTACTTAATCACAGATTCTTAATACTTTTATAAATGGGGTAATATTAAGTTATTGTAATAATATTTGTGTTGATTTTCGTACCCATTTGTATAAAAACCGCGTTTGACCTTTGATGTCCTTTAACAACAATTGGCACAGGTGACATAATACAAAACATTGTGCGAAATTACCTTAATAATTCACTTTTAATATTAAATCGCGTGGGTGGAAAACATTTAACCACCAAAAATAAATGTTCTTGTTTTTAACTAAAATTTCCCCTAAAAACATTCATGTTTAAACGACTTTCTTGTTTCCCTTTTTTGTTAAAACCTTTAAAACACCGTGTTGCTACATTTATTACAACATGTTCCATTTTCCTTCTTTAATCAAACTCTCTCTTTGTGCATTACGTTGATAAAGTCGTCTTACATCAAAAGGACTTCAAGGGTTTCCAATTATAGCGAGTGTTTGCGAACATTCATTGTTATCTTATCTCCGACTTGTGAATCTTTTTTCACAGCGAGGTGTGCTTGGATTGTGAAGCTACCTCTGTTCTCTCGCTCCATTATCTTTCAAGTCTTTTAAGCGTTGTTAATCCTCGTTCATTACAATAATAAAAATATATCTGAGTCGCCACCTTGCAATAAGATTTTATATATCCAAATGGATAAAAAGATTCACTGCGCCATAATATATTTAGTTCAATCCAGTTACGCCCTTAGATAAAACGAGGTAAGAGATCATAATGCATAACAAAGAACAAGGGCACTTTAATTTTAAATAAAGGTCCACTAAAACGTTTCTAAGCTTTCACACATATTAAAAACGTTATAATGTATTCACTGTTCATTACTTCTATGAAAGAAAGTAATAAAATTTAAAAATAAGCGCCGTCAAAATTAATGTCAGCAAATATGAGGTCTGATAACTGTGCTGCTTAGACTTGTAGTTACTTTATGAGTTTCCCGAAGGTGGAAACGAAGTGATATTAATTAGTAAAACCAGTACCAAAATTGAAATATCGTAACGAGATTCGACAGCAATTCGAAACAGCATTCAACTAAATAAAACCGAACACTACGCGATCAAACTGCGCCATTACGGTAACATTAATTAGATACGCTCTATCCCTACTTAACTTCTAAAATAACGTAAAATGTTCAAAACAATCAACTTAATACATTTGGTAAGTAGACCTCAAGGGTATATATTACTTCGTCATGCATTCAACAGGTACAGTTATATGGCAGACATCCACTGAAGAATGGATATGCGTTTACGATATCTTATACGAGCGCTACAATGGGGTCGCTGGAGTGGCGGCCGAAGACGGCGGGAAATTGGACGCCGGGAGGTCGACGAGGTGCTGGTGGCACGTCAGCTGGACTAAGGTAAATAATTAAATCGGCTAAGCGCTACTTACGCGGGGTGCGCGTTCCGGGGTGCGATAGCAGCGGTGGTGTGTGAGGCCGCGTGGCCGGGCTGCGGCAGACTGTTGCTCCCGGGCCCGCTTCACTTGTTACGTGCCTCCCGCCCGCCCTGCGCGGATGGTAGCCGCCCTCCGCGCGTCGCACCTTCAACCCCGTTTCGACAACCCCGCCCCGCATCCGCTCACCAATATCACGGGTCCTTCACTTTGCAGCATCCTCACTCACTTGGGTACGCACAAAGGTTAGCATTTTCATCAGTTTCTTACGGATGCAGCCTTCGTCAGTCAGGTAGACACATGTCGTGTCATGTCGCTTGGACGTGGAGTTTTTGTCCAAAAGTAAACTTTATCATGATTCAGCATGACATTCTACTTTTACATTAGAATAATTATTGTTTTGTAATGGGTTAAGCTCGGGTAAAGCCTGCAGACTGAGGTTGTAATTGTTTTCATTTGCCTCGGTCATGCAACAGTACATCCCAATCTAGTATACTTAGTGTTCTTTGTCCTTATTTGGGGTTACAAAAGTATATACACGTGTGTTCCATCGTATATACAAACTGAGTGACAGCGGCGGCCTCAACATCAGTATCTAGAACGCAATTCAATAACAGCCCAACTACGAGTCACATTTACCTTCATAAACACCTACACAATGTTTATTTATAGACACATTATTGAGTTTTAGTGATCCCTGAGCACAACGAGCCCCTGTATTTTTGCGTCAAATTTCTTTGCAAATAAAGTGTACGATCTGCTCTTTCCAACGCGTGCAATGTGCAGTAAATATAGTTGCAGTGTTTTTCAGAAGCAGTTTTGTAGCTAACTCAAAGTCAATTAAGGGAAAATTAAAATACTTAATTCTATTTTAAAATATTCATTTATATTACAGCAAATATATAGGTACTATTGTTGAGGTCGGGTAATCTGCAGATTAGTGTAAAAATAATCTTATCCCTCGACTGCAATTTCAACGAAAATTCCAACAAAAGAAGCTTACAAAATACTCTAAGTGAATGAAATTGAAAAATCTTCAAACATGTAGATTATTGTAGATACATACGTAGCTATACGTATTTATTGATGAGAAATGTCTACGTTATCATGTAAATGGATTTATACATAAAGTGAAGTACGTACATATATACAAAGGATGTGATAGTTACACAATTATCAATTATTGTATGTTACAACATTATTATCATTATGAAGGTACGTTAATTAGGATACAAGTAGAGTCAGAGCTTGGAAGGAGATTTATGGGAAAGCTATAATCGCGTTCATATCGTAGAAAAAACAAAACAAACTCAAGGTCAAGGAGTTAAATCAAGAACAGGTATAAGATTGAAGTCTTAAATAAGTGGCTTCTAAGCGGTTACGCCCCAAGCAAAGAGTAATCGATTGGTAAATGCAGAGACGACATCAATCGCGCGTGTCGCCGACGACAGATTTGCGATAATCCACACGATTAGACGACAAGCACGTCTTCTGCCCTCCCGAACGTATTTCATAGATTGAAATAATAATTATGCTATGTCGGGCGACCGCCAAACGTTAATTAAAGAGGTGCATCACTAACAAATTATCCAAAGTTAATGAGTGGGAAATTGGTTCGTTCGCGTTATAAGCATAATAATAGTGTAGGCACTCATGTGGGCTTGTTTATTGTAATTTATTGTTAAAACGAGTTATTGGAGGGATGAGTCGCGCCTTCGAGGTTTTCAGGCCCACACAAGGGCCTAGCACCAACGCATTAATGTAATCGTTACGTTAATGTTAGTATTTTTCAAATCATAAATACAACTGTAACAAATAAACCTATATTTGAAATGCATAAATAACCATTTTCAGCACCCAAAGATATGATTAAAGTCATCAATTTAAATAGTGCGCAAGAAGCGAGTATATTCCATTCGAAAATCGCTTTCGGTGAAGTTAATTCGTGCTAGGCCCACCAGGCCAGCATGTTGAATAAAGTATTATCATAGTAATCTTAAAAACATGTTCCCCTCAAAAAAGATTTCTCCTGTATCGTGGAGGCATTAACATAAATAAATGCACCAATGCCTAGACAATCATATTTAGATCCCTCAAATAAGTACGCAGCAGATACTGCGCCGGGGTTTAGCGCTATGTCACTTCCCTATCACACGTTACCCTAACACACGTTCTACATTACACTAACACGGTAATTATTATTCGTTTTTGTTTGAAGCACGTGTATATAACATGCCCACGATAGTATATTTTTATCTTCGTATTGTCGGAATTGTGCCCGAAACGCCAATTAAGTAGATGTCTAGTAGGTACATGGGTACAAAGCAAAACTCAAGCTTATTCGGAATAATACAGAAATAGCAGCTTAGCTCAGCTTAGCTTATCAGTATTTCACCCTACGTAGGTACTGCATTTAGCTCTCTTCACTGGTAACAATGTAGGCGGAGGATTATGCACTGTATGATTTCCACAATTTTATTTTATAAAGTTCTAGATAAACTGTCAAATGCGTGGTAGTTGACAGGATTCAACTTGTTTTTGTGTATTTCAAGCGGAAAATTTACACACGGGTCCTAATTTTAGCACTAAACATATTTTTAATCATTAACATATTTTTTGAAGGCAATCGGAATTTATTTTTGCTTCTGTAGGTCAGACAGAGGCATATTTGGTGATATGATTCCCTTGACATTATTTATTATTGTTTAATAGCATGAATGTAAACTCATATTTTTATAGCTTCCTTGATTGTTCCTTGAATAATTTATTGATCCCGGTAACTTATATTTAATTTATTATCACGTATTTGCCACACTGCTGCTACTCCTTTATGTACTTAAATAAAATAATATTTAACAGATCCGCCAAATCACAAAATGTCGATGTTCTCTATAATCGTAGAACGAAACGTACGCTCCTAAGTGAAATATAAAACAATTTGTATAAAATGGTAGGGTAGAACCGCTGGCAGGGCGGGCGGCGGGCGGCACTCAGGGCTCTCTCAAGGGCCTCGTAGAACCCTATTCTCCGAGCTAGTTCTTTTTCGCTGTATCTCTAAATGATAGGATTCATTTAAAAATACCTAGGGGAAAAAAGAGCTTTTTAATAGATCTATGTATTTAAGTTTTTAAAATTTTCCTTACCCTTCAATACCTGCATTCCACAAAGCATGCTTAGGTGGTAAGAAAAAAAGTTGAGTAACAATCGTGGACCCTGTCGGGCACAGCAAGGACTGTATATTTGTAGGATAGCGAGCTTCATTTGTAGCTAACACATGAGTATAACGTGAGTGCATATATTATGTTAGAAAAGCCTGAATTGATTTATGTGATGTCGACATGAAAACTGTATTGAAATTTGGAGAAGGACATAGGGTAGTTTTCTCCGGGTGCGTGAAGTAGTTCCCCGGAATACGGGTGACACCGCGGGAAACAGCTAGTTTCTAAATAAATAAGTATATTAGAATTAAGTATATTTAAATACTCTTTGACGGAACGCTTTGAGAAAACCTAAATACTAGTGCTTGTTAGGTGAGTAAAACCTGCAGCCCGCGCTGTTTCCGCGTGACATTAAGTTTTCGTATGCACACATGAGCAGTTATTATTGCACCGATATAGTAATGCTACCAAATTATAATTTTATCGCTCAATATAAGGTGATAAATAACTAATCCTCCTAATTTCTAAAACCATTACACTCATTAATGCGTGCACCAGTGCGCCACTGAGCCACTGATAAGTTGCAAGCCCGTTGTTTACGATTGAGACTAAGCTAGAATATTGTTTAAAATTTAACCAGGTGTCTACGATGTTATTTTTATTTACTGCTTTTGTTTTTGAGTAACTATGGGAAACAATAGCCATTTAAAATCAATAAAACCAACAAATCAAATTTATTTACATTGTAACAAACATGAACTAAACACAGATAAACTCCTAAATAATGTCATACTTGATCATCAATATTATTGATGAGCTGGTACTCCTTACAAAATGAATAATATTTACTCAATTAATTACAATTCAATGTCACACTTATTGAGTCAAAACACGCGTCATCAGCGAGACGTCATCGTGACCTATTATTTTAATTAAATACAAATCTACGCACAAATATTTAGTGTATTAAACACAATATGTTAATTTAAGATGTCATATTTTAAGACCCAAAATATAGATAAAAATATCTCTGTGGCGGATAAAAAATAACTCAGTATTTTTAAACAACAGGGATCCTTTTGAAGGGCGTCTCGAGAGGGGTGAAGTGGGCTATCCCGTCCATAAGTGACAGCTCCTGAAATAAAAATAAACAAATCTCGATATTTTATTTGTGGAATGTAAAACCTCGACGGGTGGTACGTGATATAATTAAGTACGCTACAGATACTTTTTGATTAGTCAACTCTTCGTTCTTATACTCTTTTTCTGCTTAGTGCATTACTTGCTACCTGCTTGTACCTATTATTAAGTATATGTGTAGCCTATAGGTAGGGCTGCCATTCGTCCGGGTTTTCCCGGATTTGTCCTAGTTTAGAGGGCGTCCGGGGTGCGTCCGGGCGGGTTTTCAAAGAGCGTCCGGAAAAATCCCGGACTTTTTACCTGATATCCGATCTCGCTTCATTGAAAGGTAAGCAATAAAATAAAACAAATAATGACAAAGTGTCCGGGGAAATAATCAATCTCATTCAAAATATCCGGGGTTTTTATAGTATTAGTCCAGGGTCGACGATTTGGGTATAGGTAATGTAATCATTTAGTTTAACTTTTTATGTACCTACCCTGCAAGAAGTCTATGGACATAATAATGTTCACCTACCTTAATCCTTTAAACAACAAAAATATTCTACACTTCATTATTTTCTACTACTACCCTACGTAGTGGCTTTAGTTTAATGGTCATTTATTCAATTCAACAGTAAGTAGCTTGTTTCAAAGTTAATTAAATTGCGAGTGGAATGTGCTAATTAAATTAATCGGACCGTTTTTCCTACGAATAATATAAACTGTCCTCAAAGTAATGTTTATATTTTCAAAAGAGAAGACTTACTATGGATTCGTTAAAAGTGTATAGGTACTTTGAGTTTCTTGTTGCGACCCAAGATTGGGTACCGCGAGTGTTTAGTGAGAGCTATAGAATTGTTTTTCTGCGGTCATCGTCAGGGGAAACATACAAGATTGTTCATCAAAGCAACGTTTAATGTTTGGAGAAGCCATTGGGCACTACAAGTAAGAGTATTCACAATAGTAGTCATCATAGCCGTAAAAGGTAAGTACCTTGATGATTTTTTTTCTCTCAAGCGCGCGACCCTGTTTCAGGGACATCATGCTAATCACAATTTGCACTCATCTACGGCTAAGCCAAAAGGAAGGATTATGATTTCAGCAGTCTATCTATGTATGTATCATGTGCGTTGCCTACACTGAAATACCTAAATTACAGCCCCGATTTCGATGAAAGAAATATTAATCGGTTCGTTATTATGGCGCGGAAGACATAGGTTACTTTTTATATTTTTAAATATTCCTGCCGTTGGTGCATGCTACCGTCTTCACATAAACTTTTCTTGTATCATTTTTCGGAATAAGTGGGGATAATTTTACTGTAGTAATATGGTTAACAGCTCTAGGATATCTACTTTAATATTGCTCTTTAACTACTGAACTGCTTTCTTTGGCAGTTACACAAAGCTTACACTTAAAAGTGAACTTACTTAGGGATTTTCCCAGAGTATTGCTTGTCTATTTATTTCACGAGTACCTAATGTTGAACAGAATTGTGTAGACAATATATAGGTAACTATCATCCCACCTACATATTGTCAGTTACATGCCCTTTTATCGCCATTAGCAGCCGTATGCCATCTATCAATCTATCTATATCTATACTTATAATAAATCTGTAGAGAGGTCAATTTTGTACATGAAATATATTTCCAAAATAACTATCAGGGGGTGATTAGGGATCGATACTGATGCCAAAAATGCAATCAGTAAATTTTTTGTCTATCTGTCTGTCTGTATAAACGTTATAGAAACAAAAACTACTCGACGGATTTTAACGAAACTTGGTACAATTATTTTTCATACTCCTGAGCTGGTTATAGTATACTTTTCATCACGCTACAATCAATAGGAGCAGAGCAGTGAAGGGAAATGTTGGGAAAACGGGACAAGTTACTCCATTTTTTAAGCTTCCGTCGCGTGTGCAACCTTAATGGTTAAAGCTACACAGAAATCAAGGCTATAGGCTATATATCATCACGCTAAGACTAATAGGAGCGGAGCACCACTATTCCACACGGACGAAGTCGCTGGCAGAAGCTAGTATTAAATATGAGTACCTACATAGACAGATGTTGGCAGAATAATTATTATTTCCATTTTCATTGCCTGAACATTATTAGTGATATTATTTGGGTTTATTATTTGAACCGCTCACCTTTATCTAAAAGTGAATATTGTAATATTTAGTTACTTACCTAAATATAATAAAAATACCTTGAAAAGAGTATCTACTTAACCTAAATAATAAAAGATTGCAAATACCTACATTCGAAACAGATAAAGCCCCTATCGTACACAAATATCCTCGTAAATACAATATTATTACTAATAAATGATAATGCAAGGTATTTGCATCTGCCTCTGTATCTGAGGTGATTGTGTAGCTTTATTGCTACTGCCACTTCAACTGCGCTTCATCAGTTTCTTCTACTTCCCATGCTTGACTACGCTATTATGTCAATCACCCCAAGGCTCAACTATATACAGTTTAGCAACTTCAAATGTATAGGGTTCCGTAGTCAAAAAGGTACCTACCTACCCTTAAACTTTCATCATGTCACTCCGTCCGCAACTTAGCTCAGAGACTCTTAGTACCAGAATGCTGTAAATTGATATATATCATTGACAAAGAGCTTGAAAAGTTTGCACGTACATTGTTAATTTAGTTAAAAGATCGTTCAAATATTGTGGATGCGTGAAAAAAAAACCCCAAACATCCATTTGCAATATATTAAACTTTGAAGTGCTAATTTTTCTTAAGGTCAACTGCCACCCCTTAACAGCTAAATAGTTGTTTCTGGATACGAATATATTCTCGGCAAGGAAAACTACCAAGCATATGTATGAAAATGAAAATTTTCGTCCAAAATCCATTGAAAATTACTGAGAAGAAATTGTTATAAAGTTATCTTAAACAGGTATTAATCATAATATTTGTTGGTTATGAAAATTAAATATCGTGGCTTATACTAACTCCATTAAATAATTCCAATTCTGGCAGAAATTAGAAACAAACTAAAACTTTGACAACTCGATTGGTATAGTGGCCGAGTGATTGATTTCAGCAGTATACTATAGTAGGATACCTATAGTTGTTTCAGTATTGAGTGATTTTGCATGAAAGATGTATACCTATTTAGAAACTCATTCCAAACCGAGAAAAAGTTAACCTACTGTAATAAACGCATTTTTTACCAAAGTCCAGTCTAGTTTTGGGTTTGTGCCATTTCTTCTAGAGCGAATGTTCGGTTCAGCTGCTGTACATGCTATTTTGTGAAATTTTAGTGCTACTGCCATAATATAGGTATAGTTGCCGAACTCGCAAGACACCAGTCTCTTGATATAAGTTATCAGTCGGGAAAAGAATTGGCTTTCTGTAGCTTACCTTGAGGATGGCCCGTTGAGAACGCTCTGCTTAAATTAGGTGTGTCTTATGAGCCACCCCCCCATGAGGTAATGCAGTAGTTTATGATTGATTCACACAGCGTGTGATAAATCATCTCAAGGGTCATTTTATCTGCTATCTGTCCCATCTTTTTAAAAATGTGTAACAGTTTTTTATCACGTCCACTAACATGCTCAATTTGTTTTGTCCAGGTAAGATGTTTGTCAATAAAAATACCGAGGTATTTTATGTTTGCCACCTCTTCAAAACATGAGCATGAACATGCTGTGACTGTGTTATTATTACACATGTGCAACTTGACACTTAAATGGACTGGACATGGGTGTCTTGAACTAACACTAAAGTTTATGACTTTAGTTTTGTCCACACTGAGTGTCAACAAGTTATAGGTTAGCCATTCAGCGACGCGCTTCATTCCATTATCTGCAGCCTCGTAAACAGAGTCCCATGTTTTATCATAGAAAACTATGGCCGTGTCGTCAGCATAAGTAAACATCTGTGCTTTATGGAGTGGCAGGGAGCAAAGAGTATTTATATAAACAATAAAAAAACATAAATTATAAAAACAAAAAACCCGACTGCGTAAAAATACTCTTATTATAAACTAAAAAGAATAAAACAAGTCTGGTTGATCTGAACTGAAGGACTTTAACAGTCGGGACCCATTAAATAACCTAGACTGATTCCTATCCAATATGGGTCCCGACTGTCAGAGTCCTTCAGTTCAGATCAACCACACTTGTTTTATTCTTTTTAGTTTATAATAAAAGTATTTTTACGCAGTCGGGTTTTTTGATTTTTTTATGTTTTTATTTTGAACTTTTTAGTTAAGGATAAATGTGATCGTGAATGTCGCATTTTATTGGTGACGGTTTTTCGAACTGGTCTTTCATTTGATACCCATATTGTTACGGTAAGAAAAAAATTTCAACTCCCCCCCCCCCCCATTCCGCCATTTGCGGGCGCCATTTTGAAAATCAATATAGCCTATGTCACTACTACAATTTAGACAAATCCAACGACACCTCATATGTCAAAAACCGTCCAGCCGTTTGGGCTGTAGGGCGTGCCAAAGAAATGGACATACATACATACAATCGAAAAACATAACCCTCCTTCTGTCGCAGTCGGGTAAAAAGAGTTGGTCCAAGTACGCTATCTACTATATTAAAATTAATTGAACTATAAATGTTGCATTTAAGTCGAGCATTGTCTAAAACCGGTGTTTCTTTTTTAACTCTATAATTAAGAATCTGACAAGCTTGTCACGTGTTTCACCTTCCACCAACCACAAGAAACTTTCAATTCATAGCAGTATCCATTATTGGTGGAGTCAGTAAAATACAATTAGACCGAACAACTTAAAGGCCCTCACCTAACCGCACCATTCTATTCAGTGTCTATCTAATCCGCCTGACCAACGTTGTTATTGTAACTTAAATCCGATATTCATCGGATCTAGTTCGGTGAATACCGATATAAGTACCTACTTAGTTAAACGTAACCGAAACTTAGGGTAGATAACTAGTAGGTACCTGCCTAAATAAGCTTAGTCTCGATTTTTTTTAATGGAATATAAAACCTAAACCTTAGGTATTTATATTTGTGCGGGATATTCGAAAGAGTTACCGCGCCCTCTGATTAAAAAGTGCCCAAGAAGGGACATGGATGGGTTTTAGTCAGTAAGAGTGTGATACTCCCTCTCGCCCCACCTATGGGGGAGTCATTTGATGATATCCCATTCGATAAAAAATAAAAAAACCATTTATATTTTGTAACTCACCATTAGGTATCTAGTATCTAGCTACTGCTTACAACATACCTAGATTCTAGTGAAAGCTGTACGAAAAGGAAGAACTACGATGTTCAGCGAACGAAATTGTGAGGAATATAATCATAATTTCACCTCAAAACGAGTTTGTTTTGTTGTCAAAATTTTGAAACAAAACGAGGATATAGAAAGGACAGGTAAATGTTGCAATTTCTTCATTAACCTACCCGAGCACTCTGTATGTAGGTAACTATTGCCGGTGCAAGCTGCCAAAATAAGCATTTGTGAGCGAGTAAGTAATCCGTGCTGACTACTGCTTTCATTTTTTGTTTTGACTACTATGATCTGATGTAATTTTAATTGTCTCTTACAACATCTTTTAAATACATACATATTTAACTGATAATGTTTAATAAAACACATTTTATTTATATAATTAAACTTTGACTAACCGGTCAAGTCAATGACTGAACTCTTTAGTGTCTAATAGGCACACAAGAAGCTACTTCCGTCTGTACCTAATTTTTAATTGTTTCACTTTGTTATATGACCTTTGATATAATATGAGTATTTATACAACACTAGCTTCTGCCAGCGACTTCGTCCGCGTGGAATAGTGGTGCACCGCTCCTATTGATCGTAGCGTGATGATATATAGCCTATAGCCTTCCTCGATTAATGGACTATCTAACACTGAAAGAATTTTTCAAATCGGACCAGTGGTTCCTGAGATTAGCGCGTTTAAACAAAATGACAACATTTCCCTTCACTGCTCTGCTCCTATTGATTGTAGCGTGATGAAAAGTATACTATAACCATCTCAGGAGTATGACAAATAATTGTACCAAGTTTCGTTAAAATCCGTCCAGTAGTTTTTGTTTCTATAGAGTTTATACAGACAGACAGACAGACAGACGGACAGACGGACAGACAGACAGACAGACAAAAATTTTACTGATTGCATTTTTGGCATCAGCATCGATCCCTAATCACCCCCTGATAGTTATTTTGGAAATATATTTTATGTACAGAATTGACCTCTCTACAGATTTATTATAAGTATAGAAGATAAATATGTATATGTAATAATCGGTATGTCTGTCTAACCTAGCATACCTTTCATTTTAGCCCAAGTTAAAGAAATTAACTAGGTAGGTACTTACATGAAAAAAAATCTGCCACATACAGTTAACAGTAACTATGGTGGCAGCATTCGCTTCACTCGACATGACATGAGTATTTACAGAAGATGAGGTTGTTGCTTACCAGTTAACAAAGATTGTCAGGGCGGCTTAGCCAGAACAATTTAGATCCTAAAAGAGTAACTTGAGTTTTATTTACGGGTTATATACCTATATATTTCTCCATATAACCCAATTAGGGCAGTGGTGATAGAATAAAAGACTGATTTCAAATCAAAGTAGCAATCCACTGCCCACGGTAAATTACAACTGTTTGTTTAACGAACTTGTTGCAACAAAAAGTTTCTAACAACAGTCAATATAAATTCATAACAGTCGATAAGGACCTCTCTAATCAACAATTGGAGGGCCTTGCCCTGTCCTCACGCCATTAGCAAGTACGCTACACGCATACTTACGACCTACTTTGAACTCGCCCTTATCTAACTACTATTGGAAAAGTTTTTTCCTTTGTCGGGAATATACCACGATAATGATTCTGACGTCCGTTTATCTATCTTAATGATGACATGTTTTTATTTTATTTGTTTGCTAATTATAAAAATTATGATAACAACATTAAACCTCGACTTCTGATAGTCTGGTGTTAGACTATAATAAATTGTGAGGAAGGCGAAACAATCTGATAATACAAAGATTAAATCAAGGTCCACCGGCTAGTTTATTTGCAGAATATTGTAATTTCTATTGCCACTGTCGGTAGTCGGTACCCATATAAGACAACTGTCTTACATGTTTGTTTGCATGCATGGGACTCCGTGGCGGTCAGACTCAAAATTCATTTAAATTCATTATAAGACCATCCCCCTATCCTGTACGATAATATTTTGGTGGAATATTTATTGCCATTAGTAGACATCATTGGCGTATAGGACCGCCAAGAAGCTTATAGGTCTGCGAGACCGATATCAATTGTCACAAAAGGTTGACCTAATTCATAGGCACGTATTCCCTTCATCATCTAGTTTCTCTATATATTCTTGATAGCCAAAGTATTGTAATTTATATTATTCCGTATTGTTTAGAAATCCATTCAGTTACTATAGATTAAAGAACTGTGTGGTGCTGCATATTTTGAAAAGAAAATGTTCACACCGCTTGTACTACACGAAGCCGTTGTATTGTGTCGTTCGGCGAAAATCCAGTATTTCCTGTCCATTTCTGAAGAATGTAATTTTAAAGCATAATAAATAAAACATTGATGAATGAAGACTCAAAAAGTAATCGTAAATAGTAAATTTCGTACTTTAATGCAATTATTTAACTGGTTTTTTTTTATGTTAGTGTAGTCACTTTAATTCTTGAAAGAAAAATAAAGATGTCTGGTTTTGTTACTTCATTAGGAAGCAGGTGATATGGTTAATGATTAATAGCAATAGATTCCCCTCAGTCATCATGCTACTCTGGGTAGTTAGCTTACTTCTTCGGGAAATTCTAACATGACGTTAGTTATCCATCGAGCTATGCATATAGCTCGAGATATTTAGTAAGTAGTTTATATATATAGTTTATAGTAGTAGATATTTAGTAATTATTGATATTTTTTTCTGAGACGTAAAATAAAGACTTAGTAAGTGATTACAGGATTCTTAAAATACCAGGCAAGTTTCTAATGCTTCATAAATAATTCAGTACAATATAATTGAAGTTATTGTACATTATTGAGGTCAGCGACTATTATGCAAGGCGATTATCAGGAACCTCTAACAATCGTTTGCATTTTAATAATGTTATCCTCGCAATAGACGTCGTAATTTGTGTTGCGAAACTAAATTTAGTGATAAAATAAAACAACAATAGTACGCCGTCGTATTCCTTATATTGTAAGAAAACATAAAACATCAACAATTCATAAGATGGCAATAAAATGCAAATAAATGATTTTAAACACAAATAATTGATTTAAAATATAGGTGTTATAAAAAGTCTATAGTGCTGTTGCGAAAACGAATATACAGTTCATATTTTCATTACAATGAATACGACCTATCCCCTAATAAAATGAAAGAAAAATGAAAGATAAGAAAGGGCGCCACCTTTTTCTCTGATGGTGTTATTTTGTATCCCTCTACTAATGTAAATGGTTTAAACTGCTCGATGACTTAAGATCTGCTTATCTGTGATACAAATAATATCTATATTTCTTAATGTTAATATTATCATCAAAAATATAACGTAACTTCCACAACTTCTTATGAAACAGTGTTCACAATGCGCGCTTCTCGTCGCGCCATATTGACAGGATCCGATCTCTGGAGGTGGCGGCGGTGGTGCTTTATTTGATTAGGCCTTTGGCCTTGTAAAGGTCGCGCATTAATCCTTTAAGGTAACGGATTTCGCGCTGTAAGTCGGAACATTTGTCGCTGAGTTTAGAGTTCCGCTCGCGCATCTGTTGTTCTTCATTGAGAAGGTCTTCGATCTCAGCCTTCTTCTTCTGGCGGTAACGAGTCGCAGCATTTTTGTTCTGCTCCTTCTTGCGAGAGCGACGGTCATCCGAGGGACGTGAGTATGGCTTGGGCCGGGACGAAGACGACCACTCATCGTCGGTGCACGACGAACGCGGCGACGACGGCGGTGAAGATTGTGGAGATACGCTGGCGCTGCCTCCCGAGTGCTGCGGGGAGGCGAGCTGCGCGGCGCGGTGACGGACGAGCTCCTCCACGTCCTCGTACCCGCAGTCGTAGTGCGGCGCCGGCTCCGGCAGCGGCGCGGGCGCGGCCACGACCGGCCACGGCTCCTGTGCCGGCACGAGGGGCAGTGCGGGCGCGAACGGGGCGCATTGTGCTTGTTGAGCGTAACTTAGGAGCAATTGAGTTGCAGGTCCGGGAGGACTCTGGGGCGGCGTCAGGTGAGTCAGCTCTACGGCGCCGTATACAGTCTCGAACTCCCGGAGGAGATCCTCGGTGTGCTGCGGCGCTGAGAACGTCGGCACAATCGGCAGCGACACTGGAGGTGTCGGTTCTACGCGCTCCGGTACTTGCGGAATGTTCTCAAAAATGGGAAGCTCCGATTTTTCCTCTAGCCAATTGGAGAAAATATTCTCTGGAAAGAAGAAAAACAACGAGTTTAATTTATGAACTGCATTATGATAACACAAAAATATTGAATAAAGATCAATTAATTACGATAAAACAGATTTCTTTAGCCATTTCAATATTAACTATTTTTTATAAAGAAAATGATTATGATTTAGCTATAATGTTATCAGTAAGTATTCTACAATAATAGGTAGCTGTTAGGAAAATTCCACTGACGTTTAAAATGAACAAATTATGCGAAACCATAATTATTCTAGTCAAAGGCGTTGGTACTAGAACTACAACGTAAGCAAAGATGCAAAGTAGATATCCACCCTGAACTAAATAAACACAATCTCATGTTGCACGCAGCGCCCGAACAAGTGATGGGCCATTGTTCGATCATTAATTACTCTATTTATACCTTATTAAATGTCCATTATTAACCAAGACACAATCATCTACCCACTTTAGGTCGTGGACCACAAAATTATCTACAGATTTATGTTTATTTATAGCAAAGTCATCAGCAGGCGCATCGAGTTTTAATGCATTCAAAGTAAATAACAAGTTATTAATTTATTTAACTATAGAAATATTTAAAATTTAGGAAGGTTACAGACAGTCATCACATTTCAAAAATTCGTATAATGCACTGGGCCTGGGATTTATGTCAAAAGTAACATAAAAGTAGACAATGATTTATGAAGAATTTAAGCGCAACGAACGAGACCGTCGCGGCAGCGCAATCAACAATCAATTGGACGTAATTGTTCAGATTGGTTTCTCAGACCTTAAGAAGAGAAAAGAACATCAATTCAATATTTCATTTATTTTATTTTTTATTTGTATACTAGTCATTCATCGAATCGTTAAGTTAGCAACAAATATCCAAGCAGTAGCTCGGACGACTGCAACACCCTGACCCCAGATAAACCTGCACAATCAGAGTTCGGTGACACCGCGCCCTCGATAGCAAATTACTAGATAAGTTCACCACTGCGTTGTCAACATCTTATTTAAAACTTGTTTGTGATCAAATCTGCAACCATCGCAGGAAAACTAAGGAATATTCCATGTTGAAAAAATTTAAATAGTTAATTCGACCTTGTAATTATAAAGTGATCTTGTGTCAAGCTCTTTATAACTGTAGTAGAATACCGAACGTGTTTATTTGCTCCGATTTAACGGTACTCATTTTTTTCTGTATCTAACACACTACCGCACGACAGGCGTAGCGTAGCTGTTTTCAGGACAGTGAAGCTGATAATCTTTTTTTTTAGTTGCATAAATATGACATCAAACAATCGAAGGTTTCTGTTTAAACATATAAATAAGTAAATAAGCGGTAGAGCACGCTGTTCAATAAAAAGACTATGAAAAATAAATCGGACCAAGGCAATGAAAGTAAAAAGAACTTTATTTTGTCACGTTTGTAATACGTGCCGAGATAACTATTTATCCTACATTCGAAAGGTGTATTGGTAGGTCGTATCTGTATCAATGTGTAGGAATGGAAACAAGTGGTCAATAAGTCGCTTTAATTATTGGGCGAGCGAGCAAGCGAGGCCGCCTTGTGCGCGAACTGGTTTATCAGTAAAACGCGGTCCAAGTTATCAGTATACAGCTATTCTTGAATGCCAAACTGTTCTTCGAGAATTTGCGAATAGTTATCATAATACAAATAATTTACTGAAAAACTAAAACACTAGTGCAAACCTATCAATCAATTGTTTTCATTGCTTAGCAGAGGAAATCGGAGCCCGCTGTCATTCATAACTTGTACCACAACCTCAGCCAGCTATCGTATATTTAATGCGCAGAGGAATATAAATTCCACCCGTGAATGCTGATGTGATAAATAATAAATAAGCTACTGCATCATGTTACCGCCTACATTAAATGCTATTAGAAATATCAAAGCCATATACATAACCTCATGAAAGTAGATAATACTTATTTAACAGGTTTTAACATAGCTTTTCAAAGGATCCTACAGAATGATATATATGATTGTCCAATGAATCTTGAGGCGGCATTACTTTTATTGATAAGTAGCTCTGTACGTCACACGTAATGTTTCCGGCAAAGTGAAGCTTGAACTGTATCCATGTTGTTATACAAACAAACAAGTTTGTTGCGCAGTTGAGTTATCGCTCCAAATCGAATCGTTAATGTGTCCAGTTGCTTAATTGGAGTAAACATTCAAGCTGAACTTTGTTTGTGTCAACTTACCACACAAAAACTAGCTGAGTTGAGATTCAATGACATTCACATCAAAATAAAGAAAGAAAAAAACAAGAAATAGAGCATTGAGACCTTGGAATCGCCTTTCCGCCAGATTGACTATGAGTAACTAAATTAAATTGTACTTATATTTCTAAAAATAAGAGAAAATGCTAAAAACCACCTACCAACATACATATCTGCCAGAGCCATCACGAAGTCCAATTATGTTATACAAACTGCTTTACTATCCCAAACAAGAATGTTCTTTATTGTCCTTACTGCTACAATACAGTTCTAACGATAACTTTAAAACGATTATATGGGCAGTGGTATTCTAAAAACTGGAATCCTCGTGGTGTGAGCAATAGTCGTCGTTGAAGGTTCAAGGGCCAAATCCTCAAATCTAACGTCTTTTAACAAGCTTTTGTGAATTGAAAACTATCTCTTTATTCCAGATGCAACGATAGTGGCACTTCATTCTAACGGCGTCCAGACAGCGCATCGACGGTGGCAGACATAGGTTAAGAGGCGAGCGCGAGCGCTCGAAATGTGCTTCTCGAATTGAATTTATTGTCACGGGTTACAAAACAGAAAGCGATCACCAGCAAACGCGGCGCGGCGCAAGGTACTACTGAGCGCGCGCGCATACTCGCGCCCGGCCACAGACCCCCGCGCCTTTCCCCACTACTCTCGGCCCGCAACATATAAATACTACAATAATGTGCAATGCTGCGTTCACATTTTCACTTCGCTGCCTGACCAACATACATGCATGAAATATAAATGTATACCTAATAATAAAATCAGAACATCAACTGCTTTCGATTGGACGCAGTTTCGTCTTGTTTTTTTATTATGCACGGTGTTTCCATTATTAAACTGTTTGCAGAGAATTAATTTCTTGATTGCGTATTACGGGGTTAATTATGATAATAAAGTAGATTGATTATAACACAAAAGCAGCTTGCACAAAAGTATTGTTCTATACTTTTGTTAAGATAATTTGATAACCGAATAAAAAAATATTACTAAACACAAAGTTATGCACCAGTGCTTTCGTAATATCGCCTTCAATAAATGGATATTAGCCGCCGCTGTGTATGTGTGTGTTATTGATAGAGACCTCGACAACTGACGGTTCGGAGGCAGCAGTGCAACAACCTAAGCCCGCTGAGCCTTCCTTTCTGCGTGAATGCTTTAAAAATATTCCACTTGATTATCTATAGCTTATTTTTTATTTAGTTCCTTTGTAATCCAATTCATTATAATGTTCAGGCCATATCAGAAAACTGTTTTATTTAATTAAAAAATATTTGAAATCCTAAACGTTGTACCGATAAACGATAATCATTGTAGTAATATGCGTATCAAATCAATCATATAAACCGACCATACATTATTTTTCTTTCAGGCAACATACTTTAATTGTAAAAAAACGAAACCGTATGGTAAAAACAATCTAAGAATTTCTTTAGCTTGCTATTCAGGTATTTATCAAAAACGAAAATAAGAAAAAAGTTTTTAAACATATTTCACGAAGGATTATGATAAAATATTATTAAATCGCGAATGTTATTCGTGACATTGCAGATAACGCACTAAGTCCCCAAGATTTACAGTCGCTACCCTGGCCAATCCAGCTGCTACATGAGGCTGCGTTAACAAATCAGATGTATTACAGCTGCGTCATTATTCGTCGGATTGGCTAAATCAACCAAATTTCTGTACCCAATCAGGCATATTCACGATATGTAGCACTTCATCGGATTGGCCGAGGTAACCCAATGCATTATCTGCTTTAATTGCTAATTAAATTAGCAACCATTGATAACGGTTGTTAGAATCACGCAAACAAATAGTGATAAGTTGTGGAAGAGGTGTGTCAAATCTGTTATCATCGAAGGGTATTAATGGCTATGTTAAGTTTGATAGCAAACATAAAAATAACTGGCCAAGTAAAAGCTTGTAATAAATTAAGTTAGCTTTAAGCAAATAATGTCGTGCGAATGGTTTTTTTTTTCATACCGAGATCCCTCTCTGTTTGAGGGTCGGAATATTCATCTACAAGTTTCATCAAGGAGGATTGGCGATTTTAGACTTATTTATGTATGAGTTCAGGTTTCTATCCGACGTTTTTATGTATAATAATGTTAACAAACAAGTCTCCATATGAAACAGAGAAAGCACAAACTGCGAGATTTTTCTTAAGAGCCCCGGGGTGACCCTGGAACATAAAAAGAACGAAGGAACATGGACTTTTATAGTGGAAGTCTCAGTAAGAGTCTGACACATCCTCCCACTCCGCCCACAGCGTAAGGAGTCATTTAATATTTTTCCATCGCTAAAAAACGTCTAAAATAATGATTATCTTTGAAATTCATTTTTTTTTCTTTGTTTTAAATTTTCAAGAAATCATTTTTTTTTTCTCATATTCATTTTAATTGTAACTTTTGTTAGGTGCATAACTTACAAGTAGTTTGCTTCCTAATTTTGTATAGACCAAGGTATTCCAGTGTAGGATCCACAAGGACATATTTCGTGAAATTACTTGTCCTGACTGATTGAATAATCTATTTTGAACGTTAGTGTCTCTCTCTACATCGAACAAATACAAGCTTGTTTCCAGGTCAAAAAACGGCCCGAATTGTTAGGATTAGGGGCACTACGTTAGGATAATCACGCTCCTGTTTGATACAAGGATAGATCACAATGTTCAAAATCACCATATCATTATTTTTTTACAAGCTTTTATTTATTATTATTGAATTGGTTCTTATTAAATAATATGAACCATAGAGCTAGTTTGATGATGAATTTTGAAGGTAGCCATAACAACTCTAACTCTCGTACACACGATTATCTCGTTGCTGCACGTTTGATTTTTTGTATACTACTATTGTACTAATTTGGTTTTAAATAAAGAGCTTCTTTAAAAATAAATATCTTTGTCGGTACATATTTTTCTACCTGTTAACCTACCCCTTTCATTGGCACGGTCAAGAATATTGACCTACTCAATATTACAAAAGTTCTGTTAAAATTAAAATTAAGCAAAAGCATTCCAGCCTTACGATTAATCTGAATAATTTAAATAAATTGACAACTATTCTGCTTTTTGATCAATTAAATATAATTAGTATTAGATCCAGGCTTTTCATTATATCGACACACAAACCTGTTATTTTCTTAGAAATACAATAAGCACTCCACCTTTTTTAGTGAATAGAAAATCATCAAATGACTCCTCATGCCGTGGGCTGAGCGGGAGGAAGTCTCAGACTCTTACAGACTTAAACCATCACCAACCAATCCATGTTCCTTCCTTCATCCTTTGCGTCCAGGGCCGCGGTAACCTACTGACATTATTACAAAGTCTGCAGACTGATCGAGGACAATCTTATTACTCATCAAAGCATTTAAAGAAAGTCAGACAGTGTTAAAGATATAAGGACAGCGGTCGGCAATACGCGGCCCGCGAATGTTTGGTAAAAAAGTTTTACCAAAAAAAAATACAACCGACTTCCAAAAATACTAATAAGAGTAAAATCAGTTTCATTTAAACGTTAGTGGACCAATACATCACTCTAGAAGTCAGTGTCTCTAAGCTACTGATGTTAGTATTTTGCCACCGACTCATGAATTAATGAAATACGCTGGATGTTTGGCTTCAAGGTAAAAAAAACCGGCCAAGTGCGTGTCGGGCACGGTAGGGTTCCGTAGTACGTTATAGTTGGTCGACTATAACTCTTAAACCGGTTGAACTTAAGTAGCCGTGATAGTTTTCCGTTTAAGTTCATTAAATGTAGCACATTTAAACCGGCAGGGGCGTATTTACCATAGGGCCAATGGGGCCAGGCCCGAATGGCAGGCTGGCTGCGAGGGGCGGCGAGGTTTTTTTTTTTTTTTAAATTTGATCATCCTATCATATCAGCCTAATTATTGTGATTCTAAAAAAAAACGCGCTCTCTTCGCTCGCGCCTTCAACTAATCTTATTCAGTTTTTGCTAGAATTTCGAGTTCTTTACTCCAAACCTTTATGCAACAAACAAAAACAACTCAAAAGTATTTTTGTTATTGTGATCCTACATAAACTTCGCTAAAGTTTTTATTTTATTTAAAATGATTCTAGTTTTCGCCACAATTTTGAGTTTTTCGCCACCAACTTCAAGAACGATGCATTAGTTAGGTTCTGTTTTTCCATATTTTTTTCAGTTTTGTTAATGGGGTGGCAAAGCTAACTGGCCCGGGGCGTTAAATCTTTAAATACGCCTCTCGTCTAACTAAGACCTACTACGGAACCCTACTGCGCGTGACCCAACTCGCACTTGGCCGGTTTTTCAATGGGAAATTATACGTAGGTCAGGTCTTGGGTAATATCACAAGTGCGGTCCGCCTTTAGTTTATTTTGCTACCTTGTGGCCCTTGCCTGCCAAAAGGTTGCCGACCGCTGTATTAGGGCAATATACTATGTGAAGCCTGTTCATTAAAAATAGAGGTTCATGATGCATAAATTGCTGTGACATACTGGGGTGTAAATACTCTTATTTTCGCACTACTCAATAGTCAAATATGTTCTGCAAACCTAAAAACAATTATAAATCGAGATTCCATGCCGAGATGTTTTTTTTTTCATAAAAGCTTATATCAATGCTTTTCACTGTCTTGCTTGGTGTGAAAAGTCGATACTTCTCGAAAACTAGAAGTGTCCTCTTCTAGGGGCCCATCGCCATACGCTAGGATTGGATTGTAACTCCTAGAATCCTTTCCCTCAGTGAATAATGTGCTTTATATTTAAATATAAGTACTCTTATATTTTTCAAAAAATATATTGCTTACATAAATTATATTCAGGTAAAATTATGAAATAACGTTTGAGGTAATGCGCTGCATTGTATCATCAGATCCCAAAAAAGTTTATAAGCTGTCCTTCCTTATGCTTTTGGCTTATATTTGTGCTAATTCTATTGGCACAAAATTCTCCAAACTAAACTAAAATTCCCTAAAATTGAGTTTAATTGAGAGGACTAAACAGAATTACCACCATTGTCTTTTTAGTTATTTAGGAGCCCTATAAGTTATTTTTTCTATTTGAAGTATATCATGTACGAATAGCATGTCTTAAGATTTAGAAATAAAAAATAAGCTATTACCTTGTTTGCAGTTGCTATCTAGCTGCTGCAGAAGATCGTTGGCGAGCTCGGCGCGACTGGGCTTGATCTCCGGCGGAGACGGAGGGTACAGGCTCGTCGACACGTCGTCTTGAAGGTGGTAGCTGTCATATTCCGTCTTCGGTGCAGCGCTTGGGAAGTTTTTAAGCAGATCTGTGAACAAAGCAGGATACGCTTAGAAATAAAGTCAAAACGACTGTAAATTGAAGACGTTCATCACGGCCCTAGTTGGGAATGTTATGCTAAAGTCATTACTCAGTCTTAGCTTCAATAAAATGTAAATTAATAGATAAGTAAAATACTCATTAATTTTCGGGGTATTGCGCAATAATAAACAAAGATAAGTATATGTATATTTAAATTATTTTCCCGCTTCATTGACAAATACTATTCAAACTATTAATACAACACGTATCAATAAAGTTATGACATATTTTATCACACAAGTTTAAAAAATAACCTATGTTAACTTAAATCTTTAAACATTAAATAAATCCTTTAATTATTTATTATTCACTCAATTTTCGATCCTAACCAGAGTTTATTACATGCAGATTAATTTGGCTTCTTACTTTGTAGCAGCGATAACTGGAATTCTCTACACAGGTCACACATTCCGTTACTTTTATAACAACACATTTTTGCACAATAATGATTCAGGCACTAATCAAACTGATATTTATCGAGAATAATTAATTAAAATAATTAGAGCAATGCGAATGAGCTAGTCGAAGAAGCTTCAAGGTAAGTAGCTTAGATAAGTAATGTACAAAATACAGCGTGAAGAGAGAAGACGTCAATATATATATGAACGATATCTGTCGCACGATATTACGTCAAAGTAACGCCCAGATGTCGTGATGCTTTAAATCTTAAGCGATAATGTCATAACAATAATTTCTGTTATTATAAAAACATCTTTACATTGTTCATTTGTCTTATTTTTTTAAGATTGCGTTGATATAACATTAGGGTCACGTTTTTTTGTTAGTCAGTTAATTTTTTCCCCTATTCACAATATAGCTGAAACATCTTTTTTTTTTTACAAAAGTCACGAACTAATTTGAAAGCTTTTATAAAGTTGAATACTGTAACTGATAGCCTATACTCCTATGCAATAAATAGATCGAATTCGGAATTAAGATCGGACTAGCATACTTTTTTTCCTACTTATTAAGATCTCTTGATAATTTGGCAAAACGCAAAGAGGAGAGAGAGTCTTATCAGTTTCCAAATATTAACTTCTATTAGCGAGATAAGTGTCATAATGTACTACCCTAGTTCGTTTCTACTTAGGAGTGGGTATTTGTAACGTCTTTTGATAATTCGTCCGCTTGCTTAAGAACGAGTCTCCCAGATCTCCTAGTAACACTTGCAAACACCAAAAATACCCTGAAGCGTGAATCATCTGACAATTTATCTAACCGTAGGTGATACTTAAAAATGAATTGAAAACTCACTACCTACTATGCCAAATAATTTGGAGTACCAGGTGAAATTTCACCATTATGAATTATGATTCCAAGCGTTTTACACCCGACGAAAAGAAGGGGTGTTATAAGTTTAACGTATAAATCTGTGTATCTGTATGTGGTATCTGAGCCTCCAAACATATGAACCGATTTGAATGCGGTTTCTTTAATCATGTTTCGTCATTCTACTTATTCTACTAGCAGAACTTAGTACTTGTCTTTGTAGGAACTTTCATGAACTTCACGTTAATCCTAACGAATATAAGTTCATTTGTTACACTTACATGGAAAATGACATTATGTACAGAGATAATTTGAACCCTGGGGAAGGTTATATGATAGTTTTATCCGGGCAGGAAATGAAGAATTTCTCAAATTAACTTCAAATGCTTGAAGTTTTAAACCTTTTAAATATTTCGGGTGTAATAATAGGTACTTGAATCCTAATATGCTCATAAGCTACCAGCTAGCTACAATTATATCCCGATAAGTACATCATCCAATGTAGCTTGGGCATTTCTGACGATTTCGCGCGATCACCTGCCATGATTACAGACTCTTCGTCTCTCTCAGAAAATTTATCAAATAGTAAATAATGTAATTTTAATATTCAAATACAAAAATAGAACATGGAGGTTTTGGATGGTAATATTTGCACATGGAAATAAAATAAACACATAAGACAAAAATAAACCACGCCTTAAGTCCGTAATATTCCGTATGCAGCCCAAGACAAACAACATGTTATAAAATTAAATGTCAAAACATATATTGGAAACAAGATAAATAATGGTAACTGGCAAACAGGCGATATGCAATTGAAAACATGAGCAGAGGCCAGTAACTCAAGACAAATATGTTTTTAGAAGATGTCTGATGACGTGGTTCTTATCTCCAAACTACAGTCACTAACCAAGCAAGTGATTATCAGACACACCCACGTATTCAACATAGCAACCAGTAAAGTTCCTTTCTTTTATTTATACTTAAAATCTTGTGAATAGATATTTTTATCTTGCTTTATTCAAGGACAACAAATAAGTACTCGTTCAAATATAGAACTAACAATTAGAGGTGAGGTAACATAGAGTAAGGGTGTAGATATAAGACTACTGAAATTGTTATTGGTTAAAACGTGACAGTTGTAAAGCATGTTCTCTGGGGATAAATTATGTTTACTTCTCATGTAACATGTTTACCTTTACTACTATTTACAATATCTTTATATAACTGTCTGGACTGCTGGAAGTCTAAACAAATTAATTCGCCGTTTGATGGCAATACTGTGACCAACCAGCTTTATAGCCATGATGCCAGAAAAGTCTAATGCCACAAAACAAAACTCACAATTTATTTTAATACACATTATGATCAAAGACCGAGGAGCTCGTGGCTAAGTAACAGCTGCACGGTTCGACCGATCAAACGTTAAGCTGCGCTTGGCGCGGTCGGTCCGTGGATGGGTGATCATCTATGTCACAGCGAGACTTCTCCGTGCCTCAGAAAGCACGTTAAGCAGTTGGTCCCGGCTGTCATTTGTAGATCTTTGACTGTCGTTACGGGTAGTCAAAAGCCAGAAAGTTTGACAACCAGTCTTACCAAGAGGTATCGTGTTACCCGGTATCTGGGTTGTGGAGGTCAGATAGGCAGTCGCTCCATGTAAAACACTGGTACTCAGCTGCATCCGGTTTAGACTGGAAGCCGACCCCAACATAGTTGGGAAAGGGCTAGGCAGATGATGATGACACATTATGATCAAAGAAGGTTATAAACTGCAAACCTGTTACAAGAAGTGTAATATTATGCTTTTTGAAACCCGGCATTGCCGTATTTCAAATGTATTAACCAAAACAAGGATACATTTATTTAATTTATCCCATTGTAATCTATTACTCATGTTTAGTTCAAATGATGAAGTAAAAGTCAAGTGTTAAAAACATGACCCTTTCCTTGCAGTCGGGTACAAAGCAGCAGTACTTCGCCGACTTCTTCCTTCTTGTTGTTTGTAATGACAGCTGGGTTTAAAAAAAACATTTGTTTTTTTTTTTACTTAGATATCTTTTAAAGCTGTTACTTGCAGAAATGAATTTTCTTTTCAGATTTATAATAAACATTGTTAAGCTGCTTATATCATACTTCTTAAACGATCGATCTATGTACATAAAATTGGAAGATATCGCAGTTTTTTTTGTGCCCCGTTATTTTCGCACTCCAGTGTATAACCGTGACTATTATTATAATCATATTGACCTAACACGTTATCATTGTGCATGAGGTGAGTTCGTGGGGGTGCTGTAGCATCAGGAATAAACCACATTAATTAAGTTGTGTCAAACGGTCACGCGATATAATTATGGATGCTGATAACAATGGAGCGAATTATGATAAACCAACAAACTCCAGGATGTTACGTCGACGGCTCAAGGGAGCTGATAATTATGTCTGGTTATGTAACAATTTAATATTAATACCTCTTAGAGCCGCCCACGTTGATTTGTAGAACATTCTAGAATTGTAGATTATAGTGGCGATTGTAATAACTTCTCGATAAGAATAATTTTAACAATAAGAGTCTAAGACAGGCAGTAAGTACACTACATATTGATTTGAAACTATCTATAAACGGCAATGGGGAATACGCCAAAATAATAAACCTAATATTCAAGTAATGTTTCTGATGCTTAGCGTTTTTCATAGTCATTATAAAACGAGATCAGTCATCTATGAAGACACGTTGAAAAGAAGTAATAATATATATTTTATTTATATAATCGCTACAAGTATAAATACTTATACTTATCAGCCAAGTAAAAAATTCCATTTGTGGCAGTTAAATCATGACGTACTCCCGCAATAAAATAGTTGAATAGATTACCGAGATCATACATTATCTGGCAGTGCCAAATAAGGTCATCGATTAATAGCGCGTGTGCTGATCTGCACGTTTGACTCAGATCGCACCAATTAGGAACGTGATTTTCTTGTTTTTTACGTTATGCAATTTTCTACATTTCCTAAACGGTTTTTCAAGAAATCACACCAATACAATACTTTCTATAATCCGCAATAAAAATCAGTTCTAATATGTGGTTCATCCATACTTATGCGTTCCCACTATAACATCTTATATGCAGAAAAAGCTAAGTCGTTACTTTATTTTAAAATTGATAGCAAGAATTATGTTGTTATAATTTGATTATTATTACCAACATTTTGTTTCACGATAAAGTATTTTTCTATCGGGTCGTAGCCATAAATTATTTAAAGCGTCTGAGTATATCAATATTGTTATATAAATTTATTAAACTCATCATTACTCATGCAAGACCCCGATTTATTAAGAAGCACGATTATTGACCACTACATCGAAAATAAATGTTTGAACCTACTATTAAAACACGTCAATCACGCCCACAAAATCATTCCAGAATTTACCAACTCGTTCCTCCAGCGAAATGGCAAAATTTGATTGAGTAATTATAATATCGATAAGCACTAAAACTAGAATGAAACTGATACAGGTATAGCTCGAGCTTTTTAGACAAAATCTGGAACTCCTGTGACTTTGGCACCTTACTTAATATAAAATGTTTCTTAAAAACAAAAACCACTTAGGTATTAGGAAAATTTTCAAAAACGCCTATGCACATAGAATGATACTGTCATGTGACGATACACGTGCTAATTTCGGACTTTACTCTTTTTTTTAATATGACAACGTGGTCGATAATTAATGAGAAAAGATAAAGCAATGTCGCAGAATCCGAGCACGTCGATCGCGTATCGTAGGTGGGGCTTAGATTGGGTAAATACAAGTGGCTCATTGGTTGATTTTCGACTAACATTTTGATGACTAATAACATACTTAGCAACGTTTTGCAACCCTACACTAGAATCATGGACAAAACAGAATAATTCAATTTTAATAATAATAGTATGAAGCATTTTTTTTTTTTACAATTATGCATGAAAATATAATACTCAGACTGAACAAAATCTTACAGTCTAAAAATAATCATGGTGCTTATTATTTCAATTTATTAAAAGTCTGATCCAAAACAATTTATCTAGGTTAGATTTAGTATCCACAACTCCACGACAAAGCGCGTATTTTGTGTGTTTTAAAGTCTCATCACGAGATTGGAACCCAGACTTACATATGTGTTTTATAATACAGTGCGATACACTACCAGCATTCGAAACTGTTGAAGTTTCGTAAATCTATCTTCTGTATAAATAAAAATTAATGTTTATATGTTTATCCTCTAATAGTTTCATAAAGCATGTGAGTAACCGAATGTGATGAAACTTTGGTGGGTACTTCTGTGTATTTCCGCGAAGGTTTCTAGTCTAAAACATGACATTGCAACGCATGCCGCAACTAGTATACAACAAAGATGCTGTTAATTTTGAATATTAAGACCATGTTACTAAGTATATTCATGAAAATAGAAGCAGACGTAAGAGCGCGTCGTTTGAAAGGATATTTAACTATATGTACAGGTACTTTACATTATATACAAAAGGGCAAAATCCAGACGAAATAAAGAGTTACAGCCGGTGGCACCAAACTTTTTATCATTTATGCTTTATACTTTTACGAATATCACAAAACATGATATCAATAATCAGCATACTTTTAATATTTTTATGATATCAATACACATATATAATAATTAAGTAACCATATATCATACATATTTAGACGAATAATAGCAAAATTATTCAATTTTATCCTCCATTTTGATAGATCTTAAATGACAGTTCTTCCGTTTCACGTATAAGAAACAGCATATTTTTTGGTGCAACCGGCTGCAATACTTAAGACATACCTAGTAATGAAATGCAGATAGAAGCATACCATCCTACATGAAGAAGACTCTTCTGCAAGTTGGTTGGTACGCAATAATTCGTACCTAATAATTTATTTACCATAAACCTTCTAAAATAAAATCCAAGCGAAGAAGACATACAATACAATACATTTAACAATTAGAATACAATTAACATCAACAGCTATCTAATAAATGTCTTATTAAAAATATAGTCATCCGACAGGTAAGAAGATCTCACACAACTCATAGCTCATACCTCATGCGTTTCGAGGTGATTCTGTCTCTGAACCTCTACATTTTAATCTTTAACCTCCCTTAAAGCTCCCCACAGGCATTTTCTGCATGTTCGTTATACATTATACTAAATATTTTAAAGGATAAATATTTAAAAATATTATTTATACGAATAATGAACATATTCTTATCGTTGTATCATAAAGTACTATTTCTAACTTTACATTCCAATTGCAAAAATTTAATAGTTATTAGCTCCTATGTTAGTATAATAATATACCAATTCTATAATGCATACAGTGCCAAATAAAACTAAGCTATTTAACTACAATATTGTAGGAAAAATATGTGCTTACCTGTACCTACAGTGTACCTTTATGGTCTGCACGCGCTTTATTTATTTTTTCATGTTGCTTAAAAGTAGTTTAACTATAAAACATGTTTACGCAAGTACCCACATCAGAAAAAACAGCTCAATTTTCCTGTTCTTATTACTATGAAATTGATATGACTGACTAGTCAAATAACTTTGCAATTGTAACAAAATACATAACGTCATATTGATTACGTAATACTACGTGAATGGCTCTAATAACGTATAAGAAAGTTAAGTATTAGAAAAGTAGTATGTTATATTATACATTACTAAATTATTTCTTTGTTATCCTTACTTGTTTATTATCCTTATTTTTTTTTATGCTAGTTAAAGGAAAAAGTACAGGTTGTTACTTTAAAGACGTCAGATTTTATTAGAAAACTGTGGTACGAGAAATACAATACGAATGAATTTATCAACACATAAAATTTAATATTCAACCAGTTTACCTCATATAATAGGGGTTGGTAAAAGATTTATCCTTGATAGTAATTATCATTTTTGTGTGTAGTAAAGGTATGCCTAATCAGAAATCTCTGGAAAAGCACACTTTTATGTTTATTTGTAAGTCCAAGTTTCCTCGCGATGTTTTACCTGTTGTTAGTCAGTGTGCCGGCTAAGATAAACTTTTATTTTCTTTTATATCGTGGCTACCTTGTACCTTCAAAAACATAAAATTATATTCCACATGTCCAAGCACAAATAACCAGACCTGAAACATTTACACGTCTCGTGCGTGAATTGCACCCGCGATTTGCAGCGAATTGCCCAGCCACTGCGCCTATCATGTCGTCAAACTAAGATAGTAAGTGCATTAAATTTTCAAAAGTCACATTGGTCAGAACTTTTTCGAACTTGCATACTTGTACTTCAGAAATCAGAGGAATTATCACGATGCCTCCGCACTTTGACCATCTTCTACTATCTGGGAGTGGCACTAACAGCACCATCAAGTATAGAAACTAATGTTGCTAATGTGGCACGATTTTATTAACTACTAACTGACACGGACAACTTCGTGCCTCCATATTTTTGTATTGTTCGTTTTTTTTTTAGTTTTCTTTTATACAAACCTTGTCCTGGCAATAACAAACACAAAAATCCAATTTGTTGCAGTCATTTTGAAGTTAGGCGCGTACAGTACATTTCGGCAATTAATTTTTATTTATATAGAGGAAGATTTAGATAAAAGACCTTCCTAAAAAGAAAGGTTTATTACTTTACTAGCTGTTCCCGGCGGTTTCACCCACATCCTAGCGCAAACTACCCGCACCGGGATAAAAACTATAATATCTTCTCCCAGGGCTTCAGTCTAGAATGTCAGGAAAATATTTCTATGTAATTTGATAGGCCGAGTTTATCGGGCAAGGACTCCTACGCCATCTATATAAATATTCATCAGCCTATATATTGTCCCACTGCTGGGCACAGGCCTCTCCTCATATAGCGAAGGCATGAGCATTGATCACCACGCTTGCTCAAGGCGGATTGGCGATTTCAGACTTAAGTCCAGGTTTCCTCACGATGTTTTCCTTCACCGTTAGTCAGTGGTGTCTAAGATATACTTAGAAAGTACATATGACTTTAGAAAAGTCACATTGGTACTTGCCAGGTTTCGAACCCGCACACTGGTACACGAGAGGCAGGTGCCTTAACCACTAGGCCATATCTGAACTAATATAACATACAATGTTTGAATATTAATGTTACTTGTGTGTTCTTTTGTACCGAAATAAGATAACGAATACTCCTCAAACACGCATCTGCTTCGTTTGTTTAAGTTGGCTCAACGTCATTCCGGTGAGACGGCAGTTATTATGGTAGATTATCTCGAACTGGCGCATTGCCATGAACTGACCCTACATAACAGTAGCGATATAGGTCGCTATACGATACACTCGCAGGTATCGTAATTCCTTTCACTTTTATTCTGGGGCGTACGTACCGTCATTGTTGTTAAAGAGTTGTTCGATGTCAGCATCGAGCAGAAAGAAGCATTCTTCATTAGTAAGAAGGGCGCCGGCCGAAGCCGACAACTGATCCCTGAGACTCGCACTCATTTTTGGAGCGATGCAAACTCTGAAACATTTTACATTCGCATTTCAATCCAAAGTGATACATCTTGCATAAATGCGTGTTCATGTAAGGTATATTTATTATGTTAACCAATTTTGATGAAATATGGTCAGGATATAGGTGCTTTGAAACATACAGGTAGGTACTCATTTCCCTAAAATGGGAGTAACATCGAGGGCATCGTGTGCACAGGAAAATTGCACCCTTTTTGCTCTTGAACTTAGTCCAGTGGCATTGCAATCTAACAGGAATGTAGAGAGAAAAGTCGCAAGACCGATAGCTGTTTGTGTACGGAAACCACGATGTAATATTAAGAAAACGGTTACCCACACAATAAAAAATATCTCCCTGCTTAGTCAAGAGCCCCTAATAATATAATTCGAAATAAAAAAAATAACTTACCACTGAATTAAAAACAAGTGCAGCGAGATCAGAGTCCGATGATGAAAATGGTGGTGTTTGTTGTCGAAGGACGAAGCTGTCCGGTGAGGGCGCCATGGTGGCACTGAAAAACGATAAGTAAGAAAATAAGTTTTAATATTAACTATACTCCATATTAATAAGATTAGACATTAAAAACCGGCCAAGTGCGTGTCGGGCCACGCGCAGTAGGGTTCCGTAGTAGGAGTTAGTTAGTCGACTATAGCTCTGTAACCGGTTAAGCCTACTTAGCCGTGATAGTTTTCCTTGTAATTTCATTACATGTACTACGTCTGTGATTTTTTTCACATTTTTAGGTACAGCCATTCAAAAGTTAGAGGGGGGGGTAACTCGTATCGAACAAAAATTTGCACTGAAAAGCTAGATATTTCGCAAATGGCTCGCTTAACCAAAAAATGGTCTTCACACACCCATAATATTTTTGAAAGACCTATCTAACGATACCCCACACGAAGGGGTACGCGAGAAAAAAAATATTCATCCCTACTTTACATATTTGGGAGCTACCCTAAAAAAAAATATTTTTCAAAATTTTATTTTACCACTTTCTCGGCGTGATCAATATACATATTCATACCAAATTTCAGCTTTCTAATAACAAAAACCACGGAGCTATGCCGCGGACAGACAGACAGACAGACAGACAGACAGACGGACAGAGCGAAACTATAAGGGTTCCTTGTCGGACTACGGAACCCTAAAAAGGAACCGTATTTACCGTTTGTTCAAACGATTTTAAGCTCTATTACTAAGGTGACATGACAAAAACAGATGCAGAATGCATTTGTTATTTTAATTATTTTGCTTTTAACACCATCCTTATCAGTACAGAAAAGAACTGAAAACCGCTTGAATAAGCTGCAAAAAGAGTTTAGAAGTTTTACTTATCTTATTTTTAATGAAATATAAGTTTTACAGATTAATAAATAGAATATATTATCTACGAAAATAAATACTACTTAGAAAGGATAATAGAAACAATAGATTCTGCCCGCGATTCTTTGTCTGCGTGAACTTGGAAGTGTATTGAATGGTCTTAAACTAAGTGTGTACCCATCAGAATCCATTCAACAGTTAAAGAGTACAAACGCAGGTGCATACACCCCCACAAACTTACGCATTTATTAGTAGAATTGACAGTTTTAGATAAGTAGGAACACTTTGGGAATGTTTATGTGAGTTACAATCACACATATTTATCGAACAATGAAAACAAAAGAATCCTAATCATATTTTCTTAACTAATATTATAAAAGCGAAAGTGAGTTCGTTTGTTCATTTTACGCACGGTAAAACAGACTTGGAGACGTGGAGAACGTTATAGGCTTATATGCAACTTTTCATCCGGGTGCGTCAAGCAGTCCCCTCGAGACGCGGGTGAAACCGCGACATACAGCTAATATGGCATAAATGATAGACCGTTCGTTCGACTCCTTGTCGTAATGTTACCATTTATGTGTAGATAAATTTAACTCTACTAGGTATTACAATATTACATTTTTCTTACCTTAAATTAAATAAAAATTAATTGTGTTAGTTCAAGGGTCAGTATAGTATGATATAGTTTAATACAACATACTAATGATATATCTACTCATGCACAGCAGTGCGAGTCATGTAAACATAGTGTCATACGAGATCCTAATTTACCCATAGGTATTATTGAAACTAGGTACCAGAAACAGCTTCTATTGTGATGTTTGGCACAGTATAATGATAAACATACGTCAACAAAGGATAAGATATCATAGAGATTAAAACATACTCTACCGATAAAATAGAAACCAAACAATCTCTCCTTACTATCTACCACCCATTGTTCATTCATTCCTATCGACATGTACCTACACGAGTAAATTAAAGTAGTAATCTACACTAATATTATAAAGAGGAAAACTTTGTTTGTTTGTAATGAATAGGCTCAAAAACTACTGGACCGATTTTAAAAATTCTTTCACCATTCGAAAGCTACATTATCCACGAGTAACATAGGCTAAATTTTATTTTGGAAAAAATAGGGTTCCGTAAGATATTTGGGTTTTTCGGACACAAGGTGTAAGAGATCAACCATCTTTTCAATTCATCAATCAACTTTTTTTGCGTATGCTACTAATCTCAGGAACTACTGGTCTGATTTGAAATTTTTTTCAGTGTTAGATAGCCCATTTATTGATGTCCGTTTGGATTGAGGAGCCATTTTTTATTTTTCCACGAAACTTTGCCCAGATTTAGTAGGTCCTGAGAAAATTTTGTAGGCCAAATCCTGGAATTTGTAGTAAAATATAAAAAAAGTTATATCAATTTTAAGGTGGCTCCTCAATCTAAACATTTGAACTGAGGAGCCACCTCGTAACTCCGAAAGTATTGAAGGTACATTTATGATTTTTTTGTATCATTTAGTAGTAATTTAGTAGAGTGCCTACAAAAAAAATGGATTTTGTAGTGCTAATATAAAAAAAGATACAATACTTTTATTGTGGCTCCTCAATCCATACATAAGACCTATAATTTTACACGAAACTAATCGACGGATTTATACAAAAATTTAGTATCATTTAGTAGTAGTTGAGTTTGAATTTGTATTAAAATAACAAAACAGTAGGACTGATAGTTTTAAAGAATTTAAGAATTTTAACTGGCTCCTCAATCCAAACGCTTCGCATATAAATAATTGACTGTAGCTACCTGAGGTCACAACGGAATCGGATAAAAACTACGCCAATATTTAGTAGAAATTTCTACTAAATATTGGCGTACAAATCAACACTGTACATATTCGGTATCCGAAAATCCAAGCTTTTTTCACTATTCCTTATGAACTCGCTATTAAGGGTGACCATGCTATGTGTAAACGAAAGTAGGACAACATGTTTTAGAAAATTGATTCAATTTCTTCTATGCAAACAAATAGGTACTTGATTAAAAATAACTGAATGGCAAATTTTAAATGGGTTGTTTTATAATAAAAAGGTACAAAGGTATAAAAAAAGGTACAACATTTATTAAGAAAATTGTAAACATTAAAATATCTCGCAGCAATGCCGTCAAAGACAGACAGAGCATGAAGTGCTTGCTGCTAGTCAAATTAACAACAAACAATCACAGAAACTCACTATATGGACCTTTTGCGCCGAGAATTAAGTCCATTCTTATTAGTTACTATCATATTATTTTGCTTCATAACAAATCTTGTGGCTGTGTATGTAATTAAGACTGTGTACACAATAATAAAAATTATATCATTTTAACGCTACAAAAGTTACACTTTTACTGTTCATCTTTTTCAGATTTTAATTATAAAACAAAATAATGCAATATTTAATCGCTATTTGTCGTCAGTAGTCTTGGAACAGTGCTCATTTTAGGGAACAAACATCATAAAACGGAAAGTGAATGAGTCGTTATTAATTTACTAACATAATATATCTATGTTCATTTATTTAACAAATTCATTAATAGTGTACTTATTTAAAATTTGAATTTGGTGTTCGAAATCTGCCGCGTCTGTTTTGCCGCCAAAAAAAATAAACAGCATTAGTTGTTTTTTTTATTTAAATGTAATCTGTTTGAAATTTTGATCGACTCCATTCATCAAATAACAAATCGATTTTTTTTATCATTATATCAATCAATATAAGTATTTAAAAATCAATGCCACTTTTCGTTGTAATTTTATAACTTAAGAACGGGCTCACTTCCAAACCAAATGTTTAGGCTTTGTTCGGACTATTTAATAGATGGTTTATGTGAAATTTACACAAAATCGGTTAATCTTTAATTTGAATTCAAATAGCCCACGCGGGCGAAGCAGCTGGCGGAAAGCCAGTATTTTATAGTTAGTTCCTTGATGAATTTAAATATTTGTTTATTACAATAGATTGAAATGCTATATCTTTTAAAATTGTAGATTCTAAATATTGGTGATTATCAAAGGCCAAGATAAACAATGTTTTTACCTAATTCAAAGAGATGGTGACGTTTCTTCAATCTGTTTTAAGGTCGACGGCGACGTTTTATCAATCTGTTTTTAAAATCGAAATTAAATTAATCAAATTATTTTGTTTTGTGAGTTACGTGACTTCATAAAGTTTTTTGTTTTTTTTTTTGTCCCAAGTACCGAATTATTTTGTCTTTTATTTTATTAATATTTTTTTATTAAAAAAACTTGCTAAAATTAATCAGAGCTTTCATATAATTTTATACAGTTTCGACTTATTCAGGTATTCGATTATCGATAAGGCATTAGGCTGAATGCATGATTCTTATAAAAAGAAAAAAAATGGTCAGCACTAAGCAGTTTCATTATTTTCTTTTTTTTTTTGTATAGCATCATTTGAATTGTATAACTTTCTCAGAGATAACCTGTAAGTACTGTAAAAAGACTGTAAACATTTCCTTTTGAAAAGTGTCTATGGAGTTTCTTGCCGGTTCTTCTCCATAAGACCCACTCCTTGGAACCGTGCAACTAGCTTGACGTTTCATAAGTGCCTGCAAAGACCTATTTGAAATAAAAACATTCGAGTTTTGAGTTTTTTGAGTTTAGTGACGGCGGTACTAATCAGGTGTAATCTTATTGTTGTTAATTTGACTAGCAGCAAGCACTTCATGCTCTGTTTGTCTTTGACGGCATTGCTGCGAGAAATTTTAATGTTTACAATTTTCTTAATAAATGTTGTACCTTTTTTATACCTTTGAACCTTTTTATTATAAAACAACCCATTTAAAATTTGCCATTCAGTTATTTTTAATCAAGTACCTATTTGTTTGCATAGAAGAAATTGAATCAATTTTCTAAAACAAGTTGTCCTACTTTCGTTTACAAATAGCATGGTCACCCTTAATAGCGAGTTCATAAGGAATAGTGAAAAAAGCTTGGATTTTCGGATACCGAATATGTACAGTGTTGATTTGTACGCCAATATTTAGTAGAAATTTCTACTAAATATTGGCGTAGTTTTTATCCGATTCCGTTGTGACCTCAGGTAGCTACAGTCAATTATTTATATGCGAAGCGTTTGGATTGAGGAGCCACCTTAAAATTGATTTAACTTTTTTTATATTTTACTACAAATTCCAGGATTTGGCCTACAAAATTTTCTCAGGACCTACTAAATCTGGGCAAAGTTTCGTGGAAAAATAAAAAATGGCTCCTCAATCCAAACGGACATATTTATTGAAGAAGGCTATAGGCTATATTTCATCACGCTAAAACAGGAGCGGAGCACCGCTATTCCATGCGGACGAAGTCGCGGGCAGAAGCTAGTAATTTAATAAATATATATTTTAATTGTAATAGATAAGTAGCTATGAGGTAAATAGAAGGTAAATTCTTTCGATATTTTCTTCTTTATTTTCCTTTAAAAATAATGTACAATTATTTCAATTAACAAGAGTTGATTATATCAATGACCATTAAAATAATTATTACAATGATGTCATGTTTATTTGTATTTAAGTGTGGTCAACTGGTCAGGACTTTTTGCAGTCTTTGATCAGCTTATAAATTAAGGGCCGCGAAAAATGTAATGTGGTTGTCCTTGTTCTTGGTTTTACTTACATCTTTTTGTATCTACATAACTACGTTCAAGTTGTTTTTTACCTTAATCATGATGACTACGAAACTCTCATGCGTATACGTAGTCCGACTGTGTGTATCTACCTTTTTACTACGTGTTCTCCGCCGTATAATATTAGTATGCATTGAGAACCGCTCAACAGCAAACCCGTTATATGCTAACACAAATAATGGAATTTAGGTAGGTTCTAATATTTCTTCTATGGCTCTCGCCCAGTGTAATAACTATCGTGTACTCATTCATTCAAAAATAATTCGAGTTCATCTTAGTAATACAGTAGGCTACCAACGCACAAATATTTATAAATATTGACTGCATGTAGGATACACAGTATAGTTTTTCTTATCATGTACAGAAGAAACTTTTTTTATAGAAAATACTAGTTGCTTTATAATGTAAGCTGAATGCAGTACATAACCTACGTAATGCAATAGAAACCATTGACGTCATTAATGATAGCGCAGCTACTGTGCTCTAGCGGGAGCAGTTTCATTGATTCTTAAAGCTAAGGCAATACAGTTGAATTTAGCTTAAATAGATTATTCCGAATCCGAATGCTCGTGCTAAACACGTACAGAATATTTCACCTTAGTTACTATGTCCCAACAGTTGATTGTATTGACTTTCAACATGAACAAGCCATTGATTGCACAAACTTTTGAAATATGTACTGCCTACGTAGGCGACCAGCAACCAGCAACTTACTCAGAAGGTTATTAATAGGTACGTCTGCCTATAATGTTTTAAGTTGTTGAGTTTATCTATACCAACAACAGCTAGAGAAGAATTTATGAATGGTTACCTACATTGGAGGGTAGACGCGCCAGAAGAAAAGCGCCGAGCGAAGATGGTAGACTGCAGCAATAGCAATCTCCTAGCGAGGTCTAATATTTGAACATCCTACATTCTACGTATAATATATAATAATATACATATACCCTACTAGATGTTTTTTACTCTTTCACACAAAAACTACATAATAACTGATTTGTGTGAAACTTGGCAAACAGAAAGTCAGACCAATCTCACCTCACCTCGCACTAAAAGACTCCTGTATCGCGTGTGCCTGCTAACATGATGTACAAACACTTTACTTTACAAGGGTCAAGAGTGGGCAACCAAGACCACTCGATTGCGGCTATTGTACTGTGTACAGTCAATCATAAAAATATTAAAAAAACAAGTTTAACAATACCTTCTATGTAAACAACATCTGACTTATACGAGTATAAAAATGTAAAATGTACCTACCTACTTAATTTATAAGTGAAAAATATATACACCAGTGGGCCTTTAAATAGGCGCCAATGTGATTTCAATTTTCAAGAAGTATGTAATTAGTAGATTGCACTTGATTTCATTAGTAAACAGTAGATCTTGGGTCTAAACAAGTTGTTGCACCAGCTATAATAAGTGGCTAATTGAAAACAATTGAAGAACTGCATGAACTTATTCATTCATGTCGTTGTATTTTATTGTAACTCACACAAATCAGATGTGTCTAGAGATAAGTTATTTTTTTGTACTATGTTAAATTAGGAGATACCAAACAGATTAAAGGTCATATTTATGATAATTAAAATTAAATATTGCTTTGAAGATGTAAAACATATATTTTTTATAGCTAATAAAAGATTACAGTAAAGAACTACTTCCTTGTATGTAATATTATTGGTTTATACATTCAAATAATTTTATCAACCACCAGATTATACTTAGCACTGTTGCGAATATGATATAATATTATTGGAACATCACTCAAATCAGTATAACATGTCTATAGTGGGCAATTCAACAAATACAAGCAAGTGGCTCATTACATCGAACAAGCTACTAAAGTTTAATCCAAAATAATTAGTATTAATGACTGAAACACACAAAACTTAAAAAAAAATATGTATTTCTGAACATTTTACATTTCAGAATACCTATGATATTTAAATTAATATCACTCAGGAATAAGTATGAAGTAAAAAAGCATGCAAGCCCGCTACCAGACTTAATTTTGTATTTATAATATTAGTAACAATAGAACGGCAACTACTTATAAGGTAGATAGCAATCTCTTTTAAAATTTTATGGTTATATAAATAGATCTATACACATTGTAGATCAACTTCAAAATAAACCATTGTGCTCATAGCAAAGATAGCACTATAATTTAAATTATGAACTTATCACCTCTTTATGGTTAATCATTTATGAGAAGAGATAGCAATATAATAATTGAATGTATTTCTTAGAAATGAAAAAATTAACAAACACAAACTTTTTGATATTCTTTTACTTGTATTTTTAGAACAAGTGTTTTTATAGTAATTGCTTGGTGGCATCTAAATAATTTAATAATTACTTATTTTTTTCAAACGGTTAGCATAATAATATCTTCTCTTAAAAAGTATATGTAGCTAACACAACTTGAAAATTAAGAATTAAATAAATTGCGCAACAGTTTCATTGCAATTTGAGTAGATGCAACATTAGTCATTACACCATGCTTTAAAATTGCTGATAGAACAAACTTTGTTATGATCTGGTGACTTGCTAGTGAATGTGTAACAAACAGATTGCGAAGTTGTAAAGAGCTTGGCATTTATGTTACGGAATGTCGCAATGATAGATCTCCCGCGTAACTTGATGTTGGTGAAAGCGGCCTAAATTATCGTAAAAAATTGATGCGTAGGAGAAGGAAATACATTCTTTAATATAAACAAATGAATGCATAAATGATTAGCTGTCAAAATATTGACCATTGTACCCATAAAACTATGTTAATTGACTGGAATGTAGCGGCAAAAAAATGTATAATATAAACCACATTGTCCACCAAAATATAAAAAATAACTTGTACTTACAACATTTTTATTATCGTGTGAAGGCACACGCAGGTGTGCAAACTTTAGGCACTAGTAACCCATCTTGAACGCAATAATAGCACGGAAAAACAAATATACACGTCTACTAGTTTTGAGCCATTGATGAGTAATAGACGGGGGGAACCCGAAAGGGTTAGGTTAGAGGGGGGAAAAGTAAGCTTGAACAAGAGGCAAAGTTGCCAGTCATAAAAAACTTTTCTACGACAGCAGCGCCCTCACAGCGCACAACTTGATGACGCAATAGATGCCTCACATTGCAAAATATCCTTGCTTTTTACTATAAACAATAAAACAAGAAAACTGTATCAGAGTAATTAAGTTTTATTTTTAAGATGTAAATAAAAACTGTTCAATCAATAATAACATTTATTCAAACGTAATGTTTATCATTGCTTTCATGAAAATTTCATGCTGTAACATTCCAAATTCGCCAAGTTCACTAGAGCAACAGTCATTGAATCACAAAAGTTTGGTATACACACTAGCCTGGTGCGTTGTCCATTCTCACCTGGAAAAGACAATTTATTTGAAATTAATACACTATTACCATTCAGCAACAAATATGTCATTTGCTTATTACTACCTAGGTACTATACCTTCATAAAGATCAGTAGCAAATTCGACAGAATTGCCACAAAAATATATGGCAGGGCAGTTGTAAATAATAAAAGGGTCTGTTTCTGTACATGGCGTGCATGGTATAGTGTCCGGACAAGTTGGGGCAATGCACCTCCATTGCAAAGTTTTCTTCATTACTTCCAAAGTGTTGTCTAACTTACTGTACCTCATTATGTCTTTAATGGGTTCACCTGAAGTACCCAAACAAGTGAAACCTAAAATAAAATATTTTTTATAAACTCTATTGTCATAAACTGAGTACAAATTATTAACATTCTGTTTGAGACTACACACCTGCAATTTCACATTCATAAGGATTAGTGACCCTATTGAATGATTTGTACTCAATTGCTTTAGGAAATAAACCTGAAATAAAAAAAAAACTCCTTTAAATTCCATAATTTATCAATTGATAATGAAGATGTGAATATACTTACAGTAATGAAAAGGTTTCTGTGGCAACATTATTCCAGTAGGGTCTTTGCTACTGGGCATAAGGTCTAGAGGTGCCACAGCACTTACAGCAGCTGCCAAAGAGTCCATCAATTCTACGGATGCAATGAACTCTGTTTCATTCACTCCACTTTCATTTGAATGATTTGCTAAAACACCACCTGAAAACCAAAATCACATAAAATTGCATGCTTCTTCATCCACGGGTTGTGATTAGATTTGATAGTTCTAAAAAATTCATACCCGCAACTATAACTCTGACAATCTTAGAAACTTCTTCTTGATATTCAGATGTGCCAGACAAACCAGACAACCATTCCATGAATAAATGCATTGAGAACATATGATTTGCCGTTCTTGAAGTATTTAACCCAGACATCAGGACAATGTATCTGTAAAGTTAATACTTTAGGATTTAGAATAGACAACTAAACATTGGACTTCATTCTGTTGTAGGCTGATAAAAAAAATCTGTGCACAGTGTCTCTCTGTGAGACTTATCTGTTAGTAATTTCTGGAATCAGTAGTTTCAGAGATTCCTTATTACATACAAACTTTATGGGTCTATGATACCTGTCTGAGCTCAGTTTTGGTAATGGTTTTTGTATGCCACAGCCTGCCCAACAGACATCCTGGACTGTAAATATTCCATCTTCATCCTCAGAACCTAAGACAAATAAATGTATATTACTGCAAGTGGATAATATGTAAGTTTAGCAAACATTTGATCAATGTGTTAAATATACTGGTAACTCAGCAAATTGAATGATTATGCTTCAATGGGTTAAAGGTGGGTGGTAAAGAATATTCCATATACATGCCTAGTACAGCACAAACAACTCCAGTTACAACTTTATGGACATCAATGCAATCTCCCACCAATTTTATTCTTTGCAGCTCATCTTCCAAAACTAAACTGTCAGATTCATGCACAAAATGTGTTCTGAAACAAATCATATCATAAAAAGCAGTTCTTTGCTTGAATAAGTAAAATACTTTATCTTCTCTATATTCTCACCTAGGAGCTTGTGGTATTATTTCCAACTGATCTGACAATTCTTTCAGAATACTAGGTTTTAATTCTTGAAACTTAAAAAGTGTCCCAATTATAACGCAGGTGGTACCTTTATCACGAAGTTCACATAACTTTAAAATCTTAGGGCGATCTGACCACTTTTTCTTGATTATTGGTATCATTATGTTTCTAAAAGTGTTGAGTCTAGCAGAATAAATGTGTGCATATTGTTTTGAAAAATCTCTCGATACTTCTTGAAACCGTTTTGAGCAATCCGTGTAATCAACATCTCGCCTTTCCAATTCGTGGGCCTCAAAGACATTCTGGGTTTTATTCGAAGCACTAGATTCTGCTTTAAATAACATATTTTAATAGATTTATTATTCTTTAATTTTATTTCGGAATTCCGGATTCGTTGGTTTTATATTCCGTTTTGGCGGGGTATTTTTGAGATATTTTCTATTGCTGACACTGTCAATGACTGTCATTTCATACGAATGTCAAGCATTGTCAGGTGACAATTTTCTTTCCGTGTAGAAATCACATCAAAGACTCTGTGATCACTGATCACAGAAGAAATCATTCCTAACGAAATACCATTTTCTTTTCTTTTCGAAATATTATTTTATGACAGAATAACTTCCTTATTAAATTTCATTCAGAACCATTCAACAAAAACACTTTCATTCCATAAGATGTGCCTATTGCATAGAGATCTGCCTGTACCTTTATGGTTTTAAATGGGTTTTAAGTACTTTTGAGATTTGATTACAAGTTGTCGCGAAAAATGGCGGGAGTACAAAAACTGAGATTAAATCATTTGAATATTAATATAAAAAACGCTCTAATTGTCGGTATTATTATTGCAAAAAATAGTCCTCGTACAGTAGGTTCCAAAAAGAAAAACGGAGAATCAAGAGGAGTTACATCTTTTACGATAAGAGATTCCGATGTAGACACGATTAATGTGGATGTTTGGGGCTCCGAATACTTTGTTCTAACTTTTTACGAACGATTTTTAGTTGGAGATGTTGGTAAGGCCTTTTTATGATAAATAAGTATATCAATAAAATAACTATCTTTGAGTAGGAAGTATATTATTCTTAAATAAGTAAATATTATCAATTTAATATTTATTACAGTTGAAATTACGTCACCCAAAATCTGTGTCAAAAGTGGTGATAACGAATCATACAGGCCGCAGGTACAGTATTTATAATTGAAAAAATACAGATTTAGGTAAGTAGGTATACGTATAAAAGCAATGATAACTACGTCATTGGATGCTATAGAACTGTTTAGTTTACCTCACCGCTCCGGTCGTTAACAGTGAACGTTCATTGATAGATTGATAATTTAGTGATGTCGTGTTTCATGCTCTCTGAAGGTGTCCTCTCCGTTTTACCTGTCTCTAAACGAAGGAATGTCGGATGTGAGTATCCACGGTGGCGACGCGTTTTCCATGTACTTACCGCTCCTGCACATACCTACTAAACAATCTTCTGGCTATTACGGACTCGCCGAAGTTATGAAACTACCAGGTAACTGTCAATATATAACGTAAATACACACGTAAATATACGTGGCCTACCCACAACTAGCAGTAAGAAAAAAATGTTTATTTGAATTTAAAACAAAAAAAACTACAAAAATGCCTCGGGGTACAGCAACCTAGGCCAACTTTAGCTGAGTTGAGACAGTCAAGTTTCTGATTATGCTACTGTCTAATCAGTCATGCACAATGGTATTTATGTTGAGTCAGGCACATCGCTAGCTCGCCCTTTTCCGGATAGGATAAGCAAGTACACCATCAAAGTCTGAACCTTACTAATATTATAAAGGCGAAAGCGAGTTCATTTATACCCTTTCACGTTTTTCTTAGTAGCATCCGGGTGCTTCAAGTAGTTCCCTCGGGTGCCAGGTAAACCACGGAAAACGGCTAACATAATATAATTTGGACAAGTTAGTATTTTGTAAGTAGTTTATGCCCATGCGAAGCGAATCATAATTGTTTTAATTAATTTCAGATGAAAGTAACAATGTTTACGTCGATTTGCTTGTAGTTGTGAAATCAGTGAAACCTGCTAAAACTATAAAAACCAGAGCTGGTTAGTGAAGTAAAACTTATGTTAAACGATTTATGAGATAACGCATATAAATTAATCTACTTTGTTTATTATTTTAGGTGTTGACATGTCAGTGCGCGGTGTAGAGATTATAGACAATACAACTCCTGCTTCAGTTAACCTGGACATTTTTGACATCGACACTATCCAAAGGTTTCAATTTAAATTTAAACAAAGTAAACTAATAACGATTTATTGCTTGATTGTCCTACTAGGTACCCACCTCAGATCTAGGTAAAGATGTCAAGGTTTAGATTATTGGGTTAGGAAATTATAAAGCAACATAATCCCTGTAGTGAAACGCGCTGTTATCCCATTGTCAGTATAGCAACTACCTACTGTAGTTAGTCAAGCACCTCTTTTACTTTAGGAGTTTTGACTAGGGAAGTAAGACGCTCGAGTCGCCAGGTCCACAAAAGTCGAAGATCTTTGAAATCGGGCAGATTTGGTGGTACTGAATCTTTGAAATAGGGCAGACAGAAAGAATTGGTCGTATGTATGATTAGGTATAGGGAAGTTCGTTGTTTGAGGGATAAAATATGGTATTCTTCCTACAGAGCGGAAGAATGGCGTCCATTAGAAAGTGTGCTCTTCATAGCGGATGCTAGAGTATCGTGGCGATCTCGTGCAGTTAGTGTGCAAGTGTGCGCACGTACTGTGATCACACACCAGCCGCACACGGCTGACGCCGAGGCTCTCAGGCTGCACATACGTAACCAGGCAACCGCGCGTGAGTCACGCTTCTAACTTAGCGATTATCTAAGACGCTGTATTCTATTTATACAAGAAATTTTATTTATCATTTTGATAAGCGATGTGATATGAAATATTCATACCAGTAAACAATTTTTTATGCAATATTTAGTCTGAATGTCTCATGGGCGTGTTTCAGTAAACAATGTTATTGCATCATTATTATTTTGAAGTTCTGAAATTAGATTGGCTACGTATCAGTTATACAATATCTTCTACTTACATACCTATATCACCAGTCTGCTTAAATATACCTACGATGCAAGTCACTATTTGGGAATCCCCTATCTACGCATGCATGATTAAGTTATTGTTAAATCATCTGTAAAATCTAGATCTTAATTTTTTCTAGCTCTCTCTCTCTTTCCTCCTTCTATGAGTAGGTACTACATTGGGTACTTTGAATTTATTCAACCATTGTATTTAAGGTACCTATATTAAAATGCGTTTTTTATACAACATTACCTAGCTACAATGATTTCAGTAAGAATAAATTTTACCCACAGAGAGTGAATTTGAATTTTTAAATCACAGAAGTTGGTTACACAGTCAAAAAAAACATATTCAGCCTTATAAATTATTTTGTCTACTCAGGTGGCGGTGAGGCCGCTGCATGGGCCACGTGGAGCGGCGAGCGGTCATGCGCGGCATCCGTGGCACAAGTACGCGACCGAGTCGCAGGCGCAGCGCCGTTCTGTGCGTCACTACATGCGCTGCTTACGCACCTCGATTTGGATGAACTTGATACTTTGTATGCCTTAGTCCAGACATACAGTCAACTCAGCGAATTTGAACACGTTACAACTACTGAGCATTGCACTTTGCAGGGATAATACTGCTGAGGATAACATCCGCGTACGCTTTGCCGACCACACTGGCGAGTTGACTGCTCGGCTGCCTGTGAATGTTCTAGAAGACACTTTAGGATATTCTGTAAATATAAATGTTTTGTTGACAGAAAGAGGATGACTTTTTTAGCCGTTAGTAATTCATAGGTTCCAGGAAAATTTATCTCGCAATCTTCAGTCTCTTGTCACTACGTGCTCTGAATAAAACTATTTATCGGAACATTGCATTCTTTGACATCCTCCACTTGGGGATGGCGGAAGTCTGGAACACATTCTTACCGCCTTAAATAACCTATCCATCGGTTGTCCAATGGGCTCAGGAGTCGCTTACGCATCAGGAAGTTCCCAATGCCCGGAAAGCAGTGACCCATTTCTGCGGGCTCTCCAAATATAACTGACGTAACATAACGGCACCTACTTTGTTGTTACCCATAATAGCGATTATTCTTACTTGTAGATTACGCAATTAAAATCCATGTCAGCTGAAAATCGAGCAGCAGCCCGCTGGGCCATTCTGCTTGAACAGTGCACCGTGAAACTTGCAGCTTCACCCCCGCGTCTCATAGTCCTGACTCTGAGGCGAGCCACGCAAGCGGACCCAATACCACTTTATTAAATAATTATCTCAGTGTGATATGTTAAATTAATTACTTCCTAATAAACTTACAATTGAATATTATACTTTATCTCCTTGATACTCAACTGTTGACTTAGAGCGATGCGATCTATTACCTCAATAAATTATAACGACAACAATGTAGGTTGTGCCTAGATGTCATGGATGGTTCTCCACGCGTCTAGAATCGACACAGCTTATATCGTATCTGCAATACTTTATCTATCGACATAAGATTCAAAAAATACGACGCAATATTGTTCAAGATTAAGCGTTCAGAAGACCACACATTAATACATCGCCGAGGTAACGCTGTAGGTTTATCGATCAAACAAAGGCTATCTGAAGTGAACTTTCTTTGCCCCTGCTGATCTCAAAATCATGGAAAAGCCGGAAAAAACCGAACTCGTATACGAATACAAAAAGCGTAGAAAAGATTTCGGGAAACAAACTTTATTCGAAGACAGTGGCCCTGAACTGATAGTGAGCATACCCAACAACCCGGCGCATTATCCGGATTACATTCTACGAAATCCGGTGCATGTTGCCATCCAAAATACAGGCACTATGTCTGAACACTGGGTTAATTCTGTGAGGTGGGTAAACATGTTATTGGTAAATGATTATTTTAGATAAAGATATCACTATAACGTTTTGCATTCAATGCACTTTGTGTGAATAACTACGCCTTATCTCTTAAATACGCACTAGATATATTTATTAAATTAAATGCCGGAACATCAAAGACATAAATATAACGTTCATTTACCATACTGCTAGGTAACTTAGGTACTTACTTAATCCTCATATTCTTCTTGACCCAATTTAGAGCTGAATACTCAAGTTCTGGCGTTAGCCACGTGGAAGGAGGTTGGCCCAAAGACATTAACATGAATGATCCCGAAGCAACCCAGAGATACCGACGTAAAATCGAAAAGGATGACGCTTATATTCACGCTGTCATGCATTTAGGACATGTGAGTGTTAGCGGCCCATATAAACACACTCAACAATGATCGAATGCCAATAAGGGTAGATTTTACCAAACCTGAATTTATACAAGAATAACTATACGAAAAATAATATATACCACGATTTTATTCTCGAGTAAATCATCAGTCGTTTTTCCATGCAATCTAGCGTGTAGCTATACTTGGAGTTGCTTACTGACGAATAGCGAAGTGAATATATTCCGGGCATTGGGAAATACGCGGCCAAAAAAAGTTGTTCTACAAATGGGAGGGTGCAGAAGCATAACTCATGTCAACTCTGATTTGTCGTATTATAGTGTGGAAAAGTAGCTGCCAAGCGACAAAGCCCTTTAAATTAATAAAAAAAAATGTCAGTGAATTATGCTGTCATTTAATGACACTATTTTATTCCTGGAATTAGCTTCTTATTCCATGCAAAATGGTGGTATAGTGACTATTCCCGAATAGACTCGTTATTCCTCGAATTATAGTTGGTTAAACGTGAAATTGATTTATTCTCGAGTAATAAAAGATTTACGCCGAGAATAAAATTTATTCCTGTTTGGTCGAATCCGCCCTAAGCAAATTATATTTTTTATTCGGCAGAGTATGGAACATAATATACTTCAAAACAACGCAGTAGACATGTATGAGACCTACTGTACTGAGCTGCCGGCCATACCGCCGGTGGAGAACAGCGGCTGTCACACTGTCAATGTGTACCGTGAGCCCGAGGGTAGGCGTCCGATCCGATCTCTGTCGTGGCAAGCTGATGGAGGAGCCAAACTAGCAGTAGCTCATGCCGATATCGAGCTAACAAGGAATTCAAGAAATCCACAGTATTCCTATATTTGGGACATTGGTACAGATATCCATAAAATTTATTTATATTAAAAACTGTTCGGACTAATATTTTATATCAAAAACTCTTAATCGTTGTTGCAGAGAACGCAAATGCACCAGAGCTGGTTATCAGACCACCACAGCCATTATTGGATCTAATTTACAATCCTCGTGATCCCCACCTTATAATTGGAGGGATGATGAATGGACAGGTAATCACGACAATACGTCGTCGTGAGGCATCACTAGCCTGGCCATCTACAGTCTGTGGGGTCCACATGAGCTCAGTCACACATTACACTTCAATAATCGGGAATTAGTACTAATTTAGTATACTAATTTTTGATGAAATGGTTTCAGTGTGCGATTATTAAGTCTACACGAATGTCCCATCAAGTTAGTCTCTTCTAATCATGAGCTCATAATAACTGTTCCTACTATAAATAGGTAATTGCAGGTTGGTTGGTGGGACACACGTAAAGGCGGAGACCCCGCGGGAGTCTGCCCACCGCATGTCGCTCATCGTGACATAGCCCGAAACGTACTTTTTATCAATTCCAAAATTGGAGCGGAATTTTTCTCTGCATCGCCAGATGGTGTTGTTAAATGGTAAGAAGTTTCATCTAAGTATTTTTTCATTGGCAAGTATATATTTATTACTAGCTTCTGCCAGCGACTTCGTCCGCGTGGAATAGTGGTGCTCCGCTCCTATTGGTCTTAGCGTGATGATATATAGCCTATAGCTTTCCTCGATAAATGGACTATCTAACACTGAAAGAATTTTTCAAATCGGACCAGCGGTGCCTGAGATTAGCGCGTTTAAACAAAATGACAACATTTCCCTTCACTGCTCTGCTCCTATTGATTGTAGCGTGATGAAAAGTATACTATAACCAGCTCAGGAGTATGACAAATAATTGTACCAAGTTTCGTTAAAATCCGTCGAGTAGTTTTTGTTTCTATAGAGTTTATACAGACAGACAGACAAAAATTTTACTGATTGCATTTTTGGCATCAGTATCGATCCCTAATCACCCCCTGATAGTTATTTTGGAAATATATTTAATGTACAGAATTGACCTCTCTACAGATTTATTATAAGTATAGATATAGATAGATAATAAGACCCAACAATATTTATCTCCCGAGACATAGATTTCTATATTCAATTAACCAGAGCAGGCAGACAATTCATTTTTTTTCAAAAACAACAAGTGTCCTTAGATGCGTTATTATTCCACTCTATGGCTACTGACGACCAATCTTTTATGATATAGCCGTAAAGTTGATACAACTCATTATTTAATATTCCAGGTGGGATACTCGAAATATGAGTGAACCAACAGACTCCATGATCATAGATATAGTAAAGTCAGTAACTGATACACAGAGCATTGATAACGCTATTGGAATTTCAGCGCTTGAATATGAGCCAACAATACCTACAAGGTAACATAACATTACAAATAGCTACCTTATGACAGTAAAAGTAAATAACAATACCTAATCTTTTTATTTTGATAGGTTTATGGTTGGAACGGAAACTGGATTAGTAATCGGAGGCAACCGAAAAGGAAAGAATTCCGTCGAAAAACTTCCAACCAAGGTAAGTTTGGAACAAGTTCTATTCAAATTAGATTTTTCATACCTAATGGCTCAATCATTTCAGTACGAAGCGCATCTTGGCCCTGTCTACGCGCTGCAAAGGAACCCAACATTCGTTAAAAACTTCCTAACAGTGGGTGACTGGACTGCTCGAGTTTGGAGCGAAGACTGTCGCGAATCTGCTATTCTATGGACTTATTCGCACCGCACGAAATTAACAGACGGTGCTTGGAACCCTATTAGGTACGGTACAGGAAATTATCACGAATCAATGAAAATTTAGGTATGTCATGTGGGTACATCACTCTAGATTAAATGGGATCAGAAATCATATTGACCCCAGAGCATACTTAAACAATTTACTAAGTTTGGAAGTTTCGTAAGCAACAGGGGCATTTAGTAAAAAAGATTTTAAGAAGCGACACAGAATACATAATAGTACAAGTACAGAAGAGCCACTTTGAAAAGTCATCTAAAGAAATATAGACTTTAGCGACGATACGATTAAGTTCAATTCAGATCGCGCAGCGCGTAATTACCTACGCTTATAGTTGCCTAGAAGTTGCGTCTCTTTCTAGCGCGTAACGCTTACCTTTTCTAACGAAAACAGGGTTGTCTCCTTTTAAAAAATAAATTAATCTAAATACTGAATTACCATTTTTGTAGTACTCTAGAAAACAAATGACTTTCAAAATAAAAACGTAAGGTAGGTGTTAACAGTACTTTAATTCTAATACATTTGTGCATACATACCTACTTACGTTTTCGATACCTTCACGACAAGAGACACAGGCCTTATATTACTCAAATAATGTTGAATTACGCCGCCTTACTATTAATACCTTTGTAAACAAAAGACGTTTCAAATCGTATCACACGGTCACCGGAATGACTTAAGATGCAAACAGATTAGTCCGGGAGGCCGTTCCTAAAAAGTTACGAATAATTGAAACGAACAAATGAAGTAGATACGTATATAATCAAAGGAACAAATCTTGCGCGTACGTCACTCACGGCTCGCGCGTGAGGCCCCAGTGACTAGCCGTCTCGGATAGGCCGCTGTGCGTAGGTACGTTTTTGATACCTACACGGGGAGTGGGACAGGCCTGGAAGCGATGAAAATTATAGAGGCAAATAGGGCTAGAATCTAAGCCGGGGTTTAGGTATGTTCGAAAGAGTTACTGCGCCCCCAAAATACAAAGGGCTGAGGAAGGAACATGGATGGGTTTTAGTCAGTAAGAGTCTGTCACTCCCTTCCGCCGCACTCACGGCGGGAGAGGTCATTTGATGATTTCCCATTCGAAAAAAAAACTTTGTTATACAAGTAATAAAATAACATAGGTACTTTACGTAAAAATAATAAACGTTACCTTTACTTCTTACTGGCTACCCACAGATTTTCATTGATGCTGGTAACGCAATGGGATGGTTGCCTCTCCTGTTGGGACTTATTGCGGAGAAGAAGCGCTCCATTAGTCACAGCACAGCTATGTGATGAGCCTCTGCTACGTCTGCGCCCTCATGAAGGAGTTAGTAAAATCTAAAAAAACAGTAATAACATAATCATCAGTATAACATCCATGGTAACGAATATTACATTTTTAGGGTCTGCTAGTAGCATGCGGCAGTAGCAAAGGAACAGTGTACTTAGCTGAGTTGTCGGAAAATCTTGGTACCGCAGACAAGAATGACAAACAACTTTTAACTCACGTAAGCAATGCGACATGTTACGTAGCATAAATTGATATCTCATGACCTTGTGACAAATCATTTCAACATCTCAGTCAATTTTTCAATTGACTACTTTATCACCACACAGCAACTGATTAGATGCTCGGAGTATAGCACCTACTCACTATTTTTGCTTCAGGTTTTAGATCGTGAGAATAAAAGGGAGCGAATTTTGGAAGCTCGTATGCGAGAGCTCAGGTTGAAGATGCGCCAAGGGGGCAATGCAGGTGAACCGGCTGTGGAAAGTGACCCTTCTGTTAACGATAAAGACCTCCAGGAGGCTACTACAGAGTATACGCAGACTATCAATGATCTGCAAGCGCAACAGAAAACAGAGAACTAAACTATGTTTTACACATAAAAAACTAATAAAAACAATGTTCTTTCTAGTTGAATTTTATGGTTTAATTAAACTGAAAGAGTCTTGATACATTATTTATTTTGAAATCAATATTAAACAAGTACATCAGGGATGGTGATGATGATACAGCACAGTTCAACATTGAGACACTGCAAAAATTAAGTCTCATAATTTTAACGGCCATCTGCATCAAAATTTTAACTGGCTTTAAAGTAGGCATTTTCTATAACTTGTTGGGTTATGTAAAGTTTAGTAGTGTTTAATAAAAGATAATTTAAATCGTAAAAAAAGTCCATCCGTTAATTTCGAACCTAATATATTTTGATGCAACCGACTGTTAATCTGTTGAACACACAAACCACCCTTTATCATAGACTAGCCATTTCTCACGGTTTCACCCGCGGCCTGGAGGAAGTACTTGATTCCAAATAAAAGCTTAAATCTCTCTCTAGGGTCTAATGTATCTCTATATTAAATTTGATCAAAATCGGTTAAGCTGTTTTACCGTGAAAACGTAACAAAAAAAATTACTTTCGCACTTAAAATAATAGAAATTAGGATTAGTTAGTATTTGCATGGGTGTAGGTTTTTATAATTATTTTGCCTTACTTGTTACAATTTTAGCATCATTAAAAATAATCATATCAGTCCCATTCCAGATTTACATAGTTATCAGTCATATAGTATCTCAATACAATATTTCGCTTCCTGGAATATACCTACACCGTTTATTTGTGTAGGTAGTTACTTAACAGTAAAAAGTTTAAGTTTATTCATCACGTTTAACTTAACTTCTGTATTCAAGGTACATATAACAAGAATTAAAACTTAAAATCTAGTTGATCGACCACTTTTGCTAATTACATTTTTAAAAGCTAGAAACATTAAACGGTTTTGAAATGGTTCAAAAATACTTTTGCGCAATAAATACAAAATTCATTACGATTATGTTTGCAGTCTAAACAGTTTAGGACCTCTTCACCAATTTTGATTGCTTAAAATTGCTTTATGATCATTACAATTTAGGCATCAATTTTGTACATGACAATGTACCATTTGTTCTTGCATCAGTGTCATCTTGAATGCACGTAATAATTAGGTACTACACGAAGTCTGATATGCTGAGAGGTTTATGTCTCTCTCTTATTTCTAAACGACTTAAGTAGAAGTTTTTTCTTCCTGATTGAATGCGACGAACGACCAGCGGTGTTCGATGTTGGCGCCGACGCCGCTTGTAGTGCGTTCGAACACATCTGGGTGTTTTTGTAGAACATGGTGTATTGTGGCTTGGGACACGTGCGGGAAGATAGCGCGGACGTACGACACTACGTAGTCCAGGCTGGCCCCTTGTGGATGTACCTGAATTAATATTTTTATGATCAATAATTCAGTGCTTTCCACAGTCTATATAAACCAGCCAGAAAATGGCTAATCAAATATGTTATCTCGCTCATTTATTTTATTTTTTATAACTTTACTCAAACTCCTAAGATATCTTAAATAGTAATCAAAAAGTTGGAAAACATAGAAGTATACACAGAAGTATGCTGGTCTTCTAAAAGTTACTTACTTGTAAAAAAGCTGACATTACTCCAATTAGCTTGGCTTCTCCACAGCCAGCCTCGACAGCCTCTTTGATGTGCACCGAGGAATCCAGATCCTCGGGCAATGGCGGCGGAGGAGGTGGTTTCACAATCGGCGACGGCAATGGCGGCTAGAAGAAATAAAAACAATTTTACTGGCCAGTACAGGCATTAAATAGATAGGCAAAAACCTTTTACTTGCACTTATGGAAATGCGATAAGGCAATAGAGGATTAAAAAAAATATATATTCTTGAAAACCTTTATCCATAAGAAGTCGTCATCATGACCAATTTCGCTCGACCAATAAGAACTAAAATCATATCTCTTAAACTCTACATCGAATAGAGTTTATGATAAATTAATAACAGAAGCTCAATTTATAAAAAAATGTTTACTTTAATGTCGAAATATCGATGTCGTGAACTTGTAGAGTGAAGGTGTCAGCAGTTACATACGCATGGAGTGAAAAAATATTGTACTTACATTTTTGTCGATAGCTCCCTGCAAAGCTTGCCGCGCTATGAACTGTGCCTTAAACTTTTCCATCTCTTTCATAGAGTCAGACTTGATGACATCAACCTCATTTTTATATGCTTCCAATTGAAATTGGAGGCTTTCATTTTCACGCTGAAATGGTTAAATAATATTAAATTAATTGCTTCATCCGTTTATTTAATGAAGAGTTTTATGCTATTTAGGTATACATGTTCATATTAATTTGCCACATGAGCAAAATCGTTAAACCCGTACTCGTTATAAAGGATATTTTAAAGGTGTTAGACTAAATCCGGTCAGATAGATTTAAGAGCCGTTATAATAAATGATGTATGTGTTACCACGTAATATGAAAAAATAGGCATTCAAAACCTTTTTAAAGGCATTTTACCTTTAATTGTTGAATTTCTTCATTGACACTCTCGGACGTCCTAGTGAAGCCATTAAAATCTCCATCTTCGCTATAGAACTTCTCATTGAACTCTTCTTTCAATGAATTAAACTCCTGGAAGATTTTTATTTGTTTAGTGGAAAATGAATAAGCAAATATTAAATTACTAAAAGGTGTAGTGTAGATACTTTTTACATTCATGGGTAGGAATATGTATAAAATGATATCATTAAATACTTTACCTACATGATTCCTCTCTCTGTTTACCTGTTTCTGCTGTCTTCTCGGTCACCTAGATTTATCACCATTCATTTCACTATTAGATGTTGCTTAGATCCTATAGAAACTGATACTTACTGACTTCAGATGTTATAATTATAACATATTTTATTTTACAATATAATAATGAACAGCAGCGTTATCACGATCATTTGAATTATATTGTTTACTTAATAAAGTTTCTCATTGTTTCCTAACAAAACAACAATTGCTGTATTAGTAGTACCTGAGTCATTTTCTGCCACGTCTCAATGTTCTTTCTCTGCGGTTTTGTGAAGTGATCCCATACACGTTGATGGGACGATGCGGCAAACACTTTCGCCACCTGTTCGACTGAGGTTCACAAAATTATGTTAAGAGATCCGACTTTGGTCTCACGACCAAAACATACCGTCGTATTTTCTCGATCGATCGGTCGTCCCAGGCTCTCAACACTGTGGTCTTTACGTCGCAGTCGCTCGGAGCGTTATACGTCTACCTATCACATGCGAGGGTCACGAGCCAGTTGACAATGTTGCGCACACGCTGCACCTCGCGTTACACAGATGTGACGTCAGACATGTTACTGTGTCATAGCACAGAAGTACCCAACATGTTCTGACAATTTATTTTTAACCAGCATCCTTGACAAAATCTTTATAGGAATTTGATAATTAAAATACTTTAAATGCAAATGCTAAAATTAAATTGTCATAACATAAGTAACTTACAAAAGCACCCAACTTTCTCAGCATGGGTTCTGTTGCCATTCATTAATAATTAGAGCTGGAAGACACCTGGTGAACCCGAACGATCCATTTGTGATTGACTACTGAAGATATCAGAGAGACCATTTTGCCAAAATATTATTAATTGATTGCTTATAAAACTCCGAAGTTGCTAAAATGCTTGAATATAATATTCCAAACATTTTACAACATTCAGTGTGTAGTGTCTATGAAACCGTATTTTATGTTTCTGATCTCAAAACATAAAATATTATTTTTCTCTTTAGTTTCTACTTCAATGTTTTCTCAAATGAGAACATTGCGACCCTCTTACCTTTGAATTATTTTGAAATACAAAAGAATGTCAGACTAGACAATTATGACTTATTTCACATTATCACAAGTTGGTGTTGGAGAAATTGTTGAAATGATGTTTAAGCCAACTTACGTTGTTCAATCACATTAGCTATGTGATTCTTGACTCGTTCTTTACATTCTTGTAACTCTTCTTCAGCCTGCATTTTCTCATTGAACAACCTGCGTATATGCGCGTTTGTTGCTTGTATCATTGAATAAAACTGATTTGCATTCTTTTTTGTGCATTCTCCCCGCTCTAACCATGCTAGCAATGTCTGTAATAAACATTAATATTTTAAAAGATTGTCAACAGGAGCTCAAAGCTATAAAACCAACTCACTTAGTATTTTCATTGAATGTAAGTAATTAATAGAGAGCAAATTATTTACTGGCAGTGTTGTTGAGAAATGTTCTTCATTTTTGAGTTTTTCTGCCAATTGTACCATAGCTGCATTAGAATATGGTTGTATTCGGGATGGTGATGGTGACCTCCTACGTACATCTCCATATGAGCTAATGTTGCGGCTAGCTATTTCATGTTGTGCATTCAAATGTTGCATCTGTACTTGTTGAGCTCGTAATGCTTGTCTTTGACGCCTATCAAAGTCATTCTGGTCATCACGGCTCTGTAAAAGTCACAATAATGAATAATAATGTAAAGCACAAAAAGGAAAATATAGTAACAGAATAAATTTAACTTACCAATGCATAGTCTACATGTAACCAGCCTGAAGTGGAATGTGAATTTTCATCATCATCATCCTCATTCATGTCATCTTTGTCCTTAAGATTGATAAGTTGAATACAATATCCCGATATCAACATAGCTTGGTCAACACATTCCTCTCTATCAAAACGAATGTGACAAAAGTTTTTCTTTGACAATCTCAGTGTATGTATCCTGCCATATGTCTCAAAAATTTCTCTCACAATGCTCTCCCTTATTTTGTCTGGTAATCCACCTACAAATATAGTTCGGCATCCTGGAGGTTTGGACCTCCTTAAAGGTCGAGGGGTACCTGCATCAGGAGGAATAAGCCGAGCATGTTTAAAAACTATTTCTTTTTTCTCTTGCATAGCTGGCATATCTCCACTCATACTGGGATACATTCCCATCATGGCGGGGTCCATCATCATCCCCCCCATCATGCCCATGTCCATAGCAGGAGGGGCAGCAGGTGCCAAAGCCTGTCCTCCCATAGCTGACATGTCCATAGTTGCTTGTGGGACCATATCCATGCTTGTGCCAGACATCATTTCCATTCCTGCAGTAGGCATCATACCCCCACCCATCATTGCCCCTGGCAGCATCATGTTTGGGTACATTCCACTAGCCATCATCATGTTTGCTAGAATAAAGTACACAGTTTGCTTTAGTGAGTAAAACAATTTTTTGTTGACAATGATAATTTATCAAAACAGCTTCCGCTCATGGCGTAGCCCATGTTGGCTATAGAACATGGTCTGGATAATGAAGCTCTTTAGTAAAGAAAGTTACATTACAAACAGGCTTTTCTTCTTAATAATATTAGTGTGGATATGAAAACAGATAATTCAGTAAATACCTTGAGGATACATATTAGTCATCATCATAGGATTCAGAACAGTCACATCATCTCCAGATTTCGAAGGATCTTGAGTCTTCAAATCGCGCCTGCGGCTGACATTATCGCTCCTTATGGGCGACCTAGAGATGTCCCTTCTATGATTACCTATATGAGATAGATAAGTACAGTGTTAATGTTTGCAAACCGCTAACCATTGCTATACACTAATACATACACAAATTTATTTAACAAAATGCAACAAATAACCTGAAAATGAACCCATTATCCTATTAAATATAATAAAACATACCAACCTAGCATACTTTCTTTACATATGGACCTGGGCCCTTTGCTTTGTTTGAAAAACAACAAATCAATCTAAGATTTTGAACTTATCCACTGCGAGAGCTGCCTCTAGGATTGTATACCGACAAAGGCTTATTTAGGAAATTAGAATGAGACTTAAATATACTTTCCTCAGATAGATATAAAACAGTATATTTTTCAATTTCAAAAATCATGCACAAAAAAGTTAAGAAAGAATCACAATTAATCAATCCCAAACTATTTTTTTTATGTCAAATATGTCAATGTTAAGTCCAAAGAGGTAGTATTCTATAGAGATATCATAATAAGTAATAGCTGAAGACTTATCTGCGCCTCTATTTTTACTAATGCGCAAAGTCTATAAGCAGAGTGAGATAGCTATAGGCATCCTGCGCCATCTTGAAACGCCGCGCGCCGCCAGTCAACTTTCGGTCTACCAGCTGGTAGACACAGAACGTGTTGATTTTGTACTATAAATCGTGTAAAAAATAAGTCTAAAGTAATTTGTTCATGGTGAAATAGAAGCGAGAATGCCTATTATGTGTGTGGCTACCGGCTGCAGAAGCCGAGGTGGTGATACAACGGAAAACGGGACAAAAATATCTTTCCACCGGTAAGTCATATTTAGCAAATTGATAGATATTTAACACAAAATGTCATATCGGAGGGGTTTGAGAAGCTTACAAAAGTAAGCTTCTCAAACAGTAACTGAATCTATTTATTATCTTATTTTATCTTTTTATCTGCTAAATTACCATTAATAATTGTTTATAAGTGGTTTTGATAAAAAAAATATTACGATTGACACTTTATGTACTATCATAGCGATGTACCCTAGTTTAGGTAATCTTTTATTATCGATTTTCGAACATTGTTTATTTCTTTTAAGTATAATAAATGTTTCCTGTTCTGTGATCGCTTATTTGCCTAAAGTTCACTGTGTGGTTTGACTTATATGGAAAGCACTTTTGGATTGAAAATATAAATATTCAATCTCCACCAATATCAAAATGTTTTTTTATTGTTGTAGTTTCCCGAAATATAAAGAACTGTGTTGGGAATCGAACCCAACACCGAGGCGAGCCGCGCGCGGCGTGTGCGCTGCCTGCGCGCGCTCGGCGTCTTCGAGTACCTTCGGCACGACAGCGATCGCAACGGTCGGCGGCGACGACGACACACGACCTCGTAGCAACACTCGCGCGTTGAGTTGCACGAAGAACGATCGAAGCCTAAATTAAATTTTTCTTTGTTTGCTCGGGATCCAAAAAAATGTAATTGCTAACAGCAATAAGAACCTAGTTTGTACAGTCCACTAGTTTTATTTTCTGAGCCCGAGAGATCCTACACAAACTGCGAGAAAAGTAGATTCGAAATTTAAGAAGAGGAGAATGGTAACCAACAAGTGGTTGTCGCTTGTGCTCATTGCATTTCGATCCTGCTTGCTATCGAGGTAGATCTTATGCAAAAAGTATTTTGCATTCTTATTTGCATTCTTTACGTAATGTAGATCACCCTATTATTTCCCCACGCAGATCAGCCCCCTAATCGTCTAATTTCAGTAACAATCCCAATCAAAAAGGTTGACTGGCAGAGAATGCCTTGTGGCATTAAGTCCGCCTATGTATCACTGCTGTACATGAAGTTTAAATAAATAAATAAAAACCCTGCAAATTTGATTGGTAGAAATGAAACTCTTTTCACCATTTCGTCAAGATTTCGGCCAATCGAAATCGTAGGGATTGTGATTGATAGGTGCTGAAACTGAAGTTAGACGAATACCCCGCACAAATGGGTAAGATTTGGATCGTTACTCAATCATGCAACAACAACATCACAAAACATATATGGACAAATTGAGTACTTTATATGCGAGGGATTTTTATGTTCGATATGACTGCGTATCTTTTTTTCTATATTACCTCTTGCAGGGTGCTTCTAACAGCAATCGACCTGCTTAACCGGACAATGTGGCGAGGTCCTAATTAAATTAAGAAATCAATCTTCGACTTGAAGATCGGCTTATAGATCTTGTTTTATCACAACCAAAACTCGATACATTTTTTATCGAATCATACGCAATTATAACTCGTCGCCACACTATTGACATGTATCGTTATAAATAGGTTTCTATAGCACAAATGGCGACATCACCTCGGCGAGAGGTAGCAGATATTATATATTTGACTCTATCTCTCTTAGGGGGTTTTGCATATGTAAAAAGAGATAGATATAGATTTCTTATATATGCTTGATATAATACCTCTATAGAATACTATCTCTTTGGTTAAGTCAGTCTTAGTCAGTCAGTCGTACTCATAGTTTTTATTTAATCTGTGAGTCAGTCCATACCAAAGATATTATAAATAGAAGAAGATTGTACTTACACTAGAGAATTTGGTTCCGGATAAAAATGATCTGCCATTGCTATAAAGTGCAATTTTTAATACAACTCTGGTAAACTATGGAGGGTAGAAGTAAGGAGGACGAACTCAGTGTATTAAAAGGTGTCAAGGTGTCCGCTGAAAGGAAACCAGGCGCCACAGTAGCAAGAGGAAAGATTAAAAAAATAGAGTAGACATAAACTATAGAGTAGTAAATTAAGTAGGAATGAAACACTTCCGCTTCGTTATCGCACATTGACATTACAGTCATAATATTATGGTCACGAAATATATTAAATCAAATTCTTCAATAAAAACAATAATTAACTTTAAAATTATTTAGATTTTATTGTGAAGATTGTAACAGTGGACTAATAAATTATTCTTATTCAACCCAGTGCACTAGCACTATTTCGATGAGTTTTCCAACAATAACTTGCTGTTTACAGGTGGACACTTTTTCAACTTGTCCCCTAGATTCTCGCCACAGAGTGTATCTGAGTAGCACGTGTGTCTAGAATTTTCAGTTGTTTTTCAGTGTTTTAGTGACTTTTTGTGACTTATTTTTGTGGTTGTGTGTTGTCCTCGTGTTTGTGACTGGCTGTGCACTGTTATACTCGGTAAATAGTTAGTTTTATCAGCAGTATGGATCAAAATAAACCCCCCGATCCCGATCCACCCGACATTCCTACCTATTCTCCTGTTTCCCCCAACTTCCCACTCTCTCAATTCGCTGATGTTGCTTGTAGCATCGCGGAATCTCAGCCTATCTCCATCCCGAATCCCAGAAAACGTCCTGTTCATGACGAAAACAATGTCGTGTCAACCCCGCCACCGAAACAACAAAGAAACCTAGTAGGTCGCAGCAGGTACTCCGCTACTGACAAGGCACCGTTTATCGTGCACGTCTCTCGATTGGAACCCCAACCTAACGCTGGTACCTCTCTACACCCGGTTACTTTTGGCATCTTTCTCGACAAACACAACATAACCAACATTGTTCGTGACGGTGTCAAGAAGGTCGGAAGAAATCGCGTGTCTGTAGAGTTCAAATCCCCTCAGGATGCGAACTCCTTCATTATTAATAGTTTGCTTGCTAAAAATAGTTTTGTTGCCGCTGTACCTACTTTTAACATAACCCGTATGGGAGTTGTAACTGGTGTGCCCACAGATCTAACCGAAGAGGAAGCCAAAAAATATTTGCAAGTGCCATCAGGATGCGGTGAAATTCTAAAAGTTCGTCGTATAAGCCGAAAAACCATAATCAATGGAGTGACGGAATTCAAGTCTACAGAAACTTGTGTCATTACTTTTGATGGTCAAGTACTGCCTCAAAGAGTTTTCTGCTGTTACACTTCCCTCCCAGTCCAACAATATGTTTATCCCACCATCCAGTGCCGCAAGTGCTGCAGGTTTGGTCATGTGGAATTGGTTTGCAGGTCAAAACCCCGCTGCAGTAAATGCGGCAATGATCACCCCGGTGATGGTTGTGGTATTTCTGAGGCGGAGGCATTCTGTGTACTTTGCTCGGGGAATCATTTTGCAAACAGCAGATCATGCCCAGAGTTGGGTAGACAGAAGGCCATTAAGACCATTATGGCTGAGAAGTCCCTTTCATATGCTGAGGCCAGCAAAACTGTCCCACTTGCTTCTCGCAACTACGCGAATGCTGCAAAAGCAGTTCCCAGTCCCTCTCAGTCATACCGCAAAACAGTTTTCCTGAAGCCAAGGACCCATGCCCCTCTTTCTCCCTCTTATGATAAAGTTGCTCATCAGCAAATTATCAATTCCCCCTCACCTTCACAGCCTGATGGCTGCGCTTTAAATAACCCATTCACTGACAGTAACAATGTGTCATCAATAATTGAAATTCTTATAAAACTGTTATCTACTATTATATCTAGCAATAATGCTCAAGTACCGTCCAACGTTGCCTATCAACTAGTAAATCTCCTATCAAATATTAAAAATGGCACCTCGCCAAATATTCCTGCAGTGGAATGTGAGGAGCGTGTGGCATAAGAAGCACGACCTCATATTCCTACTTAATAAATTCAAGCCTCTGGCTTGTTCTATTGCTGAGACTTGGCTCACCCCGAGTCTCAGCTTTAATATACCACTATTTAATGTTCTCAGATGCGATAGATCTGATGGCTATGGAGGGTCGGCTCTCCTTGTGAACAATCGAGTTCCACTCTCGACCTTGGCTCTTTCTGCCCTGGATGGTGATATGAATATAGCTGCCGGTAAAATTGAGGGCATCACAGTTTTATCAGTTTACATTTCCCACCCACAACATAGGTTTTTATCCACTATTAGAGACATACTCTACAATATAGAAGGGCCTATGCTCGTCATGGGTGATTTCAACTGTCACCACTTTAGATGGGGTTCCAATCGCTGTGATTCCTTTGGGGAAGGTTTAGTAGAAATCTTGGATGATCTAGACCTTTGCATCTTAAATGATGGCAGTCCTACTCGTAGATCCCTTCCCGGACAGCAGAAGAGCTGTGTAGACCTCACATTCTGTTCTGTGGAGTTGGCGGCATCGTTTCATTGGCAATGTACTTCTCTGACGCATGGTAGCGACCACTATCCTATTGTTATAACTTTATTAAATAAAACTTATTTAGAGAAAACTTCTCCTCCACTTCTGAAGTACAGCTTGGCCAAACCTGAATGGTCGAAGTTTGCATCATTACTGGAGGAGAAAATCAGTGTTCTTCCAAATTTAACTTCAACCTTTTTAGTTCCTGCTGGTCACTGCCATGCTAAGAGTTGCTATGATGGCTTTGTATCGGCCATTATTTCAAGCGCAGATTCTACCTTCCCGCTGCGGAATAGTGCCAGAAATAAGATTCCGTCACCGCCGTGGTGGGATCAAGAATGCACATCCGCCGTTAATGATAGGAAAGAGGCCGAAAAACGATACAATGAAGCGATGAATAGCGACAATCTACTACGGTACAGACGAGTGTTCGCTCAATCCCGGCGGCTTCTTCATAAGAAGAAACGTCGTGGCTGGGTTAAGTTCTGCACTTCTCTATCCCCTTCCACTCCCATTTCAGCAGTTTGGAAGAGCATTAATCGTTTTAGACGAGGCTGCTCCCCATCCATCTCTTTCCCTATCACGAGGGAAACTGCTGAATCCTTCTTCGACAAAATTGCTCCAGCCTATGTTCCTTCTTCTTCAGAATTTCTGCTCTCGTCTGTAAATATTGCGGATGACCCCATGAATGAACCATTTTCGATGGAGGAACTTGATGCGGTACTGCGGAGCGTTCGTGATTCTGCCCCAGGCGTGGACGGCATACCGTACTCATTTATCGTCCATTCCGGTATCAACGCAAAAGTTTATTTTCTTGAAATTATAAATTATTGTTACCATCTTGGTTGGGTTCCTGACCAGTGGAAAGTTCAAATTATTATACCTCTTTTGAAACCTGGCAAGAATGCTGATGACCCGAACGGCCTTAGACCAATTGCTCTGTCATCGGTACTGGCCAAGTTACTAGAGCATTTGATTAAAAATAGACTTGAGTGGTTAGTTGAGTCTAGGGACTTACTACCGAGCCATCAATTTGGTTTCAGAAAGGGGCTCAGTACCATGGACAGTGTGGCAATTCTGGTAACCGATATCCGTACAGCCTTTTCCAAAAATGAATCTGCTGTAGCTGCCTTCCTTGACATTTCTTCCGCATACGACAGTGTCCTTCTTCCAGTTCTCAGGCAAAAGTTGCAACAGCTGAGGATCCCGGGTAAGATGGTTCAATGTATATGCGCACTTCTCATGTCCCGCTCTTTGTTGCTCAGAGTGCAGGGTGAGGTGTTTGAGATGAGACAGTCGTGGAAGGGCCTTCCTCAAGGCTCTGTTCTCAGCCCGTTACTTTATAACTTGTACACGTTTGACATTGGCTCCTGCCTTAACACCGATTGTCGTCTACTTCAATACGCAGATGATCTGGTCCTGTACGTAGCCAATTCATCAATCGTTGATGCTGCCTCATCTCTCTGCCTCTCTCTGGACTCCTTGCACGCATGGCTTTCGGACCATGGCCTCTCGTTGTCTGCTCCAAAAAGCTCGGTAGTGATCTTTTCCCGAAGACTTCTGATCCCTCAGGTCTCAGTTAGCATCCAAGGTCAAGACATTCCCATAGCTAAAAAGACGAAGTTTTTAGGTGTTTACTTAGACTCCAAATTATCTGGGACTCACCACTTAAATTATTTAACTAAGAGATGTGAAAGAGTAATCTCCATCTTGAAAGCTCTTTCTGGTGTCTGGTGGGGAGCTCATCCCTTCACCATGAAATTGATTTATAATGCATTAGTTCGCAGTATCCTGGATTATGGGTCACACTTGGTGATCCCCTGTAATAAAGGTGCCTTGGCCGGCTTAGATAGGATTCAGTCTCAATGCCTTCGGATCATCACAGGTTGCATGAAGTCGTCGCCCATTAACGCCTTACAGGTTGAATGCGCCGAACCTCCTTTAGCCCTGAGGCGGCAGTATCTGGCTTCCCGTTTTTTATCCAGGGCTATTACCAAAACCTCCCACCCCATTATTCCAAAACTTAGAGAGCTCGATACTCTTTGTCGAATTTCTAAATACTGGCAACACAAAGAAATTCCCCTTTTTTTAAAAGCATACCGGTTTTTTCATAATTTAGAACCTCCTATCGCACACTATCCCAAGCTTCCTCTATTTAATTACTCCTATGAAGTACTTTGCTTCACTCCCCAAATATTTTATAATATTGGCATTTCAAAAAACTCCCCATCGGCAAATTCGGTCTTTAATGCGGTTGTGGGTGAACGATGGATTGGGTTTCAAAGATTTTTCACTGATGCTTCTAAAACAACGAGTGATGGTTATACTGGAGCCGCGGTATACTACCAGAACTCCAAAATTATTTTGAAATTCAGATGCCCTAAGGAGTCTTCCGTGTTTACAGGCGAGTGTGTGGCATTATTGGAAGCTTGTCTATTTATAGAATCCCACGAGATTAACTCTGGCGTTATCTTCACAGATTCCCTTAGTTGTCTCCAAGCCCTTTCCCAAAATCCCTTTAGAACCAAACTCCACAGTTCTATTATTATGGATATAAAGAAATCCCTATGGTCCTGTGCTCAACAGGAGAAAGTTGTGCACCTAGTCTGGATACCTAGTCATTGCGGTATAGCGGGCAATGAATGTGCCGACACATTGGCCAAAGATGCATGCACATCCGTGTCAGCTGACCTTGCACACTTCTCCCTTCAAGGGTATGACCTGCTAAACCTTCCCAAATTGAGTCTCGAAACCTCGTGGCAGGAATGGTGGAACATCTCTGGCGAAAAAAAGGGAAGGTTTTATTACGCGATTCAACCATTCATAAAACCAAGACCGTGGTTTTTCAATTTTAAAAAATATCCGAAGTCGGTAATCTCAGTGCTATGCAGAATACGTCTAGGCCATTGTTGTACTCCGGTATTTTTGCGTAAAATTCGGGTGCAGGACTCGTCCCTCTGCGAGTGCGGATTAGACGAGGGTAACCTGGACCACATATTTTTTAATTGCCCCAACAACTCATCACTTGATCTATACAGTCGTCTCCAAAAACTTAAGATTCCTCTCCCTATCAACTTCCCTTCCCTTTTAACTCACTCATGTCCAGAACTGCTCCAGATGCTGTTGGTTTTTATACATCGGAACAACATTAAATTATAAACTGTGGCCTAACTATAGACCATAGTTTGTTTGGTTGTGGTATATGTTTTATGTTCAATGTAACAATTTTTTATTTATTTATGTAAATGTATATTTCTGTTTGTTTCAGTGCCGTCCTACTAACCCAATAAGTTGTACAACAAGATCAACTTTAAAATTTTAATTTAGCTATATTCTCTTTTGGATTTTTCTCAACCACTACTTGCTTCTCATTTCACCCGTCATTGGCAGAATCTTCTTCTTCTTTTTTGATTGTGGCAATCAGCATCTTCTAATGAGAGCCAATGTAGCCAGTGTCGAGTCTTTCGGAAGTTAAATTTTGTGGGAAGTGGGAGTTTGGCGTATTGTGACAATGACGGGATAGGAATGTACGGTGGGCAACAAATAAATGTACTTAATAAAATAATATACTAAAGTGAAATATTGTGAAAAGAAATAAATTTAATAAGAGATTTAACATATAACTTGTTAGACAAAGAAAGGATAGAAGAGAGATTACAGGGAAGAGGAGCTTTATACTTGATAAGAAAATCATAAAACGGATAGGAATTAAATTTAGGGCATTTAAAAAGGATATGAACAGGATCTCCGTTTTCAACCTCACATTCACAGAGGGGGGAATCCAAAACCCCTATTCTATTAAGGTGCACAGCTGACGAACAATGACCAAATCTTAGACGAGCAAGGATAGAAGTAATTTTCTTAGTGTATCTTAATTTACTGAACCATGGTTTTGAATTAATTACGGGTTGGAGAAATTTATACGATTGACCTTTCGTTTTTTCATTGTTCCAATCCTGAGACCAACTATTAAAAAGAGCCAATTGTGGAATCGATTGCAATAGATCCCGACAGCACACATCAGGAGTCCATCGACCCTGTTTTGCAGCCAATTTTGCCAGTTCATCCACTGTCTCATTGCCTTGTATTCCAGAATGACCGGGGATCCAAGCCAATGCGACAGTTAAGCCTAGTACAGAGCATTTCTTTAATAAAGATTTAATTAAAATTATAACAGGGGCAATATTGCTCTTGTCAAATGGGTTAGAATGAAGACACTGTAAACAACTCAGGCAGTCTGTAAAAATGATTGAGTTTTGAATTTTCTCACTAATTATGTACTCTATACACTTGAAGATGGCCAAACACTCACCAGAGAAGGAGGATAGGTAAAAAGAATACTTATATAGTTTGAAATAACCCGTAAGTTGCCGAATAAATGCAACACCAACAGCTGCTGACTCTTGCCCCTCTTTTGAAGCGTCTGTATAAAAAACCTCAGCCCCAAGTGCATTCTTTAAAAGAAACGAGGCAAGTTTTCTGTTGGGATCTGAACTATTTTTGCTTATACCCGTAGTAAGAATTTTAGGTTCAAATATTAGGTCATCATAATCTACAGAAAAAATTGGATGAATTGGATATGTTTTAATATTACGCTCCAGAGATTGAATCCTCTTATAGCCTTCTATTAAGTGTGGAATGGGCCGAGATCTCCAAAAATAATTACCATCTGATATCAATTGAAACAGAGCTTTAATTTTAGGAATGAGAGGATGAGTGCTAATTTGGAATACCTTAATTATATAACGGTCAGATAAATATTGACGCCTAAGATAAAGGGGGGGATCAGAACATTCTACCTGTAACGCCTTAACTGGAGTGCTTTTCATTGCACCTATGACTATACGGAGGCACTTAGACTGTATAAGATCCAATTTATGCAGTTCTGATTTATTCGCCAAAGAAAGCGTAAATGACCCGAAATCTAAGATACTTCTCACCAAAGCATTATATACTAATCGTAATGTAGCCGGATGGGCACCCCACCAGACTCCTGCGAGAGCCCTGATCAAGTTTAAATTTTTCCCACATTTGTTAATAATATATTTAATGTGTGAGGCACCATTGAATTTGGAATTGAATTTACAGCCAAGAAATGTAACTTCGTTTGAATATGGAAGGGTACCACCACAGGCTTTTATAGAAACCGGAGGAATATTACGGTTACAAGTAAAGGGGACTACGATGCTTTTGTTCACCGACAGTTGTAGGCGGTGATCATCAAGCCACTCGACAAGATTATTTAAAGATTTTTCCACATTGTTAGCCGCTGTTTCAATCGACATGTCAGAGGAATAGACTACAATATCATCAGCATATTGTAGGATTAAACATGGATAAATAACTGCCTCTAAATCTTTAGTATAAATATCATATAGTAACGGGCTTAAAACTGAGCCTTGGGGGACTCCTGTCCACAATACTCTAGAAGGACACGCGCAACCTGCTACACGAACTGTTATAGTCCGACCCGAATATAGGTTAAAAATAAAATTTGAAAAATTTGACGGAATTTTTAATGTCTCTAATTTTAACTTTAAAATTACCAAGTCCACGTTATCATAAGCAGCTGCTATATCCAAAAAAACCGCTACCGTTGACCTAGACTGACTAAAGGATAACAAAATGTCTGTAGAGAAAATATTTAGGTTGTCAGCTACTCCCTTTCCTTTCCTAAAACCAAACTGAGACTGAGGCAAAACATTGTTATGTTCACAGAACCATTCAAGTCTCATTTTAATTAGATGTTCTGCGAGTTTTGCAAATACACTAGATAAAGAAACTGGTCTATACGATGAAGGATCCGATGGATCCTTATGAGGCTTCAAAATTGGAATAAGAATGTGTTTTTTCCACGAGCTGGGAATAACTCCAGAGTCTATAATGGTGTTAATAATGTCTAAAATAAACGCTAAAGTATTATATTTACAATTAATAATAAAGGAATATGGAATGCCATCCTCACCTGGAGCAGAATCGGATACGCGTTTTAAAACTAGCTTAAATTCAGTTATTAAAAAGGGACTAATATTCCTAAAACTTGAAGATTGATTATATGTGAAGGGGATTTGATTTGAGTTAGGAGCAGAATCAGGAGCGATTTTCGAAATAAATGGTGAAACCCAGTCCAATGAAAAGGAAGATTGGGAAGTATTCGCCTTGGAACATTTAAAACGCCTAACATTGTTCCAAACTAATGAAAGCGGGGAGTCGGGAGAAAGAGAGGAACAGAAACGCTGCCATCCCGCTAATTTCTTTTTCCGCAAAAGTCTCTTTGTTGCTGCTGATGTATTTTTAAACTGTAAAAAGGAATGCAGATCAAGGTAATCTTTACATTCTTTCTCTGAATTTCCCCTCTTTTTCACAGCTTCAGTACAATCCTTGTCCCACCAAGGCGGTGAAGGGATTTTACCCTTGGAAACATTTTTAGTGGGAAAAAATTCGTCCGCTGCTGACAACATTGAAGAAGTCAGCAGATGATAGCAATGTTCAACGTTGTCACGAGAAACCTGCGGAAACGTTTTAACTTTTTCATTTAAAGCATTACTATACGATTCCCAGTCGCAATTATTAAGTTTGTATTTTAATAAGGGAGGCAGTGGTAGAATACGGGAATTGGACGTGGGTACCGAAAGGAGTATTGGATAATGGTCGCTGCCATGTGAAGAATTCAGTCGTTTCCACGTAAAAGTGGGAAGCAAAGATGAAGAACATAATGATATATCAACATAACTTGGAGACTGCCCTGGAACAAAAGTTCGTGTAGGCGATCCATCATTAAGAACACACAAGTCCAAGTCATCAATAAGTTCTGCTAGGCAAACTCCCACGACATCATCATTAGGAGCACCCCAGAGACTATGATGAGCATTGAAATCTCCTAAAACTACAACTGGAGGTGGAACTGATTCAATAATGCGCTTCAAAACTGGTATCACAGAGGGATCCTTTCGAGCTATATATATGGACACATAAGTTATACCACCCATAAGGATGGCAACTGCATTCAATATATCATTAGTAATTGGCTGCAGTTGAATGGATGAGAAAATACAATTTTTCCTAACAAGAAAAGCAGAGCCACCCCAACCATCAGCTCTGTCATCTCTAACTATGTTAAAACCTGAAATGTGACACCTAGAACCTGGTTTTAACCAGGATTCCGAGATGGCTATTAAAGAAATGTTAAATTTGTTTGTTAAATAAATAATCTCAGTTGTTTTAGATATTAAACTTCTACAATTCCACTGGAGAACCTGATCCATGTTTTAAATGATTGTAAATAGAAAGAGTTATGTCATTAATTAATTTCACAGCAACGTGGTCCGGTAAACAGGAGTTAGATATGGTACTCATTAATGAGGCTAATAAACTATTAATGTCTTCATCATCTGTGTTTTTTATTGAGTTTGACTTATTTTGAAGGGCACAACCATTACTTGGAGATGGCATTTCATACTCTTTAATTAAATTTTTATGTGCATCTTTATCAAACCCTTTTTGTAAAGGTTTGTGTGGTTTTATTTTCTTTACCACTGTTTTTGTATAAGAAAGTGTGTTTGAGGGAGAACTACTAACAGGATGATTATATTGAGTATTAGTTGCTGTGGAAACTATCTCTGAAAATAACTTTTTACATGGTTGGAATAGTTTTGATGCTTCTATGTATGAAACATTGTTTACAGACATATGTTTCTTAATCTTTGTCTGTCTTTCATATTCAGGACAAACCTTGTTTGTGCATATATGTGAACCTGAACAATTTAAACAATAATATTCCTCAACAGTGCAATTAGCTCCGTCGTGGTTGTCACCACACTTAAAACATCGAGGTTGACTACGACATTTAGCACGAGTATGCCCAAATCTGCAGCAATTAAAGCACTGGACTGTAGGGAAGATGTATTGTTCTACTGGTATTGAAGTGAAGAAAGAATAAACATATGACGGGAGTTTTTGGCCATCAAATGTTAAAACTACAGTCTGAGTTGGGACCCATACAGATCCCTCAGGAGATGCTACCTTTCGACTCATTCTTCGTGATTTAAGAATACCTCCAAAATCTGAAGGGATCTGAATATTTCCAACAATGTCTTCATGGCTCCACTCTACTGGAATTCCCCTAACAATACCTTGTTTACTTATATTAAATGTAGGAATGTAAGCCTTGTAGTCATTACGAGTTAAAATGTCATTTGTCAAAAATAAATTTGCCGCCTCTGCAAGTTTGAAATAAATGGCCAACCTATTGCGACCGACCCGCTTAATACCATCCTCTAAAACATTTCTTAAATTATTTTTGTACAAAAAATGGCCGAACTTTATAGGGTGCAAACTTGTGCCACTGCGGGGATCCGCCGCAACAGACTCCACATGGACTAAATAAGGACCAGGGTCCTTTTCAGTATAAAATCTAAGGCTAGGGTCTAAGACCATGGGTTGATCTACATTATTGGAAACTATGGACTGATCTGGCTGTACAACGTTCTGCATGAGGAGCGTCTTTTGTTTCGTAAGAGATTGATTCACTAATTGTTTCGAACTGTGCTTAAAAATTGGTGTTCCCAATATTTTTTTAGCTTTGGATGCTTTACTTGTTGATGGAGAATTAATTATCTTAAAGGATTCGTGTGTAGAATCCGAAGCATTTATGAATTTATCCGCCTCTATTAAGGTACAGCTTGGCAAAAAAGTCTAGAAACGGAACTAATTTTTTTTATTGCTGGCAGCCGCTGTCAATTAATGTCGTTCTGTGTCGTTCGATGTAAACAAAGTTCGCGAGTTACTTATTTTTTTATTTCGACCATCAAAACGTTAATAAAACCACGTTATAATAAATAAAACCATTCAGAGTACTAGCAAGGAAACAATTTATAATGTTTATAGGCGATATCTGGTCGAACATGAGGCTTAAACTCTTCTTTCCGATCTCGACGATATTTACCAAAGTACCGCCATTATGACAGGTATGTAAGAGTTTGTTTTGATGTATTTAGTTGTATCAAGTGTTAATTTATGATCTCTAATTGGTTTTGAATTGCTTGAATACGAAATAAGTGAAATTTTGAACAATAAACATCGAGCATATAGGTTATGTTTACGTTTTGTCTTTGACACTTTGGTATAGCGCGACTAGATTATTTTGATACTTGAGTGGCTTGAGCCTTGATACTCTGCAATATGTAAATTCGATTTCTACATAACCTTATCTATGAGTGTGATCACAAGATAATATAATACTTGTTATAACTAGCATTTAAAAACCACAAAAAAAACTTGATAGGTACCGTAAACTTTTTACATTAATTATTGATAGAGGTTTAATCATTTTTTTTATCTTTATAGGAAGCACCGAACGTGCATTTCAATCTATAACCGAGTATGAGTTCAAAAGAATTCATGCCAGCATGTTAACAAAATAGAAGAGGAGTATTATGAATTTATGAGAGGGCTCGTACTTGGACATAAAACGTTTAGGAATCAATCTCCAACATGATAGCGCAGTGCCTTTGAATCTGAGTGTGACTCAGATGAGTTTATGGCTAGCTCTAGCCAAGACATGGATGTGGCAGGCGTGGAATATTTAGAGGAAGATTTATTGAAATCAAATATAATAACGCTATATTCATACGCCTTTTTTTTATACCCAAAAAAAATTGTAAACACAGGAGTGCTTACATTATTAGTGCTAATAAGTAATTTGTATTCAGACGACGTGAATACTTGTTATTACATTTTATAATACTTACTGATTTTAATTAATTATAAAAATACAGCTTAGTATCAAGACGATAGCATGGTACGCTATACGGTCGCAGCGGGTTGCCACACGAACGGTAAAGTGGCGCCCCTATTAATTTCTACTCTTTTGTGCCAAGCTGTAATTAATGGATTTTTATCCGGAGGCTCAGGTTCAATATCCATATTTTAATATTTATAAATATACAACAAAAAAACTTACCGCTTTATACACCTATATATAACTAAACACTAATCTACAATTAATATGTACAAAATTACTATAGTAACTAGCCAAATATTAAATAAAATATTAAACAAATTATTCTAGACCGCCCTTTTCAAAAGCCCGCCAAAATCCATTGGCAGAATCGTCGACACTGGATTCGACATAGTTTGCCATAAATAAAAATAGAATAGAATAGAATAGAACTTGTCCCCTATATAAGACGGTCCTCCTTACTTCTACCCTCCATAATTTTATATGTTTGACATTCAGCTGTTAATATCAATGTCAAATGTGTCAAAAAGTGTCATTTACTTACAGACAACAAATCATACCGCGAATTATATTGTTTTTAAATTGAAATGTGATTTTTTTCCTTAAAACAAAATGTTCGTGTTAGCTGAAATGAAAGATGTAATCAGAATTACTCCAGAGCACTTCCATCAAAGTTTAACAGAGTCGATAACTACATTACTTAATAGGAAACTAGCAAATAAAGTAAGTATGTTTCTAACCTCACTAAGACATTTAATACACTATCAGAACTGGTAATATTACATTGATTGCATATAGGTAAACTGTTTAAAACTTAAGGTAAAAAAAATATGTTAAGACCATTGCTATGATGTTCTTTTACTTGATATCTTTTTACTGTTACAGGTAGTATTGAATGTAGGATTATGCATAGCTTTATTCGACATCACAGACGTCGGACATTCATATATATTTCCCGGAGATGGTTCCTCTCATACAGAAGTTAAGTTTAGATATATTGTCTTCCGACCTGTTGTTGAAGAGATACTTATTGGAAAGATAAAAAATTGTAGCAGAGAAGGTGTACATGGTATGTTTATTTAACATATTTTTCCCCTTGAAAACATTCATATCAATAATTCTAAATGAATATATATTTTAAAATGATGTGTAGGATATGCTTGCACACTTAATAACAAATGAAATCCAAACTGATATTTTAAAGCAGCATAATAATTTGATACTGTAATATATTTCAGTGACTCTAGGATTTTTTGATGACATTTTAATACCAGTGAATGCTCTGCAGCATCCATCTAGATTTGACGAGACTGATCAAGCTTGGGTGTGGGAATACCCAAAAGAAGACGGAGAGAAACATGATTTATTTATGGACTCTGGTAATTTAATACACATTATAATCCTTTCTCATAATAATGTTTAAAAACTGCCAGTCTTAAGCTTTCTCATAATAATGGGTAAGTTACTGCCAGTCTGAAACCCTATGGTAAAACCACTGAACTGAAGGTTGACTGGTAGAGAATGCCTTATGGCATTAAGTCCACCTATGTATCACTGCTGTACATGAAGTTTAAATAAATAAATAAATTTAGGTGATATTTGATTAAGATTCTTCCTCAGGGTGCCCTAGGGAAGAAAAAGACAGAATTCTCTTTATCTGGGTACTTAAAATAGCTACATTGGCAGTTTTATCTTGCTAGGCTGTAACTTGATAATCAACAACTATAATTTTGGAGATTATGGTTTAGGTCCCACCAAAATATCATAGGTAAATAAAAGCAGGAGACAGACAGAGCAAGACTTTTTCAAACAAAAGATTTGCCTTCAGTTGGAAGTAGGGAAAATATCGTCTATGTTATGATTGCTAGATGCAAAAGAAGAGAGACTATTAAATTACAAGCTCTGCATGTGTCAGTGGTAATTCTGATAACAGTTTCAAATATTCCCCAATTTTAATATGAAATGTGCCTATTGTAGGTAAAACAAAAATATTCTAACAGAAACTGTTAATTTAAATAATACCAATTATAAATATTAACATTACTATTCTCTTTTTTTGCAATCACAGGAGAGTCTATAAGATTTCGTATTACAAGTGAAGCTTTTGAAGAAAGTTTTCCCACTGGGCCTCCAGGCACTGAATGTACAATACAGACAGTAGCACCTTACAGGATAGTTGGAGGTATCAATGAGCCTGGCCTAGGTCTATTAACGTGGTGGGAAGCTCCAGAGCAAGATGATGGCGAGGAAAATGAAGAACAAGAAAATGATGAATAAAGATTTTATAATATTATAGTTTTTTTTGCCTGCACCATAAGTGTCCTATGTTCACGTAAATAAGAATAACGTCTGTCTGGGCATGTTGGGAAGGTGAGGTATAGATGAAAAAAGTCATAATTTCAGTATATGCAACAAATATATTTTTTAACATTTTTTTATGCTCAATCAGAAAATACAACAATATAATAATATTAATAAGATACATTTATTTTTCTTAAATGCTTACGCTTAGCATATGATCATAATGTTGGTTATAATATTCCTATTTATCACTATAACAAGGGCAAACAATAACAGCCTAACATCACAAAAATTTATGCGCGTTAATGATTTAATGTCAAAAATTTATCTAAAGGTAGCATTCGGTTAGTAGCGATTGCAAGGCGTTGAAGACAAAGCGACAGTATCCAATGGCAGGAGCGACTCCTAGCTCACGAAATTATACGACACGATTATACTCTTGTGTTGTTGCTGAACTCTGAAGGCTGTGGTTTTTGTATGATTGGAGTCTTGGCACAAACTACTATTTCTAATCCTAGTGTCGGTAGCGACACTGCCTCAATGGCGATCGCGTCGCCCACTGGTCGCTTGACTCGGTCCCTTGCATCCGTGAGCACGTCATACAAAAACTGTCGTGGTCCCTAAAACCCGAATACTACCTGCAGAGTACGAGAATCATTAAGATTCAAGAGATTATTAAATCTATTTGTTCATGTTGTTATCACTAAGACAGACGGTAAATTACTTCTTTTAAAATATTCAACTAAGGCCTAAGTACACCGACAAGATAACAGTCCGCCCACTAAAACAGCTGTTTACTGTTGCTGTTGCTGTTTCAAGTTTAGAAGGATAACACTATCATTTGAGCTTTTTATTCCTAAAACAATTGATTACCAACCTGAGTTTAAAATACGAACGGGTAACACCAGGATCTCGCTCCATGGTTAAAAACACAGATATGGATATACATAGATAACGCAAGTATCACGATCTGTATGAAAACCAAGCGTGCCATTTTTTTAATACCTATTATGACGTCACAAGCACTATTTAGTGATGAGAAAATCAAATCGATTCAAAGACGCCGCCCGCGCACGGCGCCCCCTCGCCCCGCCCCCCGTCTTGCACTCGCGCTTACCCAGCCAGCAGCACGTTGAAAGTCTTTGTAGTAGAGGTTGCGTGCTCGAGCGCCTGCGTTCCATCGGCGTTTTTGGATACCTTTGCCATAATTTCAAGTTTACTATTATAAACACTTAATATTTGATCGAAACACCTTATATTTAAATATAAGATGTTTTTATCGAATTCTTTTAATTCTAGTGTTTACAAAAAGCAACGAGATTCTACCCTTTTTCGTTTCTTTCTATCTCTCAAAGATTTGCTGGGTGAAAACTCAATTTTGAATATAGTTCGCCTTTGTATATACCATTTCTCAATTACTATACAAATATAAGAATACTATTTAATGAGTGATTTTGTACAAAACTAAAAAAATCACGAAATGTTACGATTATTTATTAAAATTGTCTACATAATAAGTACTTATATAATTCAAAATCATTCCTCTGTTTCCGAAATCGATTCTCGAGAATCGATTTGTGTTGCATATGATGAACAGCACTAATAGCTAAAATTGACAGAAAAATGATAAAAGTCCCTGTACTACAAAACTGAAGCGATATACGATAGTATCGCTTATTTCGATATTCATCACTTGTTAAAACAAAACGTCTCATCAACCGCTCCAAGTAAAATCCCGCAATGTAATACGAATGTTTCGTTTTTCTCAAATTTGGTTTTTCTCATATTACCAGGTATTACTGAGGGTCTCAGGTTTAAAATAATTGATTTTTAAATTAACTACGCATAATATAAATCACAAAATGATTTACCGGTGGAAGGAAACGTTTACTTTATTATTTCTCCTCGCATTTGTACAGTTTTTACAATTTATAACAGCCCAATTCACCATTTTAGTATTTTTAACTGACATCCGACTAGCGCCATACACCGATGCAGACTGAGCGCGAAAATGGCCACTTACGATTTTTGTACGTAAGCTAGGCACGCGAAGTAGTTGCTCTTGCGTTATCTAGGTATATCCATATCTGTGGTTAAAAACGTGTATAACGGGCCGATTACGAAACCACCCTTCGGTGAACTTGGCCACAAAACGTTCGATAATTAGCTTCATAGGTTAGAAGTCCTATTATACAACGTCAAGTGATTAGGTGAAGTTTAAGATAAGAAGTAGGTACCGTAAGTAATACTTCAATATTACTTTCCATTACCACTGGCGCCACTGGGTGTATTAAAAAAAATGAGTGCTAAATGAACACTCATTATTTTAACTTACCTTCGAGACAACAGAAAATAATATATTTACCAATGTTTGTAAGTACTTACTAAGTTACAATATAATCAGACAAGTTGTTTAAGTATTTTTTTAGTTCTTAATGTGGCCATCTACATGTTCTTATAACGTCAAGACGATGTTTAAAATAAAACAAAGTAATTTAGGAGTGGCTAGCTCAAAAAGCAGGACAAAACTTACATTTTGATAAATACTTTCAACTTACTGCGAACATTGATTATATACTATATAGACGACGCTTATAACTAAACAGTATGGTTGAGATCATAATGTAGAAAATATGTGAAATTAAAACTAAAATATACTTAACTCTATACTATATTAACCACAAGCCAACATGATCACAAAACATATACATATACTAAGCTGTCTTACAACTTGTTAAAATACAATAACTTAATTTTTGGTCAACTTCAGCATTAGAAAAGTTTGTACCAATAAATTATTATTTAAGAAAGCACCAAATTTTGCAACATAATAAATTAAATGATATATTTTCTTTGAGACATTTTCCTTAATTCACCACCAGTGTTGGTAGATAATAAAAGTATTTTATAATAATTTTAGTAAGATCTATGGTTTTAAAACCTTTAACCAGTAAAGTTTATTTTATCTTTAAGTATATAATGTAATAAAAATATATAATATTAAACTAGAATTCCAGCTTCAGAAATATTTCAGTTTTAGCATAGCCATGGTCGTGTGTACAAAACAGAGTAATAAGCAAATGGAGTGAGTATTTTTTTTTATGTTAGAAAGGAGCTCCGAAATAGACTATGATGCTATACAATAATCCAATAACTTTTTACCTAACACTCCATCAGCTTATTACTTAGTCATATTGTATATCTGTTGATTACTTAAACGTGTACAGCAGCGGCGAGTTCGTAAAGTGATGGGCATTGTTGACGTGCGATATGAGCCGTCCGTCGAGCAGGTGCCGTCCGTACTGCACCGCCTCGTGCTCGTCTTTAGCCAGGCCGCAGCTTATTAGCCAGCGAACAAGACACGAACCGCGGAAAACGCCACGATATGTGCGCATACGCCACCTGGAGTAACGAGTACGTATAAAACATTACTTTTTAGAATAGATTATATGAAATAATTGGAGCACATACCCCTTAAATCTTAATTAATTGATTTTAAATAGTTATAATGCCTGAATATCAAAGAAGAGTTTGTAAATTGGCGTCCCAGAAACATGAATTGAATTGAGTTCACCTGTTAACTTCAACATGAACTTACATTGTATCTTATTATAGACATTATTATATGAAAAGAAAAGGAAGTGTACAAAATAAATTAAATTGAATTAAAAAATAAAGATGATGTACGTTTTGGATGGGGAATTCTCTATCCTTGTCTAGTCTATTTTGTACTTGGAACTGGCGTATTACTTAGCGTTTTGAGTTGATGATGACGTCATATTTTATTTGTGCCATCTTTTTCTAGCAACTACTTTTTAAGGCTTTTATAATTTCAGTTTATGATGATAAATATTTCATCCATATATTCCCTGTTGATTTGTTTGTTCACCGTCTGCTTGCGCCGAGTACTGGAGTTTTTTAGGTTACTAGCAAAGTCGAGGACAAACGTCCGATAGATCGTAGTTCACTCAGATGGTCCAACCAAATCCGGTCTACGCTGAACACGAAGCTGCATGATGCGCTCCATGATGCCAAAGATAGGAACAAAGTGAGGGGATCACGGCTCTCAGAAATGAGGAAAACGATGCGAGGTGGAGGATTCTTATGTTTTCGTTAAACTTATATGGATTTGTTAAACAGAATACAGTCAAATAACCATGGCGTGCAGCATACTGCAATCCATAATTTTTTCTAATGTAGAGGTCTAATATATTCTCCCGAAAGAAATATTTACCTGGTATCTTTTGCGATAGCTTCCTTGCAGCGATCAAAATGATGCGTAATAAACTGGTCACACACGTGTTTGGTCTCAAAGCTTAAGTCTTCTATGGAAGGCAGAATTACTGTTTCACCACCATACCTGTATTAAACATTGTGGAAGTTATTTTGAAAGTCCCAGTTTTCAATATTATGGTATGTTATGGCTAAAAGACAGACTGGCTAAAACAGATATATAAAACACTAGCTTCCCGCCAGTGGCTTCGCCCGCCTGATTTAAAAAATGACCGAGTTTCATACAAAATTTCCCCCCCTGTTTCACCCCTTTGGGGGTAGAATTTATCAAAATCCTTTCTTAGCGGATGCCTACGTCATAACATCTACCTGTATGCCAAATTTCAGCCCGACCCCTCGAGTGGTTTGGGCTGTGCGTTGATAGATCACTATGTCAGTCAGTCAGTCACCTTTGAGTTTTATATAAATTTAGATTTAGATTACATTTAGATGACATTTGCAATAATTACCATTTGCTCTTCAAGAATCTGACTGCAGGTATCAGTATCTCTTCGGGGTCGAGACCAAACAGTATGAACATGACTAGTGGCTGTCCGTAGCTAGCCACTATGTCTAGGAACTCTATCTCGATGAACACTCCGCTTTCGTCCTTCAACATCATGCGCCACATTGTGTAGGTTATGCCCTGCAATATAAAAAAAATAGTAGGTATAGCAAAAATAAATAAATCTATACTAATCTCCAAAACGACAGTTAGCTGATGTTATAGGTAGTATCTAAGGCTACTTTTATATTTGAAAAAGACTAACGGCCAGGTTCGTAATCGTAATCGGCTCGTTAAACGAAAACGTTTTTTAATCACGAGGCGAGATTTTTCATGTTACCCTCTTTTTGTTTAAACTCCGGTTGGTAATCGACTGTTTTAGAAATAATAAAAAGCTCAAAGATAGTGTTTCCCTTCGAAACTAGCAAGTTTGAATTTATGGTAAACAGCTGTTTTAGTTCATCGTACTGTTATGTTGTCGGTGAACTTGGGCCTAAGTACTTTACTTGGTTAAAATTCTGTGCTCACAACACTGACGCGAATCAATAAATTCAATGATATACATTGCTTCGTTAAAAGTATCAATGAGATAAACGTCCAAACATATGCTACAATGTATATTAAACTCTTTTTGAAGCATATGACAATTGGGTAACAGTTTTTTACTTAATTAGTGTGCTGATGTACTCAGTGGCGGATTTGCAGTCTTGGCCGCCCTAGGCTCCAGGCCATGGCGTAAGTACCAGCCGCCCTTTATCCCTGATATTGACTACATAATGATCGTTAATGCGACCACCATAATGTATGTCAACCTTTACTTAGGTACTTTGAGTTATTTCTTGTTTTCATCAAAAAATCATTTGACACGATTGGTCGTCTCTAATATCTGGCCTACTGCGGTCTTAGGGCAGAGCCACCGCTGGATGTACTGACAATGAACATGCTGAGACTGTAGACGATGATGAGCACGGTGTGTTTGAGCAGCTGGCCGCCGTGGCCGCGCGACTGCTCGGGCGGCAGCAGCCCCAGCGCGCCGGCCGCCCGCTCCAGCTCGTTCAGGTACTGGCACGCGCCCGGCGCGGTGCAGCGGTGCTTCTGAGACGGAGGGCAAGCGCAGTCCCTGGTACGAATACGAAGTACATTTTTAACCTACTTAAAAAATTGAGGTTCTGTATTCGACCTGTATGTTTGTATGTCCGCAATTTTTTCAAAAACTACAGATCTGATTTGAATAGTCTTTTCGTTATAAAAATGCATTTTTTTCAAGTATGTTCACCGAATATTGGAAAACTCCTGGACCGATTTGGAAATATTTTTTTGTTTAAAAGGAATTTTCCACATATCTTTCACAACTTCTCAGGTGATCCCATATTTCTTTTGTCATGATCTGATGATGAACTTCGGAGATATAGAACGGAACTCCTCATAGGATCATAGCATAACTGGCGAAACAAGTAATATTTCTTTGTTTATAGGTGTAGTGGATGACTGACCACTAACAAGCAAGAGGGGGGGGCGTTGATCTCCCCTCCTCCAACCACTTAATGCTACTACTCCACCTGCATCTTAACGCGTAACTTAGGCGTAGCGGAGATGTGATACATGTAAAAAAGGTTTTTTTTATGATATGTTATGGAATGAGGTTACCTCCTCCTACCACTTACTTTGTGTCACCAATATCTTCAATATCGTGCGAGGAGGTCAATCCATTCTCACAGTTGGGGTCATCAGAGCAACACCCGGACTGTTTGTTGGGTGATGGAGTCGTTGTTATAGTTCCGTAGCATCCTGCTTAATTTATCAAATTACGTGTTAAACTTATAGTCACAGTACCGCTCAGCTAATTTTAGCAAAAAATATTAAAGATAAATATCCCGAAATTTGGAGAGCAAAAAGAGATTGCAACAGGAGTTCGAGTGGTTCAACTAAATCCTCTTTTTTTTTCATACTTTTATACAAGATTTAAACATAAAGAGAAATATGAACAATCACTGAGGTATATAAAATTATGGCCTATTGTTTAATGAGAGAAAAACATACCATTGCCATTAGCAGAAACAGATTGCGTTTGTGATACAGGTTCAGCGTTGTCGATTAAACTCGTGGACTCTTCCCTTGGACTCGAGGTGGCTAAGTCGGCGGAGAGAGACGCGAAGTGAGCGCTGCGGCGTCTGAATCTTATGTACAGGGTTAGACATCCCGTGGTTACTGTAACAATATAATAAAAGAGTCTATCCTCTGAAACTTCCATTATCTAGAACAGTGGCGGATCCAGGGTGGGGGGCTAAGGGGCTCAAGCCCCCCCCCCCCCCAAAAGCTAAGCAAGGAGATTTATTATGCGTTAAGCAAAATAAAATGTTCTGTGTTTTTTTGTGTTTCGCTTAATAAAACCTATCCTCACCAGAATCAAGCCCCCCCCAAACCAAAATCCTGGATCCGCCACTGATCTAGGATGTTAATTGAAAATTAAATAAGAACCTATCGAAAAAACCTTCCTTACTATTGTTTTAATTCGAAAGTAAGTTTATTCGTTGGTAACGGTTTCACAATTAAGTCGCTGAGCCGATTAAGATGAAATTGGTTATCGATATAGATTGAACCTTGAGGAAGCACATAAGGATATTTTTTTTCCATCTAGGTGCATGAAAACTTCAATAACTAAATAATACAACAGTAAGAACATGTGTAGTACACAACCACAACCCTAATGTGTATTACACATAATCAGATGTCATCACATGCCAAGCCTTTTCCAAACTATGTTGGGGTCGGCTTCCAGTCTAACCAGATGCAGCAGAGTACCAGTGTTTTGCATAATCAGATGTATGAGTGTGAATCAAGAAAACGAATTGTAAAAGGATATAATCAACGCCTCAGGATAAATAAAGGCTTAATCTATATTTATGCTAAATGCGAACCAGAGTAGCTACCAAATAGACTTCCTACCTTACCTATTTTTTCAATTTTGATTCTACATGATCTTCGCATGTCATTATTTTATGTATACAAGAAAATTGTTAAAACTTATTTAAAAAGAGCAACCCTGGAGTTTCTTGCCCGTTCTTCTCTATAGGAAACTACTTTTTGAAATAGGCAACTAAATATTTTTTTGTTGACTTTCACAAGTGCTTGTTATGAGGCCTAATTGAAATAAATTATTTGATTTGAATTGAATTGCTAAATGATTTCACACAGCGAAATACATACCAGTAATACAGAATACAAGTAGACAGAGCCGTATCGCGTCGGTAGCCTTGCAGTCGAGATCGCCGGTGCCCTTAGTCGCCAGTAACACGACTACCATTACAATAGGAGCACCCCACGCCACGAACCCTAGCACAGGCCATAGGGTAACCACGAAACAGGGACCGCGACTCTGAAATAATAAAATGAAACATTATAAACGCGTACGTGATTTTGTTTGTTACGCTTTCACGGTAAAACTGTTGGACTGATATAGATATAATTTATCACGGAAATAGATTGAAGGGGCGTTATAGGATAGTTTTTATCTGGGCGTGTGAAATAGTTCCCAGTTTTTATCTGGGTGTGTGAACTAGTTTAGGACGCGGGAGAAACCGCGGGAAACATACTAATTCCAGCCTTTTTTCTTACTTTTTGTCTATATGTAGAAAAGAAAAGAAAAAATAAGTCGTCACTTTCATGATTTTTTGGAACGACTAAACTGAAAACAAAAATGCTTTCACTATTTAACAATTGCATTATCCTTGAGTACTCTGATACACTTGCGCCTATTTACCGCGGGCGACGCCGCCAGGCAGAAACTAGTTTAACATGAATTTAAAAATAGCTTAATACTATATTATGGCGGAAAGGTCATTAGATGTAGATTTTTTTGCGAACAACTTCAAATGAGAAGGGCGCTACTTTTAAAGGTTCTTTACACAAAGGGTGTCAAGGGAACCCTCAACTAAGGCTCCGGTATCTATACGTCGCCCGTTTGTCTCAGGGCTGTACCTATTTTCTGAAGCGTAACACACTAGTAATATGACACACGGTGTATATTACAATCGCCGCTACTGACAAACCTAAAAAATAGAAAAAATCGGCGAAGTGCGAGTCGAACTCGGGCACGAAGGGTTTCGTGCCATTATCTATATAAAAATCACATTTGTTATATGGAAGACCCCCTTAAATATTTATTTTATTCGGTTTTAGTATTGGCAACAGAAATACATCATCAGTGAAAATTCACGGTTCGTGAGATACAGCCTAATAATAAGTTAAAGTAAAATAAGTAATAAGGTTCCGTGTTTACCCTTTGGGTACAGAGAACTATAAAATAAACAAACAGAAAAAAAATACTGTATGAAGTTCGCCGGGGTTAAGTTTAAAATTTAATAAGTTTTCGCCTATATTTACCTGTAACATCAGTAGCCCAACAGAGAGCATAGACGTCCACAGCAAACAAGAGTACATGCTGAATATTTTGAGAGCTTGTTGCACGGTCGCGTGCCACGAGGGCGTGTAGCCGGTGAGCGGCCCGCCCCACACCACGCTTATAGCTAGCAGCAACTGAAATGTTCATCAAATATGTAACCTCCTATTTTATTCTACGTAGGGGCCGTATTATAACAGATTAATAATCCAGATTTAATATGAAAGAGACGGTGCTATTCGACCTATACATATATGTAGGTCCATCCTTTTCTCGCACTGCAATTAACCATCGTATTTATTCACGATTAGGTATATTAAACTTTATTAATATTAATTATTATTTTATTTGTTGCCTTTTGTTGGCCATCAAACTTGGTCAAATAGCCACCCCTGATGTATTTTTTTGACCATTACATGATCTCCTTTGAATTCCATGGACATACATGCTAATTAGTTAGTAAACTTCAGTTAATATAATAATTCATTTGAATATCATTCTTAACAAACGAGTGCAAAATGGAATAGAATCAGGAGCTCTTTCCTTATTTAAATTTCGCGCAAAATGTTATAGATACTCGAACAATATTATCTAAACTAACAGCATAAAATTTCAAAAAAACTACTAATTAAACTAAATTTTTCATGTTACCTGCGATACAATTAAGCACAACGTTAATCTATGCGGCATCCGTTTGTACTTCTTAGTGACGGTAAACACGAAGAGTACCCAAATCGAGGCGACCAAGGATACAATAGACAGGTCGAACCCAAACTTCTTCAGTTGATCGGCAAAGTCTTTGTTGATCGCGATCATTTGCGCCGACATAAACATCATAGGGGCCGAGAGGAATGTGCAGATCACCATGGAGGATGCCATCTGAAATAAAATTACTACATTACCCCTTTGACCGCCGCGGCGAAAATGCAAAGCGTGCTCTCAGCGCCAAGCTATAATTTCATCCGCTAATTCTGTCATGTAGTCGTCACCGTGGCATACTGGATACATTTTCCTTTGTCATATTATATACTGTACACGTAAACAGTATACATGACTGGAGGTCAAAGGGTTAAAGGAGGACTTAAAAGTTACTGCTATAATCAATACTTTAGGTAATTCATCTGTTTTCATTTACTCTGTCAATAGTTTTCGAAAAAAAAATATACCTTTTGTACAGCTGTAGCTACAATCTTGCAAGTGCTGTGCACTTCTGTGTGACAAGTTCATAATTATCCAGAAACCTCAAAAATGCTCAATTTATTTTTATAATTGAGCCTTAATTAATTGATTAAATAAATCAATGTCTGAGAAGGTTTCAACATTTTATATTCAAGTAGTATTTATTTCCCGTCATTTCACCAGTGTGCTGGGAAAGCTATATCTTCACATACCCAGATAAAAAGCCTATATGCATCTCCACGGGTCCATCTATATCTGTAGCAAATTTCATCCAAATCGCTTCAGCCGTTTTACAAACAAACTCACTATCGCATTTATAATATTAGTTAGGATTTTGCAAATAGCGTGAAGCACCCGGATAAAATCTATTCTATTTTTCCTTCCCCACGTGCCCTTCAAGCTATCTCCATACAAAATTTCATTCAAATCGGTTCGGCCGCTTTACCGTCAAAGCATAGCGGACTGATAGTTTCTCTCCCACTTAATTATAAATGGGAGATATATATTAATAAGTGACAATGAATACACTCCTCATTGTATTTAAAAGATAATGTTAGCAAATAATCCTTTTAGTTGTTGTCACGTAGTTTTGATAAAACCCACTTTTATCAGAGACTAACAGAATCTAATTGACTGATCGTCATTTTCACGCGCTGATACCGCTAACATAGCCATTTACTTGATTAGATGAGGCAATCGGCACGCGATTGACCTACAAAACATTCTATACAAGGTCAAACGTAAAATAAGAGAAGTCTTACCAAATCGATTTCCAATTGATATAAGTTGGAAAATACGAATACTGCAGGCGCAGTTGGTATTGTTCCATATAAGAAGGCGTAAGTTGAAAGGGACAATGTCTCCGACTCATTGGCACCAGCGTGTAGTGCGCTCACACTCTCCCTCATTACCACCGGCAGGACAATTCTGTAACAAGTTTTCATTTTGTAGCATATTTTTTACCCGAAAACCGCAATGCCAAAGGAAGGGTTATGATTTTAATGTTCATGTCTCATGTATATTTTCCAGGACTGCAACTTCTTTCACAATTAACCTGAACCCCTATTTTTTTTCAACTTTATGCAATCGTTAATAGTTCCCAAAACAATCAGATGTGAGATAGATGAAGCCGCAAAATAAAGGTTCATTTTTACCATTTTCATTCAGAATCCCAAACAAATTAGTGTAAGTATGTATCGTCGCTGAGCAGTGAAAACCTCGTAAAGCACAAATTCATGGTTTTTTATTTTATTTATTTTTTGGAGAGAAAACCATTAGAAACAAACATAATATGTACATTTAATTTGTGCTTTACGAGGTTTTCACTGCCCAGCGACGGTATATTCCTACATGTTAACATGATATCTTCAAATCTGATGAATGCATAAACTCTTTAAAATAAGTAATTCTACAATAAAAAAATTATGTTCCAAAAAGTAAATCTTAAGTGATTTTTCGCGTAAGTATTCAAATCAAAAGTAAGTAAGTATTCAAAAGCGGTCAAAGTTCATGTTGATTGATGAAACCACAATAACATGAATCATAATAAAATTCATAACTGACTCAGTCAATGTGTAAACAAACTAAATAAAATTAGAGCGATGTATTAAAAAGTGTTATCAGTATATAAGTAGATATAGGTGAAGTAGGTATGTGTGAATCTCTGTTTGCCCTACTACAGCGGAGTCCGAATTACTGATAATGTTTTTTAATTGGTATGCATTTTTATTAAAAATGCAAAATAAATCGTATGTGTAAGTATGCCTGGGCATGAATACCATTACCGCCAGTGTGGACAAGTCTTTTATTTTTTTTTTGGGACTCTTCCAGCTGTAGGCGGAGCGGCCCTTTCTTCGCACTTTGTGTTCCGGTAATTCTTTCAAACAATCCCGCAGACCCGGCAGAACCTGAACTAAACGAGGAGGCCTGCCTGCTGGGTAGTCTGATGCTACCTATCTATACATATAAAATGCTTTGTCCTGAATGACTGACGGATCATCACACAACCTAAACCTCTGATCGTAGAGACCTGAAACTTGGAGTGTGTTCTTTGTATGACGTAGGCATCATTTTCCGAAATTCTACCCCTAAGGGGGTAAAATAGGGGGTGAAAGTTTGTATGAAACTCTGTCATTTGTAATTCGAATTCGTATAACCCACGCGGGCGAAGCCGGTGGCAGAAAGCTAGTGGTAAATAAATAAGAAGCTTAGGTGTGACCATAAAAATTAGTTTAGTTACGTGCTATAGGACCGCCAACAGAGATAAGTACCTAAGGTTAGCATCTAAGGCGCCGACATTTTGAGCTCTAACAGATAAATACATAGTTAATGTGACAATACAAATCGATTTCCATAGCATCCTAATAGAAACTGCGCACGCTAAATATGTTTCGAATGCGAGGCGCAGACCGGGAATACCTTAAGGAGAGGGTGTAAGTAGTCCATATATCAAAAATACAAAAAAAATAAAATCAACTTACAATTTAACCATGATTAACACACATGGCAACAAAAGGGCTGGTCCCCTCAACCTGTGTATCTGTCCTACCATACGCAGCCCCAGTAAGAACAAAGCTGTGGCTGCAAAAGATTGGCCAAATACCTGAAACATAGTTTTAAGTAGTGTTAACTGAAACACACAAGACAAATTAAGGCTTTTGATGGGTAAAATAACAAAATGGAGGCCTCCTTTATTGATAGAAACATATTACCAATATCGACTTACCTCCAAGAGCCCTTCTATATAAATAGAAAGTTGATGTTTGAATGCAGCATTACCAAAAATACCCAGAACAGTCATAACTACAACGGGATTGAAGGCAATGCCTTTTGCTATTTGCTTCAACAATTTCAAACTACATAGACACCACTTTGATTCACCTTCAATTGTTATAACTGGGGTTTGATCATTTTGTTTATTGATCTCCATTATCACAAAGGCAATTGGGTTCAAAATAGCAAGTGAGATTGGAGCCATCAAATATAAGTAAAGAGCATATTCCGGATGAGTTTTTTTATACAATGCATTTACTGAAAAATAAAACACAGTTAAGCATTTACTTAATTGATTGAATTAAACTATTTGACATAACTTGATAGAAATATGCCAGAATCCAGACAACCCAACAACATTCACTTAGATAAAAATATACTTACTAATTGGATATCCCAAAGCAAAATCATTACTCTGAGTACAGAAAATTGCAAATATTCCTGCTCTTCCCAGGTTCAGTGGTTTAGAGACCAGCATGGTTACTATCATGACTCCAAAGAATACCAAGCCCTTAGCAAGAAGTATTGCACCAAGGAATGTCCAATTTACTGTACTGAAGTCTAGTTGGGCTAATGATAGAAATATGAGAGATGGTAAGGCAAAAGTACCCACAAATGTGGCAATGCCTTTAGATTCAGTTGCTGAGACAACATTGAGGCGGCCTGCTATGTACCTAAAATACAATATTTTATTAAACATGTCATGCATTGATTATTGATTTTGAACAGTTAACAATAAATTAATTATTATTAATTAAAAATAAATAATAAGTACTTAATAATGAAGTATATTCATTTTACAAATAATAACTCAAGTACGTGTATTTTATGAGCCTTCCCATAGCGCCACCTGTACAGCCAGCACATGGTAATGCAGTGTCTAGCTGACTAATCCTTTCATCACAATGGCCCAATTAAGCATAAGATAATATTATGCAATAATATTAAACAATCAAATTCAAATTAAGTTCCTTGCCTATGTGGATTCAAAGCCATATGTGGCCTGCACACTTAATATAATATTGAGCAATATTTCAAATTGTACAATGTCATTTTTTACCTATAAATAGCTATAAACATTGTGATTTATCAGTGATCAAAATTTTGTGGGATTTCATGACCAAAATAATCTTAATTTTGTACTTGTAACTTGTTCCTGGATTCAAAATTTGTTAAGAATTGCTAACATGTTAAGAAATATTTATTAAATCATAGTGAAGACAAAAAGTAAATAAATTTTAACTTTTATTGAATCTTTTTAATTTGATAGGTAGGATACGATTTGTAAATGGTGGTTTTTATGTTACCTACATATTAAAAGCACCAAATAACTTATTAAAGTGTAAAAACTGCAAACGTTTCAAATTTTAAGGTTTTATATTAAATACATAGTTTGAGACTACATACAATATTAATTACTTGTTATAAGTACCTACTTAAGATTTTAAGTAATAATATCAAAAACTTGTAGAAAAAATCCGCCCCTAAGATGACCCACCGACCGAAAAAACCATTACCCTCCTTCAGCAGTCGAGTAAAAAGGGAAAAGGCGAATAAAAATATAGGAAAGAACGTACCCGCATAAAATTATAGTGAAGCACTGGAATAAAGCTGGATATAAATTATCAGTCGCATCCTCAAATTCAACAAGTGCGACTTGCTCCATTGTGAAATATCAATTATTTTCTTGAAACTTATCAGGTCACCCTCTAAATCCTTTTTATTATCGCTTATAAATTGTATTCATAGTATCTGAAACAATTAGCTGAAAACTACAATTTACTATTTCGAAAAGTAATTATTCAGCATGCTTTAGGAATAACTTTCTAGAATATAAGACCTATATAAAGACCGGTATATAATTTGCATAAATATTTTTTGCGCATTTGAGCAATTCAATTATTATTTTTAAATTATTTCATTTTGATTTGATTTGACTTGACGTGACATTTAACCACAGATCCAAAGAGAATACAATTCTGCACGCACTGTGACTGTGACTGCAGGAGCAACCACAGACTACTAAGAAAGGAACAAAGAGTATTATAATTCTAGGGAGCTTCACTAATACAAATAGTTTACTACTATAAAGGGCTCCATAAGCGGTACGACGAAGTGTATGTTGAGATCGTAAGCGATTTAGGCCCAAGTTCACACCGACAATATAACGGTCCGACTAACTTAAAACAGCTATTTACCATATTTTTAAACTTCCCACTTTATTTCAGAAAATCCTACTGATTTGTATGGCGATCTTCTCTGAAACTATGGCTACCATCACCCAAATCGTCGACCCTGGACTAAAACTATAATAACCCCGGACATTTTGAAAGAGTTTCATTATTTCCCCGGACACTTTCTCATTATTTGTTTTATTTTATTGCTTACCTTTCAATCAAGCGGGATCGGATATCAGGTAAAAAGTCCGGGATTTTTCCGGACGCTCTTTGAAAACCCGCCCGGACGCACCCCGGACGCCCTCAAAACTAGGACAAATCCGGGAAAACCCGGATGAATGGCAGTCCTATCTGAAACGGTAGATTACCAAACCAGGAGTGGGTAACACGAAAATTTCAGATTCCTGGTTAAAAAACATTTTTATTTAAAAGGCCAAGTTCATTGACAGATGGTTATGTAATCGGCCCGTACGTTCGTCCGATTAAGGCCCAAGTTCACCGACGAGATAACGGTCCGGTTAACTTAAAACGGCTGTTTACCATAAATTCAAACCTCCAACTTTCGATGGGTAACGTATTATTAGAGATTTTTAGTCCTGGAACAGTCGATTACCAAACCAGGGTTGAACTAGAAGTGGGTAAAACGAAAATTCCAGCTTCCTGGTTAAAAAACGTTTTTATTTAACGGGCCGATTACGTAACCATCTGTCGGTGAACTTGGCCCTTAGTTGTATACGTGTAGACAGACAATCAAATCGGATCCAATTCAGTCACCAATCTGAGTCCTGTTTAAAGTGTGGTGTTGATTGTAAGTGTTGTCAACATTAAAAAATAATTTATAATAGTTATGGCAATCCTAGGCGAAATTCCGTTTCCGGTCGGCGGCCATTATTGAGTTGTTCGTTCGCCGGGTCTGAGAAAGGTCGCTAGTGAATGAAAAAAAATTAAGAATCCCAAATTCTCTCTAACCGAGAGGTCAGTAGATTAAAAACGTGAAAATCATATGTCTGGTCATTTTATTTAGTAAATATTTAATACTTAGCGTGATTGTCATTATCTTGTTCCAGATACCCACTCAAGCGATCAGCACCTCATAAGATCACAGGAAAGAACCATAAGGCATCAGGATGCAGTACAACGGATTCCACAACCAGCATCCGATGTAAGTATTTTATTCAAAAATATTTTTTCCACTTTGTCTGAATTTTCTAACTATTGATCTCGTACTTGACTGGCGGCCATTTTGTGAAGTGCATTCTGCTCAGCTCAGCTGATAATGAACGCCAACCCACATAGAAAATCAATAGTTTCGTTTTCTGGAAATATCCATTACTGTCCATAGTTTTCGCTTATTTTATCATGTTATCTGCGTCGTTACTTTTTAATTTGTTGATTTTACTATAATTTGTCGTTAGATATAGCTATGAGAGTTTTCTATTCTATTGTATTATCAAACGCCTAGCTTCGCAACTCATATTTTTCTGGTTACGAGGCGTTGTTTCAACCTATTAGAGAACTGCGGTATTTTCTTGATAGGTACAAATGTAGTTGAAATGTTTACAAGCCATATCTGTAATCAGATTTAATATTCTCATTCTTTCATTTCTCGATTACAGGACTTGTCGACATGTTGATTTAGCTTTGCCATGTGTGCACTTCGAAATTAGAATATTCTCCAAGGTTAATTCTCGAGATATTTTTTTATTGAAATGTTCTCATTGTCATCAAACAACCCATTATTTGTTTAGTAATTTCACTATACCTTAATATAATATTATATTTTCAAGTCTACCATTAATATTTGATAAAGATGGCAAATACTTTCACCTTATGGGGTGGGGTTTGATAGGATTGTGAAATTGTAATTACATTCATACCTTTTTGGAAATGAGTAGGTAGTCACTGCATTGACTCCCGTTATGGTAAAAATCAAAATGTTAACAAAACAAACAGTAGTAACCAGGTTTAATTTACGAACACAAAGTATTGGGTTGGGCACAGCACAGCATTTTATTGATGTTTTCCTGGCAAACTAGTGATGATTTTTTCTTTGAACACTACTCTCCATTATACAAATGGAATAATGTTTATTAAATATTTTTATTATTTTAAGAAATCTGCATTTTTTTTTATATTGAAGTTATAGATTTGCTAATGACTGACAACTAATTAAACATTTAATTACTCAATAATGAATATGGTTATTTTTGGTTGCCTCTTTGTAGATAGTCATGGATAGATTGCATATAAAAACTACAATCAATCATGAAAAAGTGAATACAACACCAACAGACACAAGACCTTGATATACATATAGAGACCTTCTCTTTCTTCCTCAAGGTCTAAGTGCATGGTTAGATCATGCTCTTTTTTTTACAAAATCTCTAATATTTCATAATAGGTTTATGTTTTCCACCTACATGCTCCTTGTTCTCTACTACAGTTACTGTAGTAGTTGATGCCATTGCTATGTAAATACCCAATCATGTGTTAAAATATGTAAATGTATAAAAAATATAGTTAACATTAATTTGAATGTTTACCATGGAGGACACTCTTTAGTAATAGAGTTACTAGCTTTATTTACTATCAGCAATAATTTTTAAATGGGATAGATGTTATATAGACTATTTTAGTAGAAAGTTAATGCTAACATCAAATGTTCTTGTTACTAAATTAACACAAATTTATGTTATAAATACATAAAATAAACATTCTTTCAACTTACCCAACACATAACATGCAAAAAAGAAAAAAAATACCAATGTATCATTCATTTATTTGGTTCCCTTTGAGACCAGATTTTTATGTTTATTATAACATATGTATTTAATCACTTTCAGTTTCAGACCTCGACCAGACCGGAATGAACAATTCGGTAAAATTCCATTTTTTAATGGAATGGATTTTGGGGGGCCTAAAAATTTTGGACCCAGAAACATGGGAAACAAACCCAATTTCCGGCCCAGAAATGACTTCAATGGAATGAGGAATGAATTCAATCACAAAAATGAAAATGGTGGAAATCAAGGTGATTTTGGTGGGCCAAAAGATTTCAACAAAATGAAAAACAATTTTAATAACCAACCTTTAAAGAAAAATGAATATGACGCCGATAAGGCAGCAGGTGGAAATATGCAGTTTTATAACACTGGCAAAAATGACTTTGGAGGGCCAAAGCAAGGTTTTCCTAAAAATAATTTTGGACCTAAGAATTTCAATAATCAAAATGGTCAGCAAAATTTTGGACCCAAAAAAGTTTTTAATCCCAACAATATGCAACAAGCTGTTGATTTTAATGGAAAGCAAAGAGGCAAAAAAACTAAACACCCTGGTGATAGCTTGGTAAAGCCAATGTGGGATTTGTCACAGCTTGAGCCAATCCAGAAAGATTTTTACAAACCTCATGCTAATGTAGAGGGTCGTTCTGATGAAGATGTGCAAAAATTCCGAGTTTCAAAGGAAATAACAGTCAGTGGCAATAATGTGCCACGCCCTAATCAAGTTTTTGATGAGGGCAATTTCCCAGATCACATTATGAGTACCATCAAGGAGCAGGGTTGGGCTGAGCCTACTGGCATACAGGCTCAGGGATGGCCAATTGCTTTGTCAGGTCGTGATATGGTAGGAATAGCTTCCACTGGATCAGGTAAAACTCTTGCATATATGTTACCTGCAGCTGTTCACATTGTACATCAACAGCGTATCCAGCGAGGTGATGGCCCTATTGCGCTTATTCTGGCTCCTACCAGGGAATTAGCGCAGCAAATTCAATCTGTTGCTCAGAGTTACAGTGCTCGTGGCAGCATTAGGAACACCTGTCTGTTTGGAGGCTCCCCTAAAGGACCACAAGCTAGAGACTTGGAAAGAGGTGTTGAGATAGTGATTGCGACACCTGGGCGATTGATTGATTTCTTGGAACGTGGCACGACTAACCTACGTCGCTGCACTTACTTGGTTCTGGACGAAGCTGACAGAATGTTAGACATGGGTTTTGAACCTCAGATTCGGAAGATCATTGAACAGATTCGCCCCGATCGTCAAGTCCTGATGTGGTCTGCTACATGGCCTAAGGAAATTCAAGCTCTTGCTGAAGATTTCCTTAATGATTATGTCAAAGTTAACATTGGGTCATTGAATCTGTCTGCCAACAATAATATCAAACAAATAATTGAAGTTTGTGAAGAGCATGAAAAAGAGATAAAGTTGACAAATTTATTGAAAGAGATTTCCCAAGAGAGAGATAACAAGGTTATAGTTTTTGTGGAAACTAAGAAGAAGGTACAGTTTACTATAAGATTTGGTAACCATTAAACCTAAAATGACGAAAACAAGCTCATAATACAATATAATTCCAGGTGGATGATATTGCTCGTGCTGTACGTCGCAGAGGCCATAACGCTCTTGCTATACACGGTGACAAGTCGCAAATTGAGCGCGATGCAGTCTTGACAGAATTCAGAAACGGCGCGACTAGTATCCTGATTGCCACAGATGTTGCAGCACGCGGCCTCGACGTCGAAGACGTCAAGTTTGTTATAAACTTTGATTATCCAAATTCGTCTGAGGATTATATTCATAGAATTGGTTAGTTTAATAATATAATTAAAATATCATTTCAACTTTGCATTCTGTGGAGTTGTTGTATACTTAATAAATAAAATTAAATCTTAATAGAATTTATTGAGAAATTGATCTGCTAAGGTAAGGACTTGAACTTACTTGGATTATAAATTAAATTTGCTATAGGTCGAACTGGGCGTTGTCAACAATCTGGAACAGCTTATACCTACTTTACAACCGGAGATGCTCGCCAAGCTCGCGGCTTACTTGCTGTGTTACGAGAAACTGGTCAGAATCCGCCAACTAAATTAAATGATATGGCTCGCAGTAACAACAATAACTCTGGTAAGTTCTTAAACAATGAAGTTTTTTGACTACACATAAAAGAACATCTAAAATTTTTTTTACTTATCAGGTCGAAACCGCTGGCAACAACGCAAAGAAAATAACAGTGGTGCCAGTTCGCCGCGTCAACAAAATAACCAGTGGAACAACAAGATGGCTAACACTAATCCTGAAGAAAACCAGAATACTTATCAAAACCGTGGTGGAAACCCACAAGCTCCTCGATTCTCAAACCAAAACCAAGGAAACCAAGGTTACAGGCAGAACAACTATCAAAAACAAGTGCCCTTCCCTAGTCCTAATGTATTTGAATCTATGGGCAATTACCAGGGGGGATACAATAATGGATATCAGAATGGGTACAATGGACAAAATGGATATGGCCAACGCCCCTACAACAGTTAGTATTAACAGCATTCTTTCTTATAATTTTGGGTAGAATACTAAATAATCATCCTAAATAGATAGGCAGCAATTTCTAAGTGAATTTATATTAAATTTTTATGTTTAACAGATATGCGAAATGGTGGCCAGCAGTACCGCAACAATAACGCTGGCAACAAGAACAATGGCACAGGCTCGTCGTACGGATCCCCACCTCCACACTTTGCTACACCACAGCACTACCCCCAGATGCATCCTCATCATCAGGAGATGCTTGGTTTGTATTTTATTTGAGTAGTATAGGTTGCAATTTAGTAAAGTTAAGATTCAAATAGATTATGAATTATTTCTTATAAATTTAGGTGGCAAATTCTACGGCGGTGGTGTTGGCGGCGGTGGTCCCTGCGGTTACCAAGCTGCAGTGGGTGTAAGCGGCCCTTATGCACACCTGCCTCCCGGCCCTTTGCTTTACGCGGCTCCAGTGCAGCAGTAATAAGTTTTGATGTCACACCGCCTCTAAGCCCTATCTAAAATAAAACCGGTTTAAAGTCGTATGCCAATTTGTAGGCGTAAATAGCATTATCGAAATAATAGTAATACTTGGTGTTCATCATAGATTTCCCTTTAAGCTCTCTCATTGTCCATGTTCTGGTACTTGAGCTATAAATATCAGTTTAATCATTATGTCTAAGTGGGGTGTTGATTCTTTCGATGTCAATAATATTTAATTAATTTTATCTACTTTTATTAGATCTGAATGAAGGCTTACAAAATTACTTTAACAAAAGTGTGTGGACAATATTATCCTTACCATAGTGACCAATGTTAAAAATTACATTGTCAACTAGATTACTTTAGAGCATAAAAACTTTGTCTATACATGAAACTTTTGTGAATTCTCTTTCAGATCCATTTGAATTAAAGTTATTAATGTGTGTTAGGTTTATAAGATCATTCTCTGTTGGTTGAGTATGCTGTCAAGGTTAAAGTATAAGGAATTTGAAAACCTACACTTAGTGTTGGTTATAAAATACAGTAAGAAAGCAGTTTAACATGCATATTTGGGCAGTTGTGATAAACTCAAAATGTAGACTGTAATTGTGGGTTTCACACCATATTTGTGAACAGCTAGGATGCCACCAACAGAGAATTAAGTTTTTCCAAAATATGATTGTGCAGTGGGACATATTATGAAAAAAATTGTCAGTTCCACTTTAGATTTTAATCTTTATATTTGTTAGAGTAGTTGGTGTGGGTACCCAATTGTGTAATCCTGGGTGCCTTTCGTTTTCTTTAAAAGTGTCTGTATGATGTACGAAATGCACGAAACATATAGAAGATGATTGAAAATTTAGGGGAAAGATTTTAATATGACAGAAATTTATCTGAAATATTTTATATAAATTATTTTTACTATTAACGATTGAATCCAGTGGATAATGGGACAATTTAGTATTAGAAAATTAAATACTTAAAAACGCGTTATAAAAATGCTTTTGATATACTTCATAGTAACAATCTGTATTGCCAGATAAAATTGTGAATATTTTTCTTATGTAAAGTGATGTCAATGACATTTCAGTCACTGATTTCAATGTTATTTTTTTATTAAAGATTAGATCTTTATAATCTTGAATATTATGCCTAGGGATACTAATTAGTCAGCGTCAATTTGATCTAAGACAAAGTTGGGCTTGAATAAAAAAACTCATTTTACCATTCACAAAAATGTAGAAGTGTGTATATAACATGCATTTAACTTAGAATGATTAGTATTTTGTGTGTGATAAATAATCAACCACAATGTTTACTTTCATAGCAAAATAAGTGATTTGTTCTTATTTTTGATTATTTTTATGTCATCATTTCAGATAAGTCGTCTAGTAACTTACTGGATTTCTTTGTACGTACACGGGTTCTAATGGCTATTAATAAGAAAGTCAATAGGTACAAATTATATTGAAAGTAACATAAATGTATTATTTAGATGCCCGTTACTGTCCAAAGATTTGGAAAAATCTGTGATATTTCATTACTATATAACCTGTCGTTGCGTTGGTCAATTGTTAATGCATAAGAACACTTCCTAAGTCTGGAATGTGTTTCCTAGACAAAAATATATTTTTTGACTATTTGAACGAATTTCATGAGAATGTTTGTGACAACAAAGCTTGCAAGTCGTTCACAAATATATAATAATTATAATAGGTGTAAGATTTAATAATTTATTGTTATTCAATTATTTTTCCGTTTACCGTTAGGTGACGTAAATGAACCAGTTCAATGGGACGTAAAAGTTATTATCTATAGTAAGAACCCTGTTTTATGGTACATCCCAGAGATACGATGTAATAGCAACGGGTCTAATAAACGGATATAAGGGGTGAACAACGTGTTTGTGAGTTTCGCATTCGTAACGAGTTTTAATGCGGGCTTGCTTTGTTATTTGTGTACATTATAAGAGAAGACTGCCATGAAAGGATGTGTATATGTGCGTAATTTCGTCTCAAAGATGATATCTTAATGCTAGCTGGCCAGGGAAGTCGTCGTTAGATTTTTTTTTACTATTTATTAACCGTGGCGGTAGGACGGCCATGCTAGATATGCGTGCGTAATTTAGATTGGCCATCGTGTGTCGTGTCCGGAATGGTCGCGGATCGCAGGTAGCTCCTGTATTATTATGTACAAAGTACTGCACCCACCTCTACTAACAACTGTGATAATAACACTAAGTAGCGTAGCAGGCGATTTATATACTAGTAACGTCCATGAGAAGGGATGACATCATATCTGACATATTGTATTGTGATAATATTTATATCAAGGCGTGCTCACCGCGTTTTGACAAAATGTTTTCTCTAAACAAGACTGATTATTTCTTATTAATAAATATTTTATACATGTTCCACTTTGACTGAATGAATTAAGATGTCTGTATTTATATTGGTAGTATTTTCTTCTCTCTTGCTGTGTGTTTTCTCAAAAATGAGTATTCACTATGTTGGATATGTGTCACAATGCCTTTCTATGCGGTCACCGAATTGATAAAATTTAATGTTCATTTCGTTTTTTTATTAATTTCTAGTTTTCTTTATTGTGATGGAAAATGTTGTTGACAAATTATGTGGCAGCGGCAGTATAAGCACTAACTAGAGTATATTATTTGTTGTTAATTTGCAAAATTTTATTGATCCAACAGATATCTCATAGGCAATCGTACTTTTATGCTTTACTATTTAAGGATTTAGTTTCGAAAATTGAGAGATGGTGAAAAATATACATAGATTTTTAAGTATGTGGCAATGCAGATCTTCATAAATATTGATCATATTATCACGAGCGACGTAAAATATGGAGAGACTCCTTATATAAAACTGTCCCAAAGGGAAGTCTTCTGAATGTTTCTAAGAAGTGCATTTCTTCTATGTAATACAGTATTAAATTCAGAATAATAAATGTATGATTATTAAAACTTGTTTTTATTTTTAAATTTAATTACTATACTTGACTAGACTGGAATTTGATGTCCCTACCGGGGTTCCATTTTTAGGTATTAGTAGTTCCAGAAATCTATACTAATATAATAAAGCTGAAGAGTTTGTTTGAACGCGCTAATCTCAGGAACTACTGGTACGTTTGAAAAATTCTTTCAGTGTTAGATAGCCCAGTTATTGAGGAAGGCTATATATCATCACGCTAAAACCAATAGGAGCGGAGCACCACTATTCCACGCGGACGAAGTCGCGGGCAGAAGCTAGTAATAAATAACACTGGGGAACAGTCATTTTGCGGCATGGTACGTTACGTTGAAGTCAATTTTGTGTAATTTTAGCATGCTGAATATCAGAGTTTATAAATTGATTCTAGTTTATGAGATATGACGTTATTACTATTTGACTGAAAGATGGTCGAGAAAAAAAATACAAGTACTACACATTAAAATAAATATATTTAGAAGCAGCTATACAATAACGATAAAAAACCTAATCCTATGCTATTATTAATTCCAATGATAAAAAAAAATACAAAAACTTTTTCTGTAGGTTTTTCTATTGTGTTTATGTTCAGGACAATCCCTTATTAAACTCCAGCAATAGTCTGCCATCATATAGTTGTCCCATCGGTCTTGGTATCTTTCTTCTATTGTTCTAATTTATTGATGGAACCATTCTCCTTGTTCCTAGCTGTAATCGCCAAGGATGGTGAATACAAATCACGAACCAAATCATTGAGTTCCTCTTGAGAAAATGCATGTTTTGTAAAAACACATTCTTCGAATCAATGATTTTTAATATAATATATTATTTTCATAAATCAATGATAAATTTAAAAAAATCTATTAATAAGTCAAATCTGAAAACGAAATTGTTATAGTAGACCAGTGCTTTTAACTTTTGAAAACAAAAAAAATAATAGTAGGATGAAACCCATTGGAAAAGGAGGAGAATACAATAAAAATGATAGGAAAAATAAATTACGGGTGATCTGAGGTCGGGAAGTGGGGGGGAGGGGGGGTTAAAGTTAAAAAAACGGTTTATCTCAATTTCCGGCAAAACTACAAGTCCTATGAAAAAAAGTTAAATGGCAAAGTTGTAGGTAATAAAAAGATCTACAACTTTTGGATTGACACTTTTTTCACATAACCTCAAAATGTATGTGAAAAATTCAAAAAACCAAGTTTTTGGTTTTTTATTTTTATATTTTACAATAATTAATTTTTTATCACGAAATTTGGTGAAAACTTACCTTTTTATGTCCCAAACACACTGTAATTTATTTGATTTATAATAATTATTTTTTCACCCTTATTTTGACTTAATATCGAAAAAACACCCTAATTTTCAATCGAAAATTCTCGTGTCAAAATATCACTTTTTTTTTTAAAGTCGGTAGTCTTTTTGTTCTTTGAAATCTCTACTTTCAGATGGTATAAAAAAATATTTACATTGCTATGGTAAATGTTCTCAGAAAATATAAAGAAACGCTACGAAATAACAGTTAGCAAGGCCAAGATCCTTCTAGCAACTCCCCACTTCTCTATGAAATACCTTTTGATCAGCTAAAAGGTATTTCATAGAGAGGTCCGAGGTTCCGTAGGTCACTCAGATACATAAGTTATCTTAAAATAGCAATAAATAGGCATCTACGCAAAAAATTTAAGCCGGTCTAGGCCTTACTACCTGTTATTTTGTAGCGTTTCTTTATATTTTCTGAGAACATTTACCATAGCAATGTAAATATTTTTTTATACCATCTGAAAGTAGAGATTTCAAAGAACAAAAAGACTACCGACTTTTAAAAAAAAAGTGATATTTTGACACGAGAATTTTCGATTGAAAATTAGGGTGTTTTTTCGATATTAAGTCAAAATAAGGGTGAAAAATAATCATTTTAAATCAAATAAATTACAGTGTGTTTGGGACATAAAAAGGTAAGTTTTCACCAAATTTCGTGATAAAAAATTAATTATTGTAAAAGATAAAAATAAAAAACCAAAAACTTGGTTTTTTGAATTTTTCACATAAATTTTGAGGTTATGTGAAAAAGTGTCAATCCAAAAGTTGTAGATCTTTTTATTACCTACAACTTTGCCATTTAACTTTTTTTCATAGGACTTGTAGTTTTGTCGGAAATTTAGATAAACCGTTTTTTTAACTTTAACCCCCCCTCCCCCCACTTCCCGACCTCAGATCGCCCGTAATTTATTTTTCCTATCATTTTTATTGTATTCTCCTCCTTTTCCAATGGGTTTCATCCTACTATTATTTAATTCACTTTTTACCGTTTTTAGAGGCTAAAAGCACTGGCCTATAGAATAAGTTTTCCCTTTCAAAGTAGAGTTATTTCATTTTGTAAATAATCGCTACTTTACTGCCACCTATTGAAATGCATGTTGAACCAGGAAATTTACATTAGTACACAGATGACGACTTCCGTTCGGACTATTTGTGTGAATACTATGGCATCCTCTGTTTTAGTAGTAATAGTAGTCACCAGATGGCGCAATGTCTAACTTCGTAATAGTCAGTCATGCTGGATTTTGGGTTGAATGGCTGATAGTAATAATTTAAGTGATTGTTTTTTAGGAAAATTGCAATCAAACGTACAAGTGTATAACTGTGAAGTTTCGTGCATATTTATTAAAACAGACATTTAGTGAAAACATATGAAAACTCTCGACGTCGATTAAATTTGGTGTTTGTGTAGAAAACTGTAACAAATTTAATAATCGAGGTCATAATTTTGCAATGGCTGTTATTCTAATGGTAGGTAGGTGTTATCATCTTTATTTTCGTACCTTCTGAGATAATGTAATTAAACAATGTCAGCCTCCACTTATTAGAAGTTAATTCAGTATTTCTTTAATTTTCCATTGCTACATAACCCAACTTTTATTCATACCTACCTAACTAGACTAGACGACCTTGAATCTAATCTTGTCAAGTCAATGTCGTTTGTTTATCAATAATTCCGTCTGCAAATTGACAAGCTTCTCTCATTTTCAAAATTTATTTAATCATGAACTATACAATTCATAGATAAGCCCTAAGTAGGTACCTACTCATAGGTAATATGTGTGTTGTTTACTTATTATAAATAAGTACTAAGGTTTATAAAATTGTATTCTAGATACCTAGGTATAAATTAATTCTAGACTTTTACTATTGCATAAATAAATTGAATAATTAGGTAATGATTAGGTACCTATTTGTGGTGACAAATTTAATCGTGTTTCGAATAAGTATTATAGGTAGAATACTAATTAAATAATAAGTCAGCACAGGTTATCTTAAGAATATCTACTTCCCATTATTTTTGACTACTTGTGCCCCGCGTTTTCACACGCTCGGGGTTTCTGACCATTTCTGAATTTAGACCCAAATTCGGGTCACATCGCCCATCTGTTTTTTTTTTCGTTTTGCTTCTAAGTTTTTTTCAAATCTGACTGGTATTTTCAGAGATTAATGTGTTCAAACAAACTAAAAAATACCGACTGAAAGAGAAAAATATTTTTTATTTCTACATGGCTCTAGAAGCCGGTGTCTAACACTGAGTCAGAAACAGGTTTATTTTTCTATTTTGTGTTTTTTGGCAGTATGTGTTATTTGTAATAAGTTCATATTTTTGCCTTTTTAGTGTCTTCACGAATCAAATATAGATCTGCACTAACAAAACGAACGACGTGTTTTTCATCTCTGAAAAATTGGAAAAGTAAAAAAAATATGGGGACCGCTCTAGCCTCTACTATTTAGGGCTTAGAACAAACTATATAATGTTACGTATCCCCGACGCGATATCATTAACCGACTTCAAAAAAAGGAGGAGGTTCTCAATTCGATCGGTATTTTTTTTTTTTTTTTTTTTTTTTTTTCTATGTATGTACACCGATTACGCTGAGATTTATGATCCGATTTACGTGATTCTTTTTTAGTTTGATGCGGAATAGATGCCATTTGGTCCCATAAAAATTTCACATGGTTTGGCCCAGTAGTTTTCATTTTGTGAACATTTTTTACATTTTTGTTTACATCGATGACGTAATTGTTTCGGAGTCGATTTATATTTTCCGTTCCCGTTTCTTGATCTATATTGTTTAAAGCTGCACCTTTCGTAGGCCTACCCATAGCTACTTAAAAAAAAACTATTTAACATATAATTATGACAATAAAAACAACGAAATGTTATAGCCTTCCTTATGTAATCTATAAAAATCCTGTAAAAAATACTGTAGTTTACAGAGCAACTTATTACAGACACTAAAAAGTAAAAAATAAATTTAAAAAAACTACGTTTAAAAAAACCGACTTCAAAAAAAAAACTAAAAAGTATTAAAAAAGTATAAAATAACTTAATAAAGATTTAACACAAACCTAATACCTTTAATATTAATAAAACACCATTATTTGTATGTGTTACCTATTGACAGGTTTGAAGTCGGTGCCAAGTCCTAAACAAAATGAAATTCCTAAAGATTAACCTACGTAAATAAACTTAAAGAACAATGTGAATTAATGTGAAACAGATGAAAACTTTTTAATACCTGAATGAGTAACACTATTACATTTGGCTTGGCACCGACTTTAAACCTGTCAATAGGTAACACATACAAATAATGGTGTTTTATTAATATTAAAGGTATTAGGTTTGTGTTAAATCTTTATTAAGTTATTTTATACTTTTTTAATACTTTTTAGTTTTTTTTTTGAAGTCGGTTTTTTGATCAAAAAAAATCATACGTACTTAGGGTCATAATTTGAGGGTTTTTTTTCCTTTTTATAGGGTTTCACCTATTTGTTGCTATTTTTTTTACAGTATTTAAACTTGTTTTAGCCTTTTTACGTTCATACTATTTTTATTATTTTGTGTCGGGGGTTTTAAATTTTTAATTACTCTTTTATCCGGGCGCGTTAACTAGTTCCCTCGGGGCGCGGGGAAACTGCGGGAAAAGCTAGTAATAGTTCTACAGATTAAATTCTTAAAAGCTACTTAGTAAGTTGTTTTAGGTACCTACTTACTTGGAATTGACTCTAGACGAAGTTAAAATGTAGTCAAGGCGCATTTAGAATGCCTTCATTGACGCTCAGTTGAACATTATCAGTAACATTAACGGAGGCAGCAATAGTATTCCAAGAAAACAATGATATAAATAAAGAAAAAGTTAATCTAGTTACTTGTTATTCCTCCTAGGTCCTACAGCATAACTCCGGGTTTCCTCACGATATTTTCTTTAGTAATTATTTTTCAAGATTCATAAGTAGGACCTTGTACCTTTTTAGCGATGTTACAAATTTCATAGCTACTTGCAGGTTTCGAGCGTGCTACGTGAGAGCAGATTTTTTTCATTTCAAATAGGGTTCCGCAGGTTCCAAAAAGTAGGTCCTATGGTGAAGTACTGGCAAGAAACACCATGGATATGGTTGTTGTAGCAAAAAACGATCAAGTGCCTGTACTGGTGTCGGTAGCGGTCACGACCACATATAAAACCAATTTCTCTTCAGTGGAACATACGCCATCAAAATGCCTATGAAGTGGGCTCCACCATATTAATATTCTCGATGCAACATTTCTAAAAACGCTCCTTTTCATTATCCAGTTTAATTCGTAATCCATATCTTTTCATAATCCAGTTTAATTCGTAAAAAGAACCTTGCTTCATAATAACAGCCCTAAATCTACATAGGTATATCATATATCTAAAAATAAGATCTATTTTTACATTTACTTATTTTCTTGTCTATCCAGGAACAAATAGATGGGCAGATGGCGACCAAGGGCGCCAGCAACTAGGTTAAGGCGCCATACGCACTTGCCACGCCGTTATTTATTGCGGAACGAGGTAAGTAAGAAACACGACCTTTTATGGTAGATATCGTAACCCGCTACTGATACATGGAATGTGTGGTAAACACTGATTCATGCTGTTTCGGCATGCATTGGAAGTTCTCGCGATGCGTGCGTCACTTTTGTTTTGAATCCTTGTTTACCAAAGTTTCTCCATTCATCAGGTAGGTACTATCCATTTCTGCTGCATGTTATACTTAGGTTACTATTTCGGGTCTTCTGTTTCTTTACCTAATTATGTAATCCGATTGTATAATAGGCCAAATCATAATATTCCTCGGCAAATCATAAATCGCCGCCATTTCAAGAGATGAGAATACTCTGACTCTCGGGCTGCAGAGCTTCAGTCCACACGGAAATACGTGTTTGTTCCTACTTGCATAAGTGCAGTTTTGGAAACAAGAAGTCCGAGTCTGTTGTCATAATCTGCTTAGCCTTTTCCCAACTATGTTGGGGTCGGCTTCCAGTCTAACTGGATGTAGCTGAGTACCAATGTTTTACAGGAGCGACTGCCTAGCTGACCTCCACAACCCAGTTACCGGGTAACACGAACTTGGTAAGACTGGTTGTCAGACTGACTGACTTCTGACTACCCGTAACGACTGTCAAAGATATGACGGAGGAGTCTTGCTATGATATGAATGATCACCTTTGATCGGTCGACCCGTGCGGCTGTTGTATGATACAACTTTTATCTGGAAATATTTATCATCCCTACAGCGTGCTGCAAGACGCGAAATTTATGTTGCATGCAACACAACGAAGCTTGCAACATTGTAGCACAATGCCGTGGTGGTGTGTAGTCGGCTTTATGACTAACCTTCAGTAGTCAGTGGACATGTTTACAAACAAACGCAACATGACCGCGCCTGCGTAAATGCCACGTCTCGCGTCCGTAAATGCAATCATTGCGAAGCCACCCTAGCATTAAATATTATTTATCCTTATTAATGTCCAAGGTATAATTTCTTTTTCAGGGCATATGTTTAAACGATTTCATTAGGTACAGAAGAAACTATTGTTAAAATTATACTAGCAGTATAATCATCGTAAAAAACACCCAATACAAATATTACATTTATCGAATCAATAAAACTTAATATATTTGTTGTTTGTTTGTGATCCTCACATTCATACATCAAGTTATTCATATAGGTCAACTGAGTACCGCCCACGCTACTGTCATTGATCGTTTACAAGATAAAATAATCGAGGAAACCCATAAAAAGTTTAATATTTTATACTTACAATTGCGTGTATAATAGATAAATTCTTGTGTGGAATAGATCAGAGATCTATTCCATATATCGATTTGTTCCTGATTCGTCCCGCGAGTTTCGTCCCGCACAAAAAAATCTTGTTTCGACCCACATTTTATTCCTGTTTCGTCCCGAAATAATATTAATTAATAATTTTTCATTTTATTCTTGTTTGGTCCCACATTTTGTTCTTGATTCGTCTCTTATCCTTACTTATATTATAATATATGAAAGTACCTAACTCTGTCTGTAAATGCGTAACAGCATTCACTGGAAAACGGCTGGTAAAGATAATGATTGAAACCTGGGGAAGGATATTCCTATATCCTTAAAAAAATATCTTATCCTTAGTATTCATTGCGGTGCGTGTAGTATTTTCCTCAGGATACGCGGAAAAAAAACTGTCAAAAATAATAATTATAAAACGAAAAATGCTACTTTTTTATAATGTTTTTTGGCTTGGCTTCTTCAATAGAAGAATCATTTATTTTGCAACTTTCTAACTTCCATAACGGTAAAATTTTGTTTTGAAATAAAACTGTGTCGTAACGGTAAAAGATCCTGTTTACAAACAACGACAACAACAAGCAACTGGTGTTCAGCATTATTTTCTGAAATGAAGCCACGTAAACTCACTTTTGTAATTAACAACTTAAGACTTTCCCCTGATTAACCACAACCGTAAAACTTGAAAACAAAATTTCGTAAATCGAATGTTGTGCAATCAATCTTGTTATTGCCAGTATTACCTACATATTTTGAAATTTAAGCTTTATGTAAAGATTAAAACTTTCTTTTTGATAAGCTCACTATTAATAAAATTTTCAGGACACAGTGGTAACACTAGATGAGCAAAATATATATTTGCTTTTTAAATGTGAAAGTAGAAAATTAATATAATTTTAGAAACTAGTACCAAAGACTGGCTAGAAAATTATGTTCTACTTAACAAGGGTAGTCAATTGGTTGTAAATATTCGAAGAGCAAATAACCACTGTCTACAAGATTGTGAGTGCGACATCCGCAACAGAAGCGGAATGCGAGCGCATTACGCAACTTGTTTTGACGGCGGCGGCGCGGCGCAGTCGCAGCGAAACCTTCATTGCTTCATACAGATTACAGACATTACTTACTTTCCAGTCAAGTGTCAAGCAAGACAGGTCTTTGTATGGTATCTTTTTGCCGCATGACGAATGACATTCTGAATTTTGATGAATAAAAGATTTAAAATGCGAAGTTGTTCGGAGGTGCTGATCAAGGTACCATTATGTATTTTGTTATCAATTGTCTTCCTGTAAATAAGTATGATTCTCCGTCGATTATTATATTGTTCGCTGAATTTAAAACATCATTGTTGGAATGTTTACAAACTTATAAAAGTATTCTCAATCAAGACTAGGCACCGTTGTTTCATTTTCCAACAGTATTATGAGTACTGGGTACTGTAGTGTGGTTATGAGCAAACTGAAGAAATTCCATTACAATAAATCTTTCCAGGATAATAGTAAATCTAAATATGTAATACAATCATAAATCTGTCCGTTTTCCTGTTGTTTTTGTAGCCGTATTTGGTTCTACAAGATCTGTCGTCATCGTTATTCGATGAACATTGGACTTCCGTAGATAATAATTGGCGCCAGGCTACTTTTCCCATATTTTGATAAAACCATCTACGTCAGTAAACTTTTATCATGCCAAATAATATTTACAATATACCTACCTAATTGATAAAAATTAGGTTACTTTTGTGGTTAGTTTAAATGCTTTTAAATTTATTTGGTAGATAGCCTCATAAAGTATACTATGTGCGTACAAGCATTATAAGTGCCAGTTATAGAGTACGCCAGCTGTTCGGATCCGGCTGCGTGAAGCCTGCGCCCGCGCCGCGCGCTCGTGTCGACAGCCTTGCTGGAGGCGGTTTATTTGCAAAACTATTGCAACAACAACGAGGCTACGGTTGACTCTCTCTTTCTTGTCCTGTTGCGAATAACTGCTTGCTATTTAAACACTATTGAAAGCAAGTTATATAATTAAATCACTTTGTAAAGCATTTCAGGTTATGAAGTTATCTTCATTATGACATGTATCAACCGAAGCATATGAATATCATTGCAAATAATTAGTATTTGAATATGAATTATGATGCATGCAGGTAATAAAAAAACAGCATATATTTTGTATGATGATTGATAAAAAACCCTTAGATGAATAAAAAACACTTATTTTTTTCTCTCTGTCAATAAAGTGGTTATTTGACAAAATTTTGCCACTGAGGTGAGGGTTGCGGAGAATACCTCCGCAAAATATTAAAATTTTATTCCTTGAAGCGCACCCATGTTTAAAAATAAGAAGAGAATGAAGTAAACGTACGTAACGTCTTTCCCTATTTTTAAACATGGGTGCGCTTCAAGGAATAAAATTTTAATATTTTTAATTGTTATCGGGAGCGCTACTAAAAGGTGCGCTCCGAGGAATAATAAAGGTGCGCTTCATTAGGTGCGCCTCAAAACGGTGGCGCTTCGAGGAATACCTCGGGTTGCGAACTTCAGCAGGAAAAAGTCGCAATTATCTTGTTTTTTCTACTGCACAATTAAGTTTGTTTGTAAAGGAAAATGGCTGATTATATTATTTCAAAACTGAAATTCAAGGGATACTTAGAGTATAGTTGTATTTTTGCTGTAATAATTAAGTAATGTGTAACAGTCCTAATTATTTTAGAATGTTCGCTTTGCAAACTTTGAAAATAAGGTGGCGGACTTTATTGCACATTTTTCAATACAATTCGAAAACGAAAAGATATGAAAAATAAAACAAAAGAAAAAGGTTAGAATTTGCAAATCTAGCCTTTACATAATATGATACCCTATCACAAAGTAAGTACTTTGAAATTTTAAACCCCACTCACCGAATTTTGTCCTGAAAGCAATATTATTTTTCAACTTCATACATTTGTTCGTAATACAGGCATCGTAAAGCCATAAGGGTTCCTTTTAGCATTTTGGTTCGAATCTCTAAAAAGTATAGTGTAAGGATGATATGTACCTACCTACTGTGAAAATAATAGTCACGAAATTGCAATGTCATAGTTTCCGTGGCGCCTGCCGCTTTAGAGCAAATAAATAACGTCGCTTTTGCGATGACTCGACACTAGATTTTTTATAATTCTCACTTATTCTAAGTTTGTAGCCTGCGTCATCTTATTAGCTTGAAGTCAGCAGAACTTTCAGTAGTTTCAAATTTTGATGTTTTTAGATTACCTACGCGGTCGATTTTAGTTATCATGAATTTTGCGGTGACGGTTAATTCAGTCATATTATGATGATATAATACCTATAAATATATATATATATATATATACGTTGGCTTTACAGGGTTCCGAAATCAACAAAGAACCGTTATAGTTTCGCCATATATCTGTCTGTCCGCCGTGTCCGCGATATAGCTCAGAAGTTATTTGTACTAGAAAACTGAAATTTGGTATATGTATTTACATACAATACATCACACCGAAAAAATTATAAAAAAATCGGTTACCTCATACACGTAGTGTGGATTATCGTTGGATTTCCGATTTAGGGATCCGTTTGCGAAATAGTACTAATTTTTGTTTCAATTGTTTCAATAGAACGCCCGCTCAAAACTGATGAATATTGGCCTTGCTTTTATTTTATATTTAACCTACTTCCATATAAGAGGAGCTTATATTTTCAAAAGACACAGACAAATGTGTATAAGTGAAAAATATCAAATTCTCTGAGAATAAAACAAGAGACGTATAAAAAATTATGTTATTTATTCGACCAATTTTTGTAACAATTTATCTACTGTTTTATTATTACTACGTATTTTTGTTGAGCGCTGGCAGAGTGTTTTGTTTGACTCGAACGACCACGGCAAGGTCGGTCGCCACCTCCACTGTCACTTACCACACCGCCGCGGTTGTAACACCAATTTACGTAACATTGAATGCACAGCTGTTAAAAACAATCGCAATCGTTGTAACTTGTTTACTTAGTAGATTTTTATTTCCTTATTACATACTTAAGTAACAATTAACAATTAAGTTTCACTATCTAATTGATTACATACATCCACTTGTTAATGCTCAACACGTCCTTAACAAAAGGCTGTTTATTGGCACTTGTTTTATATATGTAAGTTATTCATTCTGCATATGGTTAATGTCCTCATTTGTTCTACGGGCCTGAACATATCTAATTGGGTTGGTTCATAGTATCAAAAGTAAAATGCTACTTCAGTTTCAGATGTCTTTTAGTTATGATGGCTGTAATAAAGCCGTCGAATGTGTAATGTACCCGCTTCCCACAGTGGCTACATAACTCAAAACCACCACAACTTGTGTCAATCACGTCAACCTACACCAAGCTGTTTCGAAATGGTGTCACAGTTGGCTGGTGGGGCTTCGCCGCTCCACGCAGCCGGCGAGTGCTCCACTACGTCGCCGCCGCCGCTCACAACTGGGCTAAGGTCGCGACTGTGCATTTTTCATGTTACCTGCTGTGAGTACGAGAACACGGCATTGTTACATTCCAAATCCATTCATATGCCGACAGAACGAGTTTCGAACCTAAAAATCCAGTTTAGAGAGTTGTCATACATAATTACGTAATAGAGTTGATTTCGAAATTGTTTTCCACTTATTGTGCATTCCATTCTACATAACAAACATGTTATGTTCTGTCATCAAAACTGGCATCTTTTGAAATAATTCTGGGTTTTTTAATTAATTTATTCGGGTTCTCCAAATGTTGATAAATCAATATGTTTTAACCTATGTAAATAAATACAGTTCATTAAGTCATTGGTTTGTTATGCTTTCGGCATTTTGGGAATACACGATTTTATTCATCTGAAAAACATTTTGTTTATGAGATTAAACTCATAATAAATTTTCTTCAAAACTGTTACTGAAATCTAATTCTCCACGCCCAAACACCAAGCTATTCTTCATATGCGGAAATACCATTCACCTAGGAATCTGAATGATTTAGGACGGGAGTAAAAAAACATAAGAAAGCTACATCTAAAATCGCTTTAATGTTAGAGCGCGATGCGATGCGGCTGCGCTGAGCTGCGACTGCGTTACAAAACTGGGTCAGCGAGTAAAACAAGCCACGTTTGATACGGGCGCTTATTATGATGGCCATCCTACTGGCGCCGCGCTCGGTGCAGCCTACCACTGCAACGTGATATGAGGCAATTTGGAAAATCAAATACCTACTATGCTATAATTTGTTATCGGAATACATTAATAGAGTTCTTTGATGATTGCGTACTTTATATCATACAGAAAGAAAGTTTTAAGATTCGGTTTTCAAAGTTATTATTCGATGAAACAACAATAATAAAGAGTCTAGCGTGAATATTTTAATTGATTTATATTTAGTAGACGAAGCCTGTATCCCAATGGAATAATGTAGTAATGAGTCGGAACGGGCGCGCCGCACCTCCCGTGTGATTCATGCCGTACCTTGCGCCCAGCCAGCAGACGCAGCCGGAATGTAGGTCACCTGCTCGCGATGGTTTGTTTGGGTCGGTGGGTCCCCAAAATTAGAATGTTTTAATAATACGCCAACCTTTGCTTACAGCGTCTCGCACGTCACGTTTTACATCACTCTATTTTTATCAGCCGTTAAACATTATCAGCATGCAGTGCATCTCGGCGACACTAAATACTCTCGCCCACTTTATTTGACTCAGAGCTGCACTCATATAGCTTTCTATTCTACTCATAATAGTTTTGAATTACGTATTGCAACGTTTTACTGCATTCTCCACAGAAATAATTTGCATATATAATCTAGTGCAAAAATGCATAATCACCTGCATGTTAATTTTCCTGTTAAATCTTGCTACAGGAAAATAAATATTAATACAAATAAGAAACTGCCGTCCGGTGATTTCCAGTAAGATAATAAGGAAAGACCGTTCTGTGTATGTAAGCATATCGTGCAAAGTTTTGTTTGCTTAAAACTTGCTTAGGTGTGTATTCTCCGAACGTTTTCTACTTCTTCAGATAGTGACAAGTGGGGGACTTGGTGTACTTTCCGCAATCGTTTATCGATTTATCATTTCTTCAACGTGGGTAGTTATGCAAGCTGCATGTTCCGCGCCGTAATATTGCTGCATCCGTTGGCCTGGTGGTAAATAGGTCAGTCGCCCACGCTGCCACAGCGCCCGTTTGTTTGGGTCCCCTTTATTGATCAAGCTCCTCGGTACCCCAAGCAGTGCGCACGCAGACCACCCCAGCTTGTGCATAAGCTTGCCAATGCAGTCTCTGAGCTCTACCTCTATTATCAACTTATGTAATAAGTACCTAACATTTGAATTATATTGTATAGATGGTGGTCAAGGAAGGAATTTAAATAATTTAAGTAACGTTTTCAAAATAATTCACTGATATTACATTGTATGGTCGTCAGCGAAAGCCGCAATGTAAGTGAAACATTTATGTGTTGTTAGGGACGTATCAGGGCGGAATCGACACGGGTAGGTCAGATAGGAGACAGACGCACACCCCCGCTATAATCTTTATGTTGGGTTGACATGACAACGACAACACGAGGAGCCTCGCCAGACGTGGCTCCGGCCACGAGGTTAGGTAGGTACATGAATTATGTAATATTCATACGGGCGGACGTCTACTAGGAATTATTAGGCATGTTTGTTATATACAGTAAAATAAAATATATCGGCCTATGTTGAGAGCTCATAGAAAGAATAGATACATCAAAGAGTGTCCCCAAGTGATATTTCGAGGCCTAATTTATAAGTTCTAGTCGTCCTTAAGTAAACTTTTAAAACGCACTTTATTCATGTTCTGTTCTTGTCGACATATAAGAATAATCTACGGTTTAAAACCACGTGGGGTTTTTGTAATTAGTAAGTGTACGTACTACTCGAACGGAATAAGGATAGTACCAAGTAAATATATATACTTTATTTGTGTCACTTCAATATTCCATTGGTATTTAAAAATAGAATAAGTGTAAAAATAGCATTGTTAGAAAAAGATGACTCCTATTTGTAACATTAAGTAGGTAACCTATGTTGGGGATATTTTAAAAATACGAGTTACCTTATTTATAAACTTCTAATAAGTTGGTACGTCTCCTAGCTTGATTTTAACATTTGTTAATTAGTCATTACTCGACAGTTTCTGAAAACTGGTACTCCTTCACAAAATATTTTTTGATGAAAATGCCAATTTGAAATCACTGGGGTTTACCCAGGTACGTATTAAAATTGACCTTTTTATAGATATTTATGTCCTCATCATCATTCCTAATTCTAATTGGAGTACCTACTAATATAATAATATTCTCAATAAAAAAATAAAAAGCGTATTATCGTTCTAAGAATTATCTCGGGTTCGGGGCAACACGCGATTCCGATTTCGAACACGGTTTCAGAATGTGATGTTTCTCTCTGATATCTGATACGATGCTAGTTACAGGTCGTAGCTTTCAAACAACTGTAGCGTCACCACGTGCTTCTCTATGACATGTATACGATTGTAAGCCGACAGTGAGCTGACCTGTCCCCTGCAAGTAGGCCACGGCTGTTGGCGTTAGGTCGCAAGCGCCACTCGTGATTGCACTCATAATTCCGCACGATAGCAAAATACCCAACCAATGTCGAAAATATAATATTTAATGACTGTTGGTGCCTGTATAACTGTGTGGATGGAACTTTCATTATCCTAAGTAGGTACCTATTGTAATTTGTAGCACCAATGTCAAATAAACCACTTAAAACCGGTTGTTTTTATCCCATATTGTTTATTTGATGTTTAAAACTTCGAAAATTGACTATTGTTTACAGTTTCGTGTAAAAAATAATATAAAAAGGGGACCTTGTCTTAAGTGATGATAATGATAAACGGCTTTTGAAGGATGTTAAGTAGGTATTCTAGGAATCGTGTATATGTTAACTACATAATATATTTCTAAGTTCGTACATTATTTGCTCCTTTGAAGTATTGCAGGACAACACACACATTGTGGTGATGGGTCGTTCATTGTCGCGGTATTTTTTTTACACTAGCCTTTGGTCCTTGTTGGATGACTGCACGATGTCATAGTATTATGCAGGGTTCGACAAAGCCCTGCACAACAGTTGTCTTACCAAGCCGTTATTATTTACAGCCTTGCGGTGTTACGGGAGGCTCGTGCTGAGAGCTTATCTCTGACCTCTAACCCACGGAACCACTACAAATAATTATTCATATCCTTTGCGTTGCAAATTTTGTAAGACATTATTGTAAACTTTGTTTTGAAATGTTAATTAAACAATTTATAGATTCATTGATTCGATTGAAAATAAATATTGCCTTAACAAACAAAACTAATGGTTATTTGGGTTGATTTAAAATTACATGTTTATGTACACCAAGTTTTTCTGTAAAAGTATCCAATCAACACAACAAAACCTTATCAGAATACAAAATTTTATAGGAATCGTTAGAGCCGTTTCCGACATACGCGAAATATATATACAACGTGTAAAAAAAATAAGCAATAAAATTTAAGCGGGCTACACATACGGTGATAACAAATCTTTTGCGCCGTATTAGGAACTGGAAATCTTATGGGATCTTATAGTTTTAGAACAAAAAGAATTAACAGTTTTTGTTAAAAAAAATAGGTTACAGCCCTAAAAATGGGTTAATAAACTCAAATTTGAAGATCAATAATGCCGAGTTTGCAAATAAGTTACCCCTTATTTTCTACCTATTCGTCAACTAGCCTAATAAGCCTATTAAAATTAGGTGAAAAAAAAAAATATGAAAAAAAAAAGTTAACAGATTTAATAAATAGATTTTGTCAGTAGCATCTATACTTGATATATGTACATACCCTTGAATATTATTGCTTATTTTTTTACACGTTGTATAAGAATGGATCGTTTAAATTTATTTATGGTGTAGTAAGTTTTTCTTTTGGGCGGCAGAGACCACGTGTTCTGGCAGTGCCGGTACCCACGTGGTGCGTTAAATCGATGTGGATCCGTAGTAGCCTTGTACCGCTATCTTCTACTTTTAATAAGATTAGTAAGTAAGTACCTAAATTGCGTATTGGACTTACTGCTTTTGTGTTTATTTCAAATAAACTGTTAAGTTACATTTCATTTGTTTACATATCGATTTCATGGTAGGTAGTCCTATTATATTGTGACGTTTAAATATTAAAACTTCCAGACCAAACTGTACAAACAGTGTGTTTGCGGTGTACCTACTGCATGTGTTAGAAACAACAAGTTTCATGGTCAAAAACTAGGTGAATTTATATAATTAACCAAATCGCAGATCAGATCGTCTAGCGAGTTAAGCCCCGCGCCTGCGCCACCGTAACTGTGTTTCCGCGCCACCCTCATTGTAGAGTTCGATCGCGTTACGTAGACGGAACGTGAAACGTAATCGTAAGTAGGTCGCTGGCTGGTAGTGCGCGCGCAGCCTGGCCGCGGCCCGTGCCCTGCCGCCGCCGCCCGCCCCGCCGCCACTACGACGTCACTATTGATCGCGCACGTGGCGCCGTAAGTGACGTAGCTCCTGGCGCGTCCGATACTACACCCCCTGTCTACCCCCTTCGCCGTACCTTACCACCCCCTGACGCGGACGCCCACCCCACTTCTACTGCGAACTGCAATTACGATGTCATGCACCTATTTTAGTTTAGTACAAACGATGACCACAATAACTGCAGTTTTGTGTGGAGTTAAGGCTTATTACAAAAGCCTTTTTGATTTATTTTATTAATTTAGAAGCTGATGCCTTAAACATCTCCCTGGGAGGTAATACATTATGTATAGCGATTTTGAGATATACAGCCCTCTATGTTATTTAAGTAATATTATATAGGTATATCGTCACTTGTTTGTGTTCAAAATAATAGTAGGTAACATTTATCGGATTATATCGACTTGTAGTACTTTATTTACCTGGAACTGATAAAATAGCATTAGATTGAAGTGCGATTTCCAGTTATTTTTAGTTTGCACAATCGAGTGACGTCAGCGTACTATGCTTCATAGAAGTATTCTATGGACTATGACCTAACGACTTATTTTGCTTAGTTTTTCCTTAGCTAACATAGTGTCATATTTACATAGTTAGATGTTCCAGCTAAGATAAGGTAATTAACGTTCTTGTTTTGTATACTTTCACGTGGCGCAATATTCTGTTGTGACTGTATGGTTTCCACAATCAGTGAAACGGTACGGACATTATTAAGTCGTTAAGTCTGTCCGCAATGTTTGTTCACGTGCCACAAAAATGTTGTAGTACTGTTTACGCATTTTAAGTAACACTTCAAAAGAACCACTAGCAAGCCAGTTACAGATCTATAAAACAAGACACATAATTTTAATTTAATCGTAGATATTCATATTTATATTCAAATAGTATCATAACACTTTATTTAGGTGCATGCAATGGGTTTCAGACACATGCGGCTCTTTAGGAACTTAAAATAGGTTTAGTACATATTTGCAACCCGATAAAAAGATGAATGAAATCATAACAGTAAGCACGCTCATAACGGTTCGAAACTGTGTCCTGCATTTACGTGAGGAACAATACTAACCGCATGGTCGGCTAATCTTAGATTTAGAGAGTACTAGGAGCTCATGGCACAATGGAGCTAGCCTGTGTGTGTACTGGCGTAGCCGTGCAACATAACAGCATTTGCATGTGCGTAACAGCCGGCTTAAGGCCTACGCAGACCGGGACGGCATGGCAAGGGATTTTGCTGTGAGTCAGCGCACACTGGCCGCTTAGATACCGCGACATTCCATCACTTTGCCGCTTCTCTACCCCCGCCGCCACACCCCGCAGTATATCACTACGAGCGCCGGAGTCCATGGCATGCCGTTGCCTACCGCAGTATGCCACGGCATCCCGCAACGGGAGCCTGTGGCGCGTCTTTTAATGCCGTGCGATAAAATCCCTTTCAATGCCACGGCATCATTTTAAAGCATAGCAATTTATGTCGTATTTCTGTAACAGTACGGTTGCATGTCCATTAGTAGAAATTAAAATCCCTTGCCATGCCGTCCCGGTCTGCGTAGGCCTTTAGGCGCGCCCTACATAACGCCCTTCACTTTACAACAGAATGCATTTAGCATTGTTTACTGACGTAACACTGCACTTATAGAGCTGCAAGGAAATCGTTATAATCCTCTTACTCAGACACTTTGTTCTTTAATCAAATACTTTGCTCTACATAACTAGATTTCTAGAATGCTGTTAACACATATATTTATTTTCGAACTTTTCTGGTTTATTAATATGAAATAGTTGTGCCATTGTTTTCGCTATTCCATTTATATAGTCAATACTTCTTGCGAATATATTGTTTAAAGAAAGGAATCATCTAACTTTACTCATACTAGTGGAAAGCGAAATATCCTCAGGATTAATTGCTACAAATTGAATTCTGACATAAAATAATTTACTTTCGCCGTAATTTACTGTGGTAAAACAAGTTAGTTTTACGACATAGTAAGAATAAAATGAAACGCGACAAGAAACATTCTATAAATATCAATCATTATTATCTAATAAGATATATAAATACTTACATTGTTTTATGTGACGCTAGGTGACATGATAAGGACGGTATAGAATTACGTAGGAAACCTAGTATGTGACAATAGAACTAAGACTTAGTTGAAAGAAACCACAGGCGACCTAATGCGTTGGCGCCACTTGTAAACATAGACATAGGTCACCTCATGACTAGACATAGTAGACATACTCTGTGGCTTAGGTCTCCTTATACTTATAAAAAAACTAGCTTACAATAAAAAAAAAATATTACAAATCATACTACAAATTAACGTGTAAAAATATGGTGTTTTGCTATTTTTGAATTATGACGGGGCTTACCCGGCTTACAGACGTCATACCTGAAACGATTGCGATGATAAAGTAAAAAACAACGCTGTAATCACAAAGATCCTGGAATTGTGTTTATTGATGTGTAGGTTGATTTCAAAATAATAAAAGTTCGCTAACACTAGCAGCTTGTTTACCGACTACAATCGAGGACAGCTCTCCAATTCGAGAGAATTTCAGTTAAAGCAAATTTTTGGGCAAACTTGCCACGTTTCTTTCTCGTCAGAAAAGTGCTTGGGCGCATAGCATTGAAAGGTCACAAACTCAAAACTGTAAATACATATAAATTGATTGTTAATATTTTCAATTTTCAAGGTGAAATTATCAATTGCGCAATTTTCATTAAACACATTCAAATAACATTTAATTTTGATAAAACACACATTCTTGTAAACTATTATTATGGTCCAAGTGAAACTTATATTTTCATAAATTTGCCATAGATGTGAAGTCTGATGACTTCTGCCGAACATCTCATCTCATCAACAAGCAATTTAAATATAAACGTAAATCCTTTAAAATACTACGTAAGTGAAGAAGGGTTGCGTAATGTTTTCATTGGAACCTGAAACTGAAAGGTACATCCGCCCACTCAACGCTCTCCGCTCGGCGCTCACGGTGCACGGCGCGGGGCGCGTGACGCTGGAAATTGCGCACTTTGAACGCTTGTATAACCTTTATGATTGCTTCTAAGGCTATTTCAACGATGACGTCGGTAATACACTAACAGCACCGCGGCAAGGGTACATAATGAATGACCGTGTATTTGCACAACAATAAAACACAATGAGAATCAAAATACATTGAGCAACGTAGTTGTAATCATGTTCCCGAAGTTACCTGCTACGTTTTCAGTTACTATTTATAACTTTATTGATGTTCGGCAACTGCGTACTTGTTTGTGTTGTGCACTGTCCACCTTGTACTAAAATTAGCGGTGTAACATTATGTTATATACTAAATTAGGTAAATATTGTGTTGCACTCTCATTAAACATTATACTAAGCCGTTCCGCCTGCACTACCCCGAAGGCGTAGGTAGAGCTGAACTTTAACACCCACACTCCTACTATGACGTTACATTATCCAATAACAAGAAAAAAACTCGAGAATGTTCTAGACTCCGAAATGAATATGTAATCATTGAGCTATTTCATCAACGAGGTCCGATGATTTTCCAATTTCTGGAAAAAATTTATATCATTAACATATTCAGCTAAAGCTCAGCACTTTTCGAATGTCAAAATGAAATAAGAAAAAACAGTATTTCTTCACCATTTCCTCGTGTTCACGCTGGGAAGATAAACTGGCGTAACAAATTCTCAAGCTTCGCGTTTCTCAATGTACAACCCTTGATATAACTATGAAAATGGTTATAATTGAAACTCTAACGTTGATTTTGCGAGCAGCAGAAACCAAGATAACCTCGTATTTCGTTCCTATGACATAATATTGCATCAGTTCGATATGGGTCAAGCTGCAGCGGAAAGGCCAAAGGTCGTGGTGCACTGCAGCTGCGGGGCGTGGGTGTGTTCCGCGAGGGTTGGGAGGCAGGCGGCAGGTAGGCGCCAGGAGAAGGCGAGCTGGAGGGGGAACGTAAACGCCAACGTTACATAAGTCCACAGCTGTAGGTACTGTACTTGCCGAGTTCCGTTAATACCGAAGGTTGCTGCGCATAAGGTCGTCCGTCTCTGGGTCACGACGCAAGCCGTCATGCCGCGTCGTATTTACGGCTATATTTTCTAGGTAATAGAACAACCTTCTAGCTGTTCTACTGCTGTTAATGTTGCTGGCTATTTTTAGCTTTCAAAGAAAGTTAATTACTATTATGTGTAGAGGAAAACAGAATCAACATTACTTATAATTAACGCGTTTGTGAGTTCTTTTTTAAGTGCGATTTCCTAACGCTTACTTTAATATTTTGCATAGGCATCGGGACAGGCACACAGGCATGGAAGTGACCTACCTGCTACTTGCTAGTATCCACTATCTCTTCGTCGTATCTTCATCGTGGGTTCTTTATCTGTTATTTCAGAGTGCATTTTTATCAACTTATCACAATATTTATGCTTGATTTCATTCCAGTACGCTGTGGCCTGTGGTACTTAGCGCCACCAAACTTTAATCAAGTTCGCTACCCATAGTTCTCGAGTATTAGATACTATATAAAAATACGTCATACTAGTATATACTATACACTAAAATTTGAATTAAAGATAAGATTACATAAGTCATCATCATCTGCCTAACCTTTCTCCAAATATGTTAGGTTGGCTTCCAGTCTATCAGGATGCAGCTGATCCGCAGTGTTTACATGGGGCGACTGTCTATCTGACTTCGATAACCCAGTTACTAGGTAACATGATACCTATCGGTAAGACTGGGCACAGTGGAATTTCGGTATGGCATAAATGGTCACCCATCCGCGAACCGACCGCGCCATGCGCAGCTTAACCTTTGATTGATCGACCTGTGTTTCTTAGCCATGATCTCCATGAAGTAAATTTAAAGCTAAAAAAAGCGTTTTTTTTCTCATAATGTTGAGCTTATGGACTCGAATAACACTGGCATGTAAAAAGTAACCCGAAAGTTAACAGTGAATGGTTTAATTCGAGAAACCACTGATTAGGGCAAGAGTCTTATTAAAAATGCCATGCTTTTAACTGTACAAAGCCTAACTTTACAAACTCTACATCTTAGTCGAACCTTACCTTACCATGACAGCATTTTAAGTCTAATAATAATTAACAATAATTATGTAATATGTTCGGCCTAAAGCAATAGTTACCTACAGGTGACCTAACTCAATCCATAGGTAGTGGTAAGTATATGATATCACGAACAATGTAGTCCAAGGACAAATATTAATTTCCTTCACATTGGGATTTCCTAATAAATAATGGCGATTTATTTTAATTAACAAGATTTCGCTTTATCCTAATCCTAACTAATATTATAAATATGAAAGTGAGTTTATTTGTTTTAGACAAATTTCTTTTTAGGGTGACCATTACTGTGGCGAAGTTCGGAAAGCCTAACTTTCAACAATTCCAGTAATATCAAGCATACTGTATCGTCTATTGACTAATGGCCGGTTGCACCAATCTTTTTATCATTTATACTTTTACGAATATCACAAAACATGATGTCAATAATTAGCATACTTTTAATATTTTTTATATGTTAGGACGAAAAACATAAATTAATAACAAAATTATTCAATTTCAACCTCCATTTTGACAGATATTGAACGACAGTTCTTCTGTTTCACGTATAAGTCGACACTGTCGTAGAACAAAGTCGGATCTACAAAATACAAAAAACTTAAAAAAGCACTTTAAAGTTTTGATTTTTAAACGACTTCAAAAAAAAGGAGGAGGTTCTCAATTCGACTGTATGTTTTTTTTCATGTTTGTTACCTCATAACTTTTGACTGGGTGAATCGATTTTGATGATTCTTTTTTTATTGGAAAGCTGACGCTTCCCGTGTGGTCCCATTTAAATTTTATCAATATCGGTTCAGCCGTTTTATAAATATATTAAAAATAACGGTTTATCTCTACTTGTGCATACGCCAAATACTTAGATGATTTGGTTATTCACGCTTATTGCAACCTAAAAAAGTGGTGTGTTTATATTAAGATAATAAGATCGAGTCACTGAAAAGCGAAAAATAAAAAAACTTTCTACAAAAAAAAAACCGACTTCCAAAAAAACTAAAAAGTAAGAAATAAATTTTATTTAAACGCGTATCGACCAAAACATCGCTCTAGAATTCGGTGGCGAAATACTAACAATAGTAACTTGACGCCGACTTCTAGAGCGATGTTTTGGTCGATAAGCGTTTAAATAAAATTTATTTTTTACTTTTTAGTTTTTTTTGGTAGTCGGTTTTTTTTTTCTTTGGAACGCATTGGAAATACAACTTTGTTCGTTTTAATATCTCGGACTGTACCAGATATATAATTTTTTTTCTTGCTTATATCGATAGATTATGTTTAGTAGAAGCTGATTTTGAAAAAATCACAATTTCACTGTATTATCACATTTGACTTTGTTCTACGACAGTGTCGAAGTATCCTGTTTTTTTTTTGGTGCAAATGGGTGTATATGTTGAGATTGATAAGTATTTTTAAGCAATTAATTATTGTTGATTGTATGTTATGTTTTACTTTAAAGATTCTTATCAACATTGATAACATCTTATATAAGTGCTAAAGAATAAAAAATAACAAAAATTTATTCCTCAAGTTGTTGTGGTTGCAGGATTTCCCCGCAACGTTTTTGCGTCATGATTGTAACGGCTTCATGTAGGTAGTATGTTACTTATCGAGTTTATTTATAGCTGTAAGCATGTTATTTTCAAACCTGTAAAAACCTAGTTGCAATGTTTTGGTATTGTACGCTTTTATCATAATACATTAGAAGTCGTTGTCCACATCGAAGAATGAGTTTTCCGGCTGAAATTTTTACGTTTGTAGTGTCGCGCTTTTTTCTTACATTTTATAATCTTCTTTAGAAGTTTTTTTTAAATGTAGGGGAAAAATAAATACCTACAAAAAATCCATGCACTAAAAGAACCGTGTGAAATTCTCGAAAATTTTAGGATATGTTTATCATGGAAATATGTACACTTGTACAGTTCCTTTGGGCATTTGTATTGGTTTAAGATTGAGTTTACTAGTCATGTATAAACACTTGTATCTTAAACAAAATGACACATATTTATAACAGAAAACTAGAAAACATCTGAATAAATCATGACTTAAACAAAATATATTTATTTTTTGTTAATGACTTAAGATGTTGCGTTTAGCGTTTTACAGTAACTCCATTTTACGTTACGTATGTACATTACAATCCATTCACGTACTTCAGAGGACTTTTTACGCAGATTACTCAGACTAGTATTTTTCAGTCAAAAGAATGACATATACCTACATAAGAAAACAAATAAAAACAATTGTTACAAATAAAAAACCACAACTGGTTTACCTGTTTATAATAGAATGTGCTACTTGCGTCAGTCAAGCGTACATTACTAAATTATATGTCGTGTAAAAACAATACCCTTGTAGGTAGTCTTTTTGTTTTTTACATAAATATTCTCTCAGCTGCAAATATTTATCTTATCCTATTCATATAGGTATGTACTTTTAGCCGTTTTAAACTGGTAAAATTAATCACAGGTAAGAGATAGCTTGATCTTTCCTTCTGTACTAGTTAGTTTGTACTAGAAGTCATAATTCAGTTGCAATCTAAGATTATATTCTAGCATTTCTAGCTATTCATCAAAATATTTTTTTTAAACTCAAGCACTACCATGCTTGAGTTTTGTATCAAGTTATGTACGGAATTTAGACGCCTGGTTAACGATTAGTTTGGCTTTTAGCGAAATGATTTAGCCAAATGTCCTGAAAAGAAAGGCGTCAAGTTTTTAAAAAATATTAGTAAAATTAGGTCAAAAAATCAATCTGTTTTTCTTCATATCCGTCTGTTTTATCTCTATATACACATCAGCAGTTTAAAAAAATACAAAATAATGGGGTATTTTTTATTAGGGTGCCACTTTTTTGATAAGTCTTCTTATCATAGTCGTATTTTACGTCTGACCGTCGTGACCGAAACGCAGTTTGGTGGCTAGGTCGACTGGTTAAAAAGGGGTTTTTATAAAAAAAAACTGCTATTTTAATGTGTCTATTGATATTGAATTTGACTAAGGTTAAATTTTTGTTAAGTCATATAAACTTAACAAGGCACTTATGTGTTGTAAAACGATTTAATGAATGCTATTAGGTAAATATACGTTTTTCCTGTAACATTCTGCACATGATCTTTAATTTTATAATCGCACTTTTTGTGTATTGATCAAATGCATGCATATATTGAAACATCTCAAATTTTCAGCTTCGATTCCATTCTGTTCTTTGACTTAACTGCTTTCTTTTCTTCTAAAGAGAATTATTAGTGTACAGGAGATAGCAACAAAACAAGATTTTTCTCATAACACACTATGTTCAAAGTATGTGTGTGCGTCATATGCATATTCTAATAATTTATGACAAATGAATACACATACGGCTTAGTGGGAAAATTATTTCCATTCACGCAGCGTACTCGGTACGGATTCCACAAAAGTGTAGGGCGCGTGAATCGGCCTCAAGAGTGACGCAAGTTGTTTTGCCAACTTTACTTAGTCACTAGTTTATAAAGTATTTCGCAAGAAAAGGTGCCGTGTCCCCGTTTCAGTTTGTAAACAAACCTCGCCGCGGTTCCGCAGCTTGGCCTGAACACTTTGAACTGTAGTTTTTGTGTTAATTCAATAATATTTCATCAGTGTGTGAAAATAAATGGAACGGTTTTCAATTGGCCTGAGAAAATGTCTATGAAATCTTTGTTAGTGCTAAATATAATACGGAACGGCTCGGTAAGTTGTAACATATATTATAAATATTTAATTTATTGAATGTTGTCCCAATCAATTGCATTTTAATTATATGTAATTTGTACACACCATGAGAGGTTTCTGGCTAAAATTAAATAGGTGTTATTTTAGGAGCATACCTATATCCCATATATACCCATAATTAGAAATCTAGTTCATACTAGTAGATACTGTTGAACTGTTATTCTTCGGTCAGGCACTTCTATTGTTCATTCATTGTAGTTCGATTGGCATCGTCTACAAAATTTTAAAAATAGTAGTGACCATTCGCGTATAGACAGACACTCATTGTACTATTTCTTAATTGTAAAGCAGGATGTTTTGTCGACGCTAATCTCGATCGACAATCGCATTCGGTTATCTGTCATAAACAATGGCGCTTTCGCGTGCCTACACGTTCATTATATGTTCGAGTACTATGAGTGTACAATTTTAACTGTACTCATACATCAACGAATAAGAAACGTAAGAAACTTCTTGTTAGTCTGTCGTCCTCTCGTACACGTTTTCGCAGGGTTTTAACATTGTTACATTTGATTCCTAATTTTTTGTATGTGTATATTTTAAGCAGCATTTGTCTGGTCGTAACAGGATTTATATGATACGTATATTGCAACCATTCTTCACAATAAAGATAATGTTTAATTATTTTGTGGACTTTGCTTGTCAGTCACAGGTTTTTGGCTATAAATTATTTTATGTGTGTACACATTGTCAGCAACTTTTTTAGATCATTTAGGAATCTAATTACATTCAATTTAACGACACGATAGAATATTAACCACATTCAATATAAACCACAGACTTCTAAAGCGATGCACAGCGGTGCGCAAGCGTATTAGCAGAAAATAAAATTATTTTTCGCTCCTTAGTGTTTTGGAAGTCTGTATTATATTTTCTTTTTTGCAATTTGAGAACCTCAATCTTATTATATTAACAGCATGAATTCGTGTACCCAGCGAGACCTACATACCACATTTATTGTACGCGCAGGAACCTTAAACCGTTATCCTAACTAATATTATAAATGCGAAAGTGAGTTTGTTTGTGTGTTACGCTTTCATGGTAAAACAAATGAAATTGTATACGGTTATAGGCTACTTTTTATAGGCCCGTTAAGTAGTTCTCCCGGGACGCGGGTGAAAACGAGCTAGTTTTAATATACACGAATAAACCTCTTTCAACCAAAAAAATAATCATCGAAATCGTCTATGTATATGACGGAGTTGTGCCCAAATAAACATAAAATAATATAAACATCAGAATTCAGAAAACTCCTCCTATTGAAAGTCGGTGAAAATTATTTAAACAATTAATTTAATAATTCCAGCTCTCTGAAAAGAAAAATAAATGAATGCCACGGGTGGTTGAGCGTTTTGTTGCTTTAATCTTTTTGTTTATTATCATCTGCCAAGCCTTTTCCCAAGTATGTTGGAGTCGGCTTCCAGTCTAAACTGGGTGCTGCTGAGTAATAGTGTTTTACATGGAGCGATTGCCTATCTGAACTCCACAACCTACCGGGTTGTCTGACTTTCTGGCTTCTAACTGCGACTGTCAAAGATGCACAAATGACAGCCGGGACCAACAGCTTAACGTGCTTTCCGAGGCACGGAGGAATTTTCGCTATGATATTGTGTAGATGGTCACCCAACCACGGACCGACCGCGCCAAGCGTAACTTATCCTTTGATCGATCGACCCGTGCTGTTGTTCCTTAGCCACGAGCTCCTCAATCTTTTTGTTTGCTTTAATCATTATTAAAAATAAATACAAGTAATTGTTTATGTACAAATACACTGAATATCATGGTCTATTGTATAGGGGAGAAAATGACATTAATATATAATAAACATTTTGTTTACATAATATTCTATGGGGTTTTTCACACTCATTAGCCTTGTTTTTTCCTTGAATAGTTTCTATTTTATGACTATAATACCTACTACAATATTATCCTTTTCATACATTTTCATATCATATACCTAAAGCGTTATTATGTGTTGTGACACCAAACCAAAACAGGAACAAAATTATATATTTTGGTCCAACGACTAGTCACTGTTTTATTTAATGTTTATGTTATAAATGCCAAAGTTTGTGAGGATGTATGTGTTTGTAACTCTTTCACTAAAAAACTACTGCATGGATTTGGATGAAATTCAGTACGCACATAGTTTATAACCTGGTTTAATACATAGGCTAGTTTTTATCAGGGTGCGTGATTTGGTGCCCTCAGGATGCGGTTGTAACCGCGTTAAATTCAAAATTCAAAACATTTATTTCAATTAGACCATTTACAGACACTTTTGAATTGTCAAATAATTAAGAGTCAGTCCGTTAGTCAAAAAAAAGAAAAATTGAAGCTATTTGCTCGTTCCAAAGCGTAGATTCCTATGGACAAGAACGAGCAAGAAACTCCATGGTTACTCTTTTTCAACATGTTAGTTTACAATATCTATACTATTATATAAAATGACAACCTCATACACTGAATGACTGACTCATCAACGCGGAGCCGAAATGGCTGAACCTAGAGTAATGAAATTTGGACAGGAGGTACCTTTTATGTCCTAGACAAGTAATAAGAAAGGATTTTTGAGGTCTAAAAAACTGGCGATGTAAAATCAGCGGAAAAAATATTAAAAAATACCAGAATTTGTTGCTAATTAGTTGCTAAAAAAATAATTTTGTTGCTCCGTCCGATCGCAAAAAATCGGCAATAACGCTAACTTTCGATTAAGATAGCGTGGAAATCACTGGATGTAGACTTATCGATCAAGCGAATAGGGGTCAATTTGTTGCTAATTTGTTGCTGACAGATGTTAGGAAAAAAAAAAAAAAAAAAATGATTTTTTTTCTTACCATAGCAATATGGGTATCAAATGAAAGCTAGTAAAAAGACCAGTTCAAATATATATATCATATGTTTATACTGCTGTTTTATTTAACACAAAAAAGTTCAGAATAAAAACATAAATTTAAAAAAATATAATAATAATATAATAAGAGTATTTTTACGCAGTCGGGTTTTTTGATTTTTTTAATTTGTTTTTTTTTAATTATGTCAAAATGGATCATATCCACGCCAGCTTAATTCTTGAGATTTCCGTGAAAAAGTTGAAAGAAAATTTGTTGCTGCTTCTGCTAGATCTTGTCTGAGTACAGAGAGTCAGCAACAAAATAGAAACGGAAAGTCAAGAGACGTTGAAGATTGTTTTAAGAAACACCCGTCCACGCCAACTTAACTCTTGACTTTACCGTGGAAAAACTATAGTGAAAATTTGTTGCTGCTCATACTGCAGCTTGTATCAACATAAAAAGTCAGCAACAAAATGGAAAAACGGAAGTCAAGAGATGTTGGAGATCGGTTTACAAATAAAAACGACCACGCCAGCTTAACTCTTGACTTTTCCGTGGAAAAACTATAGAGAAAATTTGTTGCTGCTCATACTACTGCTTGCTTCAGCATAGAGAGTCAGCAACAAAATAGAAAAACGGAAGTCAAGAGATGTTGGAGATCGGTTTACAAAAAAACCGACCACGCCAGCTTAACTCTTGACTTTTCCGTGGAAAAACTATAGTAAAAATTTGTTGTAAACCGATCTCCAACATCTCTTGACTTCCGTTTTTCCATTTTGTTGCTGACTTTTTATGTTGATACAAGCTGCAGTATGAGCAGCAACAAATTGTAGCAATAGTTTTCCCACGGAAAAGTCAAGAGTTAAGCTAGCGTGGCCGGTTTTTTTGTAAACCAATCTCCAACTTCTCTTGATATCCCATTTTTTCATTTTGTTGCTGACTCTCTATGCTGAAGCAAGCAGTAGTATGAGCAGCAACAAATTTTCTCTATAGTTTTTCCACGGAAATCTCAAGAGTTAAGCTGGCGTGGTCGTTTTTTTTTTTGTAAACCGATCTCCAACATCTCTTGACTTCCGTTTTTCCATTTTGTTGCTGACTTTTTATGTTGATACAAGCTGCAGTATGAGCAGCAACAAATTTTCACTATAGTTTTTCCACGGTAAAGTCAAGAGTTAAGTTGGCGTGGCCGGGTGTTTCTTAAAACAATCTTCAACGTCTCTTGACTTTCCGTTTCTATTTTGTTGCTGACTCTCTGTACTCAGACAAGATCTAGCAGAAGCAGCAACAAATTTTCTTTCAACTTTTTCACGGAAATCTCAAGAATTATGAATTTCGGAATTTCTGTGCTGGCGTGGATATTATCCATTTTGACATAATTAAAAAAAAACATAAATTAAAAAAATCAAAAAACCCGACTGCGTAAAAATACTCTTATTATATTATTATTATATTTTTTTAAATTTATGTTTTATTTTTTTATTTTTTTTTAAAAACGTTGCCCCACACTAGGAATTACTATCCTGTGTCGTGGGTGCGTTTACAAACATACATTACACATGCACAAACACCCAGACCCGGAACAATTTTAGTTGTCCCGTGCGGGAATCGAACCCGCGACACGCCGCGCAGCAGCCAATTGCTCAGCCACTGCGCCAAACGTGCCGTCAAACTTTTTATTCTGAACTTTTTTTGTGTTAAATAAAACAGCAGTATAAACATAATATGATATATATATTTGAACTGGTCTTTTTACTAGCTTTCATTTGATACCCATATTGCTATGGTAAGAAAAAAAATCAATTTTTTTTTTATTTTTTTTTTATTTTTTTTCCTAACATCTTTCAGCAACAAATTAGCAACAAATTGACCCCTATTCGCTTGATCGATAAGTCTACATCCAGTGATTTCCACGCTATCTTAATCGAAAGTTAGCGTTATTGCCGATTTTTTGCGATCGGACGGAGCAACAAAATTATTTTTTTAGCAACTAATTAGCAACAAAAAAGCAACAAATTCTGGTATTTTTTATTTTTTTTTCCGCTGATTTTACATCGCCAGTTTTTTAGACCTGGATTTTTGGAAATTCCGACCCTAAGTATATTAAAATAGGCTTGAAAGTTTGTATGGAGTAAGTTTTATTTCTTATTCGATTAAACTCAAATTTTGTAGGGACACTCTAAAATGAAAATAATTAAACACGTGTTTCACAGTTTTTCAAGATTTTAGCCCTAGGGTGAAAAATTATGATTTTAAGTTTGTAAGAAAAAAATCTGTTTTAGCTTTACGCCAAAAGGTCTGAACAGTTTTACTTGAAATTCACCAAAGATGTTTGTTATGAATCGGTTCAAGTTTTAGGCTACAAATCATCACACTAAATATTATGGAGAATGAGCAGTGAGGTATTGAAATAAGTTTGTAATGGGATGACCTATCAAGTTTTTATAATTACCTATATGCATTTTCGCTATTATCTTTGACATGAAAATCATCACGCCGGTTTGTAAAGAAGATAAGCAGTAATTCAAATTGAAAACACGTTGTATTAGAATGTCAATTTTACCTAAAATGTCAAGGAGCGCTGTAGTGGAGGGGCTGTATTCATGACATGCGAATCGGTTACATCGAGTTCAAATCCCACATATTTTTGTTCGTTTTTTGAGATTGGTATTTACTTTTTTTTTTGGTTGATATCCTATTATAATATCTTTCACCTTAACGGCTTCAAGAATTAAGTTACGAATTTGTTAAAAGTAAGCGCTTTCAAGTCATAATGTGTAGATGTTATTCCATGGTGATTAATGCCCATGCGTTCCATGTATGAAAAGGGCCTCTTTTCATACATAAGAGCGGGATAATTATAAACTAAAAAAAAATGCGCGGAGTGGCTAAGGAGGCACCACGGCATCTTGACCTACCGCAGATCCAATGCCTACGCCTGACGCAGGTTCTCACTGGACACGGTTATTTTGGGAGGTTCCTGGATCGAATCAAGCGAGTGGAAATGTCGGGGTGTCGACACTGTGAGGATCACCTGGAGGTCACGGTGGAACATACGGTGGAGGTCTGCCCCACTTGGGCGGCGGCGATCTCTCACTTTCGGCCCTGGTTCAAACCATGGTCCAAAGAGAGTGGGAATAGGAAGCAGTCACCTTCTAATGCTAACCAGTCATGCTGGAAAAGGAGATAGCGGGTTGCTTGAGGGAGAGACAAATCTCACGCCCCAGCCACGTCATCAACATTTGGAGCCAGGAATCGACTCCAGGCCACTGTAGGTCCGGCCTGCAGACTTTAAGCAATAAGTGGCTAACCGTCCGGTAAGGATTAGGACGGGCCTAATCAGCGGGAAGACTCGGGACATGATTTTTCATTTCTAAAAAGAAATATTTTTTTTGCAAAAATAGAATGCAAATACACAATACCTAATTGGAAACACCAACTTCTAGAATTATGTACCTATTAGTTATTTTTAAATTTGTGTTGTGTTCTAAGCCAGTTCTTTTTTGCAAAAAAGTTTTTCAGTTCTCTTTTATGTGGCTCAGTTTGTAGTATTTAGATAAATTACAATATCCTTATGTCTAGACAAATGTTCATCACCTTTAATAAGGGTGAACTCTATATGTCTGTTTTCTCCTTTAAAACTTAGATGTGTGTTGTTATGTTATAGAACAGTGAAAACAATCACAGGCATACGATCGCAGCAATCGTGGTTCCTTTGCTATTAGTAATTGAAGAGTTCTATTGGTTATTTACGAAGAAATTCAACAGATCACAATAATATATATTGTACTAAAACCTTTCCTTTTTAGTTTTAAAAACTATGCATTTGAAGAACGACAACTCTCACCCAATTCTGATCAGTAGTTTTTGAGAAAATCGGGGACATACAAACACATGCATACCAGTCAAATACAGAACCACCTTTTTTGAAATCGGTTAAAAAACAAAGACTAAAAAAACCTACCCGTGCGAAGCCGGGGCGGGCCACTAGTTTAATAATAAACAGCTAATTTTATATAACAGAATGCATGTGTATGTGAGTTTCTATATTCTACCATAACTTCTGAATTGCTGAACCTGATTTGGATACCTATATAAGACATAGTTACTATTGCAAAAATAAAAAAATAGTTTTTTTTGTAAGTAATTTTGTATTCTGTACCTCCGTAGGCAAAAACTAGTTAAGCGATAAAGCCATACGAGTTTTAGATAATAACATCAACAACAGTACGAATGTTTACGTGAAAGTAGTATACATTTTAACTTTTATATATGTTGTTAATATAATGTTAAAACGTGTATAAACCTGAGTCCTATTCACATATAAATCTTTTCGACAAATTCAATATAATGATGTGTGAAGAGAACAACATGGTGTTCCATTCAATATAATATGTTTTTACTCACAATAATGGAGAAAATCCTAGAACGGGGCATCTTTTTTTTAAATTAACTGACATAGACTAAAAAAAAACATAACGTGTCTCAGACACAACAATAATGTTACAATGATTCTCGCCCGAAATGTTAAATTATACAGACGTCTAGACAAGAGTTTTAGCTTATATACATCAATAGTATTGTCTAGACAGGCCGTGACCCTTTTAATATCGTAGTACTCGAACGCTAAGGGTAGACGAATTTCATGTACCTAACTACGTACCCAGTAGCTATATACAAGGTTTTACTTATAGCTAATGCTAGTGACCCCAGGGACTTACACGGACTAGCCACGAGACCACGATAACGGGGGTGAAGGGTTCATATAATACGGATTATGTAAGTCCCCTCCGTATAATTACGTGTTATATTAATATTGTTGCACTTCACTATTGCTTTATTGTTTATTTATTAGTGTAAACATGTTTTTTTATAATCATTTTATGACAGAAGCTTATAATTACTGTCAACCACAAAACTTGGGAAATTCGATCTGTTTCTATTGTTTTTTGTGCTAATTTTAAAAAAACTGCCCGACCAAGAAGAGAATACTGGTTTATTTTGTATACACTATTAAATACCGATGTATTATATTACAGTCTTGAAACGTTTTTGATTCCACACATCATAATTATAACTACGCAAATCTACACAACAACCTAAACATTAAGAATACATAGGTGTCTGTCTGAGTACCCAAGGTGAAACTGACTGTCCAAAGTTAAAAGCTAAACGTATTCTTGAGCAAATTAGTTATACTGATAATTATTTATATTATTCTATTTATAATAATTGATAATCTTATCGTCAATTGTCGTCATTATTACAATAGGTATGTATTTTTAATTTCCAGCGAATTTTTAATGCCAATTATGTGTAAATTAATTGCTTTTAAATATTCATTCTGAACTTTTATTCAATTTTATACTAATTTTATATTACGATGACCGATCACGTCCGTATCGCTATGATTTTGTGATGTAGATGTAAATAAGAAACATTCAAGACCTCAGAAATCTTATTTATTTTCAGCTCTAGACTTGTTTGTAAATAAAGAAGGACATTAAATTAACTCTAATTGTTCGTTTAGCCGCTAATGATGGAATATTAACAAACAAACATGTTTCTGTCATTATGCTGTAGCTTAAACAGTTGAAAAACAACATCATCATCATGAAATCAGTAATGATCGTTCTCTACAATTATTTTGTGTTTCCGTCTCAGAATAACATGTTATTGTGCAATTGTTGTTCATTTGTCGCTATCTATGTTATGTTTGTCAGTTTGTGTAAACAGCTAAGTAGGTATAGCTCGTGTCATTAAGCAGTCACATTGCCATGGGTGGGTCACGCGACGTGTTTTGGATCTTGTGAAGGACGTGGACGTGAGAATACTGTCTTTTGTATGTTTATTGCTGAAATAAAGAAGCGTTATGACGACCTATACGACCTTGTTTGTTCGCGTACTCACATAAATGTGAATGCGACAGCTACATAAAAAAGTTTGGTGTGAACATTTGTAAATGTATGAAGACGTGAATATGATGAATCGATTTCGTTTACGCTCGACGGCTAGGCGTATCTTTCTAAAACAAAAAAAATATAATTAATGTTCAGTAATGTTTGAGGTGAAACAGAAATAGCGTAACATTTTAAGAGGTCATTTTTATAGGTCGAAAAGATAACGTTCACGAAAAATACTGAAGAAAAATGTCATTTTTTAACATTTTTCTAGCAATATTAATTTGAAAGTTTTGAACAAACTACCTACCTATCATTTAAGGTTTCGAAACCTCTAAGGAATTTTAAGGGGTTTTCTCATTACGGTTGTTTTGCATAAAGAGTGAGAAGTCCCCAGTGTACTTAAACATATTAAAGTTAGGTGTATCGGATGAGAGCCAATTGGAGTCCTTACTAATATTATAAATGCGAAAGCTATTGTGTTTGTTTGTCTTTCTCTCTGCCTGTACGCTTCCACGGCAGAACAGCTAGACCTATTTCGATATAATTTGGTATGGAGATGGATTGAAAGCTTGGGAGAGGCATGGGATTTATACCCGGTTACGCAAAATAGTTCCCTGGAAGATTACCGTCACACCTGCATGCTAAAAGTTGTACTTATAACCTCATCTAAGCAAAGAGGTAGGTACTCTGACGTGACGTTCTTTTAACTTATAACAACAGAGTATCTCTCGTGTTATAAGGTCCACTCGTGCGAAACCGGGGCTGGTCAGCTAGTTCATTGTCGCTTTACTGATGTCAGATATTTTTTTAAAGCTAAGTCATTGCTTATGCTAGCTCCTTACATCATTTGCGTCCATTACGATTACGATTAAGACAATTCACACTAAAACGTACCTACCTAACAGAAAATAATAACTTCTAAATAATATGTAGGTATATCAAAATACTATTTAAATAATAAAGTAGAGGCTGATTTTGAATTCTAAAATTGGCTCCGAATTTACAAAAAATCATTGAACTGGTTTTGATAAACGATCACTGATCGGCGTCGTGATCGCGACGCTAACAATTACGTCTGTATTGTGATACATTTAAATAAATTCAGTTGAATTGAAATAAACCCAGCAAAGTATGAAAGTGTTGTGGTAATACATAATAGCATGCGCTGCTTCCGGGGCTGCGGCTGCCAACGAGCGCGGAGCAGTCCGGGCGCTACAGCACGCGTGGGAACCGCGTAGGCACCGCTGAGTTCCCACGTCCTATTGTCTCTGATCGACTCACGGCCCAACCTTTGACACATCATATTCGACCTAAAAACCTGCAGACAGGAAAAGTATTAAAAGCCGTGTTATTGTTGGTCCATGTCACATGGCGATATGATGAAACACAGTGTAATTACATTCATTTCCACGCGTACGTACATAATATTGCTTGCTGCATGATTAAAAATAATCTCGATCACGTTTCGTTGTTTATGAGACAAATAGGTAAAATATTTTTAAGATAAGATAAATGTACAGCCAGGTACGCAGAAAGTACCTCACACTTCGAAGTTCTTGCGTGCTAAATTTAATATGTTATCGTATTTAATGTTATGTAATTATTGTTTTAATATGTGTAGCGAAGACAATACGGTTTGCGTCGGCGCCGCCAAGGTCGGGGTCGTTGAACCTATTTACGTCTTTCAGCAAGAGGCGCCGCCGCCGGGCGCCGCGCCGCGCGCCACCCCGCACGTGGAAATAAACTGTCATTAATACAACACCCTGCAATAACAAGATAACTAACTGCGATAACTTCACACTACGTACAATTTAACATAAATCATTTTTTTTTCTATTTCATTGGAATTTAACCATAATTTCTTACCTATCATTAAAGCTTGTCTAGATCTAGAATTTAATAAAAAAGCATGTCCATTACCTTTGAATTGATGATCATTCTTTGAATATAGGTACATTATATAGGTGGCGATTTCTATAGTGAAAAGTAATAAGCGTCGTAATTTATTCTCACAGCTACAATAGATAGGTTCGTAGCAGACATGATATTTTGATACAAATATTGTTTGGGCAATAATAATAATATTTATTTTTTGTAATGTTTGTGCGTAAATGACAGTATTGTGATAGGTACCTACTAAGTTGAATAAAGACGACGTCAATAGCATAGGACTATTAATATTTGTTAGGTACATGTCGGATGTCTTTCACCCGGCGCGCCGTATTTGTACAAGCGGGCCTCACTGTTCGAGTTTTGTGGCCTCAACGCTCGCGTTGTGTTTAACGTCAATCAAAATATCATTTATTGATATCTACGGCCATATATATGTGTGATACGACCGATTTAACCCAACATAGCATTGCCACTATTTCTCAGAGTCTGTGACCCCTCCCCCGTCTGATATTTTCAGGTTGATTAATCAAGTCACTTTTTTAATAGTGTTCTTTTAGATTATAGAAGTATAGCCTAAAAGTCGTGGTAAAACATAGTTGGGCTTAGGCCCCTTTTTGTTTTTTGGTTCTTTCAATATAGTATATATGTTGTTTGACATGAAGCTTAATCACACACCACACCATCGTGAGGAAACCTGGACTAAAAGTCTGAAATCGCCCATCCGCCTTGAGCAAGCGGGGTCAATGCTCATGTCTTCTCTGTGTGAGAAGAGGCTTGTTGGGTGAATCAACAGTGGGGCAGTAAATAGGCCGATGATGAATCTCATTCTGGTCAAAATATACCATCAGTGCTGGTAATGACGCGTGGATGGATTGTGAACGTAACCATCGTGGGTACTGAGTCTGACTAATGAGTTGAGTGCCCACGTCAAGCCCTGAGCTGCCCACCATGACAAGTGGCGCAATGTGTTCTCGGGCCACTATTACATACACCGCCAGATTTAGTTACTATCGCGTGGGTTTTCTCACGAGACGTTTCCCTTCGTAGTTTCAACCGGTGATAAATTTTAACGTATACGTAAGAAGTACGTGTACGTACGTGTTACGTAGTATTTTTCACATGGCAAGTGTTTTTCAATTAAAGTACGTCATTTAGTGGTTGGAAAAAATTGTGTAGGTATCAGCCGATCGAAATCAGCTTGTTTAGATTAATTTTCTGTGTAATAATTAATCAATACGACGCTACAAAGATGCTATTCCTGGAAAGCTTCGGGTTTGAGCTTTGAAGTATCAAAATATTATGCACGTTTTTTACTCGACTTCGGCAAGACCAAAAGGACGGGTCATGATTTTAGCAGTCTATGTATGTATATAGGTATATAACAGAGTCCTATGTCCAACATACGTGGACGAATATTAAATAGGATGATGATGATGTGTTTCACCGTAGCACCTAAACTACTGATATGATATCTTTGATGAACGAGGTGTCTATAGATACGTTATTATGACTCAGGTGACATAGGCTACATTTTATACCACCAAACTATAACTGATATTACATTACATCCAATAAGGTCCAGTTTTTTTTCTAATATGCTTCATTGAGTTCCAAATGAAAGAAAAACACATAAAGTGTTCGTGAAAGAAATAAAACTAAAATAATTATAATAATTTATTTTTACACTTTTATTTATATTATATAATTTTTTATTTACAATAATATAAAACATAAAAATAATAAATTATACTAATATAATTAGGCATCAAAATATTCATCCGCATCGCTGTCAACGGGAATCGTGCCCAAAAGGCTGGCTGCATGGCCAAACCTAAAATAATATGTATATTTTTTTTAAGTTTAAAAACCTGACTACGTACAGAACCACGGGGTGGTGGGTGGTATACCCACCACCACCACCACCACCATATTTACTCAGTTTTGTTACTCGAAAGAGGCATGCGATCAAGCAGAAACATTTTCTTGTTTCATGATTTTCAGTTCGAGTTATCCCGTAGTTGAGCTTATATTAAAGTATTTTATTTTTTTAAGTAAAACCTGTTATATTCAGAATCGAACTCATGTGAAACTAAACCATCAGAACTTTCGTTACGATTTTCCTGCAATAATAGAATATTCTTTATTATATGTATACTTTGCTATTGGAAAATAGGTGAGTAGCCTTATATAAAGAATATAGGTGCCTATTCAATTTATTTTTCAAACTTTATCCCAACTATTTAGGTGATATAATGGTCGATTGTTGAACACGTTTTCCTTAACGTCTTTTGAAAGTATTAAAGTTGGTATTCCATTGCGGTTAGCTTGGTTTGTGTTCCTGTTTTTTATTTTTCTCTATCGGGGTCACAAAATTACCGCTAATGTTGTTCTAGGTAGATTCTGTATCTGTAATTTTGGAGGCTACGGAAAAAAAATATGAGCAGTTGGTGTAGGCCATTAAACATCACTCACTTCATTGTAATCGTACAATAAGTTGAATCGGAACACGTTCTTAGTGGAACGTACCTACACGCATATTTGCGCAGACCTTGGAGCAACTCACCATGCCATGCCGGTGACTGACCGTCGCATCGCCGGTTACTGACACCCATCGCAAAAACACGCTTAATAACATGGATATTAACGTGCTCATGTGAAAACAATACACTTGGACTCGTGTTGGACCCTTGGACCTTGCCCTTCAAGCTGTAAACGTGGTTAGCTTATATGGGACTTCACATTTTTAACATCATCAAAAAATCTCCAATTACTATATAAAAGTATATTTTCTTGTGATAAAATTAGCTGAATATAGCCTAATTCGGCAATCGGAATAACAATGATGGATTTGCAAAACAAATTCATTTATGGGCATAAAAGCCACAATTCAGTTCTGATGTTATCAAAGGTAGGTACATACTTCTTTTTGTTTGAGGGATTTTCCGTACGCAGATCGAACCGAAAAAAAAAACAGTTTTTATTATCCTTAATCATTAAAATCAGCAAGAAGTACGAGTATGCTGAACTAAAGTTGACTTCCGATTACTCAGTTTCTGATTTGTTTTCCTTTTGTCTCGCTCCGTAACGATGAACTCATTTGGCTGTTTGTGTGCATGAAAGAAGATACCTATTTTCAATTACGAAAATTAACTCGTGAATAAACTGGGTAATTTTATTCAGTAAAGGGTCCCGTATTCAAAGTCAAGTCAGAGTCAAAGCTATTGTTTATTTTGTTTGTAGTTTCTATGAACTTAGACATTTTCCCTTACCATTAGTTGGTTAATAAAGTACTAAAGACAGTTGACTGTAGCAATTTTCAACATTAATTATCAATAATTATAATAAAACCTCTTTTAGTGGACGGAAAAACCTTGCTGAATACATTAATCACTTTCCTAAAATTTTGGAACCATGTAGAGCCGGCGTGGCATGGCGTATGTTTACAACTAATGTTCAATCTATACCATATTAAAACTATGAGACGTCTAAGGTTTGTGAAATACGGACTAAGGCTACTTTTACGTTGACTTTTAGGCTAGGTTAGTACCGTAACCCCTGAACATGGAACCTGCGACAGGATACTTAATATATGTGCTTGTAAGTTCTTATCATAAAAAAAATAATATGTTATATATTCAGAGTTTAATGTGAAATCCCGTTTCACAATTTAAACAAGCCAGCAGAATGTAACGCATATAGCAGGCAGGAAGCTGTACAAAGATCACATCATCGTCCCATTTGTTTGATTCCATGAGTTCTAAATCAGAACATCTCGTAACATTTCTAGCTAACAGACATAAACAAAATCAATAATTTATAGTATGTAAATGTTTTGTCCAAAATAATGTGACCGTATTGTGTTGGTGTGTATTTGTGTATGTGGTGCAAGCAGCCGGGTATTTCCGGTGTAGTGCGCCGTGTGATGTGTTTGTGTCAGAGCGGAGTCCAGCGGAATATTCTCGGAGCTGTTTGCCGCGAGCGATGCCCCGTGTTTACTGTTTACAATCATTGTACCCTGCACACGCACATACCGTATTTAACTATAATATGCCCACTATAGTATACTTTGTAGCGACAACTGTTAATAAGAAACTGTTTCATTGGATCCGCCATTATTCACTTCACTGGTCACTCATTGTTAAGATGTTCCATATTTATGTTTTCCTATCATTGTTAATATATGTTGTATTTACACACATTTGGTTGTTATTTCATAACAATCATCTCCGTATCACGTCGACTGTTTTAAAAATGTATGACCTCTACATAGATATAATACAGTTGAGCGTGAGTAAAATCGTGTGCTATGTTTACAAACACGACCTTCTGATAAATAGGTTATCAATGTTCACGTTGAATTTCTGTTTTATTAACCGGTTGAATGAATATAGGAGAAGGATCAGAATATCTCAGATTCGTTTTGCGAGAATGACGATATTGTTTACTGTAAGCGGAATTCGAAGAATGAAACACTAGTATACACTGGCGTGAGCTATTAATAGTAGATGATGAGCTCCGTGATGGATGGATGACGCGGCCTCGCCGACGACGCCGGCACGACGTCGGTGCAGCTTGGCGCGGCGCCGGCGACGTCCCGCCCAGTGTCGCTTGTGACTTGTGGATCACGAGACGAGGGCGCCTTGTACATACACTCTATACTGACGTACGCATTGGACACATCTGCATTTAATATACAACAATTATGTTACACATGCATGCCTTATCACGAGGTGACGTACCTACGTTTTGCGTACCAGAGTGATGTAATTTTGTGCTAATCGTGTGATACTTTCTGAATGAACGCTATTTTTATTACAAAAGCGTCAGATGGTAATGCAAGGAGCAGATTTTCCACTGTAATTTGGATTGCAACCTAAAACTAGAAACACAACGTCAAACATACGGAACGAAAACCCAAACTTGTTCGATTGGTGAAATAACGCTAGCTAAAAAGTTTGTTCATGAAAATACATTTTAGTACCTCCAAAATAAATTTAGACGTATTACCATACATTACATTACATATTGTTTGTACATATATTATGGCATTTATGGCTTGTGCATGCAAACGAGTCCTCACCGACAACTGATCTATAAATTATTACGACTAACAACTTTACCTTAGTAGTCTTTTTATAGGGTACATCCCCTACACGTATAGATAAAAGATATCGTGGTAGGATATCATTTATAGGTATTTAAAAAATACTGTAGGTTTGTGACGACCATTTTCGGATTAAAAAATTTGGCGGATCCCCGTTTGCGAAATGTTAGGCGTTAACGTGCAATTTTTTATTATGGTGGAGCTACTACTCTAAGTTCTAAATGGCTGTTCCTGAATATGTGGAAAAAAATAAGGAGCATAAATAATGGAGTCAAAAGGGAAACTATCACGGCTTAGTTAGCTTTTAGTTTTTATAGATTTGTAGTCGATGTATTACGGAACCCTCCACGACTGGCAGTTTTTTCAAGTTTTGGCGTCACAATGTTTGACAGAGAGCACAAAGAACAATAAATACATTATATATAATAGGGTCAGTTTAAAAGCAGCGTGCGAGTGTCACAATCACAAGGCGACTGATTTGGTCGCGCGGATGCCTGTTGCTCCTACGCAGCTTGTGATTCATTCGTTTGGCCGCGCAACGGTAAACATTACCCTAATTACTAGACTAGTGCAATGCGAACCGACCTAGCTATAACCGAAGAATGTTAGCGTGTTTAACTGAGTTACGGTGATATTCAGTATACTCTCTTCAAATAGGTTACGAATGAGCTCTTGATTTAGTAAGACTTAGCTTGATATACATCTGTAAGTCATCGCTATCTTACAGATTTGCTTTAAAACCTTGTATTATGCATATATGAAGTGTGATTGTGTAATAAAGAAAGCAAACCTGGTAATAATGGGGTCGTGGGACCTAGATGAACATGCGACAAAATTGTGGTTTACAAAGATGTTGTTCAAAGTTAATGAAATTGGGATAAATAAGAAAGTTTGTGAGGATGTCTGTATGTATTGTTATTACTCTTTCACACCACTTGATGAATTTAGATGATATTTAGTACATAAATAGTTTATAACCTGGTTTATAAAGTGCGTAGTTCCCTCACGATGCGGGTGAAACCGCGGGATACAGCTACTGATGTTATATTTTCATCACCAATTCGATATAAAACTACAATTAAATAACATTTAAGGTGCACTAATCGCTAATTAAGAATGATTGAATTCAATAATTATATTTCTGAGTAAAAAGGACTTAATAAATGAGGTTCTTGTGCGGTAATGCGATTCTAGGTAATTCCTGCACCAGTTATCTCACCGTTAATGATATAAACTGTCGTTTCCGTAAGTGGTTAATAGCTTATATGCCTATATGGTTTACCCAGTTATTAGCATTCCTTGCTAATGGTAGGTAACATGGGCAAACTTATGAATAGTAATTAGACCCGAGTTTAATAAAGGTACTGAAAAGATATAAAGAACTTTCCATATTTTTTGTGTTGTTTTTCAAGGTCTATGTCAATAAACGAGTGCAGGAAATGAAAATAGTCTCGTTCATATACTAGACAAAAATGCCATACCTTTTATGTTCAGTATTTTGCAGCGCCAATGCGGATGCGTGCGTTTCGGCCTTGTATACAATTAAGAATCATGCAACGTCGTAAATAAATATGACTCCTATGATAGTATCTATTGCAAGCAGTAGCTCTTTACAAGTGAATTATATAAACTTTAATTCAATTATTGTCTCACCAATGTAGGTATGATCGTATGTGCATTAAAGTGGATTACTTGAATACCTTGTTGACTGGCTTATAAACTTCTAACACTATTGTGGTAAACATGATTTTTGGGTTTGTATGTGTGTTTCAGAGTTTTATTGTTTGTAATATGTCGCTGGCATCTAACGGGTTGGGTTTTCTTAACGTTTTCATAATGCATTGCATATCGACATACGTACCTTGCATTCTACATTATTAACATTGTTTAGTAAGACATCACAGCTTACAGCAATTGTTTCTAAATATTGATAAAATTTATTATTCACTAGCTTTCCGCCCCCGGCTTCGCCCGCGTGGACCCACGTTTTACACCTTGAGTTACATTATTCAAGTTTTACCAGGGATCCCTAATTATTTCTGGAAATAAATATAACCTATAACACTTCGTAAAGATGTAGCTATCTAATGGTGAAAGAATTTTTAAAATCGGTCCAGTAGTTTTTGAGTTAAACCCATACAAACAAACAAATCTTTCTTTATAATATTAGTATAGATGTATTAAGTACTAGCAGCGGTATTAGGTAATCGCTCCATTACGTCAGCATATGCATTGGCATTGTCATTAATAAACTCATATGGCTCATGCGCACGTCAATCTGAACAATCGATGTCGTAATCATAACTCTCCTTTTTAATTATACAATAGAAATAAAGGAATGTTATTATCAGCGAACCAATCACTATGAAAGTAACTAATAACAGAGGGTGTTAAATAAATCGGAATACATACATGACAATTGGCGAAATACGCAGGTACAATCTTAGAATGACGTCATAAGCATACAATCAGCTGCAACAAAAGGCTCACCTTGTTTACTGTTGGGACGGGTTACAGGAAATGCCTGCGTGGCTGTTTTGCAGATGTTACCTCAGCCATTTTGGCAGTGTTCGTGTAAATATTTCGTCATTCGTAGCGCGCAGATTGCGTAGCGTCCTTGTGCCGGACTGGGCGTGCGCGTATAGTAATAGCTGTTGCATTCTGCAGCTAGATAATGTGATGTTTGCTACATTGGTTTATATCTGCGTGGTCTTGGGTGTTGCTTATTTGCGTTTATTTCTGCGTGCGCTTTGGTGTCGAGTCCACTTTTAGCCGCAACGTGAGACGCGGGCGTGCGGACGCCGCCGCCATGCCGATGCATCGTTTCGCGCCAACAATAGGATGACTTACATGTTATTTTCTTTTTTTAAATTCCATTCCGATTGAAACACTAAGACGACTTCTTTGCTTCTTTAGTTTTATGCGTACATAGATACAAAATTGCTTCAGGCACCATGCCAACGCGGTCATTGATCACAATGATCTCAGATTTGATGTTTGATACATTTACAATCTACTCTTTCCATTCAGCTGAATTATTAGGACGGCAAAATATAAAAAAAGGCTGTACGTACATGTCTGGCTAGGTAGAGTATTTTTAAGCGCCGAAGTTGCATTTTATGCGTCCTAGTAATGGTGGGGACGGTCGACTCAATGAAAATATAAATAAAACACGCAGACTCTGCCCTGCTGATCTGTTTTTTCATTATTCGAAATGTTGTGTGCTTTAATTAGTTGGTAAATATTCTTTAATGCCATCCTAAACATAAGAGATTGACTGCCGTGACTTTGCAAATCCTCCGTAAAATGAAATGATTTTTGCACATATGGATTTGTTGTCTAAAATAAACCAAAATGCTTTCAATGCTATCGACAAAATTTTATACTTATAAGCTTTTAGGCGATAAAAAATAAACTACTCTCTTTCACGGTAGGTACCTGCACTACATGAAAAAGTTCTTTGGGTAAACTTTTCCGTAAAATAAGGAGTGCAGTAGATTTGATCGATAGTGAACGAGTGCAGTAGATTTGATCGAAAGTTACCCTACAGTTGCACGTGCAACTGTTGTACTTCGTCATCGTGCTTGATTTCATTTTATATTGCGATAATGGAAAATTTCATTCCTTTTCCGTGCTCACCATTATTTTTTCTTGTAACTGATAAGCGGTTAATGTAGTAAGTTCAGTTCAGCGTATAGTATAAACCACGTGTAAGCGCGTCGCACGCACCATTTTATATCGCTTTATTTATCTACGTGTACAATAGCTAGGGAACACGGAGACGTTATGTAACAAAAGATTAGGTTTACGGCCTTTACAGAGCTGTGAATAATCGATAAACTATACATGATGGTATATACGTGCAAATATCTTGCACTCTTATCGGCATACACGTGCTTCCAGTTTACTATGCTACATACGATACTACTTGCACTATTGTGAAAGCGACGTAGCTATTAGTAATTTACTTGACAGTCGATAACTTGTGAACACGTTCAATTCATTTGATTGATTCGATTGTGGCTTATTGGGAATATTGTTTGACTTATTATCCTATTTGTGCCTTCTACCCGCATGCTCTCTATTCTTCCCCATAAAGCGTGGGAGTAGAACTGTAGAACACAATGCTCTTAATAATGCAATATTCGGTGGCACTGCGGATAGTCAGTCGTATTTATTATATCATCTTCTAATAATTTACGTTTGTATTGTGGTGAAAGTGGTATATTCGTTATACGAATAAATAAATTAAATATGAATGTGTTCAGATATGACCGGATATCGCTCGGGCCTGGGTTCACCCAAGGTGAGCAGACGGCGAGGCGGCGAGATGCTTACCGACCTCTACGCTCCGCTCGACTTACTGGTTTCTAAATTAAATCTTGTCTCTGACAGTCACTATTGAAATTCAATACTGTCTGGGTAACACAATGGATATAAAAAACGGTATTATTAAAGGTGTATGGTAGAAGATCGCAAATCCTCATAAAACCAGTCGAACACGAATGAGATTCGCAAGAAAAGGTCATGATTGTTTAAGTATACGTAGGTACCACGACTTCGTTAAGGTTGGAAAAATATTTTTAATAGCGTAACAGGGCTGGGCTTAACTTGAGTAACTTATATACCAACATATAAAAATATTAATTTATTATGTAACGAATGCAACCTGTAGAATGCGGGAGAATGGAGGAAAAAATAAAAACAACGTGGAGCCTACCTATTTCATATAGTAAGGTCAAATACACGTTTATTCTGCGAACCAAAGTCCGGATCAACATCCTTGTTTGTGTATAACAAAGAAATATTAAAATTTAATCTCTACTCTAGCAAGATAGGTCATTCATAATGACCAAATTGTACAGCCCTTCTCGGGCATTGTTTTACAGTATGTAGGTACTTATACTAAGTTTGTAAATTATGATAAAACATAATTGCTCTTACCAAGCGATGATAGTGATGTTTATAATAAATACAATGTTTACATTTCCTCCTATCTTACATGAATCAAAGTATATACCTATAAAGCATTTGAATGTTCAATATTAAATGATTCAATATAAAATGTTCTGACTGAAGGATCAGATTCAGTAACAAGGAAAAGATCTTTTATCTTTTTAATGACTTTACTTTACAAAAATAACAATATGCATTTGCGCCAAGAGGAAAAATAACAAGGAAGGTTTTTAGATTTTGTTTGGCATTGTCCTTATTTCTATGGAATCAATGCCGATAACATTTATAAATGTGAAAGTTTGTGTTATATGACATGTAATCACTGATTTATTTGACCTTCTCATAATTAATTTCATTTCATTCTTTATTTTAAAACGGGCAGATCTCTACCTACCTACAAGTATATTGATCAATATGTAGTTCTGATTATGGTACCTACGGTAAACTGTTTACGAAACCTTAGGGTAGGAAAAAAATCACAGGCAAAGGCAGTTGAACTTATAGCCTTTAGCCCTGTTAACAGACATGTGTGCAGTGCAGTGCACAGTTCCTACTGCAGTATACGTACAATATCAGCGGTCGTTCACTCGTCTCGAACTCTCGTCTGGGACGCGGCGGCAGGCAGGGGAAGGACGAAATTAAAGTATTTAGCGAGCCGCTCTGGGAGGGTTGGCTGGGTAAGGGCGGCGCGTCGCGGCTGTGACCGAGACGGGCTGGGTGAACGTACGCTCCGACCAGCACCACGCTACGCTCCCTACACTACCAGTCTACCACTTATAAATGCGCACACTTCATGTTTGTGTTATTATATCTGTACAAAAATGTGTCTGTGTTAAACAGATTGCAAAGACAGTTGATTTTCCTGAAATAAATTGCTGAAGAAAAATCACTTTTCATCCGGAATATTGTGGCTTATCTTTATTAAAACTTAATTTAAGAAGCTTTTATTAAACGCAAAAGCAACCAATTCTGGCCTTGAATCGGAGGGCATGGCCGTGTTTCTGCAAAGTCGAGCAAAGGCGCAGCTATACCATCTTTCCTGGAAGTCATTCAGTCCTTTTTCGATCCCTTATAATTTCTGTCTGATTTTTCGTGACCAATAAGAGATTCATCTCATGTAAGATGAGATGAGATGAAAAAAGTAAAACCTGCAAAAAGAAATGAGATCCCATCAAAAACATAACATGTATAAAAATGCCAAGTTTCGCAACGCTGTTCTTCGCAAAAAAATAAGATTTAAAACAAAGTCGATTTAGATCATCTTAATTTCTTTAGTAGGTACATAGATAAAATAGCGCGTAAATTCACTGGGCGCTTTATTTATGTGAGTCAAATGCGTTGCGAGACTTGGCATTTTTTTGATGGCATATAAGATTACCGGACGACAAAAGAATTAATCACAAAGTGGGCCCACGTCATAGACAAGAGATATTCTATTTTTATACTATCTGTTTACCGAGCGACCGTTAAGTTAGATGAGTTGTCCATGAGAAACCCAGATTACTCATCTTTGTATAGTTGGTACTCAGTCAAATTATATTTAAATTCAATAGCTTTGGATAAGACGTAGTTTCTTTTTCTAGTTTGGAGACACTCACGTGCCTTATCTTTAAAATCTATGTTGGGAATGAATGGGCCTAATTGCTGTTATGAACCGTTTCGAAGCCTTGTGTGCCTATACGCAGTGGTCGTTGTAGCTTAGCTTTATATGTACATGAGATTGTACTAACAGGAAGGCCAGAGAGGTAGTGTTGCCATCGTTATCTTTCAAAATACAAAATCAATAAAATCTGCAGTTCAAGGAACAATTTCGTTCTCTTGCTGTAATAATTTTTTTGGACAACCTGATAACGAATTGTCATTATGCATAAATATTTTAAGTTCATCGCCTAAGACGGATAAGCTAATTAAAGCCTAAAATTATGTTAAACGCCGACATTATTATAACTTGTTAAATAATTAACTGTATATATATGTATATTTGCTTATATATTTTCCCGTTATTAAATAAAGACTAAATCACCTTTAATTTGAGCAATTCAGGACGCAATAGTTGCAACACTGCATAATATACTGGTAGGTCGTGAATGGGCGCGGACCGCGGACAATAGGATCCGTAAGCTTGCGCCGGCGCTGCCTCCGCGCGGCTAGTGACTCATGCGGAGACCACCCACGCCTTGCAACGTCAACACGCTACTTCCCTTACTAAGTGTGCCTCTAGCAAAACAAGAGTTTGAGATATTCTGCAGTCATATTGTACCTACCCAAACACTTTATTGATTAAAAAATCCACCCAGGCATAGAAATAAATAGCGCAGTTTGGCACTTGGCCGTTATAAGACCACCGTCTAGGTTTCCATTGCAAGCCAATCTAACTCCCAAACTAATTTGGATGAATCAGTCGAATCGGGGTAAAGAAATCCTTGCGGTGTCGTTCACACTTGCAGGTGAATCACCCACTTATGTTTCATTAGGAAGGGGCTGAACGTACCTACAACCAACGGGCATCTGTCTACAATTCTTTCTGTTTTAAGCTTCAATTTATCCGTTATCAATCTTTAAATCTATATCGTCATGATCTCTAAGGAAAAAACATTTGCTTGTAGGTGCCTCTAGGTGCGTGCGCCTAGATATTGGTTTCAGGCATAAATATAGTTTTTATATTTCTATGGTTTCGCGTAAAATTTCAGCAGTGTTTAATCCATGAAAGCCTAAAATGATATTATAAAAGTTTTGATCATTCACAAGATAAACAAAGAGATATAATACCAGCCCGGAAACCTGAATTACGCCTTTGTTCTTTCAATCTTGCAGACTACCTACTGCTATGTATGTATAGTCCATTGAAATGTTACATTTTTTAGGCCTAACCTTGCGTTTTTTAGAGGACGCAATTTTATTTTTTTGATGTGTAGGGAGCGCTGTAAAACCTTAGCTATTGACTTAATGAAAAATGTTTTACATAAAAGTTGTTCCTCGTAAAACGATCTACAAAAATGGTCTAATATCATTTTTTCGTAAAATGATAAAAAAAAAGTTATATCGAAAAATATATTTTTTTTTCTGGAATTCTGAACATTTTCGCTTATAACTTTTTTATTTATAGTTCTATGACAAAAAGTTGCGGATCAAAGTTGTAGAGAATTTAATTTGCAACAAAAATGTCAAGATTTTTTTTAAATCGGATAAACAGTTTAGGAGATATATCGTGAAAACCTTTTCAACCCCTATTTTCAAGATGGCGGCCGGGGGACAAGGGTGGCGACCCCACAAACTTGGTTTTAGCTTTACATTGACCCCCCCTACACATCAAAAAAATAAAATTGCGTCCTCTAAAAAACGCAACCCCAAATGTAACTTTTCAATGGACTAGTAAGCGTGTACTAAGAAAACAAATAATATACGTAAAAACGATATAATATTTTTACCATAGATATTTTAGACGGGAATAGTAGTCTAAAAGTGTAACGCAACTTTAAAATATGTTAAGTTTACATGAAAAGCTTTTAGTTTTGCTTTTACTCACTAATGCAAGTGGATTCGTGTAATGGTAGGCGAGAATGGTATGTGTGGAATTCAACTCCGTCTCGCAAACGGTGCAATGGGTGGCAACGGCGCCGGTGTGCAACATCGGCGAATGACCGTGGCTGAGGTACCATGCGTGGCTTCGCTCGACCGCTGGGCTGTCGCCTGGCTTCGAGCGAGACTAGCAACCGCGGCCAAATCGCGCAGACCTGTTTGCATTCTCTTCAGTTGATTCATCCCGGCCGATCCTGGCAGATAATAAATAACTAGTGAACAGGAATGATTGCACTGATCTTTAAATCAAATGTATTTTTTGGAAGATAATACTGCACTGGTGTGAAGATGCGTTTACAGTGCTATGTCAAGTTAAAGTTAGATAGATTTTGCAAGGCTAATCATGGTATGATTAGGTACAAATCTCCGTAAAATTCTATTATTGCGAAACAAATAAATTTGTTATGTAACAAAATGGTTGTTCATGCTTTGAACCCAATGGGTCATGGACCTCTAAAATTAATGCGTAGTAAACAGAGTTTTTTCTTCATTCCAAGGCTGAGCTAGTTTAATTCTGACTTCCTTGATAATATTTGTTAATTGTTGGTTTCTATGTGAAAACAAACGTACTTCTTACTCGGGGTAAAAGCAGATGAAAGAAAACATCATATTTAACGGTACCTACGCAAAATTGTCAACTGAGACATAACTGTTACTCTTGATGATAATTGACAGTTAACTCATTTGTAATAACTAATAGCCATTTAAACTTTTTTAATATCACAATAATATGTTATTATTTTCTGTTATCCTGAAATAATTTGGGTTGGTGGTTAATAGTTCAACTTAACTTTTGACGTAATTTTATTGTAGTTATTATCGCTACATATCACTCAATTCAATGTAAACTTATATCCATTATGCAAAACTGTTGAAGCTAAGTTTTCCCGGAAATGAAAATCCGTTAAAGATCAAGACATTTCCATTCCATGTGTAGCAGCTTTTTGCCATTTGCTTCTGGGTTCAACGGCCAGACAGTTCGGATCGTTGATTTTTTCGCTTGAGTGCTTTTCTGTATTCACCAGTTTTGAGGTACATTTTTATGTACATATTTACTTATTCGATAAAATAAATTCTTTGTGTATATTATATTGGAATATTAACCCAAGTTAAAATATTAAATCACGGGCAAGGTCCCAATCTTTTGCTTGCAATTTCAAACTCAACGGTCACTGGAAGGCTAGCCGGTTGAGTAAAGTTGAATGTATCGGCAGGCATCTCATCCTTCGTGGAATTTGCACCCACACATTCTAACGCAGAACTGCACATTACGACGCGCCGCCCTCGACTCGCCGCCTTTATTCTTTGTTTTTTTTGTCGCAATACTTTTCCAAGAAGTATCGATTAAAAAGAAGTTGAGCTAATGCATCTATTGTAATTTATTTTGAATGAATATTTTATTATTATTCACGAAATTTATTTTTATGTTTCAATGCAAGTTCTCATGGACTGTGCTGAATGATGAAGTAGTAGGTCGTTAGAATTTTCCAAAGTCCTATTCATAAATTGTATTCCGTATATTTTTTTTATTCTCTTTTAAGCTGGATTATTATTGTCCCAGACATCAGCGATATATTTGTTGTTAGTACAATAATATGTTATTGTTGCGTTATTACGCTGGATAAATGGACCTATACCTTTTAATGGTATTGTTTTTAAGTACAGTGTACAAAATACTTAGGCTAATATACCTACTTATAACTATCGTATCCTTGTTTTCCTGGAATATTGACTTATATACAAAATCAATGTCCTCGAAGTGTTGTGCAAAGCCCAGAGATTACCTTATTAGGCACACCTACATTTTGCAAGTTAAACTAAGCCCCTTGTAATAAAGACGAGCATTTAGCCATTAAACAGCAATAAATTAAGTAGGTTTTGGTAACTTATTTACTTAAAACCAGTTTACGTAAGTTTCAGCCAGTTTCATGTAAGTAGCTAAGTAGGTACATGTAATGCAAAAATGCTATTGAAAGCATAGGTACTCTAGGATTATGAAAAACAAATCGTAGTAAGCAAGCGTGGCCTCTGTTTGTATTTGTTGAGCACGTGGTGCCGCCATCTTGGAGTATAAATGCTTTTGGCGCGAAACTGGCGGGCGCTTCATGTAATTACAACTAGCCGGCTAAAAAGCTAATTACAAAAAAAATAACTATATAGAGTCTACATATTTTGAAAATATTTACTAACAAAATTTTATCGATAGATCCCCATTAAAAGAAAGGAATATTTCTAAGTAACATACAAAGTTATTCACTATCATTCCCTGTGTTTAAGTGCTAAGTGAATTTGATTATTTAGTCAAGGTAAAGGTTACAAGGTAAATAGAACTATGTTTATTTCCCCAAACGGATGTATTGGCGCCAAAATGCGGCGTGGTACTTCCACATTAATGGCTGCCGTTCATTGCGCTCGCTTGGGTGTATTGGCCGCTGCTCACCACGCGCATCCTGCCTACTACGTTTACTGCGTCCTGCTCGCACTTATTTCTTATGTTTAAACACAAAAGAGACACCCTCTTCACGTGCAGCAATTTTTGTGCCACAGAAGGACGCGCCTCGAGATCAATGCACTTTCCGAGGACAGCGAGCCCGTTTTTATTAATCGTTAACGTTGGGCTACTCTCGACGAAATAGGGATCTTAAGAGCGAGCCCTAAGAGTTAATTTGGCAGTAGCAAGGACTTGGAACTAGAGGTCGATGTCTAGACGCGCGGGAAGTGATTAAAGTATGTGGAATTGTGAGTGGAAGGCATTCCGCTCGTATAGGGCTGCCCAGGTCTATTGTAAAGTAGGGAGGGTTTTGTTTAAATGATTCTATTTTTAAATATAAAGTAGGTAATCTTTATTTAGGTACGCAGGGTGGGCGTTTTATCATATTATTTTCATTTGACGCCCGTATGTTCGAGGTTATTAAATTGTAGAAGATGTTGTGAAGTTTTATCAATGCAAACTTGTCAACCCTGGCAAACTGTGTGTGCGGTGCCTGCCGCCTGGACGCACGCCGCGCGCTGGCAGGGCAACTTTTAACACACTTTTTGCCTTGCACTTTACATAGTCTCGCCAGTTTATCAGGCTCAGTTATTTTTAACTCAGAAGAACTACAATAATACTCATATTTATTCTTAGATCTTTTTACGCAAAGTTTCAAGTGATAATAAAAAGTATAAAATAAAGTGGGACATTTGTATTCTATATATTTTAATGCATTCATAATAAAAAAAATACATAAGACATTAAGTATATATTTCCTAATACTAATCATTTAATGAAATGGTAGCTATATTTCATTAAATTATGATCTACTTATAAAAAAGCCTATCTATCAGTTCCTATTGAGTGTATTTTTGCCACCGACTTCTAGAGCGATGTTTTAAATTTATTTTACTCTTTAAATTTTTTGAAATTCTCATATTTTTGGTGAAAAGTTCTAAATTTTACTCGTTTTAGTGTCTTTGCCAAATATTTGCATGACACAGCTGCATGGATTTGTCTACCTCCTACGAAAAGTACGATGCGTTTTTCAGCTATCAGAAGGACCTTAACTGTCCATATCCTGAAAACTACTGAACCAATTTTGATGAAACTTGCACTATTCCCTAAGTTGAAGAATGGTCTCGATCCGCCAAGAAATACGCGAAAATACGCACCATACATATAAACATTCATACAGTTGTGAAATTTTACACACACGTTTAGAAGCCCAGATAGAATATTATGGAATTCCAGACATACGGGTACAATTAAAAACTGATTTCATATAAAGGTAAAACAACAGTAATGACGAAGTCAGTAAAGTTTTTTTATGAAATACGTACATAAAGATAATGATATCTATTGCTACGCTAACTTCGCGGTCATAAGGAAAAAGATGAGTTAAAATTATTCATCAAATAATAAATTATTGCACAGACAGTTTCCTCTTACCTTTTAAGTAGTTTTAGGGTTTTTACTATGATAATTGCTTACAAAACAAACTAACCGCAAAACTAAACATGGGAAGAGACCTATGTCTTGTAATAAATATCTATGATCTATGTCTTGGAAATAAATAAAATACTTTGAATTGAACATGCTAATAGTCTACAGTCTATTATTTAATAAAGATTTAACACAAAAAATATTTATAACCTCGAAACTAACTTATTTATGTGTGTAATTTATATGACATGTCTATCAATAATAAACTTCAGTTAAATGTTTTTAATACAACCATTGTTTACGTCATACAAATTTCCATTTGTGATAATGAAGATTAACAATTAGATATCAGTGAACTTCATCTTCAAAGAAGGAAATAAGTCTTTGTTTCATGTTCTTTTCACTATGGCTTATTTTTGCAATAAGTATCTACGTAACAGCAACACCTGAACATACTGAGACTGTATTTATTTTTTCAATTATGGTTATACCTGTCGCGTATTTAGTTACTAAGATAAGTAGCGCGACTATTTTTAACCTAGTGCTTGCACAAACAATTTGATGTTCATGTGTTTTGGAAGTGCATGTGATAAACATGAATGTTATCTCGGCACAAATTCTTGTACTTTGACCCGGTCTACTATCTGTGACCGCAACTAAATTGTTTGTTGTGCGTTAATTGTTTTCCGATGAGACAACACATGCTATGTCCATTATTTTTTATCGATATTGTCCGCGGGTGAGGACTGGGGACACACTGCATGCCATACCGATGACTATGTCATCATTAATGCATTATAAAGGATTCATTCATTGTCATTAAACGACACTTAGTATCACTAAATTATTAGATTTAAATATAGCACTAAAATGTAGACATGCAACAAATGTAATTAAACTTTTTAAATGAGGCATAAACAGGAAAGAAGCCTTTTAATAGTAAAGGAAGCTTCACATCGCATAGATGTCGGGCATCGGATTACCCAACTTTATCGACGTGTTCCAAAAAAACAAATATGTAGGTAGTGACAACGAACTATTTTTATATTTATCAATTCACTTGTTTGTGTTAAACGACTATATTCATATTATTTTATGTACCGATTGCATTTGTGCAAGAAACTTACTTTAAATTTGTTTATCTTGCTGTTTTGATTTGTGAAAATTCACTGGATAGGGTATAAATATCATTGATCTGTATGGAACGGGGAGTAAACCTAAATATTTATGACTTTAACAGTTTATTGTACCTATCGCATTAGTTAGTGGCTAGGTTAAAATACAGAGTAATTTCGCGAGCCCACCTTACCCGCGGGGCCGCTATTTGAAGGTTATCAGGAAAATAAAAGCTACGCCTCAGGCCCTTGAATTTATTCATCGGTCATCGAACTTATCACGTGTGTTGCGAAAATAATTAATTACAATTCTGTGAAACATGTGTAGTTGAAGCTCCGGAGTAGTTATAGGTATTTTTAGTTATTATGATGGTTTTAGTAGTTATCAAGTGAACACTGCCAACACTAATATAAAAACCTAATCATGACAGGTAAGTATTTAATTAAGATAGGTACTATCATAGTTCCTCTTTTGGTTCCTTGTTCGGAAAGATCACGCTTACAAACTCCGTCACAGAATAATACCCAGTTAATATTACCCAGAATAATATCAGAACTCTTAATTGGAAAATATAATGCACAATTATTTATCTATGTTATTATGTCACTATAGGTCTAATAAAATATGTCAGACAGAACATCCATAAAATTTTATTAATTACAGCTATAACATATTTAAACCTATTCTAAGGTAGGGTATGTTAGGTTTTAGAACCGTTGAAGATTTAAAATATTTAATATGCGAGGGGCACTCGAGCAGGTGGTTCGAGAGCGGCGGATATTACTACCAATGGAGGGTCAAAGGACTACTCAAGGCCGTAGCCACGACATTTCGGAACGTCGATAACCTTCACTAGGCGCCTTTGTATCGCCAATACCATAACATATACGAAAAAACATACCTAACCATTCACTTTGCGTTTATGGGTTTATCCGTGTCAAAATTGTAGTCACCGCTCTATATATAATAATATGTGGGTTACCTAACCAGTGCACGCGAAAATACTGAGGATATTTATTTGCGCATGCATTAGATTTTAGCATTTGCACATAAATATAACGTACTAAAACGTATATCATGCTTACATGTGTAAGATTCCGGTATTGTATTAGAGTGCAATGACATGCAGTTACATGAACGTGCAACAGTTACACACAATGCACATAAAATACATATTATTGGTATAGGTAAATAACTTGCAACATTGTCGTATGACCTTGTCGTGCTTGCACGTGTTTTCAATAATAGAGAAGATATTGCCATGGAACTATGTCGGGCATGGGCTAAGTCAAAGGCGAAATGAAAGTGGAATTACTGCTGAGGAAATTACTGTATATTTCTAAAGGACATCGCTAAATCGAATGAGAAATCGTTTTTAAGCCAATGTTTTAAGCTATCAAATGAGAATTGCAACACGTGTGGGTGGGTTCTGTTAGTCAAATTCGTTAAATAATATATAACATCTCGTGCATATATGCAAATATAAATATTTTGTTGATATTTTGTTGTTTGTTTTGTGATAATTAATATTATAATTTAGATGATAAACCTTATCTGCTCATGATTTTGAGGACGTTATCGATCGTTATCATTGTGATATCGATACACCTACAACGAAATTGCTAGAGGCGTGACTGAGTGAAACTTACCTGTCCCTGTTTGATCCTACAGCGATACATGTATCACTTTGTTATTTACCTGAACGCTAAGCATTTGAATGAATCCTGACTGCAACATCACGGTCACCTATAAGTGATACTGATAGCAATACAGTGATAGTGGTGCTGATTGTAACAAGTATACAAACAAATCTGTTGATTATTACGACATAACACATGTATTAGTTTGCAGGTGTAGAATGCAATAATGGCAACCAGTACTCAATAAACAAAATGTACCTCAAAATGTGTAACAAACTAACAATTGTAAAGGATAGAGAAAACAATATGTACGTGTTTTTTAACCCCCATGTAGATACGGTATCACATAAAAACAGTGCCAGGTGGTGGGTTCAATGTTCGATGCAGCTTTTATTTTGTTTTGAAACGTAGCTTCGTCGGGGCTCCGTCAGGGGTTGCAACTGCGTGCGACAGACTGCTATGGTACCCAGAAAGTAAAAAAAAACATCTCCACCTGGCGATATTTTATGTATATTCATTCGACTCGAATCCTAAGGTGCATGGTATATTTTCAAAGTAGGAACATGTTTATAATTGCGTCGACGGTCTTGTTTATTAATACCACCACCTGCTTTAATGACTTGTCATTTTTACTTACATTTACGTAGTACATAAACTTTAAATACACTTATGACGTCAGTATTTTTATCTACCACTACACGTTGCCCCCTAAATATAGTTACACGGGACGTAAACAACATATATTATTATTATTTTTTAAGGTTATTACATAGTTGTTTTTATTTAATAAAAATGGTACTTTATGAATTTATGTACGTTATTGAATACTAGTTGTTTCCCGCGGTTTCATTCGCATCCTGATGGAACTACCTCGAGGACCCGGGTCCACGTATCCGGATAAATCCTGTGTTAGTTACCATACATATTACAAACCATTTCACCAAAATCAATTTAGTAGTTTTTACGTGAAAAAGTAACACACATACGCACATGACATATAGGTGGATTCATTACATCCTCTCAAACTTTCGCATTCACAATATTAGTAGGATTAGGATACGTACATCAATGTATGTGATTAATTTAATATTCGGAAGAGCATCGAAATAACTAAAGACACACGCCTAATAAAAGGTATGGTGTGAGTTGTGTCAATATACGCACTAAGTGAGCATGTTGCAGCATATTGTTGTAGGTGTATATTACATGAACGCGGGGATGGTAATCTAAATGCACATGTGTGCCCGTCAGCACGAGCCTCGTGCACGTGCCGCCAACAGCTGCTGCGGCCCACTCAACCTACATAATACAATGAATCAAGGAAAAAAAACAACCTTTCTTAGCTTAAAGTTGTTTTCGACTAAGAATTTTAAAAGAATTATCTATCCAGGTGTGTTCAACTAAGCAGGTACGTATCATAATTATGTGCATATTCACATAAATGCAGCATCCAAAGCTAGATTTACAGTCATGTTCATGTCATTAGCATTGCTATATTACCGCTTCGTATTTAAATTATTACAGTTACATTTGTAGAAAACACGCAATAAAGTCGCCCACTTTATGAGGGTGGAAAAGTTCAATAAATAAAAGATATACGGTTAGTTAACCTCGAGAGGAAAATTGGTACGGGTCTAAAGGGTAAATATATCGAAATTAATAAAATAGACTATATTTAACAGGAATGATACAAATGCATAGGTAACCCCCCGAAAAATTCAACCGGTTTCCTGGCATTTCTTCGCACATGCAAGCAGGGAAATCTCCTCAGTCACCTATTAGCGGTCCCATGAACAGAATTTCGGCCAAAGCTTAGTCCAGCAGCTGAGTTATAAAAAAATATTGATGGCCCCTGTTTGAACAGAGAGAATAATAACTACTACACAATTGCCTATTCATTACCCGCATGCGCTTGCACAGTTTAGTATAACAGTGTTTCTTGAACAGAATCTATCTATCGCCCTTTATCAATAAAATTGACTGACCATATCAATTTCAGCGAAGTACCTAATTGAAGTGAGTAATTTTCATTTCTTGAGAAAGAAGAAATATTTTTGAAATGATTACAAGATTTTTTTTTAATCACAAATCCTGTACAGTATTAATTACATTTTAAATTATAATCTACAATATCAGTCTCTTGTTTTTTTAAAACGATTAGGCGCTGTTATCAATGACTTCGCGCGATGCATCACTGGCGCCCGCGCGTTGCTGCATTTCTGTCGCATGGTTTAGACACAGTAGAAATTAGGTACATTACTTATTTCTACTGTGGTTTAGAGCAACATGCACCCCGAAAACTTTTACTAGTCGAACTGTTGAATGATAATATACAAATTAAAAAAATCGTTTCCTTTTATTGGAATTTTACCTGTAACAAGTTTTCCTGAAACAGACCCTTAAATATAAAATATTTGTTTTGAAGGGTAAATACGTAGGTGATTAGTGGGTGGTATTCGAGTGTAGGAGGTGAGTGAGGGTGAGATGCCACGCTTCGTCCTTCCCCACCCCATACAAAACTTGGAGGGTAGCGTGGGTTGCGAACGTTGCGAATGGGGAATGGGTCTCACGCCAACTACACCAAGCCGCGCGCGCCTCCGCGCCGCACTCCCCTCGTACATACCGACCGCGACCGATGCGATTATTCTGTCTAGCGAGAGGGAGAAGACGTAGTCAATGCTCCGCTCGCGTCAGGTCGCTTCGTTCGTTGAGTTCGTTGCATTGCATTTAGTTTAGTCCGCAACGCGCCGTTTGACCGAACGGACGTGTGTACGCGAGCAAATAACATTGGGAAATATCGTTGTTTATTTATTTATTTGAATTGCACATCTCATAAATTTATTTGTGATCAAAATTTGTCTGAACTTTATTTGTGACTAGTTACTCTCCTGAACAATAATCAACCTTCATGAACTGTGATCGTGTTTTTGACCGTTTCAAATAATAACAAAACGGTAGAAAATATTGTGCGAGACAAGTCGAAATGAGCGGATTGACCAACAGAGTTAAAAGAGGATCGAGGGGTAGTGCAACTCTACTCGAAGCAGCTAACAGGATTTTGCGGTTACTTGGCGTCAGCTCCACTAAGCGCGGGAAACAGCCCTCGCCCAAATCTAAGGTAAGGTCAATGACTGTCTGCCGCTCGTGTTTATATGTAGGTACCCCATGTGGGTCTGTGTATATATTAATGTTGAATATGTGATTGAAGTCGAGGTTCATTATGGGTACATTATTTGATTTACAAAATAATAAGAGTCAAAGACATACAATTTAGTTTGATCTAAATATCTGTATGTATAATTGTTAGGATCCTACGTATTTTAAGGAAGAGCCAGTTACCCTACATATTAAAATATACTAGATATTGTTAAAAAATTTAAATAGTAGGTACCTAGATACATGTCTCATGTAACTATATTTGTTTATTAACCCCCGACGCAAAAAGAGTGATGTTATTTAAAATGTATAAAACATTTTGTCAAAAATATAAGTATAAAAATTTTTGATTATCAGTTTTGCCATTTCTAGTATAAATATAAATATGCAATTAAAGAAAAACTTTCAAGTCATGACTACGGAGACGTGGCAATGTCGTACAATCTGGTGGGTACACTGTTTATAAACTTTCGCCGTACACAGCGGTGATGCACACTTTCGCCCTGTTTTTCTATAGGTATGTCATTGGATGGATCCGTGCTCCGTTCACAACGGCTAGGCGGCTCTGCTAGTGTGCGACGTCCGACGCGTACGGATAGTCATAGTCGTACTCGATGATACAAACAAACAAACAAGGCGCGGCGGGCGCGGCCGCGGCACCACACTTGTTTGTTCACGCGTCGCCGGCATGTTCACCTTGTTTACCACTGCGAACTCCTCACGATCTCCGCATTCAGCAGACCGCTACGGCTTCAATCATATCACTATCGTAAACACAACGTATCCTTGCACGCAGATTGTTCAGTTAACTCTGCCGCGTAATATGCATGATTTGCACAACCCTCAACAATATCGCGCTAGTGATGGCTACACACGTAACGTACACGTGACGTACGTGTGTATTGGCCAATATTAATTATTCAGTTCTAATTGCATTAGTTGATGTTTTTTTTCTCAGACTCCAGAAGACTTCGAAATCATGACAAAATAATGACTATTTTTAGGTTGTTAGATAATTTACTGATCTAGTACAATAGTAAACCGATATTCCAAAAAGTATTTTATTTATCTAAATATTCGTGACATTTCGCCCTTTACCCATATAGGTACCTGTTGTTATCAAATATTGTTATTATCTATATAAATTGACACAGCAACACCATCACTACTAGATACGTCACCACCAGCGATGTTGTGGCGTAATACTTTGCGGAGGAGGTTATGTACACCCACATTCTTTATCTTTCCCGATAATAATTTTGGTAGGGCTTATGCCTTGTGGAAAAACACTGATTTCACTGGAGTGTAAACAAAAAAAAGCTAAACCAGCATATTTTAGTAGGTACCTAAATATTTTTTAACATTTACTACATTAATGCGATAATAACACCAAAAATTAGTAAAAAAAAAAACAACTTTGTTAGTTAATGTTTTCAAATGCAAACGTAGGTAGGTGAACTCATATTTTATAATATTAATTAGAGGTCGTTCCGAGAGCGGCGAAGGATGTCGCTTGTTGTTGAATTGAATGTTCCACAACAAAGGTTGTTTACTTCGTGATTCATGATCACGCATTCCGAATTCTCATTCATCTTTCACTTTTAGCTTATTGTAAATAATAATGATTTTTAGTTAAAAATCGTTATTTATTTGTTAATGTTTAAACTATTAATAGTTATCCATAAAACAACGTCAGTATGCTGACTAAACGTCTGTTAACTCTAAAACGGATGTAGATTGCAGGAGTGGTAAACACAAAGGCATTACATCCGCCTAATCTTGATAGGCCGTTTTATTGCACGTTGTAGGTCAAGCCACAGTTATTAATTAATTTCTGTTTGTCAATTTCTACAAAGAACGTAAACTACAAACACTTGAGTAAATTGTCCATACTAATCTGCCGCATAACATAAAGTCGTGCATACTGCAAACGGCGATGCAATGTGTAAAGGAAGGTTCGGTGGTGGGGATCTAGGTCGGCTATGAAGTCGGTGTTAGTGGACGGTGGAATCCGTTGCTGTGGGAATGCGAGTGTAAGTACCGTTGCGACGGTGGTCTACACACCGCACCGTCCCAGCGCCCCAGCCGCGGAATGCGAGACCCATTTGCGGCGCTTACAACCAAGCTTAATTAATGTTTGTGACTCATTCCAAACCAAACGCCAACGAACCATGCAGAACTGCTACAGGAGTTTAGATTCCATTGTGTCCCGTTCTTGTTGATTATATCATGAAAATATTGTAAGCTGTTTATAAAATAAATGTAAACACAAAATTATCTCATTGTGATGATTGAAACTTTCGCTTCATGATCTGACCGTGATGTAGGTACATTTATGTACAGTTTGCGAATATTGGAGACTAAAAAATATTAGAAAGGGAATATACAACTAGGCGTTTTTATACATTTTATTCTGACAGCTGTTGGCATTCCTGTCGTCATATCTAGCCTCGGAGCCTGTTTATCTCTTAACTGACACGTAATTAGCTGTGACCTAGTGGTAATTATAGTTTGTATGTAACTCATCGCCTCCCGCAAAACCCTAGCATTGGTTTTTTCCACTAGTAAATAACTGCGTCTGAAATAAATGATGTCCAATACATGATCCGCAAGAATTTTCAGTGAAAGTAGAGTTGAAACGGTTTCACAATATACCAACAGAATGACTTAACCTAAAAAACTTTAATGTTCAGAGAAAATTGAAGAATGGATATTCCCGCAAAGTAACTGTTATATGATAGTTACTTTCATTTGCTTTTCATTAAGTTTGTTTTTGGCTAATATACCGTTAAACACGAAGTCGCGGTATTCTGCAGCGTTGTTAGACAGAGACGGAATCGCAAAAGCTATCTCTATCTTCGCTCACGTTGAATGGAAGCGTCATTTTTTGTCCGACGGCGGCCCCGTAAAAAATGAACAAAAACTCGAGCTACGAACTCGAAAATTGGATCATCGAACTGTAGGCGAGGCCAGTGAACGGCAGACGGAACATTTTCACCATTTGAATCCTCGATGCCAAATGCTCATTATTTTCTTGTCTAGTAATAGAAATAACTAGTAAAAGTATTGATTTGTTTGTCGCAACAAACTGATTAGATAGATACATTGGAACATGAAAGGTCACGATATTTGCAGAGGTCTCGATTTCAAAATAACCGGCCTAACGTTGAAAGTGTGAAAACCTGCATGGTTTCAGTAAAATATATTATTTATTTGACGTTCCATTGACAAACTGTTGTAAACAATCATGATCATGAATTATAAATAAATGTGATGAATATTTTCCAAATCTTATTTCACCTAGTTGTTTAAGTATTGTTTACGTATTTAGCGGTCACCTAAATTTAAAGAAGCCGGCTCTGCAGACGGCGCGTTGCCCCCTGGCCCCCACCGCGCATGACGTATCCACCATCGCCGCCGCCGCCGCCACCGCAGCTGCTGCGAGCCGATAAACAAGTGCACGCTTTCGAAGCGCGACGACGTCGCATTTCTCTAACGACGTTCCACTAGACAGAGTTTGTGATCACGTACAGTTCCGTGAATATGTCTTAATGTTACTTTGCTCAGTGAGTGTTTTCTTTATTTCAGATTAACAGTCGAGCGTCTAGTGAGTTACGGGCCCCAATTGCTGCGGCCGAAACCATAGTAGAGACGCCGATCAAGATGCAAGCAGCCCCTGCGCCCGCACCGGCAACGCCGGCGCCCGCGTCTGCCGCGCCCGTCGCACCCGCCTCCTCGCCGGCGGCCAGCCAGGCCCAAAAGCCCACCAAACGAACTGCTAAGGACTATATTTTTGGCAAATTAATCGGCGAGGGATGTTACAGTACCGTATTTCTTGCAAAGGATATACACAGTGGAAAGGAATATGCAAGTACGTATTATTATTTAATTATAATCAAATAAATGAAAAACAATGATAAATACTTATTTATCATCCTTTACAATAACCACAATATGACCTATTCAATATCTTTTTTCACAGTTAAAGTGTGTGAAAAGCTTCACATCATCCGGAAGAAGAAAAGAGAGTACATTAAACGCGAAAAAGACGCTTTAAACATGCTATTTAATGTAGCTCATGGTTTCGTGAAACTTTACTGCACATTTCAAGATGAAGAAAGGCTTTATTTTGTTTTGTCCTTTGCAAAAAATGGCGAATTGTTGTCTTACATAAATCAAGTAGGCTCTTTTGAGTTAAATGTAGCTAAATTTTATGCGGCTGAATTATTGATGGCCTTAGAAAAAATGCACGCAAAGGGAATAATTCACCGCGACTTAAAACCTGAAAATATATTGTTAGATGAAAATATGCACTTGCAAATTGCCGATTTCGGAACGGCTAAAATCCTAGAGCCTGAAGAGATTTGTGCCTCACCGAACAATGCCGATAATGACTCTCAAAATGAACGATCTAGAAAAATTAGTTTCGTTGGAACACCGCAGTACGTAAGTCCAGAATTATTACACGACTGCGTCGACACACGTGCCTCAGACCTGTGGGCGTTGGGATGCATCATTTACCAAATGATTTCGGGTTTGCCTCCATTCCGCGCGGCTACGGAGTTCCTCACTTTTCAAAAAATTCTCAAGATGGATTTCGAGTTCCCAGAAGGTTTTCCAGCTGACGCTAAAGATCTTGTAGAAAAACTCTTGGTACTAGACCATACCAAAAGACTCGGTGCTAATGATAAGGGAGAAACATATGATAGTATTCGCAATCATCCATTTTTCGCCGGAATTGACTGGGATAACGTGTGGGAGCAGACGCCACCGACTATTAGCCCGTATTTGCCCGGTGGTTCGTTTGAAGAGGAATATAATGTGCCCGATCATCTTGAACCAGGATTGGGTAATAAACAACTCGTGAGGCTATGGGAATTCGACTTATCTACCTCTAAAGGTAACTATTTTTTTTTATTGTTTCCAATTCGATAGCTTCAAAACAAGACAGATTTCAAAAGTTATTTTAATGTTATTACAATTAGATTGTAACGGATGTACAGATATTTTCAAATAAATAAGACTTGTAAATAGATGTTAGTAGGTTGAGTATGTAGTCGATGTGGACAATTACAAAGTCTCGGGCGAGTGCAGTGAAGCGACGAGTAAGAGGCAACTGGTGCGTCCATGACCTGAATTCTTGGCAAATTTATACGCTTCTCGTTTCATAACTAAACCGAGTCTAACGTTGTATTTAGTTACTATTTTCCAAATAGGCAGTTTTTTTAAGAAAAGTACATTTAGAAGCATAGCTTGTATAAATTTCTTTAATTATACACACACTTAAAGCCCATCGTAATATGATCCTTGCACTCATTGCACGAGTAACGACTACGTCATCGCATTCACTGCTATACACATTCAGAACGGACGTCCTCAGTCAGTGTATGCTTTACGGTTCTATAGTTGGTATGACGTCAACCTTCCGGCACGTCGCTGTCGTCCCGGAGTGCCACATTCTCAACCGCTTATGCCATGAATGACTCGCTCGTTACGCCCTACGTATTTATTAATGTTGACCTTATAATCAGCTGTGTAGGACACATGTTTTAGCAGTCAGTGGGAACTGAATGTCATTAGTTCCTCTGACATAATGACTTAATAATCTTTGTGTTTGTGACAATGCATTGATTTTTTGTTATTTTGTTTTCAGGAATCTTAAACATTAGTCCCGAAGAAAAACGTCGTCGTCTCGAAGTTCAATCTCGGGAGAGCAAGTGGCATCAATTCGTGGATGGAGAGCTTATTTTGAAGCAAGGCCTGGTTGACAAAAGAAAGGGCCTGTTTCCACGACGTCGTATGTTGCTGCTCACTACAGGACCGCGGCTATTTTATGTCGATCCAGCCAACATGGTGCTCAAGGGTGAGATCCCTTGGTCACCTGAACTACGGGTCGAAGCCAAGAACTTCAGAATATTTTTAGTTCACACGGTGAGTTAATTTACATAGCTTGTGACTCTATAAATAGCGACGAACTGTAACTTAGTAATATTATTGTACCAGCATAAACAAAAAAATACTATAGGTAACTGAATTTTGTTTTCTTTTACAGCCGAACCGTACATATTATTTAGAAGACCCCGATTCGTATGCTTTGGAGTGGGCAAGCGTAATCGACGAAGTGCGCATCGGTACATATGGACGGGACACGACTTAAGCGACGGCGCGGCCGCAGCTCCGAGTCGCGCCCGCGCCGCCGCCGTGGCCCCCGGGCCCTGCGCCCGCTCCTCGTCCCTCAAACGGCGAGTTCACACTTCTAGGTTACTTCTAGCCTTGATTTAGAGCATGGCATAATCCAAGCCGAAAGCTTCGCATCGATGATCGATCTCGTGCGTGTCCTAAGTTCCGCATCAGGCGGTGCGGGGCCGACTCGCCTCGTGACGCCGTCGCTGCAGTGCTCAGTGCCGCGATAGCGCGAGCTGCGGGCGGCGCTACATATGTTCAAAAAGCGCACGAAGACACGCCCGCGCCTGCGCCCGCACGCTCCGCACGCCGCCGGACGGCTACGAGACGACGACCGATCGACTACTGCTCGATCATTGTGGATACTGATTGACTGATTCCTATTAATAATAATATCCCGACTATCTTAAATTATTGTAATTTAAGTTCCTTATTTAATTGTGGAATACCGACGATGATGTGTAAATATGTCTTAAATTATTATTGCGATTGCTTAGTAATAGTTAAATGTGGGGCGATGTAACTTTTATTGTATACGGGCCTCTTGTAAGAATGGACTTGTTATTCACCACCTGCGTGTTCACAAAGCCCATTCCGGTTGGTAACTAGGCAATTTATAGCTAAATTTAATATTTATTTTATGTTTAATTATTTGCCAACGGAATGTGACTGCTGTACAGTTATAACCGTAGAAAATTATGATTGGTATGTTTCTATATTCTACTTCAACTATTTATCGGTGACACTATTGGAAAACATAGATAAGAATAAGCGAAGTTGTATATTTTAAACGAAATTGCCAATTGTCACACACTAGTTGCTGTAGAAATAGAAGCAGCTATACGTAAGAAGGGTAGCTTCTTCAATAAATAATTGGAGTTGTATGGCGAGAACCGATCCGACGGTGATTGGCCACTTTACTTTCACAACTCAGTTGGAGTATAATAAAGCTCCGAGGGATGAACACATCGTCCAGGAGTTTCAATGCTTTTTAATGTACAAGTTACTTGTGCTCTTTACTTCTAACATAGCAAAGGTATACGGATAATGCCACCAAAGGTGACAATTACTGCTATTTCATTGCTTGGTAATTAATTGTCTAAAGTATATTATTTTTGTTAATTGCAGTCGAATTAAGACATTGGGATTGCTTAATGGATAGTGACTAGTGCAAATTTGTTTATTGTTTTGTGTTGTTCTGAACAGTGATTTTATGGCCATAGCAAAATATTCAATGTCATGGCAATTTAAGTTCTAAAATTATAATGGTTATCATTTTGTAATAGCAGGTATATTAAAATGCCTAAAACTTGCCTGTAATAAACATTAGGGCTTAATGGGATTTAATCCATAGTTCAATATGAGACCCTCATTTAGCAAAATTTAGATAAATAAGATTTCACTAAGTAGTAGTACGAAGGACTGTTCTATTCATTTTGTAGTGGGTTATGGGCAATGAGTTACAATATTATAAATTGGTCAGCATAAATTGGATTTTCCATGACATTGTTAATAAATAATTTAAACCTGCATTTAAAATTTAATAACTGTTAACTATTGTAATTATATTTTACAACATTTGTATTGCATAAATTCCATAAAGTAACAAAATAAGAAATTGAAAATAAATTGAAGTTGATTTTTTATGATTTTTTTATTTTCACTTCCGACTAAATGTCTAGCTTATCTAAACAAATTCCATTATTAAGAACATTTTCCACATGTTCGTAGCTTAAAGGTACTTCAAAATAAGTTTTTTTTTGCTTATTTCGTGTTCTATTGATCGAGATCGTAGTAGGTAGATAATTTTATCCGGCTATGAAGTTTGAATACTTATTTAATACAAAATTAATCAAAATTGTAAATGCGCGTTTGTGTTTGTTTGTTTGTACGGTTTCACGGTAAAACGGCTGAACCGATTTGGATGAAATTTGGTACAGAGGTAGAGGCGACCCTGGAACCCTAGCATATAACCGATAGGTTACTTTTTCCCATGCGTTAAATAGTTCCCTCGGGACGCGGGTGACACCGTGGGAAAGAGCTAGTATAATTTATCTGTAGAAACCTGCGACTCGGAGTCGCGTACCTATGGTTCCGAACTTTGGAAGGAAAATAAACGCCGAGAAGTCGCAATTGTCTTGTTTTTCACGGGCGCATATTAAGTTTGTACAGGAAAATTGCTGATTACTTAAATAAAACATAATTACATTTTTTTTTTAATTTAAAAAAAAAAACATATTTTTTTGGATGAGAAATCATCAAATGACCCCTACCGTCGTGGGGTGAGTGAGAGTGTGAGCCTCTTACTGACTAAAACCCATCCATGTTCTTTCCTCAGCCCTTTGTATTCTGGGGGCGCGGTATCTCTTTCGAACGTCCCGCAGCCCCGGCAGGCTATGGCCTATGGCCCTGGGGGAAGGCCCCATCATCGATGCTGACAGCTCTTTGAGGCGCGCGTGGAACACGAACGCGCTGTTGACGCGGACCTGGTCCTTGCCGGACGGCGAGTCACCCATAGCACTTTGTCCGCAGCCCCGCGCCTACGCTAGCCGAAGTCGTCTCGCAGCTCCCGACGCCCGTGGCGGCTGGGGCGTGAGGTCTGTCGCTCCCTCATGCGTCCCGCCGCCTCCTTCCCTAGCACGAGGCGACGGCTTCCCATTCATGGTAGGCGAGGACGCCGTCGTGTCTCCCTAGCCACTCCTCAAAGAGGGGACTTACCGCCGCGATTTTGGTGTGCCCTAAAACTATTACCTAGAATCATATTATTTCCAGTAATATCCAGGTTCATGTTTATCAACAATTATTATTTTAGATTTTTCGCTTCGTTCGATAGCATTGGTAGTTTCAGAAATAATCGACTGACAGCAAACAGACAGCCGAGTTAAACTATAATGTATTTTCTGCGGGATTGTTCGAAAGATTTACCGCGGCCATATAGCGAAAAGGGCGAAGGAAGGAACATGGATGGGTTTTAGTCAGTACTACAAAAACTTCCTCCCGCTCCGCCAACTGCGGGAGGATTCATTTGATGATTTCCCATCCCTAAAAAGGGTTCCTTTTTACACGACTGTTCACAAAAAGTTAAAAACAATTTTGTTTCTTGTTTTTAATTTTTATAATTTAGTTCGGAACCATAAAAGGCATTAAAATCGGAAGACATTCCTAACTATCTTCCTCTTTTGAGGAGAACAGCAATGCTGTACCTCACCAAAGTAATGTAAGATGAGTGCAGTGCCATCTATGGAATTTTTTAATCATCAATGTTGACCTTATTCTCTTTATTAGGGTTGTCCATTTAGGTGATTTATCTCACTTGATTCAGTCGAGTCGCATCTCAACGTTGTGTATATAATATATACTCTGTGGTCGCATAGAGCCGACCGAGAAACCAGTAAGGGAAATGTCAAAAATATTGTCAAAGTCAAATGGGGTCGGAGACAGGACTTAACCTAAAAATAAGTTTTCATAGCAGAGCGATAAATATATTTGCCTCATTTTACTTTTACTACTGAAGTATGTCTTCGACTGTAATTAAATATGTTGGAAGAACAACGGATTTCAAAGGTAAAACTGTGTGGGAAATTGTTGGGAGCCTGAAGAATTTCGGCGTTGGAAGAATCATTGTTCGATCTGTTTTTGAAAGATACCCTGAACCCAGTTTCATGAAAATCGTTAAAGTTGAGGCTTGTCCTGACGAGGTAAGAGGCCTTTAGTTCTTACGTTAACGTTTTGACCTATTTTGTAATATACTGCACCTATCTGCAAATTACTTTCCATGTAGGCACAGAGATGATTGTTATTTATAATTTTCAGGAAAGGCGCAGAGTACGAATATGGGTCGAAAAAACGTTCAGAGGTCGCAAATTGCCGAATCTCACAGAAATATATCGCACATCCTACAAGCCTGATTATAAATTAATACCCAAGAATGAGGAGGCTAAATTGTTAGCTGGTGTGCAGAAAACACATGACTACCCAGAAGTGATTCTGCCTAACAGCTATGAGATGCCCCCACTCATGAAAAAGTTTATCATTAAGGACCATGAAAAGAAAGGACTGGAAGTTAGTAGATTGGTGTATTGTAATACTTAATACTCAATTGTTTATTGCATTCCACAATGTATAAGGCATAAGTGTTAAGAAAAAAGTTTAGTGATGATTGTGGACCCTGTTGGGCACAGAAAACATATTTGTTGGTAGGATAGAGACTCTCTTAAAAGTATAGTTAGATTTTGAATGGCAAAAAAAGAAAATGTTAGCTCCTACTTATCAATAAGTACATTGTTAGTTGTAATTTATTGATGTATTCAACTCACTCATCACGTTTATCTCCATACAAATTTTATTCAAATTGGTTTGTTGGCCATTTTCCTATGAAAGTGTAACAAACAAACAAATCAACTCTCTTTTGCATTTATAATATTACGATATGTTTTAATTTGTTAGTTACATCCACCAGACAAATGGTTCCCTAATACAATTATTTATATTGTAAATTGTACAGAAACCAAAATGATATAATTAATTTTTCCAATAATTAAATTTTACAGGAATGTAAATTCTTTCGGCTGTATACAGAATACAGGGTTTTTAAAGTGTTTTTTGTATTGTTTTTCAGATAATGACAGACTTCACAATGCCTGTTTCCTACAAGCACAGTCCCAATAGGGTCAAGAGGATAGCACAAGGTGATGAAAAGCCTACAGTTGCATTTACTATGAGCCTCGGAACTCCCGTCAGCCCCTCTCTTTATGAAGGAGTGCCACTTAGTTGAAAGTAATGAGAATCAATATTAAATAGTACATGCGTTTTAATTATAGAAGTGTTATAGAAATAAAGTAGATTTACATAAGGAAATTTCATTATGTTCTATTCATTTACTTCATTGAAGCTATTTCCTTCAAATATATGTTTTAAAAAACAGATATAGTTACTCAAAACAAGGTTTTCTTGACTGGTTTTTTATTTACTAGAAAAGAGTTATTTTCTCACATCTTTGGCTCTGCATGAAAACAATTACTTTTTAATATGTGAAGATGACGCAAATGCTTTGGCCAAGAAAGGATTGAACTCCATGTCAGGAATGTTGCGTTCAACTTCAAGTTTCTGGAATAGAGGAAATCACATAAGAAAAAAAATTATGAAGGGTTAAAAAGAAGAATCAGTAATCATTATTATATTTGTATGTCTCTGATATGCACGGGACTACAGAGTCCCGGACTTTTGGGATGCGAACGTGGGGCCGAAGCCAACACGTAGAAGCCCTTTGAGACAACTTTAATGAAATGTGATGGTGACACATGACCAGCGATTTTCCCTGTATACACTATAGAAGTGCACCCAAGTACAATCCCCGGTTTGTTCAGGACTATTGCAGAACGTGGATAGATACTACTTAGGTTATTATAATGGGATGATAGTGGACTGGGATATGGTGAACTATGTAAAACTATGGCGTCTGCCGAAATAATGTAAAATATACACGTAAAAATGGCAGACGGAGACTCGCCAGCTCACTAACCGGACCCTTGTGTTACAAGGAGGCACCGGGGACGTGAGACGTGGAAGGTGAAGATGCTTCGGCGGGTTTTAAGCTCGGATCATTTGATCCCTGACGGTTCAGCATCACAGGCCCACTCACCACTTACCACGAAGCATTCACCCTCCGAACACAGCTTTTGACTCTGCTCTAGTGACTCCACTCCTGACGGCCAATCAAGGCAAGCCAGAAGACCTGTTCCTCGTCATTAATCACTTCAGCCAGCCAGTTAAAGCAAGCCGGAGATGAAGAACGGTAACTTCTCCCTGGAGTCATTATTATTATTACTATAATGGTGATTACCTTCCAGAATTCGCGCATTTCTTGCACTTCCTCCTGTCTTTGTATGAAGTATTGTCGTACGGTTTTTTGTATGAGAGTGGCAGCATACTCCTCAGGCCATAACCAAGACTTTGGGTATAATGGACGAGGACTGAAAACAGGCTTTTAAAATTAAGTACTTATCCATATTTTTAGGGTATTTTAAATATTTTGGGAACACTGTTGTTGTTGTTGTTGTTCAACAAAAGAAGGTATCAGTATAATCTTCATATTATGCAATATTATAGAATAGTCAATTCGAGTGGCGACGTCGGAATGCTTGCCGTGGTCAGTCAGTCTCACAACCACTTTTGCTGATATTCGGACTGATTAGGAGCTTTTTGTGCTGATTCGCGAGAAGTAAAGAAATCCTCTAACTAAATCATGTGATTTAGAGAAACTTTTCTTTCTTTTCCACATAGGCTCAGTCAGTAGTAGCTTTTGGTTTGTGCTTACCGTTTCTTAAGAGTTGCTCTGACCCACGGCATGTTGAATAAATGTAAATCGCTCTCCTTGCGTCCTGGATAACGAGGGTTGTTGTTCCAAAGTACCTAGAAATACTCCACAATGTAGGTAGACTAGACAGATATTAGGCTATTAATGTAACGTGACCTCGCCTTTTATCGTAATTTTATGCAAAAATGTCCTGTCCTGTTTCACTCATGTTTCGATAATGATAATAAATCAGAAGTAATTCATAGATCTTCGACAGTCGTTACGGGTCGTTACGGCTAGTCAGAAGCCGGAAGGCCTGACGCCTTCCGGCTTCTAATCACTCTCACCGAGGGGTATTGTGTTACCCGGTAACTGGTTTGTGCAGGTTAAATATGCAGTCGCTCCATGTAAAACAGTGGTACTCAACTGCTTAGACTGAAAGGCGACACCAACGTAGTTGGAGAACGGCTAGGCAGATGATGTATTTGAGTAATTAATAAGAAATTTCTATTTTACATCAACTACAATTTTTTTTTCTATATTCTTTCCGAAATTACAGATATGTATCGATGGGATACACCTTTCTCCTATGCCTACTTTCAATCGAGTATACCGATTTACCTGTACAATGTGGTCTATTCCATTAAAGAAACATTTCTCTCTGGTTAAAGCTTGCCATATCTTGGCCTTGTTGAGAGTTTCTACTAAAGCTGGTATAAGCTGAACAAACACCTCATTCTTAATGTATTCACTTTCAGTTTCTGAAAAAGAACACCGCCCGAAAGTCGAGTTAATTTTTTTACTTTATTAAGTTAGGTAGGTACGATTTGCTGAAAAAGCAAACGGAAAAGGCATAGGCGTTGCTATTTATTTTTATATCTATTACCTACTTACGAGTATGTCTTCGTAGTATCTAAGCTCTGGAATTGGTAAAAACCGGAGGATAGCTAATAGTATTAGGCGATAGGCGTTAACATTTTAATCTACTCTTTAACAAATTACCTTAATTATTTAGCTTTTATTGACTAGATAGAAGAAATCGACTTTCACATGGACACGTAATATTCAAAACAAGTCTCTATACACTGTAAGCTAAGCTATTTGGGGACTAAAACGTAATTACAAACAAAAAGACGTTTCTAACTTACTAAGAAATGGTGGTTTAGGAACCGGTTCCTGTTTGCTCTCTTTATATTCCTCTATTTGTTTATGCCATTTATTACTTTCGTCGATTATTTCTTTCCAATTAGCTCTGGGTCTTCTTTTTATAAGCACTGGGAAATCGACTTCAGAACAAGGAAGGCTGTCGGGTAAAGTGAAACCTGCTGTCTCGTTTTGCTCATTACCACTCGACTTCGGCTCTTTTACTTTGCTTTTGCGATCTGTACTTCGGCCAGCCATTTTAACAATTTTTTAAAAGCTGGCACCTATCAATTTGTTTTAAGTTGAAATCAGACTCAGGAACACTTGAGACGTCATGAATTGTCATGAGTCAAGTGAAGTTAAGTGTTGAAGTTTTAAAATCAGACACGTGATACTGTATGCCAGCATATTTTTGTTCAAAAAGTTTACATGTTGCATGTATTATAAATAATAATAATAGGTGTAGGTGTGCGTTGGTGAATTGAAAAAACAGTTATAGTTTAATTTTTTATCTTTATAATTTAATTTTAAAATACAAAAATCTGCATAATATGCAATTACTCGGATGCTCTGGATATTACCACCCAAAGCTTAAAAGTAATAAATATTAAATAAGTACGTCTAAACCCTAAAAATAAATATATGCTTATACAGTCCTAGGTGTCGACGATTTCGTGTAAACTACGCATCAAATTCAATAATTAGAGAATTTTCCAGTGATCTGTGAGATCCAGTCTAAGTACTGTGCAACTTTGACGTAGACACCAGGCACTCCAGGTTGGCCGCACCCAATGCCCCACGAGACCACGCCCACGATCTGCCACGTGCCACTGCGCTCACACACCAAGGGGCCACCGCCGTCACCCTTGCACGCGTCCTTGCCTTCTTCACCTCCAGCGCAGACAAAGCCTGGGTTCAGCTCGTAATTGTAACCCAAGCGCGTTTGTCGCAGCTGCTGTTGACATTGGCCATGTGATAGAATAGGCACATCGACTTCCTTCAGGATGTTCTGGTACTTCCCATAATCTCCGAAGGCATCTTTGCCCCATCCTGTAGTCCAGCACCTTTGTCCAGCGTAGTCTGTGTATTTGTCAGGTAAACAAGCGGGGCTGATATGAGGATATTTGGTCCATTCGACGGGATGGTCCATCTTCAGGATAGCGAGATCGTTATCTAAAGTGCCAGCGTAGTAAAGAGGGTGTACGTGGACAGAAACAATGTCTCTTTCAATGTACGGGTAGAACTCGACGTCACGATTCACGTCCCACTCTCCGAGGCGCACTCTTAGCTCGAAGCCTTTGTACCTGAAGTGCAAAAGTTAATGTTAATATCTAACTAATATTATAAATGCGAAAGTGAGTTTGTTTTTTACGCTTTATCGGTGAAACTGTGTAACCGATTTGGATGAAACTTGGTGGTACGAATATAGATGGTATACCGGAGACTAGAAAGAGAGCTACCAGCTAGTTATTTTATATATTTGTTTGGTTTGTTATTTTATATTTTTTATCAGATTGTTAATTTTACAGGGTATTATAGTTTAAAGACCAAAATATACCATAGTAATACACCAGATACTTACGATTTAACGCAGTGAGCGGCAGTGATAATGTGTAGCCCATCAATAAGTGTTCCTCCACAGACGTATACAGATTCCTTAGGGTCCTTTTTCAAGATAGCCGTTTGCCATGGGTACTCTCCAAATTCACTCTCGCCGTCTACGTAAGAAGGAGTTTTAATCCTGCCGTTGATGCCTTGAGAGTGTCTGATGCCGCACTGTCCTTTGTTAGCAGCCTGTGGTTGTAGAGGGCGTCGGCAGCACACTTGGTCAGGCCTGCAGTGCTGAACAGGAGGACGACCGAAATATCCTTGACGCTAAAACCAAAATCGAAACAATTTTTTTACCATGTCGTAAGTAATTATAAAAGCCATACATTATCACACTTGCACACTTCACAGATTTTTTGTGCATAACTATACCTACCATGATTAATACATAATGTATACGAAGGTATAAGCAAATTCATATGTTAAAAAAATTACCTAAAGGTTAACGTGGTACAAAGGAAGGATTTAAAAAAAGTGCGTGAATTACCTCTGAAACAGTCATGGATATATTTTCTATATCGATTTCCCTCTTCCTTCTCGTGTCAGGAAATCGGAATGTTTGGTATCCCCGGTTTGCCCGAGAAGGCGTCGGAGGAAGGTTATAGGAACGGGAATAGGCGGACCGGTTTGCGTGACTACCCTGATAATTATTATCAGTAACGTTTTCAAATCTATCGTTATTATTTAAACTTCTATATTGGGCCTGAGGATAATCCTCATCACCAAAATTTCTACCACTTTCGTCGTAGTCATCATAACCCCCTGCAGGAATTGCATTATGATGATCTTTGTAGTGAATTGGTTCGTAATCCGCGTAATGTGGGGAGTAAACTGGAGGCCCGTCATGAAACGAATGAGGCGGGGGTTCGTTAAAGTGAGGTGGATGATGTAGAGGCTCAGGATGGCTTAAGTGATGGGGATGTTCTTCATAATTAGGTACATAATGCGGGTATGATTGATGATGCGGATGAGGAGAGTGTTCATATGAGGGTGGAAAATGGGACTGAGGGTGAGGGTGGATAGCAGGTGGTATAGGATGTACAGGGTACGGAGCATATATGGGATACGCGGACGGATATATCATATGGTAATGATGATGCTTGTTTAGCAAGTATTGCTTTTTTTCATCGAAAATTTGGGTTATTGCATTGAGTTTACTTTGACTAGGTGTAACATGAAGATGTAGAAGAGGTTTATAAACCTTTTCCCCGTGTTCATTTTTGCTTAATTGAATTGAAAGTAACGGATTAACTATTGCGACACCTAAGTTCAGTCCGCCTGACGTGATAGCATGACTGGAAGGACCGAGGTGGGGATTATGGGGGTGGTGGTTAGAAACGCCTTGGGGCAAGGAAAAAGAGATACCAAACGTGGGCTGCACACGTCTGTGGTCAATACCACTATAATCGCTGAAGCCAGGATATCGGCGGGGGCGCTGTAGTGATATTTACTTATTTATTGATTATTTTTAAACAAAAATATTATTATTATGTAATGTTAGATAGTGTGTCAGTGCCCATTGTTTAGTATTTCTTTTATAAACCGTTACATTCCATTTCGATATTAAATATCATATATAATAATTTAATCCAAGTGTAACAATGTTACCCCAGGCTTAGATATAATGAATAAAAGTCATGAAAAGTTTCAAAGGTTTAGGGATTCCTATGAATGAGTGCTGAGGGATTGAATAGGTAAATGTTAAGATGATTTTGGGAAAAGCTTGACTTGTAAATTATGAAAAATAAATTAAATTTAATTAAAGTTATGAAGGGGTATTTGATGCTTACCGGTTCAGCTTCTTTCTCGGCCTCTGAAGGAGACTCTTCTTTGGTGTCTCGCTTGCTTATCTTCTTAGCTTCCGTAGTGTTTGATGTGCTTTCAGTGTTTGAGATGGTAGTTTCAGTTTTGTTCAAACTGTCTAATTGTTCTTCAGTTAAAGCTACGATTTCGCTTCCTTTATTGCGTGGGTCAATTGGCAAGTACAAATCATCTCTGCGACCAATAATTTCTTGGCTTGGACATTGATCATAGTTTACACATACGCAATCAAGTCCTTGTGCTTTTGCTTCGTGATAATTTTCCGAATAAGCGTTGTTTTGACCGAAAGTAGCTGGACCTTGATTGTAAACATTGTTTTGATTTCCTACATGTAATTCCTTTTTGTAAAATTCACTGTTCTGAGAGGCGTAACCACTTAAACTGTTTCCATACTTTTGATCTTCGAATGCATTATTGGCGTATTGATTTGGTAAGCCTTGAGTCAAAATGTGGCCACTCTGACCAACTTTGTTAGAATTGTGACCGTATTGTGAGCCATACACTGTATCCGACTCATAGATGGGCTTATTGTTATCTAAACCGAATCCGCCAGACATGGGTTTGAAACCACCCGAAGTAATGCTACTGTAGTCACCACCTCCAGCAGTTAAGATGTCAGTAGATTGTGAATGTGACCCAATAGTTTGTGAATTCAATTGTCCGATAGATCCCACAGGAATTGCTACTGGTTTAATTATAACTTTAGGGTCCTTGTCGGCATCGTGCACGTAATGGTGATGGATGTGTTGTTGTACAACTGAATCAGTTTTAGAACCAGAGTTAGAAGACGAGCCCTTGTTGTAACTAGGTTTAGTGTTCTCGTAAGCATATGGTCCAGGCGTAGCGTAAATGGGTGATTTAGTGACAAAGTTAGACTCGTGAGCATTGTATAAAGCACTGCTTTGGGAGAACTGATAATTGCCACCCGCTACACCGTACTTGTCTGAGAAACCTGGCCTAGGATTGCTACCATATCCGATTCTCTTAGGGGGGTACTTGTGTGGTCGTGAAGGGTAAGGCATAGGCTGTGGTGGACCGTACGCTCTGGGTGGACCACGAATTGGAATCGATGCAATTGGTTTACCAATAGGTTTGATATCGACAGGCTGTGCATAGATCACTTCATCTGGTGACAAATATGTGCGTTTTTCTTGTGTGTCTTCATCTTCGCACTGAAATTATTGAATTAATAAACGTTAGTACATTAATTTTAGATGTTAGAAAATTAACTTAAATTAAGCAAATTACTATTAATAACGAAAAAATATTTTCTGATACGTACTTGTATGAGGCCTAGAGTACACAATCTTCCTTTAATCAGGTTTCTAGCTTCAGCATCATCTCCTGCGTCCAAGGCATCCTTGATCGTGGGATCGCTGTATACATCGTCAAAACCGCCCAGACTTCTACCTTGTTTACTACTTACTAACTCGTCAACAATATCGTCGAGAACGGTGCTGTTTGATTCAAAGTTTTTATCTTGAGCTTCAGCTAACTGTTCTCCTTGTAATAAACTTGAAGCTTTTTGGTCGGGTTGTTCAGCGGGCTTGGGATTCGCTTCTCCACCCCATGACCACTCTGCTGTCGCACAGGCTAATATTATTGGTAGCAATAAAAAGGTTATCGTTGACCACCGCATATTCTGAAACAAAGATAAATAAAATTACCAAAATGCTGATGTCATTTGATCCTTATTTTGTAAAGCATGTCATTGTTTCGAAACTGTGAGCGAAGAATCACTTTTACTTTCGCAGACAGTTTGTAGTTATATAAGCCTCCATAACGTCAGCGCCGTGTTGTGGCTGCGCGGTCATTGGAAGGCGTGGGGCCGCGAAAGCACTCTCACACCGGGTATACAACGCTAAATAAGTACCGATCATAGCTGCTAATGGTGTACTTTTATGTAAATTTATCAATTAAAAATATGCATTGTTTCTGAGGAAAAATATATTCTTTGAATCAATTCAAATTAGTAAACATGCTACAGAAGTTAAGTAAGCATATAGGACATAGGTATCCTAATACGTTATTGAGGTCAGCTTTTGTCTTGTGTTATGAAAGAAAGCCAAATATTGGTGTCAGTGTCGTGGTGACGACCAAAACTGGCACAAGCAGCCCATTGGCAAGCCACGCGCGTCTCGAGCGATGCGTCACAAATTCGGTAACCGCCAATAACAATTATGTAACTTCCGATATGATTTATCTTGTTTTATGCAATACATTACAGCACAATTAGGAGAGTATTTACATTTTGATATTTCCGTATTTTTTTGATGATGCCGTAAGTAGAGCGCACGTATTGCAGATGACAGAAAAAGTAAAAGAAAAGCGTTTTAAAAGGCGTGTGATCTCATGCTAACGTTGTTTGAAAGCGTGTTAGTGCGCGCGCGCCGTGGTCCTGCGCACGGAGGCAACATTAGTAATTATATAATTTCAATAGGTATCATCTATTTTTTGCATTTAAATAAATAAATGATAAGACTTTTTATAACTATCAAGTGGTTTTCTATTTATTTGGAGTCTTGATGATTGATTGAGTTAGTTTACGCGCTAAATTGGGTATATTCCCTTAAAACATAATTGCCAATAAATTAGCTGATCTGATTATCAAGAGGTAGCAAATTTTGTTGTTTTTATTAAAACGTTACATTATGCAGCAGTACAGCATGGTATAGTAGTTATGTAATATTTTACATATTCCTGATGTTGTGGTCGAGACCGGCGCGGGCGCACAAATAAGCATCAACCGGAAAGTGAAAGTTTACGCGAGGATCATATACTTGGGAAACTGCTTACTCTTATTATATGTAAATTTTATAATTGAAGTAATAATTACTGTAACGCGTAGGCTGTTTACGTGCTTTTTATATTCAATTTGAACTGTAAATTATTATATTTTAGAAACTAAGCTGTCCACTTGTAAACAATATTTTTGAAACAATTAAAATTAATTACTTCGATGAATAGTAGAAGTATATAACTTGAACACTATGTTATTAATCACGATTATGCATTCACATATTAATGTGTTATCGAAGCTTATAGCTCCAGTTGCGCTATTTCTGCGTAATAATTGTGTTTAGACGCAGCGGCAGTTGCATTTCTTCGTGGGAAAGAGAAATTCTAAAACAATTATGTTAATGTTAGTACCGCAAATATATTCGTTTCCTTCACCGCAAATCCTGTGACGAAACCGACGAACCCGAACACAAAACGGTAACACTTGAAACTTACTTCTGAGTTCCTCACTCCTTGTATGTCACTAAAACTATTGTAATGTTTAAATTTTCACAAGTTTACCGGCGCACTGTCTGCGTCCGAATGACTTCCACTTCTACCACCACGGCGCTTTATACTTCGACCAACGCAAAGATGCACGCGGCCCGATTTTGTAAGACAATCGACGCAGCCTCCTACCACTTTAGCTCACATCAAGCAGCGACAGCCCGAACTTGGGTACATCTGGTCGCAAATCGCCTGTCGTAATGATGTCTGGGTACAGGGTATGACGTACACCATAACATTGATCAACCCTTAGTTCATTCATGTTCCGAGAAGTTTGGCAATATGGGTTTTTGAGGTCGTCTTAGCGGATCTATATTGTTAACGTTAGTTGAATACTGACATTAGCTGCTGATGTCGTATACTTTGATACATGTCTTGGTTTGATAGATTTCTTCGGGCCAGTTGCATCATCTTACTGTCATCAGTCTCTCGTTTTTAATCGTCAAATTTGGTACCTTGTATAACATTTTCAAAGTGACTTAATTTTAAATAAAACATTGATTTACAATGACTGACGACTTGAAACAACCCTCCCTTTTTTTTTTCGCGGATTTGAAATCATCAAATGACCCCTCCCGCCGTGGGTGGGTGGGGTATCAGACTCTTAGGTATTGACTAAACCACATCCATGTTCTTTTCTCAGCCCTTTGTATACCGAGGGCGCGTTATCTCTTTCGAACGTCCCGCAGGGACACACCCAGGGAATGTCACACTCATGTCCCACCCAGGGAAAAATCATGATAATATTAAGGCTTGAATTTTTTGCAACCGTATGTTAACAGTTTTGTTAAATGTATCAATTTGGGTGGTTGCTTTATACATTTACTTACCACTAGGCACCTAAAACGGTTATTAGATGTATGTAAATCATTCTACTATAATATAGGTAATAATACAAGAACACATCGTCAAGGAATATCAAGTTCATTTCATATTTTCTCGTCGTAAGCTGACGTCACACACTCACCTTACTAGTTTATCTTTATCTTGAAGTAGTAGTCTTGGGTCTTGGCCAAACTTTAAGAGATAAATTTAAGAAAAATAGTTTTCAAAATTATAGATTACAAAAAATGCAAACATATAAAATATACATACATACAGGTCCAATAAACAACCTCCTTTTTACCGGACTGCCAAAGTAGGGTAATATTTTTGAAGTCTGTTTAAAAACTCGACAATTCTCCTTCAAAATTTATCACTCATTTTCATGACGAATGAAGTTACTTTTTCTATATAAAGCAATCAAAGCTTCCTTATTTCAATGTCAATCTCAATATTAAAATAACAAAACAATACAATTGAAGTGATCACTGCGTCCGTTTCCTTTGATATATAGAATATTACATGAAATATCGTTGATTGCCACATACAAACATACGTACCTGTCTATTGTTATCTAATAGCACATAAGCCACCCACGGTTGGCGCTCACCCTTCCATATCAAGATAATAAGCCACTTTCTCAGGACCATAGTTTTCTAAAAAGGCACGTTGACCCAGTGACATCTACTTGCAGTAAATTTTATTACTATATTGCCTAAAAAGTATGTATTTGGTAATTAGGCTGACGATATGTTTAATAAGGTTTTGAACAAATGTATAATATTTTGTAAGGAATTGGGCGTTGATAACTGCGCTGCAGTAGGTATTATACTTTAGTAGTTATCATCGTTTATTTGTGATTGAGTGAACTTAATTGTTCCAAAAAAAATGCGTTTTGTGGCACACAAGAGTTAGTCGATCGATTCAGCTCATTTATTACAAATATAGACTTAATATACCGTAACGTATGACAGTAAGATTTTTTTGAAGCTAGTGCATAGTAGCCTTGTTTGTATTGTGACCAAAGCAAGTTGTATTATTCATAGTCAGGCATAAGTTTTTAATTTAAATAATAATATTATTTAGTGCGCAAATATTTTGACGGTAAAGGAAAACATCGGTGAGGGAATCTGGACTAAATATAAAAGCGTGGTCAATGCTCATCCCTTGTCTACGACTCTGTACTAGAAGTGGCCTTTACGCCACAGTAATTCGAATGATAATGAATATTTTTATTGAAATGTTACATAAACGCGTCTGATAAGTTTTATGATGATACTTATCGTTTACCCGTCGTTGTAGGTTAGAAAACATGAAGATTAAGACTATTATCTGCTTAGGCTTCGACTATCATGGGGTTGGCTTCCAGACTAACTGGAAGCAGTTTACCAGGTACCATTGTTTTACATGAAGCGGCTTCTTATCTTACCTCCACAACCTATTTACCAGGTAACAGAATTTCCCGGTCTAGCCAGTTATTTGGAAAATATCGAGATACCAGTATGTGGCCTACTTATATTCTCATATCCATCCATACAAATCATATTTTTATCTATTTTTCTGTTTCTTTATTACTAGCTGTCTGAGAATGGTTCTATCGAATTGGCTGGTTTTTTGTTGTGTTCGTAATTGTCATGATCAGCTTTGCAAGAATGATTAGTTTTGAAAATTTCATCCTTGTGGTGGATTTCGGGACAGGTCTTTAGTAAAATGTAAATGACGAAATCGTGAAAATATTATTAATTTATTCATGGTTTAATTTACAAACGATGACTTCATTTGCGATAGAAGTTTATACCACTGATTATGTCAATACAAAAGACATCAACGCGTCGCGCGTACAGGGATTGGCATATTGTTCATGTCATTAAAATGCATTCGTTATATAACCTAAGTTAATGCGACATTTGCCACCCATTGTGCTTAATATGTTGCATAAGGAGTTTGCATTCATAATTCATAATGCGATTTGCTTCAGGTAATTCTCATTTACTTTCTGCGTGAATAGATTGTTTTAGTATTTTGAGTAAATTTAAGTTGAGACGCTGGGGAGTAGTCCTGGAAACTTCTTTGAAGATTTACTACATCAAGGTTGTGACAAGGAGAGATAGAAAAGCACGGAGAAACAGTACCAGCAGTGGGACAGGTTGATTAAAAAATAATTATTTCATGAAGCGTTCAATAAAATTTTACCACCATGATCTTTAACATACTATCATAATAAACGATTTGTTTACTGGGTTAATTTAAAGTAAGACATTGAAGATTATTACCCAATTTTCTAGTATCTAGTTGAGGTTAATTACGAACAGGATTTATTTTTTTCGACACCGCACATTTGTGCACCAGCGGCTTGCACAAGAGGGGCTTTCCAGCGCTGTGCGAGCCGGACCTGCGCGGGCGCAATGCACGCTGACGCTATTCAACACTTGCGCAAGAGTTCGCTGAACCATTTCTATGACTTCAATGCTCTATTGAATGAACTTGCGTGTGGTTTGTTGCCAAATAATGTCAGTACAGCAACACACTTGAGATGCAAAATTGTATCTAGAAATGTCATCTGCATTCGAAAGTAGAACATTCAGTTGTAGAGCGATGTGTTGTCGTTTGGTACATTGTGCTTGTACTAATAACTTAATATTTTAATACTGAATGCTTTATTTAAGTACGTAATATACATACATATATTATTTGGACGTTGTTTTTATAATGTAGTCAATATAGTATCATAAAATATGCAGCAAATCTAAAAAAAACTCAAAATCTATTAGTTTTACATATTTTTTAAATCGTTTCACGCATCTGTAAAATTACTTTTCTATGCAACTGGCTGTTTATGTGATGTTTTTATAAATGCGAAACTGAGTAGGTTTTTTTTTACGCTTTCACGGTAAAACGACTGAAGCAATTAGGATGAAATTTGGTACATATATAGAAGGAATCCTGGAGATGGTTATAGCCTTTTTAGACTGGTGCGTTAAGGAGCTCTTTAAGGATGTGTGTGGAACTGCGGGAAACAGCTAGTCTAAGATAAAAATATATCCTCTTTTTGTCTTGAAGGTTTACCTGAATAATAATTAAAATATTATTTTTGAGATTCTAAGTAACACATTTAAATTATTCATAGTTCATACGCAACAGTATTAGTCCTTGGCCTAATACAGTTGAGGATAAAAATCGGTTATTTTGAAGAAGTTAAGAAATGTATGAGTCACTGTTTGTATGATTAACATGTTATGTAAACAAACTTGTGTGTATAACGCGGTGTTTCGTTTCAACTTTTGAAGTTTCTATTTAAAAACTTAGCATGTAAAAACGTCAAAATAATTTATTAATATATTATTTTTTATAAATATCAAACGACATTGGAACATTTGTAACTTAAAAAAGAACGTTAACTTTTTCCGATGTCCGATATTAATTAAACCAAACCTATATCCTGCTCCTAATTCTATTTTCTCCACTTGTAAATTCCATTGAGTAGTTTCGAAGATGGGAGCTAACAAATAAACAGACAAAAAATAATTTAAAAAATCGCTGATTTGTGTTTTAAAACCCCCTTTACTTTCCTTTCAATGTAGATACACACCGGGTGTCGCAGTTTTATTATTTGCTATAGCCGTTCACATATATCTCAGGTCGTGGTGGCCTAGTGGTTAAGGCCTGGCAAGTACCAATGTGATTTTTCTAAAGTCATATGTACTTTCTTTATATATCTTAGACACCATTGACTAACGGTGAAAGAAAATATCGTGAAGGAACCTGGACTTAAAAAGTCTGAAATAGCCAATCCGCATTGATCAAGCTTGGTGATTAATGCTCATCATGCCTTCTCTTTATGAGAAGAGGCCTGTGCCTAGCAGTGGGACAGTATATAGGTTGACGGTGTTTACATATTATAGAAATAACAAACATAAAAAAAAGTTTGTTTCTTGAATCCCGTTAGGGTGGGGTGATCGCCACATACAATATATCGCTTGTGTTATATGCATATCAACAGAAGCATGAAATTTTTGGGAATACTTTTATTGTACGTACAGCTAAGGAATAGAATTCCTTGCTGCAGTCTGTGCTTCTTAATAGCTATCACCTGGGGGTTTTTAAATCAAACGCAAGTCCATAAAAAATATGGGTAGTGTAGCTTTCTATAAGTGACAATTTCAACAAGTTCCAGAGATTACCTATTATAATATTCTCTTTATAATATGTGTTAGTGAAGCCTAAAGCGAAAAATACTTCCATCAAGAACAGTTACCTACTTCTAATGAAAATTGATGTCAAATCTCCAAAATGTTTACCTCGTTTGACTGTTCTGTAGTTTGTCGGTTCGTTTGTCTGTGAGCGTGGGTTGATTATTTCTAGTTATCATGTAAGATATGTTGAGTTAAATAATCTACGTAACTGACACAGTTGAGTTGTAATTAAACATGACCACTTATTCTAACGCAACGAATTGATTGTAATTTGTATAATTTTATGTAAGAGAAGCTCTGAACTGTGATGATTTGCAAAATTTAAAAAATAATGTCCGGCGAACTATTAAAGGTGAAAGTTTGAATAGAAGAAAAAAAAGTAAATATTTTTCCACAGGAGACAAAATAATCGCAACCATGATTTTGTTCCTCTTTGGAGTTACTAGTAAATAATCACAACACAGTGACTCATATCGCAGTTACCTCACAATCAAATTAAACATGAATGGACGAAGAAATGCCGCGAGCTCTCATCGTAAATGACGTGTGTACGACCATTAAAATAAAAAGAGGTTTTACTACTTACTGCCTGTACCACAATCAATCAAAGTAGAGGAGGTTGTAAACACACTTCTATTACCGCGTTGGCTAACAGTGCGTCGAACCCATGACGTCATTGCCCGTACTTGCACGGAACCGACAGTCCTCGGTAGATCTGTTTATGTTTTTTATCGCATCTCCACTGGAATTGGCTTACTGTTATGTAACTAAGATCAATGACTTTGGGCTTCGGTAGTTGCGTCTTCATTTTTATTTGACTTCCTGTAATTATTTTTTGTTTTGTTAAGGTTTTTTCTTTCACCAAATAATGTCAATACTACGGTTTAAAAAGGTGATGTAGATCTAATCCAATCATTTAGATTCTTATACGTAACAGTGTAATTTTTATGTTGTGGTTTATACAAAATAATTTATAGTATTTAGTGTCCTAGTTACGTGATATTTGAACCCTTTTAGTTACATATGCAATGAAAACTTCCTTTATAGACTCTAATTATGTAGTAAAATGTAAATAAACTCCGATAATTACAGGCCGTAACAACTGGTAAACTGCGTTCTAATAAATTCTAGGTTTTCCCAAACAATTATTTTAAGTATCTAATCAAGTTACAAAGTTACTCATGAAATATTGAATGTTTTGGTAAATTACTGGGAACTCATATTGCAAGACGCGGGTTTTCCGAATTGCGCCTCGGTATTGCAACGTGCCTCGCGCAAGGTCGATCAAACTTTTTTATATAGACACAGAGAATGAATGGAGTCGCTGTTAGAATTATATGTTTTAAAATATCCTGTGTATATTATCAAATAATGTCTTACAATGCACTTGTGTTATATAAAGAGTGTGATTTTGTAATACTGCATGCACAACATTGATTGCGGAAAGACTTAAGTAACGTTGTTCGTTCCTAAACAGACGCAGTGTCATTCGCGCCTTGTAACTGACGCCATGATAACATGATATTACTATGCTAACATTATTGGCAATAAATTGAACTTTCCAGGTGAAATTGTTAAGAGAAATCGGTGATGTATCGGTATCAAAGTTTGAGTATAACAAGCTGAAAGTTTATGACATTATAAAAATACTGGCTGTTTCCCGCGGTTCCAACCGCGTTCCGAGGGATCTTACTTAGTAATAAAAGTAGTAGTAGCTTATAACCGTCCCCAGGGTCTCATCTATCTCCGTGCTAAATTTCATTCAAATCAGTTCAGCAGTTTTACTGTGAAAGCGAAACAAACAAGCAAATAAACAAACTCAATTTCTCATTTATTATATTAGTTAGGAAGTTAATAAGATTTATTATCACAATTATTTTATATGTACCTACACACTTACGACAGTTAAAATAAAATCAGCGTGCTTTTTTGTTAGTAATATAATAACTATGGTAATTGGTGGTTTCTTAATTTATAAAACGTTTAAAAAAAAGAAAATAAGATATAGTGGATATAACTATAATTCGGTCAATTATTCATTAGCTAATCTTGCATACATATCAATCAAAATATCAAGCATAGCGAAATAGAGAACGTATAAAAATTGTAGTAGTGAATTGACTCTCGGCTTTCTATGTGCAAATTAAATCGATGACCCAGATTGTGTCCAGTCGCCACGTAACTCCGGGCTTCCCTAAGGTTCCCTTCAAGGACTCCTATTGAACGGCACGCACCAGACGACCGACGGGTTTTTTTGTAAATATAATTGAGGATAATTAGAGATTACCTTTTGATAACATACTATTTTAGTTGGATAAAAATTAAACATATGGTCATGCCCAAAATCATAAACAATAAGTTATAAAAATATAATATAAAAACATCTAGTTAGTGCCTTAAAATTCTTCAAAGAATGCTATATAAATTTTAGTAAAACAATATTTAGTTAGATCCTTACAAATATGTATTATAAATGCGAAAGTAACTCTGTCTGTCTGTCGCGCTTTCACGCCAAAACTACTGAACCGATTTAAATGAAATTCGGTACGCAGATAGTCTAGAGCCTGAGAAAGGTTATAGGCTACTTTTTACCAGGGTACGCGAAGTAGTTCTCTCGGGATGCGGGTGAAACCGCAGGAAACAGCTAGTGTGAAATAAATTAATTTTCATTCATACTATGAAAAACAAGAAGGCATGAAATAAGGTGAAAATACGATAAAAATATATACGACTAGTTGTTTTCAGCGGTTTTACCCGCATCCTGAGGGAAAAATCCCTGCACCCGGATAGATATATATCTATATATATATCCCTTACCATATATATCCATACTTAAATTTTTCATTCATCAGTCTATCCGTTTTAACGTGAAAGTGAAAAATAGACAGACAGAAAGACAGTATCTTTGGCATTTATGTAGTAGTTAGTAGTATATATTACAATTATTTTAGGTTGAAATCTATTATTTCATGTTTATCAAGTGATCATAAGTAGGCACTTACTTACACAGATTTTACTAACGCGTTTTTTTTTTGTTTTGAAGCAACTAGGACATGTTTTCTAATATTTCATTTAATTTCACTATATATTTTTACATAAAATATGTATAATGACATCACTTCCGAGACTCCACTTTTCAGAGAAAGTTCAACATGATTTTAAACAAAAGCATGTATGAAAATGATAATAGATGTACTGATTAAAATAACACACATCTTTTGTTCTATTTTCCCATGCCAATCTAGATAAAAAGATTCTTAATGCCAATGCAAATTTTCACACAGGAACTATGAGAAACAATTGAATGTTATTGCCATTGAAATATTCGTTTTAAGTAAGAAAATATCTACTATGGGAACATATCAAATATTATTAAAAAATATCGAATTAAAATACCGAAATTCGAAGCATTTCTATGGATTTCATTATACATTGGTACAGCGACATCTATCTTGAAAAGCGAGAAGCTCAAACTGAGCTCTTGTAGTGCATATACAGCCTAAACTAGCCTCGAGTTTTGTACACCTTTAGATTACTGTTATAGCTACAAACTTATGAAGTTCGTGATGTCTACGACAGAGGGCGCGATTTTATACTGAGTTTTATTATTAATAATACACTGTACAATAAAATTATAAAAGACCGATGTAAGTACATTATAGATATTGAAGCATGGTCTTTATCAAAGCAAGCGAAGACAAAACAATAATTTGTATATATTTTTTTCTGTCGGTCTGTATGTCTGTTTGTACAATCATCACACAAAACTACTGTATGGATTTGGATGAAAGTATCAATTCAATCGGTGGCGAAAATACCATTGAGAAAATTTTCTCCATGGAAAATACAAAAAATAATACCTAATTGGAGACACCGACTTCTTGAACGAATCATTAGTTATTTTTTAATTTGTAATGTTTTTGTAGTCAGTTCTATTTTTTATTCTCTAGAGTTTCTGTTGATGCAAACAAAAGTACCTAACGGCCTATGTAAATAAGGAAAAAAAAAATCCTGTACCTATGCTGTTACAAGTTATGGAAATACGCGGAAATATTGCAAGTAAAAGCATAATTATCATCCAAGTACGAGGAAACCCTTAAAAGTTTCGACTTGTAGGTGTCACGGAAAATAAAGTTCACTGTCATTATTAAATCGAGTAACCAACCGTACCAACTTAAAAGCAAGTACCTATAATATTTTCTTTATTAAATATATGGATGGAGGATGTAAAAATAAGGGACGAAATTTTGAGCTTTTTTATTTATTTTAGGTACACCTTCGCCTAATTCTTTGTGACAACGTGCCCAAATATTGCCACTATTAAAACAGGTCCATAGAAAACTTTAACCTTTAGTATACGGGGATATTAAGTCTTTAATTAAATACATACATACCGGTGAAAATCATAGCTTACCATCGCCATAGTTGGGTAAAAACGAGATGAGCATCTGTTTTCACCTAAGTTAATGTGTATGAATAAATTAAGTAAGTTTTTTTATAAAGTTAGCGATTACGTGCTGCACTACTTATCAAAGTGGATCATTCAGTGAGTAATACGCAATTAAAGTAATTTGCATTACATATTATTAATCTTGAAACCAATATCATGAAGACTAATCCGAATGATCAAAAATAATCATTCTAATAGTATTATTTGCTTATAATAATACTTACTTCTATAAATAATAAAAAAAAATATTACCTAAGTTTTATCAATATAATTAATTTATATCGAAATTAGTTCCTTATTTACGTGATTTAGCATAAATATTCAAAACAAAACTAGTATAACGAATGTACTATTCAATCACAATGGCCGGCTGCCAATACCTCTTAATTGCGGATATGAAGCGGATATTGCTTGCCCTTGAAGTAATAAATATTTCTAGATCACAACTACCTAGTTTATGATGTTTTTTGCGATACGCTCCGCCTATCGTCACCAATGTATCCTCATTAAATGTCAAACCACCATTAGTAGCCAGTCGCAGACCTACATTGGGCGTAACTGTATTAACAAGTGCGACCTTTTCGAGCAGCAGCTGATTTAGGCGACAATAACAAGGACGGTCAGTTTTGTATTCCTAGACGCCCAAATAACAAACTCGGATACTCATAGATTATTATCATAAGTATAAATAGCGGGACGAATCATAGTTGGTCATCAGTCGACCGAGTTCGGTACGAAGTGATCGTCCTATTTCGGATCCCGACACAGACCTCGTTCGCTATGAGATCGTTGGTGGTGTTGTTCGCCCTTGTCGCAGCGGCAGTGGCTGCCCCTAGTGTGGAGAAGAGGTCAGTTGGGCACGTCGCCGTCGCGTACGCAGTGCCCTCGGCCGTGTCGCACCAGTCCCGGGTAGACGTGCACTCTTCTCCCGCGGTGGTTGCTGCTCCAGTGGAAGTCGCCGTAGTCGCTGAGCCCGTAGTTGCTGAGCCCGTGGTCGCTGCTCGTACTGTAGTTGCTCCTGCTGTGTACAGTGGTGCTTCCGCGGTATCCCATCAGTCCCGTGTGGACGTGCATCACTCTCCGGCTGTTGTCACCAGCTACGCTGCCCCTGTCGTGGCCGAGCACGTGGTTGCTCCCGCCGCTGCCGTGGTAGAGGCCCGCTCTGTGTACGCGCCTGTAGCTACCGTTTACTCCGGCGCCTCCGCCGTGTCTCACCAGTCTCGTGTTGATGTGAAGTCATCTCCTGCTGTTGTCTCTCAGGAAGTGCTAACTCCGGCCGTGTTTGAAGCCCGCTCAGTGTATGCCCCCTCCGTCTACGCTTCCTACTGGTAAACGACAAGAGTGATAAGATCCGATGATATTATTGATTAGGTAATGCTTTAAATATAAAGTAAAAATGTTGTATGTATTTATGTAAATAAACGACTTTTATATTTTTGTACATTATGAATTTTCAATGTTAACCTCAGATAGTGAACCCGGAAATATCGTGCGATTCGAATTGAACGCAATAACACATGCAATGTGTGAAATTCTCACACAACTTATTAATATACCTACCTACATGTTAGTTTCTACTTTGATTTTTTATTCAATTTTGTAAATAATTGATAAAGAAATGAATGCTTATGCGCAAGATAACTATTCTGGAATATACAAACTAATAAACAAATATATATTTACAATATCCTATCGCTCGATGTCATATTGATCTTTGTGAAACATTATTTTGGCTAAAGTTACAAAGTATTAAGTTTCTCTTTGTTGGATAAGTATATAGCTGATATTAAAAAAAAAAAAACATAAGTAGAAGTACCTGTTACTTTTAGTTACGACCGTTGGATTATTATCCAACTGCAGCGAATTATAAAAGGAGAGTAATGTTGTACCTGCCCCCTATTTTTTAATAACTAACAGAAAGTACTTTGCCGATAAGAATGCCATCCAATTTGTTATTTTTAGTTTGAATAGCAGTCGGTATGACATCAAAGTCAAGGCCAGTGCAGATGTGTGTAAAAAGACCTCGTGTGCTACGATTGTACATAGATCAATAGAAACGTCAGTAGGCGTGCTCTTGCATGAATAAACTGCATACGTAAACAGTTCCTAAGTCTTGTAACTTTATTTGAACGTGAAGCAGCAATGCTTTGTAGCGAAACAAGAAGTCAGTATAGGGCTCAATAAGGCGTCACACTTACGAAACCTCGCAATTCTTGGATTCCACACCCACTGTTTTGTCGCTGTTTGTAGACAATTGGATGGAGATTTTATTAGTAAGGAAGAATAATTGTCAAAGAAAATGAAGAAAGATGTATCTTTTACGTGTAAATATTATGTTATCGGTTCTAGACCTAGATCCTAACTAGTATTATAAATCCGAAAGTTAGTTTTGTTTATTCGTTTGTTTGTTAAATTTTCACAGTAATACAGCTGCACCGATTGGGATAATATCGGTATTGGGATAAAGGGTTCCAGGAGACAGTTATAGTCTTTTTATTAAGTTAAGTGGTTTCCTCGGGACGCGGGTATAACCGCGGAAAACAGCTAGTAAAGTGTAATAAATAAACTTCAAAAGTGGATACACTACCACACATGTTTTATACAGGTAAACTAAAAGGATATTGGATAAACGTGCTACCGTGCTATAGAGAGAGCTTGAAGATATTGGAAAACCTTAGAATAACCGAGTGAGGATAACGGTTAAAGTTAAAAAGACAATGGCATTACGGGAAGCAGCTTATTTTATAAACTTGTTACCTCACAGTAACCTTATTCTTCTTTCGTGTCCGTGGTATAAATATTAGTACGTACATGTAATGAAAAAAGTGGCCACGCGTAATCGCTGGCTGTGACCATATTAAGATCGTCTTTTGTCAGAAGCTAGATTGAAAATAACAAGTTCCAGAAGAAAATTCTAATATTGTAAAAATACAAAGCTACAGTATTTTTCCGATATAATATTTGCCACAGACAAATGTAATGTATTTTATTACAAAAACTAGAAATCCTCACTATTCTTAAATGTACCTAATCATCATCATCATCATCATCTGCCTAGCCTTTTTCCCAACTATGTTGGGGTCGGCTTCCAGTCTTAACCGGATGCAGCTGAGTACCAGTGTTTTACATGGAGCGACTGCCTATCTGACCTCCACAACCCAGTTACCGGGTAACACGGGACCCCTTGGTAAGACTGGTTGTCAGACTTTCTGGCTTCTGACTACCCATAACGACTGTCAAAGATGTACAAATGACAACCGGGACCAACAGCTTAAATGTACCTAATATCCTGTTAAAATTAAAAAACTGGTATTATCCTAAGGTAACTCTCTAGTTGTGCAGGTGTTCGGATAATGGATGGACATGACGTGACATCATTTTGAATTTCTCATCTATCCAATCTCCTCACACTAGCAGTGGAACAACATAATACATAAAATGTACATTATGGGTGTATATAGAGTATCGCGACTCCCTGACATTTCCTCTGAAAATGTCATAAATAAATAAGGAACTACTATGTATAGCGAGCGAAGCTGAACTACAAAGCCTTGTGATATACCTACATATAATCTTATTACTATAATAGTTCACTGGAATTTTGTATTATTTCTGTTATGTATCATCGTCATAGGGTGCCTCTACTAATGAAGTTGGGCGCTCACTTGGTCTGTTGGTATACAGAGGTGTAAATATCATGTCTTGTGTCCTGAGAGTGCCGTTGAGTAGGTATCTACATTTGCGTGTAAGGTATGGTTAAGAAGAGAGGAATACCTAGGAATGGCTGTGTATATTATTTTTTTAATTTAAATTAGATGCTACCTGCTAATACTGTTATTATTATTAAATGAGGAAATCTTGCGAATGGATAGGTATAAAAACTTTTGACTAATAGTTAGACGGCTGCGATTTTTAAATATATATTTAATAAAATTAAATAATGCATATACCTACACTCGGAGTAATATATCCAGGTCAATTAAATTACAGAAACATCAACACAGTGAATATATTTACGAAATAAAAATTATAACAATATTTTATTATTATTTTATTAATTTATTTCTAAAAAGAATTGTTCAGTAAAATTGTTAAGATTAACGATGTAGAACTGACCCCATTTTATTACTACATAGTTTAGAACTTCTGAAAGTTAATCAATGCAATAAGTAAGATATAATTTACACGAATATTTATTTTTATCAAAACTTGAAACACCTAAATTATTACTAGTATTTATTATTGTATAGTATTTATATTAACCTTTCCACCTTTTCCCAACTATCTTGACGTCAACTTACAGTCTAAATCAAATGACCCCTCCCGCCGTGGGTGGGGCGGGTGGGAGTGTCAGACTCTTACTGACTAAAACTCATCCATGTTCCTTACTCAGCCCTTTGTCTTCCGGGGGCGCGGTATCTCTTTCGAACGTCCCGCAGACCGGATGCACCACCTAAATCGGCACTTAGAGCAACTGCCTATCTGACCTCCACAACCCAGTTTATGGGTAACACAATACCTTCTGGTTATCATATTTTATGGCTTCCGACTGCTTCCGACTATCCGTAACGACTGTCAAAGATGCAAAATGTCAGTAAAAAATCTTCTGTTTTGCTCTGTATAACCTCCAGCTACGTGCAAGGCGAAAAAAGGTGTTTTGTCTTCTTCGGTAGTGCGACATTTTATTTTAATTTTACATATTTCGGCAAATTATGCTATCCTAAAAGAGTTAAGGCTAATTGTAGGTCTTGTAGTTGATTTACTTTCGACTTTAAAATAAACTTGTTTAACTCAAACTCATTATTTTTATTTCAGCAAGGCTTTTGCGGTCTCTTATGAAAGGTGAAATACTATTTAATTTTAATATGAGATGTTAATAAGTAAAATAAAAACTTCAATGTATTCATTGTTTCCTTCAAATTACTTAATATGTCGTCATTTATACGCAGTAGGGGTGAAAACATCAAAATGATATATCGTGTGCAAACCTCGTATTAATTAGTTTCAGGGTTGACGAAAACTCAAACAAATTGTATTCCGCTCGTGATCTCAAATAAACTTCAATCAAGACTTGCGTGAGAATATGTAATTACACGCTCACAGTTATTATCTACGTACGATGGGCTTGATTTTGCGTAACTACCTTCAAATAAATGTTATCAAATAATACAAAAGAACTGGCTGTATCTCGCGGTTTCACCCGCGTCCCGGTATGTCTTTTACCAAATTCAAAGTTTTACTGAGAAAGCGTTACAAAGAAGTAAACAAATAAACTCACTTTCGCATTAATAATATTAGTTAGAATTAGGAGAAGAAAAAAAAACAATTACCAAATTCTACTAAAATTATAAATGCGAGAGTTTGTGAGTATGTATGTAAAAGATACATACATATCGCAATTCTCATATATTCCGCGCATAGATTAAGATAAGTACCTAATACCGAATGACTTGTATGAAATTTGGTACACACATCTGGATTAACACATGCGAAACTTTTATCTGGGTGTGTGAAGTAGTTCTCTTAGGATGCGAGTGAAACCGCGGCAAACAGTTAGTTTATCACATTTAAGGGGACGGCGGTGATCCTGTTGAATCCCACCCAGAACTTTATACTTATTTGTATCGTCTATATCTGTTTGTTTGTTTGTTTTGTTCTGAGTTTAGTAGTTTTTAATACGCAAGAAACGCACAAGATCAAAAACAAGAAAATAAAATACTACATAGGTATCTAATGGTGACTAATGTGAGATAGAAATACTAAGTTACAAGTAGTTCAGTGTTGTAGGGCGTGACAAAGATCCACGATTAAGGATTAGGTATTAAGGTACTGCGCTTAGTGAAAGACAATACAACGTCATTATGTAACGTTGCAGCCATACCAGAAGCTTTTGTGAAATACCGCTCTATTAGTTAAACTTGATATAGTTATCTAATCATTAGTATTTTATTGTTTTCGGTGTATATCCGTATTACGCACGTTGACGTAGTATTTATGTATATTTATATACCTATTGATATTTTACCTATAAGCCATGACCACACAGTTACACTGTTGCCGTGTCGGAAGCATGATTAAGTACTACGCAAAAGCTGCCTTAGTGCAAGGCTGATAACTTTCATTATGACACTTGACATTGCTACTCACTACCTAATATAATTTAACATCTGAGAAATTATGATCCGTGTATGTACCCAGCTTATTATTTGACCGCTCGGACTATATAAAGAGTGGAATAGCGAGGGAAAAGTATCAGTCAGCCGTTACACGGTTTGAAGTGATCTTGTGATCGTCGAATCTTACAACATAGACCACGTTAAAATGAATACGCTGGTGGTGTTCTTTGCTTTGTGCGCCGTGGCTTGCGGCTCCCTGGTGCCGCTGGCGCAGCCGCCGCACCACCCAGCGCTCGTGCTGGACCCGCACGGCCGCCCGCTCGACACCGCTGAGGTGATCAACGCCCGCGCCCTGCACCTGCAGGCTAAGGCCCTGGATGGACACTACGCTCCCCTCGCGCACGCTGCCGTCGTGCCCTACGCCCACTCCGTGGTCGCACCCGCCGTGGTGGCCGCGCCCGCCGCCGTCTCCCACCAGTCCCGCGTGGATGTGCACAGTAGCCCCGCCATCGTGAGCACTGCCATCGCCGCTCCCGTGCTCGCTCACGCCGCTCCCGTGGTAGCGCACAGCGCCTACTCCTCTCCCCTGCTCGCCCACTCCGCTCTCGGCTACGCTGGTCACGGACACTACCTGAAAAAGCGCTCCCTTGGACACATCGCTTACTCCGCTCCCATCGTCGCTCACGTGGCGCCGTCCGCCGTGTCGCACCAGTCCCGCGTGGACGTCGTCTCTAGCCCCGCTGTGGTGTCTCACGCCATCGCCCCGGTGGTGTCTCACGCCTACGCCGCCCCCGTGGTGGCGCACGCTGCCCCCGTGATCGCCGTAGCTCCCTCCGCCGTCTCTCACCAGTCCCGCGTTGATGTGCGCACCAGCCCCGCTGTTGTGTCTCATGCCGTCCACGCCGCTCCCGTCTATGCCGCCGCCGCATACGCCGCCCCAGCCTACGGCGCTCACGGATACGCCGCGTACGGTGCTCACGGATACGCCGCGCACGGTGCTCACGGATACGCCGCGCACGGTGCTCACGCTGGACTCGCTCATCTTCTTAAGAAGCGATCTCTGGCTCACCTCGTAGCGCCCATTGTACACACCGTCCCCTCTGCGGTGTCCCACCAATCCCGTGTTGATGTGATATCCGAGCCCGCAGTGGTCGCAACCTATGCTCATGCCGCTCCTGCCGTGTACGCTGCCCCCTCTGTATACGCTGCACCTGCTGTGTCTCATTTGGCCCCGATTGCCCACTCTGCCATCTGGACCGCCCCCCACCACCTGAGCGCTGCGCACTGGTAAAACAAAACTGAGATTCGACGAAAATGATTGTAGTTTTCGTTTTAATCCCTATTTATTAAAATGAATAGACAAATATAAAATAATATTTATACTTCCCGGTTTTTATTTCCTACATTCCTAGCTAGATTGCATACCCATGTTGATATATTGATAGAGCTGAGAATATTATAATATATCACATACATACATATATAGGCATCTATGTGACTAGTTTATGTATCGATGCATTCACCGACATCTATTCGTAAATGCGCGAACTTAGGATGTAGCGCATATCGGCGCCATGGTTATTACATCATGGAAGGTATGGCGCTGAGGCTTAATTCACTTGCTTCATGCGGAACTACGTCATTTATAGGGTTAACTGAAATAACTGCGTCTGTTTAAATTTGTTGTGATAAGCAACCATCAGTAAGTAATTAATTACTTATGTACTTATAAGATCTTGTCTGCAGTGTAAAACAGTTGTTTTTTGTTTATAGTGTGTTGTTTGATGTTATAACGTGATAAATAATTATTTCCGGGTCCAAAACCATCTATCACAAATAGAAGTCTGGGGGAGGGAGGTTACTAAGAGGTATTAAGTGAGAGGGATTCTTGTTGGCTTGATTGTAATCATAGTTGTAAACTTAGTAACTATCTTTATGTAGCCGAAGCGACAGTCGCAAGGACATTGCAGAACTTTAATTGCCTATGCCACAAGGTTAACAATTGGCAAATATATAACGTTCAGTAGAACATTAAACGCATTCCGCGACCCATTACTGGCAGACTATTTAAGCTCATTGTTAGAAGACATTGCTCTGAATACAAGTCTATATCTGTAGCGACTTTTATTATATCTATTATATTCATTTAGATATGACTGATAAGCATTCTTTTATATAGTTGACGGTGAATAATCAGTTTCTGTGAGTAATGAAATGGTAGTGTATGTAGTTCAAGCCGAGCGGCGAGCGGTGTTAGCAAATACTTACTTCTTTTATAAATAATTAATTAAATTAGTTGGAATAGATATTTGAATAACTTAATTGTTTTTCCTAACTAATATTGTTAATGCGAAAGTGAGTTTGTTTGCCTGGTACGCTTTCACAGGAAATCGACTGGACCGATTGAGATAAAACTTGGTATGGACATTGACTGAACCCTTTTTTATCGGATGGGAAATCATCAAATGACCCCTCCCGCCGTGGGTGGGGCGGGAGTGTCAGACTCTTACTCACTAGAACCCATCCATGTTCTTCCTCAGCCCTTTGTATTCCCGGGGTGCGGTAAGTCTTCCGAACATCTCGCAGGGATTGACTCAACCCTGGGGAACGACATAGTATAGTTTTTATCCGGGTGCAAGAAGTAGTTCCCCTAGTATACTAGAGGATCCGCTACTATGACATAAAATTACTCTTATTTCCACAAAGGGTTAGGCAGAGAAATACGCACCTATATCCATGGTACACTAGCATAACGCCCGCTTTGTATTATATGTATGTAATACGTATTAAGTCCTATGTAATAAGTAACTAATGTAAATATATATATATATATATATATATATAATATGCCTAAGGTAAATAAGTAACTAATTTACACTTCGGGCTCCTTCTGAGAAATTCGTAATTGAAGCCTTATCCCAACCTGGAATCACAGGACCGTATGTTCAGCTTACTCGCTTTATGACTTTCGGAGTTACGAGGGAGGTGATGCAGTACTTAGATCCGTAGTCCATATACTTATCATGAAGCTGATTTTGACAATGGTGATTAGGTTTGGTAATAAAATACATACTATAAAAAAACACAATTTCATCTCATAAAAAATGCTGTTGTAACTAGCAAGAGAGAGTGATGATCTGCGAAAGGTTGCAGGCAGGAGGCTTCCGGCGACTGGGACCGCAATTAACTGATCCGCGGTGTGAGTCGCTGGATGGATTTAATTTAAATATTTTTCTTCCGGCTACTGGGACCACTCATAAAATATAAGGTTCAAATCAAAAATAGTACAGTCAGACAAAAAAATCTCCAGTGCACTCTATAATATATATTAAAAGAATCAAATGGACATTGAACATTTGAAATGTTGCGTCACGAAAAGTACTAGGACATCATAAAATGAAAGAGACCGCAATGTTGTTTCAACTACCCACCCGGATCAGGTCTCTGATTAACTACTACCGTAAAAAAGGCACAATGGCCTATTTTCACTTGTATATTTGCTGAATAACTTAAAATATTATCTTGTGAAATATTTTGATAAGCTAATTTAAAATCCGGATTAAAAAACTCTTACTTTACTTTTGTGCTGGGAATTGACTGGGATATGATTATCATCGCGAAAATTAACGAAGTATATTACAATAATCGCAATGAATACTTGCCTAGCTGAGGGACCAGGCAGGCTCCCGTTTGCATAAATAAGCCTGGATTAGATGACACGATGACACGCTAAACCAGATATGCCTGTTGTCATTTTCTAGAGTGTTTTTAGCAAATACATCCTACTAAATCTACTTATATTATAAACGTGAAATGTAAGAATGTATCGATAACTACTGAAGACATTTGGATGAAATTTGGTACTCACATAGCTCATAACCTAGATTAATATAAAGAATACTTTTTATCTGGTGATGCGAAGTAGTTCCTTAATATTAAATTATTATTAATTACCATAACCATGGGCACAAAATGTTAATCTACAGCATAATAATTATTATTATACCTAGATTTTTCTTCATCATGTGATGCCTTATTTATTGGAATCCGCTTACTTTTTAATATTTATATATTAGTAATTAGTTAACGTCTTATAAAAACATTTATAAGTCTTGAATGTAGTCAGAATTGGCAAGAAGATCAAATATTAAAACATACTTTGAGTATTATTATTTATTTCATAAATACTTTTTTTTATTTTTACATCATCTTAGGTTCATAGTCTTAGGTGTTCGTCAGTTTCGCTGTTTACCAGGCGTGGCCATGGGCAAGGGGAGCAGAGTGCAGGAGTCCAGCATGAGCACCGTACGCAGAGTATGCGGGGGCGGCGTATGCGGCGGCGGCGTAGACGGGAGCGGCGTGGACGGCGTGAGACACAACAGCGGGGCTGGTGCGCACATCAACGCGGGACTGGTGAGAGACGGCGGAGGGAGCTACGGCGACCACGGGGGCAGCGTGCGCCACCACGGGGGCGGCGTAGGCGTGAGACACCACGGGGGCGACGGCGTGAGACACCACAGCGGGGCTAGAGACGACGTCCACGCGGGACTGGTGCGACACGGCGGAGGGCGCCACGTGGGCGACGATGGGAGCGGAGTAGGCGATGTGTCCGAGGGAGCGCTTCTTCAGGTAGTGTCCGTGACCAGCATAGCCGAGAGCGGAGTGGGCCAGCAGGGGAGAGGAGTAGGCGCTGTGCGCTACAACGGGAGCGGCGTGGGCAAGCACGGGAGCGGCGATGGCAGTGCTCACGATGGCGGGGCTGCTGTGCACATCCACGCGGGACTGGTGAGAGACGGCGGCGGGCGCGGCCACCACGGCGGGCGCGACCACGGAGTGGGCGTAGGGCACGACGGCAGCGTGCGCGAGGGGAGCGTAGTGTCCATCCAGGGCCTTAGCCTGCAGGTGCAGGGCGCGGGCGTTGATCACCTCAGCGGTGTCGAGCGGGCGGCCGTGCGGGTCCAGCACGAGCGCTGGGTGGTGCGGCGGCTGCGCCAGCGGCACCAGGGAGCCGCAAGCCACGGCGCACACAGCGAATAACACCACCATCGATTTCATTGTGAACGTGGTCTGTGTTTTTTCTGACGAACTAGATCACTTCAAACCGCAGACGGTCGACTGATAATTTTGACTCGCATACAGCTATATTTATACTGACCGGATATAAATTAAAGGTAAGGCAATTTCAGACGTAATATATGCGTTGCTACATTGTTTCACTAGCTTTGCAATGACCTCGGTGAGTGTGTGGCGGTCAAACCAAATTACGTCGGAAATGTATACGCTTTGTACAGCTGTCCTAATTTAGACATGCATTCTGGTTCAGTTAGTTTTTGTGTGATAAATGAGAAAAGCAAATGTGGACCTCAGTCGGAACTTATTTGTCCTGAATTCTGAACGATATTCATTCACATCTAGGTAAGTAAGCCTATGTAGCCTAGGTAGGTAAGCCTTCTGTTCTACGATCACTTTCAGTTTTTAGATCCTTTGTTTGTTGCATGGACATTATACGTAAAATGCTGCATTGCTAACAGGCAAGGCAGGGTCCGTTTTAAAAATATTTTTTTTCGTCCTTTGTCCGAATTTGAAATTTAGATACATTCGGTTTATGTTTTCGTAAATGAAGTGAATTTACAAACATACGTATTACAGGAAGTATATAGAGCAAAGTTTATTTAAAAGGCGATTAAATTCATGACGACAGAACACGCAAATATATCCCTTATCTAACTTTCATGATCATTAAAAGAACTTTATCCATTATTGTATCATTTTGTTATAATTTAACCAAGACTTCTTGATTAGTAGCACGCTTACCTTGGTGAGAAAGTACATAATGACTGATCCTTTTTGAGAAGATGACTACTAAACATATGTGTATATCGAATCAACTTGTGGTTTATGACCTTGTTGTTTGAAATAGGTATAAATGTGAAAATTCGCTAGTTGCAAATAAAAAATATACTTGTCATTGTGGACTTAATTATTTGAAAAAAAAAGCAACTTAAATATTCTAAACGCGAAAGTTTGTAAGAATGTATGGATGTATGTTTGTTACTCTTTCACGCATAAACTACTGAACGGATTTGGATGAAATTTGGTTCTTTAACCATCTCTATGGTCCGATCTATCTCCATGCTGAACTTTCTCACAAATTTTCACATTTATAATATTAGTAGTATTAAGATGCATTTGGATATTTTATTTGACATCTCATAAGAATGTTAAGCTTTTTCCTAGCTGATATTTGTGAAAACAACGTGGGCCGTTATTGTTTTGTTTTTATAACCATGTAGGTACTAATTAATTCGTACACTATGTTATTTGATGGCAATTAAGTTGACTGTGACCTCGTCGAATTCACTTATCTTCAATACCAGAGGCCTCGCAATCAAAGCTGAAATGTCTCAAGTGGGAGGTAACATCAGCTCTCATTATTTCTAACGGGAATACAGAAAGCCTTGTTGAGCCAAGGTATTTATTAATTTAAACTTCATGTACAACAGTGATACATATATACTATTTTTGTGAAACTGACTTCTATGCTACGTCAACGTCTAGTGTCGTGGTGGCTATGGTAAAGGCACCTGCCTCTCCGGGTTTGAAACCTTACATATACCAATGTGACTTTTCTAAATTCGTATGTACTTTCTAAGTGTATCTCTCTGACTAACAACGAAGGAAACCATCGTGTGAAAGCCTGGACGTAAAAAGTCTGAAATCGCAAATCCGCCTTGAGCAAGCGTGGTGATCAATGCACATGCCTTCTCTGTGTGAGAAGAGGCCTGTGCTCAGCAGTGGGACAATATATAGTCTGATGATGATGACTTCTACGATGATGGCTCCAAAGTATCGTATATTTTTATATAAAAATTGCTGCCCCGCTAGGAATTTCCAGACACGGAATCATTATAAACCGAAACCGTAACGCGTTTCCGCCGTTTCATCCGCGTGCTGAGAGAATAACTTCACGCACCTGAATAAAAACTACCTTATAGCTTTACCCAGGTTTTTATCTATCTTCATACCAAAATTCATCTAAGTTGGTTTACTGTGAAAACCTAAAATAAAATACAAACTCACAATAGCTTTCATACTATTAGTTATGATTAAATGGATAACCATGGTAATGCTTAAAAGGCGAATTTTGAACACCATTCGTAAAAGTCACCTTCAACTGTTTAAAATTTAGAATTTCCTTTTAGTTATTTAATAATACGTTGTTTTTAATGCATAATGTGATTTTAATCGAAGTAACTAGTAGTAGCTACTCTAACTCAACGAAAACGAAGAATCTATTGAAATTCGGAACATTTCCTTGTGAATTTTAGGGCGGTAAGGTTATTTTTTTTATATAGTATACACTTTTATATAGTATAAGTAGATTTAACAGACTATCAGATCGCACCTTACCGCACCACAAAAAAATTATCGTCTATTCTCGGTCGTTCCGAAGTTTTGTTTCGGTGAGTTAGAGTAAGCCCCCAGGGGGGTTAGACAAGTGGCAAAACGCTAACGCTAACGCTAACGCTCAATGTATGGGAATGACATTCGTTTACGACTAGCTATATGTCATTCCCATACATTGAGCGTTAGCGTTAGCGTTAGCGTTTTGCCACTTGTCTAACCCCCCAGGTCTTCCTGTTGTTTACTGCCTTATAATCGTAGTACATGATTATTTGGTATAAGGCTATATAACTAGAAACTTGACTACATCAAGTATCCACACAAAAACCAGACGGTATTTTGACTGTCATCTATGTTGTGGAGAGCTCAGATTTTGGTACTGTTGTAATGTATTACGAACTACCTTACAACCTTCAATTTAGTAACTGAAATAAATATAAAAATATGCCATGCTTGTAAAATTACATTTCTTCTTTTTTTCGATGGGATATCTTCAAATGACCCCTCCCGCTATGCGTGGGGCAGGAGGATGTCCAACCCATCCATGTTCTTTCCTCAACCCTTTGTATTCTGGAGGTGCGGTAACTCTTTCGAGTTCGAGAAAACTGTGTTGATACCAAAACTACTGTATCTTTTTATAGCTGTGGAGTGGATTTCAAATTAAACATAAAACTAGGTTTCCCATATTATTTATTTCATATAAATATTTTTTTTATTATTATTTTTACATCATCTTAGGTTCATAGTCTTAGGTGTTCGTCAGTTTCGCTGATTACCAGGCGTGGCCATGGGCAAGGGGAGCAGAGTGCAGGAGTCCAGCATGAGCACCGTACGCAGAGTATGCGGGGGCGGCGTATGCGGCGGCGGCGTAGACGGGAGCGGCGTGGACGGCGTGAGACACAACAGCGGGGCTGGTGCGCACATCAACGCGGGACTGGTGAGAGACGGCGGAGGGAGCTACGGCGACCACGGGGGCAGCGTGCGCCAACACGGGGGCGGCGTAGGCGTGAGACACCACGGGGGCGACGGCGTGAGACACCACAGCGGGGCTAGAGACGACGTCCACGCGGGACTGGTGCGACACGGCGGAGGGCGCCACGTGCGCGACGATGGGAGCGGAGTAGGCGATGTGTCCAAGGGAGCGCTTTTTCAGGTAGTGGCCGTGACCAGCGTAGCCAAGAGCGGAGTGCGCCAGCAGAGGAGAGGAGTAGGCGCTGTGCGCTACCACGGGAGCGGCGTGGGCGAGCACGGGAGCGGCGATGGCAGTGCTCACGATGGCGGGGCTGCTGTGCACATCCACGCGGGACTGGTGGGAGACGGCGGCGGGCGCGGCCACCACGGCGGGCGCGACCACGGAGTGGGCGTAGGGCACGACGGCAGCGTGCGCGAGGGGAGCGTAGTGTCCATCCAGAGCCTTAGCCTGCAGGTGCAGGGCGCGGGCGTTGATCACCTCGGCGGTGTCGAGCGGGCGGCCGTGCGGGTCCAGCACGAGCGCCGGGTGGTGCGGCGGCTGCGCCAGCGGCACCAGGGAGCCGCAAGCCACGGCGCACACAGCGAATAACACCACCATCGATTTCATTGTGAACGTGGTCTGTGTTTTTTCTGACGAACTAGATCACTTCAAACCGCAGACGGTCGACTGATAAATTTGACTCGCATACAGCTATATTTATACTGACCGGATATAAATTAAAGGTAAGGCAATTTCAGGCGTAAGTATATTCGTTGCTCACGTAGAACAATGTCAGTTGTCAATAATATGACCTCGGCGCACATGCGGCGGTCAAACATTACCTACATCGTATAAGAATTTCGTGGTCGGAGTATGTAGTGCGCGACGATGTCAGTGAAATGTATGACGATGCTCTACATATTATATTTGCAAGAAAATTGCGAACGGATCTTCTACTATAGTTTAATTAATATTAATAAAAAAATATAAAAGTATTTCAGCCTTCGTTTAACTCATTTCGAATTGCAGCATTAGGAAAGTACCTTGACTCTAATTTAGTGCCTACTAATCTATTAATACTTAGCCAATTGTAGCTTTTGCTTGACCTATAAGATGTATAAAGTTATAAGTACTATTACGAAAGCTGCGTCTTTGTTTAAATGAAAAAGGGAGTATGTGTATGATGTTTGGTAACTCAAAATGAGTCGTGTTATCATTAACATTGAGCTAAAGTTGACTTGGCGGTTTCATGAAGCTCGGTCAGTGCGCTCGCGCTTCGATTCGCGGGCAATGAAAGGTTCGCGCCCAGTCAAGCGGAGTGGTGTCCAAGAACACGAGGAATTACTCGATTACTAATACATTGAGTTCCGTGTTGTTGTCACTACAGTACATATGATCAATATACTTGCAGTCTTTGGTATTGAGGAAATTCTGAAATTATTCTATTCTTTAATGTGTCCTCCATCTATTGGCTTGACTAAAAACGAGTAAACAGACCGGTAAAACTTTATGTCGATTATAATAATACTTTTCAAAACTTACCAATCCTATTTCTGTGCCCTAAGGCTACTTAGAGCCTTACCTGAATATTTTGTCAGTAGTCTGTAAATACAACAGCATTAAAATACATCTATCACCTAAAATAAAAATATCAAAGATTTCTTCCTTTTCCGTATAAATGTAATGTATTAAATAAATTTTATATTTTAATGAAAGGAGTTCAATACTTTAGTTTTTATTATTGAAGTAGGTATAGTTGCACTGTAAATTGGAGAACTATTCATAAACATAAAATAGAGCGTAAACGGACATGTGCACAAGATACATTCGATAAAGGATATTAATCTAAAATAATATTGCGTCAGTTATTTTTTATTATGTCACTTGAAATTTGCGGAAATACTGTTAGTATATCGTAGTTGTTGCTGGAGACAAGAATAATCTAGTAAATTAGTAAATATACGTGTATAGATAATATTATTTTCGATATATTTATGTTAAGAAAAACCGCCCAAGGTCTCAAGGACTCGCATACCAAGGGTTTGGAACTTCAAGGGTTTGGAAGGGAAAAAACACGAAGAATTGTCTCAATTATCTTGTAAATAATAACCTACCACATAATTACCTAAGTTTGTTTGTAAAGAAAAATGCTCATTATTTTGAAACTGTGATATATTTTGTACATTTTCATTATGATTCAAAAACTAAAAGACATAAAAGAAACACTTTGAAACTCCCACTTTTTCCATGACGTGAACCATTTCCAATCATTTACAATACATGTGGACAGTCGTTTCTGAAATAATTAGCTGTGACTGACGGATAGACAAACAGACAGGTGAAGTGTATCCATTAAGATTATGTTGGTTTAGAACCCTAAAAAAACCACTGATAGTAGGTAAGTTTAATATAATAATGGTATAACATCCGCATCATCAAAGAATCCCAATATAAATTAGAAATTCAGAAATGCTTACTGCTGTTACAAAGACAATTCTTCGAAATAAATTAATTAATAAAAAAACTGTAAATAATAAAATTGCAACTTAATGTTTTTGCACGTGTTACATGCCATTTCACAGATATGGAATTTATTTTATTGATTCATATAGAGCGCTATAAGGAAGGATAGGATTAGGTAGGTACCATACAGGGCCGTAGAGAATGACGTTATTACAGATAGCGTACAATAAATACGTTCACCTTGAAGCAATCAATGCGGGTTGATTGAATAAAATTAACAATTTGGATTTACGCCTAATTATTTTTTGTAACAATAAATATTTCCTAGCGGTCACAAGTGCGTTTGGTGATCTAGGTATCATGCATGCCTTGTTTGGATCGACAATTGTGGCAATAGCCTCTTCCCCTATGTTCTCTTCCCCTGTTCTATTAACATGGTATATAAAATAACTGGTATGATGAATGGGTGAATGATGAGATAGTCGTTGATAGATATATAAAAGGTATGTTGCATCAAACTCAAATACCTGGTAATAACATTAAAGACTTGACGTTGTGCTTTAGGTCCACCTCTACAGTAGACGCGCGAGTTCATGTCCATCGGGCGCTGAGGTGACGCATACATCAGGATGGACATGAACTCGCGCGCCTACTGTAGTTAACTTTCGGGGCATACTGGCATAGGCATAATTGATTGATTAACTGATAGGTGGCAAATTATTTCTCCTGCTAAAATTAAAATGTCAAAGTATGATTTTATCACACAAAAATGGCCAAACAGATTTTATGAGCACACAGATAGTTTATAAAACTGGATTATTACTTGCTGTATTTATCTATGGGCTATCTGAATTCAATTCTCTAGTTCACGCAGACGAAGTGACAGGCAGAAATAAGTTATCTATATAAAGCCCTTGTATCCGGAAGATTTTTTTTTAATGAAATTTACATTGTTACTTATTATTATCTCTTCATCCCAAATTAATTTGTTTACTTCTATGCGGCACACATAAAAGTTTATTTATAAGTCTCAGGAAGTGTATTTCGTTCCGCAATCCCTGTGGACATACTCTTATCCCAATTAATTCATATTAAAAGCTAGACATCCATATTTAGAAAACTACGTAGTGTTGTTTAGTATTTACTATTCGTAGCAGACAGGAGTTATTTTCTACCAAACGATAAAAACAATCTATTCGTCTCTCCCCCTTAAACAAAAGGGGTCAACTTTAAAACGATATATGTTTTATTGTAGAATATTGAATGCGATATAAAATGATATAACAATTGGATTGCGACAGGATTTTATGCATTATATACGAAATTTACTAGTTCTTACTTAAATAGTTTATTTTCGTTTGTTTAAACTAAGGATCCGATTCTGTTTTTTTTTCTCTAATGCAAAGCTGCGTTGTTAGACAGTGAATTTTGTAGACAAAGTCCCTGTACGACTACAAAACATATTTACTTCTTGATAGTTATTTTTTCCTGTTTTATACTTATATCCAGGATTTTCCGATCTGAGGTCATCGACCCAGGATGCTGAATCCGGTCCTTAAACTGTCACACTGGCTGACTGTAATTAAAGTTGGCACTCCAGTATTCGGTACCTATATATTAATATTGCGTTTCCGTTGGGTGTGTTAGTACATTTCCTTCAGGTCAATGACATTAAAATGGGTCCGTTCCTTCCCATTTGAGCAAGATCCGATAACTTAGGACATTAGTTATCGTTTCTATTTAAGATGTAGTAAGGTATGGCTTTTTGTGATTTATTGGTTGGTTATCATAATCTATGCATTGGAGTTTTCTTTGTTTGTTGATTTATTGTTAAAGATGGACTTGTATTCTGAAAAACTTTTTCTGAACAAACTGAATTGCTTTAGAAGGGAAAGTTGAATCTTTTGAATTACAACATTTTATTAGTCCTAGTTCGATTCCCGGAAGGGACAAACTGTTACAAATAATTTTTTCATGTGAATTTTCTCGATAGCAGGTCGAAGTATGGATTTGTACTCCGTGGATTGCAACAAATATTCATAGTATATGTAACCAAAATAAACTTAGTTGGCAAGATGAGGATATATTATAATTATCTGCTTATCTCTTTGGGTAAAGCAGGAGTTAGTTAAATATATTTTTCTAATTGCGGGCAAGAAACGAGTGTTAGATTAAGTTATTTAATGTATTGATCACCGCCATTGACCAAAGTCATTGAAGCATGTAGTAAATGATGACCGTGAAGTTCTGTCTAGCCGCTAAACACTTAGTCATTGTGCGACTGAGCTTTTAGTGTTACGATTTTATTCCGATTAAGTCAGGAATTTGTCACGAACTGCATGCAATGAGTGTATTACAAATTAAGTTAATAATAAATATGACTGATTAAAGTGATACAATTGAATTGTGTAAATGTAAATTATCCTAACTAATGTTACAAATGCGATTGTAGTTTCTTTGTTTGTTACGCTTTTATCGTAAAATCGGATGGACCGATTTAGACGAAATTTAAAACAGATATAGACGGAACCCTGGAGACGGTTATAGGTTATTTTTAATCCAGGTAAGCAAAGTAATTCCGCAGAACGTGGGCTAAACCGTGGGATACAACCTTCATACCTACATCAATCTTTTAGTCATATGATTTTAATTTGATTTCATATAAAACAATCTCGCATTTCGATTTCTGATAATTATGTTCCAATTATCTCTTTAATTGGAAAGGTATTTGTTTGTTGCTGGCAAAGAGTCCATAAATCATATGCTTCGGCCTATTTACTATTTCACTTTTAGGTAAAGGCCTCTTCTTGTACAGGCATAAGCATTGATCACCAAACTAGCTTAAGGCGAATTGGCAACTACATGCTTTTTGGGTTTTGAAACTACACATGATTCTAAAGTCACATTTGTACTTGCCAGGTTTCGAACTCGTACACTCGTGATGCCGGCGCCCTAACCACTAGACCAGCAATTACTGCGTTCTCATCATCATCGGCCTATATATTGTCCCACTGCTGGGCACAAGTCTCTTCTCATACAGAGAAGGCATGAGCATTGATCACCACGCTTGCTCAAGGCGGATTGGCGATTTCAGACTTTAAAGTCCAGGTTTCCTCAAGATGTTTATCCTTCACCGTTAGTCAGTGACGTCTAAGATATACTTAGAAAGTACATACGACTAGAGACTAGTAATGATACGACTTTATAAAAGTCATATTGGTACTTGCCAAGTTTCAAATCCGCCCTCTCGTACACGAGAGGCAGGTGTCGTAACCACTAGGCCACCGCATTGTATTGGTGGAATTTTTAAGGATTATCTACTCATTTCAATAAAACATTTAATTTATAAACAACAACTTTTTTAATGTCACTTAAACCTTTTGAAGAATAAACGGATTGAGTGCCATCGAGTTCTGTTAACCTACTTGTGTTTTTCAACGGAAACCTTTAAGGATCTATTTTATTTTTGTTATTATGAAGGAAAATACTTGCTTATTTAAATGTTTCGACGAAACACTGTTTTTTATTCAAAACGATACCTTTATGTATTTCCATAATTATTATTGTACGGTTTAGTGGAGCTTTTTTTTTCTTCCTGGTAAATTAAGGATTTTCATGATTGAGGTTTTATTTTGAACAGTAACACAAGTTATAATAGAAATATGATTCCTTGAAAACCTTGTATGATATATTTCTGATGCACGATGAAACTGTAGGTGCATCCATTCAAATTAAGTGTATATTAAATGAACTGTATTAGACAAAAAAAAACTAAGGTCTCTGCCCACTACCTCATATGTTACCATCGGGTACGATGATTACAAAAAAAAATCTTTTGACGACTACGATAAACTGAAATTATTTCCGTAGAATCTGTGTACAGAGTTGGCAGATCATATTTTTACGTACTCATTGATATTTTTGGGTGAAAAAATAATATTGTTACATACACTAATAGGCAGTTTAATCTTTTCCATGATTTTGGTCTTTGGTCTGAAAAAACAATGTGACAAAGGTTACATGGAAACTCTTTAGAACCTAGTTCAGACACACACTTGAGTGTCTGTTGGAACGATAAAGCGCAGTCATAGATCGTATTAATGTGTGATTACCTTCAATCAACCGGTTATCGTGGATTGTTTTAATTAACTTCTCATTGAGTGTCATTTGAATATTTAAATGCAACGCACGAACTGCTATTCTGATAGTAGTTTAAATGAATTACAGTTTAAACTCATGTACATGTCATAAATGTCCTTATAAGGCATTTTAAATCAGCCTTAATATTGCCAAAATGCGCATATATATAAACTGCAGTTGTGTATGTATGTCACATGTGCTTAGACTGTTAAAAGATGGGAAGGTATTTCAAATACGTAGCTTTTTTATTTATCATTCTGCTCGCGTTACGTAGATGTCCATTGTAATGTAAAAAGTGTTGTAAAAAATATATTAAGACCGGTATTTTAAGAATAAGGATATAGGTGCTATAGAATGCCAATCATTTAAGGATATCTTTGTGTATAATTTAGTAGGTAAAGAGATATGTAGATTTCCCAGGTGGTCAGTCTTGTAGGTGTGCGTAAACTGAAGGTTTGGTTGTGATATTGAGTGCATTCTAACATCATTTTTTTATTTTTACAAATTACCTCATAATGGGAATGTGACCCTTATTGTGAAGCGTTAAAGCAATTCGGTTTACAGTGCAAGAGCGATGTACAGGAAGAATAGTTAAGTCATTTTAACAATGGAATCTGAATCGCTTATGTATGTAATATCACATGAAAAAATATCCGGAGTATAGAGTACATGTTTCTTCCATGTATGAATTAATGAAGCGATGGCGACGTTTACCGCATAAAACCTTTATGAAAAATAGTTGAAGAGAAATATATAAAACCTTCGTATGCAATGTGCATTAAACAAGGGTATTAAACCTCTACCAAAAATTAAAACTGCCATAACTTTTTCCCAGCTCAACTTTTTTTGTCCACACTGACATTATAAACTAATATTTAAAGATACTTTTAAAAGATAAGCTGAACTTAACATTGTCGCCTGCTTAAGGTCAGTTGGACGGATTAGGAACTTTTTATATAAGTACTGAATATAAATAGTATATAATATAGAAAGGACATTTACGGATTAGGGTATAAGTCGTGAGTGGAGAGAAACGTGATCTTAATGTACCTACGTATGACTACCATATTTAGAAACCATCTAAAAGTGCAATAGTTATCTGGGTAATAAACGAACAAAACAGCTGTAATGGAGTGAACGTGATATTTTTTGGTACACTTTATTTACGTAATAATTTTTGACGATTTGAAATTCAGCAACATCATTGTCCTTCTGCTGTTATCTCACCTTATTTGGGTTTGACGTGGTATGTCTTTCTATTTCAAATATACATATACATATTTGTATCATAATACATTCAATTTTTGCATTTTTTAAATCTTTAATCGGAAAAGAGGGAGCGGAAGCACCTTACTCTGATATCTGTTAAGACGTTCGCTTGATATTAAGTGATATAATTCTCATAACTTTTCAAAGCTCTACAAGTATTCTCAAAGTAGATATTTCGTTAGCGCAGTTATGTTTTTGTTCTCACTGCTATTGGAACTGAGAGCTTTTGTTAGCGACTCCTGATGCAAGTTAGAAATCAATTTCATCATCCCTGCGTTATGCAAGTTCACAGACTGATTGAAAAGATTGCTTATCAACTAAGTACTGTACTTTTAATTGCTTTTTAGTCCCCGATATGTAAAAATAATAATACAATTAAGTTTGATTGCCAAATGAAGTAGATTTGAGAGCTGTTAGAATAATTCTAATGGCAATGGACTGATTTAATTACTATCAACATTGCAAGGTAAGTATCTACGGCTAGTTAACATTTGCATAAACTTAGCTTGCAAACTCCAATAGCTCGTAAAATTATACTTGAAGTGTTAGTACAAGATTAATAAACGGCTTTATTTATGTACATTATATTGTACTTAAGATATAAATAATTCGAATTAATTAATTTACAAAACTGACAGGAGTGAAAGAGAAACACTGATTAAGTGACTTGTCAAAATTTTGTTCCGTAATATTAAAATAGTTTTAATTAGGAAATAAGTGTTATTAGCATAAAATTATTAGTTTAATCGCTTTTAATTGACATAAATATCCAGGAATATTATTTTTTATGAAATATAATAACTATTCGCGAAGTTTGGAGTCGAGAAGTTGCCGGTAACCTAGCCAGCTGTCAAACAACGATATTCAAAGTTTGAATATTTGGATATAAACGGGAAGTATTGTTACTTTATTCTTTAATTAGCACACAACTTATAATAATAATTGATCCATGTCAGTAATTTGTTAAGATGACCCACCGACCAATAATTAGTGATATTCTAATACATAGCGGATAATAGCTTTGTTCATGAATCCTGTCTAATTTATTACAAGCATAAGAAATACTGATATCTTATAAACCTTATTAGATGCATACAAGAATCAGTATTATTGCGGAAGTTTTGTGTTATCCCATACAACAATTAAGATAGTTTTTTATTTTTAAATTAGAAAAGTGCCTACCCACAATCATTTCAATATACTTTTGAATAAATTGATTTGTTTAGAATTTTAGATAATAAAATTATAACAGTGGGCCTCACCTCATAATTTTTAAACATTTCCTTTGTAACATTACATTAATCAGTCCTCCTATCTTTCTTTTCATTTCTATTATATTGTCTTGTCTATACAATCAATTCTCACCCTTTCTTTAAAACTACTTGCAGTAACCAGTCCTGACACCATGCCTATGTTGACCCGTAAAGCTACTGCTCAGGAGATGTAGCTCAAATTAAATGCTGCTGTCAATGAACTGAAGGCATCCAATGACCACTGTCAACGACTGCTACAGGAGAGGGAAGAAAGTGAAGAAGAAGTGAAGAAGATTGTTGACAGAAACTCAAGCCTTAAACGGGAGCTAGTAGTCTTGCATCAGCAATACCAGGATGTTATAGATGAACGGGATAAACTCCAGGCGGTGACGGACGGGTTCAGTAACTGCAGTAATCTATATGAGGTAGCCTTGCGTAAGATTAGGGACCTAGAGGATCAGCTGATTCATGCAGAAGCAAAGATTTCATCTTTATATAGGGAAAAGGAATGTACTCAGGCGGTAAAAACTGATCACCTTTATAATGAGTTAATGAACTCTAAACTAGGAAATTCCCTTATAACCATTGATCTCACTGACCAAGACTCTTTTTTAGAACAAAAAAGTACTCAAATAAGTCATAATAAAGTTAAAAAATATGTTAAATTAAGTAAAATTATTAAGAAATGTAATATTCTTAAAAAGCAAAATAAGCACTTTTCTAAAAATATAAAATACAGGAAAGAACGTGCTGAACTGTTAAATAAATTAAATAATTATCAAATAAAATTAGAAGATAGCAAAAATATCTATGAAATAGACACTCAGCGCTTACAGACTGAAATAAATATACTGGAAGACTCACTAAATTCACTATATAACAAATATGTGATCTCCCAGAAACAAATAGATGAACACATCCTTGCTGCAAGTAAGTTAGTAGACATGTGTACTTACAATGCAGACAGAGTGGACTCGCTGACTATCAGCAACGCTCAATGCATTTGTCAGAGGGAATCTATACCAAATGACATGGAACCAGTGACCACGGAGAATATATCTCAGGTCAGTCATAAACCTGACATCACCACTCAAGCTAAAATTACTATTCATGACACATGTGAGACGTTACAGTTACACAATAGTTCTATGGTTAGTAATGGTAGTAGTTGTAGTAAAATTTGTAATAAGTCTATAGTATTCTCAGATAGTTTAGGAAAAGGTGTAGGGAAATTGCTTAGTAACAGCCTGAGTCATTCTACTATGAACTACAGCAACCCTGGGTCATCATACAAGAAAATTATCAGTTCAATAATTGAAAAACAATCATTCTATCATTCTTACACAAATATAGTAGTATTAGTAGGCAATAGTATTAAGGTCCAAAAAGATGATATCACAGATAGTGTTACTCAAATGTTACAGCTAAAATGTCATAAAATAATTTTGTGTGCTTTTCCATACTTTGAGTATTTGTCTGACCGACGGAACAACAGCATACATATGCTAAACCAACACATGCACTTTTTATCAAGTCACTTTAGTGACAAAATTATTTATTTTGACACCAACAGTTTTGTTGATAAATTAAGATCGACAAGGGATACTGCGTACCTGCCTATTAGATTTAGACGTCAAATAGCACGGCTATTAGCTTATAATATTAACTCAGACATAAGTAGTATGTCGAAGTCCTGTCCCCACTCCACAATTGTTAGTAATAATAATACTAATGTTTCAAAACTCAACTGTAGCATTACAGCTACAAATAGTTTTACAAATTGTACGAAGGAGGAACAATGCATGGTAAGTCATGACATGAGAGTCTCTGGACTCACTCCGGATTTAAACTAGTCCATAAGACAACAGAGGATACCATTACCATTAATAAGGAGCAAACTAAGGCATCTTCTGGCAATAAAGTAAATAAAAAAGGAGTAAAGAATACCTTGAAAGTATTCCATCAAAATATTCAAGGTATGTCTTCCAAATTATTAGAAATTGAATTGTTTTTAGAAAAAACAATGTTTGACATAATCTGCATTACTGAGCATTGGTTGAAAGACTACCAAATGCTAATTAATTATGAGAACTATAGTGTGGGCAGTTGCTTTAATCGAAAAACTATGCTTCATGGAGGTTCTCTCATTTTAGTTAAAACTAATATTAAATGCAAGCAGCGTAAAGACATAGTAGGTTTTTCGGTTGAACATAGCATTGAACTGTCATGTGTTGAGCTAGATAAGCATATTATAGTGTGCGTGTACAGACCCCCTAATTATCAAAACTTTGCTACATTTGAGTCCATAATGGAAGATGTCTTGGCAAAACTCTCACCGAGCAATAAAGCAATCATCATATGTGGTGATTTTAACATTAATATTTTACAACCTTCGTGCTATGTAAATAAATTATTAGAATTATTCCAATCATTCAGTTTAACTAATGTGTTTCTTGAACCAACTCGAGTAAGTTTAACCTCAGCTACTTGTATCGACAATGTTTTCTGTGGTTGTGATTATATAGAGAAAGCCATCGTGAATTATTTGCCTTCTGATCATAGTGGGCAATTAGTCAGTTTTAGGTGCAATATACCAATTGAAAAATTAAATATTAAATTCAGACCAACATCCTCGAGCAATTTAATGAGATTCGAGAATACCTTAGCTAGTAAGTTACAATGTGTTCAGGTCCCCGATATGGAAAATGTAAATAAGTTGTACACTGATTTCTTCTCAGTAGTTCACACGGAATTCAATAGTAACTTTAAAGTAAAGACGAAAAATATTTCTCCAAAATTCAAATTTAGCGACTGGGCAACCACAGGGATTAGGAAAAGTAGAGAAAGGCTATTTGAGTTGTACGGTCTCAAGCCTTTTAATAACACTGTCTCTTTTAATCAGCACGTCGCTTCTTATTCAAAAATTTTTAAAAAAGTTTGCAAAATTGCTAAAGCTTTGTATATAAGTAATAAAATTAAATTAGCTGACAATAAAATAAAGACTACTTGGAAAATTATTAACAATGAAACAAATAGAAGAAAAATAATTACCAACGATTTTAAACTGGAAACTTCGCAGGGCACGTTGAGTTCCAACGTAGAAGTAGCTCAGGAGTTCGTTAATTTCTTTACAAATATACCGTTAAAAACAACGGAAAATCTAAACTCCTCCCCCGCTCTTGCTATTGCATTGCTCAGCGAAAACGTTCGTAGCTGTTCTGTTCAATTTAGATTTGAACATATTAATACTATGTCAGTTATCAAAGCTTTTAAAGAAATTAAGATTAAATTGACAGAAGATCTTTGGGGAATGTCGATTAAAGTATGTCAATCTATAATAGTGACCGTGGCGCCTTATTTGGCCTTAATATTCAATTCGTGTGTAGATCAAGGAATCTTTCCTGATCTTATGAAATTTAGTAAAGTTGTACCTCTATTTAAATCCGGGGATAGTAAAAGCACTAATAATTATAGACCCGTTTCTGTGCTACCAGCATTCAGCAAGGTATTCGAAAAAATTATGCTAAATCAAATGCTACATCATTTTAACACCAATCACTTATTTCATAGGGAGCAGTATGGTTTCACCAAAGGACGCTGCACGACGGACGCCGGTGTCACTCTATTGAAACATATTTATGATGCTTGGGAGGAAGCAAAGGATGCCATTGGAATCTTTTGTGACCTCTCAAAGGCATTTGATTGCGTAAATCATGAAACTCTGTTGCAAAAACTTCAGTTTTACGGACTTGGTAAATTGTCACTTAGCTTGGTAGAATCATATCTTAATGATAGACGGCAACATGTTCAAGTAAATGGTGTAAATTCAGTGGGCCTAAAAGTCAAAATGGGGGTACCACAAGGATCAATATTGGGTCCGTTTTTGTTTTTAGTATATATAAATGATTTGCCGCATTTGTTCAAAGACCATCCAAAGATGGTGTTATTTGCTGATGACACGTCACTAATATTCAAAGTAGATAGACGTGCTCATCATTTAAATAATGTTAATGATGCTATTCTTCAGGTACATAATTGGTTTACCGCAAATAATTTAGTGCTTAATAGTACTAAAACTAAATGTATTAAATTCTCTCTACCAAATGTTAAAAGTAGTAATTGTGATGTTGTACTGAACAATGAGAAACTCGAGTTTATTGACAAGACTGTATTCCTAGGGATCACGCTTGACTCAAAACTTCAGTGGAGCCCCCACTTAACTTCCCTTTCAGGACGGCTTAGCTCTGCTGCCTACGCTGTGAGAAAAGTACGTCAATTAACAGACGTAGATACCGCGAGACTAGTGTACTTTAGTTATTTTCATAGCATCATGTCTTACGGTATTTTACTATGGGGACGAGCTGCAGACATAGATTCTATTTTTATTCTGCAAAAGCGAGCTATCAGAGCCATGTACAACCTCGGCAGTCGCGAATCTCTTAGGGAATTGTTTAAACGAATTAAAATCATGACAGTCCCGTGTCAATATATCTATGAAAACATTATGTATGTGAGAAAAAATCTTCACCTTTTTAGTAAAAGATGTGATAGACACCATTATAGCACTCGAGATGGCAACAAATTAATCCAACCACGCTTCAGATTGTCGAAAGTCCATACATCTTTCATGGGGTACTGTACTAAGTTTTACAATAAAATACCATCCAGTGTTCTCCAACTAGATGACACTAAATTTAAATTGTGTATTAAACGCACACTATGTAGTCAGGCATATTACAGGCTTGAAGATTATATTGCTGACAAGGATGCTTGGCTAACTGCTGGTCCTGCTCCACATTCACTTGGACTCTAATTAATTCACACCAGTAATAGTTGGTTATAATATTAAAATAAAATTTGTTTTGTATACTTTTCATGTGTTGATTTTAATGACATTTTGAATTTGTATCTTTTAATATTTTTTTTTCTTTCTCTTGACTAGTATTTTTTTTTTAATTGCTAGATTTCATTTTATTAGACAGAATAAATTATAGCATTTGTTTCATCTCTCACTGATGTACATGTGAGTACCATGTAACCATTTACTAAGTATTAATCATAAAAGTCTACTCGTAAAAGTTTAGTCTGGCATTTGGAGTATGTCATGCTCGCTTAAAGGCCTCGCTGATGGTGGCGCGTGTATTGGATCGTTTGATTCCCTTCAAAATGGTTGAGTTAAGCGGTGCTGATGCACGCGTCAAGTTCGTGAACGGGCGCTGTCAGTTGAGGCTGGTCATCTCTAAATTGCCAAGAATTAGCATATTAGAATTGTTAAATGTTAACATTTACATCGTTCTCACATAAAAAAAAAACATTATTGATGTATACAGGAACATTGTAAAACATGTTGAAAAAGAGTAACCATGGAGTTTCTTGCCCGTTCTTCTCCATAGGAATCTACGCTTTGGAACGGGCAAATAGCTTCAACTTTCTTTTCGACAAACTGACAGACTTATGACTCTTTGACAATTCAAAAGTGCCTGTAAATGGTCTAGTTGAAATAAATGATTTGAATTTTGAATTTTAGAGTGCTCGAGACTAAACCTGAAACCTGTATGAAAAGTTCAAGTAACGTGTTGATAAATAATTACATACTACCATATTTGACGAAGTAGATATGATGATTGGGAATGTATGGCCATAAAGCCGGGTACACAATGGAGATCAAAACATGTCTATTTAGTGTTATATTATTTTGTATGAATGATGCGTAACCGTGTGCAATATGGCCTAAAATAATGTAAAATATATTAGATAACCAATATGTTGGAGAGAACTAAATAATATTTTATTTAAAAATGTGATAAAACATTCACATATTCTATAATTTCATTATAATAATTGTCCGTTTCGTTTTACCTATTGACATTTAAATGTAATGTTTTGTTTTCAATATTTCTTTAATATTTAAGATGTCATACACTTTATAACATGAAATAAATAAAACTTTTAATTTGAATGTAATTACGACAATAGCTCAAACTGATCGTTAATTAGGTATGATGTAACTACTACTATTGTAGCATTCGCACTACCGGAATTTGGTCGAGTTTTGGACATTATTCACTGAAGAAAGTTTGCCAATTCACGTTCATACAAGCGATTCCAACATTCGGAATATTGTATTCTTCGTGTTTGAAAGTGTGTACAAGGCTTAATTCAAGATTATAAATTGAATAACAAAAGTCCGTATCAGCTGCAGTGGCCAGTGACTGCTTCTCATATAATATTATGTTAAAAGTAATATTAATATAATTAAGTTGAAAATTTCAGCTGGTACATACGTAGAGTTATTGCGATTCTGAAAAGATGAAAAGACAAATAACAGTAGCTGTCAATGGTGGGTAATATAAGATTGCGAATAAAATCCGGAAATAGAATCGCATCGAAAATAAAAGTAACAAACGAACAGATAAGATTAGTAAGGAGCCTAGGTATTTCGTTTTTGATGCAGTTTCGAAAGTGGGTCTCGACAAGACCCACTAAACTGGGTTGGTATCGCTTTTGTTTTACAAATGCACTTAAAATGTAGGCACGTTAGACTTTACAGGTATCGTAGTTACTTGGTTTCTTTTTGAGCTAATTGGTTTTGCAAGCCCTCAATAAAGCTTACAACACACATGCACTAGGTGTTCAAAAATAAAATAATAAACTTAATTACTTCAATTATCCATTGTTAGGTTCGTGCAGTTAAATAAATCATTTACACTCAATCACAACATACTAACTAGGACATTTAAAAAGGCAAAATTTGACTGAAATAAATGTACTTATCTTTTAGTAATCCACAAACTGGTAGCTATCCTAATTAATATAAAATCTGATTGTTTATTTGTTTCTTATAATTTCACGGTGAAATGGTTGAACGGATTTAGATAAAATTTTATATGAGCATAGATAGACGTTAGGGTCGTTAAAGTGCGTGAAACACCCTCAGAATACAGGTGAAACCAAAGGAAACAGCTAGTTGACATATAATCCCTTTATTTCAATCTAAAATAATGCATGTACAAAGTAGTCAACTGATATTATTACCTACTTCATTCTCATAATATTTCAAAAGGTATCATCTAAGTAAGATAACATAAAAGTGTGCGCAAATAGCTTTCCCTATGATGGTACTGAGAAAATTAGAAACTGTTCCACGAATTCATTTTGTTGTGACGGGCAAAGGTATTCATAGATATTATTCTTTCTATAGAAAATCGATCTCATACATCAAGTGTTGAACTCCAAATAAACTAAAATGAGGATTCTGTCTGAATGTTGATCATCACCCAGATAGCTAAAAGTTTTAAGATCAAAATCTAAAACAATCTTATTTAAAAAAAACCCCTCTAAAGAAATAAGTCTTAATCGCGATAAACGTGAAACATTAACTTTAATTGTGCTACTTATTAAGAGAATAGAATAGATGTTCTCGTGGACGCGCGGAGGCGTGTTCAATGCACAATATGCCTTTGTGGTAAACTGGAGCGATCTGATAAGTCAACATAGTTGCCATTTTCATTCGAACAATACGTTATACCGCTCACGTTTGCATAAAAGCGTCCCGCTGTCACACCGAAGTGTAGCATAAAGCAATCGGCCTTTTAAGGCAAACATTGAGTGTTCATTGTTGATATGAAGCGCGATTTATTGTTACGTACGCGTCGGCGCCCGCGGATAAGATAGACGATAAAGGGCTTTTATATGTAAATTCGTGAAATAAAAGTAAATCCTTTTTATGACTGTGTAGTAGCGACTTTGTAGAAGTTAAATTATTATATTATCGTCTTAAAATATCAAGGTTCAATACAGTTTATTTAAATTTTGAATTGCACAATTTGACGTGTCCCGCAAAAAAGAGGTTTTAATTTTCGGTAATATTGTATTATGCGTTTAGGTGTTACACGAGGCCGTTGGTGATATTTCCTAAAGGGAAGCACCTTACACAAAGACTTGTGTAACTGTGAGACGTGACGTGTTTGTAGACGTCATAACATTTCACATACACGCTTAATGGAGTAGAGAACTATGGTCTATAGAATTATTGTATTGTAATGAAAAACTTTGAAACTAAAACAAAAAAGGTTAAAGTTATGATGAATGCCAGTAACTAAGTAAGCTATACAACATGGTTTACGTAAACTAAATGGTTAAACTCAAGCTGTCAGATTTAGTTTTATTACTTGAATTATAACCGTTGTTAATCTAAATAAACATGTATTATAATAAAGATTAAAAAACTCGCTTTTAAGGAACATAAAGTTCATTACATTTCAACCTCATAATTGATATTTTTTCCAATAATTAAACGAATTATGAATATAATATTACGAATATAATAGAACACTTCCCTATGTAAAGTAGCTACATTAAATTCCGTGTTAGCAGTTATATCGCGTGATATTTTTCTGGTCTACGCTATAGTCGCGCTGGCAAGCTTTACTAGATCAAGGCAATCCACGACAACACAGGTAGTAAGTTGGCATAAGCTAAACATAAACTGGCCTACCCCCGCAAAACGAGTCCAGCTCGAACTACATTTCGATTGTTGTCTCAACTCGATGTTTGTAATCGAGTGCTTTTGACGTCGGAAATGTATGATTAAATGAACGATGTGCCTCCGAATAAATTGATTTAGCTGTATACTTATGTACGAGCCGTAATTTTTTTGTTACCGGCACATGACCGCGCCTGTTCTTTCCCGACTAAGCGAATAATTAGAAAGCGGCTCAGGATTTAAGTTCATATTTTGTTACTTTTGACAGATTAATTATCAAAAGAGTACATTTACCTTCATTGCCTGATTTCTAAAAACATTAATCAATTAATGAAAAGAAAAATATTAACCATACTACGACTTTTTTATTTTGAAGTTATGTCTCATCGTTACATGTGACGTTGTAATCAAACTAATAACGTACATATTATGTGGCGGGGCCAGACAGTTACGCAGTGATGATAATGGGTATAATACATTATCATAACAGATGTACAATACTTCGTTATTGGCCGGGACGGTTGAGGACCTCAAGAAGGTTTGCAGAACTTATTTTTAGTTAATCACATTACCTGATTATGTTATCTATATTATGATAATTTGGTTAATACATGGTCAATACAGCAATTTAGAGGTTTCTGATCTTAAGAATATTATCAACGTAAGTTTGCATGTGTATGAGTTACTCAATCACGCAAAAACTGGTAAGAATTATTAGGTACTCAGATAGTTTTTTATCAATAAAAACTTTTTCTTTTTTGGACACTTTTCTGGAGTCGAAGTGATATATAAACTTATTCGAATACAGTATTGTAAATTCATATTTATGTAAATAACTTGTGGCTTCTTACCCTCAAACATTACACTATAATTAAAGCCACAAAATGATAGTATTAGCTCTATAAAGTGGGTTAACTTTATGATAATTATGTGAGATAGTTGTACAAGAATGACGTCCAGTCATGGCGACGCGGAATGGTATTTGTTATTAGCGAAGGCCTTGCTTCAGTTTGTTCAATGTTGATTTTTTGTTTAGCGTACATTGTAATTATAATGAAAATGGACAAGTCTTGATTGGATAATAAGTAGCCGCGTACATGGTTAGAGCGGTATTGATTGGTAAGTGGTGTATTTTTTTTTTGATGACGCATTATTATATTATATTCTAGTAAATCGGAATTCTATCGTAAAAGGTTAAAGGAATTAGTCTTTCTTCTGCTTACATGTCAATGGCTGAGAGCGAGTAGATAATGCTGATCGGTTTATGGTAAAATTTCAATTTTCCCGCTCAGAAATTTGCAACTTACTGCGGCGTCTGAAGCCTCAATGTGAGGTTTTTTTCTGCAAGTGATAAGGCACAAAACAACAGTTTAGAGCCATTATAATACATAAGATGTATATGTATTCAATTAATATAATCAACTAGATCTAAACAAATAATCTTTCCTTTAATTTCAGATCATGTTCATTTAAATTACAGGAAAACACTTCATCGATAATGCTTTAGATATTTACTTGTCCAGATTAGTAAATAAAGTAAGTAAAGGCAAGGTCATAAATAAATGATATTGCGACTTCATAGATTTGGATGAAACATAGTTTATAACCTGGATTAACACAGTATTTTAAGCCGGTTGTGCGAAGTAGTTCCTTCAGAATGAGGACGAAACCGCGGGAAACAGCGAGTCTAAAATATTTTTGTATGATCTATAGAGTTCAAGTATTGATATTAGACTTTGTAAGCATATACGATATAATACAAATTTCCAGTTGGGGTATAGTTAAATTAAATCACTTTTTGAAGACCTATCATCATGAGATTTTTACCAGAAAACTTTCATTTCAAGGTAAGTTTGATATTGTGTTTTGCGTCTTATTGATAGATAATGTGTTTGTGTTGTGGGCACTGTGTTTTACTTCCAAACTGATAGTTTGTTTACCAATAAATGGTGCCCCTACAACTCAACTAAACAATTGTATCGAACGCCGCCTCAGGCTTAACCCTGTAACAACAAACATAACATAACTTCAATGTTATTACAGTAATCGGACGTAATAACGGAATATCAGATTATGTAATAAAATTATAATATCTCTATATTGAAAGAAGATTGGTCTAAGGAATAGATCCTTCAAACTTCAACTACCAGCATAGATTAATATTAGTCTCCACGCTACTCCGACTAGGTAGATACCGCGCTATACTAAAAACAATAGCTCCGTGAATGCGGCAACTTATTATTGTAGTGTAAGTGAACCCAGTGATTTATTATTTTTCTTGTATTATATTCACAATTCAATTTCAATACCTATAAAACTGGCATTTTACTTTTTATATGTCTAGAATTATTCATACGTCAATACAATTTTTTTTCTTACTACAGTTGAAATGTTCACTATTTTTTATGAAATTTACAAAGCTAAGTTACCCGTACTAAAAGCTTTATTGTACTCGTACATGTTCTCGTCTTCTGATAAATTTTGCCTAATAGTGTGTAGTCGGTACATCATACTGTAAAGGTCTAACATATCTTGCTAACATCTTGATGAATTAGTTCCGAGATAGGCGGTTCTATTAATTCTCGTGTCACAGTAAAAGGAAGTAAGGCCCATTATAAACGGCAACTTGTAGCAGCGACACAAACGCGTTTCAGTCTCAATGTAGTATCGATATAATCGCAAATCGTCTACGGCTACACATATGCGTGACGCGATTCAGTCGCGCGGCTGTCAAAAGCGCGTTTGTATCTAAAGTCGCAGTGTATAAAGGGCCTAAGTTGCGACACTCGAGTCTCACAAGACGTGGTTCGTTCAACTTTGCTCCCCTTTGCACGCGATGGACCCTGGACAGCTGTTCCAGAATGTTACTTATTAAAATTTCGCAGTTGGGTGGATTCTTTAAGACGTGGTGTTAGTGCTAGAGGAAGAAGCGGGAGTTCTTAAACGTTTTTCTTTATTGGAGGTTAATAATGACTATTATAAATATTTAATATTATTATAATTTTTAGTGCAAGTAATATTTATTTAATAAAGAATAGTGCTGATCCATGCACATACTATCACTAATATCCGCCATAAAAAATATTTGTTTAACAAAATATCTTCAATGAAGATTTTTGATTTTGTAAACCATACCTACTCCGTTCCTGGTAACAAATAGGAAGTTTGCAACTTATAAAGGAACTAACATTAATCTAAGATAAAATTAATGTTAATTAACATTCCACATAAATTATAATAAATGCTATAAAACAATGATGTAATTTGACTTTCAATTACATCAGCTAAACGGCCCACCCCCACTTCCCGCCGGCGCTAAATTTCAATACGTACCTACCCAACAAGGATATCTAAGGTTGCGAGGCTAACATGCAGTTTATCTTTTTTTAATCTATACTAATATTATAAAGAGGAAGGATTTGTTTGTTTGTTTGTAGGGGTTTAACTCAAAAACTACTGGACCGATTTTAAAATTTTTTTCATCGTTAGAAAGCTACATCTTTACGAAGTGTCATAGGCTATATTTATTTCCAGAAATAATTAGGGATCCCTACTAAAATTTGAATAATGTAAACCAATGTGTAAAAAAAAATTACCACGCGGGCGAAGCCGCGGGCGGAAAGCTAATTATAAATATAATTTATCATTTACAAAATTACAAACAAATGTGTGTTTTTTTGTTACGCTTTCACGGCAAAACGGCTAAAACAATTAAAAAAAAAATGTAATGTCATAGATATATGTATTTAACCCTGGGCAAGAATATAGAATTGTAATCATGGTGCAAGAATAATAATTTGCGGGAAACATTTAGTTCGTACTAATATTATAAATTCGAAAGTAACTTTGTTTGTTTTCGCGGTTTCCGCTGAAACAAATAAAAAGAAAATTAACATAATTCGATACAATTGAGATTCCAAAACCGTTTTTAACTCAAAAACGCGTTCGTTTCAGTAATGCAAACAAGGCCTATTAATTAACAGTTTGCGAGTGAGACTTTGAATTAATTAAAACTTATCGTTAGTGTCGTCTGTTCTAAGTAGTACCTAAAGTTCATTGTATAAAATTTTGATTAATTTTAATAGGTTGAAAAAATAACGTGAATGAAGTCACGTTATTTTTTTTCTTAGTTCGTATACATTTAACACAGAAGAGCTAGTGGCTCGCCGCAGGTCGACCGATCAAAGATTAAGCTGCGGTTGGCGAGGTCGGTTCGTAGATGACTATGACAAACCAAGACTCCTCCGTGCCTTGGAAAGCACGTTATGCCGTTGCAGTCGCCGTCAGAAGCCACAAAATCTGACAATCACTGTTACCTGGTAATTGCACTGTAGAGATTAGATAGTCGCTCCATGTAAAACACTTGTACTCAGCTGCATCTGGCTAGACTGGAAGCCGACGGAGGTTTAGCAGATGATGATATAAGTTTAACACACATTCACTATTAACCTTTGGGTTCTTTATTCAAATTCAGTTAGATTGATATTAATTATCGCAGATTTACCTAACCTTAATTATTATAACGTATATTACGTTTTTAAAACAAAACAAATAATTATTTTTGAATACGAAAAATTGACTGTTAGTATCATTTCTTCCATTGAAACCATCCTTGATTTCAATTTCAATTTCAACAAGGTCATAAACCAAGGTCGTCATAGGCATAGGGGCAAAAACATGAACGAAACTCGTTGTAATACATGTATGTGTAACTGGTGCTTATGTGTACGTGTGGTGTACGTAAGAGCAGCGTACGCGCATGCAACCGGTTCATACGTCACACTCTCGTGACTGCACGCGATGTCAAGTTCATGTGTTTGTTTATTGCTCATATGGATACGTGCTTATGTATATGTGTATACTAGTTTTTGTATGCGGTTTTACCTGCATACTAAGGGAACTATTTCACGGATTTCACCCATCGGAGTACAAAAGCTATGTACTTCACCAAGTTTCAGTCTTCAGATTCAAGAACATACAGAGTTAGTTTCGTATTTATTTATTTATTTTCAGGAAGACAAACAGCACAAAACTACTTCAATAAAAGACATTATAACACCATGTTTTATAATACATATTAGTAAGGCCATACTCGTATGTAAGCATAAATGTTTTCTTCGACAGTAATGTGATTGGCAAATAAAGAAGTTCTGATACATCGCCACAAACCCGATTGTCATGACAGTACTACAAGAAGCTTCAGTGACTTGTTTTAAATAGTTGAAATCAGTGCTTTTAAGTTAGTGATTAAGGTCCAGGAAATGTTTCAAATCAACACGTTGCCCTATTATTATAATAAGTTTTGCTTTCATGACGGAACGGCTGTACCGATTGAAATGAAATACGGTATGGAGATATGTAGTGTAAAAACTGGGGAAGGACACACAGGGTAGTTTTTATTCATGTTCGTTCAGTAATTCTACTAGGGTATGGGTAAAATCACAGACAACTCAATAACGCTACATACGTGGCTTTGGGTGCCATATATTTTCAATGGTAGGACTCCACTATTTAGGGATGAGTCTAACCGTGAAAAATTGCTAGTTTTTTAAAAAACCCGTAGATAATTTATCAATCACTCATAAAAGGTACGAGCATAACACGAATAGAATATTTTTTAAACTATCTTAGTTTAATTTTTTTACGAAACACTATCAAAGTGACTGGGTTATTGTGTGTTTTATTAACATTGGGTTCACCTCCACGGGAATACTATGAAAGGGTTTAATTAGGAGCGAGTTCATTGACCGGGCCATTAGATGTTAGCATTTTACCACGGACCTTTTTATTTATTATTCGTTTATTTATTCAACGATCCTTTATTTAAATTGGTTTTAGGGCTGACGATACGAATCGGCCTGCACAGTTAAATTGCTATGTAGGTATGTATTGCTGGTGCAATGAATCCTATGTTGGGCTATAGGCCACATTAGAAAATATAAATAAAGGCTATATACATACTACATAGCCTGTATGATGTGTAGCCGAAACTATTCAACTTTATCTGATGGAAAGTTTCATGGGCCCAAAAATACATTAAAAATAAAGTATTTGAAATCGGTACAGAGCAATTATATTTTGAGGTAATTTCCTCATAAGCAGATCTGCCTAAATATTCTACAACATGGATGGGTTACTATTACAGAACTAGATAGTACTTCATTCACTTTATCCATATTTTTTTTCTCAATTTATACATAGCTCCACTATTGACAACCCTAAGTAAGTAAGGCAGATGCCTATTTAACGATTCGTTTAAGGTTAATACGATTTTATTAAGTGAAAAATGTACCTTTTCATGGAATCATTAATAATTGTACTATCAAACGTTAAGATGTCTGGCTATTTATTGTGCGAGCTCAGTAATCCAAACATTACAGAGACAATAAAAAGTACTATGAATGTACAATTAGAGTTTGCATGAGTACCACATGCTGAAAACAAAGGTCATTGATTTAAAGGTCCCTCGTCGGAAGCGTTCGCCCATGATGTACGTTTCCGATACAAGCCTTTAAAGATACTATCTGTAAAATATTGATACGATACACAGCAGTGAATTATAACGCAATGCTCAAAATGGAATCTAAAATGCACGTTATAGGCGATGCTCCCTGTACCTGTAAAGGAAAACCTTTATGAAGGCGTTTGATACAATTTTGGAATAATGATTGATCTACTGCTTTTACAGGTGCATTCAAATAGGTTCCAAGAGTGGCGATACCTGAATGTAGGTCCACAACTCCGCACCCTGGGCAGCCATCTTCGCCAGCGCAGCCAGCCAGTTAAGTGCTAGCTTAGCTGGCTGGCTTATAATTTACGAAAGCAAAAGGGCTTCACAAAAAATAATAAGACAATCACACTTTATAAATTACGTCATAAATATTAGTTTTTTAATTAATTGAATTGCCATTAATTTTCCTTTTTTCCTGTTACCTCGTGAATATTATGCTATAATTTTTTAATGGGTGAAATTGTTCTCTTGTGAAATAAAATTACATCTAAAGTAAGATATTTTACATTTAAATTAAAGTGAGCCTACAAATACAAATTAAAGTAAGAAGTCATTGACACTTAGGCAGATATTCCTTTTACCTCACAGTACCAAATTCTTAATTTTAGATCAACGTACACTGGTGACTTAATTGAGATCTTCTATTACGCGAGCGTATGTAATTAGTATTACGCAATATGAAGGGGTAATTTAAAATTTTTGCACATCAAGGCAGGTAATCACGTCAAGTGAACGGCCCTTTATCAATGTTCAAGGTGAACAGGGAAGTACGTCGAATCTGGAGTCAATTTCATATGTATACCGATTTGTTTAGAGTTGAAATTAGCATTATCTCGAAGCCCGCGCCGGCGGACACTGCTTTTGGCGCCTGCGCCGCCCCGTGGTCCTTTTCTAACCACCGGCGACCTACAGCCAACGCCTAGCCGCATATTTGCTGACGTCACAAAGGTATCTGGAATACGCCTACGAAATTGATTGGTATATAAGCTGTAGCCTAGAGGGTAAGGATAACAGTTGCTCTCTGCTTAGAAAACAACACAGACCACAATGTACAAGCTGTTGGTGTTGTCCTCCGTACTGGCCCTGGTGGCCGCCAAGCCCAGTGGACTCGGCCTCGGCCTCGGCCCTCTAGGCCTCCATGGCTTAGGCTTGGGAGCTCCTTGGGGTCTGGGTGCTCACCTAGGCGCCCCGTTGGTCGCGCCACTTGCCGCCCCAGTCGCTGCCCCGCTCGCCGCCCCTGTTTTGGCCGCTCCCGTTGGTCACGCACCCGCTGTCGGAGTCGCCGGTCCTGCTGTGGTCGCCGCGCCTTTGGGTGGTGCTGCCTACAACTACAGGGGACCCGTGTCGCTTGCTCCCGGACAACCCGCCAGCATCTTGGCGCAGGACGGCAGGCCTCTTGATACCCTCAGTGTGAACGCCGACCGTGCCGTGCACTACACTGCTAGAGCAGTGGACCATGCTACTGGTGCGCACGCGCATCTGCTAGGAAAGCGCTCCGCCCCGCTGCTCGGCGCCGCGTGGTCGCACACGCTGCCCGCTGTCCACGCTCTAGGACCCGCTCCTCTAGCCATTCCCGCCGCTGCGCATCTTGGCTGGCGCGCACCAGTCGCCCCTCTGGGCCTGGGACCGTTGGGTCATGCCGGCGTCCTGGGACATCATTGGTGAAATACTGTGTACACAAAATTTAGCATATTCGACAATATATCTGCCTATAGTTTATAAAGAGAGTTACCCGGAAAAAAGCATTTTTCTTTCATATTTAATATCCCTTTTGTTTACAAAGATAAGTAAGAGTGTGTGGGCTAGCTTACTTACATCAACCTAACATCAACATTATCGTGTACGTCGTGTTTAAATTATTAGCTATTTATCTTAGTACCTAGTTATTTGTGTCAATGGTATTTTTTTTTGTAAAGTTTGATTTCAGAAAGGATAAGTCTTTGGTTAGCTCATACAGACATAGATAGATTAATCTTGATAAGCATATACTCGTAATATATCATTTTACTCTACCTATATATACGTGCTAAGAGTCTTTTTTCAAGAACTTATTTTACATATTCATTTAATGTGTCTGTCGGAATCTTACTGTTGTTGTCGTTGATTTTTGGTTTCTTTCACTTCTTCAAACTTTTTATTTTCAGAACTCAGTGGTCTTAAAACTTTTCTTCATTCGCATAAGGTTGTCTATGTTCACACATTGCATTGTTTTCTGCGTCATTTTCTTATTATACATTGGTTTGATAAGTTTGGTTGCAATTTATTTAAGGCTAGATTGTGTCGTTGCACAGATTGATACACACTTGATTCTTCTTTTTTTCTACTATGTTTGTATTCGCTGGCGCAATATTTTTAACCATATTTTTCATCATTCATAGCTAATAGTTCGGTATATGGAAATTAGAAAGCATATTTAACCCCAGAAAAAACAAAGAGGTGTTAGAAGTTATCCGTGTGTCAGAGGCATCGTGCCTCCTAAACGAATGAACTGATTTAAATGCGATTTTATTATTGAAACTTAGCGTTATCCGGATAGTTAGGAGCTATAATTGATCAAAATTAATTTAACCCGTTTAAAAATTATGGGCTGTTTTAAATAAAAAGGTGAAATATTTTCGTAATCAACAAAAAGCAGTAGGTAGCAGAACTAGCGTACTGTCTATAGAAAAAAAAAATCTGTTAAGATTTTTCAAAAATTTAATGTTATTAAAATATAAAAAGACCAATGCATGTTTATCGGGAATTGTATACCTATTTATATAACTGTATAACCATTATAATAACTAATGTCATAAAAAAAGATGATTTTAAATCAGATTTATTCTTTAAGTATTAAACTTGCATGCTATTATGTATTATCGCGATTCAAAGTAGAATCGAAATTAAATAAAACGTAATGTTATCATTCCATGGTGAGTAAAAAAATATTTACTTCATACAAGACTCTTCCCACGACTTCATTTGCTTGGAGTTCAAATTGCGTTCCTAAACCGTCATAAGAGTATCCTATATATGAACACAGGTAATAAACTATCTATTTGTCGATCATCCAAATCTAAACATACAAACTTTCACATTTCTAATACTAGTAGGATACCTGTAAAGAAGTGCATTTTAATTGCTTTGTTCGTAGGAATTAATTTCTCGGAGAAAAGTGGTCTTTTCATGGCCAACCATGCATTCCTGCGACGCCTATCATGTTAATCTTATCACACGAGTATATAAAGCGTCAGCCACGGCAAGAATGCATCAGTGCATCTGAGCTGAGATTACAACACAGACCACTCTACATACAACATGCTGAAGCTGGTGGTGTTGTCCTGCTTGGTGGCCGCGGCGGCAGCTGGAGTGTTGGCGCCCTTCGCCTACACTGCGCCACTGCTGGCGCCCTATGGCAACTACAGGGGGCCTCTGTCCCTCGCACCTGGCCAGCCTGCTAACATCCTCGCCGCTGACGGCAGACCGCTCGACACCTTGGACGTGAACTTGGACCGCTCCGCGCACTACACTGCTAAGGCGCTAGAGGGTAGCGTGCACCTGTTGAAGAAACGCTCGGCTCCCCTGATCGCGCCGCTCGGTCACGTTGCGGTTGCTGCCCCCCTGATTCACGGCGCGCCGCTCGCCTATACCGCGCCGGTGTACAGCTCACGCCTGGCCGTGGCTCCCGTCGCATACGCAGCGCCCATCGCTCACTACACTCACTGGTAATTAATCTTACTACTTCTCACTCTGTAAATACAAAATAATATATTAAACGATTTTTGAATGAATCCGTTTGTCTTTCTTGTCTCCCAAAATAGTTTTATTTTATCAGAGAGAATATGAGAAAATCATAATAAGTTGTAAAAAATTGTTTGGCCTAATTTAGAATATCCTAAGATTTGGGTTGACTTGTGCATAGATTCTGTTTGATAATTCGGCTAGACGGCTTGTACAGACAGTTTTGTTGTCAAAAGTTTAGTTTTGACTCAATGAAGTTGCGTGAATATTCTTAATCGGTATCGTCATGAAGTAAATAGAACACCTACTCAAACCCATGGTATAAGCAGTCATCAGGTTGTAAGAAATCAGAGTAACATTAAGTCTCGTCGTTGAATTCGTGGTCCTATTCAATGTAATTAAGTAGAAGTCATTAAATGTAAGTTTTATTTATCTACTTTTGAGCAACAATTTATTAACAGAAAGTATTTAATAAGAAAAAAAATAAACAAGTGCGTGTCGGGCCACGCGCAGTAGGGTTCCTTAGTAGGAGTTAGTTAGTCGACTATAGCTCTGTAACCGGTTAAGCCTACTTAGCCGTGATAGTTTTCCTTGTAATTTCATTACATGTACTACGTCTGTGATTTTTTTCACATTTCTAGGTACAGCCATTCAAAAGTTAGAGGGGGGGGTAACTCGTATCGATCAAAAAAAATCACTTAAAATCTAGATATTTCGCAAATGGCTCGCTTGACTGAAAAATGGTCTTCACACACCCATAATATTTTTTAAAGACCTATCTAACGATACCCCACACAAAGGGGTACGCGAGAAAAAAATATTCATCCCTACTTTACATGTTTGGGAGCTACCCTAAAAAAAAATATTTTTCAAAATTTTATTTTACCACTTTCTCGGCGTGATCAATATACATATTCATATCAAATTTCAGCTTTCTAATAACAAGAACCACGGAGCTATGCCGCGGACAGACAGACAGACAGACAGACAGACAGACAGACGGACAGAGCGAAACTATAAGGGTTCCTTGTCGGACTACGGAACCCTAAAAAGGAAGTATAAATATTCTAATATAAAATCACTAAATAATGGAGATTTTTTTTTCATCGCCGTAAACTGGAAGTATCCTCAAGAGGCTGGCAGCATTGCATTATTATTAATTTAATGAAACCTCCTGTAAACATCTGTAAACCTAGCACGCGGGTAGAAAAGCCCGTTATTTTCACCCTTTGTCTATGGAACACCTAGAGAAAACGCACTTCACCACCACCTTAGGCTTTCTGTAAGGATTAATTGGCAAATTAAAATTGTTAAAAGGTCATATCTTTTAGTTGTATAAAGAATTATATTTATCTAGTCCCATTATGATTTGGTGGAGATCTGTCGAAGGCTGGAAGGAAAAGCTCTTCAGGTAATGTCTATGGCCAAGAACATAGCCCAATTTCGAATGATCGTCCATGATGACGTCTGCTGACTCCATGTACACACACACACGCGCATGCTGTATAGACTATAATAGTTTATTTGATACTCTTCGATGTACAAACCCATAATCTAAATAAAACTAATCAATTAATTACACTTAGGAGAGATTACGTTGACGACTGTACTAGTACAAACTGTGTCGCAGTCGACAACTTGTTCCGCATCATAATTAATCATGTCTCAGGTGTGATATAAAAAATAAGATTTAAATTGTGCAAAAATCGATTTACAAATCAATAACAATGGGCAGAGTATATAAAATACTAAAATAAATATTATAATTACATTTATGTATTGTTATGTATAATTATTTGTGTAATGTGGTGTGTAGATATGTATGTGTAATGAAAGTATATAGTTGCGTGTATGTGAGTAAAAGAGTAAAGCTCTTTTGTGGCCGTTAATGATGATGATGACATACGAGATTTACAGACGCGCTCTACAAATTGTGAGAAGTCAGGTTTTTTCGTTAATATCATCTATCGAATCAACCACAATAATAGAATCTACTAATGGCCGTTTGCTTAAAACATTTTTTACGTATGTCACATCATTGCTCTTAATATTTTGCATGATTTTAATTTTTTATTTTACCAAAAAATACCTATATATGTATAAAAATAAGTAAATATCTATATATATAAAAATGAAACCCGTTTTCCGTTGTCACGACATAGCATGAAAACGGCTTGACCGATTTGGCTGAAATTTGGTACCGAGATAGAGGGGACCCTGGAGAGGGTTTTAGGCATTTTATCTGGGTGCGTGAAGTAGTTCCCCCGGAACGCGGGTGAAACCGCGGGCAACAGCTAGTATACAATAAATCTTAAGATGCAAGTCAATAATAGTAAAATTATTTAGTTTTATCTCCAATTTTGGCGGAACTTGAATGAAAGTTCTTCCATTTTATTTTATTTTAAGCACAACTGGGTGTTAGTTAATCCCCGTATAAAAGTAAAAATAACCTTTTAAGGGCCAAGTTCACCGATAGATGGAACCTAATCGCCTCGTTAAATAAAAACGTTTTTTAACCACGAAGCGGAAATTTTCGTGTTATCCACTTCTCGTCCAACCCCGGATTGGTAATCGACTGTTTTAGGAATAAAAACCCCAAATGAAAAGGTATCTATGGTAAGACAGAAGTTTGAATTTATGGTAAACAGCTGTTTTGAGTTGATCGGACTGTTATCTTGTCGGTGAACTTGGGCCTAATTCGGCTCCCCGTCAAGACGTGTTGTAATGTAAATAACAACAACTTGGCAGTACCTACGCGTGTCCCATATCACAATACCGTTAGATCAAACAATATCCATTTCAAACGCAACATAGCGTTCGATTACGTGTCGCTGACATCCGATACCTGAAGGTCTTCTGGTAGCTGTCAATTAACAGCGAATTGATATTGATATTTACATAACATGTACTGCCTGTATTTGTTTTCCGTTTGGTAAAGCCCAGTTAAAACGTGTTTGCATTTTTTTTAAGTGCTTTTAAAAAAATATTAGTCTAGTTGTTACAATTTAATGGCAATAATTATGCTTTCGTGTATACATATTCATTTGTTTTGCACTAATATTTTGCTTGAAACTTTGCCATGACAATAGAATAAATATTTTACTCATTTATACTTACGTATTTTGTAGTCTGGTAATTGAGTTTAATAAGTAACCATTCATTTAGATCACACCAAAATAAAACATTCAGTGCAAACAAATCGAGCTATTAGATGTGAATACGGCTGTCGAAATATGGGTGTACCCTTTAGTTAAGTAGCTTTGCTTTGCTTAATCCGTTCAGGAAAGCAGACACGATGGTTCTTGGCTACGTCATATTTTAACCAAAGTAATTAATAAAACAAAATGTATTCCGTAATATGTTTATTATCAGTAAGTCCAGGGTGTGAGGATGTTTACCAGCGAGCGTAAGTGATGGGTGCGCCTGAGTATGCGATAGATCCCGCGGCCCAGCGCGAGCCGTACAGGGGCGCGGAGTAGGCGAGCGGCGCGCTGTGGATCAGGGTTGAGCCGAGAGACACGCGACCGAGCGGCGCGATCAGGGGAGCTGAGCGTTTCTTCAGGAAGTGTACGCCACCTTCGAGCGCCTTGGCAGTGAGGTGCGCGGAGCGGTCCAGGTTCACGTCCAGGGTGTCGAGCGGCCTGCCGTCGGCCGCTAGGATGTTGGCGGGCTGACCGGGTGCGAGGGACAGCGGCCCCCTGTAGTTGCCATTCCAGGGTGCCAGGAGCGGTGCAGAGTAGGCGAGGGGCGCAGTGTAGGCGAAGGGCGCGAAGGGCGCCAGCACGCTGGCGGTGGCCGCGGCCACTATGCAGGACAATACCACCAGCTTCAGCATGTTGTAATTAGTTGGTCTGTGTTGATAACTCAGCTCAGATGCACTGATGCATTTGTCTGGTGACAGACGCCTTATATACTAGTGTGATAAGATTAACTTGATGGGCGATACCGGAATGCATCGCCGGCCCTGAAAATACTACTTTCCTACAAAACAAAGTTCATAAGAACAAAGCATTTGGTAACAGGCGTTCTTTGATATTATATTGTAAAATTCATACATTACTAAACAACCTAAACGAATAATTATGTCTATTAGTAGTCTTCTGTCTAATTTAGATGATTGATAAAGGGGATTCCTCATTATGAGTTAATGTAATTTCAAATAAATTAAAATACTTCTGAAGCCTTTATTAATTTAGAGAACACACACATAATAAATTATTACGGAAACAATATGGTCCACTTCAGTAACTTTTTTCTTTTGTTACATTTTCACGCATATAAACAATTAGATCGTGTTAAAAGTCTCGATCTTATAATTTTTCTGTGAATTGAATAGGTATGTAATTCAAGATTAGGTAAAGATGAACATTCATTCTAGGGCCAAAGTTTCCATCATTATTAATAACCTATTTCAGCTGGGGATGAGTCAGCTTACAGTGCAACTGGCTACGGTACATTATCATAATTTTACATGAATCAACTGCCATCTGACCTCTGCAACTTAACTACTAGATATTGCTCCGAGTTTTGGTCTTTTAATTGCCCATTTTGACTATTTTAGATATTCATATTAAAATATTGTGAGCTTAAATATTTTTCGACCGATAAGCGGTTTATTTCCATATGTCCTATAAACTACAGTGTAATTATTTAATGATCATCATCATCATTGGCCTATGTATTGCCCCACTGCTGGGCACAGGCCTCTTCTCATACGAAAAAGGCACGAGTATTGATCACGACGCCTGCTCAAGGCGGATTGGCGATTTCACACATTGTAGGTCCAGGTTTCATCACTATGTTTTACTTAGCTGTTAATTTAGTTTACTTACAATAACTAGACGATGAAAAAGTATCTGGAGGCATTGCACTTTTGGGGTACCTTAAGTAAATACGGAATAAGCAGGTAGCACGAATGTTTCCATATTTTATACTTTTCAGATTTTGAAACTGTTTTTTTATTGAATTTAGTTAGGGTATTTTGTTTAAGCTAGTAGTGTCTGTTTTGTGTAAAGTGAATTAAGCCCTTTTATTTGATGCCCAACACGGCACATTCAATATTTTTAATATTAGGTATATTTATTTGGATGTTACACTTGTCATACTAAATTGAGGCCCAAGTTCACCAACAAGATAACAGTACGATTAACTTTAAACAGCTGTTTACCATAAATTCTAACTTCCAACTTTCGATGGGTAACGTATTATTTGAGATTTTTATTCCTGAAATGGCCGATTACTAAACCAGGGTTGAACTAGCACTGGGTAACACGAAAATTCCAGCTTCCTGGTTAAAAAACGTTTTCGTTTAACGGGCCAATTATACAACCATCTATCGGTGAATTTGGCCCTTAGTGTATAAAATGTAACCTATGTCAATCAAACTGTAATAACAAATCGATTGACATCATATTTATCAAAATCAGCCGAGTAGTTTTGGTGTTACGGTTGAACATATAAGATATAAACATACATATGTTAATACAATGTATTTATAATAAACAGAAATATCTTCTATATAAGTTATTTTTTTATACAACTTAATTTGTTATTTCTAAAAGCATACATCTTCCTTTTATGGTATGCGGGTAAAAATGCTATGAATCTTACGCAGTGGCTGACTAATAGTCTGTGGCGCTGTATGAGTATGTCACAGGTTCAATTCTCACATGGGACAAATACCTACTTGGTTTTTGGGTTGTCATTGTGGGTTTGAGTGGCCGTGCATATGTGATCGTATATTTGTAAATGAATTCACAATACAGAAAAACAGCTAAGAAAAGGCAAGTATTCTAATAATCTTTACATACATGCTAAAAATAGTAATCGATCATAAGTCCTCATCATCTGCCTAGCCTTTTCCCTAGGGCTTTGGGGTTGGCTTCCAGTCTAACCGTTTTACATCGAAAGGATTCGATCGTAGGTCTCGGAGAAAATAGGTTTATGAGTACTTGTAGCTCTGTTTCGTGTATCCAAATGTTGATTTAGTAAGTTCATGTTTTTTATTTTATTATCATTATCAAACGTGTGTTATCGGTGTATTTTACATTATGTAGGTACCTAGTGACTGGAGCTATGAATAATAGTATTTTCTTCAGTTATTTGTACTATACTAGCTCTAGGAGGAACTCGTGGCTAAGTAACAGCCGCACAGTTCGACCGATCAAAGGTTAAGCTGCGCTTGGCCCGGTCGGTCCGTGGATGGGTGACCATTTTTGTCATAGCGAGACTCCTCCGTGCCTCGGAAAGCACGTTAAGCTGTTAGTCCCGGTTGCCATTTGTAGATCTTTGACAGTCCTTGCGGGTAGTCAGAAGCCAAAAAGTCTGACAACCAGTCTTACCAAGGGGTACCGTGTTACCCGTTAACTGGGTTGTGGAGGTCAGATGGGTAGTCGCTCCATGTAAAATACTGTTACTCAGCTGCATCCGGTTTAGACTGGACGCCGGCCCCAATATAGTTGGGAAAAGGCTAGGCAGATGATGATATTTGTACTATATTACAGTCATCGTCACAGCATCTTACTATATATTATTTACCTAATAATCTATCTATTAATAAAAACTATAGTTGTATCATCTTGCATTTCTAAACCATTGACCCGAATGACAAGAAACTTGAGTGGGCTCCTAGCTCTAAGAATGGTATTGCAACGGCAACGGTGGAGCTACAAATAAAAGGTGTCTAGATTTCAGCTTGTCTGAAATGTGAGCACTAGTTGAACGTAGAAAGTACCTACCAGTAAAATGATTTCATCTGAAGAAATTCCAGACATAAAAGGTTTTAAAGTACTTAAAAATATACTTATAGTAATATGATTCTACCCTTTTTAGGCAGTAAAACGGTCATTTAACTTGCATTGGGAAAATATACAGGGTGATGAAAGAAATAAAAACCGGCCAAGTGCGTGTCGGGCCACGCGCAGTAGGGTTCCGTAGTAGGAGTTAGTTAGTCGACTATAACTCTGTAACCGGTTAAGCCTACTTAGCCGTGATAGTTTTCCTTGTAATTTCATTACATGTACTACGTCTGTGATTTTTTTCACATTTCTAGGTACAGCCATTCAAAAGTTAGAGGGGGGGGTAACTCGTATCGAACAAAAAATTTCACTTAAAATCTAGATATTTCGCAAATGGCTCGCTTAACCAAAAAATGGTCTTCACATACCCATAATATTTTTGAAAGACCTATCTAACGATATCCCACACGAAGGGGTACGCGAGAAAAAAAATATTCATCCCTACTTAACATGTTTGGGAGCTACCCTAAAAAAATATATTTTTCAAAATTTTATTTTACCACTTTCTCGGCGTGATCAATATACATATTCATACCAAATTTCAGCTTTCTAATAACAAAAACCACGGAGCTATGCCGCGGACAGACAGACAGACAGACAGACAGACAGACAGACAGACAGACAGACGGACAGAGCGAAACTATAAGGGTTCCTTGTCGGACTACGGAACCCTAAAAAGTAATATCAGAAAGTAATTTGTTTTTAATCGGTCCTGTTTTAGAAATTTTACCAGCCAGCATAAGCGCCTGAGTAAGCGATACGTCCCGCGGCCCAACGCGAGCCGTACAGGGGCGCAGAGTAGGCGAGCGGCGCGCTGTGGATCAGGGTTGAGCCGAGAGACAAGCGGCCGAGCGGCGCGATCAGGGGAGCTGAGCGTTTCTTCAGGAAGTGTACGCCACCTTCGAGCGCCTTGGCAGTGAGGTGCGCGGAGCGATCCAGGTTCACGTCCAGGGTGTCGAGCGGCCTGCCGTCGGCCGCCAGGATGTTGGCGGGCTGACCGGGTGCGAGGGACAGCGGCCCCCTGTAGTTGCCATTCCAGGGTGCCAGGAGCGGTGCAGAGTAGGCGAGGGGCGCAGTGTAGGCGAAGGGCGCGAAGGGCGCCAGTACACTGGCGGTGGCCGCGGCCACTATGCAGGACAATACCACCAGCTTCAGCATGTTGTAAGTAGTTGGTCTGTGTTGATAACTCAGCTCAGATGCACTGATGCATTTGTCCGGTGACAGACGCCTTATATACTAGTGTGATAAGATTAACTTGATGGGCGATACCGGAATGCATCGCCGGCCCTGAAAAGACTACTTTCCTACGAGAAAACAAAGTTCATAAGAACAAACCATTTGGTAACGGGCGTTCTTTGATGTTATATTTCTGAATACTTCTGAAGCTCATTATTAATTTTAGTACATACACACAAATATCTATTCAATTATTTTGGAAACAATTATGGTCCCTATCAATGTTTTTTTTTTGTTATACATAGTTTCAAGCATGTTGAAATCGTTTTATTTCCTTGAATCCTAAAATTACTTGGTATTTAGTGCATGAGTAGGTTCCATACACATTCATCCTAGGCCAAGTTTCCATCATCATTATATTAACAGGTTTAATGCTATCGGTAACCGGGTGGCATAGGTCTCGAGTCCGAAATAACTATTTTTGAATCACTTTATTATAAAATGTAAATTAACCAGTTTAAATAGTTGTTTATTTTTAACAATATTATTTTGACATGATTTCCACTAACAAGTTTATTTTTAAGTTTAAATTAAATAAATAAACATACAGAAACCAAATATAGGGACATAGTAAGGTTTTAAATATTAATACTAAGTACCCTTTCAAATATTACCTACATCATAAGTAATATCAGGCCTGAATCATAAACAGTGGCTGAGCAATTGTCTGTCGCGCTGCATGAGTATGTTACAGTTCGATTCCCACACGGAACAAATATACTATGTTTCATTACTAGGAAAACTACTACACGCACCTAGATGAATAAAAACCTATCCTATAAGCTTCCTCAGTTTTGTTGATATTCTATCTCCATACCAAATTTCATCTAAATAGGTTCAGCAGTTTTAGCGTTTCTCTCAAACAACATTTGCATTTTTAATAGTAAGTTATTATTTTACAATTATTTCAATAGCATTGTTCAATTATTCAATTGTTTAACTGACGTCACAACTAAACATTCCTTTTTACTTTTTACATTAATTGTTTACTTTTTCATCACATTCTATCGTGTTAATGTCAGGTAGTTATTCTGGTTTGAGTGTCCGACCGTGCGTGTTCGTATATTTGTAAATGCAACCATGTTACAGGAAAATAGCTTGAAACTGGCGAGACTTGCCAAAACGTAGGAATCGATGATAGGTGTCACAGAAAATCCTAATCCTAGTAATAACCTTCATTTATCAATCTATTCCACATACGAGCTATACGTATAAAATGCTTTGTCCTGAATGACTGACGGATCAAATACAGCCCAGACCGCTGATCGTAGAGACCTTAAACTTGGAGGGTATATTCTTTGTATGACGTAAGCATTTTCTGAAATACTGATTCTGGGGGTGAAAAGGGGGGCGAAGTTTTAATGAAACTCTGTCATTTTTAATGTGAATTCGTATAGCCTTACGCGGGCGAAGCCGCTGGCGGAAAGCTAGTTTTATATACAATTTAAAGTTTTAATTATAAAAATTAAGGCTCCACCAATATCGGGAACAGGGTTAAAGATACTGATAGCTAAGGCTCCAGATACAGGAATCTCCTAACAGCACGTGCCGTGTCAAGCGAAACCACCTTCTGAATCAGGCCCTTGACCCAGCCGTCTAAGGAGAGCCTCCTGCGATGTTGATCGAGGCTCTTGGCTATCAGGCTTGTATTACAATCGGCACAATCGATTCTAGTAATATTATTACAAATCCTAATAATCTCCACACGAGCCTTAAAATACCTACTAAACATTCACCCACTTACGTTCATATTCTTACAGAAAGCAGTCATACTAAACACATGCAGAATAGTTAGAAAATTTCTGTCAATAGATTAGATCAGTCACACTTATAATCACCGCTCCTATTGCTTGGCCACAAGCCCGCAACTTTGGCGTATAACCACAGAAATGGGAGAGATAAAAACCTTAAAAAAACATAATAATAATAATAAAACATTTATTTCAGACTAGCTTCTGCCAGCGACTTCGTCCGTGTGGAATAGTGGTGCTCCGCTCCTATTGGTATTAGCGTGATGATATATAGCCTATAGCCTTCCTCGATAAATGGACTATCTAACACTGAAAGAATTTTTCAAATCGGACCAGCGGTTCCTGAGATTAGCGCGTTAAAACAAAATGACAACATTTCCCTTCACTGCTCTGCTCCTATTGATTGTAGCGTGATGAAAAGTATACTATAACCATCTCAGGAGTATGACAAATAATTGTACTGGAAGTTTCGTTAAAATCCGTCGACTAGTTTTTGTTTCTATAGAGTTTATACAGACAGACAGACAGACAGACAAAAATTTTACTGATTGCATTTTTGGCATCAGTATCGATCCCTAATCACCCCCTGATAGTAATTTTGGAAATATATTTCAGAATTGACCTCTCTACAGATTTATTATAAGTATAGATATAGATTACTCTGTATTTTTCCTGAAATATTTGATAGTGACTTAGGTTAGTGTCAAGCGATCTTCGATCTAGTAATACGACGAAAGGTATCTTGAGCTCAGCTTGATTTTGTTTGACGCCACGTTTGGAGTAGTGGCTGAGCAATTGGCTGCTGCGCTGCGTATCGGGAGTTCGATTCCCGCGCAATAGGTGCTTGCGTATGTGTAACTAGCTTTTGCCCGCGGCTTCGCTTGCGTTAAGAAGTATTATTATTAATTAGGTAAATTTTTGCGGCTTTACTTTTGTTTAGCGTGTGTAAAAAATTAGGGCCTACAAAACTTATTAATACACAATATTCTTAACTATCGAAAATCTGAGAAGATTTATACAAACTTTCATCCCCTATATTATCCCCTTGGGGGTAGAATTTATCAAAATCCTTTCTTAGCGGATGCCTACGTCATAACATCTACCTGCATGCCAAATTTCAGCCCGATCCCTCCAGTGGTTTGGGCTGTGTGTTGATAGATCACTATGTCAGTCAGTCAGTCACCTTTGAGTTTTATATATATTTAGATTAGATTAGATGTACGTTTAAAATCGCACCCACTATACAGGAGTGATTCCTAGTGTGGGGCATTTTTTAAAAAAATGGGTGTTGAAGGAAATAAAATAGGTAGTAATAATATCGGAAAGTAATTTATTTTTAATCGGTCCAGTTTTCAAAATTTTACCAGCCAGCATAAGCGCCTGAGTATGCGATAGGTCCCGCGGCCCAGCGCGAGCCGTACAGGGGCGCGGAGTAGGCGAGCGGCGCGCTGTGGATCAGGGTTGAGCCGAGAGACACGCGGCCGAGTGGCGCGATCAGGGGAGCCGAGCGTTTCTTCAGGAAGTGTACGCCACCTTCGAGCGCCTTGGCAGTGAGGTGCGCGGAGCGGTCCAGGTTCACGTCCAGGGTGTCGAGAGGTCTGCCGTCGGCCGCCAGGATGTTGGCGGGCTGACCGGGTGCGAGGGACAGCGGCCCCCTGTAGTTGCCATAGGGCGCCAGGAGCGGCGCAGAGTAGGCGAGCGGCGCAGTGTAGGCGAAGGGCGCGAAGGGCGCCAGCACGCTGGCTGTGGCTGCGGCCACTATGCAGGACAATACCACCAGCTTCAGCATGTTGTATGTAGTTGGTCTGTGTTGATAACTCAGCTCAGATGCACTGATGCATTTGTCTGGTGACAGACGCCTTATATACTAGTGTGATAAGATAACTTGATGGGCGATACCGAAATGCATCGCCGGCCCTGAAAAGACTACTTTCCTACGAGAAAACAAAGTTCATAAGAACAAAACATTTGGTAACGGGCGAAGCTCGTAATTAACTTTAGTACATACACACAAATATCTATTCAATTATTTTGGAAACAATTATGGTCCATAACAATGTTTTTTTTTGTTACAATTTCAAACATGTTGAAATCGTTTTATTTCCTTGAATCCTAAAATTACTTGGTATTTAGTACATGAGTAGATTGAGTAGGTTCCATACACATTCATCCTAGGACCCAAGCTCTCATCTCTTCATCATCATTATATTAACAGGTTTAATGCTATCGGTAACCGGGCGGCATAGGTCTCAAGTCCGAAATAACTATTTTCGAATTACTTTATTATAAAATGTAAATAAACTAGTTTTAATTGTTGTTTATTTTTAACAATATTATTCTGACATAATCTCGACTAACAAGTTTATTTTTAAGTTTAATTTTAAATAAATAACCATACAGAAACCAAATATAGGGACGTACAGCTTGGCAAGAAAGTCTAGAAACGGAACTATTTTTTTTTATTGCTGGCAGCCCCTGGCAATTAATGTCGTTCTGTTTATATACTCTGTGGTTCTGTGTCGTTCGATGTAAACAAAGTTCGCGAGTTACTTATTTTTTTATTTCGACCATCAAAACGTTAATAAAACCACGTTATAATAAATAAAACCATTCGGAGTACTAGCAAGGAAACAATTTATAATGTTTATAGGCGATATCTGGTCGAACATGAGGCTTAAACTCTTCTTTCCGATCTCGACGATATTTACCAAAGTACCGCCATTATGACAGGTATGTAAGAGTTTGTTTTGATGTATTTAGTTGTATCAAGTGTTAATTTATGATCTCTAATTGGTTTTGAATTGCTTGAATACGAAATAAGTGAAATTTTGAACAATAAACATCGAGCATATAGGTTATGTTTACGTTTTGTCTTTGACACTTTGGTATAGCGCGACTAGATTATTTTGATACTTGAGTGGCTTGAGCCTTGATACTCTGCAATATGTAAATTCGATTTCTACATAACCTTATCTATGAGTGTGATCACAAGATAATATAATACTTGTTATAACTAGCATTTAAAAACCACAAAAAAAACTAGATAGGTACCGTAAACTTTTTACATTAATTATTGATAGAGGTTTAATAAATTTTTTTATCTTTATAGGAAGCACCGAACGTGCATTTCAATCTATAACCGAGTAGGAGTTCAAAGAATTCATGCTAGCATGTTAACAAAATAGAAAAGGAGTATTATGAATTTATGAGAGGGCTCGTACTTGGACATAAAATGTTTAGGAATCAATCTCCAACATGATAGCGCAGTGCCTTTGAATCTGAGTGTGACTCAGATGAGTTTATGGCTAGCTCTAGCCAAGACATGGATGTGGCGGGCGTGGAATATTTAGAGGAAGATTTATTGAAATCAAATATAATAACGCTATATTCATACGCCTTTTTTATACCCAAAAAAAATTGTAAACACAGGAGTGCTTACATTATTAGTGCTTATAAGTAATTTGTATTCAGTTACATGACGTGAATACTTGTTATTACATTTTATAATACTTACTGATTTTAATTAATTATAAAAATACAGCTTAGTATCAAGACGATAGCATGGTACGCTATACGGTCGCAGCGGGTTGCCACACGAACGGTAAAGTGGCGCCCCTATTAATTTCTACTCTTTTTTGCCAAGCTGTAGTAAGGTTGTAAATATTATTACTGAGTACCCTTTCGAATATTACCTACAACATAAGTAATATCAGGCCTGAATCATAAACAGTGGCTGAGCGATTGTCTGTGGCGCTGCCAAAACCACAAGCCCTCAACTTTGGCGTATAACCACAGAAATGGGAGAGATAAAAATCTTAAAAAAACATAATAATAATAATAAAACATTTATTTCAGATAAAATCCATTACGTAGGGAATAATAAACTAATGTGAGTTTGTGATATCTTACACTTTACGATAAAACTGTGAACGCATTTAAAAGTCATTTATTCAAATTAGGCTGAAAATCAACACTTTTTGAACGTCAATTTACAAGAGACAGCCCCCAAAACGCCCGCCCTTCACCACTCCTATGTGTTTTTGCTGGGAAGAAGAAGTGGCGCAACAAACTCCCCAGCAACACATATCTGTCTGTAAGGTTTGAAGAACCTTAATTTATACAATATTAATAAAAAAAATGGGTAATTTTCATATTTAACATAATTAAACATAAATTTTAAATAATTTTGTCACATGTTGGCTAGCACACACCTTTATACCTATAACAAGTAAATACTCAAGCATTTAATTATTATTATGAAATATTTAACTCTAAAATGTAAAAAATAAATAAAATAAAATCTATAGCCTCCGTTTGTAAAAAAATAAGACATAAAGGGCGTACCCACCTACACGTGCAGATTTTGTTGCAACTGTAAATGTACAACACGACCATGGTAAACTAGGACTACAGTATTTCATTTTTCAGAAAAGGTAATAAATAAAGAACTATTATGACAAAAACAAATGTATCAGCAAAACGACATTTAGATTAAATTTGGTATGGAGATAGATCGGACCCTGGAGATGGTGCCGGTGCATGCAGTAGTTCCTTCAAAATGCGCGCGAAACCGCGGGAAACAGCTAGTATGCTATAAAAAAATGTGTATCTAAATAAGTTTCATCATAGCTATTTTTGCTTAATTAGCTCTGTTTCCTGTATCCACATTAATTTTTAATAAAATCATATCTTTTTGACGCCTCATTAACATGAGGCAAAATTTTAAACTTAGGGAAAATTTTCACTGACTTCATAAAAAGGAGGTTATCAATTAAATCCATATGTTTGTGATATAGCATTACATAGTGACTGGAGTTCTAAATAATCCTAATTTAGGTACACTTACTTCTAACAACACCGCTACTACATCTGGGCATCTATGATTAACTCTATATAAACCAACGATCCGTCCCGGCTTCGCACGGATACAATGCTGATACTAAATACACTACAGTACTACCCCGGCCGGCCGGTACCGCCGCAAACGCTACGTCCCGCAATTTTTAAATCTGTAATATTTTCGAAAATATTCATTTAAATCACATGCTGTACAGGGCAATTTTAATCTACATGAAATGCACAACGTATCTAATGTATTTAATTGGATAAGTAATGATACTGTATCGTTTAAAAAAGCTTGGTAAATAACTCATTTTTTTTTTTGTAATATGTAAAAGATAAAAATGGTTACTGTGGGTTATCCTTAGGAGATAAACATATGTTGTCGCGGACTTTTTTATTCATCTTTTTAAGATAGGTATACAATTCAATAGTACATAAATTTGATCTATCTCGTAAGGTTTAGCCAGCGTTTGCAATGTATGCGCAGAAAAATATGTTTGTTACGATATCACATTACAAATCTTTAAATTTCTCGGCTTTGCTCTACTATATTATGCATGTATTATACATATAAACCGAAGTTTTAAAGATTTAAGCATACATAGGGACATAGGGATATAGGGACAGAAAAAGCGACTTTGTTTTATACTATGTAGTGAAGCGTCACCACATTACTCATTTTAGTTGTGACTCTGTATTTTTCTTGTAATATTTAGGTTTGTGACTTAGGTTAGTGTTAAGCCTTATAAATCTTCGATCTAGTACTATAAGAACTTAAATGACGAAAGGTATCTTGAGCTCGGCTTGATTATGTTTGGCGGCGCGTTTGGAGTAGTGGCTGCTGCGCTGCGTGTCGCGAGTTCGATTCCCGCGCAGGACAACTAAAATTGTTCCTGGTATTGTGTTTGTGTATGTGTAAGGTACGTTTGAAAACGCACCCACGATACAGGAGTAATTACTAGTGTGGGGCATTTTTTTTTTAAAAAGGGTGTTGACTGAAATAAAATAGGTAGTAATAATATCGGAAAGTAATTTATTTTTAATCGGTCCAGTTTTTAATATTTTACCAGCCAGCATAAGCGCCTGAGTATGCGATAGGTCCCGCGGCCCAGCGCGAGCCGTACAGGGGCGCGGAGTAGGCGAGCGGCGCGCTGTGGATCAGGGTTGAGCCGAGAGACAAGCGGCCGAGCGGCGCGATCAGGGGAGCCGAGCGTTTCTTCAAGAAGTGTACGCCACCTTCGAGCGCCTTGGCAGTGAGGTGCGCGGAGCGGTCCAGGTTCACGTCCAGGGTGTCGAGCGGCCTGCCGTCGGCCGCCAGGATGTTGGCGGGCTGACCGGGTGCGAGGGACAGCGGCCCCCTGTAGTTGCCATCCCAGGGCGCCAGGAGCGGCGCAGAGTAGGCGAGGGGCGCAGTGTAGGCGAAGGGCGCGAAGGGCGCCAGCACGCTGGCGGTGGCCGCGGCCACTATGCAGGACAATACCACCAGCTTCAGCATATTGTATGTATGTAGTTGGTCTGTGTTGATAACTCAGCTCAGATGCACTGATGCATTTGCCCAGGAGCAATCAGCTTTTATATTAGTAAAATGTGACTATTGACGCCTGTGAAGGCGTTGCCGGAACACATCGGTGGCCCTGAGAGGACAACTTTTGCCCGAGAAAATAAAGTTCACTCGATCGTTCATTATCAGTTGGAAAATAATGAAGTGATTAAGTGGTCATATGTAGATTTAATATTGCTATAGGTATGGCTCGAGTAGATGTCAGCGCCAGATATTGTGATCATCAAAATTAAGCACATTGCAATTACAATTACCCACATGGTTGGTTGCGCATCGCGATGTGACATTTATTTGTCAGCTTTCTATTATTAAAGCTGCATCAATGCTGGAGTTTGTTTTGTTTTTATTGAGTTATTTTGTCTAGGAATAGATTGCCTGGTTACAAACTCTCACAGAGATGACAGGTCTGCGGGGAACTTTATTACTGTTAAGACTCAACTTAAGTGCATTCAAAAGAAGTGAATCACATAAAGATCTCTGCCTTGCCTATCGCAGTTAATTGATAAACAAAGGCTTTTTGCGTAGGTATTGAAACCAACACCACCTTATTTTTCAACCAAGTTTTTCCACATTATATGAGTATATCTAGTATGCATTACGAGTTTACTTACAACATTTTATTAAGCATTTTTGTAATGATGATGCGTCGATCGGACAATAAGATAATAATCGACTTAATGAAAAGCTGCCTGTTTTAGAAATTGAACTTGTTGAAAATATTTGTCGTTATTAAAACCAATTTTATTTTTGTTTTGATTATTTTAGTGCCCCGTAGTCAACTATAAGTCCCTTATAGTTTTGCAATCTCCTTCCGCTCTTAGTACTAGAAAACTGTAATTTTTAATAGTTAATAGGGTAGGTAAGCTATGTATGCATTTTGGTATATTAGTCATGGCGACAAAGAGCTAAATAAGAAATCGAAAAATATTATTTTACGGTGCAAGGTAGGTACACTAAACATATTCTTTAATTGTATATACTGTGTTCCCTACACGTAAAGTGGAGATGATTATTTTAAATCTTTGAATTGTAATTTTTATAGAATCAAGCGTCCTGGGTTCACATACCCAATCGATGAAAAATTAAAGCTGTAGCATGTATAATGGAGTTAAAAGGAAAACTATTACGACTAAGTAGGCTTTATTGGTTTAGAGACCAATTAAATCTATACTAATATAATAAAGCTGAAGAGTTTGTTTGTTTGTTTGAACGCGCTAATCTCAGCAACTACTGGTACGATTTGAAAAATTCTTTCAGTGTTAGATAGCCCATTTTTTGAGGAAGGCTATATAGGCTATACATCATCACGCTAGGACCAATAGGAGCGGAGCATCACTATTCCACGCGGACGAAGTCGCGGGCAGAAGCTAGTGTATAAACCAAAAAGTACTATGGAATCCTACGCTGCGCGTGGCTCGACACGCACTCGGCCGGTTATATGTAAATGACTTTCCATAATAAACTAGATTGATAATAATTTAAATAATTTCTATAGCTTGGCAACAGTACACCATTGCTTCATAAAATACCACGTACAAGGCGTAGAACAATGGTTGGGACGATTGTAGAAAGGGGCTAATAGAATTATTTTACTGAATAATAAAGTATGGGGAACGCCAACGTCTGGCGACATGAACCGCCACACGTAGGGGAAGATACTTTGTTACTTATGCTAATGAGCTTAAAACATTATTCAAATCATATAAATAGAAAATTTCATTTCGGGAGATAGCAACAGGACCTTCGTAGAAATTATGTTTTTAACAAAGTAAAATGTGATACTGATTTGGAATAAAAGAGTACTTAGAATTTGTCCTGGTTGTAACTCGATTTGATTCACAGTACTTTAATTATAAGAAATATTTAAGACAAAAGGGCGTAGGGACCTAGGCATACACTATTTATTTACTCAAGTGACCTTAGAAACGAATAAGCTGGATCTTCCAAGAATGTTATGTGTAATATTGATCAAGTAAACTAAATATAGGCGCCATTGCGACGTAATACATATTACTTAGCGGTTTGACACCTTGCACCTGGGGCTTGTTGGCTGCGTCATCTGATTTACTTTTGTTGGTCCGTTGGCATATGCATCGCAACAAGAGCATTAAGACGATGATGAACTGACCAGGCGAGGCTCGTAGACGACCTCGTGGATTTTAAATATCAGCTTCCTGAACGGGCAACTTGCACCGGTTTTCAAAACGAGATCGCCCTTAGCTATAGTGAATACTTTCTATAAATACGTAGCGATACATTGTCAAGGTATCAGTCGTTCATCCGAGCAACAATACAATACAGACCAAAATGTTTAAGCTGGTGGTATTGTGTGCCTTCTTCGCCGCGGCGGCTGCCAAGCCCAGTACGCTCATCGCAGCGCCCATCACGCAGTATTCGTACCTGTCTCCTGATGTGACCACCATCACCAGACAGGACAGCAGCGTGATTCACCCTTCGCCGTTCTTCTACCAAGCTCCTTTGGGTTACTCCCACTTCATCAAGAAGCGTTCGCCGCAGTTTCCGCTGACGTACGCCACTCCAGCTGCATTCTACCCCAACTATGTGGCCGCGACTACGTACAACACGCCGCTGATCCACAGCACCTCGCTCCTGTCGTCGCCCATCGCATCGGTGCCTGCCGTGCACCTCATCAAGAAGAGGTCAGCGCCTTTGATCTACAGCAGCTACGCAGCTACTACTCCTCTTCTAGCATCCACATACACCGCTGCCGCCCCTATTTACTCACACGCTTCCCCCCTGCTCTCCCAGTCATTTGCCATCTCTCAGCCTCTTGCCTACTCCCACCTGATCAAGAAGCGATCAGCTGCTCTGTTGAACACTTTCGTCGCCCCCACCTCTTACTCCCACCAGGCGAGATTTGACCTGCAATCAACCCACACTCCTTACTCAGCTATATCCTATTCTTCTCCGATCTCCTACGCCAGCCCCTTCGCCTACTCCAGCCCACTCTCTATTTCTCATTTGTATTGAGAGAGCATTCACTATACGACGCCGCGCATCGTCTAACCCTCTCTAATGCAAGAAGGTCTTAAATCCAAAATTTGTCCATACTGAAAAATAGTGGTGTAAATGTACATAATATTCATGACAGATTAAATATATTCTGGAATTAAAAATATAATTCTTTTATTTATAAAATAATTTTAATATGCACCTTATCTGCATCTTGGGTACGCTGCCAGTTGACAGCGATGAGGAGAAATTTGAAGCTCCTGTTTAGTTATATAATAATTTTAATTGTAAGTCGTACTATAATGTTATTACAATAATAGGAATGTTACCTACCTGCTACATATTTATCTACTTTAGTTATCAAGGTAATAAATTCATTGACGAGTGGAAGTGTAAATATTATAACCATAAAATGTTTATACCATATAAGGGTACATCGTTATACGGTTAGAGCAGGAGTATCAATGATACATTTATTGGCATTTAATTATTAATTAAGTTATTCATTAGAGTCACACCAACGACTAGTCTATGTCTTTCATAAAGCTAGTCTTCATAGTTTTGGTGACAAGATTTCAGGTTTCTTAGATCGCAAGCAAAGTGTGAGCGCTTCGGGCACAAATCCAGTAAGGTAAGTATAAAATTAATTAGAATTACAAGCTCACGTTTACCTATTAGACGTAAGAAGCAGCAGTAATGCACCCTTAGCGGTCACGTGTATTTCATACGTGTGGTATTGTACTAACACATTTCCTCAACTTTACCAAACAAAGAGATTTTTTATTCAAGCTACTATACAATAGGCATGTTCAGGAGCTTTGTACAAACATCAAACAACACAAACGTTGGTAGTTTCTGATATTGTTCCAAATATATTGGTTATAGTATACAAATGTTGGTCATATTTTGACGTATATTGTGTCATTTGCGTATTAGAATAGAGGAAAGTATTAGTAGTCCATTGAAATGTTACATTTTTTAGGCCTAACCTTGCGTTTGTTAGAGGACGCAATTTTATTTTTTTGATGTGTAGGGGGGGTCAGTGTAAAGCTAAAACCAAGTTTGTGGGGTCGCCACCCTTGTCCCCCGGCCGCCATCTTGAAAATAGGGGTTGAAATGGTTTTTACGATATATCTCTTAAACTATTAATTTAATAAAAAAAAATTGTTAGCACTTTTTGTTGCAAATTGAATTCTCTACAACTTTGGTCCAGAAACTTTTTGTCGTAGAACTATAAATATAAAAGTTATAAGCGAAAATGTTCAGAACCTTCAGGCCTTACTACCTGTTATTTCGTAGCGTTTCTTTATATTTTCTGAGAACATTTACCATAGAAATGTAAATATTTTTTTATACCATCAGAAAGTAGAGATTTCAACAAACAAAAAGACCACCGACTTTTTTTGAAAAAGTGATATTTTGACGCGAGAATTTTCGATTGAAAATTAGGGTGTTTTTTCGATATTAAGTCAAAATAAGGTTAAAAAATAATTATTTTAAATAAAATAAATTACAGTGTGTTTGGGACATAAAAAGGCAAGTTTTCACCAAATTTCGTGGAAAAAAAATAATTATTATAAAAGATAAAAATTAAACTCCAAAACCTTGGTTTTTTGAATTTTTCACATAAATTTTGAGGTTATGTGAAAAAGTGTCAATATAAAAGTTGTAGGTCTTTTTATTACCTACAATTTTGCCATTTAACTTTTTTTCATAGGACTTGTAGTTTTGCCGGAAATTGAGATAAACCAGTTTTTTAACTTTAACCCCCCTCTCCCCCCACTTCCCGACATCAGATCGCCCGTAATTTATTTTTCCTATCATTTTTATTATATTCTCCTCCTTTTCCAATGGGTTTCATCCTACTATTATTTTATTCACTTTTTACCGTTTTTAGAGGCTAAAAGCACTGGCCTATTACTTCGGAGCGCTGTAAAACCTTAGCTATTGACCTAATGAAAAATGTTTTACATAAAAGTTGTTCCTCGTAAAACGATCTACAAAAATGGCCTAATATCATTTTTTCGTAAAATGATAAAAAAAAGTTATATCGAAAAATATAATTTTTTTTCTGGAATTCTGAACATTTTCGCTTATAACTTTTTTATTTATAGTTCTATGACAAAAAGTTTCTGGACCAAGTTGTAGAGAATTTAATTTGCAACAAAAATGTCAAGATTTTTTTTAAATCGGATAAACAGTTTAGGAGATATATCGTGAAAACCTTTTCAACCCCTATTTTCAAGATGGCGGCCGGGGGACAAGGGTGGCGACCCCACAAACTTGGTTTTAGCTTTACACTGACCCCCCCTACACATCAAAAAAATAAAATTGCGTCCTCTAAAAAACGCAACCCCAAATGTAACTTTTCAATGGACTATAGAGAATCCTTCACTGGTTGATGTAGTTCGTCTGACGATAGTATATTGTTTAACAGACTTACCAATCAACATTTATCTTAGCCCCATATACCCTATTATGTGGCCCACATATCAATATTGGTCAAACATGAATGTCAAAATGATTAAAAGATACATTTCTTTTTCACTTTCTTGTATGCAAGCGTTTATATGGAAAATGGGTTAATATTTATGAATGACATACGAAAAACATATTATGAATAAAAAAAATAATAAGACACAAATATTGATATAAAAATATTTAGTATTAGGTACATCACAATATAATTTAAACAATCGCTTTAGATTTACATAGCTGAACTTCAGTCAGTTGAAACATTTTCTTGCTAAAGTCGTAAGTCTTATTTATTCTCGTCTTTAAATTACATATTAATAAACATATTCTGTGACATAATCCATTGTAGGTCCATTTGTTGTGCTTGTTACTTGATTGTTATCATCGTAAGCTATTATGATGTAATTTTTATCTTCAGTTGATTGTTTTTCTTCAGCATTTATATTTTCTTGCTCACGTGGTTCTGTTCCTATAGTATTAAGAACTTCTTTATTACTTGCGTTCTTTTCCTGATTCATCAATTTATCTTTCTGTGATTGTTCTTCTTGTACTTTATCTATTGAAATAGGATGCTCAAGTGCTCTCGCCAATGGTAGATTATGGAAAAAACTTAATGCTACCGGCGTCAATATTGTATCGGCTGTGAACACTGGGGTCAGCACTGTTTCTTCAACTTTTTCCTGCGGTTGGTGGCTGGCATACAATGTTGCTGCTGGACTATATATAACCGGCCCTGCTATGAAACCAGGGCTATGTTTGATATCAATACGGGATTGGTGCGATACTGCACTTGGCGACGCATATATTAAAGGAACTATTTGTCCATGCACTTTGCACATTGCACTCACAAATAAAATTAACGTAATCATTTTCATTCTTGCACTAAACCTGAAGTGTATACGAAAGGCAGATGAGATGTTATTTTATAGCTGCATAACGGTAGATGTTACGTAGTGCGCGGGCGCAACGGGTTCAAGTTCTCGGCCAGCGCTATTGGACGGGTCGTTGCGTCACCGTGACTGCGGCTGCGGCCCCGGGGCACTGGCCGGATTAAGATGCATTCTACAAACGTCATTCATTAACATTTATGATTGATGCGCCATTTCTAAATAACCATAGGTGAATCATAGTTTAATTTATTCGTTTTTATTGGTACTTCCGTTTGTACTCCACGCGTTTATTGCCAAAGCTAATTCAGGGTCTATTGTAAATAACTTTTCTTATAAACACGTACCTACTTTATCTTTTGTGTGTTACAAAAACCAATTCAGTTTATTTGTGTTCAAATAAAATGGTGAATTCCAATTTTTTGTGATAACAATCACACTGTTCAATAGCACGACAAATGTATTAATAGTTTGATCCTGTCACTCTGAATCAGCCTTTGGGGTATAAGAAGGTAGCCCTCCAGTTTGAATGTCAGTCAACTCTTGCAGTTCGCTCAGATTTGTGATCTTACAATAATCAGCTCAAGATGTTTCGTGTGGTTGTGTTGTTCGCATCTCTTGCCTTGTGTCATGGGCATGCGGTACCAGTTGTGGCCCACCACGCTGCTGTAGTGGCGCCGGTGGTGGCTGGCTATGCTGGTCATGGCTATGGTGGTCATGGATATGGAGGATATGGCTACGGGGGACTCGGATACGGAGGACTCGGCCACGCTGGTCTTGGCTACGGAGGACTTGAGCACGGAGGACTCGGTCATGGAGGACTAGGTCACGGAGGACTGGGTTACGGAGGACTGGGTCATGGAGGACTGGGTCATGGAGGACTGGGTCACGGAGGACTAGGCCACGGAGGACTAGGCCACGGAGGACTGGGTTACGGCGGACTTGGTCATAGTGGACTCGGTCACGGAGGTCTTGGTTTTGCGGGAGTAGGTGGCATCGGAGGCCACGGACATCATATCCGGAAGCGTTCTCCTCATCTCGTCGCTCCGTTGGCGCACGTTGCTCACGTAGCTCATGTTGCTCCGGTGGCTCACGTAGCTCATGTTGCCCCGGTGGCTCACGTTGCACCCGTGGCAATCTCTCACCAGTCTCGCCTCGACGTGCGCACTTCACCCGCTGTCGTTGCTACCTCCGTGGTACAACCCGTTGTAGCTCCGGTGTTGCATGCTGCGCCTCTAGCAGGACTACACTTCGGTGGTTTATATGGCGGTGGTCTAGGAGGTGGTCTGGGAGGTGGTTTGGGAGGCGGTCACTACGGACATGGCTTTGGCTATGGTCACCACTAGTCGTGATACTTTTGAAAGAGAAAATGTTTAGTATTGTAAATTAGGTATGAATCTGTATTGTGTAGCTAAAATTCTGCAAATAAAGAAGTGTTATTAATTTTATCTGTATTATTCAATCCTGAGCATTAAATTTACAACGAATTCGCATGATGGAGCTTCTACTGCAAGGCCTCATCAGGCCAACTACTTATCTTTGATATTAGGCTAAAACTAATATCCGTGAATGGATTACTTTTTGTAGCAGGTACCTTACTGAATAATAAGATTGGTAACGATGCTGATTGATTACTAAGAATCGTCAGGGGCTATAAAGAACCCTAGGAATTTTTAGTAAACCCAAACATTCAATGGAAATTACAATAAAGTTTCTTACTTCATAAAAAACTAATGGCACTGGTATATTATGAATATTGAATTTATAAAGTGAATGTAGGAAATAATAAAAATTGAATTGAGAAAAAAATAAGTAACAAGTAAATTGTTTTGCTTTTTATAAGAACACGTGGAACTATGTACCTGGGTCTAATATATTATAAGGAAATTTTAAAATCTATTTACAACTCAAAGGTAAATTATAAACTATGATAAATATAATTAAGTGTTTTTTTCAGCTGTCATTAATAACACTACAACTCTTTGGTAGTGCATGAATTAACCTTAGCTGAAAATGGCTTTTACAGTTTTTTTTAATAATAGATGTAAAGTTCTTTGTCGAGAGACATCACGAATTTCCTTGTCAGTATAAATAAAGTATTTCATTTTTCGCCCAGCCTTTATTATTTACAACTATTATGGGGTCAGCTCAAGTCAGCTTAGTTTTTAAACATTTCGAAATTGTTACCTTGCTTTATAATTGAATTATCAAAATTGGTATAGTTCTAAGCTGTAATGTGTATGTAAATGAAACAGTTTAATACAATCCATAACAGGTATGAAAATAAATAAAAGATGGTAAGTTATAATATAATCGTTTAATTCGGCAGTGATAAATTCATTACATATTGCAGGATTCACAGGATTCTAGATCGGTTCACTTAAATTGTTTAGTAGGGGTGGACGCTGAGGGCCTTGGGGTACACAGCGGAATAGGGGTGGGAGTAGGCAGACACCACGGGAGAGGAGTAAGCCACTACAGGGGTAGAGTAGGCAGAGACTACGGGAGCGGAGTAGGCGGACACAAGAGGGCTAGAGTAGGACACGGGGGACACAACCGAGCTGTAGGCTACGGGAGCGACACCGACGGACCGCTTGCGGAGGTGATGGATGCCAGACAAAGCTTTAGCCTGGTAGTGGGCAGCGCGGGCGGCAACGACTTCAGGGGTGTCGAGGGGCACTCCGTTGACGGCATCCAAGACGACGGCGGGGGAGTGAGGAGCTTGAGCGAGGGCGACGGAGGCACCGTAGACAGCGGGCGCAGAGTAGACAGCAGGAGCAGAGTAGACGGCAGGGGCGGCGTACACGGCAGGTGAGCCATGGACCACGCTGGAGCTGTACTGCGACACCGAGCTAGTGGCAGGCACCACGGCACTGTAGGCCACAGGCGCCAACACGCTGGGCTTAGCGGCAGCCAACGCCGCGACAGAGAGCAACACCACCAGCTTGTACATTGTGAAGTGGTCTGTGTTGTTATCGAACTGAAGAAGTTGGATCAACTGATGTCTAACACGCTGTGACGGATCCTTTTATACGAAGCGTTGAGCAAATACTCATTACCAAAACAAGTGCTGCCCAAACAACCTTCAAAACCACTATCTATGCTTTGATATTTAAGCCACCTAATGCAATGACTTTTTGTCATGTGTTAGCTTCCGGAATCATTTTACAGATAGCGCCAACTGTCGCATGATATCTAAGGTGTGCATTTCATTATTGATAGACTAACAATTATTCGGGTCTTTCATCATTGTGTAGGTGATTAGGTTTCCCACCTATTTAGAATTTCATTCTTTTCACACTTTTATGTGTCAACACTTTTTTTGATAAATTAGTTTATGGTATGATTACAGATGTGGAAAAGTGTAAGTATTTTTTCTATCATATTACACTTAATTTTCAATACGAATATTTTTTCGTTTAGAAAAATCTTTCAGTTAGAAATTATTTAAACATGTGTTACGTGTATGCATTTAATTTTGGAAATCATTAATTTAGATAATGAAAATAAACCTTGGAAGTTCGAAAGTTGTGTCTACTTAGATTTTTTTTCTGCCATTCAAGTTCTTAGGTCATTAGGTTTTGCATATTATATAAGTTAAATGTTTGTGGTGCATGTATAAGAAAACCATTTAATTATATTTAATGACGTTTTATAGCCAATACCTACATAATAAGATGATCTATATATCGAAATGGCTGCGTTGCTATGTAAAAGTTAAACTTCGGTAACCATTATTCTTGCTCATTTAGCTGCTTGCGTATTAATTAATAAAATATCAAATTATATGAAAGTTATTTTCATATCCAAATAAATAATCTTTTTTTTCAAACCTTTACCACTCAAGGTTTATAAAAATGCTAATTAAATGCTAAATACTTCATTATCACTAGAGCAGAACCGTGTGATAGAAACTGAATGGCCTAAAATAAAATATACCTAACTAGTAACTACATTTTTGTTCATTGTTAGTAGATTAATGTGGTCGTCACAAGCTTAACATTAGATATTATCTGTAGTAATGACGTTATGCCATTTAAAAGCATTTCATCAAGATCTATTGAATAGTGCTTATATACCTATGTATGCCTATATTTCTTGATGTGGCCTTTAACTTGTTGTAGCAGTAAATGACATATACATTTAAAGTTGATCTATATATTGGGTTTTAAAGGGGTTGTTTTGAGGGGGGGTGTTAACAGCAAATACTGAAAAAGAAATCCTACTAATATTATAAATGCGAAAGTAAAAAATAAAGAAAAAACAGTTATTATTTACTTTTAATTTAACTATTAAATATTAACTTATACTACTACTACTATACTTTTAATTTAACTATTACCTATTATATACAAAGGAAAAACCCATGGCAATTTTACCCTTGATAATCGTACTTCATTTATTGAACCTTATCGTAATAGTGTCCCTTATATCCATCATATTTTTCAAAGAGCGTAAAGGTCGCTCATAGTTAAAGTATCTCAACATATTTGGTGTGAACTTGGCCTAAGTTATCATAAGTTAAATGATAATGTCAGCATTAGCAACTAAGTTCGTAAAATGTCGTGCAATCATCAACATGCAGCGTTGGTCTAAGCTTTCAAAAACTGAGTCCATCAAATGTGTCACGCTTTGTTATCTAAGTGGCACACAAATGTGAGTGATAGCATCAGCGAGTTGGCATTGTGAACATAAATGCCAGTATCTTAGCACGCAGGTCTAATTTAATTACTGCATAAAAAACTTGACATTTAAATGTGTATTTTTGATCATTGTTTGGTAGTATGTGACAATAATTATATTTGCTACTAGCTTCTGCCAGCGACTTCGTCCGCGTGGAACAGTGGTGCTCCGCTCCTATTGGTCTTAGCGTGATGATATATAGCTTATAGCCTTCCTCGATAAATGGACTATCTAACACTGAAAGAATTATTTAAATCGGACCAGTGGTTCCTGAGATTAGCGCGTTTAAACAAAATGACAACATTTCCCTTCACTGCTCTGCTCCTATTGATTGTAGCGTGATGAAAAGTATACTATAACCATCTCAGGAGTATAACAAATAATTGTACCAAGTTTCGTTAAAATCCGTCGAGTAGTTTTTGTTTCTATAGAGTTTATACAGACAGACAGACAGACAGACAGACAGACAGACAGACAGACAGACAGACAAAAATTTTACTGATTGCATTTTTGGCATCAGTATCGATCCCTAATCACCCCTGATAATTATTTTGGAAATATATTTCATGTACAGAATAAAATTGACCTCTCTACAGATTTATTATAAGTATAGATAAGCTTTCCGCTAGTGGCTTCGCCCGCGTGGGCTATAAGAATTCAAATTAATAATGTCAGAGTTTCATACAAACTTTGCCCCCCTTTTCACCCCCTTAGGGGTAGAATTTCGGAAAATCCTTTCTTATCGGATGCCTAAGTCATACAAAGACCTCCAAGTTTCAGGTCTTCAGATCAGCGGTTTTGGCTGTGCGTTAATCCGTCAGTCATTCAGGAAAAAGCATTTTATATGTATAAATTACAAGTCCTAACTAATATCATAAATGATAAAGTAAGCTTGTTGTTGTGCTTTCACGGTAAAACGTCCGAACCGATCTGGATGAAATTAGGTAGGGAGTAGAAGTGAGACGTATATACTGGAATAGGTTTTTGGCTGGACGCGTAAAGACTTATTCCGTGCTCACCACGTATACGCGTCTCGAGTATTTAGGCGTACGGCGCCTCACATACTCACAAGCTCGGTCGGAACTCGGTGACGTTCGGCATCGCGTCGGCTCGGTCTGTACGCGATGTTTGCGAGTCGATTTATTTGTTATGCGTTTCTAAATCTAATGACCATACAGTTAGAATCACTTTTACTTTGGCAAGGAGCGTGCATTATTATTTGTTTTCGTTTGTTTTAAGTACTTACTACTGACCAAAACCATTTATTTCGCAATATTTGTTTTTTAAATTAGTACGTTATGATACGTCACAGGAATGGTGTCCATAATTTACGTAAACTTATGTTTTATGATTAAAAGTGAATTTTGGTGTAAATTTGTGATATAATAAAGGACTGACTTTTGTTTATTTCGTGGACTACTCCTAAGCCTGTAACGTAAAGTATGAAGGGAAGTTTTCAATAAGATTTAATTTAAAATAAAAACAAAAACGAACTACTACACGTACCTACCTAGCCGATAATAATCCGTAAACAGAAAAAACTCCATTACTTGATCTCAATGTTACGAGGACTCGCTAGTTATGGAAGGAAACGTCATTAAACTTGAGACGCCTAAATACTCGTGGACCTACTAGTTGTGGAAACGTCATTAAACTTGAGACGCCTAAATACTCGTGGACCTACTAGTTGTGGAAACGTCATTAAACTTGAGACGCCTAAATACTCGTGGACCTAGTTTTTGGAATAAGTATTTAGACGTACGCGTACTTCTAAGACTCAGTACGCATTTTACCTAGTATATCTCACCTCTAGTAGGGAGATAGAAGGTACGTTCAGTAGTTCTTACAGAGTACGAGTGAAACCGCGAAAAACAGCTAGTTTTAACTATAAAATAAAATAGTTTTCTGGAGATTACATTCCGTATATTATAAACAAAAGTAAAATAATAATAATCATCATCATCATTAGTCTATATATTATCCCACTGCTGGGCACAGGCCTCTTATCATACAGAGAAGGCATGAGCATTGATTACCACGCTTGCTCAAGGCGGATTGGCGATTTCAGACTTTTTAAGTCAGGGTTTCCTCACGATGTAAAAAAAAAAAATAAGCCGGGCATAAAATCAATTTGTCAGTACAAATTATAGCGCGATTTAATTAGATGTCATCAAAGGAAAGAAAAGTTATACTTTTAACTTTTAAAGCATTTTGTATTAAAATCATAGATTTCTCCTCGCTCCATTGATTAATAATCTGGATCATCATCAGCCTCGCCTTATATCCTGTTATTTGTGAATTCATGTGTGTGATATCTGTAATGGATTAGTATGTTTTTTACTTAGTCAGGTAGATTTTGCTTTTACAATAGGATAGGTATTTTTTATCTAAGCCACACCAATGAGTGGTAAGTAAAGTGTAGCTACATTTATTTAAAATTGATCTCTGTATTGTCTTTCTAATCGTATTTTTTGTGTAATTTTAGTGCATTGAACAATATCACTTGTTTCCCTTGGCATATAATAATATGGTATATAATAAATATAGAATTGCTATGCAGACAGAGACGATGAAGTTGTTTTACAAGAAAAAATCTTCTGTTGAAAATCCTTGAATCCTTGAATACTTCATTTGGCTACCTGTGTCTACATTATGTCTTAAGCACTTAAGTATTTAAATATAACTTGTTCAGTTATTAAATCGTGATTTGAAACCATGTTAGAAACAGTAGCAAACAAGAGGAAAGAAAAAAAAAAAAGATTTTGATATTTATTATACATTTATTTATGTACAAGCCATTTTATCATTCGTCGTTCGTCAAATCTGAACCGAGGAACAGGTTCCCCGTTATCGTGGTGACGCTTACCAGGCGCGCACGCTGTACCCCTTGGTGATCAGAGGGGAGGAATAGGCAAGGGGCGCAGAGTACGCCAAAGGAGCAGCGTGCACGGTGGACAGCAGGGGGGTAGCGGCGTATGTTGAGATCAGAGGGGAAGCAATTGGGGTAGACAGCAGAGGCGACGCGAGCAGAGAGGCAGAGCGCTTCTTGATAAGATGAGCGCCAGCCAGAGCCTTGGCTTCCAAGTGGGCGCTACGAGCAGCGATCACTTCAGGGGTGTCCAAGGGCAAAGCAGGTCCAGCTATAGCCGCAGTAAAACCGGTGGTCAATGCAGGAGCATAAGCTGTCTTCAAGAGCGTAGGTGCCACGGCGCCGGCGAGGATGGGTGCGTTGTAAGCCAGGGAAGCACCGTAGGTCAAGGGAGCGCTGTAGGCGATGGGCGCGGACACCACTGTGCTGCTGATGGCGGGCGTAGACTTAATGTCGAGGCGGGACTGGCTGGACACGGCAGCAGGAGCGATGGCAGCGGTAGCGATGGCTGGCGCAGCAACTACAGCGGGCTCGGAGATCACAGTGCGCAGGATAGGTTCGACCGCTGTGGTGGTTACCACTGCTGGCGACGACTTGATGTCCAGGCGGGACTGGCTTGATACCGCAGATGAACCAATAAGGGCAGGCGCGGCGTAGACAGCTGGTGCTGCGTAGGCAAGAGGCGAGCCGAGGAGAGGTGCAGAGTATGTAAGCCCCGAAGGCTTTCCAGCGACGAGCGCCACCACAGATAAGAACACCACCAGCGAATTCATCGTGGTCTGTGTATATTCAGATGCGAACAACAAGGGAATGAGATGAAACTGATGCTTTCTTTTGGTTTACCAATGTATTTATACTGCCCGCGATGTCCTGAAATGAAAGTCAAGTTCGACAAGTTTCGTGTCAGTACACGCAATAAGTAACTTTTATTACATTATTCTTTAGATTGTATATTGGAAATCAAAATTATATTTTTATATAGATATGTATTTTGTATACCATATTGGGTTAATTTGAGATCATAGACCTTCCATAACACCGAAACAATTCCTACCATAACTGAAAAAGTTTGTACCTAAAATGTAAGTATTATTGCAGGGGTTTTAATCTATTCTATCAATGATTTTAATGTGGACTCGTATCCATTGAATATACTTAATTCTTTGAGATTAGCGTTTTGAGTTTTGAACTTGTCTTTACGTTTTATAACTTTTAAAATATATCTATTCCCTAATTTTATTTCGAAATTGCACAAATTATATTTCTGAATACAGTGATAAATGAACACAGGTGACTTCCTGAAACAATTAAAAAAACTTGGTTTTGATGGATTTTGAAATCGTTTTTTTTGTTAAAACGTTTTTTTAATTTTTTTTGCTTTTCAGTGTCTTGATCTTCTCGATCGATATGTGATCTGTATGAATTTGAAATTAAAACGTCGCGAATGCGCGGGTACAGCATAAACCGTTATTTTTAGTATAATTATGTTGATAAATTGTATAGGACCACCTATGAAGTATGACTTACTAAACAAAAAAATAATCATCAAAATCCATTCATGGCGGAGAAATCACGCAACAAACATATGTACAGACAAATTGAGAACCTCCTCCTTTTTGAAGTCGATTAAAAACCTACAAATGATGGCCGGGACCATTTGCTTTAACGTGAATCCTGATGTATGTAATTGACATAGATGGTCTGTGGTCACCCGTCAATGGACCGACCGCGGCAAGTGTCCCTTAACCTTGATCAATCGATCAAGAATATGACCGCAATTTACTATACATACTTACTCATTTACTTATATGCATACAGTGTTTATTAAACTGCTATTTATGGATGCGAATAAATAAAAAAAAATAGTGCATTGAATGTTAATCTGAGATATTATAGGTACAAATAATGTATTGGTGGGAGCGCAATAAAAACTTGGAGTTTATTTTTTGCGTCTGTCAGTGTGGCCGGTAAACAAAATGTTAAGGTTTGGTCGACCTTGGACGCTTTCATGCTCATTCTGACCAACTTGGGCGTAGGCTTTACTCGTAATTGTATAGAGTTGTTGATACGCTTCTTGTCTTCTAGAATCATGGTATGTTCATTATCATTGACGTTCTTAGCAGCATATGATTGTAAAATTTGATTGGATTGTTAGTGGATATGCTAAAAAATAAAGAAACTAGTAAAGTTACATTCAGTTAGTATGGAGTTTTTCACAACCTTTGATTGTCAGCCGTTGCCACTTCGCTAATACGAAAATAATAAAAATTTATTGCAAACTGATTGAAATGATTTGTTAAAACATTTTTATCTGACGTTTAAATATTTATTTTAATCGAATATTATAGTATTAAATAAAACACAAAAAACAGCTAACTATATAATCTATTGCATTCTGGAATAATGTAGATTTTTATTATTAAATTTATATTTGTTATTTGTTCAGTAATTCAATACGTATCATTAGACATTGCGTATAGTTTAATGTTTTATAGGCAGAATATAAAACAAGTTAAAACAACAACAATAAAACATATATTTTCCTCACATCTTCGTAAAAAGTTGTTTTACATTCAGCACTCAATTAAACAACATAATCACACTTTTTCAATGACTTATCATACGAAGCAACAGCTCTAGTAATATATGTATCAAGAGTGTCAACGGCATGACATTACGCATGGTGTGGCATGCGGAATCTGACGGACCGTATACGGAGACAACTGTATCTACTGTCCCACGGGGCGTGCATATAGATATAATTTATGTGTACTTAATAATAAGTACATATAAATGCACTTAAATAAGTTAAAAAAGACATCTTTGATGCGAGAACAGGAGCTCTAAAATAGGTCCAACATTTTGCTCCAAAAAATAAATGTATGTCTGTAGTTGTTTTTGGATGTGCATGTAGATTGAGTGGTACGGCTATTTGTGTATATGCGTGTTGAGCTTGTTAACGCACGTATGAAATAAAAATCCACCTACATAATTACGTATATTTTTACTTACACCAAAATTACCAAAGTATGTGTGCCTGTTTGTCACGCTTTCATGATTAAATTGCTAGATCGTTTTTTAAAAAAACTTTTATATTTTATCTAACTTACTTATGTTTTTTGTTTATTATATTGTGGACTAACTTTCCGCTAGCGGCTTTGGTTATACGAATTCAATATTAAATTGACAGAGCTTCATACAAACTTTGCTCTCCCTTTCTCAGTCCATTACGGTAGAATTTAGGAAAACAATTTCTTATCGGATGCCTACATTATACAAAGATCACACCCTCCAAGTTTTAGGTCTCTACTTTCAGCGGCTTAGGCTGTGCATTGATCCGTTAATCATTCAGGACAAAGCATTTTATATAACGAACGCCATATCCTAATTTCTGGATATATACTTAAGTTAGTCCCGTAGAATGCGAGCAAACCCATACCAACAGCTAGTATACGGCTATAATTATGTACTCGACAGCTTCGAAATGTTACCCAGTAATCATCACAAAAAAGAAACAAGCGACCTTTTCAATGGGAACTAATTACTGGTAGTAAAATGATACGCAAACTCTGAACCGGTTATTCTCTTTATCGGCTCCTTTGTGTCCGCTGCGCCTGCGCATGATTAGTGGTTGACAAGTCTTGTACCTATAAGTTAATAGAGATAGACCGTTGATTGAAAAAACTTTGCGCGAACATAAAGTGCTCATACCAGTTCGATATTTAGGAATGTGATTATTAAACGTTTTTATTTGACGTCAAAATGGTGTTTTTTTTCAGCAAAAACATTTTTTTCTTTGTTTTACGTTGACGCTTATTATATTTGATGGCTACTGAGATTAAAATCTACAAAGCGTAGATGTGGATTTTGCATTCTAAGATCCAAAACTGTAATGTAATATGTATGCGGTTATAACCCTGCTAACCAGAATCCGGCAACCATTCTTTGGGACAGAAAGAAGTATTTCTTTTACAAGGAACTATGATAGTACCTATGTAATTTTATTTTGTGAACATTTGAATGAAAAACAATATGAATTTACTGCATTTTATTACGATTCCAAACATGGCACAACTTTCCAACTCGTGTTAGAGCTAGATTTTTGCTCCAATCTGACATTCCGAATGTTCTTATTACTATTTATTAATAAATATATAGGGTAGATGTTGACTGTTGCACTATCCGGAATAGGCCTAGGTGTTGTGGCTTGAGTGTTTGCCTTGCCTTAGTTGTGTGATCACCAGCCGTGAGCGTAGGCAGGGGCCGCCACGAGCGGCGCGTGCGCAGCGACTATGGGAGCGTGGGCTGCTACGATCGCGGGGGATGCAAGCTGAAATATAGATAAACAGATTGAATAGTCTTTATTGCAAAATAAATAGAAAATAATCAAATTATGGCAACAGGTAACATCATAGTGATAAGCTTTCAGAAATGCTGCATATTTACCTACAAAGGTTTTTAAATAAGAAATAAAACTTGTTTACGCAAAATGATATAGAAAGCATTTGTGTCTTCAAAAATAAATTAATCCAAGTAAAAGTTTGACTGGTGTAATGGAAAAAGCTTTACGAAAGTGAAACTATTAAAGAAACTTTTCAGCACAAAAGACATCAACGCGCAAAAAAACTAGCGAAGTTATTTGTATGATTATTTGTATTAATAAACCTTTTGAAATATGAGGTTTTATACTAAAGAGCTTTTAATAATTCTAATTGTAATTAGTTTATTGGATAAACAGATTAAATTTTTATTAAACATATTAGAATCAGATCTGTAAACGGTACACTTGGTAGCAATTAGGTACTCATAATATTATGCAATACCTATACATGGCTTGTTTTTTTTTATAAATGACCTCATTTAATTGTCTCCCAGTTTAATAAAACATACCTTAACAGTGTTGGCATAAGAAGTAGCAACAGGTACAGCGGTCTTAACAACAGCGGGTGCGCTGTAAATGGGGGCGCTGACGATGCCATGTCCCCAGCCAGCGGCGATGGGGGCCGCGGCGATGGGGGCGGCGTACCCACCGTAGTAGCCGGGGGCGGCAGCGGCGACGGCCAGGAGGGCGGAGAAGGCAACCTGGAATATACGGGAGTATGGATGGTATCGTATTTTTGTCACCTTAATTTAATTTTTGATTTTAAATTGATTTTGTCTAAGTTCGGCGTTAGTATTTTTTGTGCATAGACAACATAATAGTACTGAAGAAAAATTGTTCTTGCCATTAATGAAAGAGTAGTACATGTAGGGGTAAAACTCTGGAAATACAGTTATTCTTAAATCTTTTACTAATAGAAGACTAAATTATTCCAGAGTTGGTAGCCGAGTATACGAGTACTGAGAAGTGCTAGGCTATGTTTAATGTGTAACAAATAGAGTGACATAGCTAGCATTACCAAAAAAGAAATAGAAGAGGAAAAGAACTGAAAAAACATCTACATAACCTTTTTAGGGTTCCGTAGTCCGACAAGGAACCCTTATAGTTTCGCTCTGTCCGTCTGTCTGTCTGTCTGTCTGTCTGTCTGTCCGCGGCATAGCTCCGTGGTTTTTGTTATTAGAAAGCTGGAATTTGGTATGAATATGTATATTAATCACGCCAAAAAAGTGGTAAAATAAAATTTTTAAAAATATTTTTTTTAGGGTAGCTAAACATGTAAAGTAGGGATGAATATTTTTTTTCTCGCGTACCCCTTCGTGTGGGGTATCGTTAGATAGGTCTTTTAAAAATATTATGGGTGTGTGAAGATCATTTTTCGGTTAAGCGATCTATTTGCGAAATATCTAGATTTTAAGTGAATTTTTTTGTTTGATACGAGTTACCCCCCCATCTAACTTTTGAATGGCTGTACCTAGAAATGTGAAAAAAATCACAGACGTAGCACATGTAATGAACTTACAAGGAAAACTATCACGGCTAAGTAGGCTTAACCGGTTACAGAGTTATAGTCGACTAACTAACTCCTACTACGGAACCCTACTGCGCGTGGCCCGACACGCACTTGGCCGGTTTTTTTGGAATAAACCGAACCGAAGCCTTGTCTTTAAAAATAAGTATTTCGTATTATTAGTATTTCTGATAATGAAAACAGTAGCTTGAGTCCTATTACTAAGGAGAATACCAAAATAAATATAAGAAGAAAAAGTACTATAATAAGAATAACAAGTTCAATTCCATAAACCCCAACAAAATAACCAAATCAAATCTTTCACCTAGCAACCTAACAACTACTACATATATTACGTTTTATTTAAATCAAAATATAATACATTATTATAAGCACAATACCACAATAGATTACGTTACCTCCTACAGTAAAACAATTGGTATAGAACAAAAATATATTGTAAACCGCTATAATAACGCGACAGATAGTTGAATTTCCTTTGAGAAGTTTGCCAAAGAGTACAGAAGCCATGAATAGGTACAATACAGATCACGTTGCAAGACGTAATGATGCCTATTGTCCGATCTATTGTAGGTAGTCGCACGCGCCTCGCATATGCTTACCACAAACAAACATTCGATTATATTATTCTTATATAACATATTTTCTTTTGTTATCCTTGTTCAAGCCTGTTTTGTTGGTTAAAGGGAAATTTAATTTGTTTTTTTGGAGAAATTTCATGTTGTGATGTTGATAGTATACTTTTATAAATGGGTTCCAAATAATTTTGAGTACTTATAAGAAAATATTTTCAACTATTTTGAAAGTTCGTAAAACGTGAAGTGATTAATCGCAATATAACCAGGTTTTAGTTACATTTGACATTTTCGTAAGTGATATCTGTAATTAAAACAACAATTCAATGTAGTTCAGTAAAGGTTAAAATAAAGTGTTTTATTATATTATTTTTGTTTTACTATATTTTGATATTTATTTGATGACAAAAGCTGACAGTTTTACCGTAATGCTAAGTGGTCACCGCATATAGGCAACTGTAATACTAGAATCATATGAGATGCGTAGCCGCGAGTTTAGGCGTTTTTTAATACAAACAAATCAGGATACATGAATAAAATAATTGTTTGAATTTACTTATGGTTTACATTCAATAGCAATGAAAGTGGGTCAACTGAAAAATTATAACGTCTTCGATATATTATAAACATTCGCTTAGCGTTACTTTAAAAGATAATTTACAAATTACAAACTGGCTTTGAGGAGCCATTATTTTTTTTCTAGTATCTCTCCGCCCTTGCAACGTGTCTTATGGTAGTTATATACTTTATACTATAACTACTTTTCCTTTGTGTTAATCCAGAACATGATTTCTTTATGCGCAAAGTTTTACTTAAAATCATTCAGCAGTTTTTATGTATAATAGTAACGAACATTTATCCGTTTCGGAAACATTAGGATGTTTTAACTGACACAATTTAATTGGTCAGTTAAAACGAGAGTATATCAGTTTATGTGCAAAGGGCGTGCGTAGGAGGTCATATTGATGATTAAACTAGATCGCAAGTCATTTCTAGACAGCTCGTTATAATTACTTTACCATTGGCGGTTGGTTCTTGACATCGATTCAGCTAGTTATATGACTAGTATAGTATATTCGTCAATTTGATAATGGATGAATAAATAAATTTAAAGCACAAAACTCTGTAACCGGAAGCCTACTTAGCCGTGATAATTTTCCTTGTAAGCTCATTATATGTGCTACGTCTGTGAATTTTTTCACATTTCTAAGGATAGCCGTATCAAACAAAAATGTGCACTTAAAAGCTAGATATTTCGCTTAACCGAAAAATGGTCTTCACACACCCATAATATTTTTGAAAGACCTATCTAACGATATCCCACACGAAGGGGTACACGGAGAAAAAAATATTAATCCCTACTTTACGTGTTTGGGAGCTACCCTAAAAAATTTTTTATCATAATTTTATATACCACTTTCTCGGCGTGATCAATATACATATCAATACAATATAATATAATATAAATATCATACAATATACATATCTATACTTAATTTCAGCATTCTAGTAACAAGAACGTCTGAGCTATGCCGCGGACGGACAGACAGACAGACGGACATGGTGAAACTATAAGGGTTCCGTGTCGGACTACGGAACCTTAAAAAACTTGTTCCTTCTAAGCTTAATCGTACTATTGTACTCAGATTCTGAAGTACTACCTATATCTATACTTCCTGTTTGTTTTCATATCGGAAAGTGAACCGTGGAAGCATTATAAACAAACAGATAGACAGTATCAAATTCACTTCAATGGTATTAGTGGAGTGCCGTGACGGAACGTAAAAACACTTAGAACGATATGGAAATTCTGTTGCTTTATGTTTGTGATAGTAGGTATCGCATGAGAGAAAGAGATTGAAAAGTATAAAGCTATATTGTATATATTCTTTGAAATATTTTTGCTAAAACTGATTGGTGCTAACTTTTGTTACTGACTGGTCAGGAAATAGTTGTATCAAAGGTTGTATGTAATTGTTTAATTGGTATTAAATCTTTGTTACTTTGTTGTAAGTAAAATAGAATTATTCGCAATCGTACTAAACGATCCGTGCGTTTGTAATTAGGTAAATCAATTTGATATCTTTTCAATGTTAAGTAAAACAGGGCTATGTTTGGAGTGACTACCAATAATGTGTACACTGATGCAGGTAATTAATGGTGGTCATGGGCAAAAAACGTTTTAGTAACGAATCATAATATATAGTCTATTGCTATTTTTTATATAATTGCTATTTAATTAAAATGTTATTCAAATTATACGAATTAAAAAAGCAAATAAACACAAGAACTAAAATGATTAAGGATGTAACAAAAACAAAATCGATTAATTTTATAAGGCGTGAACCACATACCTATTATTATCTACCTCTTATATTTTACCTACTCGATTATCGATAATCGGGGTACGTTTAATTTAATCGAATCACCTAATAATTATAGGAGTTATCATAAATAAATATAATTAATAACATATTCCGCTCTTAATAAATGGATTCCAATTTTACCACGTGTTACTAAAAATATAAACACAATATTGCTAATCTATTCGATTTAAAAATACATTATATTTTAAGCCATTATTTTTTTGTGCAAAGACACTAAGTTATAAATTTAATCCAGCCAAGTTTATTGTACAAATAAATTCTGTCACGGTCGTTTTATAATGATCATTGACATAATATTGTATTGGGTTGAGCTATTTGCACTGATTAACGATTTGGTCAATAAAAAGCGTGGTTGTTCGAGTACCGGGTGGCAACTGGGCCGGCCTCGGTGGGTCGTTGCCGCTGCAGAGAATGTCAGTGCACAAAAAAAGCACTAAAAAGCACTGGGTAGCAATGATTCATGGAAACTTGACGCTTTTAGAGGACAATTGGAGTATGTAGCTACACCTCTGTACCAGGATATTATTTATAGGTAGATATATTTTAGTGCTGATCCATAGAGCTCATCCGGATATTTTTGTGTGTAACTATTTAATAGGTAAAAATGTTTTAAATTAAGATGTTGTACATTAAGGGTATCTGATTATGGAATTAATTCCTATTTATTTCTTGAGCAATTTAATAGAGCAGATGCATACTTTAAAAACTGAACTGTACTTGTAGTTACTAGAGAACAATTAGTCTAATAAAATTTTGTTTTTATGGTGATATTTACTATCACTTAAATCAATTGTTTTCTGTCTTAAGCAAAGAAAAAGAAAAGCTTAAAACAAATAACAGCTTTAAGTCATCATTGTGAACCTAAGGGGGATGGTGTTTACTTGACATGAAACAAAAAAGCCAAATCTTACCAGCTTGTACATTTTGAAGGGATGGGGGTGTTCCTTAGAAGTGATGAAGGAGGATGTAGGAGCGAATGTGACTAAGGGCCCGATAACTGTAGCTTATATACCTCATAGACACATGGCTCGGCCAAATCCGTCTAACCCTACCCATAGCCTGGGCCTAGGTCACTCGCTGCCAACAACATAAAGGTACGGATAGCAAAAAAGGATTACCTCCAAAAAAAATGTGAATACTTCAAAAAAGTATTTACGTAAACTTATTCAAACAAAATAGGCGATACATTACGAAAGTTTATTGTTTCAAATTCTAGTGGCTAAATATTTCGGCGTAATATAAGCTAGAATGCGAATTTCGTAACGGCCCTTTCAAGTCAATATAGTGGGCAGTTAACTTCCAGTCTGGCTTGATTATTCACAACGAAATGTTATTAGTAATATTGTTGAAATATTACATCACTGTTATACTTCATACCTAATTTATATTTGACCAAAACAAAGAATTGGTTACTCAATATGAAACGCTATCTGGAGCTTTCGAAATGAAAAAGGATACTAGTTTGTCAGTTACCATGTTTTCATCGTAATGAATAATACAAAGTTGTTCAATAAAATCTCGTATTCGTTTTCAGCTTGTGTAAGAGTAATACATTTTAATAAAGTATCATTATCAGTTTATTGGTGGTTAGTTGAAATTATATTGTCGGTCTAATAGAATTGAAAAGCCCAATAGTGATTTACAATCTCATTAAAGTTTTGTGGTAACGACTATTACACGTGTATGTTTTAAAAAGCTGCCACACCGGTTCGTTTTACGAAGTTCCACATTCATCTCAATTAATATGTGGATTTTAGTAGTAAAACAATTACATTTCTGAACTTCAATACAAAAAGCTACACAATCATTTTATCTATGAGAAAGACATATTTACAAACGAATTTCAAGACAGCATCCCGGACTACTACCGGAAAAATCTCGATGGAAAAATTAGACTTGTTCTTCAACTGGGAATCGAAGCGGTTCAGTTTTAAGATTACTAGTTACAGTAGTTGATTGCTGAGGTAGCAGACAGATATGACGTGTATCCAAATATTTTTAATAATAAATCAATTAATATATTGCACAAACAACTTATGCAGCCTTTATCTATCACACTGTATTCATGGAAATGGCAGGCTGGTATTACACAATAGGTTCGCCGGAATAGATTGCTGATATCATTCAATACCCTATGTATAGCCGGTTGGTCTAGAGTAGGCATTGTGTGTCCGCCTATACAAGCGACGATGGTAAGGTTTCCTAGTACCTATATGGCTGTGTTCCAAGTAGGTTTTGTCATAGAGAATTGTCAGTAGATAAATGACACGTGAAACGTCATAAGTAGAACATATGAACATTCAGAAAGTCCACTTGATACTTTTTTAGTTTGCGACGATAATAAAATTGAAGACGTCATACTAAAATTAAAGAGCAAAGAGATTGGTGACGACACACATATATATATATATATATAATAGCTTTTTCATATATGACTAAGTAGATGCTATTCATATGCTACGGAAAAGGGTTTTACGTAGACTACTTACAATGTTCAAATTGGCAGTACCAACTGCTTGTGGACTTGACATAGATAGCCTGCTTACAGACTGCATTTATCTGCTATCCAGTGCTTGCTATCTTAATAGTAGAAAATTATTGCTATTGATAATAAAGTTATAAAATAACCATTCCGGTCTAAACCTGCGACTCTAACGGTACTTTAAACGCTTGTTAGTTCAGTTAGATGTATTTTTAATTCTAAACACACGTTATGTTCCATACAACACACTAATAACTTTAACAAATCTTGATACTTTATCATAATCTGACATAGTTGGTTTATTACTTTTACGATTTCAAAATATCATCCACATCGTTTGCCTTGCAATAGTAACATGTTCCAAGATGCGTATCAAGTATCTTTTTCTACGCTAAAAAACTATGCATTAGCCTAATTTCGTATGGGTACCGACAGATAAGCATTTTTTTTCCTAAAATAATAAATAAGTTACAATTTTAATTTTTAACCTTTGATTTCCTTTTTTTTCCTTGTTCTCGCATGAAGCTTCTGCCTGCGGCCTTTTTGCATTAGATCTTCACTCCAACTTGTTGATCCTATATAATTTTCTAGTTTAATTAATCATACAGTAGATGAAATATACTCCCAACGTTTTTATTATATCCCAACGGAATTAATTTGCTGCAGTCTAACAAAAAATGCCAGTAATCAGGTAGTTTTGTCTTTTTAATGTATGAGAAATCATAAAATGACTCCTCCTGCCGTGGGCGGAGTATCAGATTTTTACTGAATAAATACCATTCATGTTCCTTCATTTGCCCTTTGTGTTCCAGGACCACGGTAACTCTTTCGCACATCCCGCAGCCCCGGCAGGCACTGGCCCTGGAGGTGGACCCCGTCAATTATGCTGATACCTCTTTGAGCCGCGCGTGGAAAGGTTATATCGACTTCATAGTTTATTTTGTTTGTAACAATCAAGGATCAAAACTCCACGAGCGCGGTACAGACGTAGTTAATATAGGTTGACTAAAATTTATTTGTCCATACATGAAAATTGCCTACTCGATGCTTGCAAAGGAGGGCAGGGCGTTCTCAATGACACTATTCTGAGCCACACGGTCAGCTGACTCGTTATCATTTCATATCACCATGACAACACTTAATTATACCTTACATGTTTAGATAGTGTCAATTATCGCAGTATACGTTAACTTTAAAATGAGATTTTAATCAAATTATGTTTAACGATCAAGTATTTTTCGTTGAAGTTATATGATTTAGTATGATAAATACAAACTCGTTTCGTTAACGGAATAAAATTGAAAATTCAACCCAAACCTCTTTTATTCAAAATTGACTTAATAGAAATATACGATACGATATAATATACCTACCTACATCTCAAACCTTTTCTCTGTTAAACAAAACTGTATCTGTTTTATCATAAATAAACACTACAGTGACGTAAACATACATATTATGACGCTGCTAATTAACAAAACAAGTTGAATATCTTCCTAAAATTAAATTATAGCATAAAACATGTTATTTGTGTTAAAAAACTAATAAACATAATAGGAAGTTAAAGCGTCAGATAAGAGGCCTAACTAATTAATTATAGTTTTAATTAATTATTATAATTTTATTAATCTCACGTGTTTGTTATGATAAAATAAATAAGGAAACAATGTACAACTTTATTGAATTAAACATCGTAAAATTTGCTCTTTTGTCTTGGCTTTATCAAAAATGTGAATAGGCAAATTAAATCACTTCACCTTCCTTCTATACAAAGGAAAGTGATTTCCGCAACCTGATTGAAGCTAGGTTAATGTTTACGCCTAGTCTAACTAGGTCGAAGAGAATAGGTATCGATTAGTTGAAATACAATGAGTTTAGATATTTATATACATGATTAAACTCATCATCATCCGCCTAGCCTTTTTACAACCATATTGGAGTCGGCTTCCAGTCTAATTGGATGTACCACAACCTAGTAATCGGGTAAAACGATACCCTTTGGTAAGACTTGTTGTCAGACTTTCTGGCTTCTGACTATCCGTAATGACTGTCAAAGATCTACAAATAACAGCCAGACAGAGTCAATAGTTTAATTTACATAATTAAACAATTTCCGCTAATAATAGTCAAAAATAGAACCAATGCCGATGCTTTATTATTTATGGTCATTTAAAGATCACTCGGTTTCATCAAACAATATTAAAAAAGCATCCAAATTATCGGCCTGTAACTAATAGTGCTTTTTGATTTGTGTTTATTTATCTAAGTTCAATATTTTTTTGATTGAAATTAGAAATGAGGTATACACTATTATAATTTGAAGAAAGCGTAAATGTTTCTCAAACATTGCATTATAATGCATTTTCGACATTGGGATATAAATGTACGAATAAAGTTTTTAACAAAATGCCTTTTCAAAGCATACCATATTATAGTGTGCAAAGCATATCTATAACAACATAATTATAAATCAAGAGAATAATTGCAATACGTTTATTTAAGTACCAAAACAAATGTGCCGCACATAATTTCATGACGCATTTAGGTCTATTTCGATTTGAATATAATTTAAAGTCCATATGAATTTATGCTAGTCTGAAAGTTAAGCTTTAATAACAGGAATAACGGGTTCTACCTCGGTGCCATGTACCTAAGTAGGTACTATAAACGTTAATACTGCATTTAGTTAAGTATTCGTATTATTCATTAGTACCTGATATCTAATAAGAAACAAAACGCTGACATGTATGTGTTAAGGAGGTTTTGATTTCTTACTTTAATTCAATTTAAGTTTACTGCCTATCAATGCAGCCAATACCTTCAGTAAAGGCAATTTATGATTAAATCTTTGTTTAAAATATGTTAGTACGTAGGTACGTGATACCAGTAACTTAATTTTTTTTTATTTTCTACTTCATACATAAAAGAAATTATTTATATGTATAGTTTCGTCAAAGAAGGTGATGGAAGTTGACTATGGGACGCGATGCCGTTCTACATTAGTTTCACATGTCTTGTCACGAACTGTGGTCTGAAACTTGCTAAACCAGAAGAACCTCTAATGGCTATATGTATTGCATTATCAAAATGACTACAATGTTAGTTTAAGCAGCCGCAATTATATAAGACAGAATCAGAAATAAAATGAGACTACAATTGTTATTATAACGTTTTTACCTGATAGGTAGGTTACAAAAAAGTAATATAAGTTAAATTTTAATTGGCATTCCAATTCCACGTTCAAGTTATTTATTTAAAAAAAACATTACGCTTGTCCTAGAGTGTATGATAACATGGCAAGACGGAAGAATAAGGTATAATAATATGTGAATTTAAAAGATCAGCAAAGTTAAAACTGCCTAATCTGTTCCTGACCTCTCACTTTCCGTCTAGCAGCATACAAGGGCTACAATATACTCATTAATAGAATGGTATCTAGATCTTAATTTTATAAAACTATTTTAAAAATCCCCGTCTATTTTTATAACATATTAAATAACTTCAGTTATGTGTTACAATCGGTGTTTCAACCTTGTGACTGTTGTAATTGAATCGTATGACACATTCAACCATTACTGTGTACGATATGAATTACATAGAACTACTTATAATTAGGTACGTTTTATTTTTTGCGTAAAGTGTAAAGCTTAGTTTACACTATGACAGAAAAAATGTTAACATGTGTGTGTGACATGTACCTTTTGTGACACGAGAAATGTCACCACAATGGTGTCAAGACACCGTTGAAGTGTGACGATCAGCATAGACATTCATGTCTGACATATGTATCGCAATTTCTGTTGTAGTCTTAACTTACGCTAAGTTTAGATACTTAAGCTAAGTTTTTTTTGTTAATCTATGCATTTAAAGTCTCAGTCCCCGTGAGGGTTACGGACGGCTAAGGTCTTTTGTTTCATACGTGGCGTTAAATCTCTTTAAGGTGTTAGCATTTTTTTCTGCGTGTTCTATAAATATATTTAATATGTCTTCTTTTTTTATTATTTCATGTAACAATTAAGGTTCTATTGACTTTGAATTACTTACTGCTTTCTTCATGTAATTCCCTACTGTGATGGTATTTTGGGCAATGTTTGATCAAATGGTCTATTGTTTAGGTGGTCCTGTCATTGTCCGTGATCATAAATCGGTGATGCTACTGTTTGTAGTACCCATGCCCAGTGCGTACCTGCTATCATGTGTTAGATGGAAGCTAGTTTTTATATGTTTTAGTTGATTGACAGTTAAACTAAGTTTAGACTAAAATAAATTCACGTTTTACAGTAAAAGCGTAACAAACAAACAAAGTTAAGCATTTATATAATTTTATTTAGCACAAGTTCGGTTTTCCAAACTTTTTCCTTGGGTACTGATCATCTGACCGAAATAGAAACCTCGGTAAAACTTCGAAATATACGACCTTCATGGTAAATAAAATTTTTATTATTATCGAATACAATAGATCGGTGAAAAGACTCTCCCCTATTGTAACCAAGTTAACGCAGTACCGAAGTCAGTTAAACTTCTAACAATTCGAAAATAGATTCTTTTATTCGTATTAAAATATTCAATTTTATAATTAGTACCGGTGATCATTACTTCTCTGCTTTCTTAAAATAGGATTATATGTGGTAATTTCACCTTCACTGTTAATCTTGTATTGTCTATTTTTGTTTCCTTAGTAAGTGTTAACGTTGATACAGATATAGAGTACAAATGGGAATACCCGGAAAGTTTTATACTTAGATAATTGTATTCGTATTGTTGTACATATGTACCTATTTGTAATACATACCTTTTTTGACAATTGTTTCCTAGAATTATTATATCTTTCTTGTGCCTATATGTATGTATATTATGCGTAATAAATATGCATTGGTTATCATTTTAAATATGATGGCTATTTTTCTTTAAATTGGAACAGGCAACCGAAAACAAATCGGGAACTATCGTTTGTTCTTCCCCATCTGTCTCTTATATCAAATTTTATCCATACTGGGTCTGCCATTTTACTTTGAAAGCGTAACAAACTGACAGGTAAACTTACTTTTGCACTTAAAATACAGTAATGATGGAAGTTTTATTATGCCTTGTTAATAGACCTATATATGTGTGGACCAAGAATATTGCATTATATAAAAATTTAACATTGTAGTAAATTAACGAAGAAACTCAATGAAAGTTCTACCTCGGGAATCGAAGTGACCTCATGTTCAAAATTCACACTTGCGACCTGCACCTTGCGACTACTGAGTGATTAGAAATCATTGACCTATATCCGGAATTATCTGCACTTAAGTTCACAAAAGCATATTAAATTATAATCATTAATTTAAGCCCACAGGCTTAACATAATATACTATGTTACGTGTAAAATATTGAGACCATTTATTAACATAGTAAGTGGGTCCCAAGCGGATTGATAACGATAACATGTGTTGATATGTCGTACAAGTTTCTCGTACAAACAGGTGTGAATGCAGCGAAATAATTAAAACTGTCTTATCGTAATATTAGGTGTACTAGTCATCTGACATCTGTACCTAAGTGTAATACTCAACATGTTTAAATTGTTTATGCTAATATTATTCGGTTTAAATTGCAAACTACGTATTAGATTATTGGTACAACGATATAAGTGTAACATTTGAAGTATTTATGATACGGATATTGTTGTATATAACAGTTTATTGTATAAAGTCATGATAAAAAAAGATAGATATGGGTTGCTGCAGTTTATTGCAGCACTTTCTTCTCTGCAAAAATACATAGTGGTGAAGGATGGCCCTGCAATCCACTATTACATAAAAAAAAATTGTAACACGCCGACGTCTTTATATTATAGATATTGAAGAAAATCTAATATGGGAAGTTTTTTATTAGTATATGTCTTTATGTTTTTATATATATATATCAAGCAAAAACTATTAAATGTGTGTGCACATAGGACTTTTAATCCGGGTGGGCGAAGTAATTGACTCAGGATATGGAAACTGCTAGTTAGTCTATAAGACTGAAACAACAGAGAGTGTATCTGTCACCCGCATGCAATTGTGAACCGTGCAGTTGGTCTTTTCTGTTGAGATTGGCTGCGGCACCTGAAATTCGGCGGAGAAAAAAAAAGTTTTAATCCAGAGTCTCACTGTGTTCTTATTTCATTGCATAAATAATAATGGCAAAATAGTACTTGTGGCCTTGAAGACATCGTGGAAGGTCGGAATTAAATTATTACGGTTGGTATTACAATACTCGTAATTTTCTTTTTACATAGAAGGTGGGTAAATGCTTTTCTATTCGAATAAATATATTAGAAATTATAATCTTCCCCAGGATAATTTTCTAAACAACGTCCTTCGATTTGTACCCTTGACATTGAAATTATATGTAGGTAAGTATGTTTTAACTCGATAAGGAATTTTAGATGGATTCTGTTTCGATAAATGTTGGTACATGTAGGTAGGCGTGTATGTAAGTTTGAAAGGAAACCATAATAAGTAAAGTCCCTTCTCGGATTAGCTCTCAGAAACAAAACAATATCACCGTATAAACGTATAGGTAATTTATAATATTATAATCCTCTTATATATGTATAGCTTGAATCAAATTACTTATCTACATAAATGCCAAATTTAATTTCATTGCAAGATAATAGTGCAACAAATAGATAAACAATACAAACAGTTAGTTTTTACTGAGTGGAACACAACTTGTGCAAGGGGCTTTCTAACTCAGTTATGGGTAAAGTGCCTCTAAGTTACGTAAGTGCAAAGGTGTGTCGATAGTTACTCTTTCTAGGCATCTATTGTTGCTAGACAGAGTCTATATATTATTATTATTTTATCGTTTGAGCTGCCAGGTGTAACCTAACGAGCCCTGGTGTCAGAGTTTTCCAAATCTGCCAGTCGACCTCTCGATATGGTAATGTAATACTTAAGGACTGTAATTGAGTTGGGAGCTAGCGAGGCAGCTGGGGACGACGGCTTAACGTGCCTCCTAGTACAAGGCTGTAGTGGAACACCGCCAATTGCCTGACTCTGAGCGAGCTGCATTATGATTTTTCTTTAAATCGCTCAGCGATGTCCGTTCGTCCCTTGTTCACTGCAGCCGTGTTTGCGACCAATAGACTAGCAGGTCGTATTGCAAGGGTTGGTATACAAAAGAATAAACAAAACTTGTTATGTATAAATTCGTATATAAACAAAATACATAATAAAAATAACTAGGAAGCATATAATCTGAGCAAGTCACTAGGCAATGATATCACCAAATTCGTTTATAGGATGTATGGGGCGGATAGGTATCTTGCGAAGTATGGTGCGGAGGGGGCGACGAGGGGAGCGGCGGGGGCGGCGACGTAGGGGGCTGCGGCCACGTAGGGAGCTGATGCGACGACCGGGGCAGCCACGGCGTGGTTCACGGCGTGCGCAGAGTATGAGCTGGCGTAGGGAGCGACGTACGCCGCGGGAGCGACCGCCGGAGCTACCAACGCAGCAGGAGCGACAGCTACGCCTGCGTTGGCGGCGGCGATGGCGACGGCAAATACAATCTGCACAAAATCAGTAAGCTATTGAAACCTATTTGTAAAGGTGAACTGAGTGAACGGTTCACTGTAATTGTTTCGGCTTTCTGTAGGCGTAAAAGTCAAGTAGATCCTGACGATGATAATAATCATTTCGCATTCTAGTTTGGTACTTCTAACAGAAAGTTTGAATTAGGAGGGTTAAACACTTCAATTATTCTTTGGGGCAATATTTGCTCTATTTTTAAAGAAATAGAACAAGAATTCAGTAAGCCATGTGACATTTCAAAGTATAAACCTTCGTTTAATTTTGATGGATCATGGCAATAAAGACAACAATCCGACAGCTCTGTTCCAAATGATTGTTATGCACAAAGTACTGCTTCAGTTGTCAGACTTTGAAAAATAGACAGTGAATTTAATGATAATAAAAGCACTAAATCGAAGAATTAAGGTATTTTGGAACAAAACACTCACAACGAATTTGGCGATCATTTTGCTTGGGTTGTGTGACTGCTCACAAGTGATTACACTGAAAAATCCAATGGACTGTGCCGTCTCCAGGGCATCGTCACGTTTTATACCACTGTTGATTTCATTGAGCAACACCTCGGACGAAACACGCATGCGCGCCTAAGTAATGCGCAGGACATCGCCACTGGCTCGCGGTTGATTTTTGACCCAGACTTGGTTGACGGGCCGAGCATTCTAATTTGAACTCTGTGCATACCAATTTCACCGTACGTTATGTAACTGTCAAAAGGGAAATTGACTTGGACATTACACATATTGTCATACACATAATTGCATGTAAGGCGAAATCTAACTTGTTATCTTCGATTAAGAATTAGGCCATGGTAGCGTAGAAAAAATATATTTAATTTAATTCCTTTGATAAAGGAATATCGTTGGCGCAGCCTACTTTCATGGCGTTCTATGCTGCTTAATATTTTTGGTAAAATATGCATATTTGTGGTTTTTATCTAAAGATAATATCATCGTTTTTTTTCTAGGTATTTGACACATGGTGCGTAAGTCTTCAACATCACACCATATCGCTTGCTTCGTTTTCATAGGATTCGCTTGTATTGAAGATTGAACTAGGTATCGCGTTACCTATTATGGCCAAGTAATCATCCTGCGTACTTCATGGGTAAATAAATAAAAAATATAAATAAAAAAATGGTATTTGATCCGTCTATATACCTAATTATCACACCCCACTAAAACTGTTACTATTGTCAAATAGAGATTACAAAGTTTTATTCACTCTATCAATGGCTGGTAGGTATTAACATGACTTGCAGCAGAAATTGCACATCGGCAAAGAAAAAAGTTTCACAACCAAAAGTTTCCCAATGTGCTCCATTTCTCCACGCACGCCTCCGCGAATCCCAATTGACCGGCCGCAATACGTCAAATGTTTATTTTGTCGGACGATATCTGAATCTCAATAAACAAGGTATAAAAAGCCGATACTTTTTCTCGATAGTCACACTACACATCCTCTTTTCGTTTAGGAAGGTCCACTACCAAATCACGCAAGATGTTCTCTTTCAAATCTGTAAGTATAATAATAATTACATTTGTCAATTGAAATGTAAAGGTTTCCTATGGAATGTGTTTATCCTAATGTTAATTTTTTCGCTTTAAAGATCGTGCTGATCGCTGCGGCTTTCACCATTGGAGCAGAATGCAGTGGAGTTGCGGTACCAGCAGTGGCGGCTGCACCGTTAGTGGCCCCAGCGGCGGTAGGATATGCTCATGCTGTGCCCCAGAATATCCCGCCTTACGCGGCGCAGGTCAGCGTAGTCAGCAAGGCACTTAACCCTCTGGTAGCGGCACCTTTCGCTGCGGCTCCTTATGCTGCTGCTCCTTACGCCGCTGCCCCGTACGCAGCCGCTGCCTACGCCGCCGCTCCCTACGCCGCCGCTCCCTACGCCGCCGCTCCCTACGCCGCCGCTCCCTACGCTGCCGGGCCATACTTCGCCGGCCCCGCGCCTGCGCTGCCAGGACCATACGCTGCACCCGCTGCGTTTGCGGCTCCTGCAGCCTACGCCGCCGCCCCCTACCCTTATGCCGCATCTCCACTGGTACGCGCTGCTCCCTTTGGTTATGCCCCAGCATACGTACGATAGGATAGAAGAGAACACTCGACTGACCTTCCTTTAGAAAAGATATGTATCAAAGATTAGACTTAATGTTTTATACTTTTTTATATGAAATAAATGTTATTATAAAATTATGTGTCCTTTTAATCATGTTGTATACAAAATAATGTGTGTTATCATTATGTAAACCATTTTAAGGCACTATACCTACTAGACTTGAATTCAGGAAGTGATTGTTTTAATATTTCTTGACATACAGAAAAACGTTTGACTATAGCGCACGTCACCCTCACCGTTACATGGAAACCGGAACTCGCTAGATAGTTAATATATAATAATAATTAAAGATAATTTCAAGCTTATCGATACTTTCCATAAACAAAAGGGCAAATTACCACCCAAATTGGCAATTCTACTAGTCTTTTCGGTAATATATTTTATTGTAATTATTGTAAGTGAACATATTGAAAAAACTAAATGAAAGTCTCTTAAGCGCTATTTTTTAAACAAGTTCGGAAAGTCTAAACTCCTCACCGAAAGGAAGACCGAGAGACATTTGATGATTTTTCATCCCAACAAAGCTGACCTCACTAAATTAAATGATATCTAACGTTTTTAATTTATATAACATCACTATTCACACTTTGTGATGCCGCTGTCGGCAAAACTTTTCTTGTGTTACAATAACTTACTCGCACCTACTGTGTGAGTGTACAGTTTTGGGTGTCAAAGTGAAAAGCTAGATTTAAAGTAGAATAAGTTTATAACTATGGTTCACAAACACATATCTTACCATCTTACCACTTTTCAATATTCGTATCAGAGGTGGACGTAATTTGAGTAAACTTAAAAATTATAATTTTAAGCATCATTTCCTATCAGTAAGATCGGTTGTTATATCGGTGTATAGTTCACCGAAAGTTGTGATGGATCCATTATCAAATTGAATTGCGACCTACATACCCTCCTCTTGCCCTCTTCAGATGTCGTGCAAAGCTCCTGTCATCGCGGAACGTGACAAAATAATCTTCGCAGCATCCAATTGACCCTTCGATTAGTCGGATATTGAACTTGTTCAGCCTTATGCTACAGTTTCGCAGCCTGGCTTGCCTCGTGGCACCAAAATAATTATGCGAATATTTCGCGCCAAGTGCCTCGTGTATCTTATTGTATCAATTATAGAAATGTAAATAATACTGCTTGAAATAAGGTCATTCCATTAATTGCCTTTTCACTTTGAGTGTTTTATTGTTTGCAATCTACATAAATATCTAATAATTAAACAACCAACACGTTTACTTGCAAAGGATATTTAAAATTATATAAATATATCTCATTACCTTCATAACTATTTTTTTTTTATTTATGACATGATGCGTCCTAGAAGACTGTTTTAACGGTATGTATAAAACATATCTTGATGAATATACAGTAATTCGTTTAAAAAAATATATTTTTTCATCAACCAAATATCTATAATGGAAATTAAATAAAAGCATTTTTATATTTTCATAATTTATTTACAAATTTGGTATAAAAAGTCTACATTAACTAGAAAACAATCACACTATATAACAACTAAATTAGACTAGATTCATTTCCACGCAAACTGTTTAAAGGCGGGTGCCGGACCGTACGGTACGGGACCATAGGGAGATATACTGATGGGAGCCCTAGCCACGGCCACCGGCGCAGGGGCGAAAGCAGGAGTGAATAGTGGAGCTGGCTGCGGTATTCCTACTGGTCTCACGATGGGAGAGAATGGCGCTGCCGGTAACGCAGGGACAGCACGAGCAAATACCGGCGCTGGAGCAAAAGCGGGGACTATCCTGGGATATATCGGGGCTGGCGCAGGGAACACAGGAGCTGGGGCGGGGAACACCGGTGCAGGTGCGGGAAAAACGGGCGCTGGAGCTGCGAAGACTGGGGCTGGAGCTGGCGCGGGGAAGACAGGTGCAGGCGCAGGGAAGACAGGAGCGGGTGCTGGGAATACCGGCGCGGGCGCTGAGAAGATTGGCGCGGGTGCTGGGAGCGCAGGCGCTGGCGCTGCGAACACCGGAGCAGGAGCCGGGAAGACCGGGGCTGGGGCTGCGAACACTGGAGCACGTGCGACCGGAGGAGGCAACGCTACTGGTGCAGCCACAGCATGTATAGACCTCACTCCGTTGGGGAAGTTGTAAAACGGAGCATACCGAACCACTGACAGAGACTTGAAGGCAGGAGCGATGTGACCGATGCCGCTAGCACTACAGCTAGCTATAATGGCGATGGTAGAAATGACCTGTGAAAGAAGAATAATTAATATGAGGTTTATTAAAATATTTGTGATACAGGTTTCTCTAATGACCAAAATACTTACTAATCTTATGCAGAACATTTTGATTTGATAATACAACTCGGTCACTCGAGTGTCAACGATGAAATGTATCGATGAATGTATTACATGTCGTTATATAGTTCATACTGTTGCAAGCATTACGTCTATGTTGGTAGCCATCGGTTTCACTTTCCTTAGGCAGGACCCGCGCATGCTCAATTAGGTGTCGCATGGACACCATTGATTACCGAATACGTCAAACTGCTGGCCATTCATAGGAATATTATATAACTGCAACATTAGATTCACCATTAAGTGCCCTTTCAGGCCAAATGTTGCAATTTGTTTTATTACATGTGGTGCAACTAATTAATAAAAAAATATTTTTAACGGTTATGATTTAAATAGCGATATTATTTTTTATGTAAAACCCGTATAAAAACTCTTTTTGTAATTGTTCACTCGTTCTTACTTTAAAACCTACGTACTGCCTTTAACTACTAATTCAGATTGAAATCTATGTTACACCTACCTAATAAATTCATCCATAAATGCTAACTTTATGATACTCGAGGCGATTATAAAACTTAATTTTATAAGGTAAACAATTTTCAATAAAGTTCGATTCTGTTCAAATACCACCTGAGTAAGTTTTGAGCAATAATAACAGAAACCAGTCATGAATAGGGTATTTCATTAACAAATAAATGGTAGAATAATTTATTCTATGCAATTATATAGGTTTAAACTCTAGGCCACCTCGACTTAAACTAGATCCCTGTAATTAGAAGAATTTGGCTACACACAACTGGTAGAAATCATTTTATTAGCACTAATATTAAAGTATTATCTCAATCTATCAGTGAGATTAGATGCAGGACTGACCGATGATTGCGGCTACTGCACTTTAAAATAATAACTTACTGAGACATCTGACCTTACTTAGCTACAAGATCCTCTACCAATCTAACGATGGTAATACATAGTTGAAGGAGTCGAAGCTTTAGATTTAGGTTTGATTCACTGATAATTAAGTATGTGAGATTATTTTTCGATATTTAATAGACACCGCTCTTACGTATTTTAATACAAAAATGCCACATTGGTAATGTCAAAACTGATAAAACATGAAAACATCAACATTGTAGAACTTCTCCACTAATCGTAAAACATAATGTACTGTTACTATTCAAATATTGACAAGTACGCTAAATTACAAAACAGATATAACTTCAACTATTTATGATGCATGGTGTGTGAACAGAAATCAAATCAAAAAAGTAACAATGGGAGTTTCTAATAAACCTTATTAAATTCGAGTCAGGTTGCTGAAAAATATAATGAGAATAAAAATACGCCCAATAGGGTAGACTCTATAGGAGACTATAGCGTGTATGTAATAAGTATATACATTGTAATTTATTTCCTGGTAAATGACCATAAAATAAATGAGTGTCAATCATTTTGGTAAACGCTCGCCACTCGACATATCACTGTCGAACCAACAATTCGGTTTAGTTGGACAGTTCACATAATTTATAAATGAACTCACTTACTGGTATAATACTTGACTTAACGCTACTTCAACTATGTAGTATAAATAATAACATAATTAAGACCTAAAATAATGTTATATTAACAATTTTGGAATAAAAAAAAACTACTGAGATTGAAAGGAAAACTACCCTATTTCCTTAATTTTTATCCGCGTTTCCCTGGAAAGCTTACGTATTTCCGGTAATGTGATAAATAGTAACTTATATTACTCAGGAATATTGTAGCTATTTGTCTCGGTTCAGCAGTCCTGAAAATTATGAATTGTAAATATAGTCGCATGATTATATAAAAATGAATCCCTACTACCTTTGGTTACATCATAACTGAAGAACGACTTAACCGATTTGGATAAAATTTTGTGCGGAGACAGAAGAGACCCTGAAGAAGGTTATAGGCTTTAACCTGGTACGTTAAGTAGTTCCCTTGGATAAACAGATAGTTTAAAACAAGAAGACTCTAACGCTTTACGTCGGAAAAGGGTTGTTCTTGTAAGTGAAGGATATTACAAAGCGGTTACAATTTCATAAAGGTCAAACTTCTACGAGAAAGTTAAAGTTTGCAGCATAATTATAGTCATCAAGTTTCTAACATCATAACGCAGCTAGATGCACCCAAGACCTTCTTCTCCGACCTAATACTTACGTATAATAACAGCACTTCTCAAACCATACACCATTTACTTAAATACTGTCCAAAATTCAGCCTTGCAAGATATAAACACGAACAAACATGCATCAACAAAAACTTAGAACCATTTTACAGCACATAACAAAAAAGGAAAACACTACAAAATCGTTTATTGAACTAGCTGAATGTATAGTTAATGCATTAAAGAAATTTAATGCCACTTAAATCTTACATCGCTCTAGCACTTAATTACAAAAGAACAAAAATGACCTCAGCCGCCCGTAACCCTCGCGGGGACTGAGCCTTAAAAACAAACAGTATCTAATTAAAAAAAATACGTATAGTGCGTCTTTTTCAAAGGAAGAAATATAAGGAATGGAAGGAGTAAATGAGTATATTAAAAAAAACTTGACTATTGAAGATTAGTTTTTTTTGTTTTTTTTTCAGGTACGTATTTTATATTATGATGACAATGGTAAATTAAGGGCAGCGTGATTAACCATTATTATTATTCTCCTGCTATTGTAAGTGCCATTCTCAGAAAATGTTTTACCATAAAATGAGTGTCAGGGACACAATTTCCTGATTATTATTCTTGAGAAAATCGCCTCCTTTGTTATTTTGTGTTACCTGGTATTTTGTGTTAGCCGAGAAGAAAATTCAAAGAATTCATCTCTATTAAGTGAAAGTTTGAATTTATTAAAATCCAATTCAAGTGTCCTTAATAATGTAATCACAGGAACAGAAAGTTTTCACACATATATTAAATTTAACATAAATTTTGATAGACGTTCAATTGTTAAATATTAACAAGATATTTCTTCTTTATCATTAAACGCGAAACAGAAGAAACAGCAATTATGTAAATAGCAATCGCTAGTTCACGGATGAAGGACGCCCTCGATATTATGCGAAGTGAACAGAATCACCATGTATGAATCGAATTGTAATTACTTCGCGCGTCACTACTTCGACTGCTTTGTATTCAGGTGCGCGCCAACTATATGGAGAAATGGTGCTGCGATTGGATACAACCTAAATTGCTTTCATTAATATCGACTTTATTTATAATATCCTCAAGGTAAGTTCTTGGAAAATCAACTAAAGCGTAGCTATATTGATTTCAATTAAGCTAAATATTGAATTTATTTATTAGTGTGCGTTAAACTCTATGTTTAATGTCAATAGTGACGTTCACTGTAGCGGTACAATTTTTGAATCTGATTTTTTTTTATGAAATTGATTTTTGTACCAGTCATTGTACACATCCGTAGGTACTGTTTATGGGAATCATAAGTCAACTTACAAAGGATATACATATATCCTTAAGGAATATCCTTGTATGTTGACTTATAATCCATTACATGACATTTCATAATCAGTTATAAGATTTAATTATTTTTACTACTGTATCATCAACACGTTCTATAGAAATAACTGCTAGAATAAAGCTATCTAAGACGATTAGTGACGCACAAGCCGCACTGCTAACGCGACAATTGAAAATGTCTAACGTCTAACTGACAGCTAATAATCATGATCCTTAATTGACCTTACGACATTCTCATAACTATAAAATACAAAATTCTAAAATCTACAAGCAGTCTACGTAGGCATTAACTTGGTAGTTAATACAAAGGAAAACTAAGGAGCTCGTATTTCTAAGGCGGCACGTGTTTCGCAGATGGCAAAGAGTGAAAGAAAAGTTTACAAAACACATTTTAGCCCACGTGACTTTCGGTACGATCGTGTACAGGCTTTCAGTGTTTTTTGTTAAATGTTTTATAGAATCTTGAGTTTGACGAAATTCCGCCCACGATTTTCCTTCGTGTAGCCTTCCCGGTGTCGTGCGGTTGCACGCGCAACATGTGACTTCGCCCGACACAGGGAGACCACTGACGGTGGCGGGCTTACTACATGCGTTTTTATAAGATTTAGCAGATTTATGTAACATAAAGGCGAAATTATGGTTAGTTGATTCTCTGTCGCAAACTGTTCTGACTTCAATTTGCATACTTCTTGGTCCTTATTCATTCCTGGTACTTATTTTAAACAAATTACTTGATTGTGACTTCTGGTCCTTTAAATAGTCAGTAACCTCTGACCAAAATAATAGAACAGAATATTGTTTATTATGTACACCACTTTTAAACTTAAAACTAAGAATATAATTAAGGTAGGTGACACAATGGGCGGTATTATCGCTAAAAGCGACCTCTTATAGACAACCTTTACTAAAATAATACCCATGAAAATGCTACTTATTTAGCGATTACTTTGTGAATAAAAATAAGATGATGTAATCAGTAATTGATTAATTTTGTCTAGACTTTATAAGAGATCATGACCTTTGAATTTGTCTCTTTTTTCACAGACGTTATTAGTTAGGAAGTTTTTAAGGGTATAGAAACCGGGTCTGGTGCTAATCGGACTTGCATACGACTTTCGTCTTAATCTTACAACATATAACATTGCATAGAACCATTCGTATTCGACTCACACTTAACCGGTTTTAATTATTTGATATTATAGCAGTAATAGAAACAAATCCTCTATGAAAATTTCAACTCCATATCTATCACAGTTTATTAGATTCTCCCAGCTGACAGACAGACGGATGGACAGACGGGCCGTAGGCACTCTTCAGATACGAACCCCTTAAAAGAATCTTGTAGTTAAATCTTGTATTTACAAAAAGTAAATATAGGAATTAGAATTAAATTTTGTAGGATCTAAGTCAATGGTCTTTATAATTACTGTGGAGTGTCTGTCATTCCGGTCTGCGTTATTCTTGGCTCCTTAAGTAAAGCATTATTTTGCTATTTACTTAGTACAAAATTCTAACTATATTCACTTAGTTCTAGTCTGATAATGATTTTCTTACATGGTTTATTGAACCTGGCGTTTTTCATCGTGGTCTGTTGTTATTTTGTTGCTTAAGTATTTTCCCTATTATTAGAAGTTTCGTATCTATTATCATTAACGTGACTAGGGATGATTAACAGGCAAAATTTTCCTTTAATCCTTTAACTTTTTAGCACAATTCTTGCAAAAGAGCGAATTAAAATGTTTTGCAGTTTAGTACCGAAGGTAAACATTTAAATTTCGAATAGGTATTTGTTTCGTAAAGTAATCTACGAGTAAGTACTAAAAAATGTTAAAGAAATAGGTATATGAGTAAGGAAACAATATATACATACATATGTGCAAGAGTAGGAGACATAAGATGAGTACTTTATTTCTTGAGATAACGTGTATTGAAACTAAATTAGACTAAGTAGAAAGAAATGTCGAGTTCTCAAATCAACGTGGGTGCCTAAATAACTAGTCTACTGCGTAGTTAGACTTCCTCGTCAACAGTCTTATAAAGGAGAGCTTACAAGTACTGCCTTCGTCGCTAAGGTAACCATTGTATTCATTGCCTTAAATTATGATAATTTTAGTCTAGATTCCATTCATACCTTTTCGCGGAAAGCTGAAATCGATTTCTAATAAACGGACAAACAAGTTTTTTTGTCCTAGTGATTACGTATTTAGATATGTGTATATGAAAACATTATCGCTTTGTACAGAAATAGGCAACTATAATTTGTTCCTTCTATATTGGGGCTTCTTTATGTAATAAGTACCTCGCATTGTGTGTAGCTAAATTACTTACTTTTGCCAAGGACTGTGGGCAAACTTCCTTGAAACTAAACACACGAATTTGATCACGCACAATAACATGCGCACCGTGCTTCTTGTTCGGATTGATATTGACAAGATTACAGCTGAGGACTTTTCTACAGTATTTAGTATATTACATCGTAGTTACATAATTGTAGTGTATGATATAAAGAAAAACACAAGTAAGTATGTAATAATTATAAGTATATTCTTCAGTATAAAAATAGGCTAAGAATCAGTCGAAATTCACTTGAGTGCGATAAGAGGGGCGGAGGGGGCGAAGTAAGGAGATGCCGCGTAGTAAGGTGCAGCATACCGGGCGAAAGCTGGCAACATCGGGGCGGGGGCAGCTACGTAGGGTGCAGCAGCAGGGGCCACGATCCTAGCCGCGGGAGCGACGGCATATGGTGCAGCGACGTAAGGAGCAGGGGCGGCAACAACAGGGGCGGGGGCGGCCACTAGGGGAGCGGCAGCAGCGTACAAGCCGTTGTGGTTCCTGGCTACGTATTGAGAACTTGTGGCAGTGACGAAGGGTGCTGGCGCTGCGACCACTGGTGCTGCAGCCACGAGGGGAGCTGCTACTGCACTGGGCTTGGCAGCCGCCAGGGCCAGGGTAGCAAGGAAGAATACCTGGAAACAACAACATCAATTAATACAATAAAAGGTACTGATCATTAAAATGCATGGGGTATTAACACGCTTTCTAATTGCAAATCGCAAAGTCCTATAGTTCTTGAACCTGTATTCACTGGAGGGTTGAAAAAAGATGTACCTAAAGGTAGAAATTTAATTAACTATTGCAATAAAACGAATACTCACGATCTTGTACATGTTGATCGGTTTGGTTGTGTCTGTCTGTTGAACAGAAGATGTGTGTGTGATGTCCATAGTTTGGTGACATTACCTTTTATACTGTACACAAGTAAGATTCACCTTGTGTTCGGTTTCGTCATCGATTGCAATGGCTCGTTAGACGCTGGGCACGCAACGGGGACGCGTATCATTACGACAGTTAGCTGGACTGACTAACATTATTGAACTAGTTTTGGGTATATCTGATTTCTTATCAAAAGGAGGTTTGTATTTTGAGAGTTTTTATGTTATATTTTACAACATAATTACAGTCTACGTTATTGTTAATCTTAGTTAAATTATAGCTTTAAATGTATATTTAGTGTGTTATGTGTGTTTGGTATTTTTGCACATGTAGTTTTTAAGATAATTATTAATATGTATTGATAAATAATAATAATTGGGAAAAGGCTAAGCAGATGATGATAAATAATAATAATGTGCTTATCCTGATTGATTTGTGGACATGCGGAAAGAAGGGTTTTCTTAAGATTTGGATAAAATGCTAGTCAACAGTTTATCTGGGCCTGGACGTGACAAATTAACATGCCTTATTTGAATAATTCATCTGCATTGATGCTACGTCGTTCTATTATATTTAATCTGTGCTACGATCTTTGCTACGACGTAGACAACGACATCATTGTGACGCATTAGAAAACTTTATGCGTAATTCGTCACATACTGTTGTTAAATTTTTACTTCGCATTTGTTTATTAATTATTTACGTCATCAAATCTTATGATCATCTTTGAACAATTCCATTACGACGATTGTCGTTGTTTTTATTTTATCGTATCTATGAAGTTTCCGGTCGGTACTCTTCCACAGAACCTATTTAGAACCGTGCAATTAGTTTGACCTTTCCAGAAATAAAAATAAATGACTATCTTTTATTTATTGTTCATATTTTTCTTCGGTATATTTATTCGTCTGAGGATGTTTCACACTTGTACGTAAGTTTTCGTGGAATGCCTTACTAAATATAACGCAACATTTTTCCATTTTCCACATAGACACGATGTCTATGTGGAAAATGGATAGGCAGAAAAGCATTTATAGCACACACCTCCATAACGCCAATGAAGACTTGGATAATTACTGGCCTGCAGGATCTCATCTTTAGCATTATTTTATGCACCAATCAAACATTTTATTTACATTTCCCGAGCTGTATTTAATATACATTTCAAAAATTTCATGATTCGGCTCAGATGTTGAACTTTTTTTAAGTTTCGGAGTTTTTCGTATATTTGTGATATTAGCTAGGATCTTTATAACTGCTTGATGATATTGTTATAGTTTATTAAATACGAATTATGATAGTATTAAACAAAAACATATTTTACATATTTACAATAGCTAAAAGAAACAAAAATGGAAAACTACTAACTAATACGAGGCGTCAAAAAATTCCTCCTCATCGCAGTCAACTGGGAGTGTACCCGAGAGGCTGGCTGTATTGCCACGTTGGATAGCTATGCTTATCCTTTGGCCAATGTAGCAGCCAGCCCTCCTTCTTGAGAAGCGTCAATCAGCCGCCTGGATATTTCCTTAAATAAATCGCTTGATTGAGTTATATCAAACTAAGATCTCAAAAGTTTTAAAACAATCTTTGATTTCAAGAAGGTTTAAAGGTCACGTCTTACATTTAAAAGGTCCTCAGATCCCCTCGACTTCGTAGATAGTTCCTCGAGAAATTCATATTCCATTAACATTTCTCCGAAGAACTTCTCTCTGTGTATCTATTTCTGTCGTATAGGCGACACAGGAATGTGCCAATTATAATCTATTATTGTTGATATCAAGTAATTATTAATAGTACCTATAGGCACTTAACATTATTGTAGTTAATAATTTTCTCTTTTAATGAGAAATCTCCAGCAAGATTTCTAAATTCGAGGAATTTTATCAATAAAAAAACCACTTTACCTCAGCTGATCAGCACTTGTCACCATTTCCTAGGTGTTTTTGCTGCTGGAAAAACACTCTCTAGTAATAAATAAAATCACGTTGGTATGCGTACAAGAGCAGAATTAGAATAGAGATAATCACATTAAAACGACGATTCATGAATCAAATGTGTGAGTGTTCATGTACAAAAATACACTATTCGTACCTAGGAAATTAGGTGTGAGCGTTTCATACGCACGATTTTGACACGTCTGCAGAATAAGTAAGTAGCAGCATTCACCTTCAATTACTCAAAATTAGAATACCTATTTACGCATATTCTATAAATATTTTGATCAAAAGTATTTTACCACAAAGTAATTAAATAATAAGTAGATTTTAAAAATTTCTCGTAGCTAAGTAACAGTCATGCGAATCGATAAATTAGCAAGGTTAAGCTACGCTAGCCGCTGTCAGTCCACAGATGGGTGACCATTTTCTTACCACTCGTAAGACCCATCCGTCTTTCCTTCATCATCATTCCCCGGTTGTGACGGATTAAATTATGGAATACATTCATGTGATGAATTTGTTCATATTCGTATCGAAATTTTGTGATATCTAAATTATGTAGTCATCATGGCATCTACACAAAGTTTTTCTCAATTCGATGATCGTAACTACCGCTAGTTTCACTTGTTCGCTTAGCGTTATGCTACATACTTCAAATTTAATATTATGAGTACATGATCACGCCGCGTATGTAATAATAAAATCATGGAAAATCCCTTGCTTGTCATGCAAATGTCACTTTCGTTACATTACTTTATAGGTCCAGTGTCATTGACAAAGCATGCACGTCTGCCAAGCAACAACAGCTGTTGCACAACTATCGTCCAGTTGGCCTAGACCGAGGCTATAAACAATGTCATCATAGGAATTGTTTCGTTTATTTAATAAAACAAACATAATTTATAAAAATATAAATATAATCTATTTTCTCATTCTTAATCATATTTACAATGTGCAGTTTTATTAACAAGTGTACAAATTGACTATTTATTATAAATTATACTTTAGGTGGCTTAGTGTTGGGCCTAGGAAATGGGCTGAAGGTAGTGACTTCAATGTCTCTGGCATTAGCCCGCAAATTCTGGGGATGGACTTTCTTTATTTTCACCAGACGAACAGGTCTTACTTTTACAGGTCTTACAATTATTTTAGCATGAGTTGCCGGTACAAACGTATAGACATGTTTCACTACCTTCACGTGTGCATGGGTTTTATGAAGAGGAGGAGGAGTGATGTACGCCAGTGGCACAGGAACAACTTCCACTGAAGTCTTCAGCTTTTGAGGTCTTACTTTCTGTTGAGGCCAAGGTTGTTGAGGTGCTGCGTAAATTGGGCGGGGCGGTTGCGGTCTAGCCTGTGGCTGGAACTGGGGCCGAGGTTGCTGCGCTTGTGGCGCTGGTTGGAACTGTGGCCGCGGCTGCTGCGGTGGGAACTGCGGCTGCGGTTGTTGCGGTGGGAATTGTCCTTGTGGTCTTAGTGGCGGAAACTCTGGCTGTTGTGGCTGGTATTGAGGGTGAGGTTGCTGCAATGGGAATTGTCCCTGAGGTTGCTGTGGCTGATATTGAGGTCGGGGCTGTTGCAATGGGAACTGTCCCTGTTGTGGCTGTTGTGCCTGGAACTGAGGCCGAGGCTGTTGCAATGGGAATTGTCCCTGTTGTGGCTGTTGTGACTGGAACTGAGGCCGAGGCTGTTGCAATGGGAATTGTCCCTGTTGTGGCTGTTGTGACTGGAACTGAGGCCGAGGCTGTTGCAATGGGAACTGTCCCTGTTGTGGCTGTTGTGCTTGGAACTGAGGCCGAGGTTGCTGTTGCGGGAATTGCGGACCAGGCTGATTTGGTGGAAACTGTTGATCCTGTGGTGGAAGTGGTGCGCCATACTGATTGAAATTAACATCTTCGTTGGTAGGCAGGGCTTGTTGCACAAAGTTGTCGTCACTACTCGATGGTATCGGCGTGGTTTGTTCGGGCTCCTGTGTCGTCACCTCGGCTTGCGTAGTTGGTTGAGTGGTCGGTTCCTTGTTATTCTCGTCAGGTATATTTATTGGTTGTTCTTGAGGGATGAGCCCTATATTTGGTGGAAATCCGAAAGGGTAAGGTGGTAGCAAAATAGTAGCAACAGGTGCGGCAGCGTGAGCTGTCGCAACCGCTATTGCTACATTAGGATGAACTGGAGCTGCTTGGGTTGGTGATGGATTAACGGCGACAGGAACTTCTCTGGTAGGTTCCACAAACACTGGGGGAGCAGGGGCTACCGTGAAAACTGGCTGCAAAGGAGCAGGTGCCACAGGTGCTACTGCTGGAGGAACTACTAGACGGTTGAAGGTTCTTTGAAAATACTGTGAGCTAGCAGCCGTGACGACTGGAGCACCAGCTAGTGGTGCAGGACCTATAGCAGCCACGGGTGCTAAGTGTGCCAACCCATCTCCGTGCACTCCCGAGCTAGTCACCAAACCACATATCGACGACAGCAGCAATACCTGAAATAAAATTTTCTTTATTACATAAACGGTAAAACACAATGTTAACTTTTTATCAATTTTATATAATTTAATATGGTTTTACCTTTCGGATCATTTTGAAGGCCACCTTTCCTGGCCGCTTTGGATATTATAATGCGGGCGTTAGAATATTGGACCCCCTCTTTTATATAGGTGTAACAAATTTTGCATCGTGGTGAGGCAACGTGGCGGGTGTCGCGGAATACCTAATGGTACAATGGGTAAGGACACGGACCTTGATGGCTACAAAAATCGTATTGAAAACGTCGAGGGAATAATAAACGATGGGCCATTGGGAAAGTACCTGCGTACACCACAACACTTGTAATTTCGTATTTGCCTAGTTATAGCTCCCACTAACCTACTTCAGGTTGCTTAATTGACATATTGGTCAGTTATCGATCGGTCGATACTGGTAGAATTCGATTTAAGGTTAAGCTAAAATCTCTCAGCCGATTTGCTATGGTTTAGATAGACGGGTGTACGCATTGCAGTCCGAAACCACACTAAATAGGCAGTACTAGTAAACTTGTAGTTTTCCTTTTAAGGAAAATTCATTCAAGTTTATATCTATACTCGTTTTTCTGTGAAAGGTTAGGAGGATAATGATAACAACATTTTTAATTTACAAGAAACTGTATGGTGTTTTGTCTGCAGAAATTGTGATATAAACCGACTACTACATCTACTAAAACGTCAAAAACAGAATTCTCTTTATTACAACTTGAGGGAATATAACCGGTGCACAAATGCCGGAGAAAATGATACTATGATGACCAATCTAATATTTATAAACACGCGCGCCATGTCAGCGCCTTAGCTAAGTCTACAATACTCGAGCTAGCACTACTAATGTTGGATGCAATTTCACTTTAACTTATGGTATGATGAATGACTTGACTAATTATATAAAAATAATACATATTATATTGATATTTAAAACAATTGGTAAATCGTTGTTGGTACCAAACAAACAAACTTACAAGTTGTGTTGTGGGTGCTTGCCTAAGTGATATGTAGCGCTGCGTGAATCACCCAATAACCCGTTAGCGTTACCTAGCCTAGGGAAACTACTCGTGGGAACGTGGGAAAAACGCTAATAAAAATTAATTGTTAAAAAAAAACTTATACATACATAACTTTTGCCTAGACCTCAAAGCAAAAATATTATTTATAGCTTCTGCCAGCGACTTCGTCCGCGTGGAATAGTGGTGCTCCGCCCCTGTTGGTCTTAGCGTGATGATATATAGCCTATAGCCTTCCTCGATAAATGGACTATCTAACACTGAAATAATTTTTCAAATCGGACCAGCCGTTCCGAGATTAGGGCGTTAAAATGGAGTAACTTCTCCCGTTTTCTCAACATTTCCTTTCACTGCTCTGCTCCTATTGATTGTAGCATGATGAAAAGTATACTATAACTAGCTCAGGAGTATGAAAAATAATTGTACCAAGTTTCGTTAAAATCCGTCAAGTAGTTTTTGTTTCTATAACGCTTATACAGACAGACAAAAATTTTACTGATTGCATTTTTGGCATCAGTATCGATCCCTTATCACCCCCTGATAGTTATTTTGGAAATATATTTCATGTACAGAATCGACCTCTCTACAGATTTATTATAAGTATAGATAGAAGATAGATAGATTACAATAAAATTTAATATAATATTCTGTTATTTTAACCGACTTCAAAAGTGAGTAGGTGATTTTGTCTATGGATTAGTTGGAAGTTCCTACAATGTTGAGGATTTTATCGATTTATTTAATTCAAGGTTGTTGTTAAAATATTGTTATTAGGAACAACCTTGAGAGTATAATACAATGAATCTTGTGAGGATAAACTTGAGTCACGGGGTAGTTTATGTTTTCTTTTGTTTTCATACAAATTATAAATCACGTGGCTGTTAAAAACAAATTGTTGGTTAAAAAATAAGTATATTTTGCAATATACATATTTATACAAAGGGAATTAGGGTAGTTAGAAGAATATCTACATCTATAAAGATTTGACGGCACGTTTGGCGTGGCTGCTGCGCTGTATGTCACGGGTTCGATTACCGCACGGGACAACTAAAATTGTTCCGGGTCTGGGTCTTTATGCATGTGTACCTAATGTATCTTTGTAGACTTTCTACTGTATCGGGTACTCCCGAAAGAAAACTCTAGAGTGGAGAAACGTTTAAAAAAAAGAAGTAAGGATATGAAAACAGTAACTTTTAAGTATTTAGTAGATTACGTATAGGATATAAGTAAGTGTAAAATACTGCACATAATATAAAATATGCACATAATAGTGATATTAAGTTAAGTACATATTTAGAATCAAGAAAAGATTCTGATTACGAATATGTAAATAACTCAATATCGAAAAAAATTGTTAGTTACGGCCTTTCTTCTTAAATGACGGCAGAATACTGGTTCAATATTTTGTAGCCAATTAAAACTGTGTAATTATCTATATGACCACTATAATTAATTGTATAATTTTTGTGTACGAAAAAGAAGGCATGTACTTAACGGGGCCTGATAATTTGCTTATGCTCCAAATGTCCTACAAGCGTTTTACAATAAAGTACTTGCAGGCGCTATTCATCTATACTTTTGTGCCATGCTGTAAATATTCCAGTAGGCGCTTTCTAGTGTATTTGTGTTAAGCTAAAATACGAGCTATATTTTGTTAAATAGTACTATTTAAAATATTTTTTATTTTGTAATGGGAATAAACTAATTTAATTTCCGATAAAAATTAACGCCAGTATCAATATATATAAAAATCAATGCCACTTTTCGTTGTAATTTTATAACTCAAGAACGGGTTCACCTATCCAAACCAAATGTTTAGGCTTTGATTGGACTCTATAGTAGATGGTTTATGTGAAGTATGCACAAAATCGGTCGAGCGGTTCATCTTTAATTTGAATTCATATAGACCACGCGGGCGAAGCCGCTGGCGGAAAGCTAGTTATTTATAGTTTTTTCTATCTTTACAATGTAATACTTGAACCTAAGCTGTGACTAGAACATTTTAAATTGACATCTGAAAATGCAAAATATTGTTATGAGTTATAAGAGCTTCTATTAAATATATTATCTTCTGTAGTTAACATACTAACCTACATATCAATAATTTTTACTACAAAACATTGCAAAAAATAAAATGATCCAAACAAAATATAGAATACATACATACGTACGCTACTTTATTTTTTATTACAGAATATGTAAATATGAAACCCAACAGCAACCTGTAGTGTTATTATTATCTCAGTAGTCGTATATATCAATCTATCATTCCGGTTAGGGATACCGTAGACATGTTTACAACCTAGACCTACTTTTTACAACAAAACAAGACGATTCCTATATTCCTCAAAGACCTTGTGCCATTAACATTAATAAGAAAGTCTCGACTGTGTGCCTACTGAAAAGCCTTGTCATTGAACAAATAATTTAATAACGAACATCAATCCATTTTATTGAAAGGAAAAAAACCAACTTGCTGTGCCCGATAGGGTCCATAATTGTTTCTTTTTAATATTACCCACCAGCTATAGTATACATTATGGGATGCAATAAAGTTATTGAGTATTGAGGTTTTGTTAATTTAATAACGGGTGTTATTTTTTGTGATGTTACTAAACTAAAACTTACTAAAACACTATCTCGTTGTGTATTCGTGTAGAGATTGCAAGTGGAGACTGAGCATGTGGTTAGATCCCCGCGTCAGTCTAAGTTTGTTGTAGATTGGGTTTTCTATACTTGTGATATTTCAATATCAGTCCAGAACTTGGGTTGTTTACTACTGTATCCTAGATATATATATACCTATGCCTACTTCTTTGGTACATAAACACATTTAAATAAAGGTTCTTCTTTTGTTTAATAAGACATGTTAGTTCCTACATAAGTTACCTGTTGTTTTTATTAAGTAAACAAGTGGGTACATATAAGGGGCTAATGCACACTTTCATTTTGTAATTTATTTCCTAATGACTACACTAAGATAGTTAATAAAACCAGAATGTCCTATAAACAAAAAGACATTGACTTGATGGACTATAGCTTTTCATGGAAAATGCTTTGAATCTCAGCCGTGAATATATAGTAGCCTTAGTTGTAGAGAACGAAAACAGTACATACCATACCTTACATAAGAGAGGTATTTATTTACGTTGAAAACTCACTCAGAAGAAAGTCTCATTTGAGGCCTAATCTACAGATAATGATCAATTAAGAAGCCATGTTAGGACAAGGAAATAATAAGAAAGATTCAGCAGACGAAAGGCATGAGTACGAGAAAGTACGAGTATGTATGTAGCTCTAATAGCTCAACAACGAACAAATAATACATTCTGCTACCAATCAAAAATACCTTCTAAGATGTTCATTGTGAACGGAAATATTTTATATTTTTATCCAAAAAATGGCAAAGAAGCCTTTACAGTGCTGTTTACTCATTTTACCTTACATATTTATGATATTGGTATTAGTACGTCGCTAAAGTTATTTTTGATTCAAAACTGTTTCTATAAGTCGCCTTTGAAGTGCCCACAAATTAATTTAGATGTTAATTTAGGTATTAATATTAATCACGTGTTTCACTAAATCAGTGTAACTAGACGTAAATTATATTTGTTTATAGTTGTATTAATTATATCTTATTCTCAGCAACTACGTACTTATTCTAGATAACGATGTCAGAAAATGTTTTTCATAGAGTTGTAGTATTTTTAGAATCTAGTTTCTGACCTGTAGGTACGTAAACATTATCTTAGCAATTATTTAACCATGAATTACAAAAATAAACCATCTTAGAGATGTGATATAATAATTATAAGGAAAAAAAATACCATTTTTGCTAGATAATGCTCATCTGTTAGATCTTAAATAATAACGCAATAGTTCTAAGGGCTAGCACTCTTTTCATTTCATAATTATAATTACTGACCCGCATGCGTTTAGCCTGGCCAAACTAAATAAACAGGTAATTTGCGTATTCTTAGAGAGATAGAATAGTAAACTTAATTAGATAGCAAATTTTATGAAAAAATAACACACTCATAAACTCTTCAAAACATTTTTAATTAGCAATCAACAACCAGTGTAGAATTAAGTCGTAGTATCACAATGGGTTCGCCAAGCGAGGTCATATAGCTTAGTAGGCAACGAGGGGGGCTGAGGCCGCAACATACGGAGCGGCGTAAGGAGAGGCTACGTATGGAGCAGCTACATAAGGAGCGGCCGCAGGCGCTACGTAGGCGGCAGGAGCAGCCACGTACGCGGCAAGTCCACTGTTGATGCGGTGGTAGTACTGCGAGCTGCTTGCCGTGACAACTGCAGCAGGAGCAGCAGCGACTAGAGGAGCGCTCACTAGCCCGGGCTTAGCAGCGGTGATGGCGACGAGCGCGGCGAGGACAACGATCTGGAATAGTAAATAAAATATATTAAGATAATATTTAAGAAGACTGTTGGATGCCTTCCTGTTTAACTGAAGAAAATTAAATTCAGATAGCGCATCAAAGATTTAAAGAGCTTTTTATCCTCATAGTTTTATCCTGTTGATCACTTTTTCTTCACTCTAAAATATGCACTTGTAAATTTCACAAAAAAACTCCTAAAAACAATGTGCCACTTTCTTTGACACCTAGACAGGACTGAACTGAACTGTATATTACTTTATATTTTTTACACCAAGTTAAAGACAAATGAATACTCACAAACTTCATCATTTTGCTAGAAGGTTTGGTGGTGCTAGTACTGATAGAACAGGACTCGTGCTGTTCGTCGGTTCGTCAGCACGTTATATACGTCGCATGCGCCGGTGGTGTTGCAACTGGCCATCCTCGGCGACGTCTCTGGCATTGATCGACGCGTGATCAGCGAACCAAGTTTCTGCCTTCGGGATTAATCGGAATTCACGAGAGCGCCTATATTTTATTGCTGTTCAGTTGTACTGGTAAATCTTTCACTTCACTCGTAAAAGATTGAGATAAATTAGTAGGAATATCATATAATAGCACTAGGAATCTCGTTAGCACAGTTATTTCAAAGGCATAATTTAATTTTATTAGTTTAATTACTATGATCACCATATGAGTAGTTTGTCAAGTACAATAAGATTTCTTTACACCTACAAAATTATAACGCGGGCAAAGTCCTAAACGAGTTATTAATTAACATTTTAGAATATAAACGTGGCCTGTAAAAAGTTTAGACTTAGATTTTCGAAAGGTCAAACACAGTAGCTAAATAACCAATTAAAAAAGTTGAACAGTGTTTGTTACACCGTTTCAAAACAACACGGGACCGATGGAAATTCCACGTGATATCTCCGTCTTAGTTATTTTTGTACATTTGCTTGTGTAAAGATGCCGTTTTAATTGAAACTGAAAAATTGAATTGAAAACCTAGTTGTTTCCTACGGTTTAACCCGCATCCTGGGGAACCTAATAAAACTAACCTATATCTTTCTCCAGGTTTCTACCTATCTCCATATCAAATTTCATCGAATGCCATTTTTCCGCGAGAGCGTAACAGATAGACTATAACTTTTGTATTTGTAATATTAATAAGGATCTATCCTTCTATATAGCACAGAAGAGTTTGTTTAAGCGCACAAAAAACACTTTTAAAGTTCCAGTTGGATTCGATTCTTTTTTAATTTATTTGTTAACACAACTCTTGAGAATGGTTATAAATTATTTATTAGCAATATTTTAAGTCGAGCAAAATAAAAAAGAACAAACGGGGATGGGATGTGGTGGGTCAAGGGCCACAGTTTGTGAATCCGGCACTGCTAAATGATTGATAAAACGTCATGTAACCAAACCAACAAGCGATAATGCGAAGACAATCTATTCATAGCATGGAATATTAACAGCTTTTGTGATACATACCCCATGCCTACATGTTACGTTTCATTCTAAACAATATACCTTATAATATGCCTACATTGAAATTAATTATGGTGGCAGACATTTCTCTATAGACAATACAAACAGTGCCCGACTGAATACAAACAAAAGATTCGGTAAGCGATTACATATTCTCATACGTAGTCTATAATGTACCTACGTTTCAGATGATAGGTAAAGGTTATCTTGTGAGTGGTACTGGAAGAGTTTTGGATTCATGAGCGGGACTGGAAGAGTTTTGCATACATGCATGATCATGTTCGTAACACATAGAGGTAGACACATATATGTAGGTAGGTAGGTACATGGTGATTGCAGTGCCAATCATGAAAATTTTAATCGTTGGATAAATATCAGAAAAACTATACTAGGCGCGATTTGAATCTCCCGTAATGTTTACAGAAATGAAAGATCTCATCTAGCCTATCTTTTTCTATGTTGGGGTCGGCTTCCTGTCTAACCAGATGTAGCGGAGTGTCAGTGTTTTACAAGAAGCAACTGCCTATCTGACCTCCACAACCTAGTTACCGGATGACACGATACCCCTTGGTATGACTGGTTGGTCTTTCGTTTACAAAAACTTAAGTAAGATATTAAGATAAGCTTATTCATATCTTATATTAAAATTGTCTGACAATGATACCTGACGTAATAGAAACTTCATACACCCAATTTCAGTGTATTGAATGTTTATACAAACAGCTGTGCTCTTATCATATAAGTAAAAAATACAACCGACTCCCAAAACATTGTAAACCAATACTAGAATATTATCCCTAGACATCGGTGTCTTACACGGGGTTACAGTTTTATGTATTAATAAAAAAAATAAACCAATAAATTTCTGGCCATTTCCAGGTACATGAAGCCACGGAGACCTTTCGGGCCAGTCAGTGTTGTGTAACAAGTCCGCAAAAGACAGTCGAGGCAGGAATTGTCGTCAACGTTTGCAATTGACACGTACAATATTGTCACCTGTGAACTGAAACTCCGATACGTCCACTCCACATTCATATTATATAACAAGCTCTTTTTGTCTTGGACATGTCTTCATTCTGTTTTTTTTTTCATATGTTTATTAGAAACACAGTTATTAAAGTACCGTTTAATGATTTTATTGTTTCAAGATATCTAGTGAGTAGGATTTATTCGTTTTTTTATATTTGTTTTAAGATCAGAAAAGATGCTAAGATAGTAAGTATATATTCTCATAAGTTCATTTCAATCCATGGCCAGTTTGGTTCAGACTGAGTGTATGTATTTGAGAACTCTCAAGGGGTCGTTACGTCAACCAGCTTGAAGGCTTACTGCAGGAGCCATGCATGAAAACTATTACAAAGCGAAACCCCCAAATGAAATAAAATGCGATTAATAAATTAAATACATATTAGTACAATAGTGGCCCAATTTTATTGAAATTTATTCAATAAAATTGGGCCACTTCATTGCCACAGGTTCCTTGAAAAGAGGATATAGGTATAGGTACAATAAAAGACGTCTTACAATGAGTTGGACTCAATAAATCATTATGGTAACCTATATTGATTATATTCGTGTACTTAATCTACATATTTTGTCAAATTTACGTCTTTTGTATTTTTTTGTGGTTTCGTTTGTAACGTTTTTTCTTTGAACGTTTGATGTTACTAACAATCAAATAGTACCTATTTATTTGCTTACTTACTTTCATCGGAAATAGGACATGTTTGAGCGAGTTTCTATAGTAGTTAAGTAAGTTTTGTATAAGAATGCTCCACGTGGTGTCGACAAAGGCTCACATGCCTGAGTTGAACAGTATATGCAAAATTTTCACAATCTAATCAGGTATGTTTTGTCTTGCGGACTCACTCTACTTGAAATCATTAGTTATTGTGAGTGCAGTGAAATAAAGTATTTTTTGTGTCTTTGAAAATATGTACGGTGTAACCGTCTGTGGAATATCGTTTTAAAATATCTCATACTTAATCAAAATAAGGATTAGAATAGAAGGCTTTTAGCAGCATATTTAGATTTTTTTATTATGTAGGATATAAAATTATTCTTGGTTTTCATACTATTACTTATATCACACATCAAATTAATTCTATATAAATTACAAGTATCGTACTAGTAACTGATGTCTAGGAATATAAGTTACATGGAGAAAAGAATTCTACTCAATATCACGTCGAAAGCGTGTGAATGTGGTATTTTTGAATAGCCTATGTCACAACCTTCAAATGCTTTTCTGTCGATAGAAAGTTCTAAACAACAGTGTTGATTTCAAGTGAACAAAGCCGATGTTGACGCAATAGTCTCCGGGGACGCGTGTAAGGAAACTTTCAGCTGCTAGTGGATCGCGAAACTTTCCATTAGGCACCTCTATTTTGCATATTAATACCTCCATGTATTAAATACTTAATAGTTGGATTCCAAAATGGCTGCTAGCAACATAATGCAAACATAATTTCGCATTTTCCAAAAATTATTGGTTAAAGAATGTCACATAAATGTCACGCATACTTTCTCCGAAGGGTTAAGTAGAAAGAAAGAAAAAAAAATTATTGGCACAACACATAAGTTGTTAGAAACGACAAAGAAAACATACAAGTTAAACAAGATAGAAGATGGAAAATACAAACATCTCTCATTGTTGTGCCAACAAGACCACAGCTCAGCATAACGTCCAGATGACCAGTAATGCTGGCCACCTGACGCTGGTTTTCAGCTGCCCACGAGTGCCATACGCTCGACACTCAATAACTATGTATAGTGTTAATGGCACCCACCAAATAGGTCCACTCGCTTATATTTCATGGTTGATATGCTGCTTAATGGGAAAATATAATCATACTTTTCCCGATCTGGCTTTTGAAGTCTGGACCCCACCTCGGCAATAATGCTTGCACTTCACTTGTTTTTATTATATGCAATCTGTAGAGGAGCTGTGTAGGTTTATTTTCTCTTACGTTCTAAACTGTGACGAACACAAACGGTTCGTCATTGTGGTGCAAGAAACAATATGCGTACCACATCCTTACATGACGTACGCAATGTGTCCGTAACTTTCGATGAATATTGTTTGAAAAAAAAAAGTGTACCTTATAATGACGTCACCACAGGAACGTATTTCATACAGTTTCACGGGTGAATGACGAAATCTCATGCCTGCCGCGTTCACATAGACGAATGCTCAAGTGGCCTGAAAATAATTGGATGTAGGTGTGTAGTGTTCCACGAAAATGCGTAAAAATAAATTGAAGGTGCCATTGTTACAAGTGTATATGTCCATCGGTAAATAAAAGTAAAACTGATTGCTCACTGATGAAAATTATAATATCCATCCACTATTAGTTAAACATGTCGTTATACTTTATGCCAGTGGCTCCGTAATTTTTTCGAAGTCTTCTTTTAAGATTTTTCGGAAAATCTTTGCATGTAATGAAGTTTAAACAATGCTTGTATAATTATGATGATCAATACACTTTTGCCATTCATATCTTCTGAACACATATAATGCTTTGTGCTGCTGATTGTAGGAACCTGAAACTTGGAGGGTGTGTTCGTTGTATGACGTAGGCATCCGATAAGATTGGATTTTCCGAAATTCCACCCCTTCAAGTTTAAAAAGGGGGCAAAGTTTGAAAGCTAATTGATAATATAGACTATAGGTACTGTTATAGTGCATTTTATGCACAAATATATTACATTGTTCCATTTTCTGATCTACAAAACTCTGTTAAGATATAGATACGTCAAGTCATCAATTACGTAATAATGGAATTCAAAAACTTAATTATCTATTATTATGATAATAAATTGGAGATGGGTTTTATACAAGCCTATTCCCAGCGGAGTCGTGCTGATCGTTGCATAATGCAGAGTATATTCAACTGTAGTTCAAATGAAAAAGGTCCACATTGACTACATTTGGAAAATAACCACTTCTAATGCCATGTCTTAGCCTATTTACGATCGACATTACTACACTACTAGTCGGCATCTAGACTAGTCAAAAGGTTATACTTATTTATTTCGAACTGATAAGAAATTAGAGGCCCATGAAATACAATCTTAGATTTATCCACAAGCAATTCTTAACGAGCCTGCTTTAAATCTGAAAGAAAACATCGTAAAAGAACCTGCACTTATTATCTAACATTTTTACTTATTGCTTTAGCTATCGTTTTCGATGATCACATGCAATCAGGTCAACAACCCTCTGTCTCAACGTCCCTGACTGAAAGTCGGTCACATCTGCTTTTCCCTAGAGTGTCAACAAGGGTAAGATGTGGCTAACAAACTTGGGTGAATGCACGGTCGAACACCAACCGATGAGTGTCTAAAGTTGATTTAGGCCACGAGCCCGCTAGCTGTAATTAAAAATCCGTGTATTAGACTACGGCTCTTATTGACTAAAAACGGTCATTCTTAACCAAATAAAAAAATTGTATTGTGATATCAGAGCTGCCAGTATGAAGGCTAATAGTCGCATTAGAATCACAGGAATTTCAAATGACGCCTTGTTCAAACAAATATAACAGAAAATTTATTTTATATATTTTTTTAAATATTCTCTTACAGCCTCCATTAGCGGATTAACTGGACCAGTAAACTAATAACTAGATCAAACAAACTTTCTCCCATTTTTAGATCGTGAATGGCAGGTTGGTAAACTGATGGCGAATTATGAGCGCTTGTGAAAACAAAGTTGTAAAGTCAAAAAAAAATCTTTCTCAAGAAAGTAGGTTTTTTAGCTTCGTTTAATTGGACCTGGCTTAAGGCGGCGATATACGACTTTGCCCCTTTTAAAGCTAATGATTACGCTTTAACGACTTGCTTTCATGATTTTAAAAGTATATATACTAAACTACAGCATATGCTTGATAATTTTGTATAACGTTTTTTTTAATTATGTATTTATAACATTGTATAAAAAAATCTTGAAGTTAGGTCTAACGCAGAAGAAAAACTGAGTTTTACATAGAATTTATCACGCGGATTTTAATGAAACCTGTACCATTTTATAGAAAAGTTAATTATCTGTCTTTTTGTATACGTATATTTTTTTTAAATCGTACATTTACGTCAATTTTTGTGCTTTTGTCAAAACGTTGAGTTGAAATTACGGAGGGGCTCCACCGGGCGACGGGGGTAGTACGTCTGTGACCACTGTCACGGGTAGACGCTGTCACTCAGAGCGAGCACATTACGATGTAAATAAATTATTATATTTGTGATAAGATGACTGGTGAATTATAATTATTACATTGAAAAGGCACTACATGCGGATAAAATATTTTTTTGATGTGAATAACGTGTTTTCAAACCAAATCATCCATAATCTGTCATAATCTAAAATATGTGTATCTAAATTTGGCAGGACACATATATTTTGTTATTGACTTACTAAATAATTAAATGTACTTTAGGATTTAAATATGTATTTCTTTTAATACATTGCGTATTCAAAACGAGAATATTGCATACCTCATTTAAATTTTACATGTAGGTCGGAGATAATCGTCAAAATTAAAATTCTTTCATGTTATGTTACAATATTTCCTAATAGTTTGGAATTTATAGAAATAGTAGCTATAAGTCAGGGCATGGGATGATATCTTAGAACAAAACTTAATGGTTTGTAAATAAAACGGTTTATCCATAGGTAACAAGGTGGCGCTATTCTAAATTATTACCAATGAAAATATTTTTCTAAACACGTGAATTTGGGTTCGAGTTTCTTTGCTACGAGACGAATTTGAAAAAAAATGCAGAATATGATAAAAAAATAAGCTTACGCTATTAAAAGAGTATTGTAAAATGTATTGTATTGTCTGACTATTTTAGCTAGACCATTTTTCTATTTTGGATTGGTTACATTAGTTTTATTTTTAGGGTTCCGTAGTCCGACAAGGAACCCTTATAGTTTCGCAATGTCCGTCTGTCTCTCTGTTCGCGGCATAGCTCAGAGGCTCTTGGTACTAGAAAGCTGAAATTTAGTATAGATATATGTATTGATCACGCCGAAAAAGTGGTAAAAATGAAAAAAAAAATATATTTAGTGGAGCTCCCGAACACGTGAAATGAGGATGAATATTTTTTTTGTTGCGTAACCCTTCATGTAGGGTATCGTTAGATAGGTCTTTCAAAAATAAAAAAAACTAACTTTCGAAAACTATCACGCCAAAGTAGGCTTCACCGGTTACATAGTTATAGTTGACTAACTAAGACCTACTACGGAACGCACTGGCCCGACACGCACTTGGCCGGTTTTTTACTGGTAACATTGGGTAGTGATGCTTTACATAGCAACCATTTTCGAAGTTTAGTAAAAACGCCAAGTAAGCAGTCACATATGATATACATATTAATCTATTGGTCAAGGTGTCTAATGTGGGATAATATTATATACACACAATCTAAAAGATAAGACTAATAGTGTTTTAGAAATGAAGGTCCTACTTCACTATGCCACTCTTATGTTTTATTTTCAACACCAAATAGTATCCGACAGAACGTCGATTTTTGGCTAGACCTAAGCCGATTAATAGGCAATCGCTTAATTCTTTGCCTAAAGCCCTGATAAATAAAAAGGACTTGATCTTCTTTAATTTTTGGTCCAGAAGTCAAAGACAGAAGAACTGAAAATGAAAAAAAAAAGATATATTCAAATAGTATATTTAAGGTTCCGAACCAAAATAGTAAAAAGTAACCCTTATGGGATGCGACTTTCTCTGTCTGTCTGTCAGAGCTGATAATTACTTCAGGAATAACCTTATCGATTTGGAATAATTGTTGAAATATATCGCAAATGGATAAAGTAGAAAAATACTACTTTCGAGGAAAAATGGAATTTAAAATTACAAAGTGTAGTTTCTACGTCATCATAATTATGAAAGGGCTTGATATAAAGGCTTGATGCATATTCTAATGTTTTTTTATGTTTTCTTCGACATCTTTTGGTATACGAATTAAATTTAAAAAAAACTCTCCGTAGTTTGTAAAACAAACGTTCTGAAATAATTAGACTTCCGTACATTTTTCTCTTAAATGCTTTTCTTAATATGGTATTTCGACCATTTTCTAATTCCAAGGTTATGTTTGAATTCCGATGAATTGTAATAAGAAAACTAAATGAAAATTGAGCTACTGCATGTCAATTTAATAATCTTTTTATAAAAAAATCTGTCAATTTTTGCAGTGAGTTTTTCTGATAAAATAATTATAAAAAACCTTATATTAGTAATATAAGGTAAATAGATAAAGATCAAAAATATTTAAATCGGTAATTATAAATGATTTCAAAGTCAAAAATCGATATTGCATCTTTCTAAAAGATTATCGAAATGCCATACAATGGTAGGATTTTTTTCCATTACTTTATTTCTTCAATAATGCATGAAACCGTGGAAAAGGGCGTACAAATTTGGTGCTTGAAAATGTAACATTCTCATTCATTCATTCTCATTCAGACAAAGTCTATATCCGAATTTAGCACATTTATTTTTGCATTGATTTTTTGCTTTGCGGCACTTTCAAAATAAGGGCCAAAACGGGTGAATTTCCATTGTTCATGATAGGTAAAAATTTAAAAAATCCTGGTCATAATCGGAATCTTTACTATCCCACTTTTGGGTATGACATAGACATGCATTAGCATTAATTATTACGCTTTTTCAAGGTGGATTGGTGATTTCAGACCGTGTAGGCCAGGTTTCCTCACGATGTTTTCCTTCACCGTTAGTCAATGGTGTCTAAGTTATACTAAAAAAAGTGCATGTAAAACTTTGGAATAGTCAGATTCGTAATTTCTAGGTTTCGAAGTTCGAATCTGCATACTCATCAATGAGATGCAGGTGCCTTAGCAAAGAAGCCACAATGACTTTTACTAATATGTTCGGTGTATCAACTTAATAATATAAATAAAACTACATGCAGCTTATTTAAAATATTAACATCATTTGTTATACAGTCTCACTCACTTTTAGGTCTTTAAACGTAATAGATTATTCAATTTCGGTTCTGTTGGTGTCAAAACTTAGGCCAATTTTAAGCTAATGGTTTGGCCAAAGCTGATGCTAAAGGTTTGGTCGGACACTTTACAGATGGATCAGAAACGTCGGACTAATTAACTGGCTTCCAGGCTCTCCTTACAAAACTAATATGATTTTCCTATACAAGTGAAGAGGAGCTGAAGTTATTTGAGAAGCAGCAGATGTCGTAAAATGCAAATATGAAAAAAACTTGCGTGCATTTCTGTTAGAAGAGCTCAAAATGGACACCAATATGGCCTAAAAATTAACTCCTATGGTGCGATTTTGTCTGTCTGTCTGTCCATCTTTCACAGCGGATTAATTCAAGAATGCTAGTTGTCAGAATTTTTTCTTGAAACTTGTAACAATTCAAATCGATAAATATGTTTTGCAGATTAAAGAAATTGAAAATATTTTTGCTTTTCTAGCAAACGAAGTATGCAGTGGGGGTTGGAAATTTAAAATTAGTGTTTCGAAGTATTACTCAGACAGATGTTATTTGTATTTCTATTTTTATATCTTAGACATGCATATCAAAATACAATATGCGACTGTCCTTAGAATCTCTACATAACATTATGGTCACCCGTCAAAGTTCTTCAAAATATAAAATGACAAGCGTGTGGTGTGCATTGCGGGGTCGCGGGGGGGGGGGGGAAGCTCAAGCTCCGCCCATTTGCTCAAGGTCATTGGCGGTAGTCGTCGTCTTAACTCACGCATTATTCAAAATTAGATTCAAGCAATCAAATCTATTACGAGTGGAAGTCGTAGTGACCTAGTGGTTAAGGCACCGCCTCTCTTGTACGAGTTAGTAGGTTAGAAACCTAGGAGGTACCAAAGTGACTATTTTAAAGTAATGTGTTCTTTTAAGTATATCTTAGACGTCACCTACGAACGGTGAAGGAAATATCTTGAGGTTACCTGAAAAGTCTGAAATCGCCAATCCGCCTTGAGCAAGCGTGGTGATCAATGCTCATGCCTTCTCTGTATGAGAAGAGGCTTGTACGCCGCAGTGGGACAATATATAGTCTGATGACGGATGATGATAAATTAAATCTAAGACTACAACGAGATCAATGCTTCACTATTGTTTTAGATAACTTATTTTACTGGTTCCGATTTCTAAAGGTAATCTTAATTTCCCTGAAGGTTACACGGAACAGATGTTAGATGATCCGTATATTCAGAGACATCGGAAACATGTTCAGGGTAAGTTAGATTTAACTTATGTACGTTAAACGTTACGTCGAATCTCACTTTGACCCAAATGTGAGATAGAGTTATCAATACAAAAAATAGGCATATTTGAAAACAGTCAAGTCCCATCACATCTTTTTTTTTCTAAACCAATTAATTTATACTTAAGATAAGCATCAAACATTGTTCTAATGAAAACAAGTAAAGAAACTTAGAAATTGGTTTGGGGTTTTACAAAATGTAGATGAATTTTAAACTGACATACACACTGACCTACATTTTTTTCTAGTTTCGAATAACAGAGCGATGAAAAATGCTGATATTTTTAATCGGCGACCCGGAAAATGTGTATTATTGTTTTTTTTTCAATTAAGTTTTAACACTGCAGTTTTTTGTTTTCAATTTTACTAGTAAGCCACATGCGAGCAGATATCATATTATCCCTCGCTTTCGTTGCAACGTGTAGTTATTATCGATGCCATTTGTTACTCAAATATTGCTTATAGTTACATAAACTCAAAGTGCAATATAATATGGTAATTTTATTTTTTTCAGAGATTTTTTCCAAAACTCTCGGATCGGATTAACAAGTCTTCAAGGGCTCTTGCAAGCGTCTAAAGGCTATTTCTGAACTACTCAATCGATCTACGAAGGTTCCTGATATGCTGCACAGCGAAATGGCCTTTCATAGCTTTTTTAGTCCCGACTGACAGCCCGCGTATTGTTTTGTTAACGGTTACAACTTTTTGCTTGCTAGCTAGAAAATGTGGATTAACCGATTGAGAGTTACGATTGTTTTTTTTTTTGTTTGTTTGTTTTGTTTTAAACTTTGTATGTTCAATTGTTAATTACACGACATGATTTTGTTAGCAATATATTCTGTCATTAAATATTAAAGGTCGGATTAGTTTACTAGCTTTTTGAAGTAAACATATCATCAATTTCCAAAAGAATGCACTTAGATTGCTTTTCTTCGAAAAATCTTTAAAGAGTAAACTAGTATGCTGTCAATTATCTACTCATATTTAAAATGTATAATACGTTATTTAAAAAGAGATTAATGAACCTTAAATAATAATTCTAATATCATCTTAGATACATAAAAACTACACAAAAAGTTTTATGAATAACCTATCATAATTAGTGATACAATTCAATAATGATGTATTAGTTTTCTTTTACATTAAATTAACCATGTTTTTCCTGTGTTCGTGAAGATAAACCAAAGTATTTAATTTATTATTTAATTAATCAATTCCTAAAGTTCACACGTGCTGACGTCTCAGGTAACACTTAATATTATGTATTAGTCACGTGCCTCGGTAATGCAGCTGTACTTAATTGCAGTGCGTTAGGTAACTCGTGTGTGCCCAAGGCTTTCCAGGATCTTGTAGATGTTTCCTTGGAAGTCAGGCCTGGAGTTTGTTTTAAATTCCTGTAAGAGCTGGATTCTAGGTACAAGCAGCGAAAAGATTTGAATTCGAACTCAAAAATCATTCATTAAAATTATATCAACCAACCATAAAGCATTTAACCGATTCTTAGTTGAGTATTACTTAGTAATAATTTCAACAATTGAGTTATTACATTCTCAAGTCATACTAGAATAAGATGCAGTTCATTTAAAATACATTGTGATTTCATGTTGTTAACTTAGTGGCTTTGGTTATGGTACTGAATAAAGGTAAGACGCATTTTATTGTGATACAAATCATCAAAATCAATATGATCATCTTTTTTGGTACACCGGAGCCTTTGGCACCCCAGTTTCAGTTATTACTGTTAATGTTATAATATGTTGGCATCAGAGCTGACTGGATCAGAGTAACCTGGACGTTTTCACTGCGCATTATTTATGCCTGTATTCATTGGCGTGTACCATGCCTGTGCTATTAAGTACTAAAAATACAAGCTTTATGAACTTACACATAATCTTTTTAAAGCCAGGCTTTCAAAAGAAAGTTAACTTATTGTTATAATGTGACGAACCAAACAGGTGAGGCAGCATTTTCTAAACAATTTTAAAGGTAATATTTTTTATATTGTTTTGGCAGGCTATTTGTAAAAACTTTCTCCTTTTCATAGTTTTGATAGAAACAAAAAGCTAACGTGCTCCTAAAAATACAATTAAAGTTAAGGTAAAACACATATATAAGTCAAACTACGCCTCAACATAGTTTCAAGTTTACAGGATCAAACATACTGCGCGCACTCTGTTGAATAAAAGCTTGATTTGATAATAAACGTTATGTATGTATGTGTGTCACGTGACGTTCGCCACGATCTCACGTTTTCTGCACTAAACGTCTCGGGCGTCACTGGTGTTCATTATAGTGCGCGCTTTATTGCTGTATCGAACGATAAAATCACTAATCTCCAACATTAATCGACATTAACTCCGGCTGGTTGCTGGCACGTTGATACAACTTACCTGAGTATTTCATTTTCAAGCGAGTTTTCGTCCCATGCCGATTTACCGTGTGCTTAATTAGTCTTGATACTTCAATAATATCCCCCTAAATACGCAGCCTTGGCAGTTTTCTATGTGACGTATATGTTTAATTCATTACAATAATTACTATGTGGGCTGTATTAATTGAAATATTTCGGTCTCTATTATATGCACGTTTATTTAATAATGCCATAATAGCAACAACATTTGCAAAGATATCATACAAATACTTGGTATTTTGTAAGTTTTGTAACGTTGAAAACATGTTTTAATGCCCTTAAAGCAAGCACAATAACTTAAGCATATGTGTAAACCTTTGAATATAAGTTATTTGTGAATAAACAATCACGTCACAATTAGCAATAAAATACTTATAGCATTATTACATTACAAATAGTGATTGTATTACGTGTATTATACTATTATTCAACCATAAAGCCTTTAACCTTTCAGAATACATAATAGGTATATGAACCCACACAATGAGGAACACTAAGACCTGACCTACTTAACAATGATCAATGTGAAAATACAATGAACTGGGCATTCGGTACTCATTTGCAAACTTGAGAAAAAAAAAGAATAGTATCGAATTATTTTTATTTCGATTGTTGCTGTGATATAGTAATAATTTACAAGTTTTTGCAGTGGTAGTCGGTTTTCGTGAAATCTGGGCATCTCAAATTATCAGCGCACGTAGTACGTGTACGGAGCGGCGTAGGTGTAGGCGGAGTAGGGGAGGGCGTAGTCGTAGGCGCTGTACGCAGAGTACGCGACGGGTGCGGTGTACGCAGCTGCTACGGGAGCGGTGTACGCGGCCGCTACGGGGTACTCCACCACCAAAGGCTTGGGTTTAGCCGAAGCCAAAGCCAGGAGAGCGGCGAACAACACCTGGAAATTAAAACAATAGATTTTCTTAATTACGATAGAATAAAATTACTTTGTAATAAGTTGGTATTAAAGTTTAAAAATAACATTTTATTGCTTTACATCTGGATTGGCAACCTAGATTATTATTATAGAATAAATTATGATAGAAGCAGCATGGGCTTGCTTACTTTGGAGCCAATTTTAATAAAATAGCGGCGTAGAATAAAACCGCGACGTAAGATGACTTCTATTAGTATCGAATATTAATTTCCTTCCCATTAAATAAATCATTTAAATAAAAAAAATGTTATTGTAATATTTTTTTTTATTTAAGCCATAGAAATTTAAACATTTATAATAAAGATTTCTAAACGAATAAAATAGTACTTACAAATTTGAACATCTTGATGCTGGTTTGTTTCGTTGGTAGTTAAGTAACAATAGGACACAAGATCCAGTGCACAATGATAACAATCAGACATTCGGGACTTCTTTTATATCAGTGGTCAAGTATACGACGATGTGTTATATGGTAGTGTAACCGGATAAAGTCGAAATATCCTCCTCTAGCACATTAAGCATTATACGCACGTGCAGCCTTGCGCCGTGTCACCAGCGGCCGCTAAAAAATATTAGATCAAGGACTTACACAGTGGACACTATTTCTAAACACCATAGACAACAAAAAGTTGGGAAATTTAAATAAACACGGATCTCTTTTAGCAGTTATATGACTCAAGATTATTATCGTTTTAAAGTTATTTTTTGTTTATTGTTCTACTCTAGATAAAATAGTTTAACGAGTCTGTGTTATTCTATTCAAAAACTTCGTTCGGAACTAAAGTTTTTGAGTGCTTTGCGATACAACTTGTATTTTGGTACGAACTACTTAGATAAACCATTTGAAGCGGGTTCATCCACCTTCGTCATTAAAGGATAGCTATCAAAGTTTCTTAAAACCTATTTAGAATGTTTGGGTTTCGAATCGGAAATGAGAAAAGCAGACTTCAGGTGGAAATTTATTTATATCGTATTGTCTTGTTGTGACGTCATTGTAATACCGAATAGGGTATAAGTCCTTGTTGTGGTCATATTAGTATTCTCTTGGGGACTTTGACGCGTGGCACTTTGTTGACCAGGATGACCGGGCGTCGCCTGTGCCGGTGCACGACGCTTTGCTTAGCGTCGCCTAAACTCGCAGCAAACACACACGCCAGCAACAAGAGGAGCCACTGGAAAGAAAGCTCGTCGCTATACATTTACGTCACGGTGTTCCACTATATATGATGCTTAAAGAAAGAATTCTGACGCTCTATTGTCTATTTATACTATAGTGACTTGTACCTACGTATTGAAAGTAGGAAAGTATTTAATACTACGTAAAAACATAACTGTCCAGGACTAGTGGCCGCAAGCTCGACCCCTGAACATTCTTATTTCTACTTCTTTGTTTTGATTTTTGACTGAAATTTTATGTACCAAAAAATGACTTCAAAAACACCATAAATTGAAAAATAACTTTTATCTTCCTCAACGCTTGAGGACCACAACGACCACAATGAGGAATACATCGTGCTAGAAGTCGGTGTCTTAAATTATTTTTTTAAACAGCATGCCAATTTTGCCACCGACTTCTTTAAAAAAAAAATAGCTAATCCAGATAAGAATCCGCCTTCTTCGAGCAAAACAGACGTTATGACGTAATGTTATGTTTACATAAGAATAAAATTAATAATTTCATTTCTATTACACATTTCAGATGTGTTAAATATACAAAAATAAATATTATTATGCTGAACATCACGGCACAATATTATATTAATATTCTAAGGTTCTGCAAAAAATATATATTCACAGCACATGTGTGACGGTTGTAAAAATGTGTCGCAGTGAAGCGAGCGATGACCCCTAAATTACTCTCCCTTTTTAGGATATATTTCGTTTTCTTGAGAAAAAAATTTATGACATTCTCTACTATCTACTGAAATTTTACGTCATATAAATCACCTGCGATGCAATTATTGACGCACGCAAAGTATTTTCACCATTCATTCTTTTGTAGTATATAATTTAACATCTTAAAGAGAGTAGAGAGCACGTTTCACTTTTGTTTTTGTTGTTTTAAAATAATAAGATTAATAAACCATAATCATTTTCTAACGAAAATATAGTAAAAAGTGTTAAGAGCCGTTTCACAAAATCGCTCGCGGCAGACTCATTACTAGGCGCGCCAGTCGGTAGCGATAGGTACTGCGCGCCAATATAGACCATAGAAAGTTACTCGAAATATTTAATAAAATTACATATTTCGTAAAAAAAATATTTTTATATGATAGTTTAATAGTGATAGTTTACGTTGGTATATAATTTTTGTAAATATATATATTTTAAAGTAATAAATAACGCATGTTAAAAGCGGTGTTTTTTCCTCATCTTTCGTAACTTTGGTGTTTTATTTAGTGAAAACGGAGATACGGAACAAAAAAATACAAAATAATGTTCCTACAAGAACATATCTAGAATATTATGGGCTATTTTAAACTAGTGTATAGCCAAAGATAACTGAGATCTAGGGGTTTGAAATACCCTTTCCGAGCGTTTTACCAACGTAGTGGCATGAGAAATTGTTTATTATGAATCTTAGACGCAATATTTCAAAATTGTACTAAATAGTGTTTCAAATATATGAACAGGGCTATCTTGTGGTATTAACAAAAAAATAATAAATACATCAATTACTGAGATTAACGCCATCAAAAAGTTGCAAAATCGTAGTTTTCTTACGATTATTGTAAAACGGCTCTTAATAGCAGTGATACCACGCTTTTTCAAATGGTGAAACAATATCTATCCTCCTATAGAATTCTCTTCAGCCTATATATTATCTCACTGCTGGGCACAGGCCCCTTCTCATACAGAGAAGGCATGAACATTGATCACCACGCTTGCTTAAGGCGGATTGGCGATTTCAGACTTACGCGGTGTCCTGCGTGAGCGAGAAGTAATGACCAAAATCACGTAGGACATTTGTCGCGTGTAGCATCGCGTCGCATTACGTCGCGACGTGTTGCGTCGCGTCGCGTTCGTCGCTCACGCAGGACACCGCGTTATTAAGTCCAGGGGCCTTACCATGACGTGCCAAAACAAGATTATTTTCGTTGTAAAAAAGAGACGGGGCTATACGACGCTAGTAGCTGTGTCACGCTCTCAAACTTGAATAGTGATTGCAAAAACACGTGGTGGTACAGCCCTAGGTTTTCTTACGATGTTTTCCTTCACCGTTAATCAGTGACATCTAAGTATCATCTATTTTGATCTCACATCTCCTCTTATAAAATTAGACAAACTATAAAAAATATAACAAAGAGGTAGGTTTAAATAACCCTCTTTATTCCACAATTAAATATACATTTAAAAATATAAAATTAAAAATATAATAATTAAAATAAAAAATAATAATTTGCTTCATACTTACTGCTTTAAGTAACATCGTCACAATCACAAACTCAGTGGTGAGGAACCAAAATGCAGCTTATATACCATCCCATATGAAAACTTGTTAATTTCAGCTCGTGTTTACCACCCATAGTATAACGAATTAATTAGATCGGTTTCAACACTCATTAATTATTTTAATCGATAAGCTAACCGTGAGGCAGTAAAAAGTACTTGTTTAAAATTTCTAATTAGTTTTTCTTAAAATCTTACAACATTCGTGAAACGTAAAAATAATTTGTGAATCAGAGGTATTCGAATTGCTACTCACAGTTTAGTTTACACTGGAACGTTGTGATAACATAGACTTGGGATACATTATGCCGAGTACCTCTTTATTTTTTTATTATTTTTTTCAAAAATGGTGGTTTAAAAATCATAAAGTAATTACCATAAAAATATTTTTTTAAAGTTAAAAAAAAGCAGAAACAAAAATACTAATGCAACCCATCAAACTTATCATTCATACTTATACTTAACTTGATATTAATTATTTGCATAGTTTTATGATTTTTTATGTTATTAACACACAGATGAAGTAATTAAGTAAAAGTATATCATTCATTATAAAACGAATAATGTTAGTACCTAACAATAGCAAAATTATTATCCACTTTGACAGATCTTTGGTTTTACGTACAAGTAACCCTATTATTATTATTACTGCTTTGTAAACATCTTAGAAAGCAATAATAAAAAAATCAATCATGAATCTAAGGTTGACTGGTAGAGAATGCCTTGTGGCATTAAGTCCGCCTATGTATCACTGCTGTACATAAAGTTTAAATAAATAAATAAATAAATAATATTATCGTAAACAAATATTAACAATGGTTTTTACCCACCACAAATAGCAAAATTATTCAGTTTTATCATCTACTAACTGTTTCCCTCGGTTTCTAGCACCCGGAAAAAAAGGAGCCTACAACCTTTTCTAGGCTCCCCTTGATTTCTGTAACAAAGCGGTTAAGTCGCACTCAAGTCATGGTGTGATCAAGGGAAATAGGGATTATTTTTTATCTTCTTCTATATATATATATATATATACTTATAATAAATCTGTAGAGAGGTCAATTCTGTACATGAAATATATGTATTTCCAAAATAACTATCAGGGGGTGAGTAGGGATCGATACTGATGCCAAAAATGCAATCAGTAAAATTTTTGTCTGTCTGTCTGTCTGTCCGTCTGTCTGTCTGTCTGTCTGTCTGTATAAACTCTATAGAAACAAAAACTACTCGACGGATTTTAACGAAACTTGGTACAATTATTTGTCATACTCCTGAGATGGTTATAGTATACTTTTCATCACGCTACAATCAATAGGAGCAGAGCAGTGAAGGGAAATGTTGTCATTTTGTTTAAACGCGCTAAGCTCAGGAACCACTGGTCCGATTTAAATATTTTTTTCAGTGTTAGATAGTCCATTTATCGAGGAAGGCTATAAGCTATATATCATCACGCTAAGACCAATAGGAGCGGAGCACCACTGTTCCACGCGGACGAAGTCGCTGGCAGAAGCTAGTCATACATAAATATTATAGAATAGAAAGATGGGCACCATCAGAAGTGGCCACGAGCTGAATCTTCATTCATTCATGCACGGGTAAATCGGTCAAAGGCGCGCTTGGCGCGGTTGGTTCATCAATGGGTGACTATCTATGCTATATCGAGACTCATTTGCGCCTCGGAAAGCATGTTAAATCGTTGGTCCGGTTGTCATTTGTAAATCTTTGACAATCTTTACGGGTAGTGAGAGGCAGAAACTCTGACAACCAGTGTTAACAAGGGGTATCGTGTAAACCAGTAACTGGGTTGCGAAGGTCAGATAGGCAATCGCTCCATGTAAAACACTGGTACTCAGGTACATCCGGTTAGACTGGAAGCCGAGCCAAACGTAGTTGGAAGAAGGCTAGGGAGATGATGATATTATGAATAGATTTTTCCTGACAGTTATCGCGTTTTTTAAATGCAATTGGCTGTATCTTTAGCAATTTGATGACAGGTGCACATCAATGACAAGGTTAGCCTGAGAGGCAAGCAAGTAAAAACTTAAAAAAAAAATATCTCACATTGGTAGACAAATAGTCAGTCAGTATCCTAGGTTCCTTGGCCAAAGCGGGTGCTAATATTCTAAAAAAACGAGGCGTTATATTTGTTACAGACTAGATTACGTAATTGAAATTAACTAGGCAAATATACCAAGACAGTGTATTGTTTTGTTGGTTTCATATACGTATTTCGACGCTTCATGGCGTTTTAAATCTCAAAAGAGGTGTCAAGTTATTTTTTCTACAATTGGTAGATACTATTCAGGAATCACCAGACAGGGGAAACAAATGATCTGTTTTTTTGGTGGAACAAATAGATTTCCACACTAATTTCAATTTGTACTCAGTGGGGCACTAGGAAAGCTGAGTTTGGAATTGCCACGTTTATGTTAAGTTATAGCAGTTATATTTTATAATTTTCCAGTTCTTTTTATTCATAATTTATAGGATCCTATTATTCGTTAAAGTTCAAACAAAAGCTAGATCTTCAAAAAAATTGCTTAATTCTTTACCAAAAAATAGTCTTTACACACCTGCAATATTTTGAAAGACCTATCTAACGACCCCACACGCCGTGATATGCGGCGTGATCAATATGTATATCCATAACAAATATAAGCTTTCTAGTACTAAGAACCTCTAAGCTAGGCCACGGACATATATATGGACAGACAGACGGACATATCGAAACGATAGGGTTCCTTGACGACCACGGAACCCAAAAAATAATTAGTTGTGCTATTGATTATTCTAGAAAAATAGTTTATTGTCATGAATTCGTTTGGCATCTTTCTCTGTAACCATTTCTGAAAAACAGGTTTTAACCTTATTCTCACATTCGGCATCTTTTTAAAACTATTTAAGGCCCTTTATACCTGAACACAAACTGTAAGGTTATGTAATTACAAGTCTTTTAATTTATGAAAATCAACGCTATTCAAGTTTACAGGATGAACGAGGGACGTGCTCTAGAACATGATTCCACCAAAACCAACAACTTTTTTATATAAGTAGTAAAATTCGCAAGCTGTCAGCCTATATAAAGACAACCAGCCATTAGGCCACTCATGAATACTCATGATTCCAAAGCGTCTGTAATATATTTTTTATTAAAATAAATAATGTGCCTTTTAGTCTTGACTTTGCCCTATTTAGTTACTTTTCAAAGAGATTTTTCTTAGGTCGTAAAAGTTAAGATAAAATTATGTCTAAGTAGTGGTTTCACAAAAAGTACAAAAGTTCATTCTCAGCACAACACGGATTGGCATTTTCACTGTTTAGTACTTTATTTATAATATGTTCTATCCTCCGCAGGTTACTTTATAATTTTACGAATTTATTTATCCAGTTTTAATAAAATAAATTATTTTTTGATTCTTGGATGTAGATACCTGGTCGTAAAATAAAATGTAGTTTAATATTCCTACATATTATTTATTCATCTACTTTTGTATCCAAAATAATTGTTTTATCATCAGTTTGTATAAATGTTATTGCTGAAATGTTCATTTATAAGTTAGCCTTTACGCCATCTATAATTATTTGGATTTACAAAGACGAGTCGACGTGGACGACGGTATCTATCACCAAATCTGCTTTCAATTAATTGGTCACCTTTGGCTACACTACTAGCTTGAACCACTATGTTGGCTTGAGCTTGAGGTTCCGTGTTGTATTGTCCAGTAGTATATGCGGAGTTCATTTTAATATTTTCATCAGCTTGAGTTGCTCCTTCGCTTGTTTGTGCCACTGAATTTGCTTGCACTGTTCCCAGATGTGGAGTTTTACCATTTACTTGAACGGTTGTAATTGCTTCAGCTACATCACCTAATTGGCTTCCCATGGCCGGTTGAAAAATATTTTTGAGTATATTGCTATTTTGAGTATGCTTTTCAAGCCTCGATAAAAATGAATAGGGATTGTGATAAGGACCCCTATGCGGCTTTTCATCATAATTATAAACAGTACTATCATTTAGATGCACCAATGCTGTATTTTTAAATGGAAACATATTATCATCATACATCAGTTTTTGTAATGTGAAGTATAGAGATGGTGATATAAGTTGTTTATCTTTAAGAATTTGAGCCAAAGTTTCTTCTTTGTCTGTTGCTTCAGAATCAGTTTGGGCTGCAGTTATATCTACTCCTTCACTGCTCGAGGATACAATATTTACTTGTGGTATGGTTAAAACCTGACCTTTGTCTAATAGCGTTCCCACGATTCCTTGAATTTTTGAGTCAGCTTGATTGCTAAAGTAAAACTTTCCGGAATGTTCTCTTTCATTTACATGCTTCACTAAGTTAACTTGAGTCTTAGCGCCATATTTATTTTCTTGTTCATTTTGAGATGGGAAGTGTACTTGAGCTATTGCATCAGCTTGAATTGCTTCTCCATCATGCATCTCTAGGCCGGGTGAAACACCTAATTCCATAAGTGCCTTAGGTGTTGGTTTATTAAATTCATTATCATGGATGGTAGTTCCACTATTTTGTCCGTCTATCAAACCATATGCAGTTTTAGAAATGCCACCTGGACCACCAAACGAAAAGTTACCTAGTTTACCTTCTGCTTTAAATTGTCTTCTACTCATGTAGGTTCTTTCTGGTACCCCATTAGCTTGACCAGTGATTGCGACAAGAAACAACTGAAAATAATAAGTTAATATTTTACAAGAGCCCATGAATACTCCGTTAGAAGACATTATAATTTTTTATATAAAATATAAAGAATTGTGCGAAATCGTGACTAAGAGACAGTTGCATGATCTTATAGTGATTCGTCGGTGATCGTATAATATGACCGCCTGTTGAAATCACAGTGACTTAACGTTATATAACGTTGTGGTCTCTGAGAACCCAACATGAGGGGTTATGCCAAGAATCTTTTACAATTTATATCTACTAAATCCTACATATATATCTGAACCAAAGTATAACACACACAAGAAAATGATCTAGACCAAAGGACAGAATTTTATAATATGATTGCATTTTATGGAAATCGAAACACGAAATGAGTACAAATAAATAATTTTCTTAACACTTAACTATGTGCAATTGTCTGTATTCGAAAATAATTTCGAAAATTCTATTACATTTTCTAATGTTGTCATTTAAAATTGTTGTAAGTTTATATAGTGTGTATATTTATATAGTTAAACTGTATTTCACGTACCAGATAGCAAACTTCCAGCATGTTGTTCCTATGTCCTAGGGAGCACAATACCCCTAGTTATTATTGAAGTTTCTGAACAAGACTGGTAACATATTTATTTAGGCAACATTACTGTAGGTTTAACGCTAGGCTTAAATTGCCATTTGTCACAGTCGTCCAAGCAAATCATTACTCAATTCACATGTGATAAGAACAAATTATTATGTATGTTTTCACTTAAATACATAAAGAATACAATGTAGTAAATATCAATTTACGTTCAATAATTTTTTGCAGGTCTGGAGTTTGCATTGTAAAAAAATATTAGCGTTAACATTGCAATACTTAGAATTGATGACACTACTGACACAGTGGCTAAGTAATTGACTGCTATAATGTGTGTTGCGATACAATTCTCGTTCGAGACAAATAAGCTCTTGCGGGTCTGGGTGATTGTGCATCTGAGATGGCAAACACACTCACGATGCACGAAAGCAATGCTTAAAAAAATCTTTCTACTGATTAATTATTATAATTCAGAAAGTACCTCTGTATGTCTGACTGTTACTATTTACGGCAAAACAGTTGAACCGATTTTGTTGCAAAATTGGACATATAATAGCTTTTATCCGGGTGCGGAAAATATAGTTTATCTACATCTATATTTGAGAAGCTTGTGACTAAGTTATAGCTGCACGGGTCGATCGATCAAAACGTTAAGCTACGCTTGGCGTGGTGGGTCCGTGGATGGGTGACCATCAGTGTCATACCGAGACTCCACCGTGAAAGCACGTTAAGTTGTTGGCCCCGGGTGTCATTTCTAGATTTTTGACAGTCGTTCCGGGTAATTGAGAAGCCAGAAAGTCTGAAAAACCAGTCTTACCGAGGGGTATCGTGCTACCCGGTAAATAAGTTGTGAAGATCAGATAGGAGGTCGCTCCATGTAAAACACTGATACTCTGCATCCGATTAGCCTGGAAGACAACTCCAACATACTTGGGAAAAGGTTAGGTAGATGATGATGATGATTTTTCTACATATTTATGTTTGAGAAAATATTAAAGCTTTAATTAAACTTTAAAAAGTTGTTAATCCATTCTCTATTCTTTTAAAATGAGTTTTGGCTATACTCTGACAGAATATTTTTTTGTAACTAGCTTTAACTTATTGGTTATATAAATGAAATAGACCTTTACACAGTTGACGACGAGATCTATACTACGCAACAATCAATCAAGAACTGGACGGGTACGTGTTGAGGTAACGAGCCTTAGAGGGTGGCTTAAATTAATTTCTCATCTGTATAGTATACAGAAGCCTACTCTTACATAATCATGGAGCCCTAGTATATTTTTACAGAATGTGTTCCATAAACTTTTTGACAGCTTTGTCGGCAGCGGTACTGCTTTGCATGAAGTCTTAATTAAATTCCCAAGTCAAGCAGATTTTTCTATCAGTAGTTTCTCATTACCTAGATATTAATGCGGAGTCTGGATTTCTGCATGATTGTTCGCCTTATTTTACCTTACTGATACCTAGCATAAATGCGAAAGTAACTCTTACTGTCTGTTTACGCTTTTATGGTGAAAATAATTGGATGAAATTTGGTATAAATATGGATTAATACCTCAGAAAGAAGTTTTTATTTGGGTTCGTGACGTTATTTCAGGATACGGGTGGAAACACAGGAAACGCCTAGTAAGAATAAACATAACTGATTTAATGTGGGTATACTTAAGACACCCACACCTCAGTCTAATCCTTCGGGTAAAAAATATTATATAATTGTATCACGGAAAAGTAGCATACTTTATTCGTGAAAAAAAAATACGTTATTGTTTAGTAATTGAGTTTCAAAAGTAGCTCCACACTAATCAGATGACAAGACAAGACAAAATGATTTCGTTCGCTCTGCTGGTGTGAAAGAGACTGATCGGCAGTCATGGTACGTGACGTTTGGGACGAGCATCCTCACAATACAAGCCACGTCCTTAGTCACTTCTATAAAGATAGGTCGGACACTCAGTGGGCATCATTTAACTCAGTAGTTACTCAGTGACAACAACCTCTAAAATGTACAAATTGGTAAGTTTATTTTTTCAGTTTCTCCTAATAGATATTTAAGGAAAATAAGAGTGATGTTGTGTTAAGTAGTTTTTCAGTGATTTTTATATGTATTCTTAATATTCAGTGAAAAAATCGATTACATTTCGTGTGTCAAAAATATTTCATGTGGTTAATGTTTCTTTGGTTCATCATTAAATAATCCTTACTTTTGCTAAACAACCAATGTTTATGGCATATGCTAAGGAGATAGTTCCCTCAGGTTGCGAGTGAAACCGTAGGAAACAGCTAGCAAAATAAGTGTATAAACATGGTCGGTTACTCATATTTTTTAGTGAATCACGTCTACCGGTAGAAACCACTTAATTTCGTTGTTAAATTTCATAAACCAAGTCCACTAACAATTAAACATTTTATTTTTCTGCCAATATAAGTTAACATTGAATTTAATACAAATACGTTCATGAAAATTCTAGCTCTACTTCACCTTGTAAAATACTTTATTTTCAGATTTCAGTAGTTTTAAAATGTAGCCTCAAATAAGAATGACAAGGACTTCGCCCATTACTTGTTACAAAATGTTTGTTTGCTTAAGAATGTAATTGTTTCGTCAAGCTTAATTAAGTGACAGGCATATTACTTTGAATTTACATATATTACAGTATTCATTATTGGTTTACTGGTGTTAGATAAAAATATGCTGTTTTTAGATGCTTTTTGACTGAAAACAAGAATTTTGATGCCTTGGAGAATATTAAGACTGAGTTATTTATTTAAAATGTTTGTTAGGTTGATTATTATTGATACATTTTGTACATTCATCATTCGAATTTTGGCGTAGTGGCTGGGCAATTAGCTGCTGCGCTGCGTGTCGCGGGTTCGATTCCCGCACGGGAAACTAAAATTGGTCCGGGTCTGGGTGTTTGTGCATATGTAATCTATGTTTGTAAACGCACCCACGATATGGAGTAATTCCTAGTGTGGGGCAGCGTATTTTTTTTTAATAAATTAATTAATAAATAACTGGGCCAAATGCGTTAGTGACTATTTCCAGTTTCGGATTTTATTACCAGAACAGCTACTATGTAAAGTGTACTTTTGAACTCCTCATCTTAAAAATGAAATCTTTTACCCGGATTTTCAAAATATTTTTTTCACAAATATGCTATGACTCCATAATACCTCCATTTCCCGTACGTCAGTAATGGGGTTACTATTATCTATTTCAATATGTATTTTATTTCACAGTTCGTGTTGGCTTGCATGCTGGCGGTTGCAGTGGCGGCCCCTAACCCAGCACTGTACTACAGCTCACCATACACGGCGGCGTACACCGCTCCACTCGCGTACTCCGCATACTCTGCGCCACTCACATACTCCGCATACCCGTCTTCACTCGCGTACTCCGCATACACCGCGCCGGTTGCCGCCTACTCCTCCTACTCCTATGGCGTATCCGCGCCTTACACTTACTACTTCAAATAAGCAGTAATTTATGAACCACGAGTATTATAGAGAACAAATAAATTATTTTGTGTACATGCAATATTTGTTTAATTTTATTTCAATTGTCATTGGAATTCCATGTAAATTTTAATGAAATAATGTGATAAGAAATATATAGAATTTTAGGTACAGTAAAAATAATATTGGAAATTATTCTAAAATCTGTCATCTGTCGGTTTTTAGGTCTTTGTAATAAGTGTGAATAAACAAATCATCTAAGTATTTGGCGTATGCGCAAGTAGACATAAACCGTTATCTATCTATACTTATAATAAATCTGTAGAGAGGTCAATTCTGTACATGAAATATATTTCCAAAATAACTATCAGGGGGAAAATAATTAGGGATCGATACTGATGCCAAAAATGCAATCAGAAAATTGTTTGCCTGTCTGTCTGTATAACCGTTATAGAAACAAAAACTACTCGACGAATTTTAACGAAACTTGGTACAATCATTTTTTCATACTCCTAAGCTGGTTCATAGTATACTTTTTATCACGCTAAAATCAATAGGAGCAGAGCAGTGAAGGGAAATGTTGGGAAAACGGGAGAAGTTACTCCATTTTGTTTAAACGCGGTAATCTCAGGAACCAATGGTCCGATTTTTAAAAAATTCTTTCAGTGTTAGATAGTCCATTTATTGAGGAAGGCTATAGGCTATATATCAACACGCTAAGACCAATAGGAGCGGAGCACCACTATTCCACGCGGACGAAGTCGCTGGCAGAAGCTAGTTTTTAATATATTTATAAAACGGCTGAACCGATGTTAATAAAATTTTGTTTAAATGGACTACACGGGAAGCGCCAGCGCCACCCAGTCAAAAGTTATGAGATAACAAGCATAAAAAAACAAACAGTCGAATTGAGAACCTCCTCCTTTTTTTGAAGTCGGTTAAAAATGACAGAGTTTCATACAAACTCTGACCCCCTTTTTCACCCCTTTAAAGATAGATTTTCGAAAAATCCCCGATGCCTACGTCATACAAAGAACACACCCTCCAAGTTTCAGGTCTCTACGATCAGCAGTTTAGTCTGTGCGTTGATCCGTCAGTCATTCAGTACAAAAATATATATATATATATATAGATTTTATCTTCTTCTTTGTTTCAAAGAGAAGATAAGAATGAAGCGAGAAAATTATCAAAACACCAATTCATTGAAGTCACTAGGTAATTACATTTTGCTCTGTTGCCGAATGCTGAAAGATGTATGCTGTACTTTATGTAGGATACAATGTTCTTAAGATGGTGAAATACTGAATCATGAAGATACCTTCCAGTATGTTCTATTTTCAAGGGACGTATGCAAATAATGAAGCAAACTGCATCCCAGTCGTTTACACATATAAGTAGCCAGAATCCCAATAATTGTAAACATTTCCGGCTAATCATATTAATTTCTATTTTTACAAAAATAATAGTACATAACAGTTTGAAAAGTAAAATTTATAAAAAGACAAAGTACCTACACATGTATAGGACCAGTGCCTAAAACGGATAATTCGGGATTTTTTTTTGCAGATTGCCGTTTAGTGAATAGCGTTGGACTGAACGCAAGGCAAGTCTAAATAACACAAAGTAAATAATGATGAATAATTCTATTTATTCGTTTTGGTATAATTTTTGTTGGCATTAAAATTATTTTCGCAGGTAGTAAGCGGCGTAGGGCGAGGCGTAGGGGTAGGCGGAGTAGGCGGCGAGGGGTGCGGTGTATGCGGAGTAGGCGAGCGGCGCGGTGTAGGCAGCAGCTACGGGCGCGGTGTACGCCGCCGCCACGGGCGCGGTGTACGCGGCGCTGTACAGGACACCGGGCTTGGGGTCAGCCATCGCTGCCACCAACATGCAGATAAATACGAACTGGAATTAACGTAAAAAAGGTATAAATAATGATGTTTTATTTACTTCCTGTATAGTTCGACTCTTTTTTTTTTTAAAGTAACGTAAAGTAACTCTTACGAGATCTAATAGTTTTTTTTTTATATCGTTAATCGACTCGGTCGAATGACTGTATCATTTTAATCAATATGAGTTTTACCTCTCTGTGTATACCCACATAAACAAGAAAATATACTCACAAGTTTGAACATTTTGTTTGTTGTTGTCAATGAGCTACTGTAGAACTGAATGATATCAAAAAACCAGCTGCAACCAATTTTATAGTAAATTAAGAAGGACAGTGCACGCAATGTGAACGAAGCCCCGTTCTCGTAGCAGGACCGTGCTTCGAATACCGATCAGCTGACCCCAACAGCATGTGTTAATGAAGAGCAAGTGACCGAACAATGCTTTCCGTTTCATTAGGAATACTAATTAAAAGTAAACATACACTAAAGTTTATGATGTGAAAAGTTGATATACGATTACACAAAGATGTGTAACACGTTTTGAGTTATTAAATACAGTTTTTATGCAATTTATATATATAAGTAACAACACTGAGTATTTTCCGGATGTAAGTGACTGTCTGTGTATCTAACAAAAAAAGCAGTTTCAATGTACACGCCAAATATTGAAGAGATGACCATAGATATATTAATAAATATTACATCTACGATATTAACTCATTTAATCCTTTCAAAAGAATATAAAAATAAAATTGCTCATCATCATCATCTGCCTAGCCTTTTCCCAACTATGTTGGGGTCGGCTTCCAGTCTAAACCGGATGCAGCTTTTTTTTTTTTTTTTTTTTTTTTTTTTTTTTTTTTTCTTTTTTCTACATGACCTCTTGCAAGGTGCTTCTAACAGCATTCGACCTGCTTAACCGGACAGTGTGGCGAGGTCCTAATTTAATTAATTAAATTAAGGCCTCCAGCCAAGGCTTACAACTAAATTTAAAACTAAGTGACAGCGCGCTAAGGGCTCCCCCTAGTGGGGAACGAACCTCGGCTTAGGGCGTCACTGGGGAGGACAACTAGGGACTAGCTGGATCATAACAATATTATTATTACGGGACTTTTTATGCTACTGGCTCAGCGCGCGGGCTGGCTCGTCGAGCAAGGGTCGGGGAGGGCATGGACGGGGACGTCGCGACGGGCCTCGGCGGCGAGGACGGTATGACGGCGGTCTGTGTTTGTGTATTGTGCTGGTTTCCCTATTACTCTCTTGGAGGAGGGTGATTTCGTCGTCGGGGAACGTGAGGGTATGCCGCGGACGGCGAATCGAGCTAATCTGGGAGGGAGTGTAACGGGAAGCCGATACGATCAGGGGGTTGGTGTGCTTTTCGGCAGAGTCGAAGTAGCGCTTCGAAGCGCGTTTCATAAACTGCTTTATGGTAGGCAGTTTGAGGTCGAGGTGGAGATTCTCGTTTCTAAGGTACCACGGGGCTCCTGTGGCCCTGCGCATGAAACGGTTCTGGAGGGTTTGCATCCTATGGAGGCGGTAAGATTTGGCGTGTGCGAACACTACGCTGGCATAGGTCATGATGGGGCGGATGCACGCTGTATAGATGCGCAATTTGCACTTGAGAGGCAATTTGCTGCGTGAATTAAGAATGGGATGGAGGCGTCCGAGAACGAAGGCGGCGCGCGAACGCACCGTCCTTATGTGTTCACCGAACGTGAGATTCTTATCGAGGGTTACACCCAGGTATTTGGCCTTGTCACCCCATGGGATGGGGCGATTGAACATTTCGATCTGTTTGAGGGGTGGGGTGGAGCCGGTATTGCGAGTGCGTCTCGAGAAGAGAACGGCCTGGCTCTTATCGGGATTGACCTCGATTCTCCATTTGCGGAACCACTTGCCTAGGGCGGTGGCAGCAGATTGGAGGATGCGAGTTATGCAGTCGGGTTTGCGACCCGTGTAGTAAATAGCCGTATCGTCAGCGAATAGAGCCAACTGGGCCTTATTATTTTTGGGAATGTCGCTGGTGTACAGCGTGAATAATAGGGGGGAGAGTACGGAGCCTTGTGGGACACCTGCTCGAATGGGGTGGGGGGAGGATAGTGCTCCCTCAATGCGATAGCGAAACGAGCGGTTCGACAAAAAGTCTCGAATGATGAGCACGAGACGATCGGGCACACCGAATTTGTACAGCTTATATATTAAGCCGTCGTGCCAGACTTTGTCGAATGCTTTCGCTACGTCGAAGAATAGTACGCCCGTCATCATATTGCGTTGGAAACCAACGCTGATATGCTCGACGATGCGGTGGACTTGTTGGACACAGGAGTGCTTGGTTCGAAAACCAAACTGCTCATCAGGAATGAGTCTCTTAGCCTCGGCAAAGGCTTTGAGTCGGTTATAGATTAGCCTCTCGTAAATCTTCCCAATAGCATTGAGAAGACTTATAGGGCGATAGCTGGAGGGCTCGGCTTTGGGTTTGCCGGGTTTGGGAATGCCAATGACTGTGGCAGTTTTCCATTCATCGGGAAAAATGTTGTTGCTCATAGCGGCATTGAAGATGGCTGCTAGGAGCGCTATTAGCTGGGCTGGGAGGAGTTGGAATACTCTATTGGAGATTCCATCCGGGCCGGGGGCTTTCCTGGGTTTTAACCTCTTAATAATCTCATGTACCTCCTCTGGGGTTACAGGGGGTAAGGGGTCATCGTCGGGGGTATCAGAATTTGAGGTGGAAGCCTCAGCTGAGGTAGGAGTTGCAGCTGATCTGCGTTCGATTTCTGCCTTCACCTCATCTAGGTGAGCCTGATCGACTGGCAGAGTGCTGGGTGAGCATTGGGTCTCTAGGCTGTCGGCTAGGCATTCGGCCTTTTCGTCGTCATAGAAGGCGACAGACTTGTCTGGACGATTGAGGGGAGGCATGGTGGTCACTTGATCGGATTTTAACTTCCTCTGCAAGTGCCAGAAGGCCTGATGAGATGGTTCCAATTCGCTCAACATCTTGTCCCAGCGGGCAGAGCGTAACTCATGTATGCGTTTCTTTACAGCACGCTGTAAATAGCGCATATAAGCACGATTTGCATCACAGGGAAAAGAGTCGTAAGCACGGATAGCCGCGTTCTTCTCGGTCATTAGTGCACGTACATCGTCCGGCAGTTTCCAGCGGAGGTCATCCTCCGCTGGAACCCGCCTTGAACTGTCGTTCAGGACTTGTTGTATGTGACTTCCGAACGAGCCGACCGCGGTCATCGTGTCATCGAATGTAACTATTTTATCGGGGATACGGTTCAAGTGACTGGACTCGTTGGATTGTAAGCCTTCCCTTACTTTCCTCCAGTCCGTTATCACTTTTGTTGGCAAGGGATGATCGGGATCTCGAGGTCCCGTCCGTGGGCCTAGGTTGATGATGACCGGTCTGTGGTCGGAATCGAGCTCTTGTAGCGTCTCAATTGAGCGTAAACCTAGGTTTACGTTCTTGAGTAGAGCTATGTCGAGGACATCGGGACGGTGCTCCGGGTTGGGAGGGAAGTGAGTTGGATACATCGGGGCGACGATATCGAAGTTAAGAGGGTCGCAAAGACTCTCTAGCTGTCTGCCTCTCGAGTTGTTCGAGTGGCTATTCCAGGCGATGTGTTTAGCATTGAGATCGCCCGCTATGATAACGGAGCCACCTAGACCAAGAAGAATTTCTAGGTCAGGTTTTAGATTGATTTTCTCCGAGGAGGAAGGGGGAATGTAAGCCGAGACAATGTGGATAGGCTGATGACCGGACATGTCTAGTAGACAGATTGAGACCTCTAAATGCGAAAGAGGTGGGGGCTCCATAGTGATGCAGTGCAGTGCCTTTTTGTAGTAGATAAGGGTACCGCCCTTGTGACAGCGAGTTCTGTCGTTACGAACCATGCGATAGTTTGCAATCGACGGGTCTCGGTTGTGGGGCTTTAAAAAGGTCTCCTGCACAAGGAAGATGTCAAGGTGATGATCGCGAAGGAAGGTCGCGATCTCATCACGTTGACTTGAAATGCCATTTGCATTAAAGAAGCCTAACTTTAGGGATCGGGGTTTGACTCTGCACACTTCTTGATCCATTAGGAAGTCAATTGAAGGTAAGGGCGCCTACTGCTTCAGTGACGTCCGGGAACGCCGCGAGCACGTTGAATAGACCGAGGACATTTCCTTGGTTCTCTACTATTAGTTTAGCCATCTCTTGTGCTCTATCAGTTAGAAAGACGGAAAAGGTCTTCGCTAAGATAGCACAGGCATTCACCTTACCTTGGGTCCTGGGACCGGCGGCAGGTGCGATGGCGGGTAAGGGAGCGGGGGCAGGGGTAGGAGGTGTAGCTTTGATGGCTACATTAGAGGTAGTCGGGGAAGCGACAGCCTGTGTGGGCGTGGAAATGGAGGGACCCGTAGGTGAAGGGACGGATTGTTTGAGATTAGTTCTCAACGCGGGGAATGAGCGTTGATGATTCAGCTGGTTCCACGGAGAGGGTCTCTGTGGGCTGAGGCGCTCTGGCATCGATGCCGATGGAATCGGCATGGGTTGATGTTCCCTCTTTTGGCGGGCGCTAGCGCGCTTTGCCAATTTGGGAAAAAGTCGCGGGGCTTTGGGGCAACCTCGGTAGTTAGCCGGGTGACCGGATTGACCGCATAGCACACAACTGGGAGGTTCTGTGCATAAGGTGCGATCTTTTGGTCGCGAGCAATCAGCAGTGCTATGGTCGCCCAGGCACTTGACGCACCTGGGTTTCGCATAGCAATGCTTTTGCGAGTGGCCGTAGAGTTGGCAGCGGTGACACTGCCCAATGGGACCGCCCTTGTAGGGCTTTTCAATGATTATGCCACTAAGGTGGCATACAGATTTGACACCGAACACAGGATGACGGGACAATTCGGAGGGATTACACACGACGAGTACCATGTCGTATGCTTCACGCGTGTTAGCGCGGTGCATGCGATGAACGGCATTAACGGGGACGTCTTGGGAGCGGAGATCTTCTAGGATATCTCCTGTCTCAATTTCTTTGGGGACACGCTTTATAACTACTCTGAGTTCTTTCTCCTCAGGTAGTGAATAGGTGTGAAAGGAAATGTGATTTCCTTTCAGAAGTTTTGTGAGTTCCCTATGGTCGTGGGATGTGGGAACTTGGACCTTGATACCCTGTTGGATATTCTTGGCCGATGTGTAATTTACCTTACGGGCAACACACATCTTAGACACATCGGTCCATTTACCTTTGTCTTGAATGATCAAAGGCGGTGGGATAGGCGATTTCTTTTGCTGCTTTGTAGCAGCTTGAGGGCTAGCATTTGGGCTGGAAGGCCGCCTGTCTTGCAAGGCTGGGGTCGGGAGGGGAGCGGGAATTGAAGAGGGGAGGTTAGCGGTGGTCGCAGTACCTGCCTTCTTGGCCTTACTGGCCTTTGACGATTTCCCCTTCTTGCGCTTTTTAGCACCCAAGACGGGGATGAAATCGTCGTCGGACGAGGGCTGGGAGGACAGAGAATCCTCCGCCGGAGAGAATTGGGGTGAGGGGGACCGAGAGGGAGCGATGTCCATCGCCTCTTCGGCGGTATCGTTGATCGCAGCTGCGCTTTGCAGCTGCGATGCGGCCATTGTTCCGGTAACAATGGACGACCGGGAAACGGGCGATTTATTAGAGTCGTCCTTTGTCGCGACAACAATGGGTGTCGAGACAATGGCCGCCTTCTGAGAAGAGATTACGCCTTTATGGCAGTCAGGTGGCGAGGCCGGCGATTCTGAGAAGTCGGGATCGACCGACTTCACTTTGGACGGAGGCGGAACCCGCTTGAGGTTGGCCAACTCAGTGCCGTATTTGGCAAGTATTTCGGGGTCCTTGAGGAGGACATCCCTTACAAAATCGGCCAGTGTCAGGGCCATTTTAACGGGATACGGGACACATAAAAAATCCTATTACCTAACTCCCCGGGTGGATAGGCCCGGGGATGTGTAACCCTCCCTGCCGGGTATAGGCAGGGAGGTGAGTACCTACTGGTGAGCCCTAAGCTTGTAACCGTTCGCCAGTCTTATTGTGCGAACGGGCCCTAGCCAGTCTAGTGCGAAGGGTGTAGACACACCCAACCAACACTAGGTGTGTAGCTGTGGAAGGAAGCCAGAGACTAGAGACGACTAGGAGATCCCCCAAGGCCGAAATTCTAGCTCCCGTCCAATTGACTGCCTCACCCTGAAGGGGATCGGCGGGTGTGATTGGGTCAACACCCCCTCGGCTTCGTTGGCACCGTAAGGTTTCCACCGAGGACCACGAAACTGTGGTTTTGCCCTGAAGGGGCCAAGTGAAACTACACACGCGATAAAGAAACAGGCGATCAGCCACCGCCTTGAAAAAGGCAGCTTTTGATCTAATGGGTGTAGTTGGCAGAGCAACTACAATTATCGTTACGGCTAGCGTAACGAAGACGGATGACGAGAGTCGTGTCGGGGCGTTATCGCGGAGCGACACGTCCGTTCACGGCGAGCGTCAGGTAGCCCCGGATGCAGCTGAGTAACAGTGTTTTATATAGAGCTAGTACCGGTAACCGGGTAGCACGGTGCACCAGTTACCGGGTAACACGGTACCCCTTGGTAAGACTGGTTGTCAGACTTTCTGGCTTCTGACTACCCGTAACGATTGTCAAAGATGTACAAATGACAACCGGGACCAACAGCTTGGCGTGCTTTCCGAGGCACGGAGGAGTTTCGCTATGACATAGATGGTCACCCATCCACGGACCGACCGCGCCAAGCGCAGCTTAAACTTTGATCGGTCGAACCGTACGGCTGTTACTTAGCCACGAGCTCCTCAAAAATAAAATTGCTCATAGTAACAAAATATAGCTTAGCTCTGTTTCCATAAACAAACATCGAGAAAACGTATACATTTAAAAAAAAATACTCATATAACGCCAAGAAAGTCCATTCGAGTGTGATGTTTAACAAAGAAAGCCAAAAACCATTACTTATGATATAGAGAATGAAATAAATTGTTTCAAGAAATTAAAAACATTTTAAACATGTTTATAAGATTAAATATTATTTGCTTATATGAATGAAATGGTAAGTAAAAATGACAGTCATTTTTAATCAAAGGAAACTTATTAGAATTCAACGCGCGCCGTAGGTGCGAGCTCTGGTAACCTCACGATGCGTACAAATATGCGGCCTTCTAGAATGACTATATAATTGGTAGCTTTTGTATGTTTGGTATCATTCAGTGTAGCACTAGCTCAGTGAAAACAATCAAAATGTTCAAATATATGGTAGGTATTCTGTCATTCCATGAGCAATATCAGACTATCAGATTCATGACTAGTTTCATTGATTGACAAAAAGAAAGTTAGTGAAGTTATATTAACAATATACTTTATTTTCCAGTTCGTATTCGTCTGCTTGTTGGTGGCAGCGATGGCTGACCCCAAGCCCGGTGTCCTGTACAGCGCCGCGTACACCGCGCCCGTGGCGGCGGCGTACACCGCGCCCGTAGCTGCTGCTTACACCGCGCCGCTCGCCTACTCCGCATACACCGCACCCCTCGCCGCCTACTCCGCCTACCCCTACGCCTCGCCCTACGCCGCTTACTACCTGAGGAAATAATTTGGAAATTCGAGAAATAAAATAAATAAGTAGCCCAACCAACTGTATTTTATTTATTACAATTTTGAAATGTTCAATGTTAGAATGCTGTTATGCTATCTAAATGTATATCATTATTACAAGGCTTAGATTCCTTACACACCAGTACAATCTTACCAGTGCCAATTGAACACTATCCAGTATTAAACCAAATTAGGTTTAGTTGACCCATATGTCCTTATACATGCAAAGAAGTTACTCACTAAATGTAGCCACCAAGTCACGTATAACCTAAGCTTATGTAACAAAGTTAAAAAATAAACCTACAATATTTGTCCCGCCAACATAGGAACCTTTTCTATCGGCTTTTTAGAGTTCCGTAGTCCAACAAGGAACCCTTATAGTTTCGCTATGTCCATCTGGTTCTTGGTACTAGAACGCAAAAAATTAGTATAGAGATATATATTGATCACGCCGACAAAGTAGTAAAATAAAATTATGAAAAATATTTTATTGTAGGGTACCTCCCAAACACTTAAAGTGGGGATGAATATTTTTTTTCGCGTATCCCCTTGTGTGGGTTATCGTAAGATAGGTCTTTCAAAAATATTATAGGTGTGTGTGAAGTCCTTGCGAAATATTGAGCTTTTAAGTGCAAATTACCTTTCGATACGAGGATCCCCCCTCTAACTTTTGAATGGCTATCCCTAGAAATGTGAAAAAACACAGGCATAGCACATGTAATGAACTTACAAGGAAAACTATCACGGCTAAGTAGGGTAAACCGGTTACAGAGCTATAATCGACTGACTGGGACCTACTACGGAACCCTACTGCGCGTGGCCCGACACGCACTTGGCCGGTTTTTTTCTTAATCCGCAATCGGTACCTTCTTAAATTGCAAACACTTTAAACTTACACAACTTTTAGCTTAAACACTTTAAACTTACATGAAATATGTGTTTATAATGTCAAAATAACCAATTTTCGAATCACTCAGTTTTGGAAGTCGGTTGTATTTTTGTAAAAAGTATTTTGTTTTTCCCTATTTCCTCATGAGTTCAAGTGTCGACATACCACTTTTGTACGAACAAAGCGAACGATGTGTTTTCAGCAATCGGAATACTCTTAACATTTTTTGAGTCCCTTCAGTTGAAATAAATTTAAACCAATAAAAAATAATGGTCAAAATCCACCTTTCAGTTCGTGAGAAGTACGCGGACAAACATACATACAAGCATATATGTTTAGAAGCCCATAGTTTTAACACGCGTGTTTAGATGCCCTTATAGACTAACATGTTATTATTGAATTCCAACAATATTACAAAGTACCATGGGCGGAATCGTCCCCACCCATCAACAGAAATGAAATGTAGCTCAATTGATACACCTTATCAAGCTGATGATTTTTTACTATGGGGACGTTGTCCAAATGCATTGGGTTTTCCTAGTATCCTAACGTTTCTATGCAAATATTTCGTGCACAATAAAGGACTTGGTGATAACTGAATTTGATACTGTGTTAACTTGTGTGGACGGCGGTGTATAATGTGATGTGATACTCCATATTGGTGACCCTGACGTGATAAACATCAGCCAAATCTCCTGATGTCAAGAGCTTCAACATCGTTGTCAACTCTCACTCAACCTCCTACCATCATCGAGCAGAGATCGTCATCATCGAGCTCCAACCAGCGTGTCACCCAGCCAGCAACCACTCACGGCTTCTTCGGGTTCATGACCACCTAGCCTACAGCTAACGCGCAAGCCTGATCACACTCTTCAGCCACATGAATCAACTCGGCACGGCACCTCACAATTCGACCAGTCAACAAGCAGAGGCCATTATACATAAACTCTCCTGGTCGACGCAAGTAGCCAGCCGTCACCCACACTGCGCCACCCCGACCCACTGAAGAATCGCAGCAGCATGAAAACGCATTTGCATGCATATGCAAGTGCATTTGATCGGTCGACCTGTGTGTCTGTTACTTAGCCATGAGCTCCTCTAACGAGCAATAATAATACACTCGATATTTTTATTTGCTTAGGTAATCATTGCATTGTGAGGATAACTCGAGAACGGCTAGACCGATTTTCATGGTTTTTATTTTTTTGTATTTGTCTCTGTCCCAAATAGCAGAATAACTATTGAAACATCGGAAAAATAACGAAAAAAAAAAAATGATGGGGCGGTACGAAGTTTGCCGGGCCGGCTTGTTAATAATAAATTATTTTTATAACCCCACTGATTTATGTAAAAAAAACGTTTTTATATCAAATAGTGGATACTATAGGACCAATTGGCACCAGTTCAATTTGTGTTGGTAGGTGGGGACGGAGCTCATACATTTTTGCCCATGGCCCTTTACGGGTCGAATTGAAAACCTTCTATAGGTACCAAAATAACAAAATTTTAAAAGTAGGTATTTGTCTATATGTCAGTTTGTTCCGAATATATATATATATTTTTTATGTAAGTACCTAAGTTTTTTATAATTTAAATTTACTATATAATGTACGCACTTGAATTGAATAATATCCAAAATGGCTGAATTGTATTAATGTGAATTTTACTAGCATATAGCTAATGTTATAGGAGTTAACTTTTTTTTGGGTATAATAATTAGAGTACCACGCTGGCGATGCCATCAGTCCAAAACTCCGTATATTTACGAAAAAACAACCAAACAGTATTTAGACCATAGTCTAGATTTAGGTCATGATGCTCCCACACTTTTTTTCTTTTTTTCTATTATAGCACAAATGGTAGTGGTAATGGTAGGTAGTGTACAAATAAGACCTCTAAGCCTCGGATTGAATCTCTATCTATATAGACAGGTACTTACGTATTCATAAATGAAATTTTGGAATTCGGTTTGGAGGTGGTTTGAACCCTGGGTAAGGATAATGATAATAATGATAAGCTCGGGAACCACTGAGATATCTAATTTAGGATTTATAGGTTATTATTTAAACATCTACATATACGCAACGAGTGATAACATGGGCAACTATTATAATTGCAAATGCATTCCCAGCTTGCATGATGTTGCTGGCAAAACATAATATTAGCGCAAAGGAATGATATAAAACACGTAACTTCTGCGATAAATTTCTTAAACGAGGTGCATATTCGCAAGGCCGATGAATAACTAAAAAAGAAAGAAACCTTATAAGTATCTATTGATACTTGCTTTATGTTACCCATGATAATAATTCAAATGTTAAATATGAAAAAAAAATTAAAATCAATACGAGAAAGAGTTAGCCCAGGCCCGGGAAAGTATTCTTCCATGCTCAGATATTGACTGTTTGTTTACAGTTTTGACAGATACTTTTAAATTAATTTTTATTTCCCAAAGGCCTGGATGTGAAACCATCATCATCCGTTGACTGCTTCGTTGGTCCAATGGTCGCATAATACGACTGCTGTAAACGGAGTCTCGGGTTCGATTCCCGGGTCGAGCCGAAATAGCTTAGTGGATTTTGGAAAAAATAACAAAAAGCAACCCAGAGTGAATATAACCTCGTGCCTGGGAGATCACGCTATGCCGTCGTCCCCGGCTGCTATCTTGATAGCAATTGTTGTTATAATTCCATGTCATATGGCGTCAGGTTCTGGATTAGAGAAAACACTGACAGTAGGGCTTGTTAAGTTAGTAAAACCTGCAGTCCATACAGTAAGAAAAAGATTATTCGATCTGCGGAATGACGCAGTGTATAACACATTTAAATAGTATTTTATTTTAGCCCATTATCCTAAAAACCTATTTCCGTTAATTGGTTAATTAATAATAGGTAACGTACTTATTTCATTCACTCATTTCGTACTGCCCGCCGAAGTACTCATTACTATTCTTTGCGCGCTGGCGAGCTCGATGGACCTCACGTTTTGTGCATTCGGCCTTCTGATATTACTATAAAGTCGGAGAGTGCTACATCTTTTGTATCATTCAGTGCAGCAGTAGCTCAGTGAAAACAATCAAGATGTTCAAATATATGGTAAGTTCTTTTACTCGAATAACTTTGCTACAGGAGCGAACATCAGTTCGTCGGAACTACTTAAACATTATTATCTAACATGGAAACACAGTTTTATAAACAAAAATATTTGTTTAATAATGGTTTCATCAAATTTTCAGAATCAACAATTCATCACATCAATACTTTTAACTTATATAATTTATTACTTTATTTTTTCAGTTCGTATTCGTCTGTATGTTGGTGGCAGCGATGGCTGACCCCAAGCCTGGTGTCCTGTACAGTGCCGCGTATACCGCGCCGGTAGCTGCTGCCTACACCGCGCCCGTAGCTGCTGCCTACACCGCGCCGCTCGCCTACTCCGCGTACACCGCACCTCTCGCCGCATACTCCGCCTACCCCTACGCCTCACCCTACGCTGCTTACTACCTGCGTAAATAATTCTACTTGTACAAAACAAAAAATGCAAATGAATAAATGATAACAGTTATTTCCCTCTAAATTGTTTCTAATTTATTAAATACCAGCTGCTTGCATTGCAATGCGACATTTTTAGTTTACAAGAGTATATAAAAGAACAAACCAAAGTTTCATAATCATAATCGGTTAAATGGTTTAGGAACCCATAGAGAATAAACATACGAAAATTTATTTTGTTTTATATATACTAGCTGTTTACTTCGAACTCACAAATCAAAGGATACTTTATATGTGTTAATCCATAATAAACAATGTATGTATCTATTTTCATATAAATTCACTCATTAGTTTTTTCGTGAACGAGTAAAAAACATGCATAATTCCTCACAAACTTTTGCAGTAATAAGTTTAGTAGGAAATATGCCTATTTGTCTAAGTGCAAATAGCAATAGCAAAGTAGCAAATAGATATTAGTAAGCGAAGTAATGACCTCATAGTCGCCAATCGGACGCCATAGGTATTCAGGCTTGCAATTTTTTTCATGCAAAATCTGGAATGCATGGAGGATTGAATACAGATTGTAGGAAGCATTTCGATAAATTCTTGCATGATAAAATATCGGACTAATAAACTGCATCAATGTTCAACACGCACTTACCTTTGAACAAAACATTTTAACAAAGTATTCCAACCTTTTATACAAATTTTAATTGGAACCTATAGTTTGCTTCGTTAACTTAATAACTTCATAACATTATTACCCCTAAGTGTATGTTTGTATACTGGAAAGGGCCATTCAATTTTTTTAAACAAAAACTTTGATGCAGTTTCTTTGTCCAGACAAAGACGACTCTCAAAGATCTTCATACAAATGACAATGAGTTATGTAGAATTGCTTACATTTCTCACCATGCATAGGAGTACAATGTCCCAATTATTTGCGAGATTATAAAGAACGGGGTGCTGAAGCCAAATGTGCACATGGTGACACATTACAATCGATAATCCCTGTGTCATCATCATCATCGGCCTATTACTTTCCCACTGTTGGGCCTCTTCTCATACAGAGAAAGCATGAGCGAGCATTGATCAATAGACCACTAGGCTTGGACGGATTGGCAATTTGAGACTTTTTACTCGAAGTTTTTCTTACGATGTTTTCCTTCACCGTAAGTCGGTGGTATCTAAGATACACTTATAATAAATAAATAATTGTAATTGTAAGAAATCAATTCCGAGCTCTCTTTATATATTCTTTCGTATACTAGTACGTATAGACTTATATGACTTTATAAAACTAGTACTTCGCAAGTTTCGAACTCGTACCTTACAACTTAAACCACTAAATCACCATAGAAATGCACACAAGGCAATCCCCGATTTGTGCAGGACTATTGTAAAGCATGAAAAAAATAAGTTGGACAATTGTGATGAGATTTTTTGGACTAGGATATGGGGAGGTATGGAAACCTATGGCACCTGCTAAAACAACTGAATAAAAAAACAAAATATAGAAATAATATAACGCAGAATCGAGATAAAAAGCAGCAGCAGATCACACATAAATGTTTTGATCGATTTAATTTAAATTTCATACTTTACCAAACTTATTTTAAAATAAATGAATTTTTGCTAGGTTTATAATTTTCAAAAAATAACTATGAATCTAAAATTGATCCGCACTTACTAAAAGTTGCTTTAAAACGCTTTAAACGACGTCTTTCTAATCTATGCATCAGACTGTAGAATTTGTAGAATTTTGGCAGTCATCGCGTGTAGTCACGTAGTCATTTCGCTACATTCCCATGGGCAGGTGAGTAGGTAGTAAGGTGAAAAGATTATCCACTATTCATTACTTTTCTGATAAATAATAGTTCTCGTAGAAACGAAACGGCTAAGCCACATATTTTGACTAATGTGTAGACTTTGTTTTGAACTTAGGCCTTGTAGAGTTAAGGCGTGTAGAGTGAGAGGCTTGGCTCTATATGAAATCTGATAACTATTTGACAGTGCGAGTCATATGTTCTCGTCTTGGCAACATTTTACGTGAAAATGTTTTTACTGGGATTTCAGTTCTTTTTGTAAGTTGCTTGTGACAATTATTTTTCTTTTTGTTTATAAAGGTGACATTATAATTTTTATTTTTTTTATTATTTATAATAACAGTTGAAAATAGTAGTTTTGACGCTAGATATATATCTGATATTTTATATAGAGTCCCTATATAAATTATCAGATATTTAGCGCAATTTTGAGATCTCTAGCGTCAGAACTACTACTTTCAACTGTCCAACTTTCACGGTTCATGAGATACAGCCTGATAAAAGACGGACGGACAGCGGAGTCTTAGTAATAGTTTTACCTTTGGGTACGAAACCCTAAAAATGGCGAAACGCTTCAAGAAAAGGTAGGTAGTGCCCTTGCGCTTTGCTTGGCTCGTCTTGGCGGGGCCACTACCGTGCCTCCAGATTATGCACATCATCGGATTTCGACCACTGGGCAAACAATCACGTAAAGCTCAATTGACGATTCATCGACACTCCTGATTGAAGGAAACTCATGTTTATTCTCAGCGCAGCAGCGTTCTCGATTAACCTCACGTTGCGTGCATTTGGCCTTCTCAACTTACTATAAAATTCGTAGCTATCGCATCTTTCGTATCATTCAGTGCACAAGCAGCTCAGTGAAAACAATAAAAATGTTTAAATATATGGTGCGTATTATATCGTTTCAGATCTAGTCAAATTTATTTTTAAGCAAAGTTATAAAAAATAAATATCTTATGAAGTGAAATATGATAAAAAAGTGAATTAATTACCCATGGAATGCTTCGAAACATATAATGCCTGGTCAGGCAGAGGTGTGCTTAACTATTTGGAAAGGTGTGCACTGCACACTATCATTATTTCTGCCAGTTATATTTATGTCACCAATGTGTGCTTTCTTCCAGTGAATTAGTTTCAGAAATTAGTTGCTACTAGATTTGACGTGGGTTTTAAAATAACAGATGTTAAATTGTGGTTTTTTTTTCAGTTCGTATTCGTCTGCGTGTTGGTGGCGGCGATGGCTGACCCCAAGCCCGGTGTCCTGTACAGCGCCGCGTACACCGCGCCCGTGGCGGCGGCGTACACCGCGCCCGTAGCTGCTGCCTACACCGCGCCGCTCGCCTACTCCGCATACACCGCACCCCTCGCTGCTTACTCCGCCTACCCATACGCCTCGCCCTACGCCGCTTACTACCTGCGGAAATAATTTGAAGATGGCAGGATAAAAAAATGCAAATGAATAAATGATATTGTTTACAACTACATATATTTTTTTATTGTGAAACAATTCATCAACCTCTTTCTTATAGTATTTTTGCGCAACATCAGGGGCCTATTTTAACACTACTAGATAGGAATTATATCCAAGGATAATTTATAATTGAAACGTCATTTGTATGGAATTAACTAGTAAATAAGATAAACCAGTACTTATTCAGTGATAATGAAACTGGCTATAAGTATAATATTAAGGTTCCGAATAAAAATGGTAAAAAAGACAGTGCGATTTTGTCTGTCCGTTAGTCAACATCATAAATATAATATAGTGAATACTACATAATATATGGTCAGAGCTATATCAAGAACTGCTAATGCTGTCGACTTTTGAACCTACATATTATAATTACCCTAAATATTACAGGAAAAGTAAAACAATCATTCTAATGAGCACATTTTTGAAATAATGAGCAAAACTCCTTTGCAAACAAACGTAATCATACGGTCGGGAAAAACAACACAATTGGACTTCACTGAATATATTTTCCGTTCCAAAATTCAAATCCCTAAGTGCGCGAGTCCAACTCAGACTTGGCTGGTTTTTTTATACATAACATTAATACAAGCATAGTAGTCAATCTTATTGCCAAATTGTTTAGAGAAATGGGACGGAACTATTTACTAAACATACCTAAGTAAATAATTCTTTCGCAAATATTACTCTGTCCATGAAATATAAAAGGTTAAATAGCAAAACAAACACAGACAATAACTGAAAAGCAGAAAATGTTTTTAAAGTATGAAGAGTTTGTAATTAATATTTTGTAGTTAAACCAGTTCCTAGTATTATGTAAAAACTATTTCTAAACAGGTAGTTTTTCTGGTTTTACTCACATCCTACTCACAACTATGTACTTCAAACAAATATAAATAGGTAAAATCTTTAACCATTCCTAGTTTTCGACCTATATCCAAATTGTATATAAATCGTGTCAGACGTAAAAGCGTTACAGACAGATACCGTCTTGCTTATAAAAAATCTCACCGTCTCACTTAATCCTCACTTAACGTCGTAATCCAGGCTACTAATTTAAGTTCGGATTAACGCTGAACAGAATTTATGAGAATTTCTAATCCGTTGCTAAGCAGCAGATTAAGATAATCGGACATTATAAGTAAGACAGATAGAGTTTTAGGAGAAAATACAGATAAATCATCTATTAATCGGGTAGCAGGAAGCGGCTTACTATACAACGCGAATGAAATGTGGAGCGGCCGCGGTGCAGTTTTCATTCGTATGCATAACCATGTGGTGCGACACTTATGCGAATCAAGTATGTGTCTAACGTAACATTATCCTAAACCTTCCTAACATATAGTGCCATAAATGCGAATGTAAGTTTGTTTGTTTATTTATTTACTAGCCGACCCGAGGAACTTCGTCATCAGTCTTCGTCATTCATCATATTTTTTATTGATTTCTATTCCATGATTTTCTGCTACTCTGGGCGGAGACAAATCCAACAAACCAAAAATCATTAAAATCGGTCCAGCCGTTCTTGAGCTAAAAATTTACTAACTAACACGGTTTTGTTACTTATATGTAATTACATTGATTTATTTGGTACGCAAATTACACATATTATTAACAAGCTGAGTTTAAATTGATTAATGTAGTAGCAGGAGAAATAAAAAAAAACATTACCGCGTCGGTTTATTTTTTGTGTATGGCATCTCGCAGGTCAACCTAGAAGGTTGTCGACTGCTTAACCGGGCTTGCCTGTGAAGTGCCTTAAATAAATTTAGGGCCTCCAGCCAGGGCTTAACTTACAAAACTAAGCGACTACACGCTAAGGGCACCCCCTAGTGGGGTACGGGAATCCTGAGCTCTTGAGATGTATTTCGATGTCTGGAATGTCTTCGATGTTTGGAAAACGATGCAGGTATTGATATGATTGGAAGTAAACACGTAACTTATTATTTTTTTTAATTACAAGGTAGGTACTCGCAAACTGTAATAATATAAAGGAAAATTATGTACAGTAAACTTTTTCTTGTTTCTCAAGGGTTTGAAAAAAATGAATCAATATATTTTGAATACATAGTTCCAAACAAAAGACGTGTCAAGGACGTCATGCTCAAAATGAAAGAGATAGAATAATAAATGAGAAAGAGAAAAAAATATTCCACCAACTATGACATTTTAATTCTAAACAAAAGACATGTCAATGACGTCATGCTCAAAATGAAAGAGATAGAATAATAAATAAAAAAGAGAAAAATATGTATTTCAGCAACTATTATAATTCGATTCCAAAACAAAAGACATGTCAATGACGTCATGCTCAAAATGAAAGAGATAGATTAGTAAATAAGAAAGAGTTAGAAAAGAACTATCCAGCAATGTTAGAATCTGATTCCAAACAAAAGACATGTCAATGACGTCATGTTCAAAATGAAAAAGACAGAATGATAAATAAGAAAGGGAAAAATAGAACTTTACTAGAATTGTTTAATTGATTTTAAACAAAAGACGTGTTAGTGGTTAATATCATAAATGACATAGGTAAATATGACTTTAGGTACTATTTTATCAGAAATTAAATAACATATATCGTTGAGTGAGTTTTTTTTTTATTTAAATTAATTTCGTTATTATAATTTCAAATACTTTGTGTGCTTAAATAGACCCAAACGAAATATGACGGAAAAAACACTGTAATAAATCAAACCAACTGATTTCAATAAGACCTGCGTTTTGATTTCATTGAAATAAGATTATATATAGTAATTATGTTCCTTTAGATATAACGTAGAGATGCATCACAGTAATAGACCCAACATAAGATACCTACTGTTGGCAGACTGGTTGGTTCTTAATACGACCCCTTTACTTTCAAGATGTGTTCTTCTTCTTAGCGAGTCGATGACAAAACGGCTCATCCAATCACGGCCCGGAAATCTGCCACAAGGATCACGTTTTCAGCGGCGTTCATCAACTCATCCCGCCTACAGTTGGAAAGCACATTGGGCATGACATTAGATTCATTCTTGCACGGACCTGACTTCTAGATCCAGAACTATAACGGCAACTATGTAGCCTCGATGTATCATAGTTTTGTCGACACAACCACAAACTAACAATCAAAACACCAGTTCCAATACACGGGATCTCTGAATATTATAAATGCGAAAGTGAGTTTGTTTGTTTATTTGTTTGTTACGGTAAAACGGCTATAACGATTTGGTTGGGATTTCGCGTGGTAATAGATTAAACGCTGGAATCGGTGATAACCTAAGCTTTTTATCCGATCCCTCAGGACGCTGTGACCTCTTGGAATGGCTGTAACTGAGTTCGTATTGTCATTAGTTTTTTAATATCTTAGTAACTCTAATACATTCCATTTCATATAAAAATAAATATAAAACAATTAGTGCAATAATATAATTTAATTAATTAATAGCAAAAAATAAAATTAAAATAATAGTTATATTCTATAAAACAAGATTCCTCCTCTCTTCTACGTTGCCGTGCCCTACGGGGTCCATAATGTACCAAAATAACCAATGTAACACCTTTATGATACTTATGGAGTGCAATAAAATATTGAGTATTGAGTATTCAGAATCATATAATTTCGTTGTATAAACTAGAGTGGTGTAAACTAGAGTAAAACAAGGCTTGGCCTTCACCCTGTTTTACTCTATTATATATTACCAGCTTTCCGCCAGCGGCTTCAGCCGCGTGAACTATACGAATTCAAATAAAATAAAAAATGACAGAGTTTCATACAAACTGTGCGTCCCTTTTTCACCCCCTTAGGGATATAATTTCGGAAATCTTTTCTTATCGGATGCTTACGTCTCAGGTCTAAGTTTCAGGTCTCTACGATCAGCGGTTTAGGCCGTGCGTTGATCCATCAATCATTCAGGACAAAGCATTTTATGTGAATAAATAATAATATATTTCATTCAATAGCTGCCTTGCTATTAGTATAACTATATAAAAAGCTAAACCCCTGACAAAAGAAAAGAAAATTGACGCCCCTTAGTCATGAGGAAAGGATAAGGATAAAACTACCTGTATACACAAAATATCATGATATAAATATAAATCTCCTTATCCTAGGAGGTCCATTATCTGCTCAAGAAATTAATAATGAATTGTTTGCATTTATTTTATATATCTAGAGAAAGCAACATTTGCCCTTTAATGGCAGTTTCAGGCAAAACAAATGCTTTAAAATAAATAAATAAAAAATCAAGCTCTTTGATAGTGAATCCTTTTTGAAAACGTTGCTTGAACGTTTGGACCCAAATTCATTATTATGCTACATTCAAACACTTTTTTTTAATAGGCCTTTGTAAACATTTAGTTTGAAACGAAAATTTTGTATCTCATTAATTCATGCAACAATTTCCTTAATACTTTCGTCTGAACTTAACGCAGTTGGTAATTGGTATTCCATTCGCATTGTCCACCGAACCACGCTTAACCTCAACAGCATTACGTCCGTCGTCCTTCGTGTTTACTATAAAGTTGGTCAGTGCAGTAGCTTTGGTATCATTCAGTGCATCAGCAGCTCAGTGACAACAACAAACAAAATGTTCAAATACGTGAGTGAACATTCTTGATTACTTGGTCACGCACAACATCAGATTAACAAGATTTAATCACTGTAATGTGGTTTATGTGCAGTGCATAAAAATAATGTCTAGTGAATTATCGAAAAAAGCGTATTTTTTGCATACCTAATTTGGTACAAAATAATTAGGTTTGAAGGGAGTTTTACAAAAATAGAACCTAAAGTTTCTAGCAGCTTAAACGCGATTCTAGATTACGATAAGGATTCAACTCTAATGGCATGAGTTAATTTTGTTTTCTTTTACAGTTCGTATTCGTCTGCGTGTTGGCGGCGGCGATGGCCGACCCCAAGCCCGGTGTCCTGTACAGCGCCGCGTACACCGCGCCCGTGGCGGCGGCGTACACCGCGCCCGTAGCTGCTGCCTACACCGCGCCGCTCGCCTACTCCGCATACACCGCACCCCTCGCCGCCTACTCCGCCTACCCCTACGCCTCGCCCTACGCTGCTTACTACTTGCGTAAATAATTTGGACACTGAGATTAACTAAATACCTTGGATATAACAAAGAGAGAGACGATAGCGAATAAAGTATAACCTCGATCACAAAAAAAGCATTTTAATTAGCTACCCATTTAACCATACCCTACTCATGCAGATACAAGTACTTCTTGTGCCATAAAAACAATACAGTCTGATCACCAATAATTTTGCGATTCGGTCAGGGAATTATGCGAATGCCATTTTGAAACATTTTTCTCGACAATATAACAATATAATTTATGTATCAAGAAATTAGAGAACAAATATTAAGGTGTAGATGTAATATAATCAAGACCGTGATACCCGGTGTATCTACTTTTTGAATAGAAAAAGCTTTAGTCAGGTAGAATATAAGTATTAAATGTAATATTTAGTATTAATTGTAAGGATGTCAGATGTATCAAGGTAATTATTGAATCATTAAATTAACATTAATGTTCTAAAAAAAAACTTTTGGCAAATAACATTCAGTCAAAAGTAATGTAATGATCTTCTTCTTCTATCTATATCTTCTTCTATATCTATACTTCTTCTATACTTATAATAAATCTGTAGAGAGGTCAATTCTGTATATTAAATATATTTCCAAAATAACTATCAGGGGGTGCTTAGGGATCGATACTGATGCCAAAAATGCAATCAGTAAAATTTTTGTCTGTCTGTCTGTCTGTCTGTCCGTCTGTCTGTCTGTCTGTCTGTATAAACTCTATAGAAACAAAAACTACTCGACGGATTTTAACGAAACTTGGTACAATTATTTGTCATACTCCTGAGATGGTTATAGTATACTTTTCATCACGCTACAATCAATAGGAGCAGAGCAGTGAAGGGAAATGTTGTCATTTTGTTTAAACGCGCTAATCTCAGGAACCGCTGGTCCGATTTGAAAAATTCTTTCAGTGTTAGATAGTCCATTTATCGAGGCTATATATCATCGCGCTAAAACCAATAGGAGCGGAGCACCACTATTCCACGCGGAAGAAGTCGCTGGCAGAAGCTAGTAAGAATTATAATTGTAATAACATCTGTTATCAATGCAACATTATAAACTACTTGTACCAAGCACCACATTACATTAGAGCTACACAAGCTAACTACATACATTTTTAATGCCATTAAATTCAGAATTGGGCTAATTTTCATGAGCATGACGTATGAACTTTCCCTAAACATATTAAGGTAATAACTCGTTCAGAGAGAGCCATCGCATCATATTGTTGGGTAGGCATGCATGCATAATTATAGTTAATTGTACAAGAAATCCTACCGAATGTGAGTTTGTTTGTTATTGTTACGCTTTCACGGTAAAACGGCTGAACCCATTTAATCGAAATTTGGTATGGAGATAAATGAGACCCTGGATACTGTTATAAACTACTTTTTATTTGAGTGAGTGAAGTAGTTCCCAGTTTCCCACATGACGCAGGAAACACTGTTGAAATATAACACACAACTATTAAAATACTTAAATTAACTCATACATTGAGTTAATTGATGTTGTTTAGATGAATATCGTTATTTTTTTGTTAGTTTTAACTATTTTACTTAAAGTCAGCAATGTTTTTTCTTTTTCGTTAGCATAGCATTATCCCTCCCATGATTTCTACTATAGTTTCACATTACGATGCCTAACCCACTTCCAAACTAGGATGGTTTCCAGTTTATAAATAACTAGCTTCTGCCCGTGACTTCGTCCGCGTGGAATAGTGGTGCTCCGCTCCTATTGGTTTTAGCGTGATGAAATATAGCCTATAGCCTTCTTCAATAAATGGGCTATTCACTGAAAGAATTTTCAAATCGGACCAGTAGTTCCTGAGATTAGTAGCGTACGCAAAAAAAGTAACTTTTCTGGTTGGTTTCTTACACCTTGTGTCCGAAAAACCCAAATATCTTACGGAACCCTACTTTTCCAAAATAAAATTTAGCTTATGTTACTCGTGGATAATGTAGCTTTCGAATGGTGAAAGAATTTTTAAAATCGGTCCAGTAGTTTTTGAGCCTATTCATTACAAACAAACAAAGTTTTCCTCTTTATAATATTAGTGTAGATTACCATATTATTATTAGAATAATACTGTTTTAGGAGAACATAGAGATAGGTAATGCTTACTCATTACTATGGTGCCAACTTTTTTATATTTATACACTCTTAAATCTACCAACGTACCTAAACATATGGAAATCAATATGAGGAGAAACATAATGATTTAGCAAAAAAAACTCGAAGAACGCGGATGAGGAACGGGACCACCTTCATCCAGGTTTTCCACTACTTAAGTTCTGGACTTAAATAGTAGGAACATAAACAATAATTCTTCTCTGTATGAACAGAAGCCTTTACCCAGCAGTGGGCAATAAATAGACCGCTGATGATGAGAGAACTAAGAATCATACTCTATAAGCGTTTATTACCATACTAGCTTCTGCCAGCGACTTCGTCCGCGTGGAATAGTGGTGCTCCGCTCCTATTGGTTTTAGCGTGATGATATATAGCCTATAGCCTTCCTCGATAAATGGACTATCTAACACTGAAATAATTATTTAAATCGGACCAGCGGTTCCTGAGATTAGCGCGTTTAAACAAAATGACAACATTTCCCTTCACTGCTCTGCTCCTATTGATTGTAGCGTGATGGAAAGTATACTATAACCATCTCAGGAGTATGACAAATAATTGTACCAAGTTTCGTTAAAATCCGTCGAGTAGTTTTTGTTTCTATAGAGTTTATACAGACAGACAGACAGACAGACAGACGGACAGACAGACAGACAGACAAAAATTTTACTGATTGCATTTTTGGCATCAGTATCGATCCCTAATCAAGTGTAAACGAAAAAAATACCATAGATAAAATATATGCCTACGGCCAACAATAGTAAGAGCAGTCATTCATAAGTTATCTGTATTAATCGTCCAGATTAAACAGGCACATTGACCTCCACATAGTCGCATGCGCAACTTAGACTTAACATTTGTAACAGTGGACACGCACGCGCTGACCTCTGACGCAACGAAAGTGGCGCATCCTGAATAATGATTAACGTGTGACATGCGCAAGTGAACCAAGAAAAGACTTACGGCAATTAATTTTCTTGTTTTTTAAATCAGTTATCTGTTTTTTTTTTGCCTTTTTACTGCTTAAACGACTTCTATTCTTGCTCTGATTACAATTATGATGGAAAATGCGCGAGGGGAAAAATATCAGAAGCGTGGTCCACTTTTGTATGACTTCATCCTTGATGTTAATCTTGAATTCGGAGCAACGTTGCACATGAGGTCTTGGCACATTGAATTGACATGGAATTTCTTTCGTACGCACTTTAGTATTTAAAGTGCGGAGCTCGGTTCAAAGGTATCATTCACTTACCTTGTCTTCAACGAGACTTACAAACCAACTAAACAAAATGTGCAAACTGGTAAATAAAAAAGTTTTACCTTAATGATCTTTGATTGATTGATTATTTCAGTTAATAATAATAAAAAACAGTAATTTCTGACGACGAGTGATCGTTAATTAGATATTTATTATTTTCAAACTCAATGCGTATTATTTGAATTTATACCTATACTTGACAAAAAAATATATTTTTTTCATTACAGGTCATCTTCGCTGCTCTCTTCGCCGTCGCGGCTGCCAAGCCCGGTATCCAGGGCCGCGCCGCCCCTGTGTGCGAAGTGTGCGGCGCACACAGGCGCCAGGGCAGTAGGGGCGCCGGATGAAATGCCAGCGCCAGTTATTAACATTATTTTTGTCGCTTAACAACATATTCTCTCATAGTTGAGCATCGATGACTAAGTAGATACAAGTCTCCCAAGACAATATTTATGATTGTGGTTTAATTTTACACTATTTGAATTGACCCAAGCACTGTTTACGTTTCGGGTTGTAGTTTACATGAATGCTCTGCATTAAAATCAAAAGAACCACCGCAGTCGCTACAATAGGCGATTATTTTATTACAAAGGCGTGGATGAGTTTATCAACGCAATCCGATGCGATGCGACGCGAGCGAAATGTGGTCACCGGTGACTTCCCAATTTTAACGAGCGAAAGAACCAAAACAATTACAAAAGTAAAAATTTTTAGTAGCCTCAATAGCTCAGCTCTCCTAAGTATTTACATAAACCTACACAGAATGTAAGAATATTTCATTGTTTTTGCGGAAAAGCAACATAAGCTGTAATTTGTTACAGTTATCACTTAAATAAAAGCGTGAGCAGAGGCGTAGCTACCCAGGGGCCCCCAAAACCTGATTAGCCAACCTCATATTGAACTAGCGAAAAATTCTTCCATCTTCGGAAACTAAATAAATAAAATACGGGCAACATCATCAATCAAGGCATCATCAAAAAAATATTATTACCCATAATCATCTCGCTAAAGAAGAAATTCGCGCTCGCTTCGCTCGCGCTTTCAATTACGTATTCTTATTTCTTTTCAGATTCTGTTTTCGTTACAATTTATTGAAAAAATATAATTATCATGTTAAAAAAGCACTCATGTTTCCGATTAAGTACGAATATAATTTATTTATAGATTCTGTTTTTGTTACTATTTATTGAAAAACGATATTCCCTATAATTATCATGTTAAAAAAAATTCGCGCTCGCTTCGCTCGCGCTTTCGATTATGTAGGTATTTGTATTTCTTTTCGGACTCTGCTTTTGTTACCATTTATTGAAAAATATTATTCCCTTTATATTTATGCTAAAAAAATTCGCGCTCGCCACGCTCGCGCTTTCAATTACGTACGTATTTATATTTCTTTTCAAATTTTGATTTCGTTAATATTGATTGAAAAATATTATTCCAAATAATATGTTGAGAATAAGGGTCGCGCTCGCTTCGCTCGCGCTTGCTACTTAAAAAAAAGTAAATTAGTGAAAAGTCCGCAGACGCTGAAATTGTTAAAAAAATTCGCGCACGCTACGGTCGCGCTCTATATATTCTACTATCCTGGAACCGCGCCTGGGCCTTATTTGTTAAAAAACCGACGACCTTGGGGTAAACGAATTCTTCAGTTCAGTGGAGACCACAGCTACGCAAACGTAGAAGCCTTTCAGAAAGATAGAGTCAAGTGACTATCTGCAGCAGATAGACGGACTGCGGCCGAAGTTGAATACGAGTATCAAGCCGAGTACAGGGCGATATTCTATACGTTTGGTGAGGCATTTAAAAGTAAGCCAATATAAACATAGGCTAATGATGATTAGCTAACATCAAATTCTTATCTATCTAAAAAAAACATAGATTTTCTAGCAACATAGAGTTTATTTATTTTATTAAAATGCGAAAGGTTTTGTTTATTTTATGAAAAGTCTACCATCTATTAGGGCTTCGCCCAAGTCTGATACTAGGGCCCCGAGCAAAATTTGATACGGGGCCCCTAAAAGGCTAGCTACGCCACTGCTCTGAAATAGATTTACCAAACAAAAAAGAATAATCAAAATCAATTCATAATTGGTGGAGTATTGGCGTAACAAACACAAAACATAGTCGACTTCCTTTTCCTTTTTTAGTCGGTTAAAAACGAGGCGCTTCATAGGTTTCGCACACAGGCGCTGCCAGGGGTCGGCGCGGTCCTGCCGGTATCCATTCCGTGGCCTACTCCGCTCCTTTGGTGGCGGCGCCAGTAGCTGCAGCATACACGGCCCCCGTAGCCGCTGCGTACACGGCGCCCCTAGCCGCTGCGTACACCGCCCCCGTAGCCGCTGCGTACACTGCCGCGTACACCGCCCCGTACGCCGCATACGCAGCTCCCTACGCTGCTGCGTACACCGCCCCTGTTGCCGCATACAACGCCTACTCAGCACCTCTTGTAGCTGCCGCGTACAAAGCTCCAGTTCTACTTAAGTGAAGAAAAAGACTATCGCCAGAAATTGTAAAAATGTGTATATTAGCAACATGACAATTTAAAGTATTTAATGTTTTTCTTTTCACTTCTTAACCCTGGAAAAGCTTACTAAATAATAGCATAACATACAAGCAAAATATATACTCAAGTCTATTTCCCTTGGGGGGTAGCAGAAACTACAGTAAGCCAACTGCAACATATATACCTCTTTTGCTTCGTCGTTATTCATGCATCATCTGATCTGTACCTACAACACTTGTGAACATAATAGTTTTTTTTTTCCTTGTTGTAAGATTTATGAATGTTAGTTAGAGTGAGTTACGTACATTAACTGATGATAAAGTTCACGACGCACAGTGTGTACCGTGCTGCAGTGCTAATCCGAGAAAAGTTTTTACATACTATTAATATTTGGCATACCATACAACTACAACATGCATGATGTATTCCAGTATGACACAATCTGCCAAAATAGCTAAAATACTAGGAGCTAGTACATCATGGTAACAAGAACATAACCGAATAAATTAATAATTATTTGGTACGTGTTGCGAAATAGCAAGCAGGTTGAAACAGTCCATGTGTTGTATGACATCAATAGGTTGAGTATTACATCACATGATGGGGTTGCTTGGAGGGTGTTTATTGTGAACGGCTGCGTGAAATGACGTCATAATGCCTCACTGTGAAATCATGAAGCGATACATTGTGACGTATCGAGTATTTCTGTATGCTGATCAATGTTTTATAACGAGATAAAATGCGTTAAGGCTTAGAAAGTGCATAGGTACCCAAACAAAAAAAAACGATCGAAGATACATACTTAAATATGTAAGGTAGAACAATCAGCGCTTACTTTTAAATGTCGATTGTACTAATTCAAAAGTATGCGCCATTATTGTTTATTGTTCCGCAAAGTATGTTCGTGAAACAGTTTATTTGACATGCAAATGGCGATCGAATACTAAGCAAGCGCGGGAAAACCTACTGATTCATCATGTCATGAGCCGGACAAACATATTTCTGTGCTCCAAAACTGCTTAAATGACGTCACTGAAAATTACTCTTATAGTCTCGATAATCAAACGTTATTTGATGTATGGGCATAGTATAATAACGTTAAAGTGGTCGCGTTTTCATATTTTATGTAAATTATAAAGGGACTTTGCTATTTTTGTTATAGTTGATGTGAGAATTACAAGATTTAAATTGAGAGATCGATGGGAAAACTGTAAAGTAGCTTTTATTTCAAAGAAAAGTTTTCCTATTCACGTCTCAGAAAAGTCAATTTAATCATTTTGATGCTCGTTAGGAATTATAGTTACTACATCGAGCACACAGATGAAACGCATCATTTGTGGTAATCCAGGTTATAAATTCTATGTAAACCAAATTTCATCCAAATCCATTAGCAGTTTTTGCGTGAAAATGTTACAAACATACATAGGCACCTAAATATTCTCACTAACTTTTGCATTCATTTTAATGTGTAGGTAATGTACAATTTCATGCAATGTAACATTTTCCCACAAAACTTAGAGAAATATTTAAATAATTAGGTATCTACAGCCGTCTATTTTACGAATACCATCTTCTAGCATATCACTGAATTTTAAATGTCATCCCCAACAACAAGTTCGGAAACAATATTACGTCACAAAATAAATAGGTTTATTGACATCGTCTAGATGATACACAAAATATTTATAGAGATTTGTAAATGTTGCAACTGTCATTTATTTTTCAATAGGCGTCTACAGCATTTATATCGGCTGAGAATCAACTTAATTATATAGTTCATTTAGTCTAAATGGACATATAATTAAACTGATTGTTGTATGAACTGCTAATTATTATACTTAGCCTTCATTTCTTCATATTTACTAGCATTTCCTGCAGGTTTATTTTCATTCTGAAGACTTTTAGCCTAGGACTTAAAAATATGGCAGTCGAAATAGAGGGGAACAGTAAATACTATAGAAATAAGTCTGATGTTTGTATATTTTTAATCATCGGAATGAGATAAAATCTCTCAGTCTAATTTGAATGCACATTGTCTTAATAATTCATGTCAGTTATGTAAACACACAACTTATTTTTGTATATGTATAGTAAATTGTAAATGAAGCACTAATTAGGAAATAATAATGTCTCCAAACCAAATTTCGGTCACGGCGGGAAATCTCAGTCCACAGTTTTAAGTGTTATCCGAGGCACGGACCCTTCCAACCCCCTGGGTGATGTTCAGAAAATATTCGCCCATCCGTGGACTGACCGCAGCTAGCGCAGCCGAACCTTGCTAATCTATCGATCTGCACGCCTGCTACTTAGCTTTGAGCCCGTTAATATTAAGGAAAGCACTAGAACGATTTTACGGTTTCAATAGTTCCTTAGTGCTTTAGATCGCACCGTGTAATAATGCTCTAACAGATCCGTCTGAAATCTTTTAATATGACTGCCCAATAAGGAGTGTTACGTTTACAGGATGCATCTAGGTATGGGTGTATTTTATATATTACATTTCATAAAACCTATTTGTAAAACTGAAATATTTAATGACTATCCAAATTGAATTATGTTTTTCTTTCGTCTTCCATCAGAATGCATTACTAGAATACTATTTGAATAACACTTGACCCACAGTTTGCATATTAATTAATCTTAATGTGTGCTTTCAATGTTTTCCTGTAACGGAAGCAAGCCTTGACAATCCGACCTTATGTCAACCAGAGGTCATAAACATTGAGGCTTCGCTGATAAAAATATAGTACTACCAAAATCAAGTTCAAGGTCGCTCTAAATTAGGATTGTTATGGCGACCTTGATCGCTAACGCCTGGTTTGGTAGAAGCGTCCGCTGGCGCGACAGTCTGGTCGCTTACGCACATAGAACGTTCTACACGCATGACGCGAGATCCTTGCGGCTTGATAACACCGTGCCGAAGCTACTGCCAATACACAGGATGTATATTTTTTGTTTATCGTTTGACTTTTGATTTCATTTAAAGGTGGTACTTTACATCTGTGGTATTTTTTGAGTTTAAACTACGTTATATAGGCCTGTATTATTCAGTTCACGGCGAGTTTGCTTGGATGTGCAAAAAAAAATTGAGGACACTAACATAATACACTGGCTTGTAAATAATAACGTCTGGTAAATGGATTAATATTGTTTATAAATAATGCAGTTTCGGAAACCTACAGATGGCAATGTAACTGTTCTAAGTCAGCCTTAACAATTGAGTCCGGTGATGATAAATACGCCCACTGGAAATAAATTCAATGAGAGCTTATCTCATATTCTGTTCATGTATAATATTATATCCGAGAAGAAATTCTACAAATCCTTCGCGTTCTTAATACTTACTTAGTTAAAAAAAAACAGATTTCTAGATAAATCTAATTAAACAAAAATAACTAGTTCCGATAAAAAGTACCAGCCTGTATTTTCTAATACGAAGTGCAGTCGAAAATATTCATGTCACGCGTGGGTCCCGATCGCGCACGTCTCGCCAAGGTGCGCGGACGCCGAGCCTCTGCCAACACAATGAGGCCATCTACGACTCCTTATAAATTAGCCGGGATGTCACACTATCAGTCAGTACTTGTCGGACTTACATAGACCAACAGTCAACATGTTCAAATTCGTAAGTATTTAATTGGATTTTTAATTATTATTACCTCATTGTGTTTTTTTATTAGTTTTGATTCATTTATTTGTTGTTATTTCTACAACTAGATAATGTTGACAGTAACAATTTTTAGTTCTGCCTCGTTGCTTTAGTGGTAGCATGAGATTATTGGGTTCGATTCCCAGGTTAGACAAAGTGGAATTTGTCAGTAGGCAGTCCAGAGTCTAGATTTGTACCTGATGGCAATAGGCCCCTTCATTACGTCTTATTAATGAAGGTACGCCTATATCCCATTACACTATGCCTACTCATCACAGATATGTTATTTTTTCAGTTTAAGTAAAACATATTTTTTCATGTTTTATTTATATTGGTAGACCACTCATGGACCATATGACTCATTTTGTTACACAGGAGAAGTATTTGTACGAAAGAAAACGTATAAAAAACATCATTACAACGTATCGATGTAATACTTTGTATTTTTGTTTTGTATGATACTGCATTTTAATAGCTATCAACTATGGTGACAAAACTTTTAACTACCTTACACAACTTGTATGTAATATTGAATTATTTCCTTTCCCAGCTGATCTTCGTTGCTCTCCTGGCGTTCGCCTCAGCGAAGCCGCTGGTACTGAGCTACACCGCGCCCGTAGCGGCCGCCTACACCGCGCCCGTAGCAGCTGCCTACACCGCGCCCGTCGCCTACTCCGCGTACAGCGCGTACTCGCCCGTCGCCTACTCCGCCTACACCTACGCCTCCCCGTACTCTTACTACATCTAATCGGACACTTGACGAACAGAATTTATTTATTTTATTGATATATTAATAATGAAAGTTATACAAATAAAATAGAGTATAATACAGTCATCCCAACACCAATTTGTTGTTTTATTAGTGTTTGTTATATATTTGCAAACTGTATTTGCACACTTATATTTGTCCGGTTAAGCAGGTCGAATGCTATTAGAAGTACCCTGCAAGAGGTCATATAGAAAAAAAATGCGCACTATAATATTTATTGCCCTGAAAAAAATTAAGCGCTATTATATACACAGATTAATATTTTTGAAAAGCCAATTAACAATATCATAAATATCATAATAAATTACCTCCTTCTTTTTAATATACTATATATCAAAACAAAAGATCTTGGGTTCATAGAACGACAACCTAATTCATCTCATAAACTGATGCAGTTTTCAAAATGAGGTTCATTATGTATGCCCTAATAAAACCTCCCCTCCGGCATTTCCACTTACGTAAGCACGATATAATTTCCTCTCGTAATCGGCTCTCATTCATCCTCTCCACATGCGAAACCAGTGACCCTTACTACTCAATAGGTCAGATCATGTAAAGGTTCTGTTTATTAATAACTGAGTTGTAAGGGCAAAAAAATTACGTTATACATTGTACGTAAACGTTCTACATGTGACGGAAAATTTGTTTGAAAACGCTTTTGTCAAATGTAGATGCCCCTTTTAGGCCAGTGCTTTTAGCCTCTAAAAACGGTAAAAAGTGAATTAAATAATAGTAGGATGAAACCCATTGGAAAAGGAGGAGAATACAATAAAAAATATAGGAAAAATAAATTACGGGCGATCTGAGGTCGGGAAGTGGGGGGGAGGGGGGGATTAAAGTTAAAAAAACGGTTTATCTCAATTTCCGGCAAAACTACAAGTCCTATGAAAAAAGTTAAATGGCAAAGTTGTAGGTAATAAAAAGATCTACAAATTTTGTATTAACACTTTTTTCACATAACCTCAAAATTTATGTGAAAAATTCAAAAAACCAAGTTTTTGGTTTTTTATTTTTATCTTTTACAATAATAATTTTTTTTCACGAAATTTAGTGAAAACTTACCTTTTTATGTCCCAAACACACTGTAATTTATTTGATTTAAAATAATTATTTTTTCACCCTTATTTTGACTTAATATCGAAAAAACACCCTAATTTTCAATCGAAAATTCTCGTGTCAAAATATCACTTTTTTTTAAAAAGTCTGGTCTTTTTGTTTGTTGAAATCTCTACTTTCAGATGGTATAAAAAAATATTTACATTGCTATGGAAAATGTTCTCAGAAAATATAAAGAAACGCTACGAAATAACAGGTAGTAAGGCCTAGACCGGCTTAAATTATTTGCGTAGATGCCTATTTATTGCTATTTTAAGATAACTTATGTATCTGAGTGACCTACGGAACCTCGGACCTCTCTATGAAATACCTTTTAGCTCATCAAAAGGTTTTTTCATAGAGAAGTGGGGAGTTGCTAGAAGGATCTAGGCCTTGCTAACTGTTATTTCGTAGCGTTTCTTTATATTTTCTGAGAACATTTACCATAGCAATGTAAATATTTTTTTATACCATCAGAAAGTAGAGATTTCAAAGAACAAAAAGACTACCGACTTTTTTAAAAAAAGTGATATTTTGACGCGAGAATTTTCGATTGAAAATTAGGATGTATTTTCGATATTAAGTCAAAATAAGGGTGAAAAAATAATTATTTTAAATCAAATAAATTACAGTGTGTTTGGGACATAAAAAAGTAAATTTTCACAAAATTTCGTGGAAAAAAAATAATTATTGTAAAAGATAAAAATAAAACTTATCTATTACTATCTACTTATCTATTTATCTTTCTGCTACTCATAATTTTCCTAACTGCACACCTTCATTGCTGGACCTTATGATTGTTTCTAAGACCAGTAATGTCTCTTTTCATGGACAGCTTACAGCCAGTTTTTCCTACCATGATTTCATCTTTTTGTCTTATAGGATTCGTCCTCCTAAGCGAAAGCCTCATTATCTTTTCCTTCGGAATTACAAGGGCATAGATTTGGAGGCATTGAAGCGTGATGCTGATCTTATCGACTGGACAGATATTTTTGAGAGTACCTGCATTAATAACATGGTTGACTCATTTAATTATAATATACTGCGTTTGTTTGACAGCCATGCACCTACCCGTCGGGTCAAAGTTAGGAATATTCCGGCTCCTTGGCTTAGTCCTTCCATAAAGGAATTGATGGCTAGTAGAGACAGGGCTAAGCGGAGGTTGAAGCGTAGTCCGTCAGAGCGCAACCTTATTGCCTATAAAGTGTTGCGTAATCGCTGCAGTCGAATGTGCAGAGATGCAAAGAGGCGCTACTTCCATAATTCTCTTGATAACCGTAACTCCTCTGAGGTATGGAAATTTCTGAAAACAATTGGCATCGGTAAAGCTACTGCCGCTTCCTGTGGGGACACTGACGTGTGTGCTCTCAACAATTATTTCTCCTGTCCCCCTGTCCGTTTAGATCCGCACGTCAGAACCTGTACACTAGGTAGGCTTTCGAGTTTGCCGATGCCACAGTGTCCTTCTTTTGAATGGAGTGCTGTGACCGAGGCTGATGTAATGAAGTCTATCCGTGCAATCTCCTCTAATGCAGTTGGTAATGACAATATATGCTCAAGAATGATCTCTTTGACTCTTCCCTCAGTGCTTCCTGTGTTGACTCACATTGTTAATTTTTCCTTGCTCTCCGGTTCCTTTCCTGAGTCCTGGAAAGAAGCAATAATTATTCCGTTACCTAAAATTTCTAACCCTTCTACTTTGTCAGATTTTAGACCCATTTCTATCCTCCCTTACCTTTCTAAAGTTCTTGAGCATCTGGTCCAGCATCAACTTTCTACTTTCCTCACAAGTAATGGACTTCTTAGTCCTTACCAATCTGGTTTTCGCCCTGGTCACAGCACTGTAACCGCACTTGTGAAGGTAACCGATGACATCCGCCTTGCGATGGAAAATAAATCTCTCTCCTTGCTTGTTCTTCTTGATTTCAGCAGTGCTTTTAACTCTGTTGATTTTGATATCCTTCTGGGAATCCTTAAATCTATCAATGTTTCTTCTACCACTCTAAGTTGGTTTGATTCCTATCTAAGAGGCCGCACGCAGTGTGTTCGCCTTGACAACTTATCTTCCGACTGGTGTAACCTTACTGCGGGTGTACCCCAAGGTGGCGTCCTCTCTCCTCTTCTCTTCTCTGTCTTCATTGACTCGGTCACTAGGGTCATTTCCTCCAATTTCCATCTCTACGCAGACGACTTGCAGCTTTACAATCATTTTTCATGCTCGGAAGCCGTAGCTGCTGTTACAGCCATGAATCATGATCTGAATATGATTGGCGATTGGGCACAGTCTTTTGGGCTGAAAATCAATCCCAGGAAGTCTCAGGCCATGATCATTGGCAGCAGATACATGCGGAACAGGCTTGATGTTGCGTCCCTACCACCTCTCTGTCTGAATGGGATTCAGATTGACTACGCTAAAACGGCTAAAAACTTGGGTGTCATAATTGACTCTGACTTATCTTGGTCTGCTCAGGTCGCTGAAGTCAGTCGTAAAGTGCACTTCACTTTTCACACGCTGAAATGTCTCCAGAACTTTTTGCCCTTGAATACCAAAATCTCACTTGCTCAGACTCTCATTCAACCCATCATAGACTACGCCGATGCCTGTTATTTGGATGCCACAGAGGAGCTCTTAAATAAGCTTGAGCGGTTGCAAAACATATGTATTCGTTTTATTTTTAACCTCAAAAAGTATGATCATGTCTCTCATTTTCGCATGAATCTCAAGTGGCTCCCCATTCGTCTTCGCAGGAACACTCGCATTTTGTGTCTTCTTTTTAATATCCTGTACAACCCTAAAACTCCTTCCTACCTGCGGGAACGTTTTTCCTTTGTTCGTTCACCAGATGCGCCCTGCAGGTCTCACCTCAAATCCCTCCTCAAATTCCCCTCCCACTCCACTGACTTCTCCTCATATTCCTTCACAGTGCAAGCGGTACGACTGTGGAATTCACTTCCACCTGAACTAAGGAACTGTCAAACTGTTGCTTCTTTTAAGCGTAAAGTTAAAGATCACTATCTTTCCTCATCTTCATAGATGCATATAATATGTATAGTATATTTATATATTGAGTATTTATGTATTGTTGTTTATAGTTTATTCTATTTGTATATGTATTATTTATGTAAAGTTTATGTTGTATGTTTTAAATAATATTATTACTTTCTTTTTCTACACAGTCTGTCTACATCTCTTATTTTAACTCTCCTATCGCAGGTCTACTGGAAGAGATTTCTTAAGAAATAAGTAGTGCCTTTGTACAATGCTTTCCTATTCCTTCTTCTTTTCTTATATTCTGTGTACATAAATTGTTAAATAAATAAATAAAATAAAAAACCAAAAACTTGGTTTTATGAATTTTTCACATAAATTTTAAGGTTATGTGAAAAAAGTGTCAATCCAAAAGTTGTAGATCTTTTTATTACCTACAACTTTGCCATTTAACTTTTTTTCATAGGACTTGTAGTTTTGCCGGAAATTGAGATAAAGCGTTTTTTTAACTTTAACCCCCCCTCCCCCCCACTTCCCGACCTCAGATCGCCCGTAATTTATTTTTCCTATTATTTTTATTGTATTCTCCTCCTTTTCCAATGGGTTTCATCCTACTATTATTTTTTTGTTTTCAAAAGTTATTGGCACTGGTCTATTTGTGGTATTTGTTGCTAAGGATGTTATTACGAGAAAAAAATATCTATACATATAAAATGCTTTGTCCGGAATGACTGATGGATCAACGCACAGCTTAAACCGCTGATCGTAGAGATCAGAAACTTGGAGGGTGTGTTCTTTGTATGACGTAGGCATCCGATATGAAAGGATTTTTCGAAATTCTACCCCTAAAGGGGTGAAAAAGCGGGCAAAGTTAGTATGAAACTCTGACATTTTTAATTTCAGTTCGTATAAGCCATGCAAGCGACGCCGCTGGCGGAAAGTTAGTTAACATATTTGAAAGAAATATGTGCAAGAAATAATTTAGAAAATTACTGGAACTTCTTACATTTATATGTTTTTATTCTACACTAGTAGTTTCGGCCCGTTAGCCTATAGCCGTCTCGAGGTTTCCCTTTATCTCTACACCAAATTTTATCCAATTCAGTTCAGACTTTTTATCGTGAAGGGGTAAGAAATAAACAAACGCACTTGAACGAAAAGTTCTATGTGGCCAAGAATAATATTTATATCCCTAAATGTGTTATAAATACATGTACGGTAGTCACTTATTTAAACTAAATAAATTATTAAACACACTAATTTAAAGAAAGTAATACATCTTAATTATGTATTTTATTAGGTTGGTTTAAGTTACCATGTTTTTTTTTTCGTAAAAATTACCAAGTTTGATTAAAAAGGTCTGAAAACCTTCGTCATTACCAATGACCAACTTCAAGTCCTAAATAATCATGTTTCAACCAGTCTGACACTAAATATATTATAGTTTTGTGTCTATTACCTATTTTCTCTATTATTATAATAGCCCTCATATTACACTACATTTACCTATGATTGTGGATATATATGTTTCTTATTTTTTCAAGCAACAAATTCTGATAGGATTTAAATAACACTTGGCACTCACATATATTATGTTCTTTATTAAAACATAGGCTCCTATCTAAACCTCAAATTGTGCAGAACATGCACAATTTGAGGTTTCTGGGAGGTCGTAAAACCATGGAAAAGAAAGAAAGAACGTATTTACGTGAGGTGACGAACATACGCACAAGTAAAAAAAATGTGGTGTTTATAGTCTAAACCTAGCAGCTAACTAAGAAAAATACGTCACCACTTCGCGAAACTGCTATCTCTTAGCATAATGCTGTGGCGGGGACAGGAGCACGAAGGCGCGAAACACCAGTTATTGTTATTAAAATTAAATTTTATGTAAAATAAATTTTATATTTTTATATTAAATATGATTGTCTCAGTTAGCGATCGGTATAACGCTGATCAGCTAACCGCATCACCAGCCTTACCCATAAGATAAATCATTAGATGCTTACTCAAACAGGAGTAAAAGATGTTTCCTCAAAAGCACGAAGCCAAAGCCTACGTTCCTGGCTCTGGGAACCTCTCTACCTTTCTGCAGATCGTAGTAACGTACCCTTGTTATGACCGCCCACGAAGTACGTTCTACCTTAAAAAAAAATACCAAATGACTTCCCAGAAACTACGCCGAACACCAGCTACATTATAATATGTGTATATAGATCGACTGCAATCAGAGGTCCCCGAGGCGTTGATTTACTGGAATAACTCTTAATACTAGTCAATAGAAACGTATGAAAAGTCACAGTATCAGAAACAAATGATATTAAGTTAATTTCATGGCGTATTTACATATTTCCTCATGTGTACGGAGGCTGTAATGAATTCATCGGCTTTGTGTCTCTCGCCTAACTCGCCACACTTACCACACAGGACAATAGCCACAATTTTGAACCGTATGTTCGTGTCTTTACACTCCTTCGTTACGATTATATATTCTTTTGTTTTTTCATGAACCATTCAACAAGGCCTTGGCAATACTATTGAAAGAGTAATTTCTTCCATACAAATATCCATTTGTTTCTATGTTTGTCTTCAAACTCGGCCAAATATATAAGGTAGGACATTTTTCATGTCAGTCAGTGCAAATTGAATAGTGTCAAACTGAACAAGTGAAATAAATATTCACAACAAAAAATTACAAAATGTCGAAGTCAAGTTTGGTGAGTAGATAAGTGTTGTAGCTTCTTTTGGATGGATGGTATTTAATCTTTTGTGTGGTTTATGAGCCTGTTAAGACTTTATACTTATATAATAATCACCTGCATTTGAAACCATAACTATTGATTCCTAGATCACCATTGATTTTTTATCAAGACTATTCTAAAAGTTACCACCATCCATGTACTAAAACGACAATCATCATTACAGATCACAGTTTTGGCCTTGATAGCATCGGTGTCTGCCAAACCATACATATATAGATATGGCACGGTGCCGCAGGCCGCATACACCGCGGCAGATCTGTACAACCCTGCGGCAGTTGCTCCTTTGACTGCAGCGGTAGCTCCTTTGCCTGCAGCAGCCGTAGCCCCGTTACCTGCAGCGTATTCTACACCAGCCGTAGCTCCGTTACCAGCATACTCTACAGCGTACTCTGCCGCGTATGCCCCTCTCTCTGGAGCGTATGCCCCTCTCTCTGGAGCGTACTCTGCACCACTCACATTACCAGCACTATCAGCCTACGGTTCGACCTACAGTGTTGAGGAATTAGCAGCCTTATACAACCCTGCTAGTTACTACGCTTCACCTTACAGTTATTTGTACAAACGATAATTTTTCAAACAAGCCCAATGATATTGATTGTTGATTTTTTCTACTGATTGGATTGTATAATGTGGTTCTTGTTGGTTTCAGTTTATTTTGTTATTTTAGTATAAGTGTGGCTTTTAAATACGACTTTTTATTTCTCAAACCCTTTTTTTTCGAGTGGAAATCATCAAATGACCCCTCCCGCCGTGGGTGGGGCGGGTGGTATTGTCAAACTCTTACTGACTATAACCCATCCATGTTCCTTCCTCAGCCCTTTGTATCCCGGGGGCGCGGTATCTCTTTCCTTAAAGTAAACCATACGTTGTCACTATGTTTTTTGATCACGGTGCTCTTAATATTCCTGGAAGTAGCAAATTCGACAGCGGTATTTACTGTTTCATGCCATAATGTACAGTATAAAAGGTAAAGATGAACACTTTACGTAATACTAACGTATAACTATATAATACTCTTGACGTGATCCAACAACCAAATTACCATAATTACCACTAGCAGTAATATACTTTGCCTAATTAGAAAGTTGAACAGAATACTAGTAATAACTGTGCAAATTTCATCCATCACTTTAGTAAAAGAGACATAAATTGTAATACTTTACAGTAATCATAATAGCATTTTCCCATGGTTTCTGCCTCTCGTATATACATATATAACTATCGAGATAAAAGGTATTCTATGTGATTTTAAGTTTCATTCTAAGCATTCCTCTGAGTTCATTTGAATGAAACCTGTCGAACTCTGTCTAGGATGAAAGAGCAAGAAAAATTTATTAATCCATCCATCTTCACAAATATTTAAGTTTAGAAAATTTATAACTTGTACGAAGATAGTACGCTTTACGCGTTTATTACAAACAAAAGAAAGAACCTAATCAAATAGCGATAGTAAGATATATAAGAACCGGGAAGAGAATACAAAAGTAGAGCAGGAACCAATACAACACAATAAAAGTGCGATGAAGGACTTAGAGCCACTATCGCACATTCAATTGAATATTTACATACATAACCAGCCTACATTAGTTCCTCATAAGGTTAAAAACACATTCTTGTCCTCTCACACTCATTGTAAAACGTATCATACATAAAATTAAGTATACCTATTTAATTGAAAAACAGTCATAAATCCTTAAGTATTACTAAATATATACTATATTGCATTGTATATAGAAATAATTGGTAATTGAATTTCAATAAAGTCGTCACCGCATTCAACAAGTGATCTGATACCACAACAAATGCCTCGTAACTTAATTTTAATGCATTATGTACTGACGCGTGTAAGTAGCTTATAATAATAACTTAGATATGTATAGAGTTGGTAGTCCCGCGCATAATATATTTATTTATATCGGAACATCGAACTACCAGTGTTTTATTGGGCTAGGTGTCATTGATTTTTCATGTGATTTTTTTTAATAGCTGTTTCGAGTGTGTTTCCTACCCGGCTCATGGCAAAGGGGTCGTTTTAATTACCTACATAGTGCGTATACGAAATGTATTGAAGGTAAATCGTACCTTTAACACTGAACTGAAATGTTTGGATTTTTGTTCGCTATAGATCATCTTTGGATATAATTATATTTATCCAACCATGTCTTTTATTCCACTTAAAAAAATCTGCACTGATTCATAATACCTACCTAACTTTGCAAGAAAAGTTTCTTACAAATCAATTCGTTTTATGAAAATCGGTTTTTATCTGCAGTGGACTAAACAATATGTATATGCGTGTTTATTTAACAAAGCAGAAGTCTATCAGCTCTATATAGTTTCTAGAGCAGTGGCAACAACTGGTCTTGTGAGTTAGTCGATCTGGTGCTCGGAGGTAACTCCCGCCGACCAAGGACAAGGCAGCGTGGTCGGTGCCATGCACTCAACTTCACGCATACTATTAATTATTCATAAAGAATATAGAACAACCGTACACTATTGAATTAATTTATGGAAGTGCAATAAAGAATTCTTGTTTACAATCCATGAGAAATAATCTGAGTGCATTTTTTATGTTTGATTCATAGCATTTATTTCGATGATAAATTGGACTCGGAGTATTATAGTCATATATGATATTATTACTATATACTACGATTATATATGATCAAATATAATGAAATATATTTGAGCAGCGAATTAGAAATTATATACGAGTATTTGGCTGAATTTGGGTATTATCTTATAGTAACTTATGCATTTGCTCTCGAAATGCACCCTTTGATGAAGTAAAGCTGCTGGTGAAGATAAAATGGCTACCGGAATTACTGAATAATAAATATTTCACGTGTTAGATAACTTTTACATGGTTGCTAAGCAATTTATGCTCGTCACAATGTATAATAAAGGGGGAATACGTCAACAATTAATGAGCCCCTCTTCTTACGCAACAAATACCTCCTATAGCTAGTTTAAATAGCCGACTAGATAACCTAGGTATCTATTATTATCTACATAACATTGAAATTTTCTTAAAATTATATATGCCATAAATTACAATGAACTACCTCACAGCTGACATACAGACAACTGTAGCAATAAATAATAATAATAATAATAATAAAATTCTTTATTAATCTCAAAGATTTGTACATTTCTTTATATAAACTATGCTGCAAAAAATATATGTATATATATATATATATATATATATATATATATATATATATATATATGGTTGTTACAGGGAGTACAAATTAGTTGTTAAAACTCTGATTTCCAAACTAGGCAGACCTGTGTGTTGGAAGTCAGTGTTCGACCGTATTTATTAACTTAAGGACTTGCTTTTTTAAAATAATTATTTTAAACTTAATACTAGAAGACAAATAAGTACCAAAGCCGATGGATGGGCTTTGGAAAAACAAAAGTGCATGTAACTATGTAAATTAAGGTACAAATAATCATTATTTTTTTTTTTTTGTTGAAATTGGAAATTTGGTTGATAACCAGTAAATACTATAGACTAAAAACCAGTAAATTGAATACTTTAGACCTTCTTCGTTATTACAATATATTTTAATGTGAGTAACTATAATAAATAAATAAACTGAAATTCGAAATTAAAATGTGTTACGTAGCAGTGTGAGTGTTATATGGAATTTGTGTGTTTGTTATGTGTGTTAGTGTGGTGTGTAAGGTGTGTTATTTATCGTTGGATAATAATTTCTCAGTGTCGTCATAGTTCTGTTTTAGAAGCCATGTAGTGAGTTTATTTTTAACCTCATATTTATTTAATTTAGTAATATTTACAATTTTATTAATTTTATTATAAATAATCGAGCTAGAAACATAAAACTGTCGAGAGGCAAAAACAGTTTTGTGTCGGGGAACTGCACATGCTCTGTGGGATTTCCGTTTGGAAGGATCAGGCGGTGGCACCTTAGAATGGAGACGAAGGATAGCTTTGAGTACAAAGAGTTGCCTCACAGTGAGAACAGAAGCGAAGGAGTAAAGTTCGGAAGTAGGAAATCTGAGGCGCTTGAAGTGTATAACTTTGAGCACAGCTCTTTGCGCTCTTTCGACCTTGATCAAGTTTGTCTTTGCCGCACATCCCCATGCTGTCACGCAATAATTTAGTACTGATTGGCATAGAGTGTAGTAGACCAAGTTTAGGGTTTCAGGATCGGCTGATTGCCTGAGGGTTTTAAAAAGATGGATGAGTCGCCTTACTCTGGTAGTGAGAGTATCTATTTGGACAGACCAATTTAGGTGCCGGTCAATATAGACACCAAGATATTTAATAAATGCTATTTGTGTTATGGGAAGGCAGCTGCATTTATCACTAGGATTATGACAAGAGTGAATAAAAAGTTTATAATTGGAAGGGGGTTGAGTGCTGTTACGAATGGAAAAGGGAATGTAGTAGGTTTTCGACTGATTGAGTGTTAGGAGATTTTGGGACAACCAGCTATTAATTATCATCAGGTTATGTTCTGCTGTAGATTTAATATCTAACCAATCCGAGCCATGTACCACTATGGCGGTATCGTCCGCATAAGTAAAAATTCTGCAGTTTGGTAAGTTTATATTACATAATTGGTTAATATACAGCAGAAACAGGGTTGGTCCGATGATTGACCCCTGGGGGACGCCATATTCTATGGGAACCTCATCACTAGTGTGGCCGCTAATTGTAACGCTTTGTCGACGGTTAGAGAGATAGTCACAGAAAATGTCGTAGGCAACTCCTCTAATGCCAAGGTTAGGGAGTTTGGTTAGAAGTGTCGGCACATTTACGGTGTCGAAAGCCTTTTGAAGGTCTAAAAAGATGCCAAGACATTTTTTTTCCTGATCAAGCTTCGTAGTGATATGCGTAACAAGATCAACCACCGCGTCCTCCGTAGATATACCTGAGCGGAAACCATATTGTCGGTCTGATAAAATGTTATTTTTTACTAAAAAATTTGTGAGCCGCTTATTGAGGAGTTTTTCGAGGATCTTGGACACAGACGTTAAGACCGAGATGGGCCTATAATTAGTAAAATTACCTTTATCACCACTTTTGTGGATTGGGTGGAGTAGGGCCTTTTTGAAGGCATTGGGAAAGACGCCTGTGTGAAACGCCGTATTGCAGATGTAGGTTAATACGGGGATAAGGACCTGACGGTTAGATTTTAGTACCGAAGATGGGATTCCATCCCACCCAGTAGCTGAAACAGAGCGTAGGCTCATAAGAACAGATTCCACTTCAGCCTCGTCTGTGTCAAGGAGCACCATTGAGTTTGTCGTCGGCGTTTCATTTAAGAATTCGGCAAAATCAATGTCGGATGGACGAATTCTTGTGGCTAAGGTTTTGCCTATTCCGACGAAGTATTTATTAACTGAATTTAATGACGATTTTATGTTACTAGTTAATTTCAACAGTTCTTTCGGAGGGATGCGAGGTTTTATAGTGTTTGTGATTTTTTTAATTGTTTTCCATGTAGCTTTTAAGTTATTTTTATTTTTAAGTAGTTCGTTTTTTTCATATGTTCTTTTAAGCTTTCGTAGAAGGGAATTACAAAAATTACGGTATCGGGTATACGTGGTTTTAACAATCTGGTTGTTTGGGGATTTCCTATATTTTATATGAAGACGATCTCTATTCCTAATACAGCGAATTAAACCTGGGGTGATCCAAGGTTTAAGGATTCTGTTTTTGTTAGGGACCAGAGTTGATTTAGTGTGTTTAGCGATAATGTTCGATAAGATTCTTGTTAGTGTATCCGCTGCAACGTTTGCGTCTTCAGTGAAAAAAATATGAGAGAAGTCAGTATTTGAAATTTCCTTCTGAATACTCTCCATGTCAATAATAGTCTTTGTACGGTTATCATGGCAGATGTAATTTTTGAGTTTGAGATTAAGTAGTGTCGGTTTATGGTCAGTGATATGTGATTCGATAACAAGTGTAGTGGAAGGTAATTTTGTTTTTAATAGAACATGATCATAGCACTTGTCCTCTCTAGTGAGAAGGACATGAGTTGGTGACAAAGCATGCGTAGCATTTAAAATTAGGTAGTCGTTTGAGAAAACATCATTAGTATGGGGTTTAATATCAATGTTAAGATCTCCAACTATTAAAATGTTACTGTATGATTTCAGTGTGTTTAAAAGGGTATTTAAGCTGTCAAGAAAGGAATCAAATTGTTCTCGCTTGGAGCAGGAAGGAGACCTATAAATTCCTACTATTGCAGTCTTATTATCAATGACACACGAAAGACAGTCTGCAAATTGCAGGTTTGGTTCCGTTATGGTGTGTGAGATGGATGATTTAATGTACATTATAACCCCCGCATTTTGATTTGGAGGCTCAGTGGTTGAGTATAAGGCGTACCCTTCTAAAGGTGGTATGTTAGGGTTTTTTTTAAGCCAACACTCTGTCAGTACTATGACATCACATGAGACTTTAACCTGAGAGAGGAGGATTCTAAGTTGGTCAAAGTTTTTTCCCACGGAGCGGATATTTAGTTGGAGAACTGTTAGACAATTATCACCAGAGGATCCTAATAACAAACTACATTGGTCCGGTTCACACAAAAAAGAATTTGCGCTGTCAAGTGAGTCCAGCTCTGAAATTAATTCAAGAGTGGTGGCCATTTATAAATACGAAAATTATTCAGAGAATAGTGGGCAGGGAATAGAGAAATATTGATTGTTTGTGCAAATTTTGTGTAGTTTGGCGTTCGGTTATGAGAAATGAGACTGGTAAATACTGTGTTGATATAAATACTAACACTTGCTAGTGATAGTGGATTAAAAAGTTTGAAAGTTGTAAAAGAGCGGGAGTGCATGGGTTGTTTGCGTTGATATAAATGCGTGTTTAAAATTTTAACAATATACATAGTTACTAAGTAATAATAAAGCAGGAAACTTATAAAAACTAAAATAACTGAACTAATATTTAGGGAAGAAAAAGCACACATAAGAACGTTACTTTCTACCTTAAAAAGTCATTGTTGTTTTTGGAGGTCAAGAAGAAATTGTTCGGATTGGACAATAATGTGTCTTCCGCCATGTTCCTTGCGAAGGAAAACTTTGCCATTTGCGGTCCAACAGAACTCGTATTTGTTTAACTTAGCAAATTCTCTCGCTAAGTAGAAAAGCTTTTTCGCTGAGCTCGGCAGATATTCTGCTACGTATATAGGTAGGGATTTCTCAGGATAGCCAATCAGACTGGTGCTTAAGCGATCTTCACGTGAGCGAGATTTGTTGTAACTTTTTGCGGAGGTAAGTATCTTCTCCTTATCTTGCACCGAGGTTAATTCAACAACAATCGGTTTAGTATTTCCTTGTTTACCTGGAATGCGGTAGATGTCGCGTACACCACTGATAGGGACGCCAAGCACTTTGCCAAGGTTCTGCGTTATCTGTATGAGGTCAGTGGTGGACTCTCGCTCAGAGGAAGGCACGTTTCGAATTTCTATAGAGGAGCCGCGGGAGGTCTGCTGAAGGTCAGTGACTTTCTTTTCAAGTTCTTGAATGGTATGCAGGTATTCTTTCCTTTCTTTTTGAAGACACTCAATCTGCTTCTTCATGTCCTCGTACTGCTGGTTCATGAATATCAGGGATTTTTTTAAATTCGCATACAAAATGAGTATTCATTCCTAGTAACTACCTAATTGCTGGACGAGAAACAATTCCATTGACCTTTAAGAAAAACTTCAATGCACACCCGGCTAAAATAAAATATCTTATATCTGTTAATTCGTTCTAAAATTAACACCCTCACATAAAGGCGTCCTGTTAAGGTCAATGCTATTGCAATTGCAGGTTGCATAGTACAAGAGTATAAAAATGGAATCGGCCCTCCGTAGGGCATCATTCACCCCTGTGGACGAGACACACCCAGCAACATGTACAAACTGGTGAGCGAATATAACTACTTATTTCATTTAAATGCTGTGTAAAAGAATTCCAAGAGCAGGTGAATAATACTTTTTTTTTCAAAAGTCACTCGACCGAAATTGAGACTTTTTCTAGTGCTACAACCCAATACGAAATAAATATTGTGAGTTACAAACTATATAAATAAAAAAGAAACAAAATCTGCGTGTGCCTTTGTAAGCAGATCAATTAATTCGATTAGACACTTAGTAGCGAATCTCTTTTTTAACATACATATTTTTTGCACGTTAAAAAACAAACCACATCCAATTATAAGACTTGATTTGATCACAATTCTTTATACTACATTGTGAAATCATGAATCACATGTCATTTACTTAATTTACCTATATTATTTATTTTTGAAAATAAAAACTGTAGGTAGGTACTAAAAGAAATGATCCCTTAAACAGCTTTACGTCAAAACAAGCGGAATGTTACAAATTGTAGGACTTATAATATCAGACAAGCAATCGCGCAGGCCGGACGTGAGTCATAAATCTACCAATAAACACGCACATCTGTGTACTTTTAATACTAAGACGAAATAAATAAACAGTTTAATAGTCACTTTATTTTTATTCCAAGCAAAAAATGGGCAGAGTGAAAATCAGGTTCAAATAATTCCATAAAAGCTCTTATAGATAATACACAATAATACAAGCATTTGAATATAATACATGCCACACAGAAAAGCAGTTTACCAAATATTTACCTGTGAATTCAATATGACTGTGTAGTATAGATGTTACGTAAAAGTAACAGAGCTAACCAAATTATGCTATCGTATGTAAATTGTATATACGTAGCATGTGTAAGGCAATTAAATCATATCGGCGTTGAACTGTTCAGAAAACATATCTCTCTAATGAGATAAATATGAATAATTTAATCCCTAATAAGTCGTCTACTCCACCGTCCTGTAATTTATACTGGCTCTTACCTGCAGTTTAACTTGTATCTCGAGGGAACTACTTCAGGTACCCAGATAAAATTATCCTATGTATATGCACCCCAGCTTTCTGTCTATCTTCGTATCAAATGTCATCCAAATAGGTTCAGTCATTTTACTGTAAAAGCGTAACAGACAGATATAACAGAGTTACTTTCAGATTTATAATATTGAGTAAGGATTAACCCACTGCGAAAACGGAGGGAAGGCTCCATTCCTATGTAAAATAAATTTAAGCATAAAAGAGGTGTTACGACTGATAAGGTTATGTTTACAATAAATAAACATGAGCATCTATATTTCCAGTTATCTTTCCTCGTGATCCTGGCGGTTGCGTTTGCTGCGCCCGCGCCGGAACCCGGAGCGGCCATCTTGGCTCCTGCCGTGTACCGAGCCCCGCTGACGTACGCCCCAGCGCTGGGCTACGCAGCCTTGCCCGGCGCCGGCTTGCCCCTGCAGTACAGCGCCCCGTACCTCGCCTCCTACCCGGCAGCCCCCATCGCCTACAGCAAGTACTACTAGGCAGGAATTATTAGGAGGTTCGAAAGTATTGGCAGTGATCCGTTTGGTACCTAAGTAATGCGCAATAAATTACCGTTCCGCCTATATTTGGTATTTTATTTGTAAACTTATAATCCGCTTCTATATTATCTATCAATAGATAGAACCATCCTACTATAATTGCTAGTTTGTAAGTATGTGTGTATTTATTTATGTTTGTTATATTTTCAACATTTTCATTTCATTAACAAAACAAATGAATTAATTTGGATTAAATTTGGTACACACATAGTTTATAACCTGGATTAATACATAGGATACTTTTTATTCCGGTGCCCGAATTAGTTCAGAAACAGTTAGTCATTCCATAAATAATTTAGTCCATTTTTCTTCATATCATCCTCCACACAATCCATTAATCCACATTAATACTTATTACTTGCTTAGTTACACATGTTTGATTCATCCCTTCTCATCACATTACCATATCAAGTCAAACGAATTCTTCTCACTTTTTCTGTCTCTGGTGTTTCTGTCTATGAAGCTCCTTATATTATGTTCGTTCTAACGAGTTCATCGTTATGCATTTACACTACGTATTCCGTTGATCAGTATGATGATGATGGCCAGTTGCATCAAACGTCACAGCATTTATCCTTTTACCTGTGTCATATATACTTAACTAGCTGTTTCCCGCGGTTTCACCCGCATCCCGAGGGAACTACTTAGCGCACCCGGGTAAAAATGTTGTTCTGTTGTAGCCTATGTTGTTCCTCAGGGTCTATTCTATCTCTGTACCAAATTTCATTTATATCGGTCCAGTAGTTTTGGCGTGAAAGCGTAACAGACAGACAGACAGACAGAGTTACTTTCGCATTTATAATATTAGTAAGGATTTTAAGATGTTTTTATGTTTTTAAGACAGACAAATATAATTATGTCATACACCCTATATTTTACCATCCATTTTGACAACTTATAACTGACTTACAGCCTAGTATACGAAAAATTTAAAACTCAATTATTGACAGAGTCGAAAGCAGGGACAACGCTTATTTTTACATTTAAAAAATAACTACTATTATATATATTTTAGAAGAATCTTTATTTGGGCTGTAGTTAGTAAGTATTACGCAAGAACACATAATAGAGTATGTTCTTATCGAGATTGGCGTTCGAGGGCATGAAACTGGCAGGCACAATATCTGCCAGTGACATTGAGCTCACGTAACCCCTGCAGTCTGAAATTGTATTATCATATTGAACCGAATTTTCATACATAATATTTTGATATACACATTAACACAGACTTTTGTGACTGGAAAAAGTATTTATTTCAGAAACTCTTAAAGAAATTCACTCAAACAATAGTATTATAATAGGATACCCATATCACAATGAATATAGGGCATGTAAAGTACTGCTAAAGATTGATGATAGGCTATTTTATAGCGATGTAATAAATACTGAGGTTAGATTATAGTATACGGTACTACCGAAATAGTGAAAATAAACCATATTCTGATAAGCAGTATTAGGTAATTGTACTAGGCCAACAATAACAAACTTCAGTAAGGAGCATACCTAATACTTCTTTAGAAATATAGCACAAAACAAAAATCTAGTACAATATTACCAAGTGTCACGTCTCATATAAAATAGGCTCAATAAAAAACATATAAATTGGTTATGCCATCAATTTGACAGCTGTCAAAATAACAGAGCTTCCGCGCATGTGAGCGTTAATACGTGGGTAGCATGCAATGCGATGCTGAATGAAACAAAAACAGTTGCCATAAAAACTTATATTAAAACATGATCAAACAATTTGGTCCGTGTCATTGAGCAAGCAAAGGTAAATCTGGTGAGTTTTTCACTTCACGTAGTATGCGGAGTATCCGTATGGGTAGGCAGCGGCAGCATAGGGGGCGGAGTAGGCGACGGGGGAGTACGCAGAGTAGCCGTAGGGGTATGCGGCGGCTCCAGCGGCGTATGTCAGCACCTGGGGCTCAGGCTTGGGGTTGGCGAAAGCCACGGCCAAAACGGCGAAGAGGGCGAACTGCAAATAGAAATACACACTAATTAATAACAAGGCATTATGTGTCAGTTTTGCTATTATAGCATAGGTTAATAATAACTAGCTTTTGCCACGGCGTTTCTCGTAATAAACGCATAAAAGAAATTATTTATTATATTTATGCATGCCTTGAATTTTGGATTTGGTATTTATTTATTTATATGCAAAATGTACTGCCATTCTTCCATAGAAATCAAACATGCATTGAGCAAAATGTTAACTTAAAACTTAGTAAAATTAAAACTAAATTAAATATAAGATTGTCGACATGGCATATAGGAATCATATTAAGGTTAATTAACATAGTAGAAGTCTTAAAAACATGAGCTTTTTGACATTTTACATTATAGTCAGATAATATAAAAAAAACATTTGATAAAATTGGTACTGATCTAAACCCGTGAAAGTGGGCGACATATCCGCGTAAATGACCTCATCCCCTTGTTACGTCGATCGTATATTTCGCTAACAAGATAAACGGCACTAAAATATTTACCCAAATTGTGTTTCCTAATAACTGGGCTGACCTTTTATAAGTTTATTTGAAGATAAAAATGTCAACGTGGGAAATAAGCCATGTTAAGGTTTACGGGGATGAGAGGGAGCATTGTATACCACTCATTCGTCCCTCTATCTAAAATAATGAGTATCATACATATGATGTACATGATGATACATGTTACTAATTAGTTTATACGAATGTTTATTTATATTAATATATTACACAGATCTCATTTTAATTTTGGACGCCCATGTCGTGTTAAAATGCAGGGTATAATTATGTGTATGTATATTATAAGCATGTTTTTCCTATTTTGCTATCGATAGGCATATAAACACAGACATTTATTTTTATAGACGACGGGCATTAACTGAGTAATTAATGGAAGAAAAGTTTGTCCAAACCGGGAATCAAACCAGTCAGCGGTCGCGCTTGCGACAATTAAACAAATTAGGCAATGGAAAATCTTAATTTTACTAAACTGAAAACCTAGATTTTCATCTACACTAACCACCACTAAATGAAACAGAAAGTTGTAAATAAAAATGTTATAAAAATATTAGATAACTTACCAGCCTGAAGAACATGGTTGTAGTGTTACTTGGGATTGTTGTCACAAGTGATACTGTCAGCCGGCCGGTCCCGGCTTATATACAGACCTCAACGACCACGCCCGATTACTTGTTGTCGTCAGATAAAAAGTGTCCTTGATCTTCAGTGTAAAGCATGAAGCTATGTACCTGCCCCATATACTGATATACATCGGTATCGACATCCGCGTTGGGCGGCATCCATCTCTATTGGTCCTATTGCTAAGGCATTCATTACATTGTTACCTTGTCTGTTATTAATAATCATAAATGCTGTAGGTATGAGCTTGAACTTGCTAATCGATTCAAATTACACAAGTTATTTAAAACACTCTGTATTAATATTTACATTTCTGCTCTAATTAGATACTTATTATTCATAACTACAATGTAGGTAACATTCACGTAATTTCTGCTAGAGATAGACTACTCCTGTGAAATCGTATTTCACAGTTGATTAAATTAAACAAACATGTATTTTATAACATATATTGCATGATATTAACATAAAAGTACATCACATAGGTAGGCGTAAACATTGAGGCATTAATACATATTCGGGATCAGTAGTAGCCGTAGCCATAACTGTAGGGGGAGACTCCGTAAGTGTTGTAGGTGCCGTAGCTGAGGGGGTTGGAGTAGCCGGAGCTGCCGTAGTAGCCAGGGTAGCTAGACGCGTAGCCGCCGTAGCTGCCGTACGGGGAGTACAGCTGTGGCCTCGCGAGAGCCAGTGCAAGCACGGCGAACAAGATCATCTGGGAACAGAAATAATTACATTGAATTTATTTTGTTCTAAGTACCTACATCAGTATAAAAATAGTGCTAGCTGTGTCCCGTGGTTTTACTCGCATCTCAAAGGAATAACTGCACGCGCCCTTATAAAAACTATCCTACGTCATTGCATGAAACCTGTTTCAATCTATTTCCAAATCAAATTCATCCAAATCAGTTCAGCCGTTTTACTGTGTTAGTGCATTTATAATAATGGTAAGGTAATTTTATTAAAAATAGCAATTGACGCGGCTACGCACAGGTATAAACAAAAAGTTCAGAGGTGGACTTTTCAAGAAATATCTGTCATGCGAATCGTTTCCTGACAATGATATTTGTAGATGAACTTAAATACAATTATGTAATTAACCAAGTAGTTTAACATAATTAGCAACAATTACATGTAAAACTATATAACTACAGTTGTTGAAGTTTAAGCTGCAGGCAGATCATCCGTCTAATGTATTAGCTATTGGACTCTTCCGTGCTTATTGTGATAAAGTTATTTTGATAAAGGTTTTAAATGCAGGTAGGAACCTGATGGTATTGTATTTATTGTTCACAGTAAATCAAAACAGTGCCTTAAGTGTATTCACAACAAGTTGTAAATGTGTATAGAGTTAGCCTAATTAGGGTCAACGACTCAGTACATCAGGGGCCAGATGGTCATAATGGCAGTGGGATAGCCTGCAAAACAAAGCAGCTTTTAATCGACAAAGTTGGCTAAAACCGAGAACCTAATAATACTTGGGAATGGGCTAAGGCACCATTCTCATGAACACACAATAAGCGCGGCTAAGCTTGCTTGAGCTCTTATGCCAATTTTAATTAAAGCATTAGGATTAAGACTTTAAAGTTCAGACTAGGTTACACAAAATACGGCTGAATTTAAATAGCGTGTGAGATGCCGCACTTATTACGCACTCGCAAATGTGATGTTATCTAAACACGCTGGCAAAAAAAATACAATATTAAATTATAGATTAATAAATACCTCACAAGAAAGGTATTTAATTAAAAAAAACATACAGATCGAATCAAAGATTCATTCACTCTTGGTTCATAACGTAACTAACGTACTAAAAAATAAACTTCCATAAATTGAACGATATGCTTAACTACCGCAGTCACCTCGTAGTCCATGTAATATATAAGTTTTTGTCATAAACTTGATACATAATTAGTTATTAATCTTTTATGTGTGGCAGCAATGGGAATCTATTCATAATTTTTCATCAGATTTTAAATCGAAATTATTATGTAATAAATACATACATATTTATTCAATAACTAGCTGTTTACGGCTGTTTCATCCGGGTCTCTAGGAAATTACTTGCACCCGAAAAAACAGTACCAATCCATCTCTGTACCAAATTCCATCCAAATCTATTCGAACTGCTCACATTCGCATTCATTAGCTTGTCCACCGAAACCTTTAAATCTCAATGGCTGAGGATTCAGTGTCAGTCCATAATACTACTATTGAACAACTTTGTTTAACTCTTTTTCCCAGAGTAAAAACAATACCTACATGTGAATAAAAATAGATTATATATTTTTATAGAACCAAAAAGTGTACTCACCAGTTTGGCAAACATTTTATAAGTGTATTTATTTATTTAAAAATAAGTCCTGGTGGCTCCCGGTACACTGTCTTAGTTAAACACTCGTACTGTTTTTATTTCCACCTCCCTGGACATTTATAGGTGGCTAATGTCCTTGGACACTCAAACAATAACGGAAAACTTATACTTACAAACGATTCTGTTGGGAATCAATGTAAATTATGGCCACAGACAGGCGTACTGAAGACGCGCTCTACATCATCAAGTAGGCCGCCTTTGTTTATACAAAAGCTACCACACGAATTTAAAAGAATAAATTATGCATTTATTTTTATTACTTTTAGAGCATACTAGGCTGGCGCAATTTAAAACCCCATAAAGACTCGATTCTTCCTTGTAAACAAATACTCTGTCATTTTCAAGCTTCAAGCATTCAAAGGTACGGATTAACAATACAGTTTCCTTACAAGGCGAGCCAGGATGTGTATATTCTAAAGAGCTCGAAGATCATCGACCTCAGCGAGCGCCCTCGCTCTGCGTTGACAGTTTGTCATCCTAACAAAATCGATCATGTATTTTAAAGATCAAGGCTAATATTTTGTTATATAAGCTTCGCGTTATTAGAGCTTTGTATGATTCAGTACACTGCATTGCTCTATCAACATGTTCGCCAAAATCGTAAGTATCTTTTTGGTACCATAATAACATGCCTGTTCTCCCAAAAGGTTTACCAAGTACATTTCCTGTAGCACACATACAATTCGCCTACAATCTTTAAGTCCCATGTACGAGGGCGACCATAATGCCATTAATCGGACACAACTTCTAGGCTGCTACTGGGAAATTTCACGTAGGAAATCCCAGAAACACTGTCAACCCGGGAATTGAATACAGACTCAAGCAGGCTGGCGGTCACTAGAGCAACTGGCGGTCACTAGAGCAACTGGCGATATCATCTTCACTTGTTTAAACTGAAACTTCTTTGAAATGGGGGTAGAACTTTAATATTTTTTATTTCTGAAACAATTAAACTTATAACGGGCTGAAAGTTAGTACATACTTTATAAAGGTCGGGAGGGACACTTCGATATGATGTCACGGTATTAAGATAATCTTTTAGAAGTGGAGCTTTATTCTCGCTGTTTAAATTTACTTTGCGTTTAAGTTTTGATCATAGTTCGAACTCAAATGGTCATTTCAATCATTTAAATCTATGTGTAAGTTATGTAATAAAAATAGATTTTAAATTTTCAGTTTTGCAAATATAAAGTTTTTAAAAATAATTTATCTATAGCTTACATAATATTTCTGATAAAATTCTATTAATATTAATGATATATTTTCTTCACCATATAATCTTAATTCTTTACAAAAAAATTAATACATTTTGTGTTTGCCTACAGCTCGCTCTCTTCGCTCTGCTGGCTGTAGCTTTCGCTGCGCCAAACCCGAAACCCCAGCTCGTGGCCTACTCCGCTGGACTTGACTACGGCTACTACCCATCAGCCGGCGTGGTACCTTCCGTGTACTCGGCATACTCCCCAGTTACCTACTCCGCATACCCAGCTGCTCCTACCGTCTACGTTCGGTGAAGACACTAACCAACCGGACCACTTCTTAAGCCGCAGACCATAATTCAAATTTAACAATGGATTCAACGATTGTATTACAGTAATTTCAAGCAAATAAATTTCAATTAAACAAATATTAGTTTGACTGTCTAACCCAAATGTCAATGTCTAACAAAAATGGAAGATGCTCGTGTAAAATCTATTGATTTCTTACGCACGTGTTTGAAGTAAATGTAAGTCGTTAATTGACAAGTTCGTGAACAGTGTAATAAAACATGCAAATCGAATCAATCGATCATTATTAAATAGTTTCGCGCCTTCTCAATTAATAAGTTACCAAACGACTACATTAAATCTACAGAGGCTCACAGTATTTAGAGACTTTGAAATGGATATGCTTATGCATAATGCATATTGACCACGCCAACAAAGAGGTACCTAAAACAAAATTTAGAAATATTTTTTAGGGTCCTTTCCTACACGTAAAGTGGAGACGATTTGGGGGAGTGAGGATAGGCCAACAAGGTGTGTTAAAAAATATTGCAGGTGTGTGAAGACCATTTTCCGATTTGGGGATCCGTTTGCGAAATATTATAATAAGCTTTAAAGTGTTAATTTTTGTTTAGGGTCAACCTTCCGCCTCCCCTAACTTCTAAATAGCGGATGACATGCGAAAAAAAATCACAGCAGTAGCATGTAGGTACCTACCTACTTCTAACAAAATTAAAACGTATTTTTTTAAGCATTTATTGCCTCCGAAACTAAAGAAATATTCAAAAGAATCAGCCTATACGTCAAACAAATAGATATTTCAATAGAAATCTAGGACAACGCTTGTACAAAGAATACCATTACCATTTCATCGGCGTGTGAACTCGTAAATACTGCTTTTATTTACATTTGAAAACTTTCGCTGCTGTCGCCTAGACGACTGGAATTTAAGTGTCCTTTAATAAAATTATTCGTACCTACACAATATCCAAAATACCTTGACATTTCTTGGCGGCTGTGTTTACAAAGGTAGAATTGAATAGTATATCAATGTCTACTTCATCTTCGACTCCTTATATTGGGGGTCAACTTAAACTGGGCTAAATAACAGTACTTGGTTCATACATTACCGCCTGATTTTAATGCCATGCATATGCAATACCATTTTTACATAATAAATATGCAATATACATGTTATGCAACTTACAACGATTTTAATAACAAACGTTTATGTAGTTGTTCAATCATTTTAAGATATAACTATTAATTGTTATACATACCTACCTATATCTTAAGGATATAGGATACATACCTACGTATAATAACAGGTTTTATGAAAGTACTAGATTATTTTATAAATAGTTTTGTGTCATTTTGGAAAGTTTAATTTTTCTGAATGAAAGATAGCGATATAATAACAAAACCTAAACAGTTTTCCTTAACAGTCCTCTGTGAATAGTTGATGACTTGCAAAGCAAAATGTAATGAAGCCCTGATCAAATAATTAGCAAGAAAAAAAGATTTCTATAGTTTCACTGCGTCATTGAGGCTTGTCGAAAAACCTATATTACGAGTATCTGTATGAAATGAATCGTAGTACCAACCTGATTGATACTGTTTTTAAAAATGATATACCTTATTTAAAGAATGCACAACTAGTGAAGGTGGATAATATATCTATTTATAAACGTCATATTTAATAGCAACTACTCTAGAATCAAGTAATTATGTCATGCAAATATATGCAATGCTTACACTCATTACAATAATTGTCATCTATTTAATAGTTCTGTTGACAAGGATTATTTCCTATATAGGGGGAAGTCCCGTAACGCCGGACGGCACCTAACGCCGGACACTCGTACTATTTAAGCGAGTATAAATCTGTTCGATTCAAAATTCAAGTGAAAGGGGCGCGGGGGGCACACAGGTACAGGATCACGTGCCGCGCCTCGCCAGTGACGCACACGGCCACGGCGGGAACAACCATTTGCTGTTTTAGGCGCGAAATCACGGCGTCACCTAAATATCAATGTAAGTAATTCTAGTATATTTATACATTTACATTTGAGTGGCATTCAAAGATAAAAGTAGTACTTGATTGTTATCCGTAAAATGGTAGAATATTATTAGATCTTTTAAACAATTTTAGTAGGTACCACCTAATGAACGAAAATGTCTGTCCCTTAGCACCGGACACTAAGTCGTCCCTTAGTACCGGACAGTAAACATATTGATATTTCTTGTAAGAAATTACGTAATTTATTCTAATTATTTAATTTTGTTTTAGAGTATAGAAGACAGAAGATAATTAAAATGGAAGAGAAGAAAAAGAAAGGATCCTGGGAGCCACAGAGCTTACAAATTGCGATTGATAAGGTTTGCTTAGAAGACACTGACGAAGACTGGATCCAGTGCTCATCCTGTCGTGGGTGGGTACATGAAGCATGTGCAGACATTCCAGAGTGTGAAGATGGCTACATATATGATCGATGCAGGTTTTTTTGAAATGTCCGGTGCCAGGGGTATGGCACGAACATTCGTCCGGTACTAGGTGCCACTTTTTAAAATTATATTTTTTGTTACCAAAGTTTGATTGATGGTATTAATTAATTTTTAGCAGAGGTTGCATTTTTGTTAATTTAATTTGATTTCTAACTTTGTTATCTAATATAAGTCACAATTTATTAAACATTCCTAAAATACTTTTTGTTTTATTTATAAATAACCTTAGGTGTCCGCCACTAGGGGACTTCCCCCTACTTATATTCATTAATATGTATAAATAGGAAGTGCAAATTAAATAAAGCAAATTGCTATAATCTGGGAGGGATTTTCATTACGCATGTTAAATGCTTTTTTCAGGAATTGGTAATCATCAAATCCTCCTGCTGTTGTCAGACCCTTACTAAACCCCATCTATGTATGTTTCTTCCTTTGCCCTTTGTGTTCGAGGATCGCGGTAACACTTAAACACATGAAACTGAGTCTCGGTTGATGTACGGACACCTGAGCCATCATCGCGGATAGTGAAGAGCCAATGTCTTTCAACTAATTAAAAGATTAAAAATGAAACTGACACTTTTATGTGATTGATTTTCTAACTTAATGTATTTTTTATTTTCCTGTACTCTTCCTCCATAAATAAATCTTGAACTTTACCAAATCACATAATCTCCGTGTGGGCCGTTTAGCATTAAAGAGAGCCTTTATTTTGGCTTTCTATTTAGTCAAGATAGTGTTCTATATCAACTAGGCCTGGGTTGCTACGAAAACCTCACTTTCGCCTATACCTATCAAACGTAGTTTAACTTCATTGTTTTTATGTCACAACCAATCAAATTAGGTATCACTAAAACCTCGCCGCGTCGTTAAGTCACGCTATTACAGGGGGATAAAGTACAAGGTACGCGTAATATAAAATGTAATGTATAAGGAGTTAGGAAGCATCTATAATACAACCTTGAACTTTAAATACAATGATAATGTACGCACTTCCCCGATGGCATTAGTGACAGCGTTACGGCGAGCTTACGGCCATTGTGCCAGCTGATGTCATAACACGGCATTGTTCCGACAAACATGACCACAGTGGTCCGTGCCTAAATTCGGATGTACCTCACTAACATCCCTATACATTACGTACCGCAAATTATTTATTAGCCTGATGTATTTCTCTATTATAGGAGTTAAAATTGTAGAAATTATTGTAGTAAAAATATGTTGACGAAAACAGTTTTCTTCTGATCAATACCAATTTTCAGCAGCTCTGTTTTAGTGTGCGTTTGAGCAAGTATGGGCTAAAATATAGGTACTGTAATTAATTGCAATAATACATATAACGTTTATTGATGCAAAAGCTATAAAAATGTATACAAACATTAATTCTTTGATCTCCAAGCTAGGTTATACAGTACACTCATAACGATATACTCGTATGGAATCAAAAGAAATTAAGGGAAATATAAAAAAATAATACTGATCAAAAATTATTTCATTTGCTGAAAACAAAAATATGAATAAAAGAGCTAACATAATGCCGACCATGATTTTCTGTTGTTACTAATGTTTCATTAGTATTATCAGAGAAATCAAATTCTAAACAATTTACTACCGTACCCAAAAAATATATATGGAACCTATAATTTACACGACAACTATACGCGTAATCAAATATTCATCGTTCAAAATTAACACTTTTTTTGCCATCGTTACATTTACATATGTGCCAAATCTCAGTGCGAGACAAAAAACAATGTATCTAAATTATTATTGGATCAAATTGCTGGCATCAAGCAAAAAAATATCACATTCATTGATTGTGATTTTATGAACCGGACTTTAGCTAGAACATTCGTTCGTATTGCGCAATCCGCTTGTAAGCTGCACTTTATCTTTCAATTGGATCTGGTGACTCTTCGAATGTCAATTGGAGTGTAGGACGCGCTGGTATGCCGAGCTATCGATCATTATAGCTTTTATTCCGGTAGAGGACTCTGAATAATATTAAAGTATTTACTATTAATTGATAAAATATGACTGATAGTAAAAATAAACGTATGGTCGCAGCTCCAATAATGATCTTCAGTAAGATGTATTAGCATGTCTCAAGAGAAAGTGAGCTCAAAGATGGGTGATCATACTTCACTCAAAGGAATAGAAACCACTATGTATTTCTAAAATGGCTGTTAGATAGTTGGTTCTAGTTATCATATGCGTATTAATTTAATTAAAGTATTTTATTGAGGTAGTTTATTTAACGACTTAAGGTTTATTTATTAACAAATAATGCGTTAAACTGAAGTCCCCAATCTACAGATATACATAATTATATTGTTGAGAAGCTACTAGACGGATGATAATAAATTTAAAAGTCACTTCTTTGTTTAAAGCAATAATAAAAATAAGTATAAACAAGTATGATTAACAACAGATAATATTAAACGTTATGGAATTAAGTTGTCACATACCAAATGTAACACTACTGAACTAAAATTGACATTATAATAATGAAGTAACTTTACACGTAGGTGCTACAAACGGATAATATCCGTGAGAACGATCTACCTGACAAGTTACCTGTTTAACTGGATCATCACAGTCATTCCGTTATTATATCAATTAATTAAGGATTAGGTCTAGAGGCTCGTTGGTCAAATGGTCGCAAGGGTTACTTCAGAGCACCTACAAGAGGGTTAGATTTAAGTGGGGATGTTAGATTTTACCATCAGGAAATATTATTTATTTTATTAATAGTACATTGAATAATGCTCGGTTAGCGGTAAAATGAGAAAATGTTGTAGTGCTAAAGGTTTGCACACTCTGCCTGATACTCCAGTGAAAACTGTAGTCATGGAGTGCAAATGTATTAAGCAGAATTTTGTTTTATTAACACTACTTATAATAGGTATGCCATGTTTTTATTTTTACTAATAATTGAAACATTAAAGTAGATAAATGTATGTTGTCACGGTAAAAAAAACCTTAATCCTTTTCCATGAAAAACCGGAAACTATTATAATGTAATATAATGGAACTAATCTTATACCAATATTTTTTGATGTTCTAAACTATTACTTAATAATTTAACAGTGTATTTAATAAGCAGCGCCTAAAATGTACGTAAATAAACGTGTTAAAATCCATTAATTATTTAGCAATATCCATCAATATGTAAGCGATAGCTCTGTTGGTCTGTCCACGTCGTAGTGTGGGCCAACAGTTGAACAATGCATGTTTACTAAAATAGCCCAATCCCTCGGCTCGGCGGCCATGTTTGGAATAATGATGCACTCACACGGACACATTATCATTCTTACAAAATAACTTATGGAATTCGCACACGTAAAACATATTTCAAGATAAAATAAAACAATTGGAATAATTCGGACGTAATTGTGTCCTCATTATGTAGTCTCAAGGAATAGCTCTTTGAAATAAAATCATTGCACTAGATTCTACAAAAAGGTAATAAAATTGTAATATGAGGAAACTTTTTTATATTTCTCTTTTGCATAGTTATTAAATTAAAAACAAGTTAATTAATCCATTTAACTCCATGTTAATAATTGCTCAAAACTGGATCAACAGAACCTAAAGAGTCAAGAAGAGATCAAAAAAATATTTGAGCTTATAAAAAACCCCCCAGAACCTTATTAATAGCATAGTTGCAATTCCAGCATGTTTTCGACGCAGCATAAATGATCACCATTCACCCAGATTTAGGTACCTATCCATAAATATTATTTAAATACAAGTAACCTTTAAAATACTTGCAACTTAGCATAGTATATTTATAAACAAAACCGGCCAAGTGCGTGTCGGGCCTATAGGGTTCCGTAGTAGGTTTTATTTAGTTTACTATAACTCTGTAACCGGTTAAGCCTACTTAACCGAAATAGTTTTTCTTTGAAGTCCATGATGTATGCTATATCTGTATTTTTTTTGACAAAAAGTAGGAGTATTAGATATAGTTTTTTCGTCTATTTACTTCCTCTGATTAGAATTTAGACTATTTTAACACATTTACTTACAATCTTAAGTTAAATCGGAATATAATTGCCAGCTTATCTTTTCAGTTTTAACTGAAATTAAAGTTTAGTGTCGTATAAAAAACGTTAAAATCATTTTATGAATTTGACTCAGCCCTTCGATTCGTGTCACGGATTAGAGTAGAAGGAAACTAGAATATAATAAATAATACAGAAAGTTATGCATGTGATATGTATGTTTGTAAATGCACCCGAGTTACAGAATAAATTGAATACTATATATATATATATATACAGTATGGATCGATGGAATTTTTAACCATTAGTACCTAAATAGCCTACACGCAAAAAATATTGTTAATCTCTAAAATAAAATCCTTTCAATTTAAAATCCACTTATACACACACTTATAAGCATCTTTTAGCTATTGAACTGTTGTGTCTCTTTCTATCAAACTTAATTTTAACTTGACAGATGAGGAGAAAATAGGTTGATAGCTAAAATAGGTTTCTTAAGTGAATGGGTTGATTATGAACAATACGGTTAGAATCTTGTTTAACTGCCTCCTCTGGCACTAGCTCTTACGGTATATGTAGACTCAGCCTTCCATTGAATCTATGCACCACGTAATGTTACCGACGCACATAGAATAATAATCAACATTATGTCATTTTATCATAATCACAAACACAATTCGACAGGGACCACAAAAGGATTGAATGTGTATCACATAACTATAAGTACGCTACATCTAAATTTAGACAAATAATCAGCTTGTCGCGATTAAACCTGTGACAATATTATGCAATAATGCACAATGTAATTAGCCCATACAATAGAGTATGTCCGCTCCAGTAGATTCGTCTGTCCCAATCGGCTTACATGATACTGTTTAATGAGCAATAATCTCATTTACGAAGCTCTGGATTTCTGATAATGACGTAATACTGGTATACATAGAATTGCCTTTGAATTTAGACTTTTTGGTACGTCATGTATATGATAGGTGGAGGGATGCAATGGACGAAATGTTTATTTGTTATGTTGGAGTTATATGACGGCGGATCGGTGTATTGATAGAATATGAGCGGCTTGCTTCGAGGCATAACTATTGTTAATAGATGTATGGTTTCAAAATTTGCAATAGGCTGATTGTACCTAATAGTAACATACGGAATGGTATAGTATAGTAAGTACCCTATAGTTGCACAAGTGACATGAACTCACTTCTAGCAAAAGCATAGAGTTGAAACAAAGGAATAATACATGCAGGGAATAACATTTATATTTTATTATCACTACAAAATAATATCAATTTATTATTGACCTAGCTCTTTCCCTCGTTTTCACCTGCATCCTGAGGGACTACTTCAGGCAACTGGAAAAAATGGAACCTGTGTGTTCGTCTAAGTTATAAATAACGTGTGTTCTGAATTTCATTTAAATTAATTCAATAGTTTTCGTAGGAGTCAGTAAATTCTTTCATACATAAATCCTCAGAAACTTTCATATGTAATATTAGTAGGATTTGAAGTTCCCGTAATAACTAAGTAATATACGTACTAAATATTGTTTAATACGTGAAGAGGAACTCTGTGCAATGCGCACACGGAGGGAGAACTGTGACATTTGGCATGATTAAAGTAAAGGTACAGTACATGACTGTGGTTAAAGTTTGTATAGAGAAAAGGAGCAAGGAAAGATACCGGTTGCATTACTGTATATTTTGTTATACATTACGATTTACCATTACCGCCATTTATATTCACCGGTAGATACTGTGGAAACTGTTTGTCATGGTATGGGCATGTTATGCGAAGGTATGGGGAGCATGTTGTGAGGAAAGTTCTGAGAATGAATGTGGATGACTATAGAGGTAGAGAAAAACCAAAAAAACGATGTGACGATTGTGTGAAAGATGATCCTAGAAAGCTAAAGATATAGATCCTAGAAAGGCTAGAAAGCATGTTCCTAGTGAGATGATGTCAGATAGAGAAGTATGGAAGAAGAAGACATGCTGCGCCAACCTCAAATAAATTGGGATAAGGGCAGGCGGATGATAATTTACGGATGATAAACAACAATGTGATTGCGGATAATTTCGATATAACTTGAAAAGAGAGTCAAAATTAATTTAAAACCATAATTGACTAGCTCAAAATAAGGTCTAATATTGTGCACCGATTTTTATTATATGTTCAAGCTTAATGTGTAATTATAAAAAACACATTAAAATATAAAAATGGATAAGAATCCCCCGGTATCAGGAACAGGGTCTAAGCTACGGGTGGATAGGGCTCCAGAGACAGAAATCTGCTGCCTGAATGTCTGTGTCGGACCCTTGATCCAGCCGCCTGACGAGCTCCGAAGGTGTTAGTCTATGCTCTTGGATATAAGGCCACATTAATATTTTCTTGACGAAAAGTTTGTTTTACTTCCAGCCAAATATTACAATTATTTTTGCATAGACCTAATGTTATGACCATTGTTCTACTTAAGTTACTAAGCTGATCTAAAATAAATAGTTTACGCAAACGACATAATATTAAGTAACTTAAGTATTATTAACATAGGCGACAATTTCGGCTAAAATTAGTCTGTCAAAGCCACGTATGATTTTGAAACCAAACATTTCAATCATTGCGTAATAATAAACCTTTACTAATCCGTATATTGTATACTGGGAAAACTTTCCGAGCCTGAATCATACGTCCATAATCGTCTATATATATCCAATTGACCGATCTGTATTGGCGTTATATATTAGGACTTAATATCCCATTTGCATGGAAGCTTCTAGAATCGTTAGTAACACACCAAAATAAAACAGGTAAATTTTTCGCTCATTCGTCACTTTTTTGTTTTAAGAACGTGACATATAACAACAGGTCTATCTACCAGGATCTTTTGATGCAATAAAATGTTTACTTTATTAAAACATGTTGAAAAAATACTAGGAATTTCTCGTGTATCATAGGTGCGTTTACAAACATATATTGCACAATGCACATACACCAAGACCCGGAACCCAACCAACCCGGTGCGGTAATAGAACCCGCGACACGCAGCGCAGCAGCCAATTCTTCGTCACTACGCCAAACTTGCCGTCAAATCAGATAGGTGGTAAACAAACAATTATTACTTTAAACTATGCTATGAACTTCTTAGTCGTGACGTCACAGGGCAGCGTGCCGAGCACGTTTTTATCAGCGCTACCGCACAGGACTTGAAACGTGCTCGCAATGCTTTTACGTTTGGAATATAAAACGCAACTTTAAGATAAACACGTTTTATACACCCTTTCTACTGTACTTTAAAAGTCCCAAAGAATAAAATAGTTTCTTTTTTTTGGAAATCAATGCGCATTCATTGCTTATTTGCTTACGGAACAATCCAGTATCATACCGTATGTGTAAGTTCACAATAACAATTCGCCAGATGCTCAAGTTACAGGTACTCGATCGATCATAACAAAAGGCTATTATTAGTAATATCAGACGCAAAACTCAACAAACAACACTAAAATACATTTCGAATGAATCATAACGAACTCCGTAACGTTGCAGCCCTATGTTGTATTATTGTCTTTGGACTACCAACAATGATTATTGTGTGGTTATTTGCAACTACAGTTAATGCAACATTTTATTTTCACAGAACAATCACGTTTGTAAAGTTTCTAAAAACGTGTTTGGAATTACGACGTTTCCTAAAGACACGTTTGAAAAAAGTTAGTCTAATGACGCCAGCCCACACGACCCTATCGCCTGTTGTAGTCACAAGTACTCGCAATATGGCGTGCCATCGGGAATCGAGACAAATAAGTTCAATTAGAAATTAATTAAGTCAATCTCGTGCGCCACGACTAGCTCACGTGCTGAACTTTGAGTGTTGTGATACTTGTCTTGAGAAAAACCACGTGGCTTACACAACAGGACCTACGTCATGGCCTAAATACGCAACACGATTTGTAAACTATGCTTTGAAAATTTGTGCTACTGGTGCTAAGTAGATTCATTAAAGACCTTGATCATTATCAAAACTGTACTAATAAAACAAGAAATATAATTTTTAGTTCTTAGAAAAAGAAATAAAAATTATCAGTTTCAGTAGTTGAAAGCCTGAATCTAAAACGTAATACGTAAGCACTGAATACATATTTCAAAATACAACTATGAATAGACAAAATTATACACAATCTAATTATTATAAGCCTGCTCCTGTCTTATTAACTAGACATGTAACTTAAATTAGCGAATGCGTAGGCTACTTGGGTAGGTACTTGCCAATAAGGAGAGAGATTTTTTTCGAAGAAAACAAAGTCCCAAACTTATCCACCAAATAAATTACAGTAAGATTAGATATTGTAACTGTTACGTATCAACAAAAATAATAAGGTACCTATGTAGGTGCAAGATTTGTAATGATACAAATAAGGCAATAACGATTCAAATAATATTGTTTTACGCCATTAACATTAAAAACCCACCCCTAGTTTAACTTTTTTGCGAAAACTTAATAATGTTTTAAACTTACCATATTAGGTATATTATGTTGACAGAGCATGCCTGATAGCATGTTCTTGCAGATAAATGTCGCCAAGCAAAAAGTCCTAAAATAGGCGCACAGAGCTTTTGTTGTAAAACACATCCCTTGTGAAAAGAGAACACCATTAAGGAATTTCATCCACACAAAAATCTACTATCATCTTCTATTCTAAGTCACTTTTGAGCTTCACCTTTTTAACGACCTTGTATTTTGTCTTTATAAAAGACAGCAATACAATAAAATCCAAGCCACTGTATAATCGACCTATATTTGTATACAATTCGGACTTTGGTCACTAGACATGCATACAATCGAATGTTCTACTTTATTGAATTGCGCGTAATTAATGTTGACGAAATAAATACTATTGAACTGAAAATAATGACATGATTATTAAACGTCTAAGTTCATTATTACACTGAAAGTCATGAGATAAGTCAATGCGCTTTTAATAAACAGTGTTTAAATTTTATTTATTCAACCTTAAAGTAGTCTCCTACAATATTCGGATTTCAAACAATCGAAAACGGCTATCTGTTGCTCTTATAATATTCAAAGGCGTTAAGATTATTTCTGACTTATTATTTAGTTCGTTTATTGTTGCATTTTTGTGAATACCATACACAATAAAATCTATAACGTACACAATTAATAAAAAACATTATTATGTTCAAATTTTTACGCTTATTCATCACTTTTTACGCTTCAGAACACAGTATCAAATTCATTGAAAATGTAATAATGTTAGACCTTAAATGTTGCAGAATATAACCACACAAGTAACATTACGAGGTATCCATGGCGACATCTCAGCGATGGTGATGTATGGTAGGCATGCATCTAGCGTGGTACGTGTACCGGTGCATGAACAATTGGGCCTACCACTACGCATGCGCAAAAAACTCCATATAAACCTTGCCAACCGCCCGCCCTCCAACAGTTCGCTACTCCACCTTACGAAGCGAGAAGCGACCTAACGCGCCTAACTCTTCAACCACGCTCGAAATACGAAAAAGTTTTCAATCACAACAACTGTTACAATTCGTTGTATCAACAAAATCTAAAAAATACTGCTGTGTTTTCTTCTGAACGGAAGTGATAACGTCGACCTTATGAAAAATAAGCTGGGAATCAACTTTTTGACGAGTGAGAAGTTCGGCGGCGATTTGCCGGTGAACGTAGCTGGACAACAGCGGACGCCGAAAACCAATCCGCGCCGCGAGTCTGTTGCTCCGAAGATAGTGGTTTGTCCACCAATCGAGGAGATGACAGAACCTATCTCGGCACCCCGCGGCGGAAGACTGCTGAAAGCTCTCAGCAGTCGCCTCTCCAGAAGAACTAACGACTCGGACTCCGTCGGCAGCTCAAGTAGCAACGATAGTGTATCTGGTGAAAATGGACGTACTGATGACCGGTCTTCGTGCTCCGTCAGTGAATCTGGAAGTGATGGCTCTGACCGCCAGCGTCGGCACCGCTCTACCGTTTCTCTTCGCCGAGTGTTCCAAAGCCTGAACCTGACGTCGCGCTCTCAGTCCTGCTCACCAACGGAACGTTCCCGCCAACCCAAGAAGCAGACACAACCTAAGCGGATTCTCCGGCCCCCTGTAACCTATACGTACGTACGCGGCCTCTCCGGCCTGCCTACTCAGAGAGTACCGCGACACACAGTATGCTGCGCATCCATGGGCCTCAACCGATAAAGGAAGCTAACACTCGGGCCGGACACGGGCGGAGATTAAGACTGGTTAAGATTTATGAGTAGTAAAATAAAGCGCTAGAGAGGCAAGTTCTTATCATATCAGTAGATAAATGCTGAAACCTGGGCGAGTAGCCGACGTAACGATGTCTTCATAGAGGACCAAGCGAGGGCCGCGCCGGGGGAGAAGCCTTGCTCCCGGCGCCGGTCGCCTCCGCAGCGCTCGCTGCACGTGGAGCTGTGACTCGTTTAGTGCTAATTAAGGGACAATACATAAGACTGTGTACTGAATTGCAGCTAGCTGTTGGTCTGTTAAACATTACTAGTTGACACTTTTTCTAATATGTACACACTGGATATTGTCATTATTTGTAAACTGTACTGCACTCTAGAACACCAATCTAAATTACGTTAGACTAAAATTCGATCAAATCACGATTTATTCTGTACTTGTTTGAATCGCCACATAAATGCATGCGTTTTGACATCGTTTAAATAATAGTGTAGTCTCAGTAAGTAATGTTTGTACTGCAGTGGTCTAATGGAAGAGTTGTAATGTTATGAACTATTAATTTTGGTTAATCAAGCATAGTGCCTTTCCACCTTTGGAAAATAAGTAGATCTAGATATACGGTATACTATTACTTTAAGAGCTGTGGTACCTTAATACTATCAATTTGTGGTGTGCCGTATGGAATTTAAGTACGTTACAGCATAACACCCCACATTTCATAGCGTAAATTTACTTAATCATCACTTGAAAATGTTTCGAATTTGTACCTATACATATAGATATACTATTTGTCTACTATTTGATCAGTAAACTCAATTGATATTACCGTATACTAAGTAGCTAGTCTAAATATTATTATTAAATCAATTAGATATAAGTAATTTTTATTGTCAACTAACATGAGTTTTCGTATTTAAATAAAAACTATGAGAAATAATATCTGATTTTTAATCCTTATACCCTTAAGCATACATACTTGAATAAAATAATACACTACAAATGACAGGTACTTAAGATATCCAAAGAATATCTATATATTCAAATGATATCTAACTTAAAAGATTTGAAAAATTTAAAAACAAAAAGGTAAGTATTTTTTAGCAGAACATTGCCTGCGTAAGTACCTATATCATCTAATTTTAAACACCACGAAACTAGAGTTTTTTTTACATGATCATTTTTACATAACATAATATATAATATGGTGGAATATTCGAAGAATGAGTATTCAGCTTACGCTGTTCAACAGAAATTACGAAAACAACTAAGAAACATATTCAAAATATTTATTTACGACGACATATGAAAAGTTATTGGAAACTGTAACAAAGCAAAATAAAATAAAAGCTTATTTCTAAGAAATTATATACTTAGCAAAAAACTGTTTCGGGAAACATTCATAATTTTCCTTTTCCTAAAAAGGAATAACATCATTTGGACTTTTACGAGCATTTAGAATTGAACAGCATTTTTTTAATATGGCCGACTGTTTTCAGTTTTAATATTTACTTGTTTATATAAAAGATATCAACAAGTGGTAGAATGAATAGCAGAATCTATAATATAATGTAGACGTTTGGCAATCTATACATATAAAATGCTTTGTCCTGAATGACTGACAAATCAACAGACTAAACCGCTGATCGTAGAGACCTGAAAGTTTGAGGGTGTGTTCTTTGTGTGACGTAGGCATCCGATAAGAAAGGATTTTCCGAAATACTACCCATTTCCAAATCATTTACAAATCCTTTCTAAGGAGGTGAAAAAGGGGGGCAAAGTTTTTATGAAACTCTGTCATTTTATAATTTGAATTCATATTGACCACGCGGGCGAAGCCGCTTGCGGAAAGATATGACTGATTTATATTATGTCAGAGATAGAGACCTCTTTAATTATATCCTTGTGTTATACCTGCATTTATCCCAGCATGAACAGACTAGAACGTAGTTGTCTAGGAGAATGACAGAGGATTCGCTATGGATCAATCAACCAAGTCTGACGTGAACAATCTTCTTGTAATTTAATTTCTAAAGATGTAGTGAAACCGCGGGAAATAGTAAGTCTCGTTTAATAAGCTGAATTTGCCCTAGGTGTCCGTCGCGTTTCATAATCAAGACAAGATTGAAGACGTATAATGAAATCGATCCAGTCACCAAAACTCATTATATTTTTTTAAACCATAATCCAGTCACACAATACCCTGATCAGTTTTTACTACAAATGATTAACGAAAACTATATTCTCATTCATCTAAATGTAAAAGCAAGTGTGTCGTATCTTAAAAAGTCTATCTTATCCTAAAAAGTCGACATAATAATTACACGTGGCTTATGTCACTTGTTTATACCTATGTGTAACATGCAAGGAAGGAATTCTCGCATGTTTTCCCCAAACATGGTAACCCGGAAAAAATATACTCCAACATCTACCATCACATTCATTTGACAATTATTATATGTCCCATGTCAAAAATAGTTATTCGAAAAAATGGTTTGTTCGCGTATTGCCCTACCCTTAAACAAGCACAAATCTAGATACCGTAGTACTATTAAAAAAATCTTGATATTAAAACTCAACAACACTGGCCGAACTCCAGAAACATAACATCACATCACACTAAGCAGTAGCAGTAGCGTGGCTTGCACCCATTAGGTATAGTCTGGTGGTTAGAAGAGGTCAAGTGATTATATCAACGGGTCATATACGAATACAACAGGGTAAGGAAGTATTATAGTTCCTCTTTTTTTGTTATTTTTGAATTTGATTAACGTTGTTGTTGTTGTTGTTAACAATTAATTCGAACAGTTGTGTCAGCACATACATTTTAAGAGTCAGGCCATATTAGAGGCAAGTTAGAACGTGTCATAGTAAACGTGTACCTAACAGACCGTTACAATATCATCATCACGTTTATGAACTAGCCGATATTCCATGTTTTTCACCTACATATAATGAATAACGTTAGCTTTGTCAGCACAAAGTGAACTTATGTCGGTCACCCGTAGCGTTCAGCGCACATGACCGACGCCTACGCACCATTCAGCACGTGACACCACAATAAAACTGCAGCCAAAAAATAAAATAAATGTAGTGTTTATGATGATGGAATTAAACACATACTCCTAATTAATAGCCGGCTAATCTTTTTTCTACGAAGTTTTCCCAAAATATTAGATCATCGAAAATCACTATAAAAAACTATTGTGTTGTCTTGCAACTAGTGGCGCAGTATTAAAGTACAGGAGCAACTACGAAAACGAAATTATACCCCGTTAGAAAAAGGGCCTATAAAGTAGCATGTGTTCATGTATGATCCCTGCTTGTACATCAAGAAAACTAAAAGCGAGTGAAAATATAAACAAGTGTGAGTAAAACAAGGTAAAAAATTAAACTTATCCGCCTTTCAGTATAACTGCATGCATCTGAATGGAGCTACTGCCAATCTGAACTCCACAACTCATTTAATAAGATAGGTATCCCTGAGTAAGACAGTTTGTAAGACTTTCGGGCTTCTTACTACCCGTAACAATTATCACAGCCGGGAATAACGGTTGAACGTATCCACTGAGGCATAGAGGAATCTCGGTATGACATGGATAGTCCATCACCCATCCATGGACAGACCGCGGCAAACGCTGTGTTACCATCATCGACCAAGATGCAAGCTACAAAATTAAACAATTTTAAAATAGAATATTATATTTTTTGTACATCAAACGGAAATTTAGAAATTACAATTTAAGTTTAAGTAAAAACTTGCCTATTGTATGATTAAGTACTTTATTGAAACCATAGCTTCATTACTATTTCAATTAATAAGTAACTTGAAATCTTTCATTTTTATAATAAACTTAAGCCGTTTCAAAACAGATTTTTTTACATAATCCCCAACATTAAAATAGATCACGCTATTTTAATCTAACAATAAAAGTCAAGTTAAACACAAAGTGGCTTTTAATTTAATTTAATCTGTATAACACATTAAGGCGGCGATATACGACTTTGCCCCTTTTAAAGCTAATGAATACGCTTTAACGACTTGCTTTCATGATTTGAAAAGTATATATACTAAACTAGAGCATATGCTTGATAATTTTGTATAACGTTTTTTTGAGGCTTCCGGCGACCGGGACCGCAATTAACTGATCCGCGGTGTGAGTCGCCGGATGGATTTAATTTAAATATTTTTCTTCCGGCGACTGGGACCACTCATAAAATATAAGGTTCAAATCAAAAATAGTACAGTCAGACAAAAAAATCTTCAGTGCACTCTATAATATAATTATATTAAAAGAATCAAATGGACATTGAACATTTGAAATGTTGCGTCACGAAAAGTACTAGGACATCATAGAATGAAAGAGACCGCAGTGTTGTTTCAACTACCCGCCCGTATATGATGTAAATAAAATGCGCACGGAATACGCGGGTCTCGCCAAGGTTAAGAAGCAAACTACTTGAGCGGGCCCGCGTATTCGTCGGTTAGTTGCAGTCGTCAGCCAATCAACACTTAGCGAAGTAAAGAAGTGCGAAACCCTGGTATGTTACGCGGCATTATTACAAAGTAACTGGTGGGTAGTTGAAACATCACAGCGGTGTCTCTTTCATTTTATGCTGTCCTAGTAACTTCACTAGCGGGATGGGAACAACAGAATTAGGTGCAACCTACACATCCCGTCTTTCGATCTCACTATGTTGGTAGAATTGAATAGTTCCGTTATCCGAATGCGGACGGAACTTCTGCAACCTTATGAAGCCCTGGTTATATGTTACGTGGCATTTACAAAGTAACGGGTGGGGAAAGTTTTACATTATGTACGGGTGGGTAGTTGAAACAACACTGCGGTCTCTTTCATTCTATGATGTCCTAGTACTTTTCGTGACGCAACATTTCAAATGTTCAATGTCCATTTGATTCTTTTAATATAATTATATTATAGAGTGCACTGAAGATTTTTTTGTCTGACTGTACTATTTTTGATTTTAACCTTATATTTTATGAGTGGTCCCAGTCGCCGGAAGAAAAATATTTAAATTAAATCCATCCGGCGACTCACACCGCGGATCAGTTAATTGCGGTCCCGGTCGCCGGAAGCCTCGTTTTTTTTAATTATGTATTTATAACATTGTATAAAAAAATCATGAAGTTAGGTCTAACGCAGAAGAAAAACTGAGTTATACATAGAATTTATCAAGCGGATTTTAATGAAACCTGTACCATTTTATAGAAAAGTTAATTATCTGTCTTTTTGTATACGTATATTTTTTTTAAATCGTACATTTACGTCAATTTTTGTGCTTTTGTCAAAACGTTGAGTTGAAATTACGGAGGGGCTCCACCGGGCGACGGGGGCAGTACGTCTGTGACCACTGTCACGGGTAGACGCTGTCACTCAGAGCGAGCACATTACGATGTAAATAAATTATTCTATTTGTGATAAGATGACTGGTGAATTATAATTATTACATTGAAAAGGCACTACATGCGGATAAAATATTTTTTTGATGTGAATAACGTGTTTTCAAACCAAATCATCCATAATCTGTCATAATCTAAAATGTGTGTATCTAAATTTGGCAGGACAAATATATTTTGTTATTGACTTACTAAATAATTAAATGTACTTTAGGATTTAAATATGTATTTCTTTTAATACATTGCGTATTCAAAACGAGAATATTGCATACCTCATTTAAATTTTACATGTAGGTCGGAGATAATCGTCAAAATTAAAATTCTTTCATGTTATGTTACAATATTTCCTAATAGTTTGGAATTTATAGAAATAGTAGCTATAAGTCAGGGCATGGGATGATATCTTAGAACAAAACTTAATGGTTTGTAAATAAAACGGTTTATCCATGGGTAACAAGGTGGCGCTATTCTAAATTATTACCAATGAAAATATTTTTCTAAACACGTGAATTTGGGTTCGAGTTTCTTTGCTACGAGACGAATTTGAAAAAAAATGCAGAATATGATAAAAAAATAAGCTTACGCTATTCAAAAAGTATTGTAAAATGTAAAATTGCAAAATGTATTGTATTGTCTGACTATTTTAGCTAGACCATTTTTCTATTTTGGATTGGTTACATTAGTTTTATTTTTAGGGTTCCGTAGTCCGACAAGGAACCCTTATAGTTTCGCAATGTCCGTCTGTCTCTCTGTTCGCGGCATAGCTCAGAGGCTCTTGGTACTAGAAAGCTGAAATTTAGTATAGATATGTGTATTGATCACGCCGAAAAAGTGGTAAAAATGAATAAAAAAAATAAAATAATTTAATGGAGCTCCCGAACACGTGAAATGAGGATGAATATTTTTTTTGTTGCGTAACCCTTCATGTAGGGTATCGTTAGATAGGTTTTCAAAAATAAAAAAAACTAACTTTCGAAAACTATCACGGCAAAGTAGGCTTCACCGGTTACATAGTTATAGTTGACTAACTAAGACCTACTACGGAATCCTACTGCGTGTGGCCCGACACGCACTTGGCTGGTTTTTTACTGGTAACATTGGGTAGTGATGCTTTACATAGCAACCATTTTCGAAGTTTAGTAAAAACGCCAAGTAAGCAGTCACATATGATATACATATTAATCTATTAGTCAAGGTATCTAATGTGGGATAATATTATATACACACAATCTAAAAGATAAGACGAAGCATAGTGTTTTAGAAATGAAGGTCCTACTTCACTATGCCACTCTTATGTTTTATTTTCAACACCAAATAGTATCCGACAGAACGTCGATTTTTGGCTAAGCCTAAGCCGATTAATAGGCAATCGCTTAATTCTTTGGCTAAAGCCCTGATAAACAAAAAGGACTTGATCTTCTTTAATTTTTGGTCCAGAAGTCAAAGACAGAAGAACTGAAAATGAAAAAAAAAAGATATATTCAAATAGTATATTTAAGGTTCCGAACCAAAATAGTAAAAAGTAACCCTTATGGGATGCGACTTTCTCTGTCTGTCTGTCAGAGCTGATAATTACTTCAGGAATAACTAACCTTATCGATTTGGAATAATTGTTGAAATATATCGCAAATGGATAAAGTAGAAAAATACTACTTTCGAGGAAAAATGGAATTTAAAATTACAAAGTGTAGTTTCTACGTCATCATAATTATGAAAGGGCTTGATATAAAGGCTTGATGCATATTCTAATATTTTTTATGTTTTCTTCGATATCTTTTGGTATACGAATTAAATTTTAAAAAAACTCTCCGTAGTTTGTAAAACAAACATTCTGAAATAATTAGACTTCCGTACATTTTTCTCTTAGATGCTTTTCTTAATATGGTATTTCGACCATTTTCCAATTCCAAGGTTATGTTTGAATTCCGATGAATTGTAATAAGAAAACTAAATGAAAATTGAGCAGAGAAACTAGATGTCAATTTAATAATCTTTTTATAAAAAAACTGTCAATTTTTGCGGTGAGTTTTTCTGATAAAATAATTATAAAAAACCTTATATTAGTAATATAAGGTAAAAAGATAAAGATCAAAAATATTTAAATCGGTAATTATAAATGATTTCAAAGTCAAAAATCGATATTGCATCTTTCTAAAAGATTATCGAAATGCCATACAATGGTAGGACTTTTTTCCATTACTTTATTTCTTCAATAATGCATGAAACCGTGGAAAAGGGTCGTAGAAATTTGGTGCTTGAAAATGTAACAGCTAATTCTCATACAGACAAAGTCTATATCCGAATTTAGCACATTTATTTTTGCATTGATTTTTTGCTTTGCGGCACTTTCAAAATTAGGCCCAAAACGGGTGAATTTCCATTGTTCATGAAAGGTAAAAAAATTAAAAATCCTGGTCATAATCGGAATCTTTACTATCCCACTTTTGGGTATGACATAGACATGCATTAGCATTAATTATCACGCTTTTTCAAGGTGGATTGGTGATTTCAGTCCAGGTTTCCTCACGATGTTTTCTTTCACCGTTAGTCAATGGTGTCTAAGTTATACTAAAAAAAGTGCATGTAAAACTTTGGAATAGTCAGATTCGTAATTTATAGGTTTCGAAGTTCGAATCTGCATACTCATAAATGAGATGCAGGTGCCTTAGCAAAGAAGCCATGACTTTTTACTAATATGTTCGGTGTATCAACTTAATAATATAAATAAAACTACCTGCAAACGTAATAGATTATTCAATTTCGGTTCTGTTGGTGTCAAAACTTAGGCCAATTTTAAGCTAATGGTTTGGCCAAAGCTGATGCCAAAGGTTTGGTCGGACACTTTACAGATGGATCAGAAACGTCGGACTAATTAACTGGCTTCCAGGCTCTCCTTACAAAACTAATATGATTTTCCTATACAAGTGAAGATGAGCTGAAGTTATTTGAGAAGCAGCAGATGTCGTAAAATGCAGTGCACTGTTAGAAGAGCTCAAAATGGACACCAATATGGCCTAAAAATTAACTCCTATGGTGCGATTTTGTTTGTCTGTCTGTCCATCTTTCACAGCGGATTAATTCAAGAATGCTAGTTGTCAGATTTTTTTCTTGAAACTTGTAACAATTCAGATCGATAAATATGTTTTGCAGATTAAAGAAATTGAAAATATTTTTGCTTTTCTGGCAAACGAAGTATGCAGTGGGGGTTGATAATTTAAAATTAGTGTTTCGAAGTATTACTCAGACAGATGTTATTTGTATTTCTATTTTTATATCTTAGACATGCATATCAAAATACAATATGCGACTGTCCTTAGAATCTCTACATAATATTATGGTCACCCGTCAAAGTTCTTCAAAATATAAAATGACAAGCGTGCGGTGTGCATTGCGGGGTCGCGGGGGGGAAGCTCAAGCTCCGCCCATTTGCTCAAGGTCATTGGCGGTAGTCGTCGTCTTAAAATTGCATTACCAAACAAAGGAACATAATGGTTTAAATATAATTTTAAATTTTTGCGGTCGTCAATGATACAGAAACCGCATTGCAGTCAAAAGTGCCATTACAGATTTATAGGCCAGTGGGCTGGTAGTCGAAACAGGTTTATATTAAGCTAAAGTTGGACAGGGAGGTCAACGACCGATGCACCTATCGATCGCACAGCCTCCGCCTTCCCTTGCACGTTATCTAACGCTCATTATGCTCATAAATAGTTATTCAGCGTGGTTCATACAGTATGCAAGTAGAAGTAACTTAGCAACTTCTAGAAAGATGATGACATAGAATTTGTTGTTATTTCTGATGCAATATTTGTTTCACTATTTCGCATCAATAATAAGTGATTTTTGAGCAGTGAATGTGGATTCAAGGGTTGAATTTAAACAATGCTAGTACATCTCTAGTTTGATAGACTGTTAAGTACTTTGAAGATTATTTTCTGTATTAATAGAGTTGCGAACTTTCAGCAAGGGTAACCTCTTAACCTTAATTGTAAGTGAATTCAACAAAATATTATTATTATAAGTGTTTAACTAAGAAACTTTTGTTAGCCACAAATATTTTCACATCTAATACCTTTAAATACCAATTTTTACTTTGCAATTCATTAACAAATAAGAAAGTATTATATCGCAACTATGGAGTCTGTTGACGTTTTTGGTGCGTAGTGCTACACCTAGTTATATATACCGTAAAACAGCTAAAAGATGATAATATAAAAGAGAGACAAATTATACAGTAGATACGGCAGTGCCACAACACAAACAACTCTAAAATAACAAGAATTAAATTGCCACATTGTTTTCCTTCAGACCTTACAAAAAAAACAGCAAAACACACAGGTCAACGACATTTATCTGAAAATTTTCAAACATATCCTTTCGCAACGGCTAAAATTACGTTTAATAAAACATTTAAAGTGGATTTCTACCAAAATATCGAAGAAAACATGACTTCACAACGATATTGGCGCACGATTTGTTTTACATAAGGGTTATCATATCGTAAGTACTTAACATCGACATCCCTGTAAATTACTTTATGTGGAAATAAGGAGATTATTGGATAAGTTCATCGGCCGATCAAGGCCCGAGTTCAGTGGGCACATTGTCTCACGAGAATGATGCTTTGCATTGCTGGTGGCTCATAATACTTTTAAACAATATTTTGTTCTGTCTGTAATGTTTTATAGTAATATGTTTAATCCAGATGTCAATATACATATATAGGTATATGTTTTATTAGTGCTGTACTGTCTTGAAAAACTGATGAAATCATTAGTAGGTCTACAAAACGATAACGGTCAAAGTTTATTTTATACATTGTACTACGTACATTATATTAAGTATCTTATTACAAAGATGGTATTGTTTAATGCAAAATAAATTAAATAAACACGTAGGTGCAATGGATTTAGAACAAAAGGCGTTAGAACAATACACTTAATACTAAAATAAATGTGCCTTTATGAAATACGATTTACTGAAAGATATATTTTATTCCTAAACATTCTGTATATTAAATTTTCAAAATACAGACTTATAACTTTTACAATTAATTTCAATAATAATTTGTTATACATATCTTGCTTATCAAGACGAGTTACCCACACTAGGTTTATCTCCTATATCATGCGTTTAAAATATTCTACTACCGCTATTTAGATATTTTCTGCCACCAACTTTAATTTTTGTACATTTATTAGGGACGTAGATTGTAATTAGTACTCATAAAGAATAGTCACAGTGATTTATGAGTATGCTTTTGTAAAAAGTTTGTGTGTAATGCGAACGCGCATCGGAGCAGCACCCTCCTCGCCTATTCTGATCGGAGCACGCGGAACTCCGTTGACGCTGAAGCGATAAATTATCATAATGTATGCGTGTCAGGCTGCCACGTCTCCGGGTATAAACAGACACTATACTAACACGCAATTATTATAAGTCTTGATAAGTTCATGGCAGTACAAACATTTTTAGAAAATAATGTGTATTAGTTGTCACAATCCACAGCGATGAAGGAATGACGAAGAAGAATTTTACATTATATAAAAATACAATTAATTTGAACATGGCCGAAGAAAATATCCTAAAGCAACAAGTGTCTCGATTATAATATCTTTATAATAAAACAATTGATATCACATTGGCAGCCTCACAATATTAAAATCAAAATAATGTCAAATCATTCATTTCCTTGGCTTATGTCCAACATCAGCTACGCTCACAGAAATAAAACCAATAAAGTATGTGTGAACCACTCACAGAGAACCTTTGGTGAACTAAAGTTTATTACGGTACATTCGAATGAAGATACCGTTCAATTCGAAGTCTTTGATTAAAACTATTAGTCTTCATTCGTTCGCCACTAGGCAGAGATACAAAAATAGTCTTCAAGGAAGTCACATTATGTAATGTTTCCTTCGGGCTACCTTGTGGTACCTCGATAGAAATAGAAATAAATCCAGAGTGGGCAAGGAAAGTACACATCGTAAAAAAGTGTTAATAATTTGTAGGTATGATTGAACCAAAATGAGAATAGAAATCTGATACTGAAAGAATACTTAAACAACTATAAAACTTAGTTAAAACAAAAGAAAATAGTGTTTTAAAAGTGTAGACACAATTTATTTCTGAAATATTTGGTATCACGCGCGCTACATTATCGTTTATCAAAATGACAAACAATCATCTCATGGAAAACAATGGTGCTTGACGTTCTGGCTCGTCTAATTTTAGCTTTAAACAACGACCTTCCAATAGCCACGGCACATCTGAACATGAAGCCTCCCGAGGCTACCAGGAGGCCGTTTTACCCACGGGTGCTATACTCACACATCAAGCCTTTCCCCACGCACACACTCACTGCAACTCTCATATATATAGTTGACGTAGAAACTTCCATTGAAAACGCAGTTCCTACTCCTTCCAAAAAGTTTTACCAGCCATTCGATACAACCCTTGGGTTTCAACCGCGGAACATGATGCCGACGGTGTACTGCCTACGTCACTTGGATCCCTGGGTTTTGGGTCAGTAGGTCACGTGAAAGGACTGCAGCTGAACGAAGCGGAGGGGGGTATAATTTTTAAACCCAACATTGTGACGTCATTGTGCGAGCCTTGGACCCCTCCCGTGCCCCCGCGTAAATGATGAATGAATAGGTCGATTGGTGCTAAGTAACGCTAACTAGGTCACACCGCATTCAAATCAAATGTTACGGATGGAATACTTGCACGAACGAAACTATTTGGTCCTGGGGAACTAATAAGCTAGTATAAGGAGCCCTGGCCGCGGCAGCGTCTTTTAACACACAGGTCTTCAAGTAAATGCATAAATAAAAAATGAATTACAAAACAATAATAATTAATAGGTACTAAGGAGAATTATGTTTGAGAAAAAAATGCTTTTTAATTAATGATTTGTAGACCATGAATGATTTGTACAAAAATCAATTGGTACAATAAACAATTTTTAAAATATACTACAACTTTATATACTCGTAGATTACGTATACTTGTAGATTATTTAGATATTATTTGATACATAAAAATTATTATTACAAAGAAAAAATTAAAAGCTCCAAACTAAAAAAAACCACTAAATATTAAGAAATATCTCACTAGATCTTTTAAATTCCACAAAACTATTGGTTATTGAACCTATTGAACCGTGGTTTGCGTCAGTAAAATGCGCAAATCTCAACGCCTGCCGTGACCTGGTTTCTTTCACATTATTCAAGGCTTGGTAATGTCCTTCTCATCCAGTGCAAGTTACAATATAATGCGACCGGCTCTTTGGCTATTTGTATGACCAATTGGGGTAAATCGCTAGGATGAGGGCATAAGATTGCACAATCTACGACTGCACTACTTCGTTTTGTGTTAAAAAAGTGATTTTCAGAATATTTGCCAGTTGCCAATAGATATAATTTATGCCAGAAATATGTTGCTACAGATTTGTAAAATGTAAAAGGCATTATAATGCGTTTATTTTTTAAATAAAGTAAATTAATAAAATTAATATCATTTTTTTTTTGTTTTAACTCTTACGATTTAGGATCATACATTTATTTTATCAGTAGGTTACCTATCTCGAGATAACATTACATTGTATTCATAAATATACATTGTCTTTTCGACATTCAAGTACCTAATTTATATATTTATCTTTTCCCCTATAATACTTTTAATTGAAGATATTATGGGTAACAATTACCTGACAACGTGTTCAAAATATTCAGTACTTGGTTAATATCATTCCGCGAAGCAATATTTGTTCCAAGCGAGGATTGAACCCACGACCTGTAGCGTAGGCAGACAAGATAATGAAACACTAAGCCAAGCGAGTCTTAAAATAACTTCAGTTAAGGATGTGATCTAGGATAATAAAAGGGTCCCGCCCTAGTGGAAACTAGTTCTAAAGAGTAATCGCGGCCTTGGAACGCAAAGGGAAATTGAATTAACACGGATGGGTCATCGTCATTAAGATCCTGACAATCCTTCCCACTCCGCAAAAAGGGAGGTCATATACCATCTTTAAAAAAATAAAAGATGTGATCTATGAACTGTGGGCCTAGCATGAATCACTTTCGAATAAGTACTCGTATCGAAATCGGTTTGTGAATGGAAGATACTCGCTTCGTATATACTATTTAATTTATTTAATAACTTTCATCATATATGAGCGTGGCGAAGTAACAGCCGCACGGTTCGACCGATCAAAGGTTAAGCTGTGCTTGGCGCGGTCGGTCCGTGGATGGGTGACGAAGCATTTATTTCAGAAACTCTTAAAGAAATTCACTCAAACAATAGTATTATAATAGGATACCCATATCACAATGAATATAGGGCATGTAAAGTACTGCTAAAGATTGATAGGCTATTTTATAGCGATGTAATAAATACTGAGATTAGATTATAGTATACGGTACTACCGAAATAGTGAAAATAAACCATATTCTGATAAGCAGTAGCTCGTGGCTAAGTAACAGCCGCACGGTTCGACCGATCAAAGGCGCTTAACGCGGTCGGTCCGTGGATGGGTGACCATCTTTGTCACAGAGAGACTCCTCCGTGCCTCGGAAAGCACGATAAGCTGTTGGTCCCGGTTGTCATTTGTAGATGTTTGACAGTCGTTACGGGTAGTCAGAAGCCAGAAAGTCTGACAACCAGTCTTACCATGGGGTATCGTGTTACCCGGTAACTGGGTTCTGGAGGTCAGATAGGCAGTCTCTCCATGTAAAACACTGGAACTCAGCTGCATCTGGTTTAGACTGGAAGCCGACCCTAACATAGTTGGGAACTAGTCTTTTCCCAACTATGTTAGGGTGATGCCGATGCAGATGATGACGATGATAACTTTAATTATAAATACCTAAGTGATAAAAAGAAATGAAATTGACGGTATATATTTGTAAACCATGTATTTTATGGCAATACAATGTAACTTAGAAGAAACACGGAGTCGTTTTACGGCTAACGAAGATTTTCTTACTAGAGATGGAATTTTGACATAAAGTCCATACAACTAAAGTCAAGTACCTATCTCTAGTAAGCAAATCAAAGGATAGATATTGAAAATTACTTATCTTAACCATTAGCTGTTAAGAATCCGGTACGAACCCAGGACCCAAAACCGAAACCAGGTGGGAGAATTCCATTAGTATTTCCAAATCGACACATAAAAGGCCCAAAAAAAACACCCTCCTGTGACGAAATAGCGCAAAACTGTTTCATCATAACTCTTCAATCTGGGCAATGTGACGGAACACGAGACTGCTGACTCGTGATCCCTCGGTCACGCAGCGCCGAGCTTGCACAAAGGCGACTCCGAAGGAAAAGGCTTCCCTGTGACGCACGCACTTAACGTAACCACTTTATTTTCGAAATGCCATTTCAAAGTTTGGAGGTACATTTTTTTATACGGTACGGAAGTAATTGAAGTTAATTACGAAAATAGCTGCTTAAACTGACTAGATTTGTTGTGTAAATGTTGCGAAATTTTCTATTTTTTTACGTACCTCAATTTGGCACCATTGCGTTGAATAACAGTTTTTTTTTATATTTTTTCTCTATATTGAGCAATGATGCTGTTATAAAAGACTTTATTTATTTATTATCGCTGCGTTTATGGTAATCAAGATCTTAATAGCAAAGTAAAAATCATTGCAAAATATTTCCTTGTGAAAGACCACGGAATGGCTACCACTATTTACATCCATTTCTGCCCGCTTAGCAGCATAAATGCATTCTGGTTGAAGGGCGCCTACTAGTGTTTAAAAGAACCTGGGATGGCACTGGCATTATCCAAATGCGATTGCAAATATACAGGAGACATCGGCTAGCAAGTAATATAGCAAAGCAAGCTTCAATAACATAATACGGTACAGACGGTTTGAAACAATCCAATATACCTTATCTGAATACGTACTTAGATGCTGTGTTTCTCTACTCCTATTCAAGCGGATTCAACATGTCAAAAATATTTTATTTTATAGAATGTATGTAAATATTTCATATTCTTCATTAAAAAATACCACTTACCAAGCCTTTCAGACAAACAGTTGTCACGTGGACGTGTTTCCTCATACCTGTGAATTGTGAATACTTAGAAGTACAAAAGGGTGTCGCAACTGGCAGTTGTATTAAGAAACCGTCTTTCTAACGCGCCATAATTTATATCATAATCACGTTGGTAAAGATACTCAGAATGTTTATCAGACATTTGAAATTAAAGAAACGCTACTAATGAATATATTATATCGTAAATATACAAACGAGCACATGATTGGACCCCTGCTATGTTCGTGACCTAGACAACGTCAAATCAGTTGGTCACATTATTGAAAATCCAATACAGCTCTTAGTGACAAAACAATATTATATTAAATAATATATATTTCCAAGGAGATTTAAAAAGAAGAACATATAGGTATTCTAGATAAAATAACTAAATTAATTAGTATTTTGTTAGTAACTTGTCTTGTCATTTTAATTAAGGTTTCTCTAATCATTTTCTTAATCTACACATAAAGAGGTAACATTAATTGTAACATATAGTCCGGAAAGCTACGGACTCGTCGATTTTGGAATTCACTAATAGATTATCTTTATCATTATCTCTAAACGTTTGCTGGTCTACATTTTATGTGGAAAAAATGCGAGCAACGCCGCAAGCAGAAGCTAATTCTATGAATATATATCCAAAACTAGCTTTCCGCCCGTGGCTTCGCCTGCGTGGACTTTTTTTTTACACCTTGGGTTACATTATTCAAGTTTTAGTAAGGATCCCTAATTATTTCTAGAAATAAATATAGCCTATGACACTTCGTAAAGATGTTGCTAACTAATGGTGTTTTTTTTTTTTAAATCGGTCCAGTAGTTTTTGAGTTAAAACCCTACAAATAAATAAACAAATATTTCCTCTTTATAATATTAGTATAGATGATTGTCTGGTTAATGTAGGTTAATCAATTCCGAACTCCGTGATAAGTGAAACTAATACATTTGGTGACCATGAGTAGGACAAACATAATTAATATAAGTTATACAAAAACAAAGACAAAGTAATTATTTTTTTCACGCCCTAATATCCATCATGAATAAACGATCAATGTTTACGGTATTCGTAGCCAACAGCTACGGCGTAGTAAGCGTTGGCGTACTACGAGCTACGAAAACAACATTCAAGCTTGTTAGAAAAGTTATTGTGGTTTTAATTAGGATGAGAACATGAATGGAAACTTGAATTAATGAATTACATTCTTTTAAAAATCTTACATTTTTAAAAGATTTTTAATCTCAAGATTAGGTAATGGAGGCTAGATAAGTCAACATAAAAAAGTTTTCTAACACCTACAATCAATGCGAAATCGCCACATATTATATAAGCATTTCATTCATACTAAGACAGTAAATCATTATTAAAAATGTAGGTATGTAAGAGGTCATTACTCATAAACAAAACATTTCCATAAAAAAAATGACAATGACCGCGAAACTAAACTTGTACCCACCCGTCTACTTAGTAATCAAAATATTTAAGTAACAACTATCATGTTCTGCCTTTTCTTAACTCTTCGTGATTTGGGTCAAACAACGGAGATAACATAAGTGGGCAGATTGATAACACAAACTTGTTATTCCTCCTTAGAAAAGTGACGTCACGTTAAGTACCGAAATTAGATAAACAAAGCTGTTAATTGCGACTAATCTTCAAACAGAGACAATTATTTGAACATGTAAACAATACCGATTGTGCTTGATAATAAGATAATATAATCGGTTTCACATAAATGTGTCCTCATAACAGACATAATATAATTCAACAAATAAATTAACTAATATTAGGAATGCGAAAGTGAGTTTGTTTGTAACGCTTTCAAAATAAAATGACTAAACCGATTTGGTTGGAATTCTTTAAGTCAGAGTGCTTTTAGTGGTTCCCTCGAGACGGAGAGAAGAGTTTGTTCTTTTGTTTGTTCCGACGCAATTAATAAAACTCAAGTATTAGTAATATTAAAAAAAAATATTTTGCTAGAAACTTTTGAGGAATTTTACCTACTTAATAAGGACGGCTTCTTAATATAATGTCTTTTTTTTAATATAATGTTCATGCCGCGACTCCTCCGTACGTGCTGTCCTCCTTAAAAAGCACGTGAATTCATTGGTTTGAAAGTTGTTATGGGTAGCTCGATCCCGAAAGTCCGCCAATCCTTGATTGGATTTTGGAAGTCAAATAGGCGGTAGCAATACTGGTTTTACCTGCATCTAGTTAGACTGAAATTTGACCCCAATCCAAGTGCCCAAGTCCAAATCCCAAATTGGGAAAAGGCTAGACAGATGAAGATCATTTAACGCTTCAAGTAAATATATCATCATCAATATATAAATAAATCAATGCCACTTTTCGTTGTAATTTTATAACTCAAGAACGGGCTCACCTAACTAAGCCAAATGTTTAGGCTTTGTTCGGACTATTTAGTAGATGGTTTATGTGAGGTTTGCACAAAATCAGTCGAGCGGTTCATCTATATCTATCTTCTTCTATACTTATAATAAATCTGTAGAGAGGTCAATTCTGTACATGAAATATATTTCCAAAATAACTATCACTAATCACCCCATTAGGGATCGATACTGATGCCAAAAATGCAATCAGTAAAATTTTTGTCTGTCTGTCTATCTGTCTGTCTGTCTGTCTGTCTGTATAAACTCTATAGAAACAAAAACTACTCGACGGATTTTAACGAAACTTGGTACAATTATTTGTCATACTCCTGAGATGGTTATAGTATACTTTTCATCACGCTACAATCAATAGGAGCAGAGCAGTGAAGGGAAATGTTGTCATTTTGTTTAAACGCGTTAATCTCAGGAACCGCTGGTCCGATTTAAATAATTCTTTCAGTGTTAGATAGTCCATTTATCGAGGAAGGCTATATATCATGCTAAGACCGATAGGAGCGGAGCACCACTATTCCACGCGGACGAAGTCGCTGGCAGAAGCTAGTCTTTAATTTGAATTCATATAGACCACGCGGGCGAAGCCGCTGGCGAAAAAGTAGTTGTTTATATACAACGAATATCTATCAGATACATTAAGTATGTATTTAGCACAATGTTTAAATGTAAATGATATCACTAATCCGTATTCTCATCTAATAAACAATTTTATTGTCAGAAGAAACAATTAGTTGTTATTATCTGCCGCCTCATTGTTAGCGGATTATGTGTTTAGGCATAATAACTATAAATTAATTAATCAAATTAACTAAGTTATATTATTATGTTGCTTATGGACGTCTTAGACGATAGTAGTGAAGGACACAGATTACTTTGTGTGAGTTTGTAAATTAACTTTATCGATATGTACCACAACTCGAGTGAATTTAATCGTATGTAGCATGATCGGTTACACACATGCGTCATCCTTCCATGCCATTCACGAAGATGTAGATAAAGGAGAAAAGAACAATCGTAAAACCTATTTGAATGATCGAATCAATTTTTAGGTTATAACTAATCCTTAATACATAATATGCTTACTATATAAATGCGAAAGTTTGTGAAGATGTATGTATAAGTGATTGTTACTCGTTCACGCAACAACTATTGAATGGATTTGGATGAAATTTAGTACACACATAGTAAAAAAAAAATGATCTGGGTGCGCAAAGTAGTTCCCTCAGGAAGCGGGTGAAACCGCTGACAACAGCTAGTAATATTATAAATGCGAGAGTGTGTCTGTTACCTCTTCACGCTACAACAGCTGAACTGATTTACATGAAATTTGGTATAGGGATAGCTTGAACCCTTAGGAAGGCCATAGAGTACTTTATTTTCGGGTGCGTTAAGTATATCCGCGGGAGCAAAACCGCGGGAAACAGCTAGTTCAAAATAATTCTGTATTTTTTATACACAGACGGTATAATATTATGTAATCTTTTGCCGTAGACATGGATACAAAACAAATTAATTTTCCCTATATTTAATATTTTACGTCGTCGTCAATATATGTGTACCTACGTTTATTCAATTACACCTACTCTTCAAAAAAAGTAAAAAGTACAAACAAAATTGTATATGAAAAATCTTTACACGTTCTTTTTCCGTCAAAAATACTGGAAATTTATATCAGCTAGTCGCTAAAAATATCATAATTTATCTTTTATTTATTTCTAAATCTCTTAGTTGTTTACTGCTTGGTCGTATTTTCCTACGCATTACCCTGTTACGCCCACCCCTGTTTTATTCTAAGACCAGAATTACATAAAACCCCTCTGTCTTACTGTTTCTTTCATGTCCGAGCAGAAATTCTTATAGTTCCTCGTTTAAATGCACGCGGCTCGCCGCCTGTAAGAATTCAACCCGTGACGCCAGTGGTGCTCAAAGCTGAGTATAAAGTATTAGAGATGAAGGGGTTATCCCTTGCGACGGGGCCCTCCCACTGGGCCATAGCCTGCCGGGGCTGCGGGACGTTCGAAAGAGATACCGCGCCCCCGGAATACAAAGGGCTGAGGAAGGAACATGGATGGGTTTCAGTCAGTAAGAGTCTGACACTCCCACCAGCCCCACCCACGGTTATTTGATGATTTCCCATCCGAAAAAAAAAAGGTTTAAAGGTAGGTCCCTTTTTATAAAAGTATATTTTAAGAAATATGTGTTTGTCAACAACATTTTTTTTGCCATGATTTCTTTTCCTCATCCAACACAGGTAAATTTGTATTCAAAAACAAGTTGACAGGATATGATGATAACATTCATACTTGTTAGTACTTCCTTAGCGACGTAAACTCAGGGTCGGACTTTCCCAAACAACTTCGTCTACCCATATGGAGTTGATTTTACTCTACTTACCCTTATAGAGAACTAGCTCCCCGCCAGCGGCTTCGCCCGCGATATTTTAGCTAATGGATACAAAAAAAAAACTTGACAAATTATATACTAAAACCTTCCTCATTAATCACTCACTATTAAAATCAAAAACCGTTGCGTAGTTTTAAATATTTAAGCGTACATAGGGATATAGGGACAGAGAAAGGGACTTTGTTTTAAACTATGTAGTGATAATTATTTTTAGTTAAAAGTAAACGTCAAACTTTTCTCGAGGTTCCAGTTTCAAGACCAAACCCGTGAAATTACAGACGTTATTTCTAAGTTGAATATGAGCAAATTAATGAAAAACTATGTTTGATAGGGATACATTTATATTCCTCTTAAAATACCAGATTCCATAAACTCACATTCAAATTTTCATCTCCTAGGTACTTGTATATTTAAAACACTCTCAACCCGTATTCTTTTGTATTGAACTAGAACTCCTACTTTTTAAATTAATCATTCTGATTACAAAAATGACTTCTATGCCAATTTTCATTCTTAGTGGATGCCTTCGCCCTTTGTTTTTCGAGTCCATCCGACATATTTACACATCCTAACTTGTGAATACATGATTTATATAAAATTAACTTGCACTAGACACTTAGGATAAAAAAAAATACTTTGAAACTCACTGTTTTTCCGCCACGTTTTGTTGAAAAGAATTCCTAGACCATGCCGCTCACGTCCTAAAGGATATACATCATAGTACGTATATATTGTTATATACGTTCTTAACTACTTTTCTTGCATCTACATATTTACGTAGAACTATAATTACAATTAAAATTATTTAATGGTATCTACGGAGAGTAAACGGTTAAAATTATGCAGTACTGACACTTTGTTTAATCATAATAATAACAGCCGCTACGTCAGCGAACGTGATGATGCGCAATAAGTCAATAATGTACAGAATATTATCTAAAAATATAATAAAACATGCTATTAGAAAAACTTCCACTTAGTGCGCATACAGTCTATAAAGCTTAATTGTGAGTAAAAATATTATAGAAAAAGGATTGGAGAAAATACAACGTTCTAACTGAAAGCTAATTTTAGTGACGACTAAATCATGAACTTGATATATTTATATAGTAATCATTTTTGGTGCAACTAATAAAAACAGTGATTCTTAAAAATAGCATTGTATGAACAGCCGACGCTTGTGAGCAGAAAAGGAAAATTACGAAAACATAATAAACAAAAATATTTCTTTTAAAAGGTTTTAAACATGAATGACATTATTTCACAATCTGCCAGGCACAACTAGCCGAACAACGGTGGGGTAAGTTATTTTTATTTGTCGATGAAGGGAGCAGGCGGGCGGCCGCGTGCCTGCAAACGTGACCAGACGCACTCCGCACTACCGACGTTACACCATGCGCCTTTGTTTCAAACCTTAAAATTTAATAAATTAAAAGATCTCAAAATGTATAAACCATAACTTAATATATAAGAGAAATGAACATTCTTCACTCAAAAGAATGTAATCATGTAGAAAAAACAGGATTTAATTTTCTTTTGAGTAAAGAATGTTAATTTCTCTTCGAAACTAAGTTCATGGTTAGCTAAATATATTGGAGAGTTTTAAAGCAAGGCCTAGTATTTCTCCTCGACCCTGGATACGACCTTAAAACCGGTAGCCATGTAAGAGGGTGCTTGTTACGACTGAACCAAGGAGGCGTGTCGTCTAGGTCATCACAAACTTTCTCGAATATAAACTAAATAAGATTCAGGGCGAAGTGACACTGATCTCTGAGTATGACGTCAATTTGAGATAATAGCGTATAACACAATATTATCGGGCAAATTAACATTTGATTCATTTATAATCGCGTTTGTCTCAAATAACGTACGCAGTTTATTTAAATTGATGAGTGATGAATAATGACCATATTACAATAATAAATTGACCAGTATGTGTTAGCTTGACGAACTAGCACTAACAAGACGTTTTGTTATTTGTGTTTGGCTGGGTTTAACCTTAAGCCGTTATTGTTTTAATAGAGCACATCTTAATACAAGTCTTTTGAACTCTCCTTTTAGATGACATATAATACAAAACCATAATAATATTTGTGGCTAATTGAAACATCGATTATTATTGCATTGAATTCTTATTCCATTGACTGTTCGGCGTATTGAACTCTACTATACTTCTATTGGAGTTCAAACTATTGGGAACGATATTTCCATATGTTCATAGAACCCAAGCCTAGCTTTGAGCTGATGACAGATGAACAATAAAAGCAATAGTTTATATATAGCGTAACAATGAACTTAACAATTACAGCATTTCAATTGTTACGCATTCATATATTATGTGAATTAATGCTGAAATGTCACTCACCTTGTGTCAACCTATTACAGCTTTTGTATCTTTTGTATAAATGAGTATTATGAGTTTATTGTCACAATTAACGCCATACATTACCATAATAGTTAAGTCCAAGAAGCTCTTTAAATTTAATAATTCACTCGAACACTTGTTATTCTATTCCATTCTTGTTAACAATGATTCCTTATTTAAATAGTTCTGGTAATTTTATAGGCTCATTGATTGAGGAGCTCGTGGCTAAGTTACAGCCGCTTGGGTCGATCGATCAAAGAATAAGCTGCACTTGATAGTGTCGGTACATACATAGGTGATCATTTATGTCTTATCAAGACCCCTCGATGCCTCTGAATGGTCCCGGGTGTAATTTTTAGATCTTTGACAGTCGTTACGGATAGTCAGTCGCCTAACAAACAGTCTTACCTAGGGGTATCACGTTACCCGGAAACTGGGTTGACAAGGTCAGATAGGCAGTCTTTCCAAGAAAAACTGGTAGTCAGCTTGATTTGGTTAGACTACGCCGATCCCAACATAGTTGGAATGGGAAAAGCATATCATGAATTTTCATTTCATATAAATACATTAGTGCTATTTAATAATCCTCCTGACCCCCACCAAGTGTCCTCAAACGTGAAGGTAACGCAGCCAGCTCTTTAATCTGTTACTATGAAAGTCATATAGCGCAGTCCAGAAACTTTAATAATATGTCATAAAGTGAGCGATACATATGACGTGGCCGAGTAAATGGAGCTAGGTCATGTCGTAACCTTAGATGGGAAAAAATTTGATGTTCACTGTGGCTGGAACATTATGACCCAGATATGCTGGATGAAGGCGGATAAACGAACTGACACACTGTTTATCTTATTCTTTTCGCGAGTGAGATATTAAGACTGTAGGTACACCAACACAGAGAATAATAATATTCCTTTACGATAGAAAACATCAAAGATGCTGCTAATAACAACTTTCTACGGACATTTTTTATTTTAGCTGTTGAAGACTATATTCGTATTATTGATGCTTCAACCATTATCCTAATCTTCTTCTTCTATCTATACTTATAATAAATCTGTAGAGAGGTCAATTCTGTACATGAAATATATTTCCAAAATAACTATCAGGGGGTGATTAGGGATCGATACTGATGCCAAAAATGCAATCAGTAAAATTTTTGTCTGTCTGTCTGTCTGTCCGTCTGTCTGTCTGTCTGTATAAACTCTATAGAAACAAAAACTACTCGACGGATTTTAACGAAACTTGGTACAATTATTTGTCATACTCCTGAGATGGTTATAGTATACTTTTCATCACGCTACAATCAATAGGAGCAGAGCAGTGAAGGGAAATGTTGTCATTTTGTTTAAACGCGCTAATCTCAGGAACCGCTGCTCCGATTTAAATAATTCTTTCAGTGTTAAATAGTCCATTTATCGAGGAAGGCTATAGGCTATATATCATCACGCTAAGACCAATAGGAGCGGAGCACCACTATTCCACGCGGACGAAGTTGCTGGCAGAAGCTAGTTCTAACTAATATTCTAAATGCGAAAATCAGTTTATTTGTTTGTTACGCTTTCACGTTAAAACAACAGAATCTATTTGGATGAAACTAGGTACAGAGATAGTGGGGCCCCTGGAGACGATATTCATCATCAGCCTATATATTGTCCCACTGTTGGGCACAGGCCTCTTCTCATATAGAGAAGGCATGAGCATTGATCGGCGACGATTATAGGCTATTTTTTATCCGATACTCTCGGGACGCGGGTGAAACCGTGGGAAATAGCTAGTATTTTTATAAATTGTATTATTTTTGGTGTTTAAAATATTTGATCTGAAACTAATATGTTACTAGTAGTTTATAATTTAAGATGTTCAAAATAATTTATGTTAATACTGATGTGACTTTTCCAAATTCTTAAATACTCTCTAAGTATATCTTACAATAAATCATGTAATCGCGAGGAAATCTAAACTATAAAAGTCTAAAGTCACCAAACCACCTTGAGCAAGCGTGGTGATCAATGCTTATTCCTTCTCTGTGTGAGAAGCGGCCTGTGCCCAGTAGTGGGACATTATATAGGCTGATGATGATGATTGATTTTAATTTCTATCATGAAGGGGGAGTCCTATGTTCAACACCGATCATGATAAGTTGGATGGCAATGCTGCAATTCCTGAATCTTAATTGATTTGAAACAAATTGTGCAGTAGGTACGTTCAGTGAATATTTTCATAGTTTGAACCTTGGGAGTTCCGGCTGCGCTCTCTAAAGGGCACGACCCAAGCTATTCGTGTCAAGGATTGTTCTTTATATAGACCGTTTGAATTTGCTACTTGCATCCTAGGCTTTATTGATTTTAATTGGCTGAGGCTAGATAATAGTATCCAACTCATCATAATCATCATCAAATTTTACTTCATTTAAACTTTTACGTATGAGGATATCACAAAACTGCAACAATTTATTATAATTGCCATATAAATCGCAGAAGGTAAGCTTTTGTTTAAAAAGGATGTTTGTGACTATTGAGGATATTTATAACTATAGGTGTATTGATGCAGTACGTTGGATACTCGTTCGCAATGCGGAATCGGTTTGCTCGACAGCTATGACCAACAGTGTTATGGAGTTTCTTGCCCGTTCTTCTCCATAGGAAACTACTGTTTGGAATGGGCAACTACGACTTTCAAAAGTGCTTGTTATTAAGCCTAATTGAAATAAATGCTGGAATAGCTTAGCAAAGAAGGTTCATTCATATGCTATCTCTAACCTTCACATAATCTACATACATCCATAATATCAAGATAGCTGTACTCGACTGCTTTCTTGGTCTAGTGGTTGGACACGCGACTGCACTGAACGGGGTCTCGGATTCGATTCCCGGTTCAGACCGACATCGCTTTGAGGGTTGCAGTTGGCGTTGATACATTTATTGCCTGGGAGAGTGGGCACGTTAAGCCTTCGTCCACGGCTGGTACCTTGATAACAGTCGTTGTTACAATTCCATGTCAAAGTATGTCAAGTAGGTTTGAAAAAACTCTAATACCAGGACTTTTAGGTTAGTAAACCTCGAGTCCATGTGTGAAGTAGTGAGAATTTTGTTGACTTTCACATAGAAAGGATAACATACATAATGGAAATAATATTTGTCTTATAGAAATAATATGTTTATTGTATTATTATTTTTTAAATTGTTGCAAAACTTTTAAAAGAGAAATGTAATCATTAGCACAAAATGTCTCACTTGAATTCATCAAAAGTTTTAATTAAAATGAGTGCACTGTTTTTGTAAATGTTTTTTTTTTAATAATGTCCTGATGATGGAACACTATCATCTTATGTCTACTGTGCAACCGATACAAATATCGTTAAGGTAAACATAGTAACAGAGTGAAATGACCTCCAGCGTTACATCCAGTACTGCGGCCTCGATGATAATTGTATATCTGAGGAGGGAAGGTGAGGTGGAGTGCACCCCGAGCCTGTGATCTAGTTTTGAATGGGCTCGCGGAGGCTCTCAGGTGACGTCATGGAGGCGTAACTGTGACGTCAACGCTGGAAACTAGGCCGCGCGGTCAACGACCGCGTCCTCCGCTGCACAACCAACACCACCGTCCTTGGAGGCTCGCTCGAACGGTGGTAAGTCTGAAATCACATTTTTTCGTCAATCACCTCTACATTTTAACTGAATAAAATTATGAAAATGATTTACAATATTAAACATTCTGGAAATTTACTACACTTTTATTTAGTTTTCCAATTCCCGGGACACACCGACATCGCTTAGAGAGTTTTAAACATTTTCACAAAACAGTCCGGAGTCGGCGCGGAGAGGTGTGTTACAATGAAACGATAAATTCTATGGTTTTACGCACTAAATAAATAATTAAAACCTATATTTACGACACCGCCAAATCATAGATTTCCCACAGAGTTTATTTTTTTCAACATATTTCAACAGTAAATTCAGTACTTTATTGCAAATTCATAAAACAATCGGACACGTGTGCTAAAAATGTTCTAAAAAATACAATTTCAAAATTCTCACTTATAACTTTAAATTGATTTTGAACACATGCTCTCGAGTTTACAAATTCGATTGTATTGTGATTGGTTTATTCAAATCCGAATTTGTAGTTACACTAATATTTTCGTTTCGTAGAGTTATTCTGTTTGGCCTGGGGTCCCTACCCACCCTCCTGTTTCATTGAGGCTGCAAACTAGGTCAGAGCTTGCAGCAGCAGCCCGGGCCCCGCCTCCGATCGATGCCCCGGCGTCAATGAGCACCAGCCCCGGAGCCCAAGTACCGCTAACTATAGCCAACGCCAACTGCCTATAAATAGACCCCAAGGCACTGCGCCATATTTGATATTTCAGAATGCACGCTACTATTTATGGAAGCTACAGCCTACTTTGTTCCGGAGCCCTCGCTTAAATGTACGAGGTAGACTTACATGACGTCATAACAATATTTAATACTGAGTGCCAAGCACTCAACTGTGGTTGAGACTCCATCACACCTCTCTCTCAGTATGTGAAGGTGCATAGTGAAGTATAATAATTACTTCATAGCCTGTAGAAACGATTTTGTACATCGTAGTTGGAAGTTTTAAGGTTTCACGATGAAGATAAACTACTACATAAAATAATACCGCATCCTCATCGTTGTCAATGAAGTCGCAAGCAGAATCAAATATTTATCAGTTTTGTTAATAGGTACAGTGTTTATAACATAAAAAAAACTTGTTACAAAATACAAAAAACCACTTCCAAAAAAACTGAATAGAGAAAAATAACATGAAAAGGCAATGCTGAAAGGTTAAACCATCGCTCTGGAAGTTGATGGCAAAATGCACACAAAAGTAACTTGGAGAGTCGATAGATTTTCTAAACGCGAATGTTTTGTGAGCATGAGTTTATGTATGGTAATTTAAAACTCAGCCATAAATAAATAACTGAACTGATTTAGATAACACTTGGCACACATAATAAAATAGTTCTGGATTTGAAATAAAGGGTTCTTCGAAAAAGTAACGTGCTGTTAAGGCATATGTTCAATTAACCGCATGAAAATGGCGAATACACTTTGATATTCTTAAACTATACTTTATTTTAAAAGCATTTGATAAATGTCGATTCAAAATAAACAAATATTGTGATGTGCAATGTAGTATCAGTTACAAATCAATGAATAAGTTAATTGAATGATTCAAATGTAATAATTCAATCTTTAGAAATAAAATAGGTAAAAAAAACCGACTTCAAAAAAAAACTAAAAAGTATTAAAAAGTATAAATAACTTAATAAAGATTTAACACAAACCTAATACCTTTAATATTAATAAAACACCATTATTTGTATGTGTTACCTATTGACAGGTTTAAAGTCGGTGCCAAGCCAAATGTAATAGTGTTACTCATTCAGGTATTAAAAAGTTTTCATCTGTTTCACATTAATTCACATTGTTCTTTAAGTTTATTTACGTAGGTTAATCTTTAGGAATTTCATTTTGTTTAGGACTTGGCACCGACTTCAAACCTGTCAATAGGTAACACATACAAATAATGGTGTTTTATTAATATTAAAGGTATTAGGTTTGTGTTAAATCTTTATTAAGTTATTTATACTTTTTTAATACTTTTTAGTTTTTTTTTGAAGTCGGTTTTTTTAAACGTAGTTTTTTTAAATTTATTTTTTACTTTTTAGTGTCTGTAATAAGTTGCTCTGTAAACTACAGTATTTTTTACAGGATTTTTATAGATTACATAAGGAAGGCTATAACATTTCGTTGTTTTTATTGTCATAATTATATGTTAAATAGTTTTTTTTTAAGTAGCTATGGGTAGGCCTACGAAAGGTGCAGCTTTAAACAATATAGATCAAGAAACGGGAACGGAAAATATAAATCGACTCCGAAACAATTACGTCATCGATGTAAACAAAAATGTAAAAAATGTTCACAAAATGAAAACTACTGGGCCAAACCATGTGAAATTTTTATGGGACCAAATGGCATCTATTCCGCATCAAACTAAAAAAGAATCACGTAAATCGGATCATAAATCTCAGCGTAATCGGTGTACATACATAGAAAAAAAAAAAAAAAAAAATACCGATCGAATTGAGAACCTCCTCCTTTTTTTGAAGTCGGTTAAAAATAGGTAGCTAATACCGAAAAGAAACCATGAACGTACTACATATAAATTAATTTTATATATAATTTTTTATGTCTAAATAAAAGTAGTACCTAAATTCTCGTTACCTCGCGTTTGCAGAAAACTAACAATATTACACAGACAAATCTTTTGCTTACGCTTGACATTTCAGTCAGACTCGGTCCAAGCACCTTTGTACGAGCACAAGCCTAGCATTCTGTTGTTCTACCGTTTGAGTGAATGCACCCGTGTCGCATTCACTGAGTTTGCGTCACACAGGTCGAAGATGCGTCAAAGTATCGGGTTTAATAAACTACGAAAACAATAGGCTAGACTTTGTTCCTTTATGGGTATAGAATAATTTCAGTTTTTCCCAGGAAAATGTTCAAAAAGTCTGCTTGATAAATTGTTACTGGTGGTGTTCTTTGCTGATATACACACTAATTAGGAGTCACTTGATCAAATCTAAGATAAAAATATCTAGAAAAATATATTTACAAACATATCCAATGTTATAGGCCGTACTGCATTGTTCTATTCTGCAGTCCATAACACATTAATTCTCTCACCTACACCCCAACATGTGTAAAGATTAAATATTAGTTATCTTGCAAAGATCAGTCCAACGGCAAAACTGGGTTAAAGATAGTTCCCTGCTGTGGGTACTATTGAGGCTACAAGCTATTATTGAGGGAGACCTCCTCGAACTTTCTATCTTTAGACGAGAGCTTCTAAGTTCAGTGCGGACGATGACACATGTGCATTTGTAATTAAAATCTTAAACGAAAATTAATATTTTTTGTTTTTGTTTTGTTTAAAAAGTAGCAAAATATAATTATTAGGTATATTTACCTACTGTTCAAAACAAAAAAAAAGCAAATTATTTATTTATCACTGCTTTGTTAGTTTTTGACAGCGGTAAGTTACATTTATTGTTTTAATGACACTTATAAACGACCCTTAGAAATAAAAATCTTAAAAAAACAAAGTGGCATCTAACCCGCGACGCCCTATCGATGTAGGTCGCCAAAGCATCGTCGTCGCCCGAGGGCCCTTAACTGGAAGACAAGGCATTGTGATACCGAGAAAAGACAACCTATTCGACAGCTCCGCAGAAAAAAATGTTCTATTTTTGAAACATTATCAAATTTTGACGCAAGAATTCGGCGAAGTAAATGGAGGAATGAATATAATAGGTACGTACAACGTACGCTAATTAAAAATATAAAAACTTTATAGGTACTTAGATGTCTCAAAAATTAGAAGTTACTTGGCCTAATTCTAGCATCAACTTCTTTGTTTAAATAATCTCATTATTTCGTCTGCCTAATTTTCTCGAGCCTAAAGCGATCGTGGTATCAAAAGTATGAAGGGCAATAATTTAAAATTAAATAAATAACAAGTGGGAGTGGGACTCTCGCACCGAAGGTCAAAATTATATGTAATTATTTTTTAAGGAAACATAGAATCCATGGGCTTAAAAAAATATGGCAAAAAAGATTATGAATTTCTATTTGTTGAAAAAGATATCTAAAAAGCAAACAGTATTAAAAATATTATTAAACGTTATTTATATGTCCATAAAATTTAAAGTTTAATGTACAGGATTCTATTTAATTTGTTTATTTAAAGTACATTCTCTATTGAGACGGTGTCGGGACACTCTATGACAAGGAACGTGCGAAGAATGCAACCTCGTGCGTCACCACCTAACAATGAGCCTGTAAGCGAACAGAGACACGTGTTAACATCTATTAGCAGTGTCTAAGATAATTTTATCAAGTCATTGATACCGACAGAATTTAAAAGCATGTTGTTTCTACCTGAATTCAGGTCGACTACGCTTCATAGATTCTGTTTCGCAGGTTTAAGCCAATTTTTAAGCACAAGGTAAATGATGTTCCGTGCTTTATCAAATATAATAATAGGCCTATAATAAATAAATATAATAAATATCTTTGGACAATTTCACACAGCGCCATCTAGCCCCAAAGTAAGCAATGCAAGCAAGCATGCTTGTGTTATAGGTGCTAGCTTAACGGATATACTACTTATATACTTTTTTAAATACATACATATTATAAATACATACATAGTAACACCCAGACCCGTCACAGAAATTAAAATTCATCATTATATCATTAAAATTCATCAATATTGTTGATAAATTTTTTAGTCAATACAGGTTTTTTAGTCAATACAGTTTTTTTCGGTGTCTTTAGTCTTTGTTGAGCAAAGCGGTACAAACCAAAGAATACAAATATGTAAGCCAAAAAGTACAATAAACATAATCGAAGTAGGTAACCAAATTATGTCAATGCGGAAATTTTGGCGGCCTTAAAAAACTTAAAAGCTAGCTTTGATGTCACAATACAAAGCGCCAAGAACAGAAACAGGGTCAAATTCTCAAATATCAAAATAATAACTGACGAGTACTTTTTTCAGTTTCCCTGTGTCATTGACCGGTAAAAGTCAATTACCTATACTCCCGATAAATGGGTCAGTAAAGTTTGGATACCCTAAGGTAAAGGCCCGGGCTCCATCTGACGGTAAGGCATCATTAACTTGAGAAGGAAAAATAAAGTCTACCAGTAACAGGATACAATTATACATTCGTTGAATAAATAAATTGCCTTAAAAGAATTTAGCGAAAAAAAAAAAATATTGGGCAATTAGGTATTAGTATTATATTGTTATTGTCGTTATGTTTAGGTCGCACCAGCAATACCATATAAAACGGCTACTCCGATATGGATGAAATTTGATATGGAGATAGAGGAAACCTGGGTGACTGTTTAAGATTTTTCAAGTTTCTTTGGGACGCGGGTGAAACGTCACTAAATAGATTAGACTAGTAATACATCGTCCAGTTTTTTGGTAGCTTGTATATCTGTATATAAGTTTGTTCGAACAGCAGCGTCTCGCAAAAAATAAACTTGTGCAATATTGATGAATTATTCGTCTCGTCCGCATGAAAGTTCTTAAGCGTGTGAGCCACACATGTTTGACAAGAAAAGTTCTTACGAATTATGATAGAACAGGACATCCGTCCAGGACCTGATCCTGGCCGTAATAGCGTCACGGTCGCAGAAATTGCTCGATGCACAAAGCCATGATTAGCGATTTTTGTATGTAAGCGAATATATTATGTCGATAGTGACGAGAAGAATAGCTCAGGCATTACGATTACGATTTTGACCGGTATGAATGTATTTATGCATGTGCATCTGCTCCCTCATAGTTTCAAAACTATACCTTTTAAAATTAGCCAAATGAGGTATGCCGTGTTGGGTATCACATAAAAGGGCTTATTTATAAACAAAATCGTTCAAAAGTAGATCCATTCATTTAAGGCACGTGAAACGCTTTTAACTAGCTTCCTGGAAGTTAAATAAAAGCTTTTAAGCTCGAGGTAGTAAATAACATCGGTAATAATAGACACACAACAACGTGGAATATTTTGCGGTTTGAACTCAAATAAATAGAACAGGAGACGGTTGATGAACCGCTGATTAAGATACGAATTATCTTGTCTAAATATAATTTATGTTTTAATGTTTATAGGCAAAGGATTGGTAGGTATACAACACAGATGGACTTTAATCTATAGGATAATTATTTTCATTGTAATGGTTACAAAACCTTAGCATAGCCTTTATCCTATAGCGTAGCCTTTTCCTAACAATGGCGAGAAGAACATAGGATTATGAGAATTCGAATTGCGAGAAGGCCACTGCTCCAGAGAAGAAGAGAATAGGCAAGCCAAAGACAAGCTCAAAGTTGAGAATTTGAAATTCCTACTGATACTGTATTAACATGGTCGACCTATGACATACCTACTCCAATACAAACTTATATTTATCAAACAAAAAAGTGCAAATGAATATTACATGTATCCATATATAAGACAAAACAGTAAAACTAACGTACAACTCTAACGTACCAGTATGTACTTATTCTATGATCCGAACATTTCAAACAACAAAGGTCTCCGTTAGTAACTAATTATTTTTCTTTTGAGGATGAAAATCGTTTTATCTTGTCTACGCTTGATTTCCGAAAATTCCCCTTGTATTTACAGGGGAGTTTAAGAGGTCATTGACAGTAGTACAAATATATCTACACGTATACAGGATATAACAAAAACTTAATATAAACTTGGCCTGTCGAATTACTTTAGATATTCACGGGGTTCCTATATGTACTTGGTTGATAAAACTTTGTTCAAGCTACATTATAAATTGCGCTACAGGATATGGCATTCCTTTGTTTCTGCGTATAGATAAAGTCGTAGGTAACTTTAATAATGTGATTTTTTCTGTAGGTAGATATAGAGGACATTTATGAAGGTAGATAGGTAGTACACATGTTTTGCACATAATTAAGCACGTGATTTAATTTACTAACTTTCAACATCTAGAGCTAGTAAAAACCAGAGGACTAACCTCTTTCTTATAGAAGGAGTTATATTATAGGTAAAAAAAATATTACGCAAGTCTAAGGGCCGTTTGCATGGGCTTCGGAATGTTCGAAATGGTTACCGCAACCCTGGAACACAAAAGGCAATAAAATGAACACGGATGGACTTCAGTCAGTAAGAGTCTTCCTGCTCCGTCGAGAGAGGGAGGAATTAGAAATCATTGACTTTTCTTAATATACAAAGGACTTAAACTAATCCAACCTCAATATTTGCGCTGTAAAAAGAGAATATGAATTATTGCAATGAAAAACCGGCCAAGTGCGTGTCGGGCCACGCGCATTAGGGTTTCGTAGTAGATCTTAGTTAGTCAACTATAACTCTGTAACCGCTTAAGCCTACTTAGCCGTGATAGTTTTCCTTGCACTTAAAAGCTAGATATTTCACAAATCTTAACAGAAAAATGGTCTTTGTACAGCTTAATATTTTTGGAAGACCTATCGAAAGATACCCCACATGAAGGCACTAGGACCAAGAACCTGTGAGCTATGCCGCGGACAGACAGAAAGACAGACGGAAATGGCGAAACTATAAGAGTTCCTTGTCGGACTACGGAACCCTAATAAGGGCTACTGCCAGCACCAGCCACCCGTACTGGGCAGCTGATGAGCTGCCCAAGACTGGGATGCTCTTTGGGGGAGAACTTTTTGCTGCAGTGGACAGCGATATAAGATATTTGTCGTTAGATATCCTATACAGTACTTCGCATCGCACAAAGCACTCCTAGAATGATATCAACCTTACATTATCATAAGTGCCTAAGTTTATATATTAATTTATCGTCATAACATAAAAGGTTCTAAAGAATCATTGATGTCATGTTCATATAGCGTACTTTATTCACAGAGCGCATCAATCATCCCTTTGAACATCTTTATCAAATGTCACTTGCTTACAAAACCGCCTTCACCCAGCTAAACGGTTAAAGTAACACAGATGATACAGAGTCATTGACTTTAACGTACGTATAGTATTTAGGGGGCGTCCATAAATTACGTTAGGTGTTTAAGGGGGTAGAGGGGGTCGAGTCAAATCTCATCTAATCTTACGTTGGAGAGAGGCAAATCATGCAATTTTTTTCTGATTGAAACAAAAAATATATATCCCATTTTGGTCCATTTAATCCAGATTGTACATACTTAAGATTTAATCTTAAGCGTAATCGTAATACGATTAAGATCATTCACTAATTCGTTCAAAGAAAATAATTTCATTTATACTTCGACGTAAATCTCACGTGAGATTAGGGATAGGGGAGGGGGTTGAAAATCTCACGATATCTCACCAGGGGAGGGTGGGACAGAAAATACAAAAAGCACCTCACGTAATTTATGGACGCAACCTTATAATTTCCATACGTTACACAGAAGACTTAAGGAGCAGTCAGAGGGCGAGGTAATCATTGCTGGCTATAGTAAAATTAACCATATTGGTTACACAGCTCCTTAACAGAACAAACTTCTAATAACTGAAATTTTCGGAGGATTTTTGGGAATTCAAAAACAATCGGATGTCGTCAGCCGCCGAACGCCTCACTTATTCGTACATAAATGTAAATGTATTCCTTCAGCACGTCACGCCAATTATAGTTGACGCACTTTATTTTGATCTCTAGTGGAAAAGTACCCGTCAATCTAATTTGGTTTTATTATTTGATTGTATTATTTTAAGAAAGTTGATGTTTTTTTTTTTCATTCAGATTGGTGTTGGACGAGTGGTAGTAAACTCTAACTTAGCAAAATAAAAGTCATAGCCATAGTTTATACTCGGAGCCTTATGCAGTCCAGTGCAAACTCTAACCTGGTGCAGTCCTATATTTGAAACGTTTAAATTATTTAATTACGATTTTCGTGTTTTGTGATTGTACCTGTTTTTTTTGTATCCCGTTGTAATTAATAATGGTTCTAAAATCATGCTTCCAGCCAATTATCATTGTAAATGGTATTTGCATTGGGTTGCATATACGTTACTCATTGTGACCATCATTATAAAAATTATCTAAGTCACTACAACTAAGAACACAGGCAGGAAGACGTTGACTATCTATCATCTCGATGTTGACCCTACCTACCTATATTATTGTACCACTAACTATTTGCCAACTTAAGTGATAAAAATAAAGTAGTTATGCTGATAAGCAGTATATCAAGAAAAAAACCGATCGATTGCAGTTGCTTATACATATTATCCGACATCAATTTCAGAGCATCCTTTATTCAAACTTTTAAAAACATTCGCATACATATTTCTACCCGTTATGTCCATAAAATAACAACAAAGAATAGGAATACAATGAGACAGTCTAAGTAAATCTTTATACTTGTTGTAATCTAAGGCAAAATCAACATGTGGAACACGAGTATCACGTTCACGTTATTCTGTATTCAGTTCAATAAGGGTAGGTGTACCATGTAAGCTAAACCATTAATAAAATATCTCTGTGAAAGTCAAGGCCAATCGGTCGATGACTTGTTGCCTCGGAATACGAAATATATTCTTTGTACATCTCGAGTAGGAAATATTTGCTTTAGGTAATGTAAGTCTAGTGGAATTAATTCTATACGAGTGTTATCCACCCCTAGTAGATTTGTCTTTAAAAAAATCAGTTTTATTTCATGTATTTTCTGACACTTGATATTTTTAAGGAGTAAAATTATGGTAATATTTCACTTCTACGTTACCATAACATCACGCCTGTATACCTCGATGTTACCGCATAGGAAAGCACCTACTACATAGCTTTAGTGTAACCATTCCACCAGTTATTTTATAAATAACAACTAGGTATTTATTTAGTTAGGAGTATCATCCATAGAACTTCTTTTCAATGAATAAAGTGCTTACTACCTAGTAAAAAAAAATCAGAGGGCAAATATACCGCGATCGTAGTAGGTACACAAATTTTAGAGTTCATTGACTGTTTCTTCAGAATGAAAATTCACGACACAACGTATGAACAAATTGAACCTTCGTCCAAAGAGGATATAGGAAGCTGAATTTGCGTGCCAATGACCGAGGGCAGTGGACACTGCGCCCTGAGATATCGGCCTGAAATATTGCCTTCTTTCATACTTTCTCCGACATTAATATTCCTGATTTATTACCAAAGATCGTTTCCCTACATATTTTGCACAAGCATATCGCATTATTTATTCACTTAAACCGGCATATGTTAGCGTGTGTGTGGCGGGGTATTTTAATAGGTAGTTACTCCAATAGGTAACTATAAATTAAGGGCAATCCATTCGTTTTTTCACGTGAATCTTGTAAAACCTCATAATTTGTGCATAAATATGCGATTGGATCGACTTATTTCTAACAAAAAATACGTTCTGCTAGATGAACTTCAGTTCATATTACTCTTCCAAAGCCATTTTGGCTCTAAAAAAAGATTAGTTGATTAGTTGTTGCGTTGAAAAGCAATAGATAAACTATTTGGAAAATAAATGACGCCACAGCGTTGTATTGCGATTGCGGGATGTTCGAAAGAGTAACCGCGCCCCCGGAACATAAAGGGCTGAGGAAGGAACATGGATGCGTTTTAGCCAGTAAGAATCTGAGACTCCCTTCCGCCCAACCCATGGCGGGAGTGGTCATTTGATGATTTCCCATCCGAAAAAAAAGCATTGTGGGAGAATCGTGTTTTGAAAAATCATAAAAAATCACAATTGGTGGTTTTAAATACCCGATACTTACTTGATAGTAAATTGTAGATTTTTTCTCCAGTTTTGTTTACGTATAATCAGTGATGCTAGTTGACGGATTCTGTTACTTTTTACCTATCCTATCAGGTAAATTGATAAATATTTGTTAGAGATATATTGTTTTAATATGAGTCTTACGAGATTATGTTATTTCAATGCGTCTTAATCTTCAACTTGGTATCTGTTATGTAAAAGATTATGTCGTTGACAGTACTTATTCTAAGATACGTGAAGCAACAATAATGTTAGTTATCCACTTTATGTCATATAGAGAGAAAACTACCTCATTACTGTTCATTATGTAACGTTTCTACGTTCGTTTATTAGGTTTATTTTAGCAGATTGGTCCTCTCAATAACATTGACACCCCGCTGCTCGCGTCGTTCCAAACAAGCCTGTGATGTGCTCTCACAAACAAACGGCATGTTGGCTATTTGCGTCCCTCCATATCGGTCCAAATTAGGGTGTACTGACCTATAATTCAACAAATTACCACGTAATACCTATGGGAAGGCTTCGGCTGTGGTCATAAAGATGACTGGGATGATCGCTGTCTCTTGAAACACATAGTAATAACGATAAGACAATAAAAAACAAGCATATCGCCATTACATAAAATTTCGCAATAACGACGAGTAGCGTATAGAAACTAGCGATAAATAGCGATAAATAGCGATAAATCTGTGATAAAATCGTCAACTACGTAATCTTGATCTCGTGTTTGGAGGGCTTAAGCCTTCACACTGGGACATTATGATATATGTCATGACTGGAAGACTATGGTCTGTCTAACTATTTTTAGTTATTGAAGTATGGAGTGGACTTTGGCGCTCTAAATGAAAATACATATTCTGATATTCGATATTTCCAAAAATACCTATCTATAGCCTGTACTGTATTGAGTTTATGAAAAATGTAAACAAAGTCGTAACCTATTTTGTTCTAATTCTGCCACAGAAATTAACAAAATGGCTTAAGGATGGCGCATTTATGTCAATTTCATGCTCTAAACATCATCATTCATCATTTAATGCCATTTTATTTATCTATGTGGGAAAATTAGAACAAAATAGGTTATGATTTTGTTTACATTTTCTTAAAATCAATTGGGACAGACTATACCTTTATTTCTTGAGGCACGACTGCATGCAACCTACATACTAAATGAAACCAAATAAACAAGAAAATATAGAAAGAGAAATCTCTTTATTTTTTACATTTATAAATATTAAATTACATCGTTACACCATATACATTACAAAAGTCGCGAGGTATCTAAAACGCCCCTTTTTATTTACATAATGACGACACTACACAGTGCCTCGAGGTTCGAAGAAGTAGCATTGATGATACGCGCTACCCAAAACGCCTGTAAAGCGCGGTTCGTAGTTATATATCACGTATTGGTTTTCCTCCGCCTGGCTTGCGAATTGATGCAGATTTTTCCTGCATTCCTTCACGAAAAAGTCCATGAAATAGCGGTTTGTTTTCACCGCGTCTATTGAATGAGGATAGTTCTTAGACTTCTTCCATTCGAAGGAGCTTTTCTCTGGGTGAAACTGGACGCCGTAGAATGGATACCTGTAATTATCGTTACGAACTGTAGAACGACACATTTTCTTGTTGCATCAAACTTTATATCTACACTACTATTATAAAGAGGAAAGATTTGTATTTTTGTGTGTATGTTTGGATTGAATAAACTCAAAAACTACTGTACCGATTTCTAAAATTCTTTCACCATTGGAATGCTACATTCACCCTGAGTAACAGGCTACCCGTGCGAAGCCGGGACGGGCCGCTAGTTATTTATAATATCAAATATTTTGATATTAATTGTTTGCAATCTTTTAACACTTTATATTATCAAGACATAGATATAATAAATTAATCTAAATATATAAAAATGAATTGCTGTTCGTTAGTCTCGCTAAAAGTCGAGTCGAGAACGATTGAGTCGATTTAGTTGATTTAGGTTATAAAATGCTTGCCCAGGAAGGTTTAAACAATGAAAAAAGGTTAAGTAGATGTGGGTGATACGAAGTTCACCGGGTCATCTTGTATTTTTTTATCTGTATTTTAAAGAGAATGAAAATGTACTCGTGTAGACAATTTCATAAGACATCCAAACTCCGAACAGCTACCTCAACAAACTCATAATCAAACTAAATACGGCTGTAAAAAGATTAACATAAGGAAATTCCATTTTTTGTTCAGTTATCAAGTAATTTGACTAGTGTAACGTTAAATTTATTGCGTAACAATTACACAGCACTCAGCTTAATAATGCAATCAGACAATTAATCATTTGAAAGAATAAATATGATTATGATCTATCAAATATCACATCGAAAGTTTTAGCAAACACGCTTCTGGCTTTACTTAAAAAAATCATAGAAGATAATTTTAACCTACTTCTTCTAATTGTCGTATGAAAATGAACTTTGTATGTATATGTTTAGTAATACTATAATTTGGTATCTTGCAACTGATCTGATGATGGAGCCAGGAGGTGGTTAGTGGATTTCTTCAGACGATTCTAGTAAATCCCTAGAGTTTGGGCTCATATGATTCGTTTCATTCGAGTTTAATAGATTAATAAGCATGTTTCTAGATTTTTTTAAGCTAATTCTTATTTTATTTTAGCCACCTTCATAAAAAAGGATTTTATATGTGTAGAACATCCAGAAGAATATTAAAATATTAATATTAATATGAATATTAAAATATGAGAGTTGTGAAATAAAATCTATTTGTGACTACAACCTACCACGGTAACCGTGGTGACATAACTCGCATCCTGAGGGAACTACTTGACTCACCCAGATAAAAAATGTTCTATATCCTTCCCCAGGTTTTAATCTATCTTTATACCTAATTTCATTTAAACTGGTTTTACCGTGAAAGCGCAATAATCAAACAAACATTTTTATTTGTATCTAATATCACAGAAAAGATAAAAGAGCTCTGTTCTGTGTCTAATATCAATAAGTTTAACGGGGAATAACAAAAACAGATCGTGGAAAGTTTCCTTGTTTGCGTAGTAAGCAATAAACTTCTATAATATTAAAAAACCTTATTACCTGGTATGTTCAACAGAAGCAATAAACTTAACTCCGTTGTCGTCGAGAGAATGAGAAGTCACTCGCCAGTCGTGTGTTAAATTGTGAGATATCAGGTTCTAGAACAATATTTATCATAAAGATTACAAAAAGAAAGGGTTACGGTAATAAAAACCAATGAAAAAAACACTGAAAAGAGAAAAAATATTTTTACTTTCTGCTGAAAAGCTTGTGGACCAATACAAATTATGAATATTAGAATAATATTATTTATTTTAAAAGTCGGTGTCTCTAAGTTACTGTTTTCAGTATTTTGCCACCGACTTCTAGATCGATGTATTGGTCCACAAGCGTTTCAGCAGATAATAAATTTATTATCTCTTTTCAGTGTTTTTGCAAGTCGATTGTATTTTTTTAAGTTTATTTTAATTTTTCGCTTTTCGGTGTCTCGATCTTATTATCTTATCAGCATAAATTCGTATACCTAGTGCTCGTACACCACTTTTGTTGCAAGATACCTAAACAGCATTTACAAAACTATTGGACTGATTTTGATAAAAAATATATAGGACCACCTCTGAATCTTGTGGTAAAAAGAAGATTTTTATGAGTGCTGATTGAGATATTTTTACAGATCCAAGATGGCGGACTCTGTGTGTTATATAGGTAGACTCTGAGTGTAAAATCAGATCTCAAATTCGTAATCAGCACCCATTCAACTAAAACGTGGCATAACGATTTAATCATTTCACTTTTTATTTTATATCGTAGGGTCTATTATTTTATATATTTCTCAAAGTAACCCTGCTACCATACATACCTCATCTATGATGCAGAACTGATGTGCATTCACTGTGACATCTTCGTTTCCTAGAATTTCTGTAATGTGTTCGGGAGCTTCTTTAAACATCTTGCTGGATTTGTAATCTGAAAGCATAAAAACGGAGTACCATTAGAACCTAGAATAAGGAAGCTCTTGAGTATATAAAGTTAAAATATTCTGTTGAAATATAATTCTTCACAATTCGTACCGGAATGATAAGGATAGGTTATAATAATTTTGGTTCCGTAACAAAAGAGGGCCAAACACCCGCTATTTGAAATATCGAAGTAGAGCTGCTAAGTGAATTGACATTCATTATGAGGGGCATTAATCGGCTCAATCTAAATTATACGAGAAGGTAAGTACTATGTCCCAATTTCCAAAATACAAGTCCAATAAATGTTAACACATATCACAGGACAAAATATAGATAACTATCTATATACAGTTACTATCTTACACATCGATAATAAATATATTTTTAGTAGTGATTAGTACCTATTTTAGTAGTGATCAATACCTACCTAGCAAACGACTGGACTTATTGCGTATATTTGTCCTCCCAAAGTAAGGAACGAGAGATTATTCCCGACTTGGACTTTACTGTAGAAACTATAATCAGTTTTAAACTCTTCAATCAGATCCCTTGACCTTCAATTCGCATAGAGCAGCAGTGTCGGGATATTAGCAGATTAATATTTACACCTTGTATGTACTGGTAGGTATGCTATTACCAACCACAAAACCTTAAACCAAGGCCGGCCAGATGTGATATGATTACAAGTAACATTGTGTTACATGGCACGGTGTTATATAAACGTAATATTCCCAGGTCGTTACATAAAAACATTGCCTGAATAGAAACATACAAAACTATATGTATGTATTTAGCTCAACGGGTTAGAGCCAAGCCTAACCGAAAGTACACGTGTTAAGTTAAAGAGTTAGGATGGATCTTGATACCTATGATAGTTAGTGTTCTAAATTCTTTGATGCTATTCTCTCTATCGCTACTCACCATCCGTAAAATGAAGAGGAATATTCGAGAACGAATAGCAAGTGATCCTATTCTCTGGGTACCCTCGGCCTGAAGCCAAGATGATGAGCAGCTCGAAACCGAGACAGGTGCCGAATATAGGGAAGTAGTCGCCAGCGTCGTTCAGTTGCTGAGCAATCTCGTATATATGCTGGCCAGCGTCGGCGTACCCGTTCGACTGGTTGAAGTAGGTAGCCCCGCCGGGAATCAGTACCCTGCAATTATATACAGTAAAATACATATATTACAGTATAGCGTCGATGTCTAGGATTACAAACAGAGTAACATAGCAAAATTTTGTCAAATTTCTTCGTAACGCATTGCGTTGTCTGTTGCATTTTTAGTGTGAGCAGGTTTTACTTAATTGTCCCGCTGTCCTCAGTAGGTACACACACTAGGTAAAAATCGGTTCCTCGTACGAGAAGGCATGGGCACCATGTTATACTGTCTGATCAATAGAATATAATAGGTAGAATATATAGGCTCCAATTAATAATTACATACTTTGAATATTTTTATATTGCTTTGTTTGTCCTTTATTACGTTCCTTAACCGTTAATTCAATTGTGATGCAACTTTGATATTTTACTTACGCACACAAAGTAAAAAAAAATGCATGGCAACAATTATCTACATTGATTTATCAATGTACTTACCCATTCAATTTTCCCAACAGTTCCTCATAATAGGCACGATCTTTTCCAATTCTGTAACATTATTTTTATTACTATTAAACTACAAATAAATTAAATGACCGAATTAATTTAAATTGTATTCGTGCTAAAGATTTATAATTATGCTACTTACAGAATAGGCACCACTCGAGCTCCAGAAGCTTCCACGTCTTTAACGTAGGAGGCCGCAATATAGCTGGTGTAATTCTCTTCTGGGAACTTGGTATGGAGGTACATGGACTGTTCCTGCGACAGCACGCCGATGATCGGACGGTCGTTGACCACGGGGTAGTCATCCGCCCTCACCACCGTGGCACCTTCGCAGTGCAAGAAATACACGACCGTCAACAGCACAGCCCCCTTCATGATCAGCGTCACGCTCAAACTGTCTACTGCACTCATCCACCTAAAATTTATGTGAATTCACTCATATCTGTTATCGGCTAAATCGTCGTTATTGTTCAGTCAGTGCTCAACGATCAGATTAGGATTATTTAATCAAAGAAATCTGCTTTGTAGTTGCCGATTTTATTTTGCAGCAGCTTTGATTTGCATCAATATACATAAATCATATTGTTTTGTATGTAAATAATCACTTACTTTAACAATATAATATTAATACCATCGTTAGCTAAGCAAGCTACGATGTTTTGTAACACTGTGCGCGCACGCATCAGATTTATAATGCGCTTGTTGGTCTAAAAATAATACTCTCCTACAACGTCTTACTCTGTTTGAATACACACGTGATTGAAAGAAAAAGATTACATAGAATATATTTGACATTCTTCCTACAAAAACGAATTGGTCACTAAGTGCTTAAGTAATTATGCATTCAATTCACTTAACAAATAAATCCTGGTCAATGAGTAAATAAACTGATAGCAACTGATTATCACAATTAGATTATACACTCAACTAGTTGGCTAGTGATTGTTATCTTTACTATAATGTTATATCTATATCTAACTCGCGAAAGTGATAGATAATACGTAATGGGACGAAAACTTACAGATTGTAAGTATGATTAGGCAGTTATTTACGAGTTAAAGACTTACTAAGGAGTGATTACTGTTTATACATATACCTAGACATAGAATAGACCTACGAATATATTCTGGATAATATGAATTATCTACTAGATTAATTCATAATTGGAATGTCATTTATTCATGTAGTATTATTACACTATCACTTCACTAAATCAGGGTCCCTAAACCCTAAATAAGGGAATTGTAATAAGAGAAAGGCACTTTAGTGTAGTAGAGTGAATAAGGGAAACCCTTAATTCAGGGCTCTGATTAATTTTAGTGTATGGACTTATCCGGCAGATAAGTTTAATCGGAAGGTAGGTAGAAAGGTAACTTCGCTCTCTCTTCCCCTGTAACTTCTAAAATAAAAGAATGATAAAACTAAAAAAAACATATGATGTATGCAAACTTCCACCGAAAATTGGTTTGAATGAGATCTAGTAAGTAGTTTTTAAGTAATCAGCAATTTTCCTCTACAAGCAAACTTAATTATGCGGTCGGAAAAAAACAAGATAATTGCGACTTTAATGCGTATAATGTTCTTTCCAATGGTCGGAACCCTCGGTGCGCGAGTCCGACTCGCACTTGGCCCGTAACTTAAGCCTACTTAGCCGTGATAGTTTTCCTTTTAAGTTCATTACATGTGCTACGTCTGTGATTTTTTTTTCACACTTCTAGAGACAGCCATTCAAAATTTTCACTAAAAGCTAGATATTTCGCAAATGGCCCACTTAACCGAAAAATTGTCTTTACACTCCTTTAATATTAAACCTATTTAACGATACCAAGAAGAATAACTGCACTTACCTTTTATCGCTATACGGATTGTTCTTTGTATGGATAAATAACGAGAAATTAATTTACATAACATCTCAGTGAACATGTTTGTGATTTTTGAAAATATTTGTCTAAAATACTGGTACATTTCATACAATTTCTTAATTTTAAGGCAAAAGAGGGTGTTATTGTGTAAGTGACAGGAACCTAGGACAGCCATCGACATTTTGCCATTAGCGCATGCGTAGTCTCACCGTGCTTTCGATATTCATGTGGTCAGCGAAAAAGCGAAAAGTTTAGACAATAGGTTATAAAACCTAATACTTATTATAAATACGAATGTGAGTTTGTTTGTTAATCTTTCACGGTTAGATTTAATTTGGTACGGTCAGAGACGGTTGGACGGTTAGATGGGACTGGAAAACGGTTATAGGCTACTTTTTACCCGGGTGTTAAAAAGTTTCTCAGAACGCGCATCATGACACAAGGCCATATAAAAATAAAATCCAAAGTCTTAAGTAGGTTCAAGTTTGGCATTGCAGGTATTATAACGCACCATAATCAGATCTAAATCATTATGTAAAGTAATTTATAGTAAGTACCTAACTGAAATTCTTAGGTACCTACGCTTATTGACACGAAATAGCTACCTACACTTAGATAGCAAATTGGTGAAAGTTGGCTTTTTTCAGCACCGCACTGCTAAAATGTGAAAAAGCGCATTGATGACGATGCAATCGCTGAATACAGTAAAACGCATATGGTAGATGATGAAACAATAATATTAGATACCTATCAAGCACAAGACCGATCAGTTTGATGATCAGGTCGCTAGGTTCGGATGGCGGGCAGCACAGGACCAATCATTGTAGATAACTTACCGACGTTTGGCAGGGGCAGAAAATAAATTATAATTGGTACTCGTGGTCGAATTCTGGCTGACTTGATTATGCTGATCAAGGTATAAAAATAAGTTAATTGGTTGAAGTGTAAAATATCGAGTGTAGGTATAGTGATTTAGAATCTAGTTGCCAAGGGTGCCAATGGAAGTCTATAACACGCATCACACATAGGCAGTGGCGTGCGGTTCATACAGGCAAAAAGACACTGCCTACCCTGAGTTATGTAAACTCAGAAAATATTTACTATCTTGTTTTATTTTATTTTAATAAGTATCTAATAATTTATCTCAGAGTAATTACTATCAAAAAAAAAATCTTGAATCTTAAATCAATTTAGGTTAGGTTAATTAAGATATCGATTTTCCGTATAAAATCTTTTTGGCTTTTCTGCCTACCCTGCCTAAAAACTCTGTGCACGCCGCTGCACATAGGTACATAGGCATCGCAAATCATAAGTACCTACCTATTATTAATTGCACTTTCTTTTTGGTCAGAAAGCAGTTTAATGGGATATCTACCAATCGGTAATACATTTTCTAAAAAAAAACAGGATAAAAAATCGCAACTAAGATTAGTTCCAGTCACAGACAAATTTTTTGACATAGCGCCCCCTCTACGACTTTTTCGTGCAATCCTTTGAAATGGAAAACGCAATCCATATCGGATTATAATGCGTTTTTCATTTCTCTCATCCATTGAAAATTGAAACTAACATTGTCATCTTGGAATGACACTGTTAATGATACCACTTAATGGAAATTTCCAATTGTTTGGGTAAATCATGACATGATAAATAGCAATTTAGTAATTCATCATTTACGTTACAAGAATAATTTAAAATTGGAAACAATAAAATGTTATATTTGAACATTTAACACTCATTTGGATGTTAGTAAGTGGCTTCTCAAGCCGAGACCCACCATATTATTGCTTGTAGTCACAATACACACAATCACAATCACAGTACAATACTAGATAGGGTATTGTTTATTTTTTCACACATTTTGTTTTTGTTTTACTTTTGTCGCAAATGCATAGCAATGTATGTGTAGTATGTAATGTGGAAACTGTTTTGGATAAAGTATAACTTAATTTGCTTGTCTATGTTCCTATATTGTATCTGTTAATTTCCCATATTAAATACTAGAGGCATCGCAGATCATCGTTGCGCTTTCCTAAATAGTTCGAGGACAAAATCTAGTATTATCAAAAACAGCTATATTTTACTCATAGTGTGGTAAAAAAAAATCCTTATCGTGGTAAAAAAAAATCTCTTAGCCGGTATCACCAAAAATGACATTTCAAGATGGTGGCTAGCGTTAGTTCACCCGTCAGCCACATTCATAAATAGCCATGTCGGACCCTATATGAAATAGTTATTTGCACAAATACCAATAAACTGTGCGTGTTTAGGGCTTATGTGCTTTATCTAACTTTATGTAACAGTGGACTAATAAATTATTCTTATTCTTATCTGATCGTATTGGAAATGCACAACATCGCAGTCTTGTACCCAATATCTGGTATGGCAACATAATTACAAAACATACTAAATGGCAAATGGCAACACTAAAATATACCTCGTCAAAAGAAAAATGCCGCTGCCAAGAAGAAACGTAATGATAAAGGTATTTTGATAATAATTATTACTGTTACAATCATCGTCTTGTGTACATATACTGAGTGAGTGTTTAATTTCGATAGTAACCTTAATCGTATTCAAAATACGGAACATAAATTAGTAAAAAACACTTTGTTTTAGGTTGGTTTTCTGCGTTGACAGTGGAATTCGCGTATTTTCTTTTACAAGTCAAGTACACAATAGAAAATGTTCGAAATGGTAAGTATTTTCTCAAAAAAGTGTATCCAAAAACCGATTAATGAATTGACATGGATAACAACTATCTCGACAATGTCTTTATTTTCAGAACACAGCTGAACCTATGCAGGTGGACGTTCCACCTGAAGATAACGAAAACAATGAAACTGAATGTTATGTGGTAGAGAATCCTACTTTGGATCTGGAAACATACGCCGCTTCTTATACTGGATTTGCAAAACTGTATAGACTGATGTTTGTGGCTGACCATTGCCCTTCACTCAGATTGGAAGCTCTTAAAATGGCTATATCTTACGTCATGACAACATATAATGTAAGCCTTTATCAAACCCTACACAAAAAACTTGCTGAAGCAGTTGCATCTGCCGGTTTGCCTGATGTTGCCGTGCAAATGGGTTCACAAGATATACCAGTCCTGGACACTATATGGATTGAATCCAAAACCAAGAAGGCTGCTATAAAGTTGGAAAAGTTAGATACAGACCTCAAGAATTACAAAACTAATTCAATAAAGGAGAGTATTCGGAGAGGTCATGATGATCTTGGAGATCATTATCTTGATTGTGGTGACCTCACAAGTGCCCTCAAATGTTATTCAAGAGCCAGAGATTATTGTACAAGTGGCAAACACATTATAATGATGTGCCTAAATGTTGTGAAAGTTTCAGTGTATTTGCAAAACTGGGCTCATGTTCTTAACTATGTGTCTAAAGCAGAAGGCACTCCAGATTTTAATGAAGTCCCTGGTAAAGACTCTAACCAGTCAATACTGACTCGTTTAAAATGTGCTGCTGGTCTAGCTGAATTAGCCACAAAGAAGTACAAGTCTGCTGCAAAACATTTTCTAGCAGCCAGCATCGATCATTGTGACTACCCTGAACTTCTTAGCAGCAATAATGTTGCCATATATGGTGGATTATGTGCACTTGCTACATTTGATCGTTCTGAATTACAAAAGCAAGTCATAGTTAGCAGTTCTTTTAAATTATTTTTAGAGTTAGAACCGCAGTTACGTGACATAATTTTTAAATTCTATGAATCTAAGTATGCTTCCTGCTTAAGGCTATTGGATGAAATAAGAGATAATCTACTATTAGACATGTATTTAGCACCACATCTAAACTCACTTTACATGCAAATAAGGAACAGAGCATTGATTCAATACTTCAGTCCATACCTGTCGGCTGACATGCGCCTGATGGCTGCAGCATTTAATCGTACTGTAAATGCTCTGGAAGATGAATTGATGCTTTTAATACTAGATGGCCAAATCCAGGCTCGTATTGATTCCCATAACAAAATATTGTATGCTAAAGATGTGGATCAAAGGAGTACTACTTTTGAAAGAAGTCTGGCCATGGGGAAAGAATACCAACGAAGAACTTCTATGCTTATTCTACGTGCTGCAATGCTCAAAAATCAAATCCATGTGAAGGTGAGATTTACAGCACATACCTGTGTTTTATCGGTGAAATTATGCAACTTGTAAGTAACAAAATGTGTTTTCAGAATGTTGGGAGAGACACAGGCCCTCAAAGTGGTGAAGCACCAGGATCCAGCACCAGCCTCACGCCACGTACTTTTGACACAGTGCCGTTGTGATGAATTTACTCATAGTCTACTTAAAGTTTTGTCGTGACAATTTAAATGCCACTATCAACCAATTTAGAGCAAGCATTTCATGAAGATGAAAATTGTTGGACTTTTTTTGTTACTGTTCCTCTCTAAACTGATCCATGTATTTATATTGTCACATAAAATCAGATCTTATTTTTAAAAGGAACTCTTTTTGTGTACTGAGTATCTGCTTATGTTTTTTGTTTAATGAGACTGCAGGAGTAGGCCCGCAAAGTTTCTACAGTTTTGCCATTGCAAACTACTGATAATTATTGTTTTAAGGAAAATGTTTTATCAGCAATCACAGAAACATGAACAGCTGGTGCAAGCATTATTTCTCAACATTGTTTATACTGAATTATTCTATGTAACCACAAAATATTATGTCTACGTAATTTTTAATTAAAAAGTAAAAGCATCAATTGTTTCACTTATTTTAATCCCCTGCATTCCTGTAGGATACTAGGTGCATGATTCAAGGGTCACGGTCTAGCTAGCTAGGTTGCAATCTAATACTATACAAAGTTCCATGTTAATCGGTCCACCCGATATGCCAATCAATAGTTACTGTTTTAGGGTTCCGTAAAGAGGAACCCTAAGTTTCGCCATGTCCGTCTGTCTGTCCGCGGCATAGCTCAGAGGTTCTCAGTACTAGAAAGCTGAAATTTGGTATGGATTTACCTATATATAATATGTAGATCACGTCGACAAAGTAGTAGAATAAAATTCTGAGAAATATAATAAGGGCGATTTTCATACAAGTGGAGATGTTTTTTTTTTCACTTGTATCCCGTGGTGTATCATTGGGTAGCTCCTTCAAAAGAAGCAGGTGAGCAAGAGCCGTTTGCGAAATATCAAGCTTTAAAGAGCATATTTTTGTTAAGTTCGAGCTACACCGTCCACATCTAACTTCTTTATGGCTGCTCCTAGATTTGTGAAAAAATTACAGACGTAGTACTTTATATAGCAAACTTAAAAGGAAAACTATCAAGGCTTTGTAGGATTTACCGGTTAGGTTATAATAATTGACCAACTACGGAACCCTATAGCGCGTGGCTCGACAAGCACTTGGCCGGTTTTTAATTTCTTTGTTAAGTATTTGTTATGGAGTCGGTAGATGGCGCTGGGAAGTCGTTAATAAAATACTTTAAGCTGTTTTCTCGGGGTTTACTCGGTTTACTACACCAAATTTAATGCCAAAATATCGAATATCAAATGATCGAAAACTATAAATCGAATGCCCAAATAGTTGAACGTTCATAATATCGCATAGGTAATAAAACGAACTTTAAAATACTATATCGAACATTCAATACATCAAGTTATTAAAATATCAAATGTTACACACTACGTATTGATTATATCGAAATATCAAGTTAATTACTATAATACCGCCCGATATTTTTATCGAAAAGCACATTTCCCGCGGTTTCATCCGGGTAAAAAGTAGCACCTATATAAAACTATATGTACACGTTTCTTAAATCTCCATACCAAATTTCATCCAAATCGGTTCAGCCGTTTTACCGTGAAAGCGCAACAAATTAAGAAACTCACTTTCGCATACTTAAAATATTCAATACTAGCTTCTGCCAGCGACTTCGTCCGCGTGGAATAGTGGTGCTCCGCTCCTATTGGTCTTAGCGTGATGATATATATAGCCTTCCTCGATAAATGGACTATCTAACACTGAAAGAATTTTTCAAATCGGACCAGCGGTTCCTGAGATTAGCGCGTTTAAACAAAATGACAACATTTCCCTTCACTGCTCTGCTCCTATTGATTGTAGCGTGATGAAAAGTATACTATAACCATCTCAGGAGTATGACAAATAATTGTACCAAGTTTCGTTAAAATCCGTCGAGTAGTTTTTGTTTCTATAGAGTTTATACATACAGACAGACAGACAAAAAATTTACTGATTGCATTTTTGGCATCAGTATCGATCCCTAATCACCCCATGATAGTTATTTTGGAAATATATTTAATGTACAGAATTGACCTCTCTACAGATTTATTATAAGTATATAGATTGGGATTAGGACATTAGTTATGAAGTTATAGATTTAAAGATGTAGATTTATTTGGTTATACAGGTTGACATAGATATACTCATATGATAAGGAATACTTTGTTAGGGTGTCACAATAAAAAGTGAAGATTTAATTATTTTTTTCTTCTTAGTCATCTTTTTCGCTGCATGTGATTGGTTGAAGACAAGTGGGACACTGTCCATTCGCAACACCAAATGCAGGTGGCCGGCTACCAGCACATGATACTAACCACTGAAAATAAAATTGAATACAATGATGTAACCACATTTTAGCTGAATAATTACTGATTTAAAATTGATATAAGTGTTTGATGAGCCATAATGTTGCAGTTTATAAATATTTTAGTAATGCCACTAGGGTGTGACTAGGGGGATAAAATATTAAAAATAAAAAATATATAGAATATAATTATAGTAACAAACTTGCCATAATAGTAAAAGGCTTGTGAATAAATATTACCTGATACAAACAGTTCCTATGGTAATAGACCCCACAGCTTGAATTTTGACAAAAGGGTAATGGCAAACCAGGGACACCAGATATTTTAGTGGATAAACATATCCTGCATGCAATCGAGTCATCTTCCATATTCAATTTTGATAGCTCCAATATACTTGTTATGGGTTGTGGAAATTGACTAAACTCTAGAAAAAATACAAATAAATCATTTACAGTTTTACACTATTACTATGCCATAATAAAAGCAAGTTTAATTTCATGAAAGTGGCATGGCTTTGTAAATTTAAATTACCAAATGTAGCCATAATATTATCAACAATATTTTTATCATGGTCCCAATTCAGAAGCCCTGCTTGCAACATGTTGTGCCAGCCCTCTGACTGTCCAACAAGGTGAATGTTTGTAGCAAAACCTTCAGGAGTCACCTCCACATGCAACCATGTCTTATCATCTGAAAGATACAACTATTTTCAGCATCATAGGTATCAGCTTAGAAATCCATTATTACTAGACATAAGCCTCTTAAGTAATTTGCCGACGGATCCTGGTGTTTCAAAGATAAAATAATTATGAAGAAAAATATGTTTCTATTCACTCTTGGAAAAAACATGATGCATAATATTTTGTTTCTAAGATGACCCACCGTCACTCAGAATTGCAACACAATGTGGGCAGCACAGAAGAACTTGCATGATTTTAAATTAACAAGTAACCGTAATGCCAAGCAGACAAGCGTAAAAATGTTCTTTAAGTAAAATTGTATTCTTTATTCCTTATTTCTTTAAGTAATTGTATATTTCAATAAATTAATAACTTATATATTGTTGATAGCACACCAAACTAACCAAGGAATATTCTTCTATAACTATCCTTGAAAGATTTTTCAAGGGGTTCCATGACAGCACAGAACTGATCAATATTATCCAACTCATAAAAATATCTGACTAGCTCCTTCACGATTTGACTAAAATTTACTATAATATCATGGAGACATCCATATTCACGATCATTGAGCACTGAAGAGTGAGGCAATTTAACACCAGTTATAACCAACTTTTTGGGACCTTTGTACTGCAAATTTATTTCATGTTTTCTTTGTTCATCATCTTCTAACACAATTTGGATATCTCTCAAAGTTTTGCCGAAGTATATTTGAGGATACCCAAGGCCAGCAATAGTTCTTACTTCATCTAAAAGGTCATCATCGACCAGGTTCGATTTTACCGGCTGTATAAGTTGTGTATTGCATTGTATCGTATCTTCTAAATTTTCGGAAACTGAAGTTAAATCCATGGGTTCTTCATTATGTATATTTCGTGCTAGATCATCCATTATCTTAGGAAAAATTATAATTAGTCCCAAATGTGAAAGATCAAACTTCAAGTCTTGGTTTTGCCTTGAACAAAAATGCAATTACAAACTTTTCTTCCCTTTGAACAACGCCAGAACGCCATAGTACCAAACAATTAAAAATTGCAAAATATTGATTTGTTTTGATATTCAAAGACTCGATGGGCGAATGACAAACAATTGACAAATAAATGACATTGACAATCCATGAACGAACGAACATCATTGAACCCATAAATCACAATCACGGCCTAATATGGAGGGTAGAAGTAAGGAGAACCGTCTTATATGGGGACTAATGGGGAAAAAGTAAAAATAAAGTTTTAAGTTCCTACCACAACAGCGCTGGCGTACGAAAAACATACTTTTAAAGATTTCTAAGTAGTTAGAGAAAAGAGATAAACTACTTACGATTCTTGCCAATAATGCCAATTTACGTGCCGACTAGGTACTGTACTCACTGCAGTATGGTATCGTTATGTAAACTTAACACTGTTAACAGTGACTTGATAATATACACTTTTCTTAGGTGCAATAGAGTTTTATCTAGGTATTTCACATTTCATAACATGGAATGTTATTAACCAGTTAATAAATTTTGCCAAGCCCGAGGCCACGATATGATGTTACAAGCGCAGGCAACTACCAACTCGGACCAGCGAAACCAGTGACGTCACTATGATCATTAATTCTTTATCTAATATTGTATTGTTCTTATTTCTCATAATTAAATAGTTTGTATACATTTTATAAACTCCTTGTGGCGCACAAGGAGTTTCAATATTTAGTCATACTACTTATATTTCTTTTTCATGTTGGCAGCATTGATGTTGTGCTTTATAAAAAAAGTATGATTGTCAAGTGACTTGATTTTCCCGCCGTTGTATAAAAGGATATATTAAACTACATTTATTGTAGCTCCGTGTTTATTTCCTTAAACCTACGCCCATCATCAGCAGGAACCATAATTATTACCACCACTACCAAGATCTTTCATCTCGCCCAATATTTCAGAAGTGGGATTGAAAAATGCCACCGTATTATAGTGGGCTGAAGAAGCGGACATCCAGCGAGACCTCTACTGAGACGACCAGTGAGGAAGAAAATGTGAGCAATTTTTTTTCTCAATCGAAATGCAAATCACCTTCGTTGCATTCAGTAACAAAGAAAAAGCGGGTAACGCATTTGGACGCTGAAATCATCCCAAAGTTTGATCCCGGACTGAAAACAACAAATGTTAAGAGTTGGTTGCACAAAATCGATCAGCTAGGCGACCTTTACGATTGGGATGAACGAGACAAGATTTTTGCTATGCAAATTCGTCTTCTTGGAGCATCTTGAAGATTATGGCGCTACCTGGGCTGATTGAAAAGACAGGTTAATAAAAGCATTTCCCCGTTCAACTGATTTTGTTGTTCGCCTTGAAGAAATGTTAGCACGCAAAAATAATAATCAAGACACCATGACCAAATATTTTCACGACAAGATATCTCTGCTGACGAAGTGTAATTTAGACGGAGAAGCAGCTATTTCGTGCATGATTCGAGGGTTACCTGTGGAGTTACAAGCGAACGCAAAGGCTTATAGCTGTGTTACGGCGCAAGAACTTTACTATGGATTTCTCTCATCACTTGAAAATTATAAGATGGTTGAATCGAAAACATTAGAAGCAAAATCGACGTGGCAACGAGGAATAGCAGCAAATATTCCAGCTAAGATTTGCTACAACTGTCGCAAGGTTGGACACGAAGCTCGAGACTGCAGGTCCGTGCGCTGTCAAGTTTGTCAGCGACTGGGCCGCTCCGCTGCCACCTGCCGGTATGCTGCCGGGTCATCGCAGCCTCCTTCCAGAGTCGCGCAGTACACCAATTCTCAGCAAAGGGGACCACAGCCACAGGCGTCCCAGCGGGCACTTCAGGTACAAAATGTATATTTCACTTCTAATGACTTTTTATCAGAATTATTAAAAAAAAAACCGTCTCTCTTAATAACCATAAAGTGTTGGCGTATATCGATACGGGAAGTAGAATAAATATTACCACCACCTTTAGAAATTACGAAAAAATGCATTTAAACATATTACCATCAAATATTATAATGCGGGGTTTCGGCGGCTTACATACTCCGTCACTAGGAAAAGTACAATTTGAATTGCATGCGGACGAATTATATATTAAAACCGTCGCCGAAATCACTGATATTCATCTAAATAACATAAATCTAATTATTGGCCAACCAATACTTAGCCATCCAAATGTTAACCTTGTAGCTACTTCTCAAGCGGTAACTTTGTTTTCATCCGACACTACGCAAGTCTTATCTGGTATCACGTTAGACAGTACCGATTTTATATCGAAAGTATCACTATTAACATGTAATGTCGTTGATCTATCCCCAGGCTGTAGTTGTGATGTTTACGTTTATTCAGAACACAGTACACTGTCGAATACTTTACTAGTTACGAGACCGGTTTTATTTTTGTTAGGAAAATTTTTTTTATTATATACCACAAACTATTTTAAATCAGAAACCGTACAAATTACGAGTGATAAACAATGTTCATATACATTGGACGAATAATAGAATAGTTACTCGCGCAGATGTTTATTTTCATGAAAATGTATTAACAATATCTGGAGAACCTTATTTAGACTTATGCTCACAAGATAATAAAGACATCCGTTTTTCTGATATAGATGTAGGTGAAGTTGATGAGAGTAATGCATCTCGTCTAAACGATTTATTACATAGATACAGAAATACCTTTTCAGAATGCAGTAGTGATCTGGGTACTACTGATTTAATAGAAATACATATTGAGACAACAACGTCAAGTCCGGTTTATTGTAGGCCATATCGGTTATCTCATAAAGAAAATGAGACCGTTAAGACTAAAATAAACGAACTTATTTCTGCTGGCATATGCGAAGGGGTAACTATGGGAAACCTGAAGGGGAACTGCATCCAATCGCAAAAATAGATATCCAATGCACACGCTACATGCTGATCATTTAGGTCCATTCCTTAAAACGAGAAATGGTAATTGTTATGTACTAGTTGTTATAGATTCTTTTACCAAATTTGTGTTCGCTCGAGCAGTGCGAGGAGTAAGTTCTGTGGAAACAATTAAGCATCTTAATGAAATAACTTCTGTTTTTGGGAATCCTCATCGGATTATAACTGATCGTGGCGTAGCCTTTACCAGTAGGTATTTTTTTAAGATTTCGCGTTGCAAAAACAGTTTAAACACATTCTGAATGCAATCGCTTGTCCCCGATTAAATCGCCAAGTTGAAAGAATCAATCGTACTATAATCAATGGTCTCAATACTACTGCGAGCAGCGAATGAACTTGGGATGATAAACTAGTAGATGTAATTTGGGGAATAAACAATACTCACGCACACAGTCACGGGCATAGCTCCATTCAATTTGATGTTCACACATAGAAATTCTCTCCTCCCTGCATATCCAACAACAACAAATAGTGACACAAATCCAATAGCACAATTAGAGGAACGTAAAAATACTGCCAAATTACGTGTAGACAAACAAATGACCGTCATGAAAAATCGGTATGACAAAAGACATAAAACTTGTAGGAAATACAAAATAGGGGAACTGGTTCTTTGGAAGGGAGGCATTTCTAGGGATAATACTACTGGAGTCACGAAAAATTAGGTAGTCTGTATACGGGACCATATAAAGAAGTTACTTCCGCCAGTCACAATATAGACCGCTACACAATAAATACCATCAAGGGAGTTAAAGGTTATAAAAAAATTGTGCGGTCGTACCGGGTGATTTCCTTCGTCGATATATACCTAGCGTTTCAGATAGTTCGTCTGAATCAGATCGCGACGTAGATAGAGACGATCTTATTGATCTATTAGAGAGCTAATGTTATGATGGCTATGAAACAACTAACTAATTCATTACTTTTGTTAATTTTGATTATTACTAATTTATTATTATACATATTTGTCAATGTGTTAAGGACATTCATTTATTGCACGCTTACTTATACAAAATAAAATATATCTAAAATATAAATATCTAGTCTACTAAGCTATGTGACACGGTAATCTAAGTCTATGTGAAAATTATAAATACTTACATAAATAACATATACAATACGATATCTATTCTACCATGCTGTGTGCTACGGTAGTCTAGATCTGTGAGAAACTAATAAATTTAAGTTAACATAAATAATACAAATATACAATACTATATCTATTCTACTATGCTGTGTGTTACGGTAGTCTAGATCTGTGTGAAACGAATAAATTTAAGTTAACATAAATAATACAAATATACAATACTATATCTATTCTACCATGCTGTGTGTTACGGTAGTCTAGATCTGTGTGAAACGAATAAATTTAAGTTAACATAAATAATACAAATATACAATACTATATCTATTCTACTATGCTGTGTGTTAAGGTAGTCTAGATCTGTGTGAAACGAATAAATTTAAGTTAACATAAATAATACAAATATACAATACTATATCTATTCTACTATGCTGTGTGTTACGGTAGTCTAGATCTGTGTGAAACTAATAAATTTAAGTTAACATAAATAATACAAATATACAATACTATATCTATTCTACTATGCTGTGTGTTACGGTAGTCTAGATCTGTGTGAAACTGCTACATTCAAATTAACATATATAATACAATAGCTATTCTACTATGCTGTGTGTTACGGTAGTCTAGATCTGTGTGAAACTACTACATTCAAATTAACATATATAAAACATTATCTATTCTACTATGCTGTGTGTTACGGTAGTCTAGATCTGTGTGAAACTACTATATTCAAATTAACATATATAATACAATATTTATTCTACTATGCTGTGTGTTACGGTAGTCTAGATCTGTGTGAAACTACTATATTCAAATTAACATATATAATACAATATCTATTCTACTATGCTGTGTGTTACGGTAGTCTAGATCTGTGTGAAACTACTATATTCAAATTAACATATATAATACAATATCTATTCTACTATGCTGTGTGTTACGATAGTCTAGATCTGTGTGAAACTACTATATTCAAATTAACATATATAATACAATATCTATTCTACTATGCTGTGTGTTACGGTAGTCTAGATCTGTGTGAAACTACTATATTCAAATTAACATATATAATACAATATCTATTCTACTATGCTGTGTGTTACGGTAGTCTAGATCTGTGTGAAACTACTATATTCAAATTAACATATATAATACAATATCTATTCTACTATGCTGTGTGCTACGGGAGTCTAGATCTGTGAGCAACTAATAAATTTAAGTTAACATAAATAATACAAATATATAATACAATATCTATTCTACTATGCTGTGTGTTACGGTAGTCTAGATCTGTGTGAAACTACTACATTCAAATTAACATATATAATACAATATCTATTCTACTATGCTGTGTGTTACGGTAGTCTAGATCTGTGTGAAACTACTATATTCAAATTAACATATATAATACAATATCTATTCTACTATGCTGTGTGTTACGGTAGTCTAGATCTGTGTGAAACTACTACATTCAAATTAACATATTTAATACAATATCTATTCTACTATGCTGTGTGCTACGGTAGTCCAGATCTGTGAGAAACTACTATGTTTAAATTAACATAAATAATAATAATAGTTTATTTTTTACATAACAAATATACAATACAATATCTTTTCAACTATAATGTGTGTTACTACGGTAGTCTAGATTTGGGCAATTCTAATAAATTTGCAATACATGGATAAAATATATAATATCTATTCTACTAATCTGTGTGATACGGTGGTTTTGATCCGCGTGAAACTAATAAATTTAAATGTACATATTATATAACATACACAATTTAATATAATTTCTACTATGCTGTGTGATACGGTAGTGCCGATAAGTGTGAAACTAATAAATGTAAATATACCTACATAAACAAAAATACACCTATCTTTTGATACGGCGTGTGGGCTGAATAAATGTGAAACGATCTTACATTGTTAAAGATGGTTCAAATAGTATCTAATCTAATGATAATAAATGTTATCAAACTAATAATACTTCACTGCCCTACAATAAAATGTTAAAATACGTAAAAACAAAAACTGCGTTAAGTATTATTTTGTTTCAGTTCAACAATTTGCAGGATGACACCCTGAGTGAACGCCGTGGGTCACGGCAGACGCAGGATGGCCGAATGTTACAAGCGCAGGCAACTACCAACTCGGACCAGCGAAACCAGTGACGTCACTATGATCATTAATTCTTTATCTAATATTGTATTGTTCTTATTTCTCATAATTAAATAGTTTGTATACATTTTATAAACTCCTTGTGGCGCACAAGGAGTTTCAATATTTAGTCATACTACTTATATTTCTTTTTCATGTTGGCAGCATTGATGTTGTGCTTTATAAAAAAAGTATGATTGTCAAGTGACTTGATTTTCCCGCCGTTGTATAAAAGGATATATTAAACTACATTTATTGTAGCTCCGTGTTTATTTCCTTAAACCTACGCCCATCATCAGCAGGAACCATAATTATTACCACCACTACCAAGATCTTTCATCTCGCCCAATAATGATGTTAAACAACTTAAGGGACTAAAGGAACTAGAAAAAACCGCAATTTCTTACTAATATAGATTATTTAATTAAGGAAAATATAAACAATACATTATGTACAAATTTTATTAATTCCGCAGTTGGCGGTGTTCAAATATTAATTGAGCTTGTTGCCCTAAAACTAAAAAATATTTTACTATTTACTTGTACTAAGTAAAACATCTACTGTAAACATGTAAGCTAAAACACTCGTAAGAATATAAATACCTATTGACCACTGTAAATAAAATCACACATTATTTCATTAGTTATAAAGTAAAATAACACACATACACAACAAACTTTAAAATTACTGTCAGCTATAAGAAAGTTTCCATCTAAAAATTATTTCATTTATTATGATTAATTATCAGCCAATATTTTAATGCGATAGAAGAGTACGATTTTTGTGGCTTTTTTTTATATACTATCACATTAATACTCCTTAACGTTTCTGATGTTGTATAAATAAATATTAAGGGGATACTGCCTGCTGCGACAGTTGCGGCTTTACAAGTTTGGTTTCGACCTTAACCATGTCATCACCTCTATATAATTCAACTTGCAAAATGGAAAATACTTGAATAACTTGTTTGACTTCTGGTAAATCATTTGTCGCATTCCAAGTTAATTCCATTTTAGAAAGTCTTGTGCATCTTTCAGTTTTAATACATTGGTATTTACCTGGAAAATCCTGGAAAATTGAAAGTCTTATCTTAGTACACGTTATTTATGTTTAGGGTTTAATTTTTTTATTTTCTTATAAAAGTAGGCATAAGCTACTCCTTACAACATTAACCCCTAGTGAAATATGTGCCTGTGAAAGTCTCAATCTCCCGAATCCCGTCGTTTCGGAGATCAAATAGATGCATAGTTTACACTATCATCTGTAGATAATAATAAACAGCAGAACTCAGTGTGTCTGTCTGGTTTTCTGTTAGTGTAAATCTCCGAAAGTACTGAACAGATTTAGATTAAATTTGGCACACAATTATAACCTGAATTCACACATTACTTTTTATCCTGGCATCTGGCAGACGTCGCGGAAAGCTATTTGATAGAGGGATAATAATACTTTTTTTTTTTTTTTTTTTTTTTTTAATCTTTATTTTTAACAAGGCTTCAGTCACTCTAGGTAACTATGCCAGCCTCATGGGAAATTACATATACATATATTACATAGTTACACACTTAACAGACACATTCAAACATCAGCATTCTCTCTGTCTTCTTTCATTCATACACAATTTTACAAAATCAAATATCTTTTTGCATGCTCGAGATGTTGGTTTGGCCAAAATAACATTAAGCTGACCATTATAAAGATTTATGTCACACATTAACCGACCCCTCAATTCGGTGTACTGGTCACATTCCACCAATAAATGTAGAATATCCTCTGGCTTTTGACAAGCCTCACATAATGGCGATGCTCTAACTCCAACAAGATGGTAAAACTTATTCAGTGGAAGGTGACCAGACCGCAACCTAAGCGCTGTAACAAGTGTGTCCCTCGTTAAGCTTACACAGTCAAACCATGGTGAAGCGGGTGGTATATTCTGTATGGAACGATACCAGATGCCCTTAGTTATTGACTGGTGATTAAATATAACCTCCCACTTTTCCCTGCAGAGCGCTCGAACGTCTATCAATATTTCTGAATTAAGAGGCAGACATGATAACTCTACCCCGTCAACAACTGCACTCTTAGCCAAATCGTCAACTATTTCATTTTCATAAATTCCAACATGGGAAGGAATCCATTGAAGCTCGACGCAAACACCTGCTTCCTGGAGTGTATCAATTAATTTTAAGGCTTCGTAGGCTATCGGCATTCCTCGGGTACCCGAGACACACCGAGCCAAATGCTGGAGAGCACTTCTAGAATCGGATAAGATGACAACTTTGTTTATGTCTACGGACCTGGCATATGACAGTGCTTCCACAATTGCTATCAATTCAGCTCTCATTACACAAACTGCTGAGTTTAATTTAAATTTCATGCTCAGATTAGTTTGTGGATCATAGAATGCTGCGCCAACACCCGGTGGGCCTTTGGAGCCGTCCGTAAACAATTTATAGTAATCCAGGTATTTGCGTCGAATCTCATCCACCACTCTTCGCATAAGCTCTTTTGTGTTAACCTTTCTTTTAGGCACATTAAGGCTATCTAAAGAGAAGTGTACGGCAGACTTAATATCTAAGCTTGACACCCAAACATTCAATGAAAACATTCCCAATTTTAAACTTTTATGAATTTCATATTTTTTTAAACTCTTATGAACTTCAATCATAATCGGTACATTTTTACCTTTCCAATAGCGATCCAACAATGTCAGTTTATCTATTAATTTGAATGTTGGGTTGTCAGATACTGCAGCTGCTTTAAGCCAATACCTACATCCTAGCCAGAATTTTCTAATTTCCAGGGGTTGCACACAAAGTTCACTCTCCATCACATGAATAGGAGTGCTTCGTATGAAACCCCCACAAATTCTTAAGGCTCTGTTTTGTAACAATGTTAACTTATGAATATGGTATTTAGCACTGCTTCCATACAAAAAACTACCATAGTCGAGCCTACTTCTAATTAAAGAAATGTAGAGCCTGCGAAGGTGAGTGGGGTGAACTCCCCAAGACTTCCCCGCCAATATTTTTAAGATATTTATATATTTATATACTTTCTCACAGATCTCGTTAATATGGGCTCCCCATCGTAACTTGTTATCTAACCAGAGACCCAAATATTTAACCTTATTTTTAATATTAAATTGTATGTCATTAACCCGCAGTGACAAAGTAATATTCTTTCTTGACCTATTAAACACACATAAATTACATTTTGACTCAGACAAATACAGACCAATATTATCCAATACAGAAATTAAACATTTTAAAGAATTTTCGATATCATTTGTTACATTTTGAAATTTGCCAGCATCTATAGTTTTATAAATTACAAAGTCGTCCGCATACTGCGATAAAATCGCGTTTTTTATACTTTTACAAACATCAATGGTCACAATATTAAATAACAAAGGTGAGAGTGGGTCCCCTTGTGCTAGACCCCTGTTTGTGTGTCTGGTCAAAATGTTATTACCACTATTTATTATTATTTGACATCTTCTATCAGATAGAAAATTCCATAAGTAACGATCAATTTTACCTTTAATACCGATGTTGTGTAACGATTTAATTAGAGCATTAATATTGACATTGTTATAGGCATTATCAATATCAAGGAAACAAGCCATTGTTGGTTTATTTTCTGCAAATCCTATTTGTACTGTTGTAACCAGCCTCGTGAGATTGTCTAATGCTGAGCTACTCCTTCTAAAACCTACAGTTGATGGCGATAGCAGTTTCTTGCTTTCCACATACCATTCCAATCTTTTACAAAGTATGCTATGAAATGTTTTGCAAATACAAGAAATCAATGAAATAGGTCGAATGGAAGATAATAGATTTGGATCTCGTCCTGGTTTAGGAATAGCAACTATTTTAATGGTTCTCCATTGGTCAGGAACAGTACCCTGTTGCAGGATTTTATTAAATATATGGAGCAGGAATAGCTTCCCAGTGTTAGGGAGATGGTAGATCATTGAATATGATAAGTTGTCAGACCCTGGTGAAGTATCTCTTGTCTTTAGGCAATTCTCTAGTTCTGTAAGCGAAATCTTTCGATCCAATAAGACATTTCCCAACTCCTGAAAATCTGGGGGTGCTTCTGCAACGCTGTCAGGCGCTATTGAATGTAATAATGCCTTTTCCTTTATTGGATCTATCGTATGATTTGCTCTAATACCCTTCACCCACTTCATTTTCCTCCACATTTCTGTCGCAGAAGTTTCCGTTCCAATACTCGTGCAGAACTCTGACCAACTCCCAGAGCGCGATGTCATAATCAATTTTTGAGCAGAAGCTAGTTTATCTTTATAATTTTTGTAATTTCCTGGAGTTGGGTTACGACGAAGTTTTGCCAGTGCTAATCTACGTTCTGCTACTGCTTTGGAAATGTCAGAACTCCAGTAAGGCTTGGGTCTAAATTTTTTGCTAGGAGTTTGAGATATCTTAATCCACGGTATGGTATCTTCAGCCACACACTCTAAGGTATCTACAAAGAGATTATAGTTGCTTTGAACATCTTCTAATGCTGGTAGATCCGAGAAACTCAGCTCACACTTTTCTTGAAAAGCTTTCCATTGTGCTTCCTTATAGTTCCTCTTTTTAATATATACATTTACTTTTTCAAATCCATATGTAGTTTTGACAATAATATGGTCACTACCCAAAGATTCACTAGTGGGATGCCATGAGAATTTAATGGCTATATCTGTGGTCACAAATGTGATATCAGGAGAGGACTGTTGCAAGTTACCTTCAACCATTCTGATTCTGGTTGCTGCTCCAGTATTTAAACATACATGATTGTTTTCAAACATGGCTTTGTATATCATTTCACCTCTTCTGTCCATTTTACACGACCATAATGTATGATGAGCATTGAAGTCTCCAGCCACCATAGTTCCTGTGTTGGCGTATTTAAATATTTCATCCCAATCTGCTTGATTTGTGGTAATTGAAGGTGGGCAGTATAAGTATATAATATTGTTTATCCCCTCCACATTCAATACCTTAACACTAATAATTTCAATGTTGGCATTGGAAAAAGTATTCTTTTCTTGAACAATTTTAATTGACTTGTGAAAAAAAATGCAAATACCACCATATCCATCTTCCCTGTCATGTCGAATGATGTTATAATCACTAATTTTAACTCTGTCTTCTTCTTGCAACCAAGTTTCACTTATCAGAGCTATATGTGCTCTCTCTTGCCAGAGTAGTAGTTCTAGTGTTCTTAGTTTTGGTTTTAAACTATTTGCATTCCATTGTAGCACGGTTAAAATATTGTTGTGCTTATGCATTTTTGTTCATTCCCAGCAGATCCCACACAAAGTTTAAATTTAAGAAATCATTAAAAAATTCAAAAAACTCCTCCAGTATATATTTTATAAAGCACCAAATTTTATCACCCAGCTGCATATCAGATGACCAAATCTCCTTAATATTAAAAACAAGGTTTTTAATATCGAACCTTCTTCTCTTTCCGGATGGACCTGCTTCCTCTTCATTTTGCCTATTTTCATCGCATTTAAACATCCGAATCCAACTGAATGATTTATTTTTGTTTGAACTCTCCTCTCTACTACTCTTGACATTACTTTTCTTCTTGTTTTTTTTGTATCTGTTTTCTTGGTTACAATCAGAACTGTCCGATTTTTCATCATGGTTTATTTTCTTAGCACTCTTCAATGTTTCTGCATAGCCCTTCTTTGTCGTTATTATATTTGAAATAGGTATCGTTTCCTCAGTTCTAAGAGTGTTTGGAAAACTGTGGTCATAGGTCTCATCTAAATTGGAAGTCTCCATTTTATGCTGACAAATTTCATTCCATGCTACCTTGTAACTGCAATTGTTTTTAGCCATTGCCTCTCTTATCTCCCTCTCCCTCTTAAATGCTGGACAAATACTTTTAACAATGGACATATGATTACCCTTACAGTTTATACATTTGTATGTGGTCGCTTCACAGATATCATGATTGCCTGCACACTTCGGGCACATTTGTGTTTTCTTAGGGCAGTAAAATCGAACATGGCCATATTTCCAACATTTAGAGCACTGAGTTACAGGGAAAATATATCGCTCCACCTTCACTCTGCAACCATATGCTTGTACATATGGCGGTAAGGTGGGGCCTTTGAAGCAGATGCGAATTGCTTCGCTGTCAATCCATTTTCCGTCTTTATCTTTTTTCTTAAGCCTCTTGACGTTAACAATTTCTATGCTACTTTCTAATACATTCATAATTCTATCTTCCTCCATGTCCATGTCAATATCCCTTATTATCCCGTAAGCGTACGACATTTCATCAGTTCTACGGCATGTCCAACCTTTATCATCAATCATTTTACATTTCATCAGATCCAAAGAATGTAAATAGCTATCAAAAGTAATTAATATTTTGTAAGGATTCTTATATGTCACTTTTATAACTCCCTTAATGCCAGCATTACTTAAAATTCTAGCTATTCCTAATTGTTTTGGTAGAATTTCTTTAGAAGATACCGCTATTTCGTACCTTTCATTGTGCCCAGGGGGAGGGGAATCCCTGACAACCCTTCTCTTTTCCTTCCTTCTAACCGTAATAAAATCTCCTGATTCCTCATTAGATGGTGCTCTTGACCTCTTTCTTCTACCCTCATTAGGTATTCCCTCTGTATCACAATCATTGTCATCCCATTCCAGATCCGAACCAAGAATAACATGGTTTATTTCAGCCCGCGACATTATCTCCTTATTAATGTCATCCTCTTCTTCAATTGCACTATCCATTTCTAACACTGTAAATTTTTATTATAACTCACAAATTGAGGGTATATCAATAAATTGTCACTTAAGTTTTAAATAAAGTTTTAAAGTTATTAACACAATATAATTCTGTTTTCACATTTTGTAATTTAAATAATATATTGTCATTGATGCTATCTCCAACCACAATACACTAACAGTTTCTTAATTACACTCGCAACAATTTAATCATCAGAACATAACCGTTCGCGACGAAATCGCGGGCGCAACTGATAATAATACTGTTAATAATTTATTTTTGGAATTCTGCACTAATTAATTTGGGTTTGCAGGATTAAAAGACAGAGCAAAGATTAAATTTCAGACAGATAGGCTGATTGTATTGCTAATTAGCTTAGTATTAGGCTACCGGTAGCTATTTTATTTATTCATTTATAAAATTAAAAAAATACCTTTAATAGAGACAATCAAAGGAAATAGAATTAAGATGTGATGGAAATTACAGAAGTTACAAACATGGTAATGTCTTGAATTCGTAATGTCAAACGTGAGAACATCATACAATTTTCATACTGATATTCATTTTATGTGAAAGAGACAGAATGTCACTTCATAATCCGATCAAAATCTCTAAACTCTTGTATTTCAGATCTTTATTTACGATCTTATTTAAATAATCTCTTCAATATACATTTCACATTTAATTATATTATTTACTAAACCTGTTACTTTTAACAAATCAGCCACCTGTCTGGTATCTAACTGGGGATTATTGGCTTCATACTCTCTGGGTGCATAATAAATAATTATTTGATAATTGCTAACAACTTACGTTATTGAAAAATATTCTTCTGTTCAATCCCATGGCTATTATTATAACATCAATGTATTTTTCCCTCACTTCTACAACAGCAGCATCAGTCACTAATGGTGACTTCATTTCAATGTACTTCAGTGTGTACATTTCTGTAGACAACTCACTTGCTTTTTTGGCATTGTACTTTTGCTTATTACATTGTGCTGCAATCATGCGAACTTTGTCTACATCCCATTTTGGGGTCTCTCGATAATTTAAACTTGCTGCCAGTAACCTGAAATTAATAACACATGGTGAAGAAAAAGTTGAACACCTATGTTTTGGTTGTAAAATAAATAAATTTTTGATTAGAAGTTGTTGAAAAATATTTTACAACTTTTATTATAATCATATAATTTTTGTTTATTTATTATTTTACCTGTGCACCATAATATCTGCATATCTTCGTATAGGGCTGGTGAAATGTGTATAAAGTGGAACATTTAAAGCATAGTGATGGAAGTCATCATCATGGCACCCATCAGCACAGAAATATTTAGCTCTTGTCATAGGCTTTGCACACAGCATGTTTAAAACCATCACTTTGCCTTTGTCTGTACAGTCTGGGCCAACATGTTCCAAAAGGGAACGATGTAATTCACCAGCAGAGTCGATATTTAAGTCAATACCCATTGGCTTCAAGGATTTAGCAAGTTGTTTCAACATGTATCCACTAGGTTTAGGATGACATCTTAGAAACGCTAATGATGGGTGATCCTCTCGGATTCGTTCAGCAACTGTCATATTTGCAAGTAACATAAATTCTTCAATAAGTTGATGACTTTCTTTACTTTCATATATCCAAAATGAGTCCGGTAAACCATTAACAGCATTTAAATGAAAAGAAACTTTGGCTTGATCAATTCTTAAAGCACCACTCTCAAATCTATCCTTTCGAAATTTAGCAGCAATACTACCAAGAATTTTTATTGCTTTAGATATATCAGCATACTCAAAACTGTTGTAAGTCTCAGGAAAATTAGTTTCAGATTCTTCTTTACCTTCAAGTACTGATTGAGCATGTTCATATGCTAATTGACAACAAGAGTTAATTACTGTTTTTGAAAATCTATGACTAAGAACTTTTGCATCTTTAGTTATCTCCCAGAAAACTGAAAAGGCTAATTTGTCAACACCAGGGAAAAGGGAACAAAGCATGCAGAGATCATCTGGCAACATATGATAAGCTTTTTCTACTAAATAAATAGTTGTAGCTTTGTCTGCCACTTTTTCATCTAATGGGGTATTTTCTGTTAAGAAGTGAGCAACATCAGCTATGTGAACTCCAATCTCATAATTTCCATTCTCCAGCTCTCTACAAGACATAGCATCATCAATGTCACGACAATTAAATGGATCAATACTGAACAAACACAATTTGCGACAGTCCTCTCTTATTGTAATCTCCTCTTCTGGTATTTTGTAATCTAACCGTGGATACAAATGTCTAACTTCTGGACCAAATGGTGTAACATCTAAATCTGTTTGGGCCAATATTGCTTTTGTTTCGGTTACCATATCACCGGACTGTCCTATGTTACAAACAATTTTCCCCATAGCAAATCTAGTGTCTGTCCAATCCAATATTTTGGCCAAAAACAATGTATTCTCATAAGTTTTGGCATCATGATAAAAGTTATCTGGCCAACTTGTGAATGGTATGTTAAGCCTTGGGATTCTGAGATCACGTGGAATAAACAAAGCTCGCTGCCTATTTTTATCAGGCATTAACTTCAAAGAGCCTATGCAAGTTCTGTTGTGTACTATTTCTTTGATATAAACCACTTTTCCTTTTTTCTGTTTGTTGTCCTCATTGCTGTCTTCATTATCACTGTCTGTAAATTGTACAACTACAACATCACCTTCTAAAGCACGATTCCGATTTTTTATTCCATCAATGAGAATATCTTGTTCACTTCTATCACTGCTAGAAACATATGCATGTTGAAATTGTTTTGGATTAATCCTTAATACACCTTCAATAAAAACATTATCTTTAAGTCCAGCTTCCATCTTGTCTGCAGATATATAAGGGTCAAACTTAATGTCACCAGTTTCTTTAACTTTCTTTTTGTTTTTCCTCTTATGTTTTGGAGTTGTATTGGCATCACTGTTTTCTGTACTTTCTCCTGTTAAAGGATTCAGTTTGAAAGGTTCGCCACTTCTTACATTAAACGATTTGCTAAGTAAGGGATGTTGTAGGAAATTTTGTATACATTTAGGAGTCATAGTGTCCACTAGAACAACTGGAGAGTTTGGTATACTAACAGATGTTGGTCTTTGTGCTGTTTGAAAGATAGGAGTATTGGGCAAACTTGCAGCATGTTGGGTGTTGGTTAAATACTCCCTTGCATCATGGATATTTTGCGAAAGCTGAAATTGTGGATGATGACGAAGGTTTTCAAGGTACCTAGAATTGGTAGATGCATACAAGGGACTTATATGATGCGCAAAAAACTCATGCAAGGATGCACCATCGTTTTGGGCGGGATGCCCCACATGCGACTCGGATGTTTGCGGTATATTCATGGCTTCTCTTGATGGAATTTTTAAATTTTTTACTCTTTCTTTTTTCTTTAAATGTTTTCGTTTCGGAAATGCTGGGCTATCTCCCTGGTCTACTTCGTCATTGTCACTGTTTATATTTATGTTTTGGCACTGAGTGGATATATCACTTATCGTCGAATTAGTATATGTCTGAGAATTTATTCCAGCCTCACCTTGCGATTGCTTATGCCGTGACAATGAGGCATGCTTTTGAGATTTTTTTGCTGGGCAGTGACTCTGATGTTCTTGAATCCTATTGTTGAGTGAACTTTTAGAACGAAAAGGTTGCGACGTGGAAACTTGTGCACCTGACGGCCTATTTATGTCAAAATTTCTTTCAGATATACAATCACACAAATGAGACATCGTTATGAAAACATCAGAAAACTTGAACTTAATACGATGATACAAGAAATTTCCATAAAAACAAATAATGTACAGTTGAAATTTTATGGACTTTTTTCTATCTACCAAAATTTTAGGTTGACGCACAGGGTTGACAAACTCGGCCAAGGTTACCAGCCTAAAATTAAATTGACACTAAATAATCATTATTTTTAGTCTATGAATTAAATCTTGATTAAAAAAAATATATCATTGTTTATCTTGCCCACATGAAGCCAAACTAAAATTATAATTTATAATGCAATGGTGAATTTGTTGCGCTTTCACAGTAAACCACCGCATATCGGGGCTAACGCAAATCATATCCATGTACAGCTTGGCAAAAAAGAGTAGAAATTAATAGGGGCGCCACTTTACCGTTCGTGTGGCAACCCGCTGCGACCGTATAGCGTACCATGCTATCGTCTTGATACTAAGCTGTATTTTTATAATTAATTAAAATCAGTAAGTATTATAAAATGTAATAACAAGTATTCACGTCGTGTAACTGAATACAAATTACTTATAAGCACTAATAATGTAAGCACTCCTGTGTTTTCAATTTTTTTTGGGTATAAAAAAAGGCGTATGAATATAGCATTATTATATTTGATTTCAATAAATCTTCCTCTAAATATCCCACGCCCGCCACATCCATGTCTTGGCTAGAGCTAGCCATAAACTCATCTGAGTCACACTCAGATTCAAAGGCACTGCGCTATCATGTTGGAGATTGATTCCTAAACGTTTTATGTCCAAGTACGAGCCCTCTCATAAATTCATAATACTCCTTTTCTATTTTGTTAACATGCTGGCATGAATTCTTTTGAACTCCTACTCGGTTATGATTGAAATGCACGTTCGGTGCTTCCTATAAAGATAAAAAAATTGATTAAACCTCTATCAATAATTAATGTAAAAAGTTTTCGGTACCTATCTAGTTTTTTTTGTGATTTTTATATGCTAGTTATAACAAGTATTATATTATCTTGTGATCACACTCATAGATAAGGTTATGTAGAAATCGAATTTACATATTGCAGAGTATCAAGGCTCAAGCCACTCAAGTATCAAAATAATCTAGTCGCGCTATACCAAAGCTATAGCTCGATGTTTATTGTTCAAAATTTCACTTATTTCGTATTCAAGCAATTCAAAACCAAATAGAGATCATAAATTAACACTTGATACAACTAAATACAACAAAACAAACTCTTACATACCTGTCATAATGGCGGTACTTTGGTAAATATCGTCGAGATCGGAAAGAAGAGTTTAAGCCTCATGATCGACCAGATATCGCCTATAAACATTATAAATTGATTCCTTGCTAGTACTCCGAATGGTTTTATTTATTATAACGTGGTTTTATTAACGTTTTGATGGTCGAAATAAAAAAATAAGTAACTCGCAAACTTTGTTTACATCGAACGACACAGAACGACATTAATTGCCAGGGGCTGCCAGCAATAAAAAAAAATAGTTCCGTTTCTAGACTTTTTTGCCAAGCTGTATGTTGTCTTTCTCGTCTCAATAATAATTAAAACTGACGTTCCGATGGCTTTAATGAGAGCTGTCATTTTCTATGTATGTCAATTGTCAGTCACTTCAGTCAGTTATAGTCAGATTAACCCAAGTTAACCTATAATGTGGTTTAAATACTTTCAAATTCTGATCTTGGAACGTAAATAAAAAGATCTCGGTCGTTTGTTACCTCTACCTGGTGAAGAAATAATACCTACGACGAATAAGTTTCATAACCACACTCCAGAAATCCACACTTTTCAAAATGAAGCTCATAACGCATAACATGTTAACATCGAAGTGTTTAAAAGGTGTCATGACAGGATATCCTCTGGCTATTAATGCTACAGATATAAAAGTAACAGAAATAGATTTTAATCCAGAATTTATTACCCGTGTTATTCCTAAATTGGACTGGGAAGTACTCTGGGCAGCTGCGAATAGCATTGGCCATGGAGATGGTCTACCAAAAACTTTAGAACCGAAATTTGAAGAAAATGAAGAATTTTTAAAGAAAGTTCACAAAGTTTTATTAGAAGTGGAGGTTGAGGAAGGAAATCTTACTTGCCCAGAATCAGGTAGACAATTCCCAATCTCAAAGGGTATTCCAAATATGTTATTAACGGAAGCAGAAGTACAATAGAGCTATTTCATAATTTTCGCATTTAAGTGTTCTTTAAATTTCTAAGTACCTATATTTTTTAATATTAGCATTATTGTGTACAAACTAATGAATGTAATGTAACCATATTACATTAATTTCAACAAAAATAAATGTTTTGTTCCTAACATTTGAAGTTGTTTATTTTATTACTCATTATAAATCAAAAGCTACCTTTGCCATCTTAGCTAATGTTATTATAAGGCAGCAATACATAGAGTGTTTTATATTTGTACAGAATTACAAATACAGTTCTTTAATTAAAAAACCTAGCCATAATCTCAAAGAATAAGTTTTATGATTATAATTATGGTGAGTAAAGTAAAAAAATGACTTGAGCACATTATTCAATAGACGCCACAGAGGCCACACATGTAAAGATGAGTTAGTGTTAATATCCCTATGGATGTTCATGCTAACTCATGTTGGCATGTAATGTACATGACACTATTGTCAATGTAGTTTTGAATTTTATAGTACACTTAGAATTAAAATGTTTGACAATGTTTTTAAACCTTTTATTTATAAAATCAGTTAGGTGGCCTGTGATCACTTAAATTTCAGGATAATATTTTATACAAATGATGTTCCAAATAAGAATCAATAGGTAAATAATATTGATTTCCTTTCTTTGATTAAACATGTCTTCAATTATACCCATGTCAACTGTTTTTACCAATTCAAGGAACACCTCGTATATATCTTTCAGGATTGCAAGTGTTTCATTAAATACACAAATAAGTAATGATTTATTTATTTTGGTTGAACAATAAATTATAATCAATATAAGTGACATAATGTTACTCACATTATACTATACCGGTAATTTCTCACATCATGTTCCATACTATAAAATAAAATGGTTTTAACAACTATTCAAAATGATTTATAATTCATCTATGTATGGTACAAATGCTAGATTTCCTGCAGCTCCCATGGCAACTTTGTTTGCGGCAGCAGCGGACAGAGCCTGCAAACAAATAGTAGTATTATATTATATTTCATTAAAAAATGAAACCTGCCAAAACCCTCGGCACACATGGCATTAATGCATCCAAAATTAGAAATAAAATAAATAAACAAGTCTATAGTCAAAGAATATATTTCAAATAGGCCTTTGCAGATTTTTATAAAAAGTCACACTATAGTTCTGGTTTCCAAAAATTGGGTGGAGAACTAAGCATTAAAATCCTTAGATAGAGACAAAAATGGAAGAATGACCCTAAAATTGGAAAACTGATTGTGTAGCAGTTCACTCTGCTGGAAGGCTTACCTGTGAGACGTCATTTGGTGAAAGTACATCAATTTCTTTTGCAATGTCACCGGGTGTCTTGACAGAGCCAGTATAGAAACCTTGGGCTGCAAGTGCCTCAGCAAGAGATGTACCAGCGTCAGCTTCACTCAGGATCTGCAGCTTCAGCAGGTTCTTGCCAGCCTGGATGGCTCCCGCATTCAGTGTTGGTCTTTTCAGCATACCAGCAACCGCCTTCACAGCCTACAAAATTCATTTTAAAATATATTTAGGAACCTCTATTGGCTGATTTGAGAATAAGTTTAACGCCCATGTCTGTCTATGATGATTTAGTAGTGAAACAGATATAGTGTAAATTTAACTACTACCTAGTAAAAAAAAAAAAGAATCAACTGCCTTACGTTAGTTATCTGAAAAAGTGGAAAGTGTGGTAGATACTATTAAAATAAATAGAATAATCAAAATAATTGTACTAAATAATAAAATATTAGTTATACTTACAGTATTAGCTTCATCCTTTGGCACAGAAAGAACAACACCAAAGAGGCCGTTGTCGGAGTAGGAAACGTTGAAGCCGGCGGCAGCGAATGGGCCAATGTTTCCGATGGCCTTGGCCAAGGGTGAGTTGTCCGTACCCCACTTGGTGACTGGACCATTGCCAAGAGCTGAAATGAAGAATCATTTTGTTAATGTTGCTGTAAAGCAGACAAAAATCGATCGGTTGCCGTGACGATAAATTTACAGCAAAGCAAGAATTCGGAATTTATCATTTTACATAATTCGTAAATATTTAACTGCAATTTACGAAATATAATTTAAATGTTTTGTAATGTAACTGTTGTATTAAACTCGTGCCATCATCAATCAATAAAAAAATTAAAATAATACATGTAATCTATACTATATTTATACTAATATATAAAGCTGAAGAGTTTGTTTGTTCGAACGCGCTAATCTCAGGAACTACTGGTACAATTTGAAAAAAATCTTTCAGTGTTAGATAGCCCATTTATTGAGATAGGCTATATATCATCACGCTAAAACCAATAGGAGCGGAGCACCACTATTCCACGCGGACGAAGTCGGGCAGAAGCTAGTTGTAAATATAAAATAATAATTATACGTAAATAAATTAGACATTATTATTTTACCTTTAGCAGCAACAGCCAGGGCAAGTGACTGCGGACTGCCAGCAGGAGCGCCCTGCAGAGCAATCGCAACGTGCGCCAAATCACCACCCATTTCTTTCCTGATTAGAAAACATGAAACAAATTTCTAAGTAGCTTGATTGGTATGCATATGATGTTAAAAGTCACATGGTAGGTACTTGCAGGTTTCGAACCAATAAGGAAACATCCATGTCTTTACTTCTCTTGCCAAAATCATGTCTAGAAAGCGTCAATATGTCTATCAAGTAATCAATTAAAAAGCTTTATGAGTATTAAACAACTAACTCTGTCTACAAAATGTTTCCTGTATGATATCATTCATATACAATATATAACAATATAATATAACATAACACATGGGTGATTTATGTTATCTGTACATAAAGGTATTAATAGTTATATTACCTTAACTCTCCCCCATAATATTTGGAGGCTTCGCCTGCTTGGATGTCACTAGCAGTTAGGTTAAGATTCTGTGCAATCATGTTGGCCCTCTCCTGTAAATTCAATATGAAATTCAAATAAATCAGGGAACAATTGAGATTTTTATTCATAAATTAATTAATTAATGACAGAAAAAGACACGAAAACTTAATATAAATATAATGGATGAAGATGCATCTATATATAAACATAGTCCAACAAAAACTTTAATCATAAGTTGTAAATACAATTCAAACAGTTTACGTCTTTGCAATGGCTATCAAAAACAAAGTAAATCAATTGCTTGACAATGCAAACTAGGAATGCCCCAAATAAAAACTGAGATGCATGCAAGTAATGCATTTTTATATTTATTTGCTTACCTGAGAGTCTCCAACTACTGCAACAGCACAGCGAGGTGCAGCCAACAAGTTGCATGCATAATGCTGTAAAGACTCTGAAGAAATCTTGCCAATTCTCTTGGGCGAGATGAAAAGCGAGTTGCCCAAACCTCGGCGATAGGCGGCCTTATGCAGCAGGTCAACAGCGCGGATCTATGAGCAATAATCAGATCATTAATGAATAAGTAAATAAAATAATACTGTAGTATTTTATTAATAAAATATCTGATTTAAATACACTGAGATAAAGAAGTTGACACTGTTTAAAGATACACCTTTTAATTCAGTTATCACAATGATAAACAAAAATTTGATTTAGTTAACAGCATTGCAAAAAAAAAATGTTTTATTAGTAGAATCTAATGTTACATTTACACAATTCAAAAGTCAAACAGTTCAAAACCTGGATATCAATTATATACATTACTTTTTCTGCAAGCCAATGCTAGCATTTAACAAGGGCAAGTTGACTGTCCCATAATATAATAATATTAATTTATAACACACAATATTATATTATTTCTATATAAAAAAATAAAACTATTTAAAATTAAATTCCGAGATTTATTAACAGACAAGTGTTATTACGACGTAAATGATTTTCTAACTGACATTCTATGATAATTGACCACATATTTTCTTTCTATGTAACTAAATTACCTACATTTGTACGCCAAAAAGGCCAAACATGATTGCAACTTTGTACCTAATATAAGATCCTGCATGCTTTTGTATGTTTACTCATGTTAACAAATAAATAAATATTATTATTATTCTACATTAAATGCATTCCTAGATAAAAAATGTATTTGAGCATAAAATCGAAAGGTATTGTGTAAGTACCTGAGGAGGAAGAGCTGCAATGTCAAACTTAAGGCGAGCCTCATTGTCTGACAGTTCCCAAGGTCTGAACTCCTGGCAACAGACCATGTTGTTGAGGATTTCCAGAGCTTCATCAATATTATCTTGGGTAGTCTGCAATAAATTATATATATCTTTTAAAGTTATATACCACTATAGTATAGTGATGTACTACTTTTATATTGGGAAAATAAGTTGGAATAACCAAAGACTACCTACTTAAAACAAAACAACCAGTGTTATTTATGTGCAAAATGTTTTCATAATATAAGTGCAAACTTAACATTATAATTATGGCAAGTAACTATATAAAATTGTAATAATGTTTGTATCTGACAATTATCTTTCAGATTAGACCATAAGCCAGCAGATTGATAGTCTATAATATTAATTTTATGAAAATCTAATTATATGAAAAAGTACCTACATGAGGTATAGTTCATATCAGTTAGTTCATTAGTTTTATTGATATATTTTAGTGTGTGATAGCATTTACATATAACAACAGTACACTGAGCCTATAGCTGGTAAACAAACCTGGATATATAAAATTATATAAATGAATTGAATAAAAGAGTATCTCTCTGTTAACCAGATATTTTGCAGAACAGCAAATATATAAATGTAATAACAAAGATATAACTAATTAAATCAACACTTTACCTCAAGAGTGTAGTAGACAAACTCCCTATCACCAGAAGCAGTGACAGATGCTCCGATCTGTGCCAGTTTACGTGACATTATGAAGGCATTAGCATTCCTGGTGCTGAGACCGGCAGCAGATCTAAGTGCATGGGCAATACCCAGCTCAGTTTGAGGTTCATATCGCGTACCAGCCCTGAAAATGTAGCCATGTATGTATTGAGTACAGTACTATCTATCCATCATCAACTAATTCATAAGTCACCTATGCTAAATGCATTGCTAAATGACGATTATTTTTTGTCCTCATTAACTTGTAGCTAATTTAGTAAGTTTTCGAGTAACTTAGTGGAATGTCTTAATATTGATTCTGTGTCCAGAGACCAGACAGACAGGGTATTTACCAGGTTCACTTGTATGTTCTCATCATTTTCTGATCAACATGATAAGTTGACACACCTCACTACTTACGATAATTTTGAATAAAGTACTTACTTGAAGGCTACGGTCACTCGAGTGACTGGGGACCCATTGTCTAATGCGGCAACAAAAGTTTTGTTCGGCAGGACCGCAGATGAGATCTTGGGGTCTCTCCTGACAACAGGAGCTGCCTGAGCGTAGCTCCTGGTCTGTAAGACGAGCAAAACGCATGTTTGCGAACGATTTAATCACGGAAAATGTCAAAAGGGTTTACATAACAGGGGTTTGACAGTTCAGAACTTATTTTATGTAAAAACTACTAATTTCGCGTCCTGATAGAAACCAATTGCCAGATATCTTTGTATATATTTACCGTAACATGACGAATAAGAGGAGTCACGAAAGTTTTCGATTTCGATGCCATTTCAAGGAGAATATCTGATTTTGGGCTGCGCTGCAATCAGTAGCACGTCGTTTTAGGGACGAGCGAAATGAACTTCAAAATCGATATGACAGACTGACAGCAAACAGACAGTGACATATTATGACAGTTACTAAAATCAATTCAAAACAAAGAGTTTTGGACATATCGGTATAATTGACTATTCCCAAATTCGTCCCCACTATTTTATTATTAACTAGCTTTCCGCCCGCGGCTTCGCCCGCGTAGACATTTTTTTTACACCTTGGATTGTGTTAGTTTAGTTTTAGTAAGGATCCCTAATCTTTTCTAGCAATAAATATAGCCTATGTTCCTCAGGGTCAATGTAGCTTTCCAATGGTGAAAGAATTTTTGAAATCAACACAGTAGTTTTAGAGTTTATTCATTACAAACATACTCACAAAAATACAAATCTTTCCTCTTTATAATAGTAGTGTAGATGATTTTGATGATATCATTTACATGTTAATCATATAGCAAATACATTGATATACATAAATGGGGAGGGATACTAACTTTTTTTTTTTGCGACAGACGACGTCTTATTAACGTTGTTTTCTTGTTTGATTAAAGTCTTTTAATCAAAAAAGAAAACAACGTTAATAGGCTTTGGGCTACCGCACTTGAATTCGCCGCTAGAGGCGCTAGTATAGAGTAAGCTCTCAAGAAATGTCAAATGTAGGAGATTTTTCCGGATCGTTCACTGCGATCACCTTTATCGCGGATTTTTACAAATTATTGATATTTATTACAAATATTGTGCCATTAATTATGAATTATGGCGGATATACTTTAAAACTCACATAAATGTTACTGCTTTGCAAGAAAAGCTAAGAATAGGTGCCAAATAAGTGGGTTAAGGCCCATTTACTTGGCAGTTTCCTCCACAGTGGTGCCAGCTGGTGACCGCAAAACCATAGTCCCCATTATTATAGGGTTTGTCGTGGATACACCTATGTTACTGGGGTTTATGTTTACATAATATAATTCTAGTATCCATACTATAGTTTTTTCTAAAACGGCCATGTTGCCGGTACTTGTAGCGTTACTCTAATGGAGGTCAACTTTAAAATAAGATAAAATTATAAATGGTACTTATTTCATGAATCATGAATAAGTACAAATACGTTCAATCTTGTCACAAGTCGTAAACAATGTTGGACAAAAGGAGTAATTTTATTATCTGTGATGTTCGGCCGACTACGACGCCATCTGCACACAGCTTTGAGTGTTCCTTTTATATAATATCTTTGGTTTCTCCACATTTGCGAATGTTTTGAAAAGAAGTTAACCACTTGAACTAGTTATTTTTAATCACTTCTTATATTCAGCCCTGTCAGAACAAAAATATTACATAAATCTTTGCTGTAAGATAGTTGGGAAAAAATAAAATATAAATAGTTGTGAAAAGATGATGAACGGCTGAACTCGCTGAACTGTCATTTTGTCTGTCAATCTTGACAGTTGAATATGTGTCAAATTGACGTATGTCGCTTACAATAATGCCGCCAAATTGATTTTCGGTATGTATTCATTTCATATTTTGACTAAATCATGAAAAACTGATAACTTACTCAACAATTTACATGTAAAATTAAGTTTATGGTAATATTGTATACGTCAGCTAAGATAAATTCAGTAAATCTAACCCACAGAGCTAGTCTTCGATTGGCATGATCTATTCTCTCTTGATCTGATCATCATCACACTGTAACTACATATACATTAAGGTGATTTTCTGAATTTTTCAGGAAAGGTATGACAAGTTTGGTAGCAACTGAGTCCGTCACAGTAGTCGACGAAATCAATTCAGTAATTTACAGTAAGAATCGTAAACGTCGACATATCCTTAAGGCCAAGGAAAATACTTACAATCACAAATGCACCAAAGTGCTGAGAAGAAAGTTAAAAAAGTATAAACTCAGGCAGGATGGCCAGGAGGATCAAGATGTTTTAGATGTATCTAAGATCCTTGTTTCGTCACTAGTTATTAAATCACCAAACAGTGTCAAGGAACCCATTTTAATTGAAAGTGAGTTTGAAGAATTGAGACCGAAAAATTACCTTTTCAAAATGGTGAGAAAAAAGGAAGCTGTTAAAATAAGTGACAGCTTAAAGAATTCCAATACAGAAGTGAACATCCAAGATGTACATGTTAGCATTCCTTTAGCTGTCACAGGTCAAGAAAAGAAACAAACAAATGCATTCAAATTGTTAATGGACTCTAGAAATAAAAGTTTGGGGAGCAATTCTCCAGGTAAAGAAAAAAATAATGACAACTCAGATAATGAAGAAGCAGTCGAAAGGAAGAACATTAAAACTAAAAGACACTTACTGTTGCAAAAAATGGCTGAAGCCAAAGGGTCTTTGAGGAACAAAGAAATAGAAGAATATCAGGATAATATCATAAAAAAGCAAATGGAAAAACGAGCAGAAAAACTGAAAAGTATGATTTTAAAAGATACTAAAGTAAAAGAAAATGAAAAGTCAAAAGAAACTGTTTTGCAAGAAAGTGTTGGTCAAAAAATGATGTCTAAGGACAAGGCAGCAGTTGTCAACAATAACAACTCAAAGAAACAAGCTAAGACTTTAAAAATAGTGGATATCTTTAACACAATTGAAGATCCTATTAATATCAGTCCAGTAAAAAAATTCATACCCAAAGAAGATCAAGAATTTCTGAAAAAATTATCTCCATCTTTAAAGAAAAAGGAAAGTATGCTTTGTTATTTTAAAAAAGTAGATAGAGATTCTGATGTGTCACCTACTAATTCTGAAAATGATAATGTTATTAAGGTAAAGTTACAATCTAGAAATAAAAAAAGAGGTAAGAAGAAAAAGCTAAGTTTGAAAAAAGAACCGTTAGACTCTGATGAGCTGATAGAAATTATAGAAATAAACACTGAAGATAAAGCCAGCAACATTATTGAGGATGAGAAAATTAATAAAGTCAATGGACATGTGGATAATGTTCCTGGTATTCATATTACAAAAACAGTTTTAGTTGATAATTTTTCTTTATGTAATGATGTGTTGGTTGAAGATAAATTGGTCAAGAGTGACCGACAAAAGCGGAAACGAACCTCTAAATTAGATGCTAAACCAAATGAGTCTGACAACACAAATACAATACTCAATAATGACAGCAGACCCAAGAGGTCAGTGAAGAGACCTGTTAAATATATTGATGATGCATGTCTGTCAAGCTCCGATGAAGAGTTGCATATTTTTACTCCCAAAAAGAAAAAGCACATTGAAAGTATAGTCAGTGATAAAAAACCAGTGCATACAAAATCTAATCAACCTGTTGATGAACCTGGGAAAAATAAATCCCAGAAAAAGGAAGAGAAGGTTCTCAAAGACCCAGTGATATCCAAGAAACCTGCCAAACTAGCTCCAATATTTACACCTAAACAATCTGATCCAGCTGCTTTAGAAGCCAAGCAGAAATTCCTACAAAGTGGTGTTCCAGAAAAATTAAAGAAAATAATTCAACAACAAAAAAGTAACTCTATTCCAGACTGCAGCTTCCCAGTAGTTGTTCATGTGCAACAAAACAATAAAACAGAAGAAAATAAATTGGCTATAAATATACCTTTGATGAATATTATTGAAGAAACCTGCTCATTGGATTATGAAAAGGATGCTTTTAGAAAACTGTTATGTCTTAACCAGGCAGTGACTCCTTGTTGCATAGATACCAAACAGAAGAAGAGCAGACAAACAATGTTACAAACTATAAAACAATTGCATCCCAAGTTTCCAGTCTATAGGACATACCGCTATTTAAGAGGTAAAGGACGGGGAGAATTTAAAGACTGTAATTATGTAGATGTAGATAACAGTATTGAAATGATAAGTGATATGGCTGATTTTGTCAGTGATAGCCCTGACAGATTAAACTGGACTGACAAATATAAGGCTATGTCAACAAATCAAATCATAGGTAATTTCGAAACTATTAAAGAATTAAGGAAATGGTTGATATCATGGACTGAGAATAATGTTAAATCAAAAGCAAAATCGAAGCCCGGGTCAGATTCATCTGACTACTATCAATCTGACACAGATAGTCGAGATAGTATGAAGTCAATGAATAACCTTCTAATATTGACTGGTCCCACAGGATGTGGCAAAACTGCAAGTGTTTATGCTGTTGCTTCAGATTTATCTATGAAAGTAATTGAAGTTAATTCAAGTAGTAAAAGAACAGGCAAAATAATGTTGCAGGACTTGCAAGAAGCTACTCAGTCACACAAGGTTAACAGGGGTGCCGGAAATACGGATAATAGTCAAAAATCACAAGAGAAAAGTCAACCTGATTTGACACAAAAGAAAAAGAAAAGGGGAAGACCAAAAAAGTCCCTTGATGATGATAAAACTGTAAAGGAATTAGCAAAAACAGAAGTTCTAAGTGGTACATCAAGTGGGCCTTCATACAGCCAAGAAAGTACAAGAACAGATTCATCTCTTATCCTGATTGATGATGCAGACATTGTTTTTGATCAGGATGATGGTTTTTCTTCTGCTATTGTGCAGTTGGTACATAGTTCTAAACGGCCTGTTATATTGATTACATCATCTCTAGTTTGTCCTCATTTGCAGAGATTTTTACAAAATGGAAAAATCTTAAAGATGAATCCACTTCTACCTAGGATGCTTGGGACATGGCTAGACATCATGTGCCTAGCAGATAGTGGAATATGCTGGCCAGGAGCAGGAGCCAAATTCTTAAATTATTTTAAAGGAGATATTAGAAAAACTATTAATTATCTACAGTTCTGTATACCTAGTTATGTACATGGTGTAGCTTCAGAAGATGAAACTGCTTCACAAAATATTGACTTATATAAGTCCAATATTGATGAAGAAAGTTCATGTATGTCTTGGGCAGATACTGATGATTCAGAAAGAAGAGCTTTTGCATCAATGACCCCAAATGGTGATTTGGAAACAAATACGATTTGGAATGATTTTGCATATAAACATACAAACTTATTCAACTTTTCATATCCTGCACAGATATTTAACATTTGGTGGAGTATGCCTTGTCTTTTGGCGACGGATAATAAAACTGATGACTCTCAGCCCAATAAAAAGAATGTTAGCCAGGAACTTGAGGCGATGGCCAATGCAGCAGATGCATTGTCACTGTCAGATTACATCAATCCAGATACCCACACTAACATTGCATCACATCCCTGGTGTTTCCGCGAAGGGGACAGTGTCTCAGAAAGAGAGAACTTAGACTGTTATCATAATGAATATGAAGTAGCTAATGAGATTTGTCAAACCATGGTACATAGTTCCATCATCACAGCTCAAGCTGTTTTAGGGTGTGAAAGAAAAACGAACGTAAATTTTCCAGGAATGACTTTGCACAGGTAATCATTGCTTATATTTTTTAGTATTTTCTTTTTCTTGAGGAGCTCGTGGCTAAGTATTAGCCGCACGGTTCGACCGATCAAAGGTTAAGCTGCCCTTGGCGCGGTCGATCCGTGGATGGGTGAGCATCTTTATCATTAGCGAGACTCCTCCGTGCCTCGGAAAGCACGTTAAGCTGTTGGTCCCGGGTGTCATTTGTAGATGTTTGACTCGTTACAGGTAGTCAGAAGCCAGAAAGTCTGACAGCCAGTCTTACCAAGGGGTACCGTGTTATCGGTAACTGGGTTGTGGAGGTCAGATAGGCAGTCGCTCTATGTTAAACACTGGTATTCAGCTGCATCCGGTTTAGACTGGAAGCCGACCCCCACATAGTTGGGAAGAGGCTAGGCAGATGATATTTTCTTTTTCTTAAATAAAAGTAGCCAAATTTACTTATAACGTGAGCTAACTACTAGTGAAAGTCCAATCAATCGCGTGTACTAGAAAGTAGAGGATAGCGGAAATGCGATTGTGTACGAGTCAAATGATTGCTTAAATTAATGGTCAGAATTAGACAGACAAACATTTTGAAAATTGTGTTTTTCATATAACTACTATAATTTGTACTAATTTAATACACCAAACTATTTATTTTATTTAATTTAGGTGTCTATTTGTATGAGATAAAGATGAACTTTCTATGACGTACTAGCGTAAAATAGCAACCTGAAATGGTCTTATTCGGCGTACTTTAGCATATATACCTATCAGTTAAAAACTTCTATAACCACTATGTTTTACAGATTCAGTAATAGGTATTAGAGACAAGAATGCTCTGTAACAAATTTTAGCTAAGTTCCAAATAATATGAATAGCTTTTTGAGTCAAAAAATTAAGAAAACGATTGATGGTTAGGTACGAAATCAAAGGGTCAAGTTTTAATGTCATCTCGGGATTCTACGTATTAATGATATTTTTATCTTGTAAGATTATTATGTAATTAGTTTAATTGTAAGTGTATGTAATTTGTTTCAGGCAAAGAGACAGGGTCGTATCGCGACACAGCAGCGTGACTGGCTATTTGAATGCATCAGCAGCTTTGGACAGAAGAGCACTTGCCTTGGACTACTGGTCCGCCTGTAGAACTATATGTAGGCTTGAGAAGTCCAAAACTGATACCAACACGAAGAGGAACAATCGCTTCTGCCACTATCTAAAATCGCTGAGTATTCTTTGTAAAAGTGATACTTTCGATAACCTCTGTGACTGTTTGTGTTCTAATGAGGGAACTAAATTGAACATTAATAATTTTAATGAATGATAGATAAATGTCTCTACTATGTTTCCTGTACTGTAATTGTATTTTACAAAATATTTAATATTAATGTTAGTTAAAATGTGAAATAATAAATGGTATAGTTGTATATTCAATTGTTCGAATTTTAGTTTAACATTGCGGGCTACGTACCTAAATTTAAATGGTCGACTTTGAACTATTTTTGTATTATAGTGTTTAACAAAACATTAAATATAAGAAAGTTAATATTTTTTCCAAAGTCCGCGAACTCTGACCATGGATCATTATTCCCAACCAACTAATAAACATGTAGATAATTACGTAACATTTGATAATACAGTTATTTATGCTCATGTTGCTAAAATTAAAGTTATTTTCGAAGAATTTGAACCAATACAATTTATCTGTTGGCAACTGGCACTTATTCCTGTTTAGTCTGTCTGTGAGCAAAATTGTTATCGTGTACGTGTAGATAACAATATCTAAAAAATAACAAATTGGTCTTATTTTTATGTTTTTCAATGTAATTAATTACTTGGTAACAGGCTGTTTATATAAACACATTACAATCTTATATAGTCCTATTATAGTTCTTGACTTTGTAAATTAAGCCTTGGTACTAACTGTCGGTGCTACCCGACGGCAATAATTCAAAACGATCGAAAAATAAATTCCATATTTAACGTGATGGGTTTTATATAGGGCTGCCATCGCCTTAATCGACTAAAACTATAAAAGTCGTGGACATTTGAGTAAATTTGGTTTTCCCTCGGAAACTATGATGATTTGTTTTATTTATTGCTTATCTTTCAATCAATCGTCAGATATCAGGTGAAACCCGGATCCAAAAAGTGCCCTGGTTTTCCCCGTACGCTTTTTGAAAATCCCTCTCGGACGCACCCCAGACTTTTAAACTAGGACAAATCCGGAGAAACCCGGACGGATGGCAGCCCTAGTTCTATATTAAGGTTATTCAGAATTTACCTAAGTCATCTCAAACTTATTAATTTAAACATTTAAAAAATGTAATTCGATTTTTCCAATTTAAACGTCTCGTCACATCGTACTTCCACTGGTGAGTGCCAGTGTAGAACTGAAATCATTACCAAGACGACGCGTAATCATCGGCCGAAGTACTAACTGTACTAAAGCTGAAAGTGTGAGTGTAGGCAGGTCAGTCAGCAATTGTGGCGATATTTTGAAAACTGATTTTGCTTTTTCTGTTCATGGTAATTAAGTAGGTACTTGTTTTTCACTATCAGTTTTCTTTACTCTTAATAGGTAGTACATTGGATCTCCATTAAGTTCTTTGCGATGGCTCATTTCTTGTGCGTAGTAAGTCGTCGCTTTTACTCTAATCTTTTTCCCATATTTCTGTCAACAATTCTAGTACTTTCACGAACAATTAATAATTATTATTTCCGTATACGTTTTGTTTACAGTTTCCTTTTTCTATTCACGAATTTACATGACTTGGTTGATGATTATTTTTATTTTCCTTTCTACGTACGCCATAAGGCGCCTGCATGTATCACTTGAGACGCGATGACCTCCATGTTCTCGTTTACTAGTATTTTAAAACAAATGTACCTACAGATGTCTTCACAAAACGTTTATATTACACACAGTACAAAATTGAAAGTTAATGACCTCTTATCATGATATTTTTTTTCTTAATTATAATGAGGACTCAGCCGAGACGACTCTCCTGTCTTCAACAATGTTATTTTAAAAGGTGTTCTTATTATTTATATCTAAATACGATTACCTCAAGGAGTGTTTTTTTTTTCAGAGGAAAACAATTCTTTACTAAGTTTAGATAGTCTTAAATAACATTTCTGTAAAATATGATAAACTTAACCGAAGAGCTACACGGTTATTCAGATCGTGCTAATTAGTAATTAAGACAATAACAAAGGTAAATACCTACTTCAATTAATTCTTTAAAAAATCTTAAATTAATTACGTAGGTAATCTTCAAAAGAACATCACGTTGTCATCAATCTTGATTGTAAGTCTACCAATAGTTAATTAAAATGTAAATAATAAATAAAACAGGTACTTATATATAGTTAATTATAAATAAAACAGGCGTGACGATTAATTTGTGTGTTTCAATATTAAACCATAGCTTATAATCTAATTACATCGAATTGCATCATCAATCAAGTAATAGCGTGCAATTTCGTCTATGCAAGAACATTATCATGTTACTCAGGCACCTCGGGCATTGATTAGTGAACGAGAATAATCCCGGCGTAATAAGACAACACAGTTTCATCATCTCGAAGGACGTTCAATCAATCAACGACTCAATTATCAGCTTTTTGTACCCTTTGTTTAATTTGTTAAAGCGTATCCTGTGATACATTTGAAAGCTATATAGAAATATCTACACAATAGGAGCTTGAAGATAAGGGTGGCGCCGCCCAAGTCAGCCAAGAAAGAGGCGAGTTTTTAATCGAAAAGAATTCAAATCCATGCAAACAAAAAGTACGCTTAGTAAAGTTCTTAGCAAAAATCATGCATTCCTTCTGTGAAATGGTCTGAAGTTAGAAAAGGCACCTAGGCATATTTGGGCTAAATCCTTAATAATATTATAGGTAAAAGCGAGAATAAGTCTGACTTTCACGAGTAAACCTGATGCCGGTTATGATGTGGTTTAAAGACAGCTTGAACCTTATGGAAGGACATAATTAATATACTTTTTAGCCGTTTTAGTTAGGTATGAAGTAAGTCGCTACTGCGAGTCTGCGACACAAGTGAAACTGCGGAAAACAGATATTAAAGAAAGCATTAAATATCCCTAGCATTTAATACATATAGTATTCTATGCTAGAATTGTGAATCATTGTGGGTGGCATCACCGACCTAGAGTAAGGCTTTGAAAAGTCCCGATAGGCCCGATGGGTCACAAAGTGGTCAAGTTATTTCCAGGACTTTATAAATAGTCGACTTGTTTACACCGTGTTGCCCGATAGATAACAGGCAGAGCTTCGTCCAGATGTTTCCAGAATGCATTTCTTGGTTTGTTTGTAGACATGACAAACTTCAATGTCATTTTTAATGTTTACAGAGTGACTGTAGTAAGTAGTACTTAATATAATAATAATATAAGTACCAATGTTCTGTTTGGCTTTAAATTCAAAGATCATACGTCGCGACGGCGTCGTCCAATTTATTTATTTGTAGAGATAAGTTATTTACACACCGCATCAATGCAACACGATCACTAACGAGCATGACAGACTGGTAATAACCGGTAGAGATGTGGAGCAACTAAGCTGCCTTTATCTAGAATATGCTATAACAATCGCACCTAATATTCTAGTTCATTTAAAATCGTTTCGATTGAGCGAGTGTCTTATTCATACCAAAATATTACGAAAACGGCTGTTCAAATAGGACATAATACGTTTTCATATATTTTATACTTAATTAGGGGCCCCATAAGGTAGCTGTTTCAAGTCAAGAAAATAAGTATCTACAAAGAATCGTTGTGTTTTTATCTTTTAGTTTTAAAATTACCTAAATTGAAAATGGCAGAATAAAAGACCTTAATCTCCAAAGTTTGTGAAGCGAAAAATCTGGAATACCTAATTTAGGTTGTGTCTAACGACCCTCTTATTTCATCAGATTATCAGATAAGTACAGGAAAAATAAAACTATGATTCTAAGTATCACAGTTTTGTATGGAAATGTATCACAGCTTTATATGGTTTTTCTTTACAAACAAACTTAATTATACGTCTTTAATTTTCCTCCTAAACGGAAGCCTCGGTGCGCGAGCCGCGTGTCCCACTAGCACTTTGCTGCTTTTGAAGACTAAGTAGGTAGACTAATGAGCAGAAAACACACAATAAAATGATACAAAACAATGAGGTAAGACGTGAATACCTCTTAGCAGCTTCGTGCGTCTAAATGGATAATAGGTAGGTAAGTACCCATTCCTAATCTGTAACAGTATCCTTACTTTCCTCATCACATTATTCATTGAGCTCTTCTACGTCCTCGGCTCATGATAATACTGGGTGTTTGGTGTTATCAACTCGTTTGTAGCCATGTGCAGTAATAACTCGTAAAATATAACATCTGATTATTGTGTACCTACGTACTACTACTAGTAGGTACCCACGTCCGTAGTACAAGATAATTTACTGCTAGTGTCACACACGTCCACGCGCGCTATATCTATTCGTCAGGGCAGCCTACTGCGATAGTCATGTTACACGAAATACTCCCATTTAGCAAATTATTATCATTTGTATGGATAGAAATTTAACCACTGGTAGAAGATTTCTTGCAAATTTCCTACGTAAGCACACATACTGACGAATATTTAGATAGATAGGTAGGTACTTCAATTATTCCACTGGAGCCCAACACAGTGGCTAGGATAAAAATCATGATAATTCAGATCATAGTCTACATGTGAGCAAAATTTCAACCAAATTCATTGATCAGTCAAAGCCTATGAACAAACATCCTAACTTTCACGTTATTCACTGATTTAACATAGTAGAGATACGTGATATGTGGCCAGTCATTAAAGTGGTTGATTAGGTTGATATAATAATAAATTATTACGATTTTTTCTGGCACTGGCTCAGTTGGTGTTGCGCGGTCGGTAACACTGGCGCCGGAGCCGGGGTTATCGGCGAGGCGCGTGCGCGACGCCCGGCGTGCGCATAAATATCATCGCTCCCTGACAATCGGCTTCAGTTCCCAAAGTGCGTCACCATATTCACACATTATTTAAAATGGTTCGCAGTGCTCTTCGCGAAGACAGTTGTGGTTATTGCACCGCTTGCGTGCGTGCCCGTTTGTGTGCTGCCCGGGGCCGGAGTCCCGAGCCTTTGGAGTGCGCCTACAAGCATATTTTGGAGTCATACAGTCCAAATGGAAAGCCAGGAAAAGTACCAGAGACCCCAAAGTCAGCCTGTGACTCTTGCCGGTGGACGTCGCACGCGCAGTTCCCGGAGACGCCGCCCTCGTCAAGTGATCTGAGCCTCGAGTGGAGCTCGCGCTCATCGGAGCGGTCCCGCACGCGCCGTCGTAAGAGATAGGACACTGTGAAAGTGTTGAACACACCATTCGAGTTTTCATCTGGGATACCATCCCTCAACAGCGTCGGTTGACGACACCAACGCTTGACGACCGACCACCCGGTGGCACTTTAAGCCACTACCACTCCAATTGTGATATCATAATGTATGCTTACTATTGTTATTAATAGGTACAACAATATTAAATTATTATTTACAATCGAATCTGTGTTTTAATAAATATCATCTTATTCTAGATATTTTAGACAACACTCGACAATCTATGGTTATGTCTCTTAGAACTTGAAATACCCATTATTTACTCTATGAAGGAACAAAACCACTACAAGTAAGTAGCTATATAATACTGAATGTATTTTAAATTTATAATTTCATTCTCAATTCACATCTTTTCTGCAATATTAATAACGTAAATTGCTGGCATTGTATTGTCGAACAGGAAGCTGCTAATAATAAATTATGTGGACATATAAATGTATTACTAACTGATACAATTAATGTGGTTGTAAATCACAGACATCCCGACCGGATGCAAAACATTTGAAGTTCAGGTACAAAGGTCAATGTTTGACCTATAGTATTGTTTTAAACAAGGTCAAAATGATAGTTTGAGACAAGCTACATCTCTCAAGAGATGTCAGCATAGTTGACATAGAGCCAGTGCCTGCCAGGATTGCGGCATTGTTCGAAAGAGTTACCACGGTCCTGGATTGGAGGGTCCTGGATTCAGTATTCAGTATAATATCATCACGAAAATGTATTAACAATTGGGTAGTTACGCAGCGGTTTTGACGTGAAAACGTTACAGCCAGACAAACCAACTTTCAGATTTAAAGTAATAAGGTAAGTGTAGGTTAGGTGGGTACTTATTTTGAGTGACTGACTGATTCATAATCAATAATGCAGGTAGCAGAAATTTTGGGAGTTGATGTCTTTTACGCTAGGAATCGAGGATACCAGAAAGACAGAAACATTTATGAGTGCGTGAAGTCTTTTTTAATGGTTAAAATGTATAATAATGTACCTAAATACAATTTTAACTGAATATTGTACTTAGATTAACTAGCTGGGCCTCGCGGCTTCACCCGGCCTTGGCGCCCGCCCCACCGCGTCCCCACGCCCGCCCAAGATATTAGGTTCTAACCTACTTCGTTTTCGCTTAGCGTTCACGATACTTTTCTTTTCTGGTCGAAGTTTTAGTGATTTAAAGTGGCTTACCTTCCTCGTGAATTGAGTAATCAAATGAAAAAATATTTTTTATATTTTGGGTTCCGTAGTCCGACAAGTAACCCTTATAGCTTCGCCATGTCCGTCTGTCTGTCTGTCCGCGGCATAGCTCTGAGGTTCTTGGCGATAGAAAAATTTGGTATGGATACGTATATTAGTTACATCGACAAAGTGGTAAAATAAAATTATGTAATATATTTTTTTAGGGTAGCTCCCATACACGTAAAGTGGGGATGAATATTTTTTTCTCATGTATCCCATCGTGTGGGGTAATATTGGAAAAGTCTTTCAAAAATATAGCAGGTCTGTGAAGATCCGAAAAAAAAGATTTAGCTTTATAGTGCAAATTTTTGTTCGATACGAGCAACCCTCCCCTCTAACTTTTGAATGGCTGTCCCTAGAAGTTAGAATAAAATCACAGACGTAGCACATGTAATGAACTTACTAGGAAAAATATCACGGCTAAGAAGGCTTTAACAATTATAGTGTTATAGTCGACTAACTAAGACCTGCTACGGAACCCTACTGCGCGTGGTCCGACACGCACTTGGCCGGTTTTTATATTTATTATAGGTAGGTACTTAGTAAGAAGATGTTACGCTAATCTTATAATTTCGCGGAGACACGGAGATCACTGATAAAATACTACAAGTCACCACTTAATTAACGCTTTACTTTGCCTGTTTTTACCTAGCGTTAATAAAAACCGGCCAAGTGCGTGTCGGACTCGAGCACCGAGAGTTCCGACCTTTGGAAAGAATATTATACTTTAAAATTTAAGCAATATGATTTTTCAACGTTTTTCATTTGCAATACGCATTGGTAATCGTTCTTTATAATAGTTTCAAATTTCAAGTCGATAGCATGAGTAGTTCCTGAAATAATCAGCTGTGACAGACGGAAAGACAGACGAAGTGAAACCATAAGGGTTCCTTTTACCATTTTTGGTCGGAACCCTAAAAAGCTTGTATGAATAGTATAGTATAATTAAGCACCGAAAGTGTACCTAAACGTGTCCGATACTAACAGGTCAGAAGTCAGTTCAATTAAACTTGTAATAAGTAGCGTACGTCACTACTTTTACGCAATTTACAATTATAATTTATCAAGAACAACTCTCGCAGTCCAAAAAGGTTGAAGTAGTTCTCAAGTTCGAAACTTGTAACAATACGAGTATACCAACCGACTACCTGCGTGGGTTGCGGGATGTTCGAAAGTGTTATGACACAGCCTGTCCCTTGCTGTCCTTCCCCAGCGACGCCCTAAGCCGAGGCCCGTACCCCACTAAGCGTGTAGTCGCTTAGTTTTGTAAGTTAAGCCCTGGCTGGAGGCCCTAAATTCATTTAAGGCAAGTCCGGTTAAGCAGTCGAAAAAAAAAGAAGTCATCTGATGATTTACCATCCGAAACTACTAGACTACGTATATAATACTGAATACTATAGATAATAATACCAATTGAATATGAAAAAAAAAGCTGAATTCGCTAGAGCGGCGATCGACGACTATGCAGGTTCTTAATCCGTTTATGAAGTGATTTTTGTCGAAGTTGTGTGACAAGAAATAGCCTAATAGGTATGATGTTTAAGCCTTGGACAAGTAACAACTTGGCATCGAAATCGTAAAATGATAAAAAAGAGTAGTTAGGTACCTCCCCTATACGATAAGTGTATTTTTATAATGTTTTTTTTTTCTTATGATGTCACTTAATAGGACGTTCAAAAAATTTCGGATATGGGAAATACATTTTTCGATTCCCCCCAATCAGCTTTATTGAGTTAATTTTTAGGGTTCGTATTCATCAAAAAACTGGATAGTTGTAGTAGTAGTAGTTGGTCTGTTGGTTATATCGTAACGTGGGATTAATAATCGACCTGAAAAGCATGCAATAAGAAAAATAATTCTGCCGTAGTAGCATGTCACCGCACCGTATTATCAAGCCACCGATGTTACCCTCAAAAGTGCACGAAAATGTATTTTCCTGTTTGCGGCATGCTTTTCGGGTCGATTTTTGGGGTGTTTATCATCTGCCTAGCCTTTTCCCAACTATGTTGAGGTCGGCTTCCAGTCTGAACTCCGATGCAGCTGAGTGTTTTAGCGTTTGTCATTTTTTTAAAGGTCTGTCAGATCTAAATTGATTGTTGATATTTTCTGAGAGCTAACTGTTTACTTTGGTTACTCCCTAGTACTAGAACTATATTAAAAGTTACTTATACTGTAGCTATAACTTTCACAGTTTAATTAGTATAATACTTACATGTATATAAGTAGTGAAAATAGTCACTTACACTTATGAATGACAAAGGAGATTATTCTAAAATGACATATGTCCAGTAGGGACATTGCCCTCGGATCATACGAACACTATTGATAAGCGTTTTGAAATAAGTCCATAATATAATGTCGTACAGAAAATTGTTAATAGATTTTAGATACTTTTCCATTTCAAGAGAGTTAACATAAAAATCAGTAGAAATAAAGTAGGTTCGAGAAACCGCCAGTAACAAGTTCTTTTGTCTGACAGACCTCTTTAAAAATAGGACGACCTTTGCCATGATTTATCAATTGTCTTAACATTAATTACACTTTTGACTTTATCAAATTAAAGTCAAATCAACTTTTGTTTACGCATTAAAAATAAAAGTTACTTGTTCAAGTAATGTTTTAAGGATTCATAGCTGTGAAAACACTATTCTATGCTAAATGGCGATATTAGTGTGTAATCTCTCAATATTGTATATTATACTAAATTTCCTTTTTTAACAGATATACTAATATCATCACTTGAATCATCATACTTTTTCGAATGCGGTGGAAGAAAATCATGGATGTTTTTCCTTTTCTACCTAGGTGTAGGTACCCTAGATATGTCTATAAGGTAAGATTTTAATTACCTCAATAAGAAGTTGACATGGTGATTAAAACCAAACCTATTCTTTATTAGGTTTGACTCCTCCGCCAGTCCCAGTCGGGTAAAACTGTGACGCAGGGCGCCGGCGGCGAGCGTCGTCACTGACAAGACACATGCGTCGTGTGTGAAGCGGTCGTGTAAAAGATTATTTTGCTATACAAAGGCCACACCACTAAAATTAGGTGAAATTACTTTTAACGTTTCTGAGACGTACAATCAAAACCAACGTATATAACTATATAATTCACATTGTTCGCGAAGAGTGTAATTTAACCTAAAATTAATAAACAAAAAAATATCCAGATATGTAACTATTTAATTGATAATTATTTACACAGGTGCTATGTACATTCAAATATCTACATTGTAAAATAAATACATTTCGTAGAAAAGCAAGAGGTAGCCATTTCATATTTGATATTTTACAATAATACATACAACAGTCAAATTGATAAGTCACTTCCATTCACAAAAACATTTCATTTGTGTTCAGTCTCACAATGGTTCTATATCATTTTACAACCATTTATCATTCCGTTTTAAGCAAAACTGCAAAATATAGGTGAATTGATGACATTATCATCGTTTTTCTTGTAAAAGTTAATAAATAATAATTATCATTTAAAAAAATACTTTTTATTATCTAGGTTTATTATCTACTCCCGTAACAATGCAAAGTGCCTATGTAACTTTAATAGCAAAACGTCGCTGCCATGAAATATTTTATCATATTTAATTATTACGGCGGAATATTAATTATTCATGTTTAATTACTCTTTAATTGTAGTTTCACATTTACGTAGTTCTATTTATAGTGAATACGTACTGCATGTCTTTAGCACTATTAAAAATATTATATTTAAGTATCTTTAATCTTCCTACTTAGATTTAACTTGCATAAACTTGACCGCTAAAGCTATAAAATTAACTCCCCCCTCCAGTGAGAAATTGTGGGTCATATACATATTTTAGGGACAACAGGACGAATAAAGTTTAGGTAAATTAGGTTGGTTATAAAGTTGTATTTACAGTCTGGAGGAATAAATACGGTCCGTTACAAAAATCTTCATACTTGGAACATACTGAATGTTTACCTGACGGAGTATAACACTAAATAACTAATAGCTACTGTTTTGAGTAACTGATATTTCAAAAAAATATATTTTGGAACTTATTTATTTAAACGACCTGGATTAATTCAATCATATGGATACCTCATGTATTATCAGTATTTGATACTTTTATTTTCTATCTAAATTCTAAATATTATAAAAAAATACGTCGACGACGTATGAAAACCTCATAATATTTTATTATACCTAATTAATTTAACCTATAGTGTCCCACTGCTGGGCAAAGGTCTTCCCAACAACTGTCAACCTACCTAACTAGGTATTTTTTTCCTCCTGTAAAAAAATGTTTCCGACATTAACGAGGATTTCACACGTCTTGACATACGAGTAGTTACAGACATTAGTCCATACTGAAAGACACGGACCGTATACAGTAGAGTACCTACTTGTTTAAAGTAACTAGGATCTCTAATGTAAATTACAATTTAAATTACTTATACCGGAAATGTTAATACATGTACAATGCATAGTTACATTATCGAGACGTATTATGGATAGCGCGGGGGTTGTTTGAACAGCATGTAGTTAATTGAAGGCCGAGGGGATGGTGATGGGGGGTTAGCTGCATAGGCTGAACTTGCCGAGTTCAGTCTACGGATAGTGTCAGTTTTCTCTAAATATCGACATTTCTTTGTGTCCGCAGAGCACGTAAAGCCGTCGGTCTTGGTTCCTGGCTTGAAATGTCCCCATTGTCTATCGGATTATCAGAGGAAGAGAATACTTAGAGAGTGCACCTCTGTCTGTCTGCATCTGCACGCATTTGTGCACGTCTAGTCTCCAGTAGATTGATTTTTGTGACCGAAATTCAGTCAAAAGCCTTCCAAAACTCAACTAGTTATATTTTAGTGCTTAGTCATTTGCCCACCTTCTAATTGTCACTTCAAATAGGAACAAGCTGGGTACATATACGACATGGTTATTTATGAATGTGGCTGACAGGTGAACTAACGCTATTCAATATCTTGAAATGTCATTTTTAGTAATAATGATACCAATAAATAGAAATTTCAATTTTTTTAGTAAATCATGATATGATAAATCACAATTTATTAATTCATCATTTACGTTTTAATAATCATCTTAAAATGGAAAGTATAAAATGCAATATTTTAATATTTAACACACATTGTGATGTTAGTAGGTGGCTCACAAGCCGAAACCCTCCTGATTATTAAGTAGTCACCGCGGCCGATGGATATCTACCACACCAGAGGCATCGCAGATCATCATTGCCCTTTCTAAACTATTTCAAAGACAAGATCTAGTCTTTTTGAATAGCGCTATATTTTTTAGTTACTTATAGTTGGGTAAGAATTCTCCCTTGGCCGGTATCACCAAAATGACATTTCAAGATGGTGGCTTGCGTTAGTTCATCTGTCAGCCACATTAATAAATAGCCATGTCGGACTATATCTAGATTCAAAAGTCGCGTGTGACTTGTCTTGTAATTTTATCTATAGGTACCAGAGACTTATGAACATTACCTTTTATTTTGACGACTCCCTGGCTCAAATGATCGACCAGTCAAACGAACTACCTGTTAATGAAGTTCGACGGTAATTATACCTTCTTACGAAGTTATTATTGTCGTCCTCGATGATGATAGGTTCTTAAGGTCATTCATCGAGTACGACAATAATATATCGAGTACTTAGGTATATTCGTGTTTAAACTAGTTTTGCCTATGCATTTTAAGTTACATCGTCTATGTAGATGAAGCGGCTTTACGTCGGATTATACCGAAGCAACGGAGGTCTTAATGCGACACAGTAACGGCGTAGGTAATGTTGGCTGGCGTGGCCGGCGGCAGCGTGGGCAACGGCGGCGTGGGGTACACCCGGCAGGGCGCGCCCGCCGGTGGGCCCAGCATGCCCAGCAGAAGGTACGACACCAGCGACCCCGACAGCAGCCCGCCGTTGTACGACAGCGTCATCATGTTACCTGACACCCAAAACAATCGAACATTTGGAGTGTCCATGAATCCATGGTTTATTCTATGAAAATTATTTACATAATATGCACACGTGGTGCTCAATTAGGTACCAATTCCCAATTCAAAAGTTGAAAATAAAGCTATTTCGGGACATATAGTCTTTAAAAACTCAAGCCAATGCATTGATAAAAGTGTTTTTTTTTATTCCAACACAGGTATTTTTTTTTAATTGTTGGATGTCCTTTCATTAGCGACATCCCATTAGATTGAGCTTGCATTTAAGCTTGAACTAGGAGAGGAGTTCGGGTTCACGTGCAGAAGCGTAGAATGATATTGCTTATAGTCTTTGTTATTAATATCAATAACCAAGAGGCTTACCCGCGATCTCTCGATGTTCGCGGCCAACGCGAGATGGCGCTAGTATCATAGGCACGGAGCCAAAGAGGCCGTTCGAGAAACCGAGTACCACGGAGAATAATATGGGGTAGACCTGAAACATAAAATAAGTATTGTACAATTTTCTATCTTGGTTGTATCGCTTTTGGTTGTAAAACATAAGGCACCAAACCAGGGGTAAAGCCCATGACTTGCCATATTAGGAATAGTTTCGTCGTGAAAAAGAGGCAGTGCTATACGACGATGGTAGCGCTGTCTCGCTCTCACACGCGAATAGCAATTGTAAATACAGGGAAGGCCCCAGTTCGGCCTATCGCAAGCAGCACTATTACGACTTGCGGGTTTCCACCAAAAGGTTAAACTTATTGATTAAACAAGTGACGGCAGATAGTTACGTACGTCCCCAACGATATGAGGCGAGTGCCTGGGCGCGGCGCACAGCAGCATGAGAGGCACCAGGAGCAACCGCAGACCGCTCGCCATCAGCAGCTGACTACGACTCCACTCATACGGCCAAGCTGCTGCGATCTATTCACGAAACATAAACTATAGTATGTGGAACAATCTTACATCGTCGCTAGCTCTTTTATACAGGTTCAAAACGTAGCAACAACCACGGAGTTTTTCCAAGTCAATAATGTACTTTCTAGTTTTGTTTCGAACGCCAATGACTAATGGCGAAAAAACATCGCGATGTAAAAAAGGATGTCTGAAATCGCGAATCCACATTGAGCAAGCATGGTGATCAACGTTCTTTTTACCTGAGAACAGGTCTTTAATTGGCTGTGAGACATAATAAGGCCGTGTGCCGACAAAATAGGAATTTGAGGGCCTCAAAGATCATGTTAAAGAGTCGTCGGCTTCGGTTTTTGTACGAATATTTATGACACTGATATGGAGCTTTCTAATGAAATTGTACAGTTGATAGGTACTGTACTTTTATACAAACTCGTACATATACGTACCTATTTATTGAAGTTCGGTTAGTATTCTAATGTATCTACAAACTTATAAAATTAACTGAAATGCAATTCTTTTTTTAACGAGAAACTTTTGAAATCCAAGAACAATCTGGCTAAAGATATAAAGGCTTACTTTCCCAATGAAGTCGAAAAGATTGAAGGCCGACATGAGTATGATGGGCATCCAGGTACCAAGCCGGCAGGAGGGCACCTCGGATGCGATGCCTGGGTACAGGCTCAGCGTTGTGAAGTACACCAGTCCGATTGACACCATGTACGGGTAGATCGCGCGAGCCACTGCCCAGCGAGCCAACACTCCGCCTGCAATTAAACACTTACACGTTCTCATGTGTCATTGTAATCCTTACTAATCATAAGTAATATGGTATTAAATTTGGAATGAAGATAGATGGACCCCTGGAATTAGCTATAGGCTACTTTTATATGGGGTGTGTTAAATGGTTCCCTTAGGGTGCAGGTGAAATCACAGAAAACAGCTAGTCAAATACATTTTTTTTGCTATCTACCACCAGGCAATATCAAACAATAGTGAGCAAACTGATTACGTTTGAACGCTCTCCAAGAGGTTGGTCTTTCGGGCGACTCAAACACAACGTCTTCTACTTTGTATGAAGGTCGCGGGGTTCGCAGGGTTGATGAGGTCTCTGAAGTCACGCTTTCAGGGAAAGGCTCAACCGCGCTCTCTGCAGGGACGGGCGCGACGGCTGTCGGTGAGTATACTGGGTTGGCGAAGCTGAAGGCGTTGGTCTCGATTTCTCCTGTAATTTTAATATTATAATTATATTATTAGTATAACCTTTATTCTTAAAAACACCATTCGTAACATTGAATTCAATATTTAGCTCATCATCGTATACAGTTTACAAAATATTAGATCCTTTAGTTTTATTTTTGACATACAAAAGAGTCATAAATAAATTGGCTTAGTCGTGTAAGTCATACAAACACAAACCATACGCTAGTACCTTGTCCGGTAGTCGAGAGTACAGGACTTTGAAGTTTTAATACGCCGTAGCTAGCTTCTCCGGCTTCGCTCTCCATCTGAAATTATATTTTAAAAATTATGATTTGATGCTTTACCATATATTAGGGTACAGAATGTATATTTTAATTTCCGATAAGTCTTACCAAGGTAGCATCTTCGTTAGGATTTAAGTGCAGCTGAATACGCCTTCTGTGGCGCGACTCATTAGTAAGGCGCAGATAATGTTGCACGAGAGGATGTCGCATCATAACATGATGCAACATTGAGTGTCCCAGCAAGATCAGTATGGAGAACACGAAGAACATGAAAGTGCTTCTTTGTGGTTGACGGAAACCGTACTTAGTGACAATCCGGTCTAGGGACACCCAAAATCCAGCAGCACCTAAAGAATTGATTTGATAAATATGTTGTCCTTTACAAAGTGACTAATAAAGTGAGAGAAAAACAAAAGAAAATAAATATACGAGATTCTAAATCAACATCTCATGTTAAAAAATTGTCTTGCCTTGTTCAATAGAATAAAGGACACAGAAAACTGACAAATGACAAAGAAAGGTATTGTCAGCATTTAAGCCACACATGTACACACAGCATGAACCACTATTTTAGGTGTGCAGTATTTGCTCTTCTTCCTCCTTGGAAGGAATTATCGTAAATAATAATTGACTTACTCTCTCCTGCCATCACAGCCTGGGTGTACCTCGGCGGCAGGCAGCCCGTGAAGCCGTAGTACGAGGCCTGCTGCACGGTACAGCCAAATGCGACCACTCCGATTGCCACCAGGTTGATGGTGTAGGAAACGCGTGTTGAAAACCCATCCCAGCCGATGTTGCACACAGCTACGAACAACATCGTTGCTAGGGATACTAGGATGCCTGGAAGTTGAAATTATATTAAGGTAGGTATTCCTTACTTTTAGAACTTCAGTGCAAAAGTATAGATTTATAATTTGATTTCAGAAAAATATGTAGAGTGTACAGTTAATATATAGTATGGCTTGAGCATGAGCATTTCATTTGTAAAGAATTGTAGATTACTTAGTTTACCCATTATCTATTGATACTACATTGACACTTGAGTGTAGTAGTCATTGATGTTGAATCTCTGACAGTCATTAGTATATAAATCGGGTAGTCAGAAGCCAGAAAGTCTGACAACCAGTCTTACAAAGAGGTATCTATGTTACCCGGTAAGTGGATTGGGGCGGTCAAACAAAAAACTAGCTGTATCCGGTTAGACTAGAAGCAGAGTCCAAAATAGATGGGAAAAGGCTAGACAGATAGGTAATATAGTAGTTAAGATGGAAAAGTTGTAGTGGCTTTGGTTTTTCTTCAGGCGTGATCATTGAATTGTAAGAAAATTCATATGAAATAAGCCGAGTTTTTCAAAACAATACTTCTCCTAGGACTCTACTCTTCTACGTAATATCTGATTCAGGTCTATAACTGATACACAGGCGCTTCTTCTGCAAGCGTCCTACACTCGTATCTGGACGTAGAGACTTACCGAAAGTGATCCTGGTGTTGTAGGTAAACAGATCGAGCAAGAGATTGTTGAGGCAGACAGCGACGCACGCGGACGCTATGTACACAGTGGACATGTCGAACATTATCGTGGTATTGGGGTAATGCATCTGGAAGTAGTCGACAGCCATGATGAAGCTGAAACAGTACATTAATTGAATGAATTTCAATAGCTGCTCCGCTTTAATAAGCTTATTATGGTCCGGAATTGAAGAGACTTAACTTTTTGGATATACATAGTTATCTAAGCTTGTGGAGTAGAAGTTTATGTGGAAAACAAAACGATAAAGTTGAATTTTAAATGATGTAATTACTTAAGATAACGCTGTTAGAAAGGTGACAGAAATAACCGTATAAAGAAACGTAGGTAACACAATTATGTACCTTAGTTCACTACATGATACAATTCATATTAATACCTTCCATTTGTACTGAAAATTTTCTATCAAGGTTAGAGAAGTTTTTAGTTTACATTGAACTATTAAAACAACTGAAAACTATAAAGGCTTTGTCTTTTCAAAAAACTATACTACTGAAATCTCAGTATCAGATGCTTGCGGTAGTAGGTATAGTGGTGATAGTAGCTTGAGTGGTAGAAAAAAAGGTTTGGCTGGGCTAGTGGTCTAAGTAAGAGGCTGAGTACATATGCGTAGTTCGTAGTTACCTATTAAATGGCAGTAAGAAGGCGGCGCCTGCCACGAACAGCGTCAGGTATACGGAGTTGTACCGGTCCGGTGGCGGCGCCCCCGGGTCCGGCATCGATGACAGCGGCTCGCCACGCGCCGCTCGGATCGCTTCGATCCGGGCGTACCCGCGACCAAGTGTCTCGTTCATTTTGCGAAATTCACGGCAACTCTTACATCTACATCCTTAATTTTATCAATATTTTTTTATTGTTAACTACTTAAAACTGTTTCTCCGTTAATCACGATTTTTTTGTGAATTCAAAACAAAACAATAACATGATAGTTTATGATTTTTAATCTACCAGCTTTTGTTTTAAAATATCACATACAAGAATCAATTTTTTATCACACCTACTGATATCTTTTAGTTTGTGCTTTCTATGTTTCACTTGACGTTATGTTAACCGCAGATTAAGTGGTTTCGTTATAATTACTCGGTTGTTTTGAATGGATTTGTTTTCAAGGTATTTAATATTCACTGTGTAATAAACAATATACTTCGCCGGCGCTCTTGACAGGCGGTGAAAGAAAATCTTTTACGCATGCGCGGTACACATTGATTTTCAGTGAGGAGACAACATGAGTTCCCTTGTCAGGAGTCGCAACCAGAGTCTCAGAGACTATCGTAGTAATATTTTTAACTCAGGACTGATGCTATAGGTAGGTAGAGTTTAGATTTTCGAAGTACTCTTAATTTTGGATTAGTGCTATTTAATAAATTAAAAATAGTAGTGCTAATATTGTTAATTAAATATTAACATACAAAAATTATGTAGGTAACATACAAATCATTTCACAGTTAAGTTCCTAAGGGATACAACGTTAGTCGAATTCTTAACTTTTCGATGATCATTATATAAATAATTGATGTTGAATCCAGCTTCGTCATTTAGAATTTTAACATCATCACTAAACATTCGTATTAAGGCAGTTTATTTCACAATAACTCTGCGTGTGTCGTCAATAAAACAAGTTGCCCGAGTGCTAACGACTTTTAATTATTAAAACCGTCTATACATTCACAAGTATTAAATCAGTGTTATTCCACTCATTGTGTGATCATTGATAATTATTACCGCAATACTCTATTAATGACAGACGTTTACGTCAGTTACTGAATTCGTTTTTCAAAAATTACTCGAAATGGTTTGGCTGACAATGAGAGGCCATCGTTAGGTTCAACAGAGGGCACGGATTCGCCATCTGGTATTTTTAGTCGAAACTTTTGCAGAATATGAGTGAGAAACATGAACAGTTCCGATCGAGCCAACCCTTCCCCTATGCAGCGTCTTCTTCCTAGAAAATAATTAACCTATTTAACTAAGGGATTTTTCAAAGGTCAGATATCTTTTAACTAAATAATATGTCAATTTGACTGATTTTGTAAAAAAAATATGTTTACTGAAGAAAGAGAAATGAAAGAAAGAAGATTGTTGACTATTTAAAAATCGGCCCTACGTATAAACAAGACACGAGAGTGTAAAGGTTCACAAAAAGGTAACGTAATACCTTTTGTGACGTATTAAGATAAAATTAGAATACCAGTTTGTTCTCTTTAAGGTTCTGAGACTTTTAAAACTCGGCAAAGGAAACATAAAACACGTTTTAAAATTAACCAATACAAAAAGGACCAACCTGTTCCAAATGGCATGAGCCACTCGTCTTGAATAAGATTTCCTTCTTTAGTGATGAACCTCTCCGGACGGAATGTCTCAGGATCTTTCCAGTGCGTGCCATTGTGTAAGTCGTACATAGCTAGTAGAATAAATGTTCCCTGGAAGATACCAGCCTAATTAGCCATTAGCATGCGATTCATTTCAACGAACATTCTAGGCTTTCTGCGTAGTTTATTTTTGAGTAGATACTGTTTTTCTAGTTATTGTAGATACAGAACCATTCCTTAAAATGCTTTACTATGATTTGATTACGTTCAATCAAGTCAGCCTTCGGTGTTTATTTTTTGGACAACATCCAAGTTGCGTATCAACGCTCAGTCCTCCGCCTTCCACAACTGTCTATCTCAATTAGCTTTTAAGCACATAGGTCCATCTAGCACATGGATTCGACTAGTTTATGTATCGTTTTAGGTCAGTCAGGCTTAAACTTTCTAGCTAACGCAAGAATGGTTTGTTCATGAATTTAAAGTACTTAAAAAGTAGGTAAGCTATAATTGTAACATGGATTCTCATTGCTCCGCCATTAATAGTGAAGATTGCTCATAAAACCAGCTAATTGTTAACAAATTAAAATTGTGTCTGATTTCTAATTACTTAACTATGCCTAGGTCAACATTTAATTAAAGGAAAACTCTTGTTTATGACCCATAGATTAATATCTTGTCAAATCAAGTATCGATTAACGGAACGATAAGTTTTCCAATAACGACATTACCTTGGGTACAATGTAATTGCCGAGTCGCGCGTCCTCGAGTGCCATATGCGGGATGCCCATGGCTGCCACGCTCGAAATGCGAAGTGACTCCAGTAACACCGCTTCCGTATACACCATCCTTAACACATTACAGAGATAGGTATTCATATACTTATGGTGTTTTTTTTCGGATGGGAAATCATCAAATGATTATCCCGCTGTGGGTGGGGTGGAAGGGAGTGTCAGACTCTTACCGACTACAACCCATCCATGTTCCTTCCTCAGCCCTTTGTATTTCGGGGGCGCGGTATCTCTTTTTCGAACTTCCCCCAGCCCTTCATATATGGGTGAGTTGCAATTTGCATTGGGATCAAGGTATATCCGTGTACTAAAATAGACTCCACGAATGGCAATTAGAGTTGGAGACGTCCGGTGCACGCTGGACAGTCAGGCGTCAGCATTGCGATCATCATGCTGACAGGTTAGTATTGAAAATGTGGTGCTGCAGATGCTGATTCGAAGGAAGGCGAATACCAAAATTTGTATTTTAAAAATAGAACTATCTTGTTCGTGCTATATGTAGTGTTCGTATTCTTCTTCTTACAGATATATTTTTTGTACTTATGGCGATGGTTCGGAGATCCGAGAGGTTATGGTACCTGGGACCCGATAAATGACTGGAATTCCATAGTGAACTGTATGGTTCAAGACAACAGTAACGTTCAAGAGCATTAAAAATATTAAACCTCGCTCTGTCGCTGAGTGCAGGTGGCCTCAGGAGCCCGATGACGTCATCTATCTCGTCATGCAGCCGCCTCTGTACGTCATCGTTGCAGACTATGTGCAGGAGCATGAACACACCTGTGTTGGACACTGTCTCCATGCCAGCCTCCAGGAGATCTAGACAGACTACTTGTAGCTCCTCTTCTGTAACTAACGGGGTGATGTTGGATGAGCAACAAAAACGAAATCTTTAAATTGTATTTTAGATAATTTATGTAACAATTTTAACTTAGATGCTAATATTACAAACGCAAAATTATGTGAGGATGGGTCCAGATATTAGCGATTTCAAACAAACGAACAAACTCTTCAGTTTTATATACGCAGTAGTAATGACAGATAGATAACATTCTATTCAATGTAAACATAATAGTACATACGATGACGAACTTCTTGTTTTCATGAATCAATTATAGTTCTTTATCATATAAACATATGCTTGAGCATAAACTTTATTTTTCGCGGTCTTTGGACTGAAGAAGGATCGATAGATTTTATTTAATACTAGTGGTATTTACTGTGATTATAGGTACATAAAAAATGTTTCGTTTAGTAAAATAAGTGTAAACGTGAAGAGACAAGCAGGTTCGGTTCATCATAAAAAACTAGCTATAATTGTACGAACACTAGATAAAATTACAACAACAAAAAATACAATATGCGCCATTATGATAAGGATAAGACAACAAATTAGAGTTTCTTTTTTCAAGTAATTAAACTGAAGGATAGAAAAAACATGATGTTTGTTATTCGACAAGATATTTACGTCAACGCAAATAAGTTATCTTTTGTAAGATAATTGCCAATAACTTATTCTAGTAGTTTTTGCTCCTGAAGTAGCTCACGCTTATTTCCAGAATCCTTTCAAATACCCGGATTAAATAATTATAATCTTAGACCGAATTAAATTTTATTTTTAATGTTACTAACAGTCTGGCACTATCACCCAAATGAGGAGTTTAATCTCAAGGTAGTCAACTTAAAAAAAAATTGACCTGTAAAAGTGTCGTTTTATAAAACCTATTTAAGTTCAGCTGGAAGTGAAAAACAAACATTTATTCATCCCCATTAATATTCATGTTTGTATTATTTATTGAATGGTAGGAAACATCTCTTAATAATGCTAAGTACATATAGATTATAAAGTTCGGTACGTACAGAATTGATCTTTGCATTCCATTTTTTCAATGAGAAAGGCGTCAATGACGTCACGAGGGTTGTTGACGTCGATGCTTTGTTCGTGTTGTTGTATGGTTTCCTGTTGATTACGCATTAGTACAAAATTGCACTTAATTATACAGAATATACATTTAAGTATAACAAATAGGAAGTATGTTCGACCTCGAATAACTAGTGATAGATATAAGGAACAATGCAGTTTTTGTCCATACAGACAGGCCCATTCTGAGCTATTGCGATATACTTTTATCAGTTAGTAGCAGTCTAGTCATAATTTAGTTTCTAAACCATACGTTTGTTTCATGTAGTACGAACTCGATCAGAGTTAATACTTACCTATTAAAGGTTCGCCATTCGCAATACCAAACGGCATTGGAGGTAGGAACGGCAATAACTAAGCGAATTATCACATTAAAAGACAATATTGGATCACAATAAAAACACAAGTAAATAAAATAATAAACCTGTCATCACTATCCAGATTCTTACGCAAAACATCAGTCCCTGAACTGAATAATAACTTTATCATATTTATATGCTGAGATACGTTGTTATTGTGAACTTGACCCCACCATCTTGTAATTTTTACATATTTCAGCCCCTCCGTCGCATGAACGAATGATATTATTTTTCGAAAATTATTTACATTGCAATTAAAAAAATGGTGTAGCGGAATTCTGGCCAAATTCTCACGCCGCAAACTCGAATTCTACGGCCCATATATGTCAACTCACCTTCAAGAACTCATGGAGAGCTTTGTGGATAGACCTCAGTTCGCTATATCCTGAAATGCCTGGCAACACATGTCTCATGAACGGCATGAAATTCAGGATGCCACCACTCATGTCCACAGCACGAAACAACCTCATTATCAAATCGCATAATAATTTGAGCTTTTTGTCTTCTAAGTCGTATCTGGAATTTGTAAATGAATTATTCAACTAAAAAACAAAATAGAGGTTGATATTTTTGGCTCAGAGACATTTATATTGGGTATATTATATCGTAATCTATGTATAAATAATTTGTATTCATTTTACATTATTAAAAGTATGTAAATTAACATATAAAGTCACTTGTATGTTTGTAGAAGGTTTAAAATTTTTGTAACTTCTGTGTCGAAAATATTGTGTTCAGTTTAAATTGTACCGTAAAGTAAATAATACAATAGTGACCTTTTCCCAGCGACGAGCCTCCACAATATATTGACGATCGTAATATTAAACATGTTATTCACTAGTATCGGCCGCCCGGCGTCGCTTATCCTCAACTTCACAAGTTCTCTGCTCTCCTCGCTTATATAGTTCTCCATAAAACGCGTATTGTATCCAAAGCTTTTTAGATATTTTAGAACAATGCGCCTTGTCTTGGTCCACGAGGTTCCGTCGTTGAAAACTATACCTAAAACATTGCAGTAGTTGCCATTTAAGACCAACTTTCGAAAAAGTTTCATCAAAACACTTCAAGAAGTTTTGCATTCTCGAACAAACAACTAAATTGAGAGTAATTAATATATTACACAAACATTATCACGAAGATGAAATATAAGATTAAATAAATTCTTCACTAACTTATTTTTCATAACATTATGAAAATATTTAGCTAAATACCTAGGTATTAAAAAAATGGGTATATATGCTAATGAAACGCTTACCGAGCTTTTTACCGAACGATCTCATCATAAAGAAAAATCCATCTGGTCTTCCGTCAAAAACTTCACGAGACGATACCTCCTTTATCAAGTCCTTCCCCGAAACAATTACTACGTTGATGAGTCCCAGTCTCAAACCCAGCAGGTTCCCATACACGCGCGCCCAGCGCCGCCATAGGGTATGATGGGGAATCTGAGACCTCAAGCTAAACGCAACGGATAGCAAGTTTCCCAACAATGGCAACGGTGTTGGCCCTACAACATAATTTAATTATGAATATAATTTATTACTTATCCAGACTTACTGATTCATTGATCAAACCAGAGCTTAAACAGCTGGGGCTATAAACTTGAAATTTTGGCAGATCATGCCTTTTATGTTGTAAGTGTATATTAAAAGATGATTTTTGAAAATTCTATCCCTAAGAGGGTTAAAACTAAAGCTTAAAAATAAATAAACACGTGTGCGAAGCCACGAGCAACAGTATGTGTAAGTATAATAAAACTCAAAAACACAACCTGGAGGGTAGAGGCGCGGTCTTTTAAACTTATTTTTCATAAAATAGAACACTAATAATACTGAGAATGCGACTAGGGGCCACATACTTCCTGCTAACTGCTTACAGGGAACTGAAGCGATGGCCTGATTTTGTCCCTACTTATTGTATGCGCCGAAGGATCACTCAAAAGATCAAATCTATGTTTGAATAAGTTATTAGAATTTCGGTTTAACATTCCGGTCATGTTCTAAGTTGAATTCCATCCTTTTTTGTCATCGTTAGTCTCGTTAGAGTAATTAGAAATAAAGTATCTTTAAACCACCATGTTAATAAATTATTGCAGATTGATTCAGATTTAAAATTACGTAACTGTTCAAATTGGTTATGGAGCTAAATGGTTCAATTCAAAAGTTTAGTTCATGAAGCGGAATAATAATTTTCAGTAAATAATTATGCTTTCTTTGTTATGACTGATGTGGTCGAACTGTCCGCGTGTTCGTATAAGTACTTATCAAGTCAAAGTCCAATCGTAGATTCAGCCATATCATTTGACCTCTAACGCATTTCTTTCGGCGTGATCATCAAGCGTTGCTGTTTTATGAAATATTTTAGAAATGAGTTATTAACTAGCTAGCTAATGAGTGTTATTTAACTTACCTTTTCAATTCATATCACAATGAGCAAAAAGTTAAGTGTTTATACTCAGTATTTTTATTAAGGAGTAGGTTTTTAAGTAAGTTCTGCATGGTATCATACTATATTGCATAATACCATGCAGAACTTACATAATATTCATATTATTAACACCGTTAATAAAACAAGTACCTACCTATTTTAAATAAAAAATACTGCATTGATTACCTATATGCATAACTCGTTTTTTTTTCTAGATAGTAGCAGATAAAAATAAATATTATTTCAATATATCTATAGATTAGTTCTCGTATCGTAATTCATACGTATCTATTCATAAATATTGTTCGCGTAAATTGAGCTTGGACCCGTAGTAACAGTTATGAAGAGCGGTCAATAGTTACATCAGTTTAACTATAAACAAACTCTTCAGTTTTATAATATTAAGTATAGGTACATAAAGTAAAAAATAGCAGATAAAGGTAATATATCAATGGGTACGACGAGTACATTTTTCTCAAAGTGTTTGGTTACTCAATACATCCTAAAGTGAGATGCGTAGACTTCGGCCAGAAAAAATAATGTCAATGTTTGTGTAACCCAATTATTCGATATCAATCTGTTTCTCGAATAATGGCGAATAAAAAATATACGCAGGAACTTAGATAAAACAGTACTTGGAAGTAAAATGTAATGTGTTATGTGTATCATAAGCGTTATCAATATTAGCCGACTGGGGGGCGTGTTACAGTGATGATACATAATTAGTGTTATTTCTTATCAAACCACGACTATTTCTTTGTTTTTCGTTCTATCACTTCGATAAGAATCAAAATCTTCCAATGTTTATGACTTTTGTGCATTTTAGGAATGATACCACTACTTTTATTAAAAGCATTTTAGCATAGCCGTTCCGGATCTCCTGATAATATCTGCGATTTATAGAAAAGATCTACTTGATTCTGGCCCGATTAGAATATTTTTATTAATACAATCACATAAATGACTCGACATTTTAATCAAAAGGTCAATATTTACACAGGTATTTTAAAATAGACCTCATAATATCTACATGATACTCAAACAATATTATTCCTAAATTCTTGTTATCTGTTATGTTATGCTTATGAATGTGGATGTACGACGAGAAAGGCCAAAAAAATCTGGATGAACCATGTAAAAGACGAAATGAAACTAGAAAGAGGGTGATTGCTGATATGCTGATATGACTGTTGATAGATATGAGATGTTATACAGAAACTAACAAGCTGTGCGAACCTCAAATAGTTTGGGATAAGGGCAGGAGGATGACGATGAACATTATTATAAGTAATACATCATCATCCTCCTGCCCTTATCCCAATTTTATTTGGGGTCGGCGCAGCATGTTTTCTTCTTCCATACTCTTCTATCTGCCGTCATCTCGCTAGTAACATTCATTCTAATCATATCAACCTTCACACAATCCATCCATCGTTTCTTCGGTCGTCCCCTTCCTCTATATCCATCCACATTCATGTCCAAAACCTTTCTCACTACATAATCCTCATTCCTCCTCATCACATGCCCATACCATGATAACCGATTTCCAACTAGTTTTTCGGTTACCGGTGCCACTTTCAAACTTCCCCTAATATACTCATTTCTTACTCTATCCATTCGCGTAACACCACACATTCCTCTTAACATTCTCATCTCCGCTGCATGCAGTTGTCTTTCATTCATCCCTTTTGTGGGCCAGCACTCTGAACCATATAGGACGGCAGGTCTGACCATAGTCTTATAAATCTTCCCCTTAAGTTTAAGGGGAAGGCGAGGGTCACAAATTGTTCCCGTTACCTGCCGCCATTTCATCCATCCTGCGTTAATCCTGTGCTTGACTGTCCGATCTATTTCGCCATCGCCTTGCATAAGTGAACCGAGATACCGAAAGTCGGAGCAGACTGGAAGGGGAGCGTTATCAAGCGCTATGGCTTCAGGACTGGAGAGACCGCCGAAATCGCAGAACATGTATTCGGTCTTGGTTCTGCTGATTTTCAAGCCAACACTCTCCAGTTTCCTTTGCCAATTCTCCAGTCTGCTTTGGATCTCAGGTCCACTTTCACCAACCAGAACAATGTCGTCGGCAAACAGCATACACCAGGGTGCCTCCTCCTGTATACCCGCCGTCAAGGCGTCCATAATCAACAGGAAGAGGTAAGGACTTAAAGCCGACCCTTGGTGCAAGCCCACAGCCACACTGAACTGGTCGGAGTTGCCGGCAGAAGATCGGACATATGTACAGGATTGCCTGTACATAGCACGGACTAACTCCACATACTTCCCAGGCACACCTTTCTCTTTCATAGCCCACCACAACACTTCTCGAGGCACCCTATCATACGCTTTCTCAAGATCAATGAACACCATGTGCAGGTTCTTATGCACCCGTCTGTACTTTTCGCATAGTTGGCGAAGTGCAAAGATGGCGTCCATTGTCCCTCGACCTGGCATAAACCCAAATTGATTTTGGGTTATCTCACTCTCTTCTCGCAATCTTTTCTCTATCACCTTTTCCCATACTTTCATAGTATGCGACATGAGCTTTATCCCTCTATAGTTGCTGCAATCCTGTACATCCCCTTTATTTTTGAAGATGGGCACTAGCGAACTACTGCACCATTCTTGTGGGATGACTTCTTCATGCAGCAACTTATTGAAGAATAAAGTCAGCCACATACATCCGTCCCTTTTTAACACCTTCCATACTTCAGCTGGTATATCATCCGGTCCCAAAGCCTTTCCATTTTTCATACTTATAACTGCTCTCACTACCTCATCCATGCTAATTTCTCTTACCAATCCCTTATTTACTTGTGCCTCTTGAAGCATTCCATCCCATTCATTCTCTTCATTCATAAGCTTTTCAAAATAGCTCTTCCATCTCTCTTTTATATCATCATCTTTACACAAAACCTTGCCAGACTCATCTTTCATGCATTTGATATGAGTTATATCCCTCGATCGCCTTTCTCTCTCTTTTGTAATTCGGTAGAGTTCCTTTTGGCCTCTAGGGCTGTCCAGGGAGTCGTACAATGTCTCCTGTGCCTTAGCTCTGGCAACTGCTACCGCCTTCTTTGCTTTTCTCTTCCATTCTTTGTAAACTCTCTTTCTTTCATCCTTCAGACTTGCATTCACAATTTCTACATTCTGCCATTCTTTAAATGCTACTTTTTTATCTTTCAAAACCTTTTGCACATCCTCATTCCACCACCATGTATCCCTATCTATCAAACCTTTTCCTTTCGACTCTCCACACACGTCTTTTGCGACTTTCCTTACATAGTTTGCCATCTCATTCCAACATTCATTCACAGATTTACCTTCCATCTCATTCATTTCCACCATTTTGTCAACGATCTGGTTCCTAAACATACTAGCACATTCTTCCTTCTCTAACATACGCCATCTAATCTTTGGAGGGGGCCGGTCTTTGTTGCATTTTGACGAGACACTTAATTTAACGTCCATCATAACGAGCCTATGCTGGGTGACTAATGCTTCGCCTGGCAGCACTTTACAGTTTTTGACACAGCATAGACTCCTCCATTTTACTAGGACGTAGTCTATCTGTGTCGCGTGGTGGCCACTTTTATATGTTATGAGGTGCTCCTCTCTTTTCTTGAACCACGTGTTTGTTATAGCCAGGTCGAAGGCACAGGCAGCTTGTAAAAGTGTCTCGCCATCAGAGTTCCGGTTTCCAAAACCCCGACCACCGTGCACTCTCTCATATCCATCACTCTCTCGTCCTACGTGTCCATTAAAGTCCCCACCCACGTAAACTTCCTCACTTTCTTGCACATTCATCATCAAGCAGTCAAAATCCTCCCAAAACTTATCCTTCACACTCTCCTCACAGCCTGACTGTGGCGCATATACACTTATTATATTCAAAGTGATGCCGTCCACAATCAATTTAACAGCTATCAATCTATCATTCACTCTTTTAACATCAACCACATATTCTTTCAACCTATTATCTAAGGCTACACCCACACCGTTCCTCTTACCATCACTGCCACAATAGAAAAACTTATATCCTTCTCCTATCTCTCGAGCCCTTGCACCCTTCCACCTTGTCTCTTGTAGACATGCTACATTTATCCGTCGCCTTTTCAAAACATCTGCTAACTCTCTTCCTCTTCCAGTCATCGTTCCTACATTCCAACTTGCACACCTCAGCCTTACTTCTCTCACACTTTGGGCTCGCTTCTTACGTCGCACCCGCCCGTTTAGGTGCGACAACCCTTGTCCACTTCCCACAGGAGCCGGGTGCTGCCCCTGCGCGTCGCCTGTGGGGTACGCCCTAACCCTATCGCTCATCCTGTTTGCTCTGTCCATGCTACAAAATGGTTTTGGCTTAAGTTTTACGGCCGGCCGCCTGCCTGACGCCAACCCTCCTTGGGAATGCTTTTGTTGGTGGATTTACTCCCCACCCCGAGGTTGACCGATGGTGCTGGATGGATATGCACTGGTCTTAGGATCCCTTAGTCGCCTCTTACGACACCCATTGGAGGATATGGGTCAGCCCTATTCGAACCGGGAACTGCACGGTATTATAAGTAATACATACTCTCGAAAAACATAACCCTTCTTCTGGCGCAGTCAAGTAAAAGGCTATCTAAAGTTCCACAGATGCACTAGCTGGCATCGTCAGGAAGCCTCAAAATAGATCCTGTTACAATATCCCATGTCCTTCTCATGAGTTTGTAAGCAGTAGAGATGGATGTATGTTTGTTACTCTTTCACGCAAAAAATACTGAACGAATTTGGGTACAATTTTGTAATTTAATTTTGTGAACTATGTACTCCGCGCATCCGGATTAGAAGTGCCTATCCTAATTATTAATTCTGGTTATAAACATGTGTGGGTGAGCATTTGATGCCTATATTTATAGGATTCAAGTTAGCACCCTGAGGGACTGCTTCGCCCGGATATCCTTAATTGTTATCCGTTTTTACTACCACAAGATAAATCTATTCACCCCGGAAGTAAAGATGACCATGAGGGCACAGATACAAGCTACTCAGCTTATCTGAACTCAATACTATATTTAACTAGTTGTACAGTAGATATAAGAAGATGTTATAACTACTTATAGGTATTATTATATTCTTAATCAGGGTTTAAAGTTATATAAATAATATATTCTTCGATAGTTATCATGAAAAATGTTGGAAAATTATCGAATATTTTTTATCCATGCTGATTCATAACTTAGATACTAATCTCATTATTCTTTACTTAGGTAACCTATTTTAAATCCATTACTGATGTTAAAAAGGATACCTATTTAAAAAAAAAGAAAAAAAAAGCTCATTATTCGCATTGACGCACGCGTTGCTTGGACGTCGGCCGTGATTGGATCGCGGCAGGGGCAGATCAATTAGATACTATGGTAATGATTATCAATGATAATTATCGATTCGAACCTTGTTCTTAGCCTTCATTTATTGTAAAAGTTACCTTTAGGTTAGTTATATCTTCATTAACGCATGCATCAACACCCTAGCTTACCGTGGGACTTCCTAACAAGGTACTGGGTACACATCTGTAAATTCTACACTACATTGGCACCCATCAATCATAGTTTTTCAGTCTTCTTTTCTCAAACAGAATCCCATAACAGTCATGTTTTAGGCACACCCAGAAAAATAAACCCTCTCTCCCTCTATTTCGTAGTAAATTTCTCCCAAATCGGCAAGTCGTTGTCAAGTTATGGCGTGACCAAGGGAAATAGGTATTCTTTTTATATAATGTACTAGCTGCGCCCGGCATGCGTTGCAATGCCATTTTTGGGGTAGATCACCCTTATCACTTATGGGTATGAAAGATAGTTTATGTCCTATCTCAGACCTACTGAATATACACACAAAATTTCATATGAATCGGTCAAGCCGTTTCGGAGGAGTAAGGTAACATTAAGAGAGAATAAGGTAACTAACATTGTGACACGAGAATTTTATATATAAGATATAGATTTATTTCATCAAAGAATTAAATCACGATCAGTTCAAAATTAACTTACTTAATTCACACGTGTAACTAAGTTCACAGCTCCAATTTGCATTACACCATAATAAATTCAAACGAGTTCATATTTAAACCAGTTTACAAATGCTGACTGCTCGAATTTTGACGTTCAGGCTCATGTGAACGCGTCCAAGCGTTGTCACTGTCTTATGAGTCATACTTGTGTGCCTGTATCAAATTTCATATCTAGTTTTCGAGATAATAAAATATTATACCTACATATTATTTAGAAAAATAAAAGTGACTTACTGCGATTCCTTCGACCCTCTTCGATATTAATAAACTCGGCTATAATATAGGTAGCTGATGAAATTGCATTAGGTACAACTATGTTCCAAAAAACTCGTTTTTATCGTTGGGTTAAACTGCTCCTACATGTTATGTAAATTATAGATATATATATGCGCACTGAAAAATTACAATATCTACTACTATGTCTCCATTATTTTATTTAGTGGCAGAAAAACTAAAACTATGTCACTAGATAAAAGGCAATAGGAAAGATAACATGTCCCTAATACATGTCAATCAACATCAACCTGAACATAAACTTGAGGATTAGGTATGAGTTAAATTAAGAATAATTATTTCTTTTGGCAATATTTGAGTATTTCAGGAGATAGCTAGGCACTATAATCTATCATTTTATTTGTGAAAGATTTTTGTGTAATCGGTTCAGGAGTTCCAGAGATTACCCTCTACATACAAACTGACATGCTATTTAAGTAAGTAGATATACATTGTGCTTGTATCGTATTCGTATGTTCATAAAAATGATGTCCACGAATTAGGTACTGGACTGTGAACAATAATTTAAATTAATTGTTTTGCGCTTTAATGGAATCCATGACCCGTGACGCAAATACTCAAGCATTCAATGACCACTACGAGTAATTGTGTAGCCAAATCTATCCTAATATTGTAAAGAAGTAAAGTTTGTAAGTTCGTATATAACGGGTAATCACTGCAACTACTGAACGAAATACAAAAATCTTTCTCTAACAGAAAGCTACAATGTCCTAGAGTGCCCAAATGGGCAACGCCGAAAGCGAGCAGCCAATTGCGTCTTTTTGCTTGCCTGTTTTTTTCCTACATGACCTCTTGCAGGGTGCTTTTAACAGCATTCGACCTGCTTAACCGGACAATGAAGGGGCTTGCTTTTTGCGCATACTAAGTACTTATATCGCTGCCATACGTCACACATTCAGAAACAACGAGTTAGCTGGCAGGAGGTGGGGATACTTGACTTTTAACAAAATATAGAACTTACTTTAAAGCTTACTATTCCGCAGAGAGTAGAGTTCCCTTATCTCTAAAAAAACGTCTTAAATTAGCAGCAATTTTTTCCACTTACGCTCGTTCACAAAAATTGCATTTAACACCCGACATTATGTCGTGGTGGCCTAGTGGTAGAGGCACCTGCTTCTCGTGTACGAGTGTGCGGGTTCGAAACCTGATAAGTAGCTATGTGATTTTTATCATATCTACTTTCTAAGTATATCTTAGACCACTGACTACGGTGAAGGTAAACATCATGAGGAACCTGGATTTAAAAAAGTCTGAAATCGCCAATCCTCCTCGAAAAGGCGTGGTGATCAATGCTCATGCCTTTTCTGTATGAGAAGACGCCTGATATAGGCTGATGATGATGACCCAACATGAGTATACGCGCAAAAAAATCTAAATCAACTACCTACCTCTAGAAACTAGACAAAACAAGATTTTATTTGACAACTTCATCGGCGCAATTTAGACCTATTTCATACTAATTATATTGTAGCTTCCTGGTAATATAAGAGTTTGAGCTAAGTCGCGGGATGACAGAAAGACAAATGGACTCACGTGACGATTTTTTTTATCTAGTACATTCTGGCGTGCGTTTTGCAGCGCCGACTTAACAACGTAAAAATTACCGTTCTAAATTAACAATTAATAATTAAATATGAAAATCAAACGTTGGTAGGCACTGAATAATGAAGCAACTAAAATGATGCAACCCCGCGCAAAGATGACGAGTATTGGTAGTCTCAAAAACTCAATTCAAAATACATAATTATAAAAACATAGATTAAATATTTATTTTTTATAGATAAACGAGGACGTACCCTTCCACTGATCACTGGCTGAAACTTATACACCCAATGAACTTGTATTACGATAACTGTATCAAAGCGACCACTGACTCAATCTATAAAACTGACGAAGGCAATCGTCCGCCGCATTTCATTCTCGGACATCAACCAATAAAGACCTACGCTAACATTTTGTTTATTAATTACTTACAATTAATTAAGTGCAGTGATGGCTCCTATTAACGCGAATGACATAAATGACGCCAAGACTTTCGTGCCGGCTAAGAAAGTCTTGCCTGAAGTTGAAACGGATGTTGCTAATGGAAACGGAAATGGAAATTCATGTAAAGGGTATGTACCGACGCTACGATTATCGTGTTTACAAATACCCAACTGTCGTGATATTGTAGTGTGTCTTCCAACTTTTTTTTAGAAAACACTATCCTCTATTAGTATTTGTAAGGTTAAGTTTTGTTTATTAAAAAAAATACGATACCCATATCTTCGAGTCGCAGATACTCAATTCATTTCGTATTAATTTTTACCTGTCTAATATTAATCTTGCGAAACCATTCATTATACAATTTACAAAGCAATTACCAACCAATCAATTTTGATTAAATAATGACGTGCCTTTCACTGACTTCCCGCAAAACTTCTAACCATCTTCCATTTATTAATAATTTCTAGATAGATCTGTTGTTCGTTATTTGCACGTTCCATGATCCAATAGACTTTAACGAAGGTTAAACGATAAATGAAACAATAATAACGATCAATCGCTGAGTTCGAAAACTTCTTCATCCTTGAAAATTATTCGAGCAATAAATACATGAACTGACTGATTATTGTATACGAAAATTGTTTTGTTACGTCTAACTTTTGCTAGAAATCTAGATTATTGAATTATATATGTAGGCCTATATCTTTTTCATAACAATTGGGCTTTAGTCACGTAGTCACAGGGAAAATAATGGGGGATTTACTGTGGAGTAATGCGTTAATATACTAGGTAATATATTACTAACGGAAAATTAGTGTAAAACCACATAACTCTGGTCAGTCCCAACAAACTAATAAAAGTACAAAATAAATCATAATAGTTCGTATCAATTTCACAAAAATTATCTTGGAGTAATGAAGGATGAATTATACCTAATTAAACAAGTTTTTTTCCTTAACGGAATAGCATAGTAATGACTACAATCATGTATCATCGCCAACACGAAACCGGGAGAGATGCAGATTGCAATTACATGCAATTGGACAGGCGTGCGGAAAGTGCGAGCGACTGGTGATGAGTGTTCTTGTTCAAAACCGGCATTCTTGAGATCGAACTGGATTTTTTTCACCTCGTAAAATTCCATACAACCTTCTGACGTAATAATATATTCAAAGACTAAATATAACACGGATTTGTAAAGTATTTTTATTGAAGGGGGCGTGTCAAGTTATCTTGAAATAATCTTGACTGATAATAGTTCAGATATAGCAACGAGTAAATATATTATCTACACTTTTGATAACAGCTTTAAAAAACTTAACGCATAATTAACATTTTGGGAGATTAATTTTGTAACAAATTCAGTAATAAGAATTACTTTGAAGAAAGAGAATCGTTATATCTTACTTATTTGACATAGTAGACATATACGGATAGGAAATAAGTAATGATAAAATTATCACAGACGGCAATCTGGATTAAATCCCCCGAAAAATACTTATATCAATAGTGAATTAAGAAACTAAAGTTCCAATCTCTTCACATTCTAAGCCAAGTGCATCAATTTAAGTGGCATATCAGTAGCGGACGATTGCAGTCGCATCGAGTTCATATAAATTAGGCCGTGTCACAATGCAACTGAGCATGCTTGCAATGAAACTTCCATGAGCAGTAATTGATTTTCATAAAGTTCTGACAATCTACGAGTACGAATTTGATCTGTTATTTTTCATTTATTATTTTTGTCACAAAGTCTGACAACCAGTTTTACTAAGGGATATTGTGTTGCCCGGTAACTGGATTGTACAGGTCAGATAGGCCTGCTCCTGGTGAAATATTACTCAACTGCATCCGGTTAGACCGGAAGGCGACTCCAACACTGTTGGAAAAAGACTAGGCAGATGATGAGGATGCACATATCATACATTTTCATTTTATTGAGTGATGGGATTACTGCCGGAGGATATTCGTTTCTTAATCGATGAAGGATAAACGAGACATTTAATCCTAAGAATGGGAAGCTGTACCAAACGAAGTTCGAGTTAATGTGATCATGAAAACCAATGTTGATGTTGTTTCAGATACTCCTACGAAACTCTACTGGAGATAGCAAACTTCTTGCTCTCTCGCATCTCGGTGAAACCGCACATCGGCATTATTTGCGGCTCTGGGATGGGTTCGTATTGGAAAGAGGGTATATATTAATTCACGCTATTTTCTTTGCGAAGTCATGAAAAGAGAAACTATATTATTGGCGAAAGAGATTCAGTCTGAGCTTAAGTTTCAGATAGCACTGCGTTATGTGAATAAAAGAAGCGAAATACACATATCCAATTAAAATATTATAATTATGTTCGTCTTCGTCCATTTAGCTTGGTGGTGGGATTAGATATTTTAATAAGAATCTTCACTTTGCATAGCTTCGCCTTGCAACTGTAATGAGTCGGACTGCCGCTTTTATATCAGCATTAGTGTAAGCGTAAAATATACAACAGTTATTTTTTTTACTGGTCCCATCCAAACATCGATGTCGTATTCTGGTAAAACATCAGTTATCTGCTTCTGTTGATACATACATATACTTCAGGTGTCTGGTTTGCAGGCGGGTGGGCCATTGGCTTTTTAACAAAAAAATACTTTAAATAGTGCAGCCAAGAAGTGGGCAGACATACTCATTACACTATAGTAAAGAATCTCATAAATGTTTTGAAAAGAATTTCCAATTACCATTTATGTTGTTTATCTTTTATAGGATCCCTGGCTGAAACGATCACAGATGCCGAATCTATTTCATACGAAGATATTCCCAACTTCCCTGTGAGCACAGTGGAGGGCCACCATGGTCAACTGGTGTTCGGAAAGATCTCTGGAATCCCCGTGGTAGCCATGCAGGGACGCTTCCACTACTATGAAGGATACCCACTATGGAAGGTACATCACCTTTATTATTATTAACGCATTTATAGCTGATTTCTAATCCTTTTCAAAATGTACTATGTTTGTCTTGGCACAAGAAGTATATTTCATTAAAATCAATTTGTACATAGCTAGGTACTTGAGGAAGTATTTGAAGGTGACTCTTTGCAATTGCTAACGCCCCAAAATTCCGTAGACCAGCTTATTCGTTTTATCTTGTCAATCATGGTCTCTGCTTGAGTTTCAGCAGATTCTAGAATGCCTAGGATTGATAAACTACGGATGTGTTCAGAAGTAGCAAAAAAATTAAAGGGACAAAATAAATTGGGACAGATATTTAAAAATAGCAATAAAAAACTAACACACGGTTAGCAGTCATATTGTAAAACAAAACACAATCAATGCGATATTGTTTTTCCCTATTAGATTAACAGATAACAATGATGTAAGACCGCCTAATGTCTTACGATCTTTACGTTCTTAATTACTCGTAGATAAATAAACATTCTTGTAATCTACGGAAAATTCTCGTCGTTGACTTACCCGTATCTCGTATCTGGATGTGGCTGATGCAAAGCGCTCTCGACCCCCAGCGGTGGGGTTATCTCTTGTTATGAGCATTACAATGGAGAGTAACGGACACGGTAAGATAATATACTACCAACGCCGAACGCTCTTGTTCTCTTTTAATGACCGCTTTATAAATATGTCATTTGAAAAATAAAACGTAAAATGAAAGAGAGAAATAAAAAAACGAGATGATCGATACATAACAGATGATCTATACCTATAGGTATAGTTCGACGCATTGAATGCGGAAGATTTTTTTTAAAACGATGTGCCCATTTTTGATATTCTTTCGCATTGTAAATTTTGTTGATTAAATGTAGCTAATAATCTATGTATGTGAAGAGAAAACTATAACTACTGTGTGCACGAAGGGTGAGTTTTGGCATAGTTAGTTTATCTGGAGAAAAACAGAAAGCTAAAAAAATAATTCAAGCAATGTCCGAACGTAAGTAGGAAACTGTTGATCCATGATCCATAGCCAGTCTAGTATAATAAATCTATGGTTGTATCTCTCATTGTGATACCTCTTTAATAATTAACCCGACAAACCATACGCAGAAGATCTGATTTGTAATGTCTTTGGCTGAACAAAAAAGTTCGTCACATGGTGCTTCGACCATTTTGACATCATTGACTAAATTTATGTATAGGTGCACGTATTTAGAAGATAACATATCTACCTAATATGTATATTTGTTTAGAGCGTATTAAATTGTATATGCTAAAGTAAGCATGTACAACGATAGTGGGTAAAACCCGCTGACTCTTTAAGGATTTTCAAGAAGTAATACGACTACACTTGAAAATTGTTAATAAACAAATGACTAAACAATAATACATTTACTCACGACTCACGTGCGCTACACACTAATTTTAGATTACGTAAAGCCGATTAGGTTGGATGGGAAACCTGCTTGACAGCTAAAGCGTTATCAGTATGATTCAAGCAATTTCAGATGATTTCTTTACTTCACTAAAATCCACTTTGTATCTTTTAGTTTTTTTGTCTTTTTACTCATAATGTGATAACATAATCTATTTAAGTATAGTTGCTCTACTCCGTTGGGTCGCAGGTTCATTTATCATTGCCCAAAAAACAAGCTTCACAAAATAACGCGAACTAAAACTAGACAAAAGCACAAAAACTTTTCGGCAATGACCATAGATAACAATTTTATTCTAGAACTATCTGAATTCAACATAAAATTAGGACTCCAACTAAGCATTATATATCCTTCTTATGATGACCTTTTCTTAAATTTCAGTGTTGCCTGCCAGTCCGTGTGATGAAACTCATTGGTATTAAAGCGCTGATTGCCACCAACGCGGCTGGAGGACTGAACCCTTCATATAAGATCGGTGATATCATGATTGTGAAGGATCACATCAATATGATGGGTTTCGCCGGCAACAATCCTCTACATGGACCTAATGACGAGAGGTTCGGGCCTCGCTTCCCACCCATGAGCAAAGCTTACAACTACGAATATAGAAAAGTAGCAAAAGAGGTAAGTCTTATTATCTGAATACCTTTTTATTAAAATAATAATAATTATAAAATAAGGGGTGCCCAAAAAGGGCCAAAATCGGAGGTCCGCGACATAAAGTTTTCTAAGAAAGGGTTCCAAAGTATTCGACTTAACATCCTCCAAATCTATCCTATAATGAAGTAGTACTATTATCTAAAAGGTGTTATCTCGATACATACACTGTCACAGGGGGCCCCAATGTCAGATTGTGTCACACATTCTCTTGCACGTGAGTTTTAATCTTTAGCTTTTTGACCTGTGATGTGCGTCTTAGAGGCAAATGCAACATAAGATTTGAGATTGTGTTTATAATGAGTTCCTTTGTTATCCTTTAAAAATGTTTTGTGAATGCGCACTCTGGTTTCATTAACATAACTAGAGCCAAGGTTATCAGGGGTCGCGAGTACGATTTACAACTTGACGCACGACAAAATATCAGCTGCGTAATGTTTTGCTCGATGCCTATACCTTCCTGTTTGCCTTGTTAGTACCAAAGCAGTCTAATGTGTTAGGTAGTATTAATGCTGAATCAGGGTTCGACTTCTGCTAACAATTCAGTCATTCAGCTACCGAAACTAGAATGCAAGCATTTCAACGAATACAAATAATTAAATAAAATAGCACGTGAGCTTCAATTAAAAACACGTTTATGATTTTTTACTATGTAATTTACCTATGCTTATCGTACCTATATATTTATTATAAGATAAAAGTTGGTAAATTCTTATCCTAACTAATAAATATTATAAATGAGAGTTTGTTTTTTTTTGTTACGCTTTCACGGTAAATGTCACGATGTCTGATTGAGATGAAATTTGGTATGAAAATAGATATACAGGTAACAGGTACATAGACCCTGGAGGCCTTAAAGGCTTTTAGAAGCCGTGTTTGAGAAGTAGTTCCCTCAGAACGCGGGTTGTAGAAGTAGTCCCTCGAAACCGTTGAAGTAGCTAGTAAATACTATATTCACTTACGATAACAAAAATGCCATGACTGAAAAAAAAAACCGGCCAAGTGCGTGTCGGGCCACGCGCAGTAGGGTTCCGTAGTAGGAGTTAGTTAGTCGACTATAACTCTGTAACCGGTTAAGCTTACTTAGCCGTGATAGTTTTCCTTGTAAATTCATTACATGTACTACGTCTGTGATTTTTTTCACATTCAAAAGTTAGAGGGGGGGTAACTCGTATCTAACAAAAATTTGCACTCAAAAGCTAGATATTTCGCAAATGGCTCGCTTAACCAAAAAATGGTCTTCACACACCCATAATATTTTTGAAAGACCTATCTAACGATACCCCACACGGAGGGGTACGCGAGAAAAAAAATATTTATCCCCACTACGTGTTTGGGAGCTACCATAAAAAAAATATTTTTCAAAATTTTATTTTACCACTTTCTCGGCGTGATCAATATACATATCCATACCGAATTTCAGCTTTCTAGTATCAAGAACCTCGGAGCTATGCCGCGGACAGACAGACAGACAGACGGACATGGCGAAACTATAAGGGTTCCTTGTCGGACTACGGAACCCTAAAAAGATTAATAAATTTATGGTATTCATACCTAACTAGAGGATTAAACTGGCTTAAGGATTCGGATAACTTGATAATACGATAACCGCAATCCCCTTTATAAAATATCGTTGAACAAATCGGTTCACTTGATTGATAAAGGGATTTGTTTCAGCAATTGTAGATATGTTTCTATGAGAATATATCAGCGGCAGAATAAAAAAAAACCTTTAATAACTACACCAAAACTATAAAAATTGACACAATGGGTGGCCCGAAGGTGGCGTGAGGTCACATTTGAAGTATAATCAGTTTTTAAATCATCTTTTCAGATAGCAAAAGAGTTGAACATCGACAACATAGTTCGCGAGGGTGTGTACACGTGTCTCGGAGGACCCAACTTCGAGACAGTTGCGGAACTGAATATGTTGAAGATGGTCGGAGTCGACGCTGTTGGCATGTCCACCGTTCACGAGGTACATATACATGTACTTCATATATTGTGTCATAGACCTGTTACTCAAACATTTGCTCTATACATGAATTTGGCCCTGTAAAATCTTTGCAAACATACAGCAAGCCGCAAGCTGCCGTACCAACAAAATGTTAACAAACGAAATATGACTTTATTATGCCATTCCGATTAATATTAAATTAATCCTACATGAATAAAACAGTCTGACGGTCCATAGGCTGTCGCTCGCATTTAAAACACTGATACTCAGCTCCATCCGGTTAGACTGGAGTTATATATTTGTGGCTTACGAGGTAATAACATATTCAAACCCTTATCTTTGACAATAGTAATTTCCGAGCACTAGTAGAGCCTACCTATTCGGCCTGAGGCCATCTGAAGAAACTATATGAACGCCATGCTCTTGGCTACAACTAGTCAACCACAGGGTATGAGGGCGTATTCGCGGTCATGTAATCAAGAGTAGTATTTTTTAAGACTTACACAACGGAGATAGTGCTCCGCTATCCTCCTGTTTGATCTTCTGAAGGGGGCTGGGAAAGTATTCAACCAGTTAATTTATAATTAAATTTTATTTGCTAGGTTATCACAGCAAGACATTGCGACTTAAACGTGTTCGCGCTATCCCTCATCACCAACGAATGCGTGACGAGTTACGACAACGATGACGAGGCCAATCACGAGGAAGTCCTGGATGTTGGCCGCATGCGGCAGGACATCCTGCGCCAGTTCGTCAACAAGCTCGTCGAAAGGTTCGCGCAAATCGAGGCCAAAAATCCCTGAACAACGGTAGCATAAGCACTGAATTTCATAGATACTCTACACTGATGAATTACGAACTCAGGTCTACTTCCATGAACTTACCCTCAGGAGTTGTTATTGTGAACATTGTTGTAGAGTAAAAACATTCATTATTAGGTATATTATATTTGACACTGTTAAGCCGTGTAAGTGATCACGAACTTATGTGTGTTCGTTCCATGTTCGTTTAAGGCACGTGCAAACATAACTTGTAACGTATCATGCAACGCAACAATGTTAGCCTGTGCGTACGCGGCCTTATATATCGTCCCACTATGCATTTTAGATAGATCTTCTGTATTTTTTTAAACTACCTAGTTTATTTATAAATGTAGACCTTAAGTTACGTTTAGATAGGCCAATTTATAAATGTTCATTTAATTATTAAGATGTTATAATTGTTTGTAAGATTTCTACGATTGTTGTATACCTTGGTATGAATAACGCATAATTGTATAAGTAATAATTATAATAAAATTAAGGTGGTACTAAGATCTTGAACAAACTTAAAATTGGTCAAAGATTTGTTCATAAAAAAAAAGATAAACAATGTTTGTAATAAAATTATTCAAATGAAACTATTTATTTTTATACATAACTACTGTTGATCCCACTAAAGACACAATAGGGTAGCTACGTAAATGGTTACACGATGTTCCACATATCCTCACCAATATGTATTATATATCCGACAGTAAATCCGTCTGTCTATTACGTTTTCATGGGAAGATAGAGTGACACTTGGGGAAAGGACACAGGTTTTTTTCGGAAGCCAGAAGATATTCACGCAACTTTGAATAATTGTGCGCACTTAATAGAAAGAACCATAAAAAAAAACAAATACACGTGGGAAGGATAATTAAAAAAACATTTGATTAATGTTATTATTATTTTATTATGACTTTTTCAAAATCACTAGTATTTAATTGCAAAAACAATATAATAAAAAAAGAGATTGTTTTAAAAATGCATCGTATTTAAATAACTTCATTAGATATATTGTGATCAGTCGGTTGTTTTAAAACACTAATAAATTATTTTCCATTTTAACAATCGACTAAAAATTACAACTACTTACTTACGTTAACAGTTTATCTATTTAAGCGGATGTTTCTTAGGACAGAGGTGTGCGAATTCTTTACAAGCTTCGTCGATATCAGCGTAATTATATTGGAATCCATATTCTAAGACTCTTTTTGGTACGACGTGTTGGCCCTTCGTCATTATCATTGCTCTCTCCTGGTGCAATAGCATATTCAGAATACCCTCCGGTACTGGCAGAAAAGCAGGTCTCCGCAAAGCTTTAGCAAACGACTGAAAAGTAATAAATAGGTATATTGTTAAAACAAAAAAAAACTGACCATAGTCACGCTTTCAAATTCAAACTCTTAGACGTTACGTCAATTATATTAAAGACTAATCAAATTAGTCACGCCATCTACTTTTGGACGGACGTGACGTCAATTTTACGAGCCAAAAATACAATAAGTATGACACACTATTCACCACTTTCTAGTGTTATACTGGGAAATTTGATTCTTCTTTCCGAAGAAGCAGTGATGAAAAAACTTTCCAGCAACAAACAGATTTGTGCTCTTTATCGCGTGACTCCCGAGTCCCGAGCTAGATAGGGCTCTGAACTCTGGGTTTGATCCCTAGGACAAAGTGTTTTTGGGGTTGTCCATATGAAATTTCTCAGAAAAAGAATGCTGAAATTTGTGTTACTACAGACTACAGTTACAATCCACCTACCCCTTCTTAGTATACAGTCGTGACATGTTATATTATACTATATATACTTACTCTAGTAAAATCATCGTTGGTAATAACTTGCGGAGCCACGCCGTTCAGTACACCTTGAACGTTTTCATTTTCGATAGAGAAGAGGATTAGGCGGGCGAGGTCGTCTACGTGGATCCACGGTAAGTACTGTTTGCCACTACCGATGCGGCCGCCGAGCCCGAGGTAGAATGGAAGGAACATATTCTTGATCATACCTCCCCAACGGCCCAGCACAGCGCCGGCACGAATTATTACCTATAAAAAAAACTTGTTTAAACTGTGCATAATGTATAATCTATTTAAATAAATGTGGATTTTATTTCTTGGTCACGCCATAATTGGACAAAGACTTAACAGATTTGGATGAAATTTGGTACGGAGATAGAGGGGACTTTGGAGGCACTTTTGGGCTTATACTTTTATCTGGGTGCGTTAAGTAATTTCCTTCGGGATGCGAGTGAAACCGCGAGAAAGATCTAGTAGGTAGTAAATATGGCCGAATTCTATTCTCGACTACCCCTCCACTTCGCAGTAATCGTGACGTGAACTCAGGCACCAAATTCTCCTCTTAAGATTATCGTTCCGGACCCGGTACCCGCATTGTATTCACATAAAACATCGACTGTATAACTCAAGGATAACATCGACTATATAACTCAAGGATGACATAGAATTGTTTAGCTCAGTAGTTCCAGAATAACAGACACAAATTTAGTTACTGTTATTTAGTTTTTAATATTAGCAAAGATTAAAAATTTCAATCTGTGAATACTTACAAGCCTCACAGGTGGATCCACATTAGCTGCCTTTTCCCACTCAATGGTAAGTCGAGAGAAAAAGTCGTGGCCAGTGGTGGGACTGCTCTCGTCATACTTGTTCAACTCGGAAGGTTCATAGGCACCAACACCAGTGAGGACAACATAAACCTTTGGCTTGTCCTGACTTTTGTTAATTGCTTTAGCTAGAGCTTTAGTTGTGTAAACTCTGGAGTTCTGGACATTTTGTTTAAATCTATAAAATATAAAGTTTTAATACTGACTATCCACTGTACAACGCCTATCACAAACTCTCTTTAGTATAGATTATACTCATAGGAGAAATGCAGACATGAATTTCTTTTGAGATAGCTAAAAGATTTTCAATTGTAATTTTATATCTATACTTATGTAAAGGCTTGTAATTATCTTATTGCAAGTTATAACAATGTTTAAGATAGAACAATGTTTTAATTAGAAACAAGTAAGAAAAAAATATGTGTATTTCTATTGGCAATCTATTATTATTTATCTATTAATCTAATATTTTAGATAATAAAATACCTTACCCAGGTGTCCAGGATTTTGTAAAGTCCATAAATTGTTGTCCTGCGCAGTTGACCACAGCACAAGCCCGTTTGGGCAACCCTGAGTGCTCTAGGGCTGTCCATGATATATTATTGGTGGCTGGCATACGGGCTACATTAAGTACAGTGTAGCCTTTGGAAGCAAGGAGTTCCCCTAAATGGCTTCCAATAAAGCCTGTACCACCACCTGGAAATTGATGTTATAATCTGTGTCATTTTGTACAAACTAAATAAAATTATTGCCCCAGTATTTCTATATTTGTTTGATTAATACCAAGAGATCAATACTATGTATGTAAAAAGTTGAGTCTTACATACAATATTTTGTTTCTTAAGGTACCTACACCAGTTTGTTGAGAAATCTTGAAACACAAAGGCAGGCAAAGAATCTCAACACCCATCAATTAATTAAATCCTATTTGTTTCTCAGTATTTAATGGTTTAAAAGGTTTTAAATAAATTATTATTTATTTTATTAATTAAATTAATTCAGCCAACACGGCACATATAATATTTTACAATACAATAAACTTGCTGTAGCTTGAAACACTAAGAAATGGCAAGGTTATTTTTTCTAATATTATTTTTTAATGATAATCTTCTTGCTAATAATGTTGCTTTTTTTTATTTAGCAACTTTAGTATTTACTTCTACAGACTTTCCATTCAAATGTTTTAATAATAAGAAAATTCAAGTATTTGTTGTAGATGCTATTAATATTATATTATGTATTACTAAAATACAATTAATTCCCTAAAATCTACATGCCATATAGGCCTTACACTTTACTTTTAATTGTACATAAAAATTACAGTTAAAAGTAAAGTGTAAGGCCAATTAAAAGTATATTGAAATAATAAGAGATTGAAAGACAAAATCAAAATGAATGATTAACGGCTTTGTATTAGTCATACTTAAAAATTATATAACTGCTTTGCGTGTTGATTAACAAACTTAAATTAATGAGGAAAAGCTCAAAAACGTACCAACTATGACTCTTCTACCTGCCATTTTTTTAAATATTATATAACAACTGCAGAATTTGTTGTTTCAACTATGATAGACATTTGTCAATAACAAGAGTTATTATTGAAAGTAATTATCATAGTTCGACAATTCCCATCTCTAAATTTTTCAGTAATGTTTAGTATTCAGATGTTGCTATGGATTTGTTATTCCATAATTTTGGTAAGTTCAATTTTCATTTATTTTTAAACAGAGCTCACAGCTGATAATGTCAATTTGACATGATTGATTGACAAACGAATGTCTGAGATCTCACAGATTATTAATATATCGCTCTAAAAACACACACTTTAAAGTTTTTATTCTAGAAAATGTACTCTGTGGTTTGACTGTTTGTCAGTCAGTGTCACTGTTATCATACATACTGTCACTGTTACCAGCGGTCGAAAATATAAACAACAGAATTTGAAAAGTGTTATGACGAGGGCTAATAAAATAAAATGTTTTAAACGACGGGAATTAGCGTAATCACTACTCAGAATCAATAATTTATTTTGAAGTGCGGCACTTGCTTTATAAAAAAAGAATTGTTAAGTTGTAGTTACTCAAAACCATTTTAATAATACCTACTCCGAGTAAAGTTGAGACTACGTTTCCAATACTTACTAATTGTTGTAAGCGAACTATGATATCACTTTACGTTGAAAATGGCATTGCTTATGTATGGAACTCTGAAGGTAATCCAGCATGTTATAGATATTTCTTTAGTTGAGTTTTTGTAGTATTGCATTTAATTATTAATCATGTTTTTAATCTAGATTGGTATATTCTACGAGCTAACCACCGTATATGTGGTTCACTTATTGGTTCCATACCATCATTCCCTAGGCAAAATGATTTCTTAGGTATGTATAGCATAAGTACATAAGTATAATTATTTTGTTGTGTCAGTCTAGTGCGCTATACAGCCATGTTTGTAATTTTTAGGACTGCCTATGGCTTTGACATCTGAGGAAGCTGCCTTGTTAGTAGAAAAGGGTATTTGTGAGTTGTATGAATTACCAAACTTTACAACCAAACCATCAGAAGAAGAAAAGCAGATAATAAAGGAACTGGAACACAAGTAAATTACGGTTTTGCTTCAATTTACTTTGATAAATATCATCATCATCATCATCATCATCAGCCTATATATTGTCCCACTGCTGGGCACAGGCCTCTTCTCATATAGAGAAGGCATGAGCATTGATCACCACGCTTGCTCAAGGCGGATTGGCGATTTCAGACTTAAGTCCAGGTTTCCTCACGATGTTTTCCTTCACCGTTAGTCAGTGGTATCTAAGATATACTTAGAAAGTACATATGACTTTAGAAAAGTCACATTGGTACTTGCCAGGTTTCGAACCGGCACACTCGTACACGAGAGGCAGGTGCCTTACCCACTAGGCCACCACGACTACTTGATAAATATATATTGATAAATATATCGAGGGGTAATTGCTGATTCCAAATATATATATATAACTCAATATCACCCAAAATGTTGCTTAAACCAAATAGCCCGTTACCCCTCAATATGAATGTAACCACAGTTTTACAAGCAAGATCTCTTGAGTTAAAATGCTTTGATGCTAAAATGTTTATTTAATATTGTAGTGTTTTATCAGAACAAACGGAAGCTTTGAAGAAGCGAAAGATAGAACAGCTGTCACAGAAGATTGACATTATAATTGCAGGAAAAAGGCAAAAACTACTGTCCAAAGGAGTGACCGGTATAAAAACTAAAATTTGTAAAACAAAGTTTTTGATTGTATTATTTTAATTTGAAATATGTTCACTTTACAGATATCCAGTTGGATAAGCAAACACTATTGCAAGAGGAAATTAATAAATTACCAAAGTTAGCCCCAGCACATGTCCTTACACATTTACCAACAGAACATTATATTGCTACAGGTAATAATAAAAAAAAAACATGTGTAGACTACAGGATATGCTATAATAAATTCATTCATTCTTAAATAATTAATTTTAAACGTTACAGAAAAGAAAATAGTTAATATTGATGTCTTAAACCCCAGTGTGGTGAAAGGAAAAGGTGCAATCAAGTTTAGAATCTTCAAGAATTTATGGGAAAAACATCATCATATAACAATTGGATCAAAATTTGGCTGTGATTATCTTCTATATCCAGGTAATTAAAGATTTAAATCCTTGCTAGAACCATAAATGTGATAGTAACTCTGTCTGTTACACTTTTATGGTAAAACATTGTTATTTTGTAATCTGAGGATATTTGCATCTACAAGTAGGGCAGCATTGCAAGCTAATAATATTCTATGTACAAACATTTCAGGAGACCCTGTTAGATTTCATGCAACATACATGGTGCGGTGTGTTTATGACCAGACAGCCACTATCAGCCCTGCAGAACTTGTAGCATTTGGAAGATTATCAGTAGCAGTGAACAAACTTGCTGTCTTAGCCTTCTGTAATTCTCAGTGCAGAGCAGAATATCAGACTCTTCAGTGGCATGATAATGTTATGTAAATAAATATTGTAATGTTCTTACTGTTTTAATTGTACCCCATAGGGGCCTTGCTAGGATCAATAAATTTATGAGTAAGTTAGTGGCATTACATAGATACTCCTTGAATTAAATCTGTTATTAAGTGAAAAGTATGGGGAGATCTCAGCCCATATGATTTGATCAAATCGTAACTTTCTATGGGAGTTCTATCTGTATATAAAAAATCCCTGAATTACCCTGGTCAGGCTGTAACTTTAGAAAGTGAAATAATAAATCTATGCTTTAGAACAATTCGACCAATTTGCATGCTTGCTACGTAGATAGAAGGGAGCCCTAGAGACCATTTATTCGGGTACAATAGTCCCGTAGGTACTTGGATGACACCGTAGGAAACAGCTAGTAAGATATATTTAAGAGTTTATTTAAACTCGCCAAAATCTCAGGAACTACCAGTCTGAGTAGATTTTTTTTTCCATTTATTAGCCCTATTCTTGAGGACAGTTATAGGCTAAGTCAAAGGAAGCTGGGCAAGAAGCAAAGAGGCCAAGCAAATAAAAATCAGGGTTGGAATGAAACCGCGGGGCATACCTAGTTATAAAAAAAACGATTCAAGAATATTTTTCACTAGTATGGGTCGATTTTTTTTCTACTTTGTATAATTTTGTCTTTTTTTATGTTTAATTATAAAAACAGAAATTAGTAATTCGAGAAGGCAAGAGCCGAAAAATATTTTGGGACATGCTAAATATGTGATCAAAAACAAGCTACAAGAAACGGAACGTGATACCGACTTAAATGTCAAAAAACTGAAGCAATAAAAATATCGAATAGAGAAAACTTTATATTTGAGTGAATAATCAAATTATCAAAATTAAGATGAATGATCCAGAATTAGACAAGATTAGACAACAGCGGCTTGCTCAGCTACAGGCTCAACATGGGGTGAGTGAGAATGAATCATGAATCATAGATGGAGGTTATGTTCGCTTGATCTGTTTCATGTATTTTTGGAATCGTAACTTAAACTGAATGCGAATGTGACTGTTTTTTATTGTTAATAGGTATTTGGTATCGAAATAGATTGAAATCTAGGCAAGGTTTTTAACATTTTTATCCGGCTGTACCTACTCTCTCGGAGTCCGCAGGTAAAACCGTGGAAGACAGCTAGTACATTTTATATCAGTTTAAATTTTACTTCTACTGTTGGTGCGAGGGGGAATTATTTATTTGTTTTGAGGGTAGTTATGTTTATCAATTTTTATTGCTAGTCTATAACACAATGAGTAAATTTTTTTAACAACAACAACATATATTTCAGGGAACCGGTGACCCGAATCATGCTAAACAACAGGAAGAAAGAATGCAGGCAATGGAAGAAGCTAAACACACAATTCTTGCACAAGCACTTAGTCAAGACGCTAGAGCCAGATGTAATTACAGATCATTGATTTAAATTAAATCTACTAGACCATTATTTGCATTACCTACTACTTAGGCACTTAGAAGAAATCCAATTTTTATTAAACCAATGTTTTTTTTACAGTGAACACAATCAAGCTGAGTAGACCAGAAAAGGGTGCCATGGTTGAAAATATGATCTGTAGAATGGCCCAGATGGGCCAGGTTCGCAATAAAATAACAGAACCAGAACTGATTCAACTTCTAGAGTCTCTGAATCAACAGATGCCTAAATCTTCAAGCACTGTAAAATTTGACAGGAGGAGGGCTGCTCTTGACTCGGATGATGATGATTTCTAGCACTGCTTAATTAAGTTAACACAAGCAATTACGCTATTACTGCAATGCCTTAACAAAATATTAAATGCTTATTTATCTGTAATACATGTTTTTATTTTTTATACAAATATTTTTTTGTGGTACACTCAATAACAATATACTTAATTATTTTTTGTTATTTTTTTCTTCTTAGCTTTATACCATAAAAGGTCTTCAGGTTTCACCCGCATCCCGAGAGAACTAACCAGATAAAAACAACCCTATGGTCCCCATGTTTCAATATATTTAAAATAATAAATCCAATTTAAGTTTCCTGCACCTGTTTTAACATGAAAGCATAACAACATAGAGTTACTTATAAGAGAATTTATAATATTAGTAGGGACATAGCGTTACAGATACTCGCATTTTTAATATTAGGGGTATTAGTAGAACTAGCTGTTTCTCGCGATTTCACTCGCATCGCGAGGCCACCTACTTCTCGCACCCAGATAAAAACTTTCCCAAATCCTTCCCCAGGTTTCAATCTATCTCCATACCAAATTTCATCTAAATTGGTTCAGTGGTTTATGCATGAAGACGTTACAGATAGACACTCGCATTTATGATGACCGATTCTCGTCCGATCACCGAAGTTATGCAATATCGGGCGCGGTTAGTATTTCAAAGTCAAAGTCAAAAGGTTTTTATTTTATGTAGACCAATTACAGGTTCTTATAAAACGTCAAAACTAGAAACTAGGTGTACGATTCCAAAAAGTGGGTCCTATAAAGAAGAACCGGCAAGAAACTCCATGGATACTCTTTTAAAATTAATTGTTCTTGTTACAAGTAGTCGTTTAACTTGAGGATCGTGTAGATCAATGTATTGCAGAGAAAAGAAAAAAAAACTGAAAAGCAAAGTAGGAGAAGCCTAAATTGATTGCCATAGCAGCTAGAAGCTGACCAGTCCCGACTGACGGCACCCGTTCACGAGTATGACGGGCGCATCAGCCTCACTTAGCTCAACCATATTGAAGGGAAGTTAATGACCCGATACACATCGCCACCATCAGTAGGACACTTAAGTGAGCATGGCAGACTTCTATTACCAGACAACAAAACAATACTTATTATTGGGTAGGCAATACGTTGATGGTTACATGATACTCACATTTTACAATTATTTTTTTGTTTCAAGCTATATAGTGGAAGCAAAAAGTCTTCAATAGTTAGATAATAAAAAAATAACATTTGCAATAATAATTAAGTTAAAAGAAGGAAATAATATATTATTATATTAGACGATTGAATATCATATAAATATTTTTATAACTGTGACAAAAACGTGACAGTTAAGTCATATAAATAAGATTACATATATGTAAATAATTAATAGTATTATTTATGACCGTCCTTGAGATAATAAAGTGCCAGGGGTTCGCTGAGTACAGAGAGAAGTCGTATGCCAGGCGTCTTTGTCCTCAATGTACTGTTTTAGGCTGTAGTAAGCTTTAGACATTAGGATGTGTTTAACAATTGCTTTAAATTTTATATCAGGGAGGTCCAAAATGCTAGATGGAATTTTACTGTAGAACCTGACACTGTTCCCCATAAAAGACTTACTAGTTTTACTAAGTCGAAGACCAGGTACCGCGAGCTTGTGTTTATTACGTGTATTCAAGCTGTGGGTGTCACTTTTTTACTATAATGAGTCAGATTTTTGCGAACATACATGATGTTAATGAATATGTATAAGGAGGGTAAGGTGAGTATATCTATCTCCTTAAATAATTCGCGAGGGGACTCTCTTGAGCCTATTGTATATGGCTCGAACAGCTCTTTTTTGTAATATATAAAAAGTCTCGACATCAGCAGCTGATCCCCACAGAAGAATGCCGTATGACATAACACTGTGAAAATAGGCAAAATACACGAATGTAGCAGTAGGAACATCGGTCATCTGTCTGATTCTCTTAACGGCAAAGGCAGCAGAACTTAGTTTGCTTGCAAGAGCCTCTATATGAGGACTCCATTGCAGTTTAGAGTCTACCGTGATACCTAAGAAAACAGTTGAAGGAACCAGATTTAACGCTTTTCCGTCTAGTTTCACATTTGAACCTATATGAGGAACATTTGGCGTAGAAAATTTAATAAAATTTGTTTTCTCTGCGTTTAAAAGAAGATTATTAGCAGAGAACCAGTCTGATATACTATTAAGTGTTTTATAAGGTTCAATAAGATCCCTATCTTTCCTATTAACTTTGAATATTAGAGAAGTATCATCCGCAAACAGAACGATATTCGACATTGAGTCCTTCACAGTATTTGGGTGGGTGACCGCCTGGGAATACCGCGAGACGTAAGCTTTCGGGGCTGCGGGATGCTTGAAAGAGTGACCGTGCCCCCGCAATATAAAGGGCTGAGGAAGGATCATGGATGGGTTTTAATCAGTATCGGGGTCATTGATAATTTCTTATCCGAAAAAAGAATGGATTCAAATACTTTTAGCACATACAACCATAGATATATTATAGTGAAATAATAAATCAACCGATTTCCAATCCGGTACTAAACCAAATAAACGTTAAAAAAATTACCTGTTGTTGAACGCTTGTGGAGTAGTAATAAAGATACCTACTACATCTCTGTAGAAGTAGGACTTAGGAAAAATAGATGCGTATTTTTGCCATCGTAGTGGAATAGGTTTATTATCTACTAGGTGATTTTCACCAGCATCCTGAGTGAACTGCTACGAGCATCTACAACAACCTCCTATATATTTTTTCAGTGACTACTATTTTATCCTTCAAGATTATAACATAATAATAATTACAAAACTATCATCATCATCATCGTATTGTTTTAATTTACCGGCAGAATGCACTATACGAATTAGGAGATAAGAGGATTATGATTATTTACTTATGGCCATATATAGGTATGTATCTAAAGACAGGTATATAGAAAACTAGCTGTTTACTGCGGCTTCACCCGCATCCTGCTTAAAAAGAGGTATGTAGGTACCTAGGTATATTCCGGAAGACACTGGAGCATACGGTGGAGGTCTACCTATGTTTCGTAATCTAAGTTTCGTCGAAGCACTGCCGTGTCCTTGTAGCGGTGATCGACGGCGGCAACCTCTCGCGTCCAGCCCTGGTACAACCGATGGTCCGGAGAGAGCGAATAGGGAGCCTCCTTCTGCGAAGTAGTCATGCTGTAGAAGGAAGTGGCGTGACGCGGGAGGAGGAGACAAACCTCACGCCCTAGCCGCCGCGGGGACTCCTGGGCGTCGAAAGTCGCGGGACAGCACTGTAGACACGGCATGGTGAGGACAGGATGGCCCGCCACTTCGCGAACCAACTGAAAGAACGCGATCTAACCACCAACTGAAAAAACAGGTAATTTAAAACTAGGTCCTTCAAAAAATTCAAAATTAGTTTATTCAAATTAGGCTGAAAATCAGCACTTTTTGAACGTCAAAACAAAAGACAGCCCCCAAAATGCCCGCCCTTCACCTTTTCCTATGTGTTTAAGCTGGGAAGAAGAAGTGGCGCAACAAACTCCCCAGCAAATTGGACACATGTAGTATTAAATATGTAATTAGAGTTCCGAACCAAAATGTTAAAAAATACCCTCATGGCCCATGGCGCCGCTTTGTCTGTTTGTCACAATTAATTATTTGAGGAACTATTGATAACGACTTGAAATTTTGAAAATTTCAAACTGTAATGTGAAAATACTGAAATAATTAGGGGTGATAGATATTAACCCAAATATTACAGGAAAAAATAAAACTATGAATTAAGTATTCGAGTTTTGAAGCACTTAATGAGCAATTTACTTTATTTATAAACGAATTAAGCCGTCGGAAAAATATATATTCATATATATCTGAAGTTCGGAACTATCCGTACGAGTCCGACTCGCACTTGGCAGTTTTTTTATTTTATCTATATATTATATTATTTTATCTATTTATTTTATCTATACTTACGTATAGCTATTATATCGTTATTATATAGCATTTTCCAATTGTAAGGATTGATTAATATCGTTATCGAAGCTTAGGAACCTAAATAATCCTTACATTAATTCTACAAAGTTTATATAAGACGAAATATTTTAGTGACTTTTCAGAATGAGAAGTGACTTGATTGTGTGCAATGTTACGTGGAGAGTTGTTAGTGGCGTTAGCCACCTTTTTCGCTTTAGTAGCGGCCAGAGGATCTCCACACGGTCACGACATTGTGGAATTGTTGAAAAGTTTTGGTACACGCTATTCAGATAACGTATTTGAGGACGCAAACTTAGATGTGGTGAGTTCCTGCTGTGTTATTTATATTGTTGTGTATTTTTGTGACTGTAAATACCTACGAGTATATATCTATCGCAGATAATTATTATTCCAGCCCCATCTTATCAGAAAATATCGTTATCCAATTGAAGTTCACAATGTAACGACAGAGGACGGCTACATTTTAGAGATGCACCGCATCCCTCATGGACGAGACTCTAACAATGATCCAGGGCAAAGAAGACCAGTTGTATTTGTGATGCATGGACTGCTCTGTTCATCTGCTGATTTCGTAATTATGGGTCCTGGATCTGGTTTGGGTAAGAATCACAAACAGATTCAATTTTAATTCAAGATTCAGTTTTTTTTTTCGAAGTAAACCTTGACTCCTATCTCATCTTATGGGCTGGCCGGTTAGATCAAACTGTTATAATATCATAATTAAACTTTTATGTAAATGCAAATGTGTGTTTGTTTATTTGTAAGGTTCCCGGCTTCTCTGTTAATCGGCTGAATGATTTGAAAAAAAAATGGTATGTAGATAGATTGATCTAGGGCACTCTAGGGGAATTTTATTCAGGAGTTTTTATTCGGGTGCGTGAAGTACAAGTTCTCTTAGGACGCGGGCGAAACTGCGATAAACAGCTAGTAAATACTTTAACTGTATACGATAACAAAAATACTCAGAGCGGTAATTGGGTGTAAGACATAGAGTTCTAGAGCGATGTATTTGCTGCACAAGCGGCCACAAGTATTTTTTTTAGTGTTTTAGAAATCGATTGTATATCTTGGAAAAAGGTTTTTAAATCAATATTTTTTAATTTTCACAGCGTATATCCTCGCAGAGGAAGGTTTTGACGTATGGATGGGTAACGCTCGCGGTAACTACTACTCTCGCAAGCACGTCAGACTGAACCCTGACGCTATCCTGAGCACGGCATTCTGGAAGTTCTCTTGGGACGAAATGGGAAACAAAGACTTGCCCGCTATGATTGATTACGTATTAGAGGTGTCTGGAGAAGAGAGACTGCACTATATTGGTCACTCGCAGGGCACTACGGCCTTCTTCGTGTTGGGGTCCATGCTGCCTGCTTATAACGCTAAAATTATTTCAATGCACGCATTGGCCCCAGTAGCATATATGGCTCATAACAGAAACCTTCTTTTGAGAATGTTGGCACCTTTTTCTAATAATATTGAAGTAAGTTCGTTAGTTAGGCTATCTATCTTATATCGATCTATCTACCTACTTAACTCAGTTTTATCCATTCCGTAGCTTTTTCGTGAAAGAGTAACAAACTTACATATTTATCTACGTATACAAACTTTCTCATTTTTAATTTAGAAGGATAAAATATGTTTGTATTTACTATTTTGAATACATCAATGACTTACTAAAAGTTTCTTTTGGATTTTTAGAGTATTGCCTCTTTGGTCGGAATCGGCGAGTTTTTGCCTCACAGTATTATCTTCACATGGGCTGGGGAGGCATTATGCCGCGATGAAGTAGTGTTCCAACCGATATGCAGCAACATAATGTTTTTAATTGGCGGATGGAACGAAGACCAACATAACTCGGTAAGTACCAAATTATATGTTATTGAATTGAACGTGGACCTACTTACATATCATGCCTACAGAATATTGGGTCACCAGAAGACTGGTCGGGTACTTCATGGTGCAAGTCTGAATGTGGCACCAGTTTTTGAGAAGTTATACAAACTTTGAGTATTGCTTACTTGCTTTGCTTTGGTTTAACTTATAAAATACCTTTGTGATTGCAGACCATGATGCCCGCTATATTTGGTCACACTCCGGCTGGGTCTTCAGTGAGGCAGCTCGCTCACTACGGTCAAGGAATCTCCGGAAAAGAGTTCCGTCGCTACGACCAGGGATCTCGAATATCTAATTATAGAGTATATGGGTCATTCAAGCCACCACGTTACGATTTATCTAAAATTACTACTCCAGTGTTTCTTCATTACTCGGATACCGACCCATTAGCACATGTGGAAGACGTTGATAGATTGTTCAGGGAACTAGGTAGACCAATTGGCAAGTTCCGGGTTCCTATGCCTAGCTTTAGCCATATTGATTTCATGTACGGTATTAACGCAAAGGAATTAGTCTACAACAGAGTCATAAATCTTATTAAAGCTATGGACGTCAATGCATTTGACGATGATGATTAAATCAGTTTATTTTGAATGGCCTACTGAATTATTGTTTTTACGTCGAATTACAGAGTCGACCGAACCACAAATCTTATATAGATTTATGGTTAGTTGCTTTTATTACATGCACGGAGTTTTATTCTTATTTCTTTAGGACCTAGTTAAAAAATAACCTCCGCCTTCGCAAAATTTTCTGGGTTGGAAAGGCTTTAATGTAGGTAGGTTTGTGTACCTAATGTTGGCTTATGGAATGCGATGTGATTTATATAGAATCGATCGATTTGTTTAAAAAGCGTTAACTCGTCTAAAAGGATAGTGGGATTGAAAAATCATGTAGGTAGATACTTATTAATGTTTGCCACCCTGCCAAAGCCGGCGAACAGCTGTCCTTCACCATCCAACTCTGACAACCAATATAGCTCCCTTTCAGTGTAATCTACCTATCTTTAACTAACCCCTATTTACGTCCACTTTTACATGCAGAGCAGAGGTATACCCATACTTGATATTATAAATGCAAAAGTGTGTCTGTCTATTAACTCTTCATACTTAAACCGCTGAACCAATCTAGATTGAATTGGAAATTGGTATCTCTATATATTTGAAACTCGAAAGGACAAAGGATAGTTATTATCTGGGTGCGTGGATTAGTTACCTCAGGACGCGGGTGAAACCACGGGAAATAGCTAGTATCGTAGTATAGTACGTTATGAATATATAAATGTAATGTAACAAAGTATTGCTTGTTTGCACCTAGCTGCGGCCGAGTTCGCAACTGCAACTATAAGCTCTTTTACGCTTACATATTGCTTTGAAGTGCACTATGGTTTATTTTGATACTGACATAAAAACTCCTTCAACTGATTATATTGGGAAAAGTGGCCGGGAAGCGGAGACGGTTGTAGAAGGAAGTCGTGTCTGCGAAACATACGGGAGTGAACGGGTATCACGGAATTCTGACAGCCAGCCATTGTGACGCTAACCATTCGGAGTGCCGTCGAAATCTTTTGCCTTGTCCAAGACAGGGAAAAATATGCAGAGCTGGCTGCCAACCTTCACTAGTTAGCACCAGAAGAAGAAGAAAAAGGATATGGCTTTTTTTATAATAGCAAGTGAATGCTTTTGTTTCGAGAATAGACCATTAAAATTATTTGAATTATAAATACTGGCTGCCACATTTTGATTGGCAACCTGGCAAAAATACATTCCTCCATGTAGGTATACTTACTTGCCCAATTACCTAAAAAGAAGATTCTTATTTCATGCAGACCAGTCAGTTTTCTTAAATCCGTCTGATGGCCTCTGACAGGCAACGACTGCTATAAAGCCACTATTAAAAACCGGCCAAGTGCGTCTCGAACTCGCGCACCGTGGATCAGATTTTTGGAAGGATTATTAATTATTTATCAAGTGAATATAGACGTTTTTAATTGAGGAAGTTACAATGTTTATATTAATTAATTTAAATAACTTAAAACTACTTAAGGATAAAAATTAAAAATTACCTACTACAACATCATATATGCTAAAACAGTAAATATAAAATACAAAAAAAACGCCTAAAGGAACACCTCAAGGTTAAGCGTCAAAATATTCCTCCACATCGCTATCATCTGTTTGGACTCTTACTACTCTATTACAAATTTCGAAAGTCATTGCATATACCTAGCATTTATTTTGGTACGTTGCTAGTTACCTCTCTCACCAGAATACTCGTACTTCATAAGCAGGCTTATAGCCCACCACGGCTCACTTGTTACAAACAACAACTCGAGATTGGTCTGCAATCATCTAAACTATAATCCAAATGGATGTGGGGCAACCGAGGTTGAAGTTATAACAAACGGCAGCAAGTTGTATGACATCACAAACTTTTTATTACAGTCGATTTGAACTTCTCGTCTTGTCTAAGTAGGCACGGGAACTTTTCCGACCTGTTAGTGGTGTTGTTCTACACGATCTAAAGAAATTTATTGTTCAGAAAATATTATGTTTTCTACCTAACTTTTTCATGTATTGGGTTCGGCTTCCAGTTTATCCGAAATTAAAACCGAAATGACCGGTGATGTTAAATTAACACCAATCACTGATTGTGAAGATACATCTATTAGAACCGCGGAAAGTGCTTCAAGCATATTATTAATTGAACCGTTTCAAATAAAATTGGCTATGGAAAAAGACTAGGGCAGGACGGATTTTACAGATCCATGACTCGAATTTTTAAGTTATGCTGGTTTCGTTATCGTTTTGAAGGGTTTTAGGGGTGCTGATTACAAATATGTCATTTTTTCACGGATTTAAGGTGGCGGACTTGTTTACTCCAACGATAAATTGCCTATTTTTTGTATACGACGAGCACGCGAGTGAAACCGCAGGCACAGCTGGCATTTCCACTAATATAATAAATCCAAAAATAACTCTGTAAAGCTTTCACGGTAAAACTGCTGAATTTTATGGAAATAGCTTGAACCCTACAAAAAAAACACGTCATTAGTCTATAGTTGTAATTTTCTGACGAATTGTTATTCACATTCAGCAAATTCTAGGATAATGAGGATGAAAAGCAGCCCAGTTGCTAATAATGTCGCCAAAGTACCTACATACAGAGAATGCAAAAGAAAAGCTGAAATAAATATTAAATTGCTTTTTATAACATCCACTTGAATTTATCCTATCGAAGAATTTCCTTTTAACGTCGGTTTACGGCCTACGCCGTAGCACGAAGGCACGTAGCGTAACGTAGTATGCCATGGGATTTGGCTACGCCTGAATATTTTACATGAAATATCATTTATACATATTCTTGCTAAGTTTTTTGAATGTTGTTGGTAATAGAAGGTTTTTGCTGCGTTGGTGTCTCATACAATAATACATTTTATTAATACATCTTAATAAAATTGTGCGAAATAAAAATGTCGCGAAGTCGGTATGAACTAATTACACGGATTGTCTGTAATTGTGTTCTCGAACAATCTAGATAGCGATAGGCCTAAGATAGCGGGCATGCCTACACTTTGACGTATATACTAACCAGGCGCCGATCCGTCTCCCAAAAAATTACGTGGTCACAACCACCCAAAATTCGAGTCGGATTCTCAATATCAAAAATATCTGTGTTGGAAGCATCTAAACTCTAAAGTACTGAACGGATTTGATGGAACTTTTACAGCATGCGTGTTTTTTTTTTAAGAAATTCGAGTTACATAATTTGTAGGCGCAATCGAATACATATTGTAGATGGTGAGCAAATTGACCTCATTTTTTTTAAATAAATGTAAGCAACATAATTCTTAGAAGTATTTTTTTTCGGATGACTGGTACATCTGGCCAACTTTTTACACTGTCTCGATGGTCAAGTTTCTGATACCCACGCTGATAGAACAGGTTTCTTCCTACTGAGAATTTACTAGTCAAATACCTCCGGAGACAGTCTTCGATTTAATTAATTCAAGATAATTTTAAAGGGTTCATTTTACTAAAGATACGACATGTTTTTGCTAAATGGATTCGATCCTGTCCATCTTCTAAGGTGTGAGCATACCCACTGTACTCATATGACTGGACCCGCCACTGGTACTAACACAACTTTATCCTATACATTTTATCTTTGAAAAAATAAGTAACGTCTGACAGCTCTGGCTCAATTTAGTTCTATTTGAAAATTACGTAATTTAACAAATGATTTAAAAGAATGTATGTGTAAAAGAAGGTTTGATTGAAAAGCTACAATAGTGACTTCGGCCAAAAAGCAAGTCATGTTTTTCTTGCAGGTGTCGAATTATTTGGAAAAATCCTCTAATAAATCTCTGCTCATATGATAATTAATTCATTATTATGATATAAACATAATTAAAGGTAAAATTTGCTACAAATGATGGCGAATCACAGATTTTAACTTCGATTGTTGATGTTATCGGAGCTTAATTCTTTATCTCAATGTATAAAATACAGATGTTTATAATGTTTACAAGGAGTAGTTATCTGCTGCGGGATTGCTGAACAATGTTACAAGGAGGGTTGTATGTGGTGTTAGCCACATGTCTCGCCCTGGCAGCAGCCAGGGGATCTCCTCACGCGGACAACATGAAGGAGTTGTGGATCGCGCTATTCAAATAACGTGTTTGAAGACGGGCTCTTAGATGTGGTGAGTCTATATGTTCAACATTACTTCATGCACTTTGGTATGCTTACAATTATTTCTATTCAATTTATTTTATTGTAGTAAATATGACAGAAAAATAAAAAATAACACAATACACAAATAATAATCTATACTAATATAATAAAGCTGAAGAGTTTGTTTGTTTTTTGGTAATGGTATGGCAATGTTTACCTATGTAGCGCAGCAAACTTACATAGCATAGCTTTCTTAGCATAGGCATGTGTGCAAAGAAAGTAAAAAGTATGGCGGGCATCCTTGCTGGAAATTTTCAATGCTCAATGAGTCATGACTTTTTGAAAATTGCGTAAAATTCTTAGCAGTGTCTTGAGTTCCTAAAATTTTCACTTTAGTTTACGTCTGGTTGTTCTGACACGACTTTAACAACCCATTCTGCAACCCTTTCCTGAAACCAATGGCGAGCGTCTCCATGAGTCGTGACTATTAGATTTGCTTGTACTACAAGACATTGCATCACTTAATAGAATAAAATACTTCCTGTATTATAATACATTTTGTCTATAATATGACTTTGACTTTTATAAAATACAGTTATTACAGTAGTAAGTCATTACAATACACCTGCACAGGTGGAAAATCTACGTCACGCAGCTTGAGCGTACTCAAATGCTTATAACATTTTAATGATGACTTCTCTATTACTAACCTTTTATCTATATTACAAAATGTTAGGAAATTATGATAGGATGATAGATAGGAAATAATAAATAGGAAATGATCGATAGGATAAGAAATGATGATACCGATAACGTTAAAAATTGGCGATCGTCGAAGTCTCAGACTATTGCACTCCACTACCGATACTTACGGGTACACACTCTTATGCCACAGGAAAGCGACGTCACCATACGGCCTGCGCCTTAGCAATCCCGTAGACGTATACCGCTAATTTTTCTGGACATATATACAAAGTCTTGGTCCATTTTTCCTAGGAATGAGATGTCATGAGGTAGTTGTGTAAATTCTAAATTATTATCATTCGTGCACATTATTCCAGCCCAACCTTATCAGAAAATATCGTTATCCAGTAGAAGTTCACAATGTGACGACTGAGGATGGCTACATATTGGAGATGCACCGCATCCCTCATGGTCGTGACGCTAACAATGATCCAAATCAAAGAAGGCCAGTCGTATTTTTGATGCATGGACTGCTTTCTTCATCTGCCGATTTAGTTATTATGGGCCCTGGCTCCGCTTTGGGTAAGTATTTATGTCTACTTATTTCAAAGTACCTTATATAATTCCTAAATATAACTTATGCAACGAGCTAAATAGCTCTTCACTGCGGTTCCCGTAATAAATCCGCGTCTTAATAAACCACCAAGTGAACTATTTAATGCACCTAGATAAAAAGCTTGTAAAGTAGCCTATAACCGTTTTTAGGGTTCCATTTATGTTTCCACCAAATTTCACCAAAATCGTTTTAGCCGTCTTTTTACCGTGAAAGCGTAATAAACAAGCTCACTTTCGCATTTATAATATTAGTTAGAATTATTGCATTCTTCTTATATTCTAATACTATCCTATCCTACCATGATAATGTAAATGTTTGTGAGGATGGATGGATGAAAATGTTGAAATTGGCTATTTGTTTCTCTTTCACGCAAGAAATACTTACGGGATGTTTATGATACACAAAGTGTAACCTGGATGAACATTTAACCTATACTTTTTATCCTGGCCTCTGGATCCAATTCGATGTCGAACGCAGACGCAGCAGAAGCATTTTATAGATTTTAAAATATTTTTTCACAGCGTATATTCTCGCAGAGGAAGGTTACGACGTATGGATGGGTAACGCTCGTGGTAACTATTATTCTCGCAAACACGTCAGACTGAACCCTGACGCTATCCTGAGCACGGCATTCTGGAAGTTCTCGTGGGACGAAATAGGAAACAAAGACTTGCCCGCTATGATCGATTATGCGTTGGCGGTGTCTGGAGAAGAGAGGCTGCACTATATAGGCCACTCGCAGGGCACTACAACATTCTTCGTCTTGGGGTCTTTGCAGCCAGCTTATAATGACAAATTTATTTCAATGCACGCTCTGGCTCCATCAGCATATCAGGCGAACAACCCAAATCTCTTTTTAAGGGTTATATCACGATATGCTAACAACATTGAAGTAAGTAAAACATGTTCACTGTTATGAATACCACTTAACGACTTATTTTATTTTCTATTCTGCATATAAATTACACGTTGTTTTTTATTCAGAGCATTGCGTCTGTCGTCGGTGTCGGCGAGTTTTTGCCTAACAGTGAAGCTTTCACATGGGCTGGTCAGAACTTGTGCCATGACGAAGTAGTATTCCAACCGTTATGTAGCAACATTTTATTCTTAATTGGTGGATGGAATGAAGACCAACATAATGCTGTGAGCCCAGAATTATTAAACTATGTTATAACCGTACCTGAGTATATATTTCTAGAAAAGTGATTTGTTAGATGTGAAATACATTTTGTGATTGCAGACCATGATGCCGGCCATTGTTTGTTATTGAATTGGCGTAGATATTCCGTTGTAATTTATTTAAATTAGGATTAAAACACAACAGGATATCTGTATTGTGTATGACTAGTACACAATTAATGGTCATAATTATGTTATTATAGGATAAATAGATGCGTATTTTTGCCATCGTAGTGGAATAGGTTTATTATCTACTAGGTGTTTTTCACCAGCATCCTGAGTGAACTGCTACGAGCATCTACAACAACCTCCTATATATTTTTTCAGTGACTAATATTTTATCCTCAAGATTATAACATAATTATAATTATAAAACTCATCGTATTGTTTTAATTTACCAGCAGAATGCACTATACGAATTAGGAGATAAGAGGATTATGATTATTTACTTATGGCCACATATAGGTATGTATCTAAAGACAGGTATATAGAAAACTAGCTGTTTACCGCGGCTTCACCCGCATCCTGCTTAAAAAGAGGTAAGTAGGTACCTAGGTATATTCCGGAGGACACTGGAGCATACGGTGGAGGTCTACCTATGTTTCGTAATCTAAGTTTCGTCGAAGCACTGCCGTGTCCTTGTAGCGGTGATCGACGGCGGCAACCTCTCGCGTCCAGCCCTGGTACAACCGATGGTCTGGAGAGAGCGAATAGGGAGCCTTCCTTCTGCGAAGTAGTCATGCTGTAGAAGGAAGTGGCGTGACGCGGGAGGAGGAGACTAACCTCACGCCCTAGCCGCCGCGGGGACTCCTGGGCGTCGAAAGTCGCGGGACAGCACTGTATATAGACACGGCATGAGGACAGGATGGCCCGCCACTTCGCAAACCAACTGAAAGAACGCGAATTAACCACCAACTGAAAAAACAGGTAATTTAAAACTAGGTCCTTCAAAAAATTCCTAATTAGTTTATTCAAATTAGGCTGAAAATCAGCTCTTTTTGAACGTCAAAACAATTGACAGCCCCCAAAATGCCCGCCCTTCACCTTTTCCTATGTGTTTTAGCTGGGAAGAAGAAGTGGCGCAACAAACTCCCCAGCAAATTGGACACATGTAGTATTAAATATGTAATTAGAGTTCCGAACCAAAATGTTAAAAAAAACCCTCATGGCCCATGGCGCCGCTTTGTCTGTTTGTCACAACTAATTATTTGAGGAACTATTGATAACGACTTGAAATTTTGAAAATTTCAAACTGTACCTAGATACTACTATGATAATATACTTTTGTTTTATTTCATGCCTTTTAGTTTTAGAACAATTGAAAATGCACAAATTAGACTTCTTTCTCCTCCTAAGATATTTCCAAAGTTTGCGAAGCGAAAATACTGAAATAATTAGGGGTGATAGATATTAACCCAAATATTACAGGAAAAAATAAAACTATGAATTAAGTATTCGAGTTTTGAAGCACTTAATGAGCAATTTACTTTATTTATAAACGAATTAAGCCGTCGGAAAAATATATATTCATATATATCTGAAGTTCGGAACTATCCGTACACGAGTCCGACTCGCACTTGGCAGTTTTTTTATTTTATCTATATATTATATTATTTTATCTATTTATTTTATCTATACTTACGTATAGCTATTATATCGTTATTATATAGCATTTTCCAATTGTAAGGATTGATTAATATCGTTATCGAAGCTTAGGAACCTAAATAATCCTTACATTAATTCTACAAAGTTTATATAAGACGAAATATTTTAGTGACTTTTCAGAATGAGAAGTGACTTGATTGTGTGCAATGTTACGTGGAGAGTTGTTAGTGGCGTTAGCCACCTTTTTCGCTTTAGTAGCGGCCAGAGGATCTCCACACGGTCACGACATTGTGGAATTGTTGAAAAGTTTTGGTACACGCTATTCAGATAACGTATTTGAGGACGCAAACTTAGATGTGGTGAGTTCCTGCTGTGTTATTTATATTGTTGTGTATTTTTGTGACTGTAAATACCTACGAGTATATATCTATCGCAGATAATTATTATTCCAGCCCCATCTTATCAGAAAATATCGTTATCCAATTGAAGTTCACAATGTAACGACAGAGGACGGCTACATTTTAGAGATGCACCGCATCCCTCACGGACGAGACTCTAACAATGATCCAGGGCAAAGAAGACCAGTTGTATTTGTGATGCATGGACTGCTCTGTTCATCTGCTGATTTCGTAATTATGGGTCCTGGATCTGGTTTGGGTAAGAATCACAAACAGATTCAATTTTAATTCAAGATTCAGTTTTTTTTTTCGAAGTAAACCTTGACTCCTATCTCATCTTATGGGCTGGCCGGTTAGATCAAACTGTTATAATATCATAATTAAACTTTTATGTAAATGCAAATGTGTGTTTGTTTATTTGTAAGGTACGGCTTCTCGGTAAATCGGCTGAACTGATTCGAAAAAAAATGGTACCTATGTAGATATATTTATTATGTGGAATGTTATTCAGAAGTTTTTATTCGGGTTCGTGAAGTAAGAGTTCTCTCAGGAGCGAGCGAAACAGCGGGAAAAAGCTAGTAGATACTTTACCTGTATAACTACGATAACAAAAATATTCAGAACGGTTATTGAGTGTAAGGCTTCCAGTTCTTGAGCTATGTATTTGCTCCACATATTTTTTAAAAGTGTTTAAGAAATCGATTGTATATTTTTGAAAAAGGTTTTTAAATCATTTTTTTACAGCGTATATCCTCGCAGAGGAAGGTTTTGACGTATGGATGGGTAACGCTCGCGGTAACTACTACTCTCGCAAACACGTCACACTAAACCCTGACGCTATCCTGAGCACGGCATTCTGGAAGTTCTCTTGGGACGAAATGGGAAACAAAGACTTGCCCGCTATGATTGATTACGTATTAGAGGTCACTGGAGAAGAGAGACTGCACTATGTTGGTCACTCGCAGGGCACTACGGCTTTCTTCGTGTTGGGGTCCATGCTGCCTGCTTATAACGCTAAAATTATTTCAATGCACGCATTGGCTCCAGTAGCATATATGGCTCATAACAGAAACCTTCTTTTGAGAATGTTGGCACCTTTTTCTAATAATATTGAAGTAAGTTCGTTAGTTAGGCTATCTATCTTATATCGATCTATCTACCTACTTAACTCAGTTTTATCCATTCCGTAGCTTTTTCGTGAAAGAGTAACAAACTTACATATTTATCTACGTATACAAACTTTCTCATTTTTAATTTAGTAGGATAAAATATGTTTGTATTTACTATATTGGAATACATCAATGACTTACTAACAGTTTCTTTTGGATTTTTAGAGTATTGCCTCTTTGGTCGGAATCGGCGAGTTTTTGCCTCACAGTATTATATTTACATGGGCTGGGGAGGCATTATGCCGCGATGAAGTAGTGTTCCAACCGATATGCAGCAACATAATGTTTTTAATTGGCGGATGGAACGAAGACCAACATAACTCGGCAAGTACCAAATTATATATGATGTTATTGAATTGAATGTGCGGACCAATATAGGGTCACCAGAGGACTGCTCATTTTAATCTAACACTGTATAGTGGAATACTTAATGGGGTGCAGGCCTTAATGTGGCACTATGTTAAAAAAACTTTGGGTATTGCTTACCTATGACGTGGATGCGTGATGACTATTGTGAAAAGTCAATAAAGAATGTACCTACATATAAGACAGGTTTAATTTATAAAATATCTTTGTGATTGCAGACCATGATGCCCGCTATATTTGGTCACACTCCGGCTGGGTCGTCAGTGAGGCAGCTCGCTCACTACGGTCAAGGAATCTCCGGAAAAGAGTTCCGTCGCTACGACCAGGGATCTCGAATATCAAATTATAGAGTATATGGATCATTCAGGCCACCAAGTTATGATTTATCTAAAATTACTACTCCAGTCTTTCTCCATTACTCGGACACCGACCCATTAGCACATGTGGAAGACGTTGATAGATTGTTCAGGGAACTAGGTAGACCAATTGGCAAGTTCCGGGTTCCTATGCCCAGCTTTAGCCATATTGATTTCATGTACGGTATTAACGCAAAGGAATTAGTCTACAACAGAGTCATAAATCTTATTAAAGCTATGGACGTCAATGCATTTGACGATGATGATTAAATCAGTTTAATTTTAATGGACCACAGAATTATTGTTTTTACGTCGAATTACAGAGTCGACCGAACCACAAATCTAACATAGATTTATGGTTAGTTGCTTTTATTACATGCACGGAGTTTTATTCTTATTTCTTTAGGACCAAGCTAAAAAAACTTCTGTTTTCAATTTTTTTTCTGGATTGGAAATTTATTTTGGCTTATGGAATGCGATGTGATTTACTTAGAATCAATCGATTTATTAAAAAAGCTTCCATCCCATTTAAAGGAACGATAGTGGGATTGAAAAATTATGTACTCATTTAATGTTTTCCACCCAGCCACAGCCGGCGTACTGGCCTTCACCATCCAACTCTGACAACCAATGCAGCGATTTCTTTCAGTGTAATCTGTCTTTAGGCAGACGTATTGTGTTATGCACATAAAAAAAAATGATTAACCTTTCTTGATAAATGTAAAAAATTGACTGTCTGTCTATTATAACTCATCTATATCTATACTTATAATAAATCTGTAGCGAGGTCAATTCTGTACATGAAATATATTTCCAAAATAACTATCAGGGGGTGATTAGGGATCGATACTGATGCCAAAAATGCAATCAGTAAAATTTTTGTCTGTCTGTATAAACTCTATAGAAACAAAAACTACTCGACGGATTTTAACGAAACTTGGTACAATTATTTGTCATACTCCTGAGATGGTTATAGTATACTTTTCATCACGCTACAATCAATAGGAGCAGAGCAGTGAAGGGAAATGTTGTCATTTTGTTTAAACGCGCTAATCTCAGGAACCGCAGGTCCGATTTGAAAATAGAGAATATAGTCTTTGTTATAACTCTTCATGCTTAAGCCGCTAAAGCGATCTAGATGAAAATGGAAATGGGTATATAGATTGTTTGAGTCCCGAAAGGACATAGGATGGTTATTATCTGGGTGGAGTAGTTCCTTCAGGAGGCGGGTGAAACCACGCCATGAATATGTAAATGTAATGTAACAAAGTATTATATAATATTTGCTACTTGTTTGCTACAATTTTTTTAAGAGAACAGATTTTCAGTACAGAGAATCACTAATACTTACGTTGTAGTTGGTACCTACGTATATTAAGAAAGTAAATCTCATCTCTTTAAGATGGTGTAGCAACACTCAAAATTACAATGAAATTTTGTAAATGAGATGAAAACGATGTGAACGATTGAAGTCCCTCAGTCAAATGAGCGTCAATTGTTATTTTTGCGTTAATGTCTCAAGTTATTAAGCTCAAATATATAGCATACAACTAAAATATCTTGAAATGGTTTTTGAATTAGGAAATTAGGCATGCCCAGTTTGTTTACTTCAGGTCAATGATGTCAGTTAGTGTTGCTAGCTCCCTTCTCCAGTTCTGAGAGGAATATTAAGTAGGTACCAACCAGGTAGGTATCTATGTCATTTAATACACGTAGGGCCGAGCTCACTGACAGATCATTACCTAATCGGCCCGTTAAATAAAAACGTGCTTTAACCACGATGCGGGAATTTTCATGTCATCCACTTCTTGGCCAGCTCCGGATTGGTATAGTCTGTACCAATTGATTTTAAGAAAAATGAAAACAACATCATAATTTGTTCTAATTTTTTTCTAATTTTCATATTAATAAAACAAGGCGTTAAATGACGAATGGTGATGTTTAGAGCATAAAATTGACATAAATGCGCCATCCTTAGGCTATTTTGTAAATTTCTGTGGCAGAATTAGAACAAAATAGGCTACGAATTTATTTACATTTTTCTTAAAATCAATTGGAACAGAATATAATCGACCGTTTTAGAAATAAAATACGCAAACTATAAGTTGTCCATCTTAAGAAAAAAGTTTGAATTTATAGTAAACAGCAACTGTTTTCAGTTGATAGGACTGTTATCTTGTCGGTGAACTTGGGCCTTATTGCTATCAAGTAGGTACTTTAGTTTTGTATGTAGGTACTGAAGATCTTAAAGAAGAACCATAAAAAATAAATTTAGGTTAGAAGATATTCGTAGGTAAGTAGTAGGTTCAATTTTCGTTGGTGTTACCAATATGGCGCCTGAACCAGCAATTAGCAATAAGAACTAATAGTGTGGCAATTACGTCAAATGCAAGTAGGATGTTATAAATAAGAAGCAAAGTAAATATTAAATTGAGTGGGCTTATGGTGGGCTCACAGGATGTGAAAAGTACAACTCGTTAAAACAAAGAAATTAAGGTAGGTAGATCTTAAGTAGAACCCAGAAAACTAAAAACTTATAACTTATTAACCTTACAAGCTAATAAGCATAGATTCAGCGCTGCTCCGACTAGATACCTACCACCACCAGTGTACTTGTAAACTGCAGCTATAGGTACCTAAATACTATGCCGAAGTCGGCATACCTGAGCCAGTCCGAAGCCAATCCCATTGCGGGGAAGACGTCCCGAATGACTTAAATAATTTAGACAAAATCCGAAGTAAAATTCCAGTTTTTTTAGTGAAACTGTGAAAATCATATTATTAAAAAAATATGAAAAACACTAACATCACTTGCATAATCAATCTTGCAAAAACAATTCTAATAAGCTAATAGTGTCAGTTTTCTTAAATCCGTCTGATGGCCTCTGACACGGATTTTATTAACAAAGACTGCTAAAAAGCCACTAAATATTAAAAAACGGCCAAGTGCGACTGGAACTCGCGCACCGTGGATCAGATTTTTGTAAGGATTATTAATTATCAAGTTGTACTGTGCTTAGCACAATTGACACAATGTATATATATGCAGGGAAAAAAAGAAATGGATTAGTTCTTCTGTATGCCTATGAACTTAACAAATTAGTTGCCACAATTAACTCTGACGCCTTTGTCACGGCGGATCATGGCACTGACTACTCCACAGTCTGGTATTTATGTTATTGTAGTAACTAGTAGTCTACATCAAAATGTCATAAATATATTGTACTACTACTAGGTATACCTTCTTGGTATAGATAGTGGGCAAAACCTACAGCTCTCCGTATTGTTCAGTCTAAAAAAATCTCACAATGGATAAGTATATACATATTGTGAGATTTGGTGTAATATTTTGGGGAAAATCTACCAATAAATTATTTTTAAGACACGAAAAAAATGAATCAGAGGTATGCTTCAAAATACGCTATCTATAACATAATTATATATCTTTATTATCTCTGCATCACTTATTCGAGTTACGACTTGTCGCGACTTCCTACATCTTGTTTCATATCCCCGCGTCTTGCTTTGAGCCCTTATTTGTAAGAACAAATGTGTTCATAAAAACATATTATAGTATGACGTTTTTAACTTTCTCGTAATAAAGTTAAAAATACACCCAACATCTCTGGGGGGTTAGACAAGTGGCAAAACGCTAACGCTAACGCTAACGCTCAATGTATGGGAATGACATATAGATAGTCGTAAACGAATGTCATTCCCATACATTGAGCGTTAGCGTTAGCGTTTTGCCACTTGTCTAACCCCCCTGATCTGTCCACTAAAGTTTCAGTCTGCACTAGTTCATAACCCATTCCCACGAAGTATTCACCTTCCGAACAGAGGTTTTAACTCGGCTCTAGCGAGACCTGGGGGGGGGGGGTTAGACAAGTGGCAAAAACGCTAGTGTAATAGAAAACAGAATGTATGGGAATGCCAGATAGCTAGTCGTAAACGAATGTCATTCCCATACATTTCGTTTTCTATTCTACTAGCGTTTTTGCCACTTGTCTAACCCCCCTGTCTCGTTATAGCTCACTTCAGACAGCCTGTGAAACTCTCGAGCATAGCGACTCCTCAGCATAGGGAGGTAGTAATGCTAATCTTGAAAGGGCCTATGGCAATTTTCCTTGGCACAAAACATCAATAATCATGTGACGATTTGATGATGATACGATTGCCTTGTCAAAAGTGTGCCTAGATCAAAATTTGGAGGCCCCAGATTTAGTTAAGCAATCCATTTCCGAATCATTAATGTACCTTTTCCATACCATTTATTTAACATGTAAATTTTGTGTAGAAAATGTAAACTGTGGAGATAAAAAAACTGCCTATCAGGTAAACCCGACCAGGTTCATTTATAAAGAAAATAAAATAAAACTCCATGCATACAATAAAGGCAACTAACCATAACTCTATCTCAGATTTATGGTTTGGTCCACTCTTTATTTCGTCGTATAATAATCATTAATTCAATATTCCATTAAAACCGATATTCCATTATACTGATTTAAACAACATCGTTAAATACATTGGCGTCCATAGCTTTAATAAGATTAATAACTCTGTCATAGAGCAATGTCTTTGCGTCAATGGCGTATATAAAATCAAGATGACTAAAGGTACTCATAGGAACCCGGAACTTACCCATCGGTCTACCTAGTTCCCTGAACAACCTATCGACATCATCAACGTGTGCCGCTGGATCGGTGTCCGAGTAATGGAGAAACACTGGAGTAGTAATTTTAGATAAATCGTAACGTGGTGGTCTGAAAGACCTATATACTCTATAATTAGATAGTGCAGAGCCGTGATCATAGCGACGGAAATCTTTGCCAGCGATGCCTTGAGCGTAGTGAACGAACTGCCTCACTGACGCGCCAGCCGGAGTGTGACCAAATATGGCCGGCATCATGGTCTGCAATCACAAAATGTATTTCACACCTTAAAAACAACTTTTCTCGAATTATGTATAAAATAGTTTAATGATTCTGAACTTACCGTATTATGTTGATCTTCATTCCATCCACCGATTAAAAATAAAATGTTGCTATATAATGGTTGGAATACTACTTCGTCATGGCACAAGTTCTGACCAGCCCACGTGAAAGCTTCACTGTTAGGCAAAAACTCGCCCATACCGATGAATGACGCTATGCTCTGAAAAAAAATGGTACAATACGTAAATTATAGGCAGAATATAAAATACAATAAGTGCTTTATGGGGTATTCACAATGGTGAAGAAGAAGAAGAATAGTGAACATATTTTACTTACTTCAATGTTGTTAGCAAAACGCGACACAACCTTTAAAAAGAGGTTTGGGTTGTTCGCCTGATAAGCTGATGGAGCCAGAGCGTGCATTGAAATAAATTTGTCATTATAATCTGGCTGCAAAGAACCCAAGACGAAGAATGTTGTAGTACCCTGCGAGTGACCTATATAGTGCAGCCTCTTTTCTCCAGACACTTCTAATGTGTAATCGATCATAGTTGGGAGATCTATGTTTCCTATTTCGTCCCAAGAGAACCTCCAGAATGCCGTGCTCAGGATAGCGTCAGGGTTCAGTCTGACGTGTTTACGAGAGTAGTAGTTACCACGAGCGTTACCCATCCATACGTCGTAACCTTCCTCGGCGAGGATGTATGCTGAAAAATAAACATTATTTTTAGTATCACTTCGAAAGGATAAAAATAAAACGATATTTGAGTTAGGTAATGGGACGGCTGGTTGATTACAACGAAATAGGTACTTACCTAATGCGGATCCAGGACCCATAATAACTAAATCGGCAGATGAAGAAAGCAGTCCATGCATCAAAAATACGACTGGCCTTCTTTGATTTGGATCATTGTTAGCGTCGCGACCATGAGGGATACGGTGCATCTCCAATATGTAGCCATCGTCTGTCGTCACATTGTGAACTTCGACTGGATAACGATATTTTCTGATAAGGTTGGGCTGGAATAATGTGCACAAATGATAATAATTTAGGAGTTACATTAATTGTAGGTATTCCAAATTGCGTGTAATAATGAAGAACACAACGACTTACCACGTCTAAGAGCCCGTCTTCAAAAACGTTGTTTGAATAGCGCGATCCAGTGCTTTTCAACAACTCGTTGATTTTTTCAGCTTGGGGAGATCCCCTGGCCGCCACCACAGCGACACATGTGGCCAGTACCACATACAACCCTCCTTGTAACATTGTTCACCCGCAGCAGACAACTACTCAACGAAAACCACATAAAAGAGCGTGTTTTATGAATTCAGATAAAAAGTTAAGCTCCTATAATATCAACAATCGAATTAAAATCTAATTCATTATTATAATAATATAAATAATGATCTACTTATCATTTAGATAAAGATTTATTAGAGTTACTCACGGTCTGAGTAATAATAATCCTAATTTTAACTAAGTCATTAATACCCACTGCAAATATTCCTACGTCATTACCATTGTGGGTAATACCCCTACCCCTACCACTAGTACGTGTGCCTTGCCTACCTACCTACCTATGTCCTAAGGACGAGCAAGGGCCAGTGCCAAGGCTGCAGAATTTTTCGATAGAGTTACCGAGTTAACACAAAAGGTATTGAAGGAACACGGATGGGTTTCATTCAGTAATAATTTGACACTCCCTCCCACTCTTCTAAATACAGAATATGTCATGGTTCTGCATACTACGGAAATAGATAAATATCTTAGATTAAAAAAACTGGTTTTTAATTGACTCCAATAATCAGTATTCCTTCCGTAATACCTACTGAAGATATCTATGTTGGCATAAAGATAAAAGTTTATTTGTCAAAACATCCTAATCCTTACTAATATTATAAATGCAAATGTGAGTTTGTTTGTTTGTTATACTTTCAGTAAAACGACTGAACAGATTAAGATGTATGGAGATAGCTGGGAATGCTGGAATGGTACCCAGGAGACGGTTATAGGCTAAGCCACCGACGAAACCGCGAGAAACTGCTAATAATAAAACATAAAACATAATTTTAAGTAACAAAAAGTAATATACAATAATTATTATTGAGCTGTTTAATAGCTTGTTGTTAAATATTACCGGTGTAGGACAGAATATACTTTTCTGCATTAGTGCTGTATCTATAATACTATGTTCGAGAGTTTAAACAATCAATTAGCGCTAAGTTGAATCGGAATTAATTTTCCCATATAGGTATATTGACCACGCTTTGATTTGAAAAAAATCGTGAATTGAAAGTTATATACTTATTTTCTACTGTTACCTTACGACAGTAGTAAATAGAAAAGTATGCTTTTTAACCAACTTCTAAAAAAGAAGGAGGTTATCAATTCGGATGTTTGTATATTTTTTTTATGTTTGTTCGCGCATAACTCTGTCGCTTGCCAACCGATTTGAAAAATTCTTCTTTTGTTGGAAATATGGGTTATACTTCCCAAATGGTCCCATGATAAAGAAACCAAGATCTGATGATGGCATCCCAGAGAAGTCCAGGACAATTTTCGAAAATCCTAGGGGCAATTAGTGCGTTTGTTAATTTTTTCATTAAGTATTTTAAAGCACTACAATTTTATGAAGGTCTGGAGTCAATCTGATGATGGAGCCAAAGTACAGTCGAGGGAACTCCTCAACGATTTACAGCAGTTACCTTGTGTTTAGGCTTCATTAATTTGTATTGATGAGACATTTACACCTAGATGAGTTGTGATTGTCATTAGGGGTCTAATGATGAAGACGAACGACAGTTAAGGGAACTCCTCAACGATTTACAGCAGTTACCTTGTGTTTGGGCTTGATTAATTTGTATTGATGAGAACTTTACACCTAGATGGGTTGTGATTGTCATAAAGGGTCTGAAGATGAAGGCGAAGGGCAGTTAAGGGAACTCCTCAACGATTTACAGGGGTTATTCCCGCTCGGTAACACCCTTTCATCAATATAATCAAAAAAAAAAACAAATAAAATTAAATTTATAAATTCTAGCCACCAAACTTACATAATTATATTGTTTCATAATTAATTATTATTATTGCTAGTTGCGTATTGGTTTTCTTATTTTTTTTTTTTATTATTGTTGTTGCTATTTTATTTTAATATTAATGTTATTTATGGACTCAGATACCGAATTGTTAATCTTATAAGCGTTTTGGATGTATCATCTGTTAGCTTGTAAGATGAAATGAAATAAATAAATAAATAATACTGTTGACGATCGGGAAAAAAAAGTTTCGTTCGTTCACAGTGTCCATGAATGCTGGTTTTTGTTTTTAAAATATGGAAATAAAAATAAATCATGTCATGGATTTTTTAAATGTTTTAATGGATTATGTTAGATCTTTTAAAACACAATTAACTAGAAAATAAAAAATGGCCTTATCATGTGCATAATAACCATTTTACACTTTGATAAGTAATAAAATTGTGACACTGTTTTAACATAATCAAATATAGTTGAGAAAGTGACTAATGAAAATTAAGTACACTATTATGTATCACAGATAATCATCTAATTTACACTAATTAAATAACGAAACTATAACCATAGACTGTTACATTTTTATATTAAGTACCTAAAATTAAAATATACCTAATTTAATACAGTAAAAATAAAATATTTCAGATAATCGAGTAAATAAAGCATTTTGTATCACAGATAATCAATTATTTATAATTAAGCATTCATGGACACTGTGAACGGACGAAACTTTTTTTTCCCGATCGTCAACAGTATTGACGAAAGGGTGTTACCGAGCGGGAATAACCCATTTACAGCAGTTACCTTGTGTTTGGACTTAATTAATTTATATTGATGACAACTTAGCACCCATATGGGTTATAAGTGCCATTCCAGGTCTGGTGATGGAGACCATAGACATTCGAGGGGGTTCTAACAACACCTGAAAGTTTCTAACAGTGCAAATCTGATGCCTGGGTTCAAAGATAGGCACCTCGTGAATGTAGCGGGAATTCGCTGGATGCGAGATGCGCGGCAGTGGATTTCGTTTCAGTTTCAGTTCAACGCCGGTGCTAAGCTAAGTAATGAAACGACTGGTAATTCCGAGTATTTTGCCGTTCCGGCACCGACTCCAAAAGATTGTTAAATTTTATTATAGTTTAATCGTAGATTAGGTTAGGTTTATTAATGTAGGTAGGTTTCAGTATTATTTTTAACTTTTTGGTGCTTTTCGGGTTTTTTGAAGTCGGTTCTTTTTTTAAAAAAAAATTATAATTTGATACTGAACAATTAAACAATTAGATTTTTTGTACTGTCACTACTTTATTCGAAATTTTGTATATGTTAAACGGAAAAACATGCCATCTGGGGGGTTAGACAAGTGGCAAAACGCTAACGCTAACGCTAACGCTCAATGTATGGGAATGACATATAGCTAGTCGTAAACGAATGTCATTCCCATACATTGAGCGTTAGCGTTAGCGTTAGCGTTTTGCCACTTGTCTAACCCCCCTGAACGTAGCCATTTTTAAGTAAGATTGGTAATCATTAAATATTTCCTACCGCTGTGGGCGGGAGGAGGAAATGTCAGACTATTACTGACTAAAACCCGTACTCGTACTTCATAAGCAGGCTAATAACCTTTATCACACCACGGCTCACTTGTTACAAACAAGAACTCAGACTCAAACAGAAACAAGAGATTGGTCTGCAATCATCTAAACTATAATCCAAATGGATGTGGGGCGACTGAGGTTGAAGTTATAACAAACGGCAGCATGTAAAAAAAAAAATGGATTGCCCATTTGACCGGCGTGATCTCTACCGACAACATCTCTCATCTAATTTTACAATGTTTCTTTGTATTTTGATTCAATTGCACTTCTGATTAAATATTTGGCATTGTGTCTATTTTTTTTTTTTTTTAAAATGATGCCGAATCTAACAATATGTATATATTTTTTTCTTTTGGAATGGAATCGAAGTCTACTGATGTTAAATTAACACCAAGCACCGATTGTGAAGATACTAGCTGCTTCTCGCGGCTTCATTTACTTCATTCCTCTATTTCACACAGTTTTGATTGATTGAACCGTTTCAAATAAAATTCGCTATGGAAAAAGACTAGGGAAGGACGAAGGGTAGTATATATCTGTAAGCGTGAAGTAACTAGTTCCCTCAGTGGGCGAGTGAAACCGCGGGAAATATATTTTACGGATCCATGACTCGACTTTTTAAGTTATGCGGGTTTCGGTATCGTTTTGAAGGATTTAAGGCTGCTGATTATAAATGTGTCATTTATTCACGGATCCACGATGGCGAACTTGTTTACTCCCGCGCAATTTTTTCTACTTTTTGTATGATGTGCTCGTCGTGCACGCGAACTAAGCCGCGGGTATATCTGGCATCTTTACTAATATAATTAATCCAAAAATAACTCTGTTACGCTTTCACGGTAAAACGGCAGAATTTTTTTTTGCTGAAATTTAGTATGGAAATAGCTTGAACCCTAGAAAAAATAATACGTCATTAGTCTATAGTTGTAATTTTCTGACGAGTGTTATTTGCATTCAGCAAAGTCTAGGATAATGAGAATAAAAAAATTATGTCAATGGCAGCCCAGTTGCTAATAATGTCGCCAAAGTACCTACATACAGAGAATGCAAAAGAAAAGCTGAAATAAATATTAAATTGCTTTTTATAACATCCACTTGAATTTATCCTATCGAAGAATTTCCTTTTAACGTCGGTTTACGGCCTACGCCGTAGCACGAAGGCACGTAGCGTAACGTAGTATGCCATGGGATTTGGCTACGCCTGAATATTTTACATGAAATATCATTTATACATATTCTTGCTAAGTTTTTTGAATGTTGTTGGTAATAGAAGGTTTTTGCTGCGTTGGTGTCTCATACAATAATACATCTTAATAAAATTGCGCGAAATTGTGCGAAATAAAAATGTCGCGAAGTCGGTATGAACTAACTACACGGATTGTCTGTAATTGTGTTCTCGAACAATCTAGATAGCGATAGGCCTAAGATAGCGGGCATGCCTACACTTTGACTGTACATACTAACCAGGCGCCGATCCGTCCCCCAAAAACCGGCCAAGTGCGTGTCAGGCCACGCGCAGTAGGGTTCCGTAGTAGGAGTTAGTTAGTCGACTATAACTCTGTAACCGGTTAAGCCTACTTAGCCGTGATAGTTTTCCTTGTAATTTCATTACATGTACTACGTCTGTGATTTTTTTCATATTTCTAGGTACAGCCATTCAAAAGATAGAGGGGGGGGGTAACTCGTATCGAACAAAAAAAATCACTTAAAATCTAGATATTCCGCAAATGGCTCGCTTAACTGAAAAATGGTCTTCACACACCCATAATATTTTTGAAAGACCTATCTAAGGATACCCCACACAAAGGGGTACGCGAGAAAAAAAATATTCATCCCTACTTTACATGTTTGGGAGCTACCCTAAAAAAAAATATTTTTCAAAATTTTATTTTACCACTTTCTCGGCGTGATCAATATACATATTCATACCAAATTTCAGCTTTCTAATAACAAAAACCACGGAGCTATGCCGCGGAAAGACAGACAGACAGACAGACAGACGGACAGAGCGAAACTATAAGGGTTCCTTGTCGGACTACGGAACCCTAAAAATTACGTGGTCACAGCCACCCAAAATACGAGTCGGATTCTCAATTTCAAAAATATCTGTGTTGGAAGCATCTAAACTCTTAAAGTACTGAACGGATTTGATGGAACTTTTACAGCATGCGTGTTTTTTTTAAGAAATACGAGTTACATAATTTGTAGGCGCAACCGAATACATATTGTAGATGGTGAGCAAATTGACCTCATTTTTTTTTAATAAATGTAAGCAACATAATTCTTAGAAGTATTTTTTTTCGGATGACTGGTACATCTGGCCAACTTTTTACACTGTCTCGATGGTCAAGTTTCTGATACCCACGCTGATAGAACAGGTTTCTTCCTACTGAGAATTTACTAGTCAAATACCTCCGGAGACAGTCATCGATTTAATTCATTCAAGATCATTTTAAAGGGTTCATTTTACTAAAGATACGACATGTTTTTGCTAAATGGATTCGATCCTATCCATCTTCTAAGGTGTGAGCATACCCACTGTACTCATATGACTGGACCCGCCACTGGTACTAACACAACTTTATCCTATACATTTTATCTTTGAAAAAATAAGTAACGTCTCTGCTCTGGCTCAATTTAGTTCTATTTGAAAATTACGTAATTTAACAAATGATTTAAAAGAATGTATGTGTAAAAGAAGGTTTGATTGAAAAGCTACAATAGTGACTTTGGCCAAAAAGCAAGTCATGTTTTTCTTGCAGGTGTCGAATTATTTGGAAAAATCCTCTAATAAATCTCTGCTCATATGATAATTGATTCATTATTATGATATAAACATAATTAAAGGTAAAATTTGCTACAAATAATGGCGAATCACAGATTTTAACTTCGATTGTTGATGTTATCGGAGCTTAATTCTTTATCTCAATGTATAAAATACAGATGTTTATAATGTTTATAAGGAGTAGTTATCTGCTGCGAGATTGCTGAACAATGTTACAAGGAGGGTTGTATGTGGTGTTAGCCACATGTCTCGCCCTGGCAGCGGCCAGGGGATCTCCTCACGCGGACAACATGAAGGATTTGTTAAAAATCACTGGATCGCGCTATTCAAATAACGTGTTTGAAGACGGGCTCTTAGATGTGGTGAGTCTTTATGTTCAACATTACTTCATGCACTTTGGTATGCTTACAATTATTTCCATTCAATTTATTTTACTGTAGTAAATATGACAGAAAAATAAAAAATAACACAATACACAAATAATAATCTATACTAATATAATAAAGCTGAAGAGTTTGTTTGTTTGTTGGTAATGGTATGGCAATGTTTACCTATGTAGCGCAGCAAACTTACATAGCATAGCTTTCTTAGCATAGGCATGTGTGCCCTGCAAAGAAAGTAAAAAGCATGGCGGGCATCCTTGCTGGAAATTTTCAATGCTCAATGAGTCATTACAGTACAGTTATTACAGTAGTAAGTCATTGCAATACACCTGCACAGGTGGAAAATCTACGTCACGCAGCTTGAGCGTACTCAAATGCTTATAACATTTTAATGATGACTTCTCTATTACTAACCTTTTATCTATATAACAAAATGTTAGGAAATATGATAGGATGATAGATAGGAAATAATAAATAGGAAATGATCGATAGGATAAGAAATGATGATACCGATAACATTAAAAATTGGAGATCGTCGAAGTCTCAGACTATTGCACTCCACTACCGATACTTACGTGTACACACTCTTATGCCACAGGAAAGCGACGTCACCATACGGCCTGCGCCTTAGCAATCCCGTAGACGTATACCGCAAATTTTTCTGGACATGTATACAAAGTCCTGGTCCATTTTTCCTAGGAATGAGATGTCATGAGGTAGTTGTGTAAATTCTAAATTATTATCATTTGTACACATTATTCCAGCCCAACCTTATCAGAAAATATCGTTATCCAGTAGAAGTTCACAATGTGACGACTGAGGATGGCTACATATTGGAGATGCACCGCATCCCTCATGGTCGTGACGCTAACAATGATCCAAATCAAAGAAGGCCAGTCGTATTTTTGATGCATGGACTGCTTTCTTCATCTGCCGATTTAGTTATTATGGGTCCTGGCTCCGCTTTGGGTAAGTATTTATGTCTACTTTTTTCAAAGTACCTCATATAATTCCTAAATATAACTTATGCAACGAGCTAAATAGCTCTTCACTGCGGTTCCCGTAATAAATCCGCGTCTTAATAAACCACCGAGTGAACTATTTAATGCACCTAGATAAAAAGCTTGTAAAGTAGCCTATAACCGTTTTTAGGGTTCCATTTATCTTTCCACCAAATTTCACCAAAATCGTTTTAGCCGTCTCTTCACCGTGAAAGCGTAATAAACAAGCTCACTTTCGCATTGATAATATTAGTTAGAATTATTGCAATCTTATCATATTCTAATACTATCCTATCCTACCATGATAATGTAAATGTTTGTGAGGATGGATGGATGAAAATGTTGAAATTGGCTATTTGTTTCTCTTTCATGCAAGAAATACTTACGGGATGTTTATGATACACAAAGTGTAACCTGGATGAACATTTAACCTATACTTTTTATCCTGGCCTCTGGGTCCAATTCGATGTCGAACGCAGACGCAGCAGAAGCATTTTATAGATTTTAAAATATTTTTTACAGCGTATATTCTCGCAGAGGAAGGTTACGACGTATGGATGGGTAACGCTCGTGGTAACTATTATTCTCGCAAACACGTCAGACTGAACCCTGACGCTATCCTGGGCACGGCATTCTGGAAGTTCTCGTGGGACGAAATAGGAAACAAAGACTTGCCCGCTATGATCGATTATGCGTTGGCGGTGTCTGGAGAAGAGAGGCTGCACTATATAGGCCACTCGCAGGGCACTACAACATTCTTCGTCTTGGGGTCTTTGCAGCCAGCTTATAATGACAAGTTTATTTCAATGCACGCTCTGGCTCCATCAGCATATCAGGCGAACAACCCAAATCTCTTTTTAAGGGTTATATCACGATATGCTAACAACATTGAAGTAAGTAAAACATGTTCACTGTTATGAATACCACTTAAGGACTTATTTTATTTTCTATTCTGCATATAAATTACACGTTGTTTTTTATTCAGAGCATTGCGTCTGTCGTCGGTGTCGGCGAGTTTTTGCCTAACAGTGAAGCTTTCACATGGGCTGGTCAGAACTTGTGCCATGACGAAGTAGTATTCCAACCGTTATGTAGCAACATTTTATTCTTAATCGGTGGATGGAATGAAGACCAACATAATGCGGTGAGCCCAGAATTATTAAACTATCGTATAACCGTACTTGAGTATATATTTCTAGAAAAGTGATTTGTTAGGTGTGAAATACATTTTGTGATTGCAGACCATGATGCCGGCCATATTTGGTCACACTCCGGCTGGCGCGTCAGTGAGGCAGTTCGTTCACTACGGTCAAAGCATCGCCGGCAAGGAATTCCGTCGCTATGATCACGGCTCTGCACTATCTAATTATAGAGCTTATAGGTCATTCCGGCCACCAAGTTATGATTTATCTAAAATTACTACGCCAGTGTTTCTTCATTATTCGGAGAGCGATCCAGCGGCACATGTTGATGATGTCGATAGGTTGTTCAGGGAACTAGGTAGACCGATGGGTAAGTTCCGGGTTCCTATGAGTACCTTTAGTCATCTTGATTTCATATTCGCCATCGACGCAAAGGAACTACTCTATGACAGAGTCATTAATCTTATGAAAACGATGGATGCCAATGCTTGAATTAACGTGTTTTATCAATGCGTGATTCCATTGGTGATTTAAATACCTATTGAATTTGTAATAGTTAGGTTATGATTTTACACATAATTATAAAGTCACGTGAACTATGAACTGTCTTTAAATAGTTAACCTCTTTTTTGTTTAGAACCACGGAAAGCTTCCTTTGGGTCTGCTATAAAGCTGCACGAAATAATTTATTATTTTAAAGATAAGTCACTTATAGACATGTATTTGAAAAGGTAATCTTCACTTGCCGTGGCTAGTTCAGGAGTAGGAGACCGTTTATTTAACATAGTGAGACTGCCACAGTTTTTTTCAACGTTGCCCACCCCAGGAATTTCACCTTCATCCTGGGTGCGTTTACAAACATAGGTACATTGCACTTGCAAAAACATACAACCCGGAACCATTTTACTCGTCTCGTGCGGGAATCGAACCCGCGACATGCAGCGCTTGTTTTAATGGTACCTACTATCGTTATTTTGTTTGTGGTGCAATGTAATTATAATATAATTAAAATAATATGATAATTGTTGCTATAATCCCGGTGGCTGCTACGCTAAGTGCTGTAAGTACTCAAAAAACTAGCAAGAGACCCTTTTGAAAAAATTATCGATTTCTTAATATACATGCTGGTCCGAAGCTCCTACACTCATTATCATAGCATCATATAGCAAACCGTAGTGATGATTTGACTTTTGATTATATTATCTTAATGAGGAAGTATTTTGCGTAAGTGATGAACCGAAAAAACCACCAGATGCCGCAGTCAACCATGAACTGATTAGTTCTGGCTCGATGGTGCCAGGAAGCGGAACCAACCGCCATCTCCAGTGCTGTGTAGGTACTTTATTACTTTATCCACATAAAATGATGGTAAACAAGTCAAGCAAAGATTTTTTTTCACTTAGTCGGAGTGCCTTAAATATTTAGCTTCATCCAAAAGTTTTGTTTTCTAATAGACGGGACGTCTGGTACCTATCTTGTGTAGGGTTTCATTAATAGTCATACTTGAAGTTAATGTTGCAAAAAAAATTACATCAGGCAAGGATGAAAGTTTAGTAAGTTGTTCTACAGACGCCTGCAAGAAATGTAATATGGTCCACAAAATGTGGCATTGCAACGCATTGAAACAGCATTATTTGATAAAATAGATAAATAAATTATTGTTTATTGAATAAAAATTGTCTCCAAATATAAAAAGCGTACAATCTTAATATTGATAATGAAGTTGAATAATATGTATTATTGGTTATTGAATTGGCGTAGATATTCCGTTGTAATTTATTTAAATTAGGTGAACAATTAATAAAACACAACAGGATATCTGTATTGTGTATGACTAGTACACAATTAATGGTCATAATTATGTTATTATAATATGTGATTCAGCAGAATATAAGACATGATGCAGTATTTATTTTATAAATTATCAAATATGTTGACTACAAGACGTACGTACGTTGATAGAATCCTGCAAAATAATGATGAAATCCTTTATCTTCGATATAAGTCTAGAACCAAGAGAAACTACAAAATAGTAACAGTAGGAAAATAATCGTATTATATTATGTAAACATGTGCTATGATGGTTATCATAATAGGCTTAATTTGTTAGATAAATCAGTACCAATCAGCTTTCAGGTTTGGTATTTTTTTTAATAACACAAGTAGGCAATGATTCTATACCACAAAAGATCTGTATGCCTGCAATACTCTGCTTTTGATTTTGTTTTTATGAAATTAGAGGGTGCTGCAGCAAAAGGTAGCCAAGTTCGGTAGCTGCAAGGGCTACGGAGCTAGGAACTCCAATACTTTGTATCTGTGATAAGATAAAGTCTTATTGGCGTAACAACACCGCAGTGACTATTATAATACGCAAGTAAGGTTAAGTATGTACGCATGTATCTACGTGATAATTTGTTTATTATTATATCCACTTGCCAGATTTTTGCTGTGATTGCTAATATTATCAAAGCTTAATTCTTTATCTTAATTCTACAAAAGTTATAAAAGACATGACGGCTATTGTACACGATGAGTAGTTGTTTGTTTTACGGGAATGATGTTAGATAGAAGATTGTATGTGGTCTTCGCCGCATGTGTCGCTCTGACGGCGGCCAGGGAGTCTCTTGAAGTTGACGGAATCCAGGAGACTTTGAACAGTATTGACTCACGCTACTCCACTGATGTATTTGAAGATGCACGCTTAGATGTCGTGAGTTTCACAGTCACATTATTTTGTTAACACATTGTTAAGAAATTAATCTGAATTCTCTTTCATTTATTGCTCATTATTCCAGCCCGATCTTATCAGAAAGTATCGTTATCCAGTGGAAGTTCACAATGTGACAACTGAGGATGGCTACATTTTGCAAATGCATCGTATCCCTCATGGACGGGATGCGAACAATGTTCCGAATCAGAGAAAACCAGTTGTCTTTATAATGCATGGACTGCTTTCTTCGTCTGCCGATTTTGTTATCATGGGTCCAGGATCCGCATTAGGTAAGTACCTATTTCGTTGTAATCAACCAGCCATCCCAATTATTTGTACTACCTAACTCAAATATCGTTTTATTTTTATCCTTCCGATGTGATACTAAAAATAATATTTATTTTTCAGCATACATCCTCGCCGAGGAAGGTTACGACGTATGGATGGGTAACGCTCGCGGTAACTACTACTCTCGTAAGCACGTCAGACTGAACCCTGACGCTATCCTGAGCACGGCATTCTGGAGGTTCTCTTGGGACGAAATAGGAAACATAGATCTCCCAACTATGATCGATTACGCATTAGAGGTGTCTGGAGAAGAGAGACTGCACTATGTTGGTCACTCACAGGGCACTACGGCTTTCTTCGTGTTGGGGTCCATGCGACCAGCTTATAACGCGAAGATTATTTCAATGCATGCTCTGGCGCCAGTAGCTTATATGGCCAACAACCGAAACCTTCTGTTAAGGGTTTTGGCATCTTATTCGAATAATATTGAAGTATGTAGACTATATTCATTATTGTAACTACTGCAAGAATTTCTTTTATTTTAACGTATTTTTTTCTTATTTTTAGAGCATCGCTTCTTTGATCGGCATTGGCGAGTTTATGCCCAATAGTGTCATCTTCACATGGGCTGGCCAGTCGATGTGCCGCGATGAAGTAATATTCCAACCAATATGCAGTAACATTTTGTTCTTAGTTGGTGGATGGAATGAAGATCAACATAACACGGTGAGTTAAGGATTATAGTAGTAACTTATGATACAAATTGTTAACTCTCACCTTCTTACGATCCGGCTGCAACCGAGTCTTTCATCAAAAATATGCACGGATTACTTTAAAAGGATAAAAACTTTAAAAGCATATGGTTGAATGTTGGAAAATGCTTCCGCATGTTTGTAATAATTATATTTTATGATTGCAGACCATGATGCCCGCTATATTTGGTCACACTCCGGCTGGGGCGTCAGTGAGGCAGTTCGCTCACTACGGTCAAGGAATCAATGACAGAGGTTTCCGTCGTTACGACCAGGGATCTCGACTATCTAATTATAGAACGTATGGATCATTTAGGCCACCTAGTTATGATTTATCCAAAGTTACCACTCCAGTATTTCTTCATTACTCAGACAGCGATCCGTTGGCACACGTCAACGACGTTGATAGACTGTTCAGGGAACTAGGTAGACCGATGGGTAAATTCCGGGTTCCCATGCGTAGTTTTAGTCATCTTGATTTCATTTATGCTATCAATGGCAAGGAATTACTGTATGATAGAGTTATTAATCTTATCAAAGCTATGGACGCTAATGCATTCAATGAGATTTAAACAAAGTGTTCAAATTACAATTGTTAATTAATACTATATTATATAAATGCACTAGCAGCCAACAACCAATCGTATTATTTATTTCTTTTACCTTTTGGTCACATAATACTGTCAACCTCATTTCCAACGATTTTGGCAGACATAACTATTCTGTTATGCTTATTTGGTATGAATCCTACTTTTATAAAAGTAATGTATTTCTAGCAAATAAACGTTTGATTTTGCAAGATTAGCTAAATAATTACGATAGAATAAATATAAATTTAATTTGGTTATCAACAACAATAACATGATAAATTATTTGGACAGAAAACAAAAATATTTGGATTCCAAGAAATAAACAACGGACAACAACACTTGATCCGCAGAATATTTTTAAAATCATGAGATGCTCTTTGATCTCTGCAAAAAATAAACATAATAGTAAACAAAATTTCACAATTGGTCAGCAAAAAAATTGTTTATTTGCTGTTACACCTCTCTAAGGTGTGAATATTAAAAAATATATTCATAATTGAATTGCGTTGTATTGAAAAATGTCAGTACCTACTAAGAACCTCTGAGCTATGTCGCAGACAGACTATAAGGGTTACATTATAAGTATCTAACTGTACGGACTGTTAGTAGGACAAGCTTTCAAAATCGATATCTGGGCTTCAGTGTAATCCCTGAATAAGTTTTGGATTTCAAATTAAAAATCGATCAAATACATAGCTGAAAAGTTTAAGGTGGCGACAATTTTCATCGTACCGATAACGGACTCAGAACATATAAGGTAATGGATGTTGAAATAAGTCAGTCCAATATTGAAAGTGATCGAAATGACGACAAATTTCCTCTCTCTTCTCTGGCAGGTATAAAAAAGTGAAAATAAAAAAAAAGATATCACAAGATGATCTTTATAAAAGTTGGTTGCGTCCATGTTGTGTTTTTATTTGCTGAACAAAATTAAATATTCTGCTTGCCAAAATTTGATTTAATATAGCTCACTTAATAACTAGGTATGGTTCTGAGCATGGATGGATTGAGTGAAAGATGATATGGCTAGAACGGATGTTACTAGTGTGATAACGTCAGATAGAGAAGTATGGAAGAAGAAAATATTTGCTGCCCAGTTGCTGACTAATTAGACATTTTGGCAGACCGAATTCTGTTCACAAAAATATAAATACTTTGCTAACCGTTTAATTAATGATAGCTTTCATTTAGAATTCTGAGGTCCCCTACAATATGGCATTATCTAGATGTAAGGATTTTTTTTAATTTTCGAATAAATATATTACATGACTTGGTTATTTATTTATGGATGGGAAATCATCTACCTCTCCCGCTATGTGTGGAGCAGAAGGTATGAGTCAGGTTTTTACTGGCTAAAACCACCAGTGTTCCTTCAATTGCCCTTTGTGTTTCAGGATCGCGGTAACTCTTTCGAATAACCCCGCTTCCCTAGCAGGCACTTGCCCTATCCATTATGCTATTTCTTGGATGTGCGCGTTGAACACGATTCGCCGTCAAACCGGGCTTGCTTGAGAGCTAGCCTTTACTCGCCAGGGAATCGCCTTGCGACCCCCGACGCCAGGGGCGTCTCTTGCGTCGTCCTTCATCGTGGTTGTAAGGCATTTTGTGATTTTAATTGTACCTTAAGATCAGCAATATATGTAAGAAGAGCTTCTAACACATTAGCTCTTTTATACTAACCTATGAATCCATTTGCCCCAGGATATACTACTTCAGGCACTCAAATCAGAATCGAAATATTATAAACTTCTCCAGGTTTTAATCTATATCATACCAAATTTCATAAACGTAACAAGCAAACTCACATTCACATTTCAAATATTAGTCAGGATGTTATGTTCAATATGTGAATCTATCTAGTTACTAACACGTCAAATTATTGGGCTTAGAAATAAATTCAAAACGTATCTTGGTCCGAGGGTTTTGTTATTCATAAGTAGGTATGCCAATGCTTGGGGATTAGAAAAGTGGTAAAAACGCTAGTAGAATAGAAAACAAAATGTATGGGAATGACATTCGTTTACGACTAGCTATCTCATTCTCATACATTTTGTTTTCTATTCTACTAGCGTTTTTGCCACTTGTCTAACCCCCGTATGTTCTTGCACGTATAGGAAACAGAGTCCTCTGAAGTCCGCAAGTGGATCGATATAACTACCTATCTACATACCTACTACTAATGTTGTGATAAGATTGGATGTTATTGCGACACAATCTCAAATAGCTATTATGTACTTATAGTAATGAATAGTTGTTCAGTGAGTCGGTACTTATCTATCTGTATGATATGATAATATATTGAAAAATTTGCCAGATTTTAGCATTGATTGTTTTCGTTATCGAAGCTTAATTATTTATATCAATTTTACAGAAGTTATAAAAGACGAAATCTTATATTGTTTATGATGAGTGGTTATCTGCTGAATGTGAAAGATGTTGCGTGGAGGGTTGTTAGTGGTATTAACCACATGTGTCGCTCTGGCGGCGGCCAGGGGGTCTCCTCATGCTGACAACATTGAGGAGTTGTTAAAAAGTACTGGCTTGCGCTACTCCGATGACGTTTTTGAAGATGCGCGCTTAGATGTGGTGAGTTGTTGTGTTCTACAATAAATAAAAATAAAGTACCAATTACTTATCATTTATTTAACACTATGTGTTACCCGCGATTTCATCCGCATCCTGAGAGAATTACTTTACGCGCCTGAATAAAAACTATCTTTTCCTTATTTAATTATTTTTTTTTGTCAAAACTAAATTGCGTCCTAATCGATTCAGCCGTACTATAAAAGTATAACAGACAGAGTTACTATCGCATTCATAATATTAGTAAGAATTTTCCAGCCGGATCTTATCAGAAAATATCGTTATCCAGTCGAAGTTCATAGTGTAACCACAGAGGATGGCTACATATTGGAGATGCATCGTATCCCTCATGGACGAGATGCTAACAATGTTCCAAACCAGAGGAAGCCTGTTGTGTTCATAATGCATGGAATGCTGACGTCTTCGGCTGACTTTGTTCTTATGGGCCCAGGTTCTGCACTTGGTAAGAGTCTATCACAACTTAATTTAGATCTGATCAGATACTTGTAGGATTTATCAGTCTTGATAAGCCAAACTGTATAATATTATTCGCAAAACAATATTCGAATGAAACAACTCAATAAATTAATTTATTATTTACATGCTTAATAAATAACAATGCGTATGTAGAGAGGAGTTCCAGTAGCATGTAGTAGTAAATAGGTAATTAACCAAATAATTTTATTTTACAATTGATGCTATCGAGTAAGGGTTTGGATGGTTACATTTACCCTGAGTATAATACAAATACTTTTAACAAAGAATACTTATATTTATTAATACTTATGTAATAGATACATTATTCATAAAATCCAGCCCCTAAAGCGAAATGTACACGTGTACTGTGTGACCTTACAAATATAATTTATACTAACGTACATTATACTCCACACAAACACAGGAGTCAGCACGCTAATAACGATGTTATTATTTTCACAGCATACATCCTAGCAGAGGAAGGGTTTGACGTATGGATGGGTAACGCTCGCGGTAACTACTACTCTCGCAAACACGTCAGACTGAACCCTGACGCTATCCTGAGCACGGCATTCTGGAGGTTCTCTTGGGATCAAATAGGAAACCAAGACTTGCCCGCTATGATTGATTATGCGTTGGCGGTGTCTGGAGAAGAGAGGCTGCACTATATAGGTCACTCGCAGGGCACTACATCCTTCTTCGTGTTTGGGTCCATGCGACCGAATTATAACGAAAAGATTATTTCAATGCACGCATTGGCGCCAGTTGCCTATATGGCTAACAACCGAAATCCAATTCTAAGATTTTTGGCGCCTCACTCTAATAGGATCGAAGTAACTATAGTGACGAATTACCTACAACGTCCACTATGAAGGTTTGATTAATTTGCTGTGTAACAACTTTAATTTTTTTTCAGAGAGTTGCTTCTTTGATCGGCATAGGCGAATTTATGCCCAGTAACTCGTTCACTAAATGGATTGGCGAGACATATTGCCACGATGAAGCACTAACTCAACCTATTTGCAGTACTTTTTTGCTTTTGATGGGTGGTTGGAACGTTCAGCAACATAATTCAGTAAGATAATACAATTATAAAAGTACAAAAGCGTTTGATACAGATTAGCTTAGCGCAGATTCTGTGCCAAGGAAACTAACGGTTTTTATTTTAGCTTGACTTGTTCATTACAGACGTAAAAGAGACAACGATTTTTTTTGAATAAAATTCTATTTCCTTTTTAATTACTATAGGATTTGTCTCAAAAAGTTTAGTTTACGTTTAAAGAAATTGTTATGAAGCTATAAGCCACATTCTCAAAGTGGCGAAAATATCTAAACCATATATTTGTGCTTCCAGACTTTATTGCCGCTGATCATGGGCCATGCACCTGCTGGTATAGCAGTAAGGCAGCTCGCACACTATGGCCAAGGAATAGACGCCGGCCATTTCCGTCGCTACGACCAGGGTTCCCGCCTGTCTAATTATAGAGAATATGGATCATTCAACCCTCCTCATTACGATCTCTCTAAAATTTCTGCTCCAGTGTTCCTTCATTACTCAGACAGCGACCCATTTGCACATGTCAGAGATGTTGATAGACTATTCAGGGAACTAGCAAGACCTATAAGTTACAGAGTGCCTATGAGCACCTTTAGTCACGTTGATTTCATATATGGTATTAACGCAAAGGAATTAGTCTACAACAGAGTCATAAATCTTATTAAAGCTATGGATGCCAATTCATATGATGATAATAACAATGATGTTTAAATCAGAATAATTTATACTATTTGGAGGCCAGTATAATTGATAACAACGTGTATTACTAAACCATTTCGTATGGCGCTACGTTCAAATAAATATTGATCAACCTATGCTGTTTTCATTATTTTTTATTTTACGCTCCTTTACTTTTGGCCCCCGAAGACAACAGGGGTTTTTTTAAGTTCTCCGTATGTATATCTACAAATATGTGTAAGTAAAATTAAAGCTAATTTAATGGAGCTGATTGTTGTTATTGATGAAAACTCAGCTACTGGTTTAATAGTTATGAGCTGGCTAAATAAAGGGGCGAGAGATAAAAAAAAAACAAACATTAATGTTTTGGTATTTTTCTTAGTTAACTTTAGGGCCGTTGCAGTTCTCATGCAGAGACAGACATTTACGGCATACTAAATACTTGTAATGCTTATTATTCGTTACGAACGTTAGGGGTTAGACGTACGTCGCACTTAGGTATGTAAAATAAATAACAGTAAAATGATCACTTATTACTAATATTTCGCTTTTACGTTAAAGTCTGAAGAAAGATTAAAGATTAGGATAGCTTTTAACTTCGGCCATGAAATAGTTCACTCAGGACGCAAGTGAAATCGTGGGAAAAAGCTAGTATAATAATAAAAACCAGCCAAGCTTGTCAAACTCGCGCACCGAGTAGGTATTTTGTTTGTAAAGGAAAATTGCTGATTTCAATCGCAAACTTTGGAGATAAGGGTTTTGTGCGTTTTTTTATTATAATAAACTAAAAGGCATGAAAGAAAATAATTAAGTATAGTAGATTGTTACGCAAGGCACTAAAGTCACCTGTTTTATTTATATTGTAATTAATGTAACATTTATGAATAAGGAGTTTTTCATTTTTGTAGCAAGCTCATCGTAACATATAAAAAGTAAAAAGAAAACGGTTACCCCTAGGAGAAAATAATTATGCTATTTTATACTCGCTGTGGTACGCTACAATGACGTATTTTCTGAACTTTATTTTTTCTTCTTATTGAAACTGCTGAATGGATTTAATTGAAATTTAGGACACACATAGTTCATAACCTGGATTAACACATAGGATACTTTTATCTGGGTGCGCGAAGTTTCTTCAGGATGCGTCCTCAAACTGCGTTCCTCAACCTGCTGGTAACAGTATCATCACCATCAGCCTATATATTTCACCCACTCCTGTGCACAGGCCTCTTCTCACACAGAGAAGGCATGAACATTGATCACCACGCTTGCTCAAGGCGGATTGGTGATTTTAGGCTTTTTAAGTCTAGGTTTCCACGATGTTTTCCTTCACTATTAATCAGTGTGTCTAAGATATATTACTATAATATAGAAAATGCTTTATTGTACACCAAAAAAAATTAAGACAGATACCTACAATTTAAAATTAAAATTTTAATTATATTATTATATCTATATCTTCTTCTATATCTATACTTATAATAAATCTGTAGAGAGGTCAATTCTGTACATGAAATATATTTCCAAAATAACTATCAGGGGGTGATTAGGGATCGATACTGATGCCAAAAATGCAATCAGTAACATTTTTGTCTGTCTGTCTGTCTGTCTGTCTGTCTGTCCGTCTGTCTGTCTGTATAAACTCTATAGAAACGAAAACTACTCGACGGATTTTAACGAAACTTGGTACAATTATTTGTCATACTCCTGAGATGGTTATAGTATACTTTTCATCACGCTACAATCAATAGGAGCAGAGCAGTGAAGGGAAATGTTGTCATTTTGTTTAAACGCGCTAATCTCAGGAACCGCTGGTCCGATTCAAATAATTATTTCAGTGTTAGATAGTCCATTTATCGAGAAAGGCTATAGGCTATATATCATCACGCTAAGACCAATAGGAGCGGAGCACCACTATTCCACGCGGACGAAGTCGCTGGCAGAAGCTAGTCTTTAATAAACTTATGTACTTTCTACATAATTTGGACTTTAGAAAAGTCACATTGGTACTTGCCAGGTTTCGAACCCACATACTCGTACTCAAGGCCTTACCCACTAGGGCACCACGACTTCACAGTTCACTGGACAGCTAATCACTATCACTACATAGTATAAAACAAAGTCGCTTTCTCTGTCCCTATATCCCTATAACTACGCAACGGATTTAAATGTGTTTTTTTTTAATAGACAAAGTGATTAATGACGAAGGTTTTAGTACATAATTTGTCAAGTTTTTGTATCCATTAGCTAAAATATTGCGGGCGAAGCCGCTGGCGGGAAGCTAGTTTAATAAGACAGATCATTTCAATATTGTCAACATGGAAAGATAGGGATAAATGTTGAATAAGGAAAGAAGTGCGCTATAGGCAGGTGTTACTTGTCGCAGAATCTAAACCAGCTCACGGGTAAACCCTAACTAGTATTATAAATGCGAAAGAAACTCTGCCTGTTTGTTTACTGTGCCTATTAAAACTGCTCTTCTTTAGTATAATGAATAGTTTTGATATTGTAAATATTGTGAATAAAAAAAAAATCTTAACCAATTTTGAGAAAAAAATAGGTAGGTAATCATCAATATACATAAAAAAACCGGCCAAGTGCGTGTCGGGCCACGCGCAGTAGGGTTCCGTAGTAGGTCTCAGTTAGTCGACTATAACTCTGTAACCGGTTAAGCCTACTTAGCCGTGATAGTTTTCCTTGTAAGTTCATTACATGTGCTACGTCTTTGATTTTTTTCACATTTCTAGGTACAGCCATTCAAAAGTTAGAGGGGGGGGTAACTCGTATCGAACAAAAAATTTCACTTAAAATCTAGATATTTCGCAAATGGCTCACTTACCTGAAAAATGGTCTTCACATACCCATAATATTTTTGAAAGACCTATCTAACGATACCCTACACGAAGGGGTACGCGAGAAAAAAAATATTCATCCCTACTTTACATGTTTGGGAGCTACCCTAAAAAAAAATATTTTTCAAAATTTTATTTTACCACTTTCTCGGCGTGTTTAATATACATATTCATACCAAATTTCAGCTTTCTAATAACAAAAACCACGGAGCTATGCCGCGGACAGACAGACAGACAGACAGACGGACAGAGCGAAACTATAAGGGTTCCTTGTCGGACTACGGAACCCTAAAAATCAATGCCACTTTTCGTTGTAATTTTATAACTCAAGAACGGGCTCACTTAACCAAACCAAATGTTTAGGCTTTGTACGGACTATTTAGTACATGGTTTATGTGAAGTTTGCACAAAATCGGTCGAGCGGTTCATCTTTAATTTGAATTCATATAGCCCACGCGGGCGAAGCCGCTGGCGGAAAGCTAGTATTATTATAAACTCTTGGGAAGGGTGCAACGTAAATAATTTGATTTTTTTTCCTCAGATGCTAGGAAAACCGCTTGTGAGGATGTGATGAAGCAATAGTTGCCTAAACCATAAGACGAAGTAAACAATAATATGAATAATGTTGACAGCATTTATATAACTTTCGTTAAAATATTTAAATACTTATTGTTTTATAGAATCTTAGCACCATCATAAAAAACATGAAATACGAGTTTCGAACCTGTGATAGAACGCATTAATTTATTATTCAACGCGACATAAGTTTTAAGGAAAACGCAGGGAAATACCCGTTCGTGCGTATGCGATGTGCGTCGCGCGTATTAATACCCGCACCTGCTCTGGAACATATTTACATACTAGCTTCTGCCCGCGACTTCGTCCGCGTGGAATATATACTTTGGCCCGAGATTTCGTTTACGGAAGAAGGTAAAAATGTTTTTTAAATAATAGTTACTTTAAGGAGCTTTTTTAGGTACATACATTATCAGTAAGAGTGGAACTTTAAAACGTTAGGTAAAAGTACTGGTCAAGTTCTTACTAGAAAAATCAAATAATGATAAGGAAATTAACAAAAGTAACTAAATTAAATCAATACTTGTGATGAATAACGTATTTATTTGGATAGGGATTAATATCATGTTAACTAAAACACCTTCGCAACCTTAAAAGATAGACATGCTGTCGCGGACTGTTTTTTACAACAATTCTGTCAAACGTGATTTTTGCGAAACTTTAAAGTTCTTAAAAGGAAAAAAACAACCCGATTTCAAAACATTCTTCATTGGTGCAAAAAAATCCAGAGAGAACAAACAAGCAAACACTTTTAAGCTTTTTATTTTAATATATATTTATGATAATCATATTGCATGTTGGTTGTAATTTTGTGAAAAAATCTTATAAAACAAGCTGTTTCTCGTGGTTTCACTCGTCTAATAAAACTGGTATGAATTCCTAAACTCAGTCAAGCATTAACTAAGGAAAACACGATAACTTAATTTGAGATATTTTGTTAACTAGTCATAGCTCGCTGTAACGTTTTCTACTTACCATTTTGATATATCTAAATTTTTAGGGTTCCGTAGTCGACAAGGAATATTTATAGTTTCACCATGCCCGTCTGTCCGCGGCATAGCTCAGATGTTTTAAGTACTGAAATTTGATCACGCCAACAAAGAGGTAAAATATATATTTTTTTCGTTTGTTTATCTTCCATACACGTAAAGTGGGTATGAATGTTTTTTTATTCTCGCGTATCCCGTCGTGTGGGATCTCGTTGGAGAGATCTTTCAAAAATAAAGCACTTACTTTCGTAGAGATCATTTTACAATTTAGGGATCAGTTTGTCATCAAACTTTAAAGAGCATATTTTTATTGAGTTTGTGCGTACCCCTACTAACTTCTGAATAGCTGCACCTAGATTAATGAAAAAAATACAGATGTAGTATGTAAGTAAGTATATGCAACGAAATCAAAAGGAACACTATTACGGTTTAGTAGGCTTTACCGGTTTCAGAGTTACTTATAGTCTACCAATTGCAGGACCCTATCGCGCATGGCTCGACTCCAACTTGGCCAGTTTTTATGCCGCTAGTAGAATATGCAAATGGCTATCATTAAAATGGTAATAGTTACAACAGATACATACAGGTAGGAACATAATTAGTATTTTACTCTCGTTCTAAAGTATAAACAATCTTGGCTCGTTCCCTGCAGGAAAAAAATGGTAAAACTCATAATAATAGGTACTGTAAGTACTTAGATAGTTATATAAGCACAATAACTATCAGACAATTTATATTTAATGACTTAAACGAAATAAACAGATTTTAATGACTTCGTGTAAGTAGTTAAAAAGCTATTATAAAAATGGATTTTTATTAAATCTAATTGATTGATGAATGATTTTCCAAAAATGGATTTACGTATCATTTGACACACATTTACGTGTCGGGATGATTTACTAAGCCAATATGAAGTACTACACCAATTAGACCCTCCCTCCATCTTTAATAGCATTGTTCGAAAACAGACAGCAATCCCCGGTTTGTGCAGAACTATTGCACAACGGAGATATTACTTAGACTATTGTGATGGGATGATATTAGATTACGATATCGGGGAACTATTGAAAACTAAGGCGCCTGTCCAATGTAATATATACGGGTAAAAATGGCCGGTGGAGACTCGCCAACTCACTAACCGGGCAGCTCAGTAATAGTTTCTTAAAAATGCAAAAACCGGCCAAGTGCGTGTCGGGCCACGCGCAGTAGGGTTCCGTAGTAGGTCTCAGTTAGTCGACTATAACTCTGTAACCGGTTAAGCCTACTTAGCTGTGATAGTTTTTCTTGTAAGTTCATTACATGTGCTACGTCTGTGATTTTTTTCACATTTCTAGGTACAGCCATTCAAAAGTTAGAGGGAGGGGTAACTCGTATCGAACAAAAAATTTCACTTAAAATCTAGATATTTCGCAAATGGCTCGCTTAACCGAAAAATGATCTTCACACATCCATAATATTTTTGAAAGACCTATCTAACGATACCCCACACGTCATCCCTACTTTACATGTTTGGGAGCTACCCTAAAAAAAATATTTTTCAAAATTTTATTTTACCACTTTCTCGGCGTAATCAATATACATATTCATACCAAATTTCAGCTTTCTAATAACAAAAACCACGGAGCTATGCCGCAGACAAACAGACAGACAGACAGACAGACGGACAGAGCGAAACTATAAGGGTTCCTTGTCGGACTACGGAACCCTAAAAAGGGAGCAACGGGAACATGATGGGGTGATAAAAGATAAAGATGCTTAGGCGGGCTTTAAACTCGGATTATTAGCTCGCTGAGGGTCTACCATCATTAGCTCACCCACCCCTTACAACGAAGCTTTCACCACTCGAGCAGAGTTTTTGACTCTACTCTAGCGACTCCACTCTAGATTGTCAATCAGCAAGCCAGAAGCGGGAGACCTGTCTCTCATCATTGTTCACGCCAGTTAAAATAAGCTGGAGACGAGAAACGGTGACTTCTTCCTGGTACACTAGTTAATTACCTAGGTTCACGGGGTCGCTTCTCCCCGTCATTCTCCTCAAGATGAACTGCGTACTGTGTTTAATAAATTATTACAATAATGTCAGTACAGACTATAAACAAAACGCAATAGATACATAGGTACTTCCATAGCAAAACATACCTTCGCTCCGTAGCATAAGGACGGGATATTTATAAATTTCAACTGATGTAAGCCATGAAGGTCAAGCTTACCATTATGTTATGGACACGTAAATATTATGTTTTTTTTAATAAGGGTTAAACTCTAGAACTTCTGATGAGATTTAAAAAAAAAATATTTACTTCTCCGTCTCAAAAAGTCCGTCATTGTAGCATACTAAGAGCGGGAATAAATAGTATATTTTCCTCTAGGGTTAAAAAAATATATGTATATATTTATTTTAATCCAACGAGTCTACAAAAACGAAAAAGAAGTAGGTAAAATAATATTATTTTTTTTAAATGACGCTAGCAACTATTTAATTAACTGACGAAAAAAACAGGAGCTTTACAAGTAGACGCGTATATTTTTTTTATGTGTTCAAGCATAATATTATATTGGATTATTTTATTTTCTCGCAATCATAGTACACACCGCGCTAAAACCTATTATAAATCGGATTCTAATTAGTCGTATATAATGGGTGATTTTAGCCCCTTGTATAACAATCTACCTTCTATTGTGAATATATATATATATATATATATATTAATTTGTGTTATCGTTTTATGTCGGTTTTTTTGGTAAACACATAAAATATACTTATAACGACTACATAATACACATTAACACACATTTCACAGAACTTGATATATTTTTTCTCTTTAACCTTCAATTTAAACGTAAAGCTATAGAGTTCTTAGCCTGCAAACAATAAGTGAAATTAACAGTCACAGATTTCTTCCTTTTACTAAAAACACTTTCAAAATCTTCTTTATTTTTCACAGTCTGTTCCATTGTCTTCTTTATTTTTTATAATTAATTCGTGGACAATAGTGTGGGTTATATGTTTATTATTTTCTTTGTAATACTTTAACTTGTAACTGTTTGTCCCCTAATAAATAAATAAATAAATGTTAAACACAAGTATTTGATGAAGACAAAATTTTCCCTTTGAGTACAGCACGGAATACAAAACAAAAACGTGTACACAAGAACAAATAATTTTATGGCCAGCGCACGATGCACCGTGCATTTTACTGGTACGGGAATAACAGTCATGGGACCGTCTTAAATTTGGTATTTTGCTCTTTCAGACATAATTTAGATACTCAGAAACTTAGATAAATAAAATAGAATTTCAATCTACGTTTGCACACTACTGAGAATTTTTTTAGGGTTCCGTACAAGGAACCCTTATAGTTTCGCCATGTCCGTCTGTCTGTCAGTATGTCTGTCTTCTTTTCGGCATAGCTCTTCCGAGGTTCTTGGTACTAGAAAGCTGAAATTTGGTATGGATATGTATATTAGTTATATCGACAAAGTGGTAAAATAAAATTATGAAAAATATTTTTTAGGGTAGCTCCCAAACTGATAAAGTGGGGATGAATATTTTTTTTCTCGCGTACCCCTTCTTGTGGGGTATCGTTAGATAGGTAAAAATATTATGGGTGTGTGAAAACCTTTTTTCGATTAAGCGAGCCATTTGAGAAATATCTAGCTTTTAAGTGCAAATTTTTGTTCGATACGAGCATCCCCCCCTCTAACTTTTGAATGGCTGTCTCCAGAAATGTAAAAATTACAGATATAGCACATGTAATGTACTTACAAGCAAAACTATCACGGCTAAGTAGGCTTAACCGGTTACAGAGTTATAGTTGACTAACTAAGACCTACTACGGAACCCTAATGCGCGTGGACCGACACGCACTTGGCCGATTTTTTTTATTTCAATATGAACGTAGTCACAGGTTTAAGTTAGTTCTACCAAAAGTGGATAAGTATTACTTGCGTTTTAAAGATGTGTATGCGTAAGTATGCGTGCAAATAAATAAGCAAATATGAAAAAAATAAAAACCGGCCGGACTCGCGCACCAAGGGTTCCGACCATTGAAAATAACATTATACGCAATAAAGTCGCAATTATCTTGTTTTTTTCCGACTGCATAATTAAGTTTGTTTGTTGAGGAAAATTACTTACTTAAAAACTACTTACTAGATCTCGTTCCAACCAATTTTCGGTGGAAGTTTGCATGGAAATGTACATCATATATTTTTTTAGTTTTATCAATTTCTTATTTTAGAAGTTACAGGGGGGGACACACATTTTACCACTTTGGAAGTGTCTCTCGCGATAACTATTCAGTTTAGAAAAAAATGATATTAGAAAACTCAATATCATTTTTGAAGATCTACCATAGATACCACTCACGTATATATACACATGTATAGGTTTGATAAAAAAAAAATGAGTTTCAGTTCTAAGTATGGGGAACCCCATTTTTTTATTTTTTTTTTCTATTTTTGTGTGAAAATCTTAATGCGGTTCACAGAATACATCTACTTACCAAGTTTCAACAGTATAGCTCTTATAGTTTCGGAAAAAAGTGGCTGTGACACACGGATGGACAGACAGACATGACGAATCTATAAGGGTTCTGTTTTTTGCCATTTGGCTACGGAACCCTAAAAATGAACAAAGAACGACACATACTTGTAAATCTTTTTAGCGATATTCACTATACAGGATGGCCGGAGAAGCAAAAACGTACGCAGGCCGTATAAAAGATGCTCTTAATATTAACTTACTAGTTACCTGCATATAATTTTATAAGTCGGAAACTAGTTCACGCACCCGGGTAGCCTATAACCTACTCCAAAGTCCTCTCTATCTCCGTACCAAATTTTATCTAAATCAGTTCAGTAGATCCAGATATTACCCCCTGCAACCTTACAAACTCACAAACTATACCTCCTTATAATAGCAGTATGTATGACTTAAAGGCATTGGCATTGTTTGTTGTATGGGTCAAATGTCTGCCTGTGTGCCATTTTTTAAAATTATTACTAAGTTCATAGAAGTATCTCTCAGAAAATACCGCCTGTATTTTTATTTACAATTTCCTAAATAACCATATAATGACCTATGCAAACATCATTAGCATCAGCCTATTCGTATTAATTTTTTGTCTACTGTTAGAAAAACAGGAAATAGAAAAAAATATATGTATAAAGTACATATTATTTATATCAATAAATATAACTCATGAATTAATTAGCTCTATTAATCAATGAGGATCATCAATTAATAGTGAATTAACTATATTCATTAATCAATGGGGATCATCAATTAATGGTCAATTAATGATTTCCATTAATCATTGGGGATAATCATTTATCGGGTGATTACTCAATAAAAGAAAAATACATATTTGAATCATTTCTCTATCCTGTATGTACTATGAATCAAAAAGGTGAAATATAAATATACCCTACGCTTGTAGAGTATATTAGCATTAAGGAGCATTTGTATTATTTTTAGTCTACCAAATAAAGAATAACTTTACACTCTGGTCGTAAGCTCTACTGCCGAGCTTAAAAGGTCGATGGTCCGAATTCCTGGTCGTGGAACAAGTTATTGGGATTCTCCATAAGTATATTTCTCAATAGCATCTCTGAGTCAGGTTTTGTACCCAACTGGTTGCAGAATTACCTGTCTATTGTGACAGCATACAACGTAAAACTTCTGGGCAAATAGGCATGACTTTATGTTAGACCCACAGACCTACATGAGGTTCGAACAGTTTCCTTCCAAATTGAAGATTTTTGCAAAGAAAACTTTTCATCATCATCATCATCCGTCTTATTTATTGTCCAACTATTGGGCAAAAGTCTCTTCTCATACAGGGAAGGCATAAATATTGACCACGCTTGTTCAAGGCGGATAGGCGATTTCACGACACAAATTTATTTGTACTGTTAAAGTTTTTAAAATATTTTTACATAACAGTATATTAGAATATGCACCACTATGTCAGGCCGGCTGCGAATGTAAGATAAAATACTCTTTCTACTTCCAAGAAATTGGAAGAAAACAAATTGTGCGTGAAAATAACAAATTATTATTTTGCATATTAAAGCAAAATAATATTTTTTGTAAAAATATAAATTTTACTAGGTTATTCTGTATACGTTAAACTCATGCCAGTGTTATTTATTTTTTCGAAACACACTGTAAATTTAACTAGAAGATCTTAAATAAGGAAAAAAGTAATCTACTTAGTCAAGATCAAGTTAAACCGCGCCAACCACTTTTAATAATTGAGGCCCAGTTTTCCTTATTTTTTAGTTACTTACACTCCGGCCGCAAAAATATAAATACGCTGTACGCGGAGACATCGTGAACAGTTGAACTTTGTGTCTCCTAACTGAAGCATCAGTTACTAACGCTCAACCGCAACAATCCTTCAAAGACGTAACAATGGTGAAGAATTACCGCTCAATGCTGCTGCTGGTCTGCGTCACATTTTTGGTGATCGTGTCTTCTCCGAAAAATGGCGCCCTAGCCGACAAACTTATCGGCAGTTGCGTGTGGGGCGCTGTCAACTACACCTCGGACTGCAACTCTGAGTGCAAAAGACGTGGCTTCAAGGGAGGCCACTGTGGAAGCTTTGCCAATGTCAATTGTTGGTGCGAAACTTAAGATGTTTTACCGAATACCGAATACCCGGAAGAATTACCAATAAACATCCCATGTCAATATTACTGAACAACAACTGAATTGGCAGACTGGTAAAATCAATCTGAAAGTGGAAGTTAAGTGAAATTGGTAATTTTTTCCCAAATGTGGCTGAGTTTAAAAGGACGGTAATTAATTTAAAAAATATCTTAGTAATCTTGTAAGCTATTACTTCAATAAATATGTATGATCAAAATTTTCAATAATTACATTTTTTTATTTGTATTATAAGGCGTTCCTTTTGGTTCAATTCTCTTTGAAATCCCTTACGAAATCATTGATTAGACATGTTATTCTAAAAACTGCTTCCAAATTCTCTATTATATATCTAACTATATTTGTTTGACTCATTCATGATAATATATTACAAAATCATAATGTTAGATACTTACATCATAATGTGGAATTAACTTGTTAGAAAATAAAATAATTAATGAGTAAAAAAAATATAAAATACTATTATAGTACCTATTCAATTCAACAGAGCTGACTAGACAGATTATATCCCTGTCAAAATGACACATTGAGTCTAGAAGTCACAAACACTGTTGATAACAGGGTCTTGGGTTCGATAAAGGTGTGTAAAGTTATGGTAATTTCTCTGTTGTGTTATTTTAATAGGCTCGTGTCTACTACACATGACTTTAATATAACTAGCAAAATTGGTTAGTAGTATAGGTTCCATTCAGCCTTCAGGCACAGGTGTGATAACTATCCTTGCTAAAATTATAAAATCCAAAAGTACTCTGTATGGCTGTGTGATATTGCGCTATCATGGGAGAATGGCTAAACCGATTGAGATGAAATTTGTTATGGAGATAGACAAAAGCCTGGGAAAGAAAAAAGAATAATATATCAACAATAAGGTAATCGTTAAAACAAACTAGCCGATTCCCGCGGTTTCTCCCGTGTCCTGAGGGAACGTAATATCTATCTATATACCAAATTTCATCTCAATTGGTTCAGCCGTTTTACCGTAACTCGTAAAAACAAATTCACTTTCGCATTTATAATATTAGTTAGGATTAATAAAAGCGAGATAGTCTAACAATAATCCAGCGATGGCACGGTTTGGTGTAATAGATGAGCTAGGTTTTGGGACAAGCGATTTGATTTTGGCATAGACCAAATATTTTATAAAAAACATTAAAAAAAATGGGTCCTACTAACGAAAGCCTCTTTTGGTGTTGGTCGAGGCTCTTAGCTATAAGTTTATTGGCCCAAACGACTATCGGCACAATGACTGCCGAATCCACAGACCGCATGTCGACAATCTCGACATTTTGTTAAGAGAGTAACACTTAGGTACACTCTTTAGTTATTAGGGAAAAAGGTTGTTATGAATAAAAAGAGAAAATATTGTGTGTGTTGAGTCAGAAGTCAATACCCCCAGTAAGTAGGTAGCAAGCACACCACACACCTCCGCAGCATACGCAAAACATAAGTCTATGCGCACGTCTTCACTCTTTACCACGTAAGTATCTTAATGTCATTGAATAATGTCAAGTGAAAAATCATAGTAAAATTTTAAAGGACTTTATTTATTATTAAATTATTTGTCGTGCTTGTTTCGCAATGATTATACAAAAATGATAACAAATACAAAAGATTTAGGCGTGTTGGTATGTGGTGTTCCACACAAGAAGAATGTGATACTTGCGGACGTAAACATCCCTTATAAATTTGCAATAGATAGAAAGAAGAATACTTTGTTTTTCTGTATAAACGCAGATGAATTTTCGGACCAAAGCTTTCAGTCGGTGGTGTTGAATCTCGACACTGGATTGGCCTCTATTATTCCTGGAATACGTAATGGGTTCGCAAGTGCTGTGGATCAGGCGACCGGGGACGTGTACCTTGGAGGGAGCGACGGCATATACAAATACAATTATTCTAGCAACGATATCGAAAAGCCAGCACTAGTCTACAGAACCGATATCTTTGATATGTTTTTCAATGATAAGTTATACTTCGTAGATACAGCCAAACAGAATCTATACGCTTACAAAGACAACATGAAGTTTTTGGTCACAGAAGTTAAGGAAAATCTAATTCAGCACTTTGTAATAGACGTCAACAGTGATTTATATTTTGTTAATCCAAGCGGGCTGTTTGTTTTGAAGAAGGGCAGTAAATCACCGGTGTTCGTTTATGGTAATGACATAAGTATTCGTGGGGCTACCACGGACGCGTATGGAACACCATTTTTTGTAGCGCACAATGGAATTTATTCCATTGACAAGCAGAGTAAACAGTTGGTGTTGATACTAACAGTGAATAACGGCTACGGGTTAGCTTTCGATAAAAATAATAACATCGTTTATAGCGACGAGCGTTCGGTGAACATGTTGATACCTTATTAAATGTATACCTGTAGAAATGTTTAAGTTTACCAAATTAGTTAGAACCTCAAATTGTAACTTTGTGGAATACATTAGCGTTAGTATTACTTGATGCTGGAATTGAACGTATGATACGTGAATGTGAGTATTTTCATAACATGTCTATATAAGACACTTATTACTATGTACAAACAGACCTAATAGATAACTGCCGATAGACTCATAAAATATAGTATTTTCTACGAAAACGTACTCCAATAAAATAATAGAATTGATTATAATATATTCTGAAGGTTAAAATCATTTCAAAGGGCATTACTTACGCGCATACTGTAAGTGGCAAAATGAAATGTAATTTATATTCTTGGTGAGTCCAGCTGCGAGCCCGGAGGGGCCGGGGCTACGCTCCCGGCAGAAAATGTGGAATGACACAAATGGAAATAAATGAATCTTGGTTTCGGTAATTTCGATATTAACAGTCCTTTTTCCTTCCAGTTTAGGTAGGTACATGGAGCCTAATGACAAGAGCTCTTATATTAAATTACTCTGTGAGAATTAAAGGAATATTTAATAATAATATGAATAACCCAATGTTAAGAATTAATTATTTTGTGTGAGAGTACCCGTTTATATCTATTTTGATTAGATATCAAGTGTGATCCATAATAAATACTTTAATTTTGAAAATAATAAATTAATGATGAATTTACAAAATTAGTATCTGCGTAGGTATAGACTGATCAACTATCTAAAATAAAATATTGTGTAAATTCATTTGATATGATAATAATTATAGCAGAAATAAATACGGGGTATCATTGGAGGGAGTATTTCATAGTAGGTATCCCAGGTGGCAGGTTGTCAGAACGCATTAAACCAGTCGTACTGTGAGAGATTCACGATCGTTCAAGTCAAAGTTGCGTTACTTTATATTGCTGATATTAATTATTTAAATAAATGATTGACCATGAATCGTGGTACATACAAGGACAATATCATGTAATAATGGATCTAAATAGATAAGATATTAACTACAAGCTAAATTACCCGTAATATAATTAATTTGCAATAGATAACTGTTGAAAACAATATTGAATGCGTAGGTATGTGTTGTGTACGTACACTGTACAGTTACACAGGTGACGACTCATCACGCGAGTCACTCGTTAAGGTCTCCGGTTGATAGATTGATCCGACTCCGTGATTGATGGATAGTTCGCTTTATTTAAATTAAAATGCTTACTTAAAAACCAATTTTAGCTTCAGATATTCAAACAAAATTCAAGGAACTGGATGAAAATATGTTAATTGCAGGAATTATTGAGTCTTAAAATTAAATTATTTTATCAGTGGGACTAAAAGAATTTAAGCATACCTATACGTTATAATTTATTGATTATTATCAGATCCCGATGTCTCCCGATAAAATAAAGCGTCTCTAAGATAAATAATGGAGGATATTTAGTTCATCTATACTTATAATAAATCTGTAGAGAGGTCAATTCTGTACATGAAATATATTTCCAAAATAACTATCAGGGGGTGATTAGGGATCGATACTGATGCCAAAAATGCAATCAGTAAAATTTTTGTCTGTCTGTCTGTCTGTCTGTCCGTCTGTCTGTCTGTCTGTCTGTCTGTCTGTCTGTCTGTCTGTATAAACTCTATAGAAACAAAAACTACTCGACGGATTTAAACGAAACTTGGTACAATTATTTGTCATACTCCTGAGATGGTTATAGTATACTTTTCATCACGCTACAATCAATAGGAGCAGAGCAGTGAAGGGAAATGTTGTCATTTTGTTTAAACGCGCTAATCTCAGGAACCGCTGGTCCGATTTAAATAATTCTTTCAGTGTTAGATAGTCCATTTATCGAGGAAGGCTATAGGCTATATATCATCACGCTAAGACCAATAGGAGCGGAGCACCACTATTCCACGCGGACGAAGTCGCTGGCAGAAGCTAGTAACAAATAATAATATTCTAAACAATTACAAAAGTAACTTTTTGAGCTACGTATTTTATTGTAGCTGACTGTACTTATTACATTTAAACGTAACTTTACCAGAGCTGTTAAGGTAGTGTGTATGTGGGTCGTTTTATAAAAAAATGGTTCTCAAAGACTACTCAAAAGGTAAGTAATGTGTAATCCCAATATAATGTAAGTATTTTGGAGTGGCACATGTGTCCCAAGACGGTTTAAGTAAAGGTCGCCAGCCGGCCCGAGGCTAAAGCAATACGTTCGGGTCTCACTATCGAGCACTTCGTTGTCGTTTACTTGTTTCGTCTCTATCACAATGGCAGAAAATGAACGCCGAAATAAAAAGGGGTGAGGAAGGAACATGGATGGGTTTTAGTCAGTAAGAGTCTAACCCCGCACATGGCGGGAGGAGTCATTTGACGATTTCCAATCCGAAAAAAAAATATCGTAGGTAGGTACCTAGATCTAGTTCTGTCGTTATGGTTCATAATGTATTGCACATTGTTTAAATAGTGCTTGCGGACAGTTCGTGGTCGAGGTGACCTGAATCCCTACATTGTACATTACGAGTCTGATTAATATAATAAGTACCGCAATGGAAAAGTCATACGGGGTTTCTCAGAAACGAAGATTTCTACACTGAGGAAAAGGTTTGAGCTTTGTTTTGATACCTATGTACCTTTGAGTTTAAGTAATTGTGTGAGTGCTTTAGGTGCGTGTCTAGTAGTCTCTGCTTTATATTTATATAGACCTTTATTTGACCTGTAAGCATTTATGAAATTTACTTATAGAAAATATAGTAATTTGCTTAATCGCAGACAAAATATACATTTTATGTAGGTATTACTATTACAATAGTTGAGTATTTATTCAAAAGTTAAGCTCTTGTTAATTTAAATATCTTGTTACTTTTAAAAGAAGAAAGTTTTCGCAGACTTTCAATAATAGTGCATATTATGTTGTTACAATGTAACTACTTCTATGGCATTCACTGTTAGCAAGGATGATGTCATAAACTAGGAACATAAATCCCCTCGGAAAAGTAGCGCGACAAAAGCTACAGAATTTCATAAAGCTTTTATTCAATGGAATTGTAGGGCGTTTGTTGGGAGAATCCCACGTCGACTCTCTACCGAGATTGAATACACCGGGCCACTGAGCTCAGGGAACAAGTATTAAGTACTTAGCTATTTACACAGGCAAATTACATTAATACCACACTTAAGTCTCTTAATACCCAGCTATTTTCACTACGCTTAGGTTTCGATTAATATAATTTATGAAAGGTTTTCTTTTCATAAGTAGGTAAGTAGTCTATAGTCACTACAGCGTACCACTGCCGTGTAGTGGTGGCTTTTGTGAGCTGTTATTATCTCTCTGGAAAGTTAACTTTTGATGTATGATTTATACTAACAAAAAATCACATTAAGTATGAGTTTGAGTTCAAAACAAATTTACTAGCCACGTTTTAAAAACCAGTTCTCAAAAGGAAATTAATTTTTCATAGTGCATAGCATACATATGAGTGTTTAACTTAACTATTATGGTTCGCATTTAAATTATTATATAAAAAGAAATACGTAAACACGTACGTCGTGGATAAGTGCTACGTCGCAGAGCCACCGATCTGAGATGTTATTGCGGAGTTTTTTCCTGGAGACGTATTCGTGCGTAGAAGAACAACAAAACAGCTTTGCAAAATATTTACGTATTTTAATATCCGCAGAAGCCTTGTCCAAGTCAAGTGATAACGAAATAAAAGATAGTTTTTGAACGGAAAATATATCAACATAAATAAAAGCTTGTAAAAACTTTACCGGCAGTCGGGTAAAAACAAATATTGCAAGAACGGCACACTAGGAGTCTTTTTTACATTTACCTTAAAAGCTTAGGTAATTTAAACTGATTTTAAATGTAATAATCCTTTAGTCGTAGTAGTAGATTTCTGTGAAAAGTTAGTCGATGCCAGACTTATTGTAATTCAGAAGGCGCCGCGGTCAGCCACGAGGCGAGAATAGGGTTTCATTCCCAGTCTCATTTTCGAGATTCCCGGGCGACTTTACATTCCCTATTTTAGAAAAATTGCAACAGGAATTTAGGGATTCTAAAATATGATTAAGCAATCAGATAGAAGAGTTTATTTCGCTGGGAAACTAATGGGAAACAAAACACTGATGAAAATCACACAAATAGTGGACCCGATAATATGAAAATTATAAACCTTAATCAGTTTTTTTCAGAATTCAAGTGAACAATCAATCAATCTTTACCCGAGGATTATTTAAAGGTCGTACTAAATTTTATGCCCGTGTCCCGGGATCAGTAAACTCCCGGGAATACAGACGCCGCGAGCACCACAGCCCGCGGCGTCCTCCACCCAACAAAATAGCTGGCACGTGCCGGCTGACGTGATCATGTGCATACTGTGAAATATTTCCTGTGCATGACCCGGTATGTTTACTTACCGCATCCTTTTGCTGTCACGCGTTTGGTATGATTTCTTTCTTATTACATCATTTGCACTGAAAACATGTCATTGCTTCACTTCTCTTAACTAACATAAATTAGAAAGTGAACTTGTATGCTTGTTACGCTTTCACGGTAAAACGGTTCGGTTGAACCGATTTACGTGAAATTTTGCATAAAGATAGCTTGAAGCAGGTTTGCGTTAAGTATTAATATTTCTAACTTTGCATGAATCTTGAATGGGTTCCTATGTATGATAGGACTGTAAGAAATTACAAATGGTATTCCGTTGAATAGAACACGATACTCGTAGTTATTGAATGCGCAGCGTTAAGAAACTCTTTGAAAAACTTAATCTTTCTTCACAGTAGGGTCTTCGATTAAAAAATACTGGGGTTTTTATACAACGTCTATATAGAGTTAGTCCGTAACGATATTAGCATATTGAAGTGCAATCTGCATGTAAATACAATGTGCAATTAACCAGCACGTAGATACAACAACATCTTGAACTACGTGTTAGAAAAATGGACTTGAAGGCATTGATTGTGGTAATGATATAATTAATTTTTCTACAGCCAGTAGCACCAAAAAAGATTATGTTATAGATCTAAACATATAAAATGCTTTGTCTTGAATGACTGACGGATCAACGCACAGCCTAAACCGCTGATCGTGGAGACCTGAAACTTGGAGGGTGTGTTCTTAGTATCCGATAAGAAAGGATTTTCCGAAATTCTACCCCTAAGAGGGTGAAAAAGGTGTATAAAGTTTGTATGAAATTGTCAATTCGTATACCCCACGCGGGCGAAGCTAGTTTATATAAATATTTGGAACGGCGTAACTGGCACACATAAAACTAAATAATATGAAGTTTGATGCAATCAGCCATTATCATTATCGGCCTATTACTATGCCACTGTTGGGTTAAGGCCTCTTCTCATTTAGAGCATCCTCAGAAGGCATGAGTATTGATCACTACGCTTGCTCAAGCAACAACCGGTCATAAAAACTAATATTGGAGTGGGCAGTTACAGAATGTGCACATAACTTCAGAACCGCTGCACATATTCGGCTAGGTACTTATATTATAGATATACTAGCTCTCTCTGCTCGCTACTCGTGCTGTGAGTGGTAGTCTTTCTGTTAAATATAATGATTGTTCATATTTTATTTTACTATTATTGTAATTTGAAATGTTGTTGCGACCAGCAGGGTTTTATGTTAATTTAAATCATTTTTTTCATCAGTTCATGACTCAGTCAATAACGTTTCCTGTTTTATAGATAGATAAATTGTAATAAACAACCACGAGTCAATTTAAAACTATAAGCAATCAAAAGGAGTCCTATGTCAGTAATGGGTAAAGTTGGACTACACCTAAAATGCTTAAAATGTTTGTTGGGTGTAAAACCTTGATTTTTATGAGATATGTCCATGAGGAAAACAAAACTACAAAAAATATTTACTATGGGAAATACCCGTTCAAAGCCGTGTAGCCCACTGTATTGTATACACTGTATCTGTATTGTAATTACTTACATATTTAAAAAACCCGGCCAAGTGCGTGTCGGGCCATGCGCAGTAGTGTTCTGTGATACATTTTAGTTCGTTGACTATAGCTCTGTAACCGGGAAAACCGAGTTAAAAACCTAGTTCAACCGGTAAAACCGTGATAGTTTTAATTTGAAGTTCGTTTTATATTCTACATCTGTGAATTTTCACATATCAAGGTACAGCCATTCAAAAGTTAGAGGGCGCTTGTATTTATAAAAAAATGCACTATAAACCTAGATATTTCGCTGGCTCTCTTACCCCACAATATTCATTCACACTTTACATATATGGAGTAAAGTCAAAAATAGACCGCTAGGCCACCACAACACAACTGGTTTAAAATATAATAAAACAAAATAGTAAATATCATTATTTATTAATTTATTTGAGAAAATAAATAATTTAAATATTTTTAGTCTGATTTTAATATTCTTGAATTGTTTTTTTATTCTCAATTTTATCATACATTATATGCATATTATGTACATTGAATATACGTTTTTTGTCCATGTCCTTTCAGCTTTCTAGTAGGCACAAAATATACATAAGACAAACAGACTGACGAACATGGCGAAACTATAAGGGTTCCATGTCAACAATAGGATCCCTTAAAACCTGCTAAATGAGTGTCGAGCCACGCGCGATAGGATTCCGTAATTGGTTGACTATTACTCTGTAACCGGTAAAGCCTGCTTAACCGTAATAGTTTTCCTTATAACTTCGTTTTATACTCGTATGCTACATCTGTGAATTTAAATAAAATTTAGGAGCAGCCATTTAGAAGTAAAAGTGGGGTCGCTCGAACCTAACAAATATATGCACTTTGCGGCTTGATATTTCGCGAGTGGCTCCCTAAATTGGAAAATAGTTTTCACATACCTCCTTAATATTTGAAGGACCTATCCAACTATTCCAGTATCCCCAATTTCATCTAAATCAGTTCAGTGGTTTTATCGTGAAAGTGTAAATAAAAACAAATAGACTTACAAATATATTTACTTTCATATTTATAATTTAAGGATAGAGACTGCAACTGCAACCGACAGCTTATTTTATTGATTGATCGAAACCCATTAGTCTTTTTGATTTTTCGCTGCTACCTTCAGCTGAAGCACTAGTAACAACGAAAATACCCAGTAAATATATTTTGATGGAATGTTTTCGAAACAATCCATTCAAACCTTCGCTCATTAGCGTTCAACAGAAACATTTAAACGAGATATTTGATCTGTAGTAAACATTTCTGTAACTTTGTTTGTATTTAAAGGTTTACGTATTTTCTGTTTGTCTTAATCATTCCTTCAGCTTTAGTTCCTAGAACAAGGGTTCCAAACTTTTTCAGCTCGTGGCACATTTACAGGTTTACGATTATATTTCGGTGCCCTAGCTAGTTCAAGTAGGCTAAAATTAAACTAAAATATAGTAAACAGGGGCGGCTCACGGCTCCCCTGTTTGCTCTCCAAACGGCGTGCTACTACAAAAAAATATTTATATATATCATTTGACACACAGATATAATATATATAATATATGATTTTTTTAAGTTTTTATACAACTCTTGCTCCAAGGGCCGGTTAATACAAACTTTTTATCATAGGTACTGTATACTTTTTCACAATATCACAGAACAATGATAGGTACCTATTAATAATTAGCACATCTACTTTTAATATTTTTATATTATCATCAATACATAGATATTTATTAAATTTTTATTATAATTAAATAATCATTTTCATAAATAAGAAAACGAAAAACATAAAATGATAGCAAAATTATTCAATTTTATCCTCCAATCTCTCTCATTCTGATATTTTTTGGGTTATACTGGGTGCATGTGTTTTGGTGCGAATGTGGTAATCATTCATATTAATTAGGTGTAAATAAATTAAATATCAAAGTAATATGAATGAGTCATTATTAACTATTTTACTAAATTACGACCCGTCCGGGTTTCGCAAGAATGCATTATTTTTTAATTTTCCCAACAAAATAAGTCATCCAAATCTTGTCCTGATAATTACTAACACAACAAATAAAATATTTTTGCAGCCGTTTTGAAGCGATGAGACACATGTATATATATACATTCCACTAAATTGTATTTATTTTCAAATGCTATTTCTAAACACGAAACAGAGGTTGAGTTATTTTCTTAACATAAACTGCCTGTTTCCTTGCTCTTCCTCTTAGCGCGTCCTCAACAACTCTTCACTTACCTACCCGATGTAACTAAATTATAACCCTTGAACATAGACTTTAATTACATTCGGAATGCATAATGTAGTGTAGTATGACATACTACATTATGCGGCACATCCCGTCAGCCAAGATCTAATTATTTAGTTAGTTGGAGACACGAGTTAACACGATAAACTGCTGCAGTGCGCCCGTGACCGCAAACAAGCCCACTTCATAACGATCACGGAACCACGACCTAACTAATAATCTAATTTATTATCTTGTTACCTCCTCACCTTTGCGCAGCCGGATGATAGAATTCTCTCTACAATAGAATATATTAATAAACTTCCTGAGAACATTAACCTAGTATGAAATGAGTGAAAAATTTCAAGTTATTCGAGTCACTGACGTGGCTGCGTGTCTGAAATACAGCAGACTCTACCTATATCTCTACGAGAATACCTATCGCTTAGCGATCCATGAATTTCTAGGAAAAAGGATAAATAAGTCATAAGCCGCTGACAACAGCTTATACGCAGAAAGAAGCCAACCCAAAATATTTGGGAAAAGGTTAGGCAGATGATGATGATACGCAAAAAGATAAAGATAGCGCTACCTTCATTCATGTGTATATTACGGGACAGTATATGATGACGACAGACGAAAAACTATTTAAACTCAGTAGTTTTCTATGGTGTCTACAAATTGTTTTACGGAAACAACACACCTGTGGTTTTGGAAGCTCAGCGCGATAGTTAGATAGCTAATCTATTTCTGTTCTCTTTCTGAAATTGAAAAAGACCAGTGATGTTGATTACAACGAATAAAACTTTGAATGTCCCTGTGCGCAAGCATGGGTATTGACCTATAAACTAACTTACTGCTTACTCAGCTACAAAAACTCTGAAAACCCAATGGTTTCCTTATACAATTATAAGAAAACTAGAGCAAAAAACTTTTTGCTGCAATATAATTCTCATTTAAACTAGGCATTTAAAGACGACTTTAAAAGGATTCTTCAATTTGTCGCGAGCCCTGTGAAGGCAGATAGATCGTTTCCCAGTCGTGCCTTTTGTGATAGGTTTCATAAAGTTTGTTAACGAGGGCACTACACTCGACCGCTTCGTTAAGAGGGGTTATTGATTCAAGTGTCATATAACTATAGGGCCATTAAAAGCTCGTAACTATTATCCCATTAGCGGGTTGAAGTTGCTTCATTAGTCAATTATCCCACATATCATATGTATCCTTTGTTGGGCTCTTTCAAGCAGAGCCTGTATTGTTGGTTAAAGAAGGCAATCTTAAAACGCTGGTTTTCTTAGTTTCTCGTAATAAGATTGATTTATGATTTATTAATTCTCCTTGCCATCAATTAACACTTCCAAATTGGAAAATTAGTCCCGGCACACCCAGCAAGAAATGTGACATAAAAATTAATTTTGCATAAACTGGTTTTAACATAAACAATGAACTATGTTTACCAATTAAAAGTAGCTTGACATTTAATGATTTTATTGACTACAAAATATGGGTGGGTAGTATTTTTAAATAAAACATAAAAAAATATTTATTTTTAGAGTTTATTAAAGCCAGGAACACAAGTGTCAATAGTACATACAACTTCAAGTTATGCTGTTGAACGAATCAGTCACAGAATGCAGTGGTTTTAGGTTTAACGGATAAGTTTAAGTTACACAAATATATGTTATATAATAAATGTGGTATGGGGTATATCAATATCAACACTAATGGTTTCTTACATTTCTATAGATTGGCATAACGTCAATAACATCCATCAAACAATAAAGTTAAAGGGTAAGTCAGAGTAGCCGTAGTTTCGTAGCTGGGTATGATATAACATGTTCATTGCAACTGTTACCTGCACATTGTATCATATTAGATATGCAAAATATTTTTATTTTTCTACTTTTTGTGTTGGTGAGCAGTAGAATCTTATAAAAAGTTTTTGTATAATAATGATTTTATATAAAAAAAGTCGATCGCTGGCACATGACTCTTTTCTCATGAGCAATACTTTCTAAAATATATAGATTTTTGAATGTATAATATGTTGTTTTTGTAGCCTATTTTAAATAATTGACTTTTGGAATGGTCTTGTTTAGCCAAAGGATCATACATTTTGATTTCATAATACTTATTAAATGTATATATATATATATATGTAGGTTTCACCAACGTATCAAAAACAGCTTGGCACAGCGGAACTACATCGATTACTTCGATTGGCATCTCGACGTGGGCTCCGCGTTGCGCAGGTATAAACTTTAAAATATATTTTAGGTAGACGTAAAAAAGCTCAGCGATATGGTTAGGGTAGCACTGGATATGACATTTCGAGGTTGCTATTAGGTGCGGAGTAGTATCCATCGATCACAATTTATTCTACAGTGTGTTCGCAAGTACACAGGAGCGCAGAGAGTTTACAACATCATCATATACGAATGGTTTCCTTATATCTTATTTAAATAACTTTACGGTCACACATTAATTTAAAATTATATTTTGAATTAAAACTACTATGGCTAGCCGGATCCCCAAGTTGTTGGTTAGTATTCCGTTTCGGTTTCTTCATTCTATAAGTTTTTGGTGCACCGCACCGCTGAGAGGTTGCCTACTTAACTTGGTTCTCTTTTCATCATTCATGAAACTTAATAAATCTGCCACGTCCTTTCGTTACTTACACACAATCATCGTCTTGGTTCGATACAAATCCATCTCAATATCTTTTACGTTCAATTTACACTAATTGTTACATGTATAAAGTAGGTATATAATATTCATTTGCTAATTTAAAACATCAATACATCATCTATTACAATAATATACTTGTATACATAGTGTACATACGCCACGTATAATTATAAAATATATCTCGTACAATTAAATCTAACGATGAAAATCAGTCGTCGAAGACAATGCATTCCATATAATATTAATATTTTTGAAATTAAAAATATAATCTTTAATAATTAGTAGATGTGACGGTTGTTAATAAAAAGCTCGTTTTATAAATATGCATAAAATTGTATAAAAATTTTGTACACAATATTTTTCATAATTAATTAAATTTTTCCCAATCCTCGAGCTGTGATATACGCACCATATTGGTTTTTACGTTTAATTGTAATAACTTTGAAATTATACGGATGTTTGTATGTACTTCAGGAGTCGATTATTAACTATAACATTAATTATAAAATGCATGTAAGTGAAAATCAGTGTTCACTCTCTATCTAATCCAATTAATCCTACACCAATGAATCATTGTAAGATCCCACTCAGGCGAGAAAAGCAATTAAAACTCATTATATAAATAATGTTAATAAAATATACATATAAAGTTTAATTTAAATAATAACTTATACCAAGCAAGGATTTGAATACTATATATTAATATATATTCTGAGGGTTCACTTACTAATCGAGCGAAGTGATATTATGTAATGTAAATTGCATTAAGACCATATTGATATACATATTATACTGCAACACAGCTACGGTATTATAATATCTAACACCATGATAATTATATTTGGTTAAAAAGTGCTCAACAGTAAAGTCCATGTAAAAGAAGTAGGCAGGTGAAGAACAGTAGCACGTATATGAAATTGTAAACAACGAGCCTTAAAGTACTTGGTCGGGAACTTCTAATAGAGACTAACGACTAGGGACATAAGCTCCGAGGGTGCGTACTAACTCTATACACATATAAAATGCATTGAAATTTACACATACAATACCTTTAAACATTCATATTCTCTCGTGAGTAGAAGAATTACACAGTCTTTGTAGTATTTCATATGTTAATACTGATGACGCTTTTTACATCTTAACAATAATAATAAATACGTATGTAATCAATAAATAAAAAGTTTATTTAAAAAATATTGAATTCCTTTTTGTATTTTTTTAGTATATATTGTCAACATTTAATGGACGTTGTGCGTAAATAGAAATAACGAAATATGTATTAAGAAACAGATGCTTGAAACTTGTCAGACAACTTACTGTTCAGCAAATCTTAACTTTTGTTTCTTGACGAAGTCAATGGCCAGTTTATCTGTTGTACGTGACTCCAAAATCTGTATGATGGGATGATCTGAAAATGAGCCTTTCATAAATATGTTTGATGAAAATGTAATAATAACGATAAAGATATTTTTTTGTCTCTTGATTTAAATAGACCTTTCAACGCGAGTACAAAGTAATCAAAGAGAACATATTATCTATAGGACGTTCTTGTTTAATTTTATACAACTTATCATCAAAGACAGACTTGATAAAGGCCGTTTAAATGCTTGGTAAAACTGTAGCAGTTAATTAGCACGTTAATACAAATTTATTTAGCAATCAATACACAGTTCTTGGAAAACGTTTTGTTTCACAAATTAAATTTTACTAAGGCTTCTTTTGTGAAATGAGAGGTATCGTTCGGACTGTTTCTATGAAATTGACATTTTGCGAACAAAATATTGAACAGCGCCTAAGTCCGAGATCATCAATAATAAAAAAATGTCCTTAGTGAGGCATTCCTTTGATTTATTTATGTACTTATATTTTTATGATTGTGACTGACCACCAGTACATAAATACCTACAATAGAATCATCAGTTTACTAATCTACCTCTGCCCCGTTAAGTTTTACTATCTTTAAAAGTTATTTAGTTATTTTCTTCTAATTATATTTACACATATTTTAACACACATGGTTTCAAGCGTTGAGTGAAAAAATGAGAATCGTTTTATGTTTGTGCTGTGAGTATGAAGTGTATGTAAGACGTGTACTGGTACTGACTGCGGTCGTGCAGCTGCATGAGCGGCAGTTCGATGGGGCGCAGCGGGTCGGGCGGCGCGTGGCTGTTGACGCCGGGCACGCGCGCCAGCGACACGAACGCCTCACCCGCGAAGTCGTCCGCCGTCAGCACGTCGCGGTCCCACACCGACAACGCCAGCGCCGCGCCCGGGCACCGGCACGCTTCCAGCGACACGGCAAACTCGAAGCACTCGTCCCATATTGGGTTCAGCGTTTTCTATACCCATTTGTTGTGTCAGGTAGATAAAACTACGGTTTAATTACTTCCAAATCGAATCGAAAAGTCTCAGATTGAAACGAAACGAGAAATACTCCACCATCAAATCTTTCGACTTTAGCAATTCAAGGATGAGTAAATGATAATTAAATACATAACGTCATAATATAGCGAATAACGCAATAACTGTTGGATTAGTAAATACTTTCGTGGAAGGAATGGGTGCGTGAGATATGTTAGCTGAAACTTCTTAATTCGTTTTTGGAGGGTTATCGATAGTAAATAGTCTCACCTTCTGTACATTCGTCGTCTGTTCGTGCGCCTTGGGGAACAGTCGCTTGGGCACCAACTCGAGTACTACGAACGGATCGCTTAAGCCGTTTGGATCCAGCGGAATGACGTCGCGCGCTGACAACACCTCCACGCACAGCGAGTCGTGATTAAAGTACACTCTAGGAATCAATAAATATCGTATATTTATAAAAACCAATCAGATAGTTTCGTTGTAAATTCAATTATAGAGGTTACTGATCGGATAGAACGTAAAACTGAAACTTTAAATTTGATGTGTGGCAGCTGACAAGTCGTAGACTCGAAATAATTTTACTTTCCAGATTTTCAAATAATGAAAATGATACTAGGAACATATATTAATTGCTTGTAGCGCACACTAATTGTTTATGATATTAAAAATGACTACAAAAACACAAGAATCATAACTTTTATCTGACGAAACGTTTGAGAACCAATACATCTTTCTAGAAGATGGTGTCTTAAATTAAATATTTTTTTGTGTATTATTTAATTAATAAATATATACAGTGATTTTAAAGTCTGTTTTATTTTTTTGGTTAAAAAATGTACTTACAAGAAATAAAAGCTCAAAATGGTTTGTTTTGTCAATTGTTGAAGAGTTCATATAGTACATACGTGATATTGTGTGGTAGTAAAGAAATGCTGGGAACAATACATAAGATCGCAGCAATCATGGGTATTCTGCTATTAATGATTGAAGAGTTAAAATCTACCTCTCAAGATCTTGGTCAGATCCTTATAAATTATACCTTTGAAAAATGTGCATCTAAATAACGATTACCTCATTTGAATCTCATCGCATTGTTTGTGAAAAAATCACGGACATACAATCGTTCATTCTATACATTTATGACCTATACTCTTTTTTGAAGTCGATTAATAGAAATAATAGTACCTATAATAGATTATAGAAATTTATCAATCATAATCAAAATAACAAGATATTTCCATATTTCTCAGAATTCAATATTTACTCAAGAGTAACTTGAAGACGGTAGGAAGTCTTAAGAAAGTTGAAACTAAATACGAATAAAACTGGTCGACTGCAAATTGGTTCAAAAGTCGAGTAGTTTTTATCTCCGTGAGATCTAGTTCAAATGATTTATAAAAGTGATAAACATCTAGCAGGGTATGCGGCAATTTATTTTCAACAACAATTTTTATGATAGATGCAGTTTGCAGTTTTGCTAAAGCTGATTTTAAAGTTGTACTAAAAGTGCTTCTGTTCTTAAGACGCATCCATCAGTAATAGTGAGCCAAGAAAAATCATAGATGAGACATTTTATTTTTCAATATCTATTTATATACATATAAATGAATGTTTGTACGTTTGTTCTTTATGTGAAAACCTAAGCGGTTTTACAATAAATTTTCCATTTTAAATCAATATTGTCTGGGTCTGTCGGTTAAATATGTAAATTTCAACAGTTTTCTTTTTGTTTTGTAAGAAACCTAAAATAAACAAATTGAGCACAAAATGTAGTAATTTCATTATTCGAAGCAATAACTCAAATATAATCTGTAAAACACGTTAACAATATTTGTCTTACCAAGGAGACTTACATAAAGCCTTTGTGAAAACAGAAAAAAAACTTGTTATATAACAAACCAAAAGTAATAAAGAAAAGCTTGGATCACTTCTTGTTGCTATGGCTCAGTGGATTGTCAAACTTGTTTAAATTCTGCGAAGTGTACCTACCCTATCCAGGGCGATGAAGGAGAACATTTTCGGCATATTATGTGTAACATGGATACTAAGTCTTACAGCTAGAATATCCTATAGAATATTAGAGTTGAATTGACTATAAGATACATCTTCAGGAATGACAAGAATTAATATTTATTTCGAAATATATAGCCAAAAATATCACTTTTATTTAAAACAGGGAATTTAAATACTCACCGTACAAGTATGGAGCCATATCGCGAGGGCAGCGGTGTGCGAGCTTGTTCAGCTAGTCTGTCTGCGAGCCAGAGCTCCAATAGTTTCTCGGTGGGCGCCTGGTGATATTCCATCCTTTGTTCTACACGGAACCACTCAGCATTGTGCACCTCCGACATCGGGAGACCTAAATAGATATCGATTAACCATTGTTTACTAACTAAGCCTCTTACGACCTCCGCTGGAGAGTTCCTAACTTCACGTTCTAACTTTGTGATAATTTCAACTAGGTGTAGAATTAGTATAGGTTCCTACGTTAATTTTATATTTTATTTTGTTTTAAAATTCAACTGTAGGAGCGACACAAAATAAAACTGTAATCTTCTCAATCACCTGAATAAATTCCGTACCTTTTCCTTCCGCGTGGAAAAATTCGGCTAACAAGTCGAGTGCCTCTCTGAGCCTATGATGATAGACGCGCGGCCGTTCGGCACCGCCCGCGTCTGCTTGTGCCGACACTTCTTTGAGCACGCCGCTCCAGCACCCTGCTAATGCACGAATAAACGCACGCGGCAGCAGCCACGTGTTCAGAGATGACAGGTGCTGATCCAGAAACTCCAGTAGTGGAGTTATTGCCTAATGAGTTTAGAAATTGAAAGTCAGTTGACAGTTTTCAGTCATCCAGTGAGTTGTTTGGTACAACTGGACATAAGTTACCTGTGTTGTAGGCAGCGTGTCTGGGGACCATGCGAGATGGAATACGGCTTTCCTTAGCGGAGGGCGTGCGCGTGCGGCTAGAGGAGCAGCCGCGCGTGCGGCTCTTGCTTCCAGAGTGCCGAGCGCGCCGCGCACCAGCTGACGCGCGTTTTCGTCGTTCACGCTACAATATAGCCCTTTTGTAATCATGTTACTTAAAGGATATCGTTGTCTAAGAACATAACATATTTTTACGTTACTACTACAAGCACCAGGAAAAGAATACCCAAGTGTTATTTGGGTTTTGTAGTAAACAAAGAACCCTTATAGTATCGCCATATCCGTCTGTTCGTGGCTTACCTCAGAGACTCTTAGTACCTACAAGTTAAACGTCATTTGGTATGCAAAATGGAAAAATAATACTTCGACAAATTGATATTTTATTTCGTCTCTACGTCTACGTCGTATCTCTTGAATAGCTCCTTAAAATGTAGTGGATGAGACAAGACCATTTTCCGATTCAGGGATCTATTTATAAAATATTAAACTTTAAAGTGCTTATTTTAGAGTCAAGCCTTTCCCAGGGTCAGTTAAATATGTTAAAAAATCACTGCAATACTATAGGTAACGAAGTTAATAAAAAAAAAACACGGCTAAGTAACTTTATCGGTTACAGAATTGAAGTCGACCAACTAAAATGTAGCACGGAACCCTACATTGCGCGTGGCCCGACACGCAGATGGCCATGAGTAAGCGTGTGGAAAGTATAGAAACCTTATATGCAAGAACAATCGACTGATTTTTCTATCTCCCAAAAATAATGTTTAGCGTATAGTTTCAATGCAATGTTTTAACATATACGTATGTAAGTAATTATTTTTTAGTAGTGAGCACATTTGAAAGAAAGAAACAAGTTAGTTAATTAAAGTAATATAAAACAAATATTTCGTCATCTTAGAACTGTTGAATAAAATGTACGTCCAAACTTATTTATGAGATAATATTAAGCTTTGATTGAATAATGCTGATGTCAAATTAATTCCACTTAATTGAAAATGAAATGTTCATTAGCACGTATCATCAATTATGTCATGCGTCTGAAAATGTTGTAATCGAGATGTCAGTGCACAAATTGAAATGCAAACGTCGAAGTACAAACATGCGTGTTAACACAAAACAGTGTGCATTTCATCTGATAAACTATCCGGCATATTGATTTACATTGATCGTAATGTACTAACTTCTGATTGAGTTTGAAACTGAGATAGTTTTCAAGTCGTTTTAGTTTTAATTAAGATTTATAGGCAGCTGCGCGGTAAGTATTTATTTTACAACTTGTAAGTACTTGCTAAGGTAGGTACGTCGTAAAATGTGAAAAGATTTTCCACAGCAGTTCATTCGGGACAAGTTCGGCCATTAACATGAGGTGGCTATATCCCAGGGCGATTTGTTCTTAAGAACCACTAAAAGTTTGGAATGGCTGTGTGGCGCGTGAACCTGAATGCTTTGTGTACCTACAAACAAATTTTCAGGCTCAGGAACTTACATAAAACAATTTAGTTACAAAAACAACATTAGGAAACAATTTCTAGTTTAGTTAATGAACCTACCGCCTAATGTTTATTTGCTTGTTTGTTCATCCGCAATATAATACATACAAATTAGTTTAACATCTCAACACCTTAAGGGTGAAATAACATCTCCTACGACAGACTACACTGATATTATTTTCAGCTTCGCTGAAGACGATGTGCAGCTAAGCGTTTTATGTTCTATCAATCGCTGCATGACAATTTCTGTAACTTACACAAGATACGCCAAGTTAATGCTGATATAAGCTTTAAAACAGTGCTCTTAAGCGTTATATTTGTTTGTGTGGAATTCATGAAGTTTGCGCTTCACAGCGTGTCGTGTCGTGAGTGTAGAACGCGCAATATTCACGGTCCAGAGATTAGCTCGCACTTACATGTGTTCGTCGTCGTACTCGGCTAGAGAGCGGCGCACATATTCCAAGTTGTTCACGATCGTACATATTTCTTCTGTCGTTTTGTTTTGACCTGTCATAACACTTTGCGTAAGTATATAGGTAAGTGCTTTGCAGTACCTACTGCCTAGTTCGTAGATATTATGACAATAAAGTAATAAACACGAAGTGATCAATTATCCTCGTGAAATCGTGAAAGCTTGCACCACCACGCTCCATGGGCAAAATGGAAAGGTATTATTGGGGCACGTATAACTGGAAAACCTTTTGCGATTTAATGTGACTTTGAATTGCAGTAATTATATTTACAAAAAGAAATAATAACATTTTGCAAATTTTTATCTAAAACACTTAGCTACATTTTATGGTGATCGGCGTCGAAAATTATAAATAGGCGAAGACAAAACAGTTAATTATCATTTTCTTATGAAACAATTTTCTTTTTGTTTTTAATAGTTCTTCAAGAGCTTTATCCATAACAGTGGGCGTACTCTAGTTTCAATAAACGTGAAAAGAGCACACTAGTTTCAATTACGTGTGCCTTTAGTTCGAGAGTGTGTAACATTCGTGCGGGGTGGCTACGTACCGTAATTCTCGTAGTATCCTTGGTCGGCGAGCGCGCCATGCACTAGATCTGCGTAGTGCAGGGCGGTGGCACACGCGGCTTCCAGCAGTCGCACGCTGCCGCCTGCAGTGCACTCCTCCGCGCCGCCCACTGACCTCCACACCAGCCGCATGTGGTATAAGCTGCGATCACGCCATATTAATATTATACTGCTGACTTAATCTTGATCACAGCGGCTAATCTCAACAGAGACTAGCTAAGAATACAGGATTAATAGTCCTATCCTTATTTAACACAGGAATAACAATGACCGATTGACATACACACTACACATACACAATAGTACATAATGTAAACACTTGTTTGTGCCCCTTTGTCAAGTATGTACCTAGGTTAGTTTAGTAGGCACACAAGCTTTGAGCAGTGCCTTAAGGTATTTTAATAGCAATGAACGTACAAAAGTTTACTTATTATGTACAATGCTAAAGGCTCGAATAGGTTATAAATAGATAGATTATAATTTAATAAAGCATTATGGGTCTGTGCGATGGTCATAAAGATCTTTATGTTCATATCAAGTTCCTAAGCCAGCCGCAATACCATTTTATGACAGTGCATCAGCATTATCCTTTTAGAGATTGCAATTTTCATCACTATAAACATATAGGTACGCTATATATTTACTATTATGTTATAAATGCGAAAATAACGCGTCAGTCTGTTACGGTTTCACGGAAAAACTGAACAAATTTAGATGACACTTGTTATGGAGACATAGATACTGATTATCCGGGTGCGTGAAGTAGTTATCCAAGGATGAGAGGGAAGCCGCGGAAAACAACTTGTATAAAAATATGTAACGGTCGTGTATTTATACAGCAACTGTTGAATAAAATAAAACATGAAAGTGAAAAGTTACGAAAGGGCTCACCTCATGCACAAAAAGCTTATTTAAACAAGGGCACGGGCCGCCTTGTTCATTTTTAGCCAGATAACAGTGACAAAGTTAAATATGTGCCGAGCTGGACTTCAGTAGGTATCAACCCCACACTCGCGAGGTACTGAGTTAGCTAAATGGTATATTCCACTTTGTCTGTTACGGATAATTTTCTTAGAATTAACTGTTGAGAGCACTGAACTGTAAAGCAATAAGCTTCGTAGCGAGGCTTTTAAACATTTCCGCGAACACACTTTATGGTCTTATTCACGTAAATAGGTGCATGTATTGTTTGTTACAGCTAAAAGATATTTAAGTAGGTAGGTATTATATTGCTCCCATCAATCAAACGCCCATCAAGTATTGAATTTTACCACATACGAGTAAGTGCTTAAGTGCTTAACCTTGTCATGTTTCTCGACGGTGAGATTCAGGCAGGTTAGTTATTCATGAAAATATTGGTGTTGAAAGTAAATAAGTCAGGTAATAGGCGGGTACCTTTTTAATACCTAGCTCTTAAAAACGTTCGTGACCTGAAATCTGAGTAGGTGGAATCCGCTCACAGAATTTTCATATGAAATGTGACATGTTGGTGATTGGTATGTAGGTACCAATATACGATTGAATGAATCAAATCTACATTAGACTTACCACGCTGCAGTGTCAACTGACGATGTACTATGTTTAACGAGGTGCTCTCCTTCCACGGGTCTATCTGTAAATAATTATCTATGTTACCGGTTGAGCACAACACTATGGTGGTAAAAAATACGATAATAAGGAAAATGTACATTATCAAAAATGTTATAAACAAAATAAGAAATTGATTTGATTAGCGCCGTTGAATCCATAAAGCCGAATAAGCGCTTATTCAATAAAGTAATAACGAATCTTATGAATTCCGGTGACTGCCAGTCGAAGATTAATTAGGGATAAAACGTTTCACAATTGTAATTTTATATGGCTCTTATTAATTGGTAATTAACTTTGATATCGAATTTCTGTTCTAACGATGACTTATTTTGGAATTTAGATAAATACCCACAAACGTACAGCTAGGAGTAGTTTTAGAAAAATATCGCTATAATATTAAAGCGATATTTTTACACATGTTAAATAGCGTGTATATGATACAAAAATATTTTTACACTTATCGCTAAATAAGAAGAGGATAAACCATAATAAATAAATATTATGTTAACCCCTGAAAGTGACAAGATACTGAAATTGATATATTTTTTTTGGATTAATTATATTTTAAGGTATTTAATAACTAAATTGTTTACACGATACAACTTAGAAAAAAATATATTCTATTAATAAAAACTTAAAACTAATAAAAGGCGTTAAAAATTCCTCCTCATCGCGAGGTTTAAGAGGCTGGCGCATTGCCACGTATGGATTTAAAGAAAGTTTGGGCTTTTTTTACCATGTCCAAAAATGAGTGCCAAAATTATGTGGGGATATGATAACTTCTTAAATATATCATCTATACGTACCTATATTTACAAGCAGTCCTTTATTTGTCTCGGTCCAATAAAACGTTTCGTGTTACGGCACAGTTAGAATTCGATGTTTATCTAAATGGCCGGCCGCCCTAACGCGGGGTGTGAACCTTCGCCTTTTGCCTACACAACAATTATACTGTCTCTTTTGAAAACCAGTTTTTATACATCGCCGCGTAATAGTATCTTTGATATCATAGATAAGTTAAACCCACGTGAATTTCGATTGTAGAATGTCTGGAGAGGCACATTTAATTCATTTACCTTGACGGCAATAAAATTGTTAATTGCGGGTTTAATTTTATTATAACTGTATAATTTAAAACTATCACACATAGTTAACGTGTAAGTTAGAAGTTGTCAAGCAATTAGCTATTAAAAGTTTATACACGCGTTTCGAGAGTTTATCATATTAATAAAGCATTGATAATACCCGTTGTAATATAAATCAGATTTTAGAGGAAAATTCTGTTTTCAAAAACTGAAAAGGTTTTTAAGTGGATCTTAAATTAAGCCGTAATAACTTGAAAACCTAATTGAAATATACCTAGTGCGAAAAGCTTAATACATGGTTTTTTATTATTATTTTGGAGCTCCTTCTTTCACCACACTGTCGTACTAAGATCTCGTAGACATTTCTAAAATGAATATGACACAAGTAATGCCACAAATTGCAAATAAGAGATAACGTTAAAACTTACCAAGTTCGACGGCTGCTCGAACTCTTTGCAGCGCCATAGTTTTGGTGACGGCGAGCCACCGATCGATCAGCGGCTCGAACCACCTGCGACCAAAACAATATACGTAACAATGTTTTAGAGAAGTCGTCGAGTAGGTATTGCTATCATCAACCATGTTTACGCTTTGCTGCTAATTACCACTAATTACCAAGTTGCGCAACGTGAACAGTGCGAGTAGGTACTCCTTAACTTAATCCGCTCAGCTTTGATAAGACTTGTTAATTAACAAGACTTATAAGACTGTGTTTAAACAAAAACTTATAGTTTGAGTTTTGAATTGTAAAATGGAATATAATACGAATTATACGAGTTATAGGGCCTGGTAAAACATGTAGAGATTTCGCAATAATACTACGAACTACTCATCAAAGATAGTTATTTTTTCATCTTTATCTATATGTGTTTATATATACGAAAATGCGCAGATCAAGCCCTTTCAAAAGTCGTCGTGGCCGAGTGGTTTAGGCACCTGCCTCTCGTGTACTAGTGTGCGGGTTCGAAACCTGGCAAGTACCAATGTGACTTTTCTGAAGTCATATTATTATGTTCTTTCTAAGTACATATATCTTAGACACTACTGACTAACGGTGAAGCAAAACATCGTGAGGAAACCTGGACTTAAGTCTGAAATCGCCAATCCGCCTTGAGCAAGCGTGGTGATCAACGCTCATGCCTTCTCTATATGAGAAGAGGCCTGTGCCCAGCAGTGGGACAATATATAGGCTGATGATAATGATGATGATGAAGCCCTTTCATGATATGATACCCCCCACATGACTTAGTAACTATTCATTAAATTTTAAAGCTACGCATCTCCCCAGCAAATTAGTATCTAATTCTCCCGACTTTTTTCATTTAAAAATATAGCATAATTTTAAGTCGGTAGCATTATTAATATCCTGAAATAATCAGCTGTAACAGATGGATACACTGTCTGATAGATAGACAAAATGAAACCTTTGTAGTTTCTTTTTACCATTTTGGTTCGGAATCCAAAAAAGGGTTGAGATTTTGCTTTCCGAATTTGAAAAAGAAAAGAAGAATTTTGGGTAGATTTTACTTGGTAAAAATAATCACCAAGAGACCCACTTTTGTCACTTGTAAGTTATAGAATTATAAGGTACCTACAATAGAACAACTGTAATATACCTATAAATGAGAATCATCTCCCGATTGAGGTTAATGTCATCAAAATCGGTTTATCAAATCAAAAAATCCAATTTCGTTTGGAAATGGCTGCCTTTTATCACTGTGTCGGATTTTAATCAATCATTTGTCAGTGACAATCTGCGTGCCGGCAAACTAGCCGGAAAACGGATTTTGGTCGACGGTCCATTCATACGCAGCGTGACAGATCAGAGGAGATCCTATTACCGTGAATCTATTAGCTGTTGCAGGATATTCCACAGCGTAACGAAGTTTGTCAGCTCAATATATAGAACAATAGGATACTACGAATCCTTGTGTTATTCGGGAAAGTTATCTACACTGGTCTACACTCGGAAGCATCGAATACGAGTTACTAACAAAATTATTGTCACTCTATGGAATATATTTTTTCATTTCACTGACTACATGGCGCTTGGTGTTGACTGGAGTAGAGTATAATTATGTACTTGATTTTCGACGGTTCAGTTTCATTCACTCTTCAGAAAGATCGCAAACTACCTACTGTAAAATATAAGTTTTCAAAGAATAAGATATTTTTACTTATATGAGTTAATAGGTTTTATTCACAATTTAGATTTTCCAACTGACCCGGATTTATTGCTCCCAAGTGTATATGTCTCAAACATTTATAGGTATGCAAGCTCGGACATGCATGCAGTAACCGTTCGCGTGACGGGAAGCTTCCCTTGTTATCTAGCTACGTCGTATATATTTCTGAAAATAGGCTGCAATATTGCTGAAACATTTTTACACTAAAATTAGAATTTGTCTCTGGAATAATTTCCTGAAAGGCACTTAACCACAATCTCTGAGCATTTGTGATTTCACTAATAACTTAAATGGTAAGTTCTTAACTCAATGAAGTTCTGGCCACTGGTGTCAAGGCTGGCAATTCATAACAAGACATAGGAAATGAAATAAAGTATACATTTCAGGAATTGACCGGGAAATCTGGAAATACAATATGGAGGTAAATACATGTCTAGTGTCGCTCGCCCTATTTCTTTGATTTATTTTCCTATAATTTCTCTGCTGATTTAGAAGAATTCTGGTAGGTAAATTAAAATGTATCTTATCTCGGATACTCACAGGTAAGCATCGAGCAGCTGCGGCGGCGGGTCGTGCGGTGCATGGGGATGCGTCTGTGGCTGCGGCGCGACGGACGCGGCCGCGCACAGCTCGCGGACCGCCGACAACACCTCAAATGGTAGCGTCTTCGCTATCGTCACCAGGCACACTGACAGAACACATGGTAAACTTTAACTTTTAGGAGTTTCGATCGCCCGTTCCTGTTGGTGAGGTGTACCTCAAACTCTTATAGGATCACTTTGCTGTCCTAGCACAAATAAAGGAAAAAATCTAAAACTTCGAGTTTGTAGTTTTACATCATAAAAAAGCGGAAGAAAGTGGGGGCTCCACAATCCAAACTAAACTCTACATAGTGTGAGGTAACCTACAAAGATCTTCCTTTGGGTGTAATCTTAACTATTATAAATGTATGAAACCCTGGTAGCCGTTATAGAGGAGCAGAAAATTTTAAACAGAAAAGACTTAGGGACGCCATTTGACATTTATAAATGTAACACTCGCCGCATATTCGACATCAAATGCATTATAATTTTTTATTATAATCATTCTAATCTGTTATGAAATATCGCTTGGCAAGTATGCATTTCCCGCTCCGTACCTAATAGGCACTTGGCTTGACTCTAAATTAGAATCTAAATATAGATAAGTTAAATAATTATAGCGGCGACATTGACCTTTATGAAGTTTTGCATCTTTTACTGACCTTTAGGAATGTATATTTATAGTGGTCAGTTTTATTTGGATACGTTTTACATGGAAATATTGTACATATTTCAGACTTTTTGGTATAGAGTACAGAGTTAGTGCGGGGGAATTTGCGACTACCGTACCGTTGCTATTTGAATAGGTCAGTGAAGTGACGCGCGATATTTTTTTGTGAAAAACAAATTCATTGACTTGCTCAGAGCGGCATTCGGCACTCGAGGTTCGTAGATACAAAAGGCTAAACCGAAGGAGTTTTATTTACTTCTTTTAGTCTAGTTAACTACATACGTACTAATGGCGAAAAATCTAGATTATTAAAAATGAAATATGCTAATGCTAAAAGGCGTTGTGTGACATATTGCTTTCAGTAAATACTTCTGCGAATGGTTACTAAAGTAGTTCCTGATGTATATTTTCATTTGACATCTTAGTTTGTTAACTAGATAAAATAAGGAAAAATACTTCTATAGATTGAACTTGGATATAGTCTTGGATCGTTAATTTGAAATAAAGAAAGCTCTGTAAGCGATAGGTAAGTATATAAAATTAAGCTTATGATACGTACATACCCAGTATGTATCAGAAATAGTAGAATAAGTACGTATATATCTTACCACCGTTCCCTTGTTCGTCATACATCGGCTCTTCGACGACGCCACACCAGCCCTCGATTACCCAATGCTCTACGCACTGTCTCACATCCTCTGAGAGCTATAAAACAATTAATACATTGTAATTCATCCGGAATATAATCTCATCCATGAGGTATTTCCAAACTGATCCGTGTACCAAATGAATTTGTAAGTAGGTTTCTCTGGGAAGTTCGGCTTTTCGTAGAAAATTAACGTTCTAAAACATTTATTTAGTTTCCAATATATATTTATTAACACTTCCCCATTTTAATTTCAACCCCTACTATGTTCAATTAACAGATACAGACAGCAAGAATGATGATAGCATTGCAACCTTAAACCCTGTGCATGTTTAAATTAGTTGGTATATTACGGATGAGAGATCGTATCCCTATCCCTCTATCAGACAATTACGAGGTATAGTAGTTGAAGGACTAGCAAACATATTTATTTCTGCAAGTTCTGCATTGTCCTTAAATGACCCGGTTCGCATTGTTACTGAAATATGCACCGGATAATGAAGCTAAATATATAGTTGGTGGGAATAAAGCATGGAATGCACCACCCGCGTTGCATACGGTTCATGAGAACCACCAGTTGTGTATCCTTGGACATTAAGCTGCACTGACTACTTGTATTTATTACTGCCAAGTCGCAGCAGGAAGGCTATGGATATTAATAAAGTAGCGTTCAACTATGAATCTATAAAAAAAAACTGTTTTTTTCTGAAAAATGAAAAAAACTGATTTTTTTACTTTTTCTCTAAAATTCACACAAAATACAGGACACCTGAAACATTGGATTGAGAGATACTTAGTAAGTCCACTTACCATTTTGTCTATCTGTGTGAAAACTATGCTGAAGTATGGAACATTATTAGTCCTGCAACAATAGGTAAGGCACATGAGTTTTCTATCAACAAACATATGAAGCATAAATCACTTGCCAATCGTAAATAGGACACGAACTTAATTTTACGAATTACCTTCGGTGAAAACATCGATAAATTTCAGCCAAATGAAACTCCTTTCCTTTAATCCACGATAGTAAATCACGATTAAATCTTGATTGCGTCAATTTACCAGGAAAATTTTGACAAATTCGGCTCAAGAGTCCTCCATGGGGAGCGATTACTTGGATCTTAGGCAAGGCTTTGGTTCCGGTTGTTAGCCTTTGAGCCGCAATTAGACTCGAGAATATTAGTCGGCAGGAAAGAGTGTACGAGATAGCAGAATTAAAGCACTTAGCTAAAGTTAATGTAAAGATTAATTTGTTACGTTATGTGATAAAAATATTGTGTTATTTATAAAATGAAATAATGTTTTACTATAGTTTATAATTTGATTAACTTTTATTAATTATAATGTTTATGTTGGCAAATTCGTGATCACTAAATGATTAAAACTAAATAATAATTCCACGTTAACAAGAATTGTTAAACTTACGTTTCAAACAAGGGGTGATAGTAGGTGAGTCCCTGCTGCAGGTCGATTTGTATGAGGGTGATGAGGTTGACGAGGTCTTCTCCTCGTTCCGAATGCGTGTCCTGGCCGCATAGAGCCTCGTACCACTCGGATGTGCCTTTGCGGAGAGCGCTAACTATCTCGCTCCTATTGTCAACAGTTATTGTAGGGTTATCAGTCAGGTGACGGCCTTTGTGTTCTGAACTCAATACGTGTGGCACACGCGCCTACTGTATTCTAATACTACAATAGATGCGTATTGCCACTAGAAGGATTTTTTTGCTAAGCTCCTACCATTAGGATTCGTTTTAGCCCTCAGCTTGTAGAACAAATGTTAATCATTGTGTAACAAACGTCTATTTTTGGAATCAACAATACTAAACTATGTACGAATGTTTCTGTACCTACTTGTCTCTCCTAAATCTCAATCTTGCACAATTCACAAAACCTTCTTAAAAAGTCTAATCTGGCCGCCACTTCACCACAGTTTCATTTTCGCAGCTACTTAAAGTCCCCATTTGCAAAGGCAATTATTTAGAAAATGCTGTGCTAGATCCTTTCCCCCCAACTCATTTGAGGAGGGCGAAAAGCTGACTTTAATCTCGCGAAAAATACTCTGAGAACTATGAAGCCGCGCTGTCTCCTCCGAATAATTTAGGTACGCTTTTCTGATGCTTGTGTCCAAAGTTTTTCGTAGCATATAATTGCGTAGTTACATTTATATTCTGAGATAAATGTTTATAATTGACATAAACTGTTCAGTGGAAATTTAATTTCATTGTTCATTTAGTTGAGGTTAAAAATACGTAATGGATTAGGCGTATCCTTATTCTATAATGTAGGAAACATACTAATATTAAATAAAAATATTTTCTCATAAACAACCATGATGTTCTTAAGAGAAATCCTATTGAATGAAAATGTTCAACTTACCTTATTTCTTTATTAAACGGGCAGCATCGCCAGAAAGCCTTCATTTGTGATAGCTGACTCAAGCATCGCAGTAGATATTCCAACCTGGAGATAATAACTCAATTTAAAGTTGCCGGATCCATTTCAATAATGTTACCATCCTACGGAGAATAGTATCGATATAAAACATTAGATATAATGAATACTGTCTGTATATAGCACTAGTTTTTTTAGTAATGGTAAATCATCAAATGGCTCCTCTCGCTGTGGGCAGAGCGGGAGAAAGTGTCAGACTATTATTGACACATTCATGTTTCTTCCATTACGCTCTTTACGTTCCAGGGCCGCGGCAACTATTTTGAGCAATCCCGCAGGCCGTGATATATAGCACTAAATAAGTTACGTCAAATGTCACGAAAGATAACAATTAATTCGTTCTTTTTATTTTGAGAGTTTGAAAGTCCATATAATCAAAATTAACCATAAATCTACAACTGAACTGAAAAAAACTAAAATTACGAACCACCCATTTACAACTAATAGAAAGTCCATTAAATAGCTATTCTCAGTATATTTTTTGTAAAACGTTGCTTTCTTAGACTCCGCATTTGAAAGAATATAATAAAGAGAAGAAATATTGTCTGTGCTTGAAGTAGGTAATCTTGGAAGTGCCCACTCAACCTAATTGGATATTTTTTTCACTTTGGATAACTTATTTTCTCAGTCATGGATCAAAAAGCGATGATCACAAACAAAGGTGAAGAGGACAGAATAAATTGCTCATTTGTTACGGTTTTATCACATAATGTGATGTACTATGTATTTAAAGGTTATTTTGCCGCAATAACGCGTAAAATAAAAATGGTTGTTAGTGTACATAAATAATAAGAAATCTTATGACAATCAGCAAGTAACGTAGTCTAGTCTACTGTATTGCCTTTCAGTTCCACATTAATCACATAACCACACAACTAGCAATATATTAATCTATGTTTCATTATAACATTCATGCTGTATCTATAATTAAGAGGTACAGGTTGGTACTCAAAATATTTCAGTAATGTATGTTTTGTTGAATATGAAATGTATACACAGGTACTAGTGCGATGTTGTTAATAATCCGAGTGACATTTTATCGTGTTTAGATTTTCCTGCGGCTTGAGTCCGACTCCACTCGTAGTCGTTGTTTACATGTTCCGATCAATTATTATTCCAACACCCTAAAGATTACACGGGTAGATTTCATTGTAAACTTGTCAGAACATAGTATTTATTTTGTTTACTTACTTCTAAGGTTTGTGTTGCACGCAATACTTGACAGGTTATCAAGTCTAAACCGGGTATTAGGAAATAGGTTAAGCTTATATTAAGACTAGTTTAGTAGTTTAGTTTTTTTTCACAATAAAACTGTAATTTGTTAAATTATTGAAATGTTTTTGAGCGACCCGTCAGCTACCAAAATTCGAAGACAGTAGGACGTAGGTACTACGTAAAACTTAAAATGCGTCATTATAATGGATGTTTACTTTTAAAGCGTATCAATGGAGTTTATTGCCGGTCCTTCCCCACAGATTTGGAATCAAATGCAACAATTTCAAGTTGAAATGGATTTAAAATAATTACTTTTAACAAATTTATTATTCCAATTTTATTACTTTTACCCGTGTGACGACGAACAAAGACTAATAAAACATTAGAAAATTAAATGCATTAAATATTATATTAATATTCTACCTACTTGAAGCATACATTCAGTGGATATAAATTTTGTTCATAGTGTTGGATATCAAAGCACGGTCGGAATAAAAGGTTTTATCTAGACAGATGCCACGTACAAAAGTAAATCGAATCTCGTGCGTGTAAGAGCTCGCTTTGAGCGGCTAAATAGGAATGGAAAGTACCTACCTACTATTCAATTCCAATATAGACTTAATAAAGTTTTGCTCTACAGAGATGTTTTGAAAATAAACCGTAGATAGTGTTACACAGTAGTTTGCTACTTTTATTACGCAGATCTTTGCGATTGTTACTATCCAGGTGCTCATGAAATTGAAATCAGTACTTAAGTGCATGAAGCAAAGAAAAAACAGGTTAATGATCGTTTTTAAAACAGTACATAGGTAATGTTAATTCATCAGTATAATGCGTACTCAGTATATAATTTTAAGTAACTAACTTGTTGATGCTGTACTGGTGCAGTACTGGATACAGGTCCCGGTGTAGACGCAGCTGATGCAGCGCTCGGTCTACATACTCGCCGAAGCAGTCCGCGAGCCAGCGTTCCTCGTCGCGAGACGCTCCCGAGCCCGAATCTCCGCTGCCGCTGCCCGATATCGCTTCACAGGCACACCATGCGCGCTCTAACTCGATCAGCAACTTGTGCATGTACCTTTAGCAAAGATAGTATATTACTTAAGAAATGCTCATAATAAGGAGGACTCGGGTACATAATACATTAATACTTACTTAGGATCAAGAGGAGCATCAGCGTTGAGTCGGCATGCTGCTGCAAAACGGGCAATAGCTGCCTGAAGCGCGCTGAGGTCGCCTTGTATAGCATGTTGGTGTAACAAGGTCTGCGCAGCGCCGCACAGGTCTCCGTCCCACGGGGGCTGGGGGGTGGCGGCGCTGGGCTCGGGCTCGCCCGCAGCCGCGGCTGCTGCGGCGGCGGCAGCGGCAGCTGCAGCGGCAGCGCGTTGTAGCTCCACCTCATGAGCCAGCAGCACGCCGAAAAGGCGCTCGTGTTGACGCACCTTTCCCAAATGGAGGAAGTAATTCAACACACCTTTTTATATCAAGGATTATCTTAAAATGGGTAGCCGTCCAGGGGCGTAGCAGGCGTTTTCAAAGCAAAAGTTTCATTGTACTCATACTACTTACACTTATACCTACCATATAATGTCATGGTACGTACGGGAAAAGAATGAGAAGTAATTGTGTGTTATTGAATGTAGTTCACACTTCATACTATCATAAAACGTTTTTAAATAAAATCATCTACGATATATATTTGTAATTTTAGACACGTTTCAGTTAGCTCATTACGAAGTAAAAATTTGTTCAAATATAAAACGCGGAATGTCTGTCTGTTTGACTCGCCTCTGTTTCTTAAGACCGGCTGATAAGACCTTTTTCATTTACAAAAAGATCAATGATATAAATAAAGCTTAAAGCCTAAATAATGAAACGGGAATGTTAGAATTTTTTGAAGCTTACAAAAGCCAGTTCCGCTGACTGAGTCACACTGAAAAAGCACCTATGAGGAATAAATTGGATTTATCGTGTAATCGCAATTTCGCTTCAGTCACTCGCTCAGTTGATTACGCGGGGCTAAAAGAGAGATTCAGTCAATGAATACTTTGAATACGTTATCGAGATACTGGAGAATTCTTTAGACGTGGTGACTGGAGAGAGATTCTTAAATGTTTTATTATTAGCTAATTTGTTGATATAGGACTGGGTATAACAAAATGTCTAGAATGCTCTCAACTCAGTGTATATTACTATTGATTATTTTTTGTTTTAGTTTTTCGTAAAAATGAATGAATAGCGTTTCACTGTTTATTTATGACAACGTATTGGAAGCACATGTGGCACTTGTGGCTACGTTGTCATAGAAATATGAGACAGTAAACTTATATGTACATGAGTGCGAATTATTATAAAAATATCTATGTATTTCAAACAAAAGCTACGATCTTTAAAATGAGGACCAAATATAATCCCTTGCTATTAATAACTTGACATTGTAGCTGATAAATCTATATCGGTTATGGGTTGTTAAGCAAATAAAAGAGGCAATATGAGCCAAAATAACAACATGGGCGATGGAGCGTGGTCGACACGCGGCTCGGCTCTGACGATAGCGCTATATTTGCTGCTACACAAAGCCGGGCTATACACATATGTATACATCAATTTCATATATCAACTAATGGTTCGGTGAAAAAGCCAATAAAAGGTTTTATGGACGGTGCAGTGACTACGTGGATCAGCAATATTATGAATAGATATGTAAGTCTTTAATCTGCGTTAAAACTATTATCTCTATTATTTATCTCTTAAGCTGACTAAGATAACATCTCCAGCGATATTAAGAAGCCCCCGTTATTAATATCGGAAGCAGTGAAGTATTAAATCAGACTAAACGAAGCAAGAAGGAAATCACGTCATTGAATTGTACTGTTCCACTCGGACGGAAAAGTGCTTTGGTTTTCGATTTCACGTTTGTTTGGACCTACGCATAGAGTATAATGGTCTACTAAATAAGGTTTGTTTGTTTCATTTGATCAAACGTTCTATCAACATTTATGTTTATTGAAAACATTACTTTGATTATTCACTTAGTAAACTAGCGACGAATTTGTACACATGATTGCTGAAATTTCTCAGATAAAGTTAGCTTACTTTTATTTTAGTAGATGTTTATTTGTTCGAGCGCGAGCGGACAAGTCCGTGAATAAATCAATGTGCAAATGAGGAACAGAGTAGTTGCAGATCGTGCAGATGCGATGTCCGTATCTACTGTTGTCAAGGGAGAAATCTATTACGTACATTATAATTGTGTATACTTATCTCTTGCTATTTCTCTCATTGATATAAGTATATTTCTCTTGATAATTTCCAAGATGTTCAATTTGGTATAACACTATAATAGAGCACCCTAAAGGGTTGTCGTTGCCAAATTATAAATATTTGAGAACAATAAGCATGTATTGTATAAAAATTAACACAGCAGAGGAACAAAAATGTAGAGGAAAAAAACAAATATCAGCATATTGTCACAATACATAAAAATGGACGCAAAAACCTCCGAAACGCTGGTATTGACACTTTATTGTTACCTGTTGCCAGTTGTCGTCATCGTGACGGCCTGCCTCCCTTGCCGACAGCCACAGTCTCAGGCGGATGCGGCCTTGCACTGACGAGCGCTGGGAGCGGGCCTCTAGCTTGTACCATGCCTCTACGCCTGTCGACGGGATCTCGCGGAGTGGGATGTTCACACAACCTGCACAAGGATTAAAAATATATCTCTACCTTTAGCTAATAGGCGTCTACTGCTAGACATAGGCCACTCCCCGAAGTATAGCCACAACGATAACAAATAAACATGCTTTTATTTCACAATTATAAATAGATTATACTACTTTAAGGAATCATAAATATCGGAATGACACATTATTATGACCGTGATAGGTATGTAGTTACCTATAGTATACCTACTCACATAAAAAATATTGCAAGTTGATTAATCTTATTTTAAAGTCAAAGTAAGTTAGCGAAAAAGTAATAAGTCTAGTAAGAAGGTATGAACAGTGCGATCAAACAAGTCGTATTTTTAAATCTTATTTGTTTACGAAGTTATGTTTCCATTTAAAAGTTGTGAATTTGAAACATTTTCATTTATCAAAATATTTGTGTTTATCTTCTACAGTAGGTACGGTACAGGTACTCTGTGATATTTGTTGTGGAAATTTACTTTCTGCAACGGTCCATAAGCCGATTACGTTTACAAAATAAATGGAAATTAAATTGATGCATCCATATTATAAAGCTTTGTTTCGCTCTCTGATAATATTTTACCTGACACACTTTATGCCTTATTGTTAAAGCGATATTAATTTAGTAAAATCAATATCGATCCATTATTTGAATGCCATTATGTTACATAAATGTTCGTGCTAGGTGAAAACCTTATGAAAAATGCAGAACGTTCGACCTTCTTTTATTGCATGCCTACTGCATATGCTCTAGTTAGTTACACTAAAACTTTTTAATTTGCCCTCGATGAACAAATATCGTCACTTAAAAAATCATAATTTATTTTTACCCGACTGCCGAGGGTAATTTTTTCAGGTTCCTTGGCCGATAGTACGACTGCTAAGCCTAAACCATTGAACATAGTACTCAAAACTCAGTTTACGTATCAATTTTATAGTACCTACGTGTAACTCAGTTTGAGGTAAGGTTTTGATGGGCTTTTTTACCATTCATTACAAAATGCGGTAAGATACAAGATCTTTACCTGACAGAATGATAATGTTGGTGCTACCTCCTATATTTGTTAAAAATACAAGTTTTTAATAACACCTAGACTGATGTTTTTTGTTCTATTTGTCCAATCATAGTCATGTCAATTTCATCATATTCGATATTCGATGAGTTCACATTTCACCTCTAAGCCATAAAGTGATTTGAATGTGACAACATTGTAAACCGGGATTTTGAAACTCCGGACTGCCGTTTTGTTTGTCATCGCTATGTGTGCCATTTTGATTGTTAGAGGGTACCTTGTTACAACGTGTCAGAATTAAAAACAATCAGGTCTTCATTCTGGTAGGATTATTATTACTTATCAGGATAGGGTATAACTTTATTTTAAGATATTGCCTATTCTACATCATCAACAATTTCTACTTCTATCTCTCACTCCATCTAGCTCCACACGTTGGCCCCAATACTGTTCGTGTGGATCGAAAAATTATCATTGGCATTTATTCTTTAAAACATATAAAAATACAACACTAGCCTGATTATTTTCTCACTGTAGGGAAAAACGTTTACTCATTATGGGAAAGAGTTACGACTATATATTTAAAAAAAAGACATAACCTGCAGTATACGTGAAGTACACTTTCAGTACGCTATTTATCGATTCTCATCAACGCGTGTCCAGCACTTGACGTCAAAGGGATGACGATACCACAAGAGCAATGCAATGTTATCAGATTACCTTCACTACCATAAACAGATTTATGTGAAATGAGTGCGTGAGTGGATATAACGTTGTTCAAACATTGACATTGGCGAACGTGATGCTAGGTTTCATCTGCCACTCCCACCACTGCCACTTCGATTTGACCTATGTCGCCCGAAATGAAAGCGCTTTTGCACCTCTCATTTGAAATATTCAGATTGTACCCACATTCATTATTTGCTTTATCGTGGTATTAATACGTCTGTACAACCTATTGCGTGTTGTCTATCCATAAAATTTGTAATTTGTCAACTAACTGCTTGGGTATCCATGTAAAGCATTTTACGGTTCAATGAATATTGTAATTTCTATGATTAATGTGGAACTCTGTGTTAGACGCAATGGCCCATTAAATGCTTTCAATTTTTCATCAACTATAACTTATTATTTATGTCACCAACCCACCCCCTTACTCTTTCCTACCTATCCCCTTTCTGCAAGAACTAACATAATTTTTGTTTATGAAAAAAAAAATTGTTTTAGGTTAGCTCCCATTCAGGTAAATTGGGGATGAATATTTTTTTTACTCGCGTAGGCCTTCCTGTGGAGTAACATTAGATAGGTCTTTCAAAAATATGATAGGTGTGCATAGACCATTTTTCGGTTAAGGGAGCCATTTGCGAAATATCTAGCTTTTCAGTGCAAAGTTTTTGCTTGATATGATCATCCCCTCCCCTCTAACTTTTGAATGGCTCTCTCTAGAAATGTGAAAAGATGTAGCACATGTAATGAACTTAAAAGGAAAACTATCACGGCTAAGTAGGCTTAACCGGTTACAGAGTTATAGTCTACTAACTAAGACCTACTCCGGAACCCTATTGCGCGTACTCCGACATCCACATAGCCAGTTTTTAGGGTTCCGTAGTCCGACAAGGAACCCTTATAGTTTCGTCATGTCCGTCTGTCTGTCTGTCCGCGGCATAGCTCCGAGGTTCTTGATACTAGAAAGCTGGTATGGATATGTATATTAATCACGCCGAGAAAAAGGTAAACTAAAATTTAGAAAAATATTTTTTTTAGGGTAGCTCCCAAACACGTGAAGTGGGGATGAATATTTTTTTTCTCGCGTACCCCTTTGTGTGGGGTATCGTTAGATAGGCCTTTCAAAAATATTATGGGTGTGTCTAGATCATTTTTCGCCAAAGTGAGCCATTTGCAAAATATTTAGCTTTTGAGTGCAAATTTTTGTTAGATACGAGCAACCCCCCTCCCCCCTAACTTTTGAATGGCTGTACCTAGAAATGTGAAAAAAATCACAGACGTAGCACATGTAATGAACTTACAAGGAAAACTATTACGGCTAAGTAGGCTTAACCGGTTACAGAGTCGACTAACTAACTCCTACTATGGAACCCACTGCGCGTGGCCCGACACGCGCTTGGCCAGTTTTTGAGATTCGGGCAGGTAATTGTCCGTATATTGGTGGATGATAGAAATGTGATTTAAATATAATTTTCATTTGATTTAAATTCGTTTCATTTCATGGCAAATCTAATAACTGAAAGACACTAAGTTACATTATAGATACTTACATAATTAAATATGTCCTTAATTTAGGCTTGCGAAACCTAGTACCTGTCTAGAATGATCGAATGATATATATATCAAGTGTAAAGCATATTTAATTATGTTCGTATCAGCTGCCTCATCACACATGTTCATTAGGTTTTCTATCAGTTATAATTAATCCATTAGTGTTGTTCATCAATCTCTGTTACGTTCCATTATTTTATGTAGATTTATGTTCGGTTTCTTTTCTTTCTGGCTTGAGTATGTTATTTGTATATTACATCTACATTTTGTTTATGAAGCCATGGATGCATAATGATATTATTATGTGTTGTACAATGATATGAGATCGCAGTGTTAAATATTGAAATTGTGTTGTTCATTCTGACATATTATCTTATCAGAATGAACACCGACCCGAATCTTTTTAGAAAAGGCTTGGTGGGAAGATGATGATGTGTGAATAGGATGAAGGTAACCATTTCACAAGTTATAGAACTTGTGAAATGGTTACCTTATAATTTAATATAATTTAATTCTTTCAGGATATTTTCTAAAACCAAATTCAATTGTTTAACGTAGTTGACTTATAAGACATTAAAACTCTTTTCTTTGACTTTATCATTGCTGAGTGTATATTGTAATTGCCTGAGTGAATGTTAAAATAAACACGATCTGAGCATAAAGTACAGTACAGTACTAAGTAAACTTAGGTTAGATGAGTTCGCGTGTAAGAGTTCTTGGGTCCTGGGAAAACTTTGCAACTCGTACCATGTACGCACTAGTAGGTACACAACAAAACAAATAAAGAACTTATATGTTTGGCTTTTGTTTTTAAAGCATCTTTGCTTCAGTGGATAACGACTATGATCTCGATGTTCGTTGCATTTTTGCGACCACTGACGTCCTATTCCTAATATTATAAACTAGCTTCTGCCACAATTTCATTGGCGTATAATAGTGGTGCTCCGCTCCTTTTGGTCTTACCGTGATGATATATAGCCTATAGCCTTCCCCGATAATTTCTGAGTGTAGCGCGTCAAGCAAACAAACAAACCCTTCAGCTTTATATAGATATTAGTATAAATGCTGATGACATTTCGTACGGAGTTAAATGGGACTGAAGACGGTTATGAGTTTATACGGGTGCGTTACGTAGTTTTTCAGGACGCAAGTGAACCCGCGGGAAACAGCTAGTAATTTCATAAATTACAAGCACGACGTAAAATATAGGTAGGTACTATAGCTGATGTGTTGTAGCTAGCGTGGTACGTGTTCGTAAAGGATTATATGCGGATCCCGGAACCGAAGCAAGATATCCACATAATTACGTATGTTGAATCCGCGGTTAACCACGGTTGTATAGGTAGTAGTGTTAATATATTCAGTTCAAAGGATATGTTACAGTTGGAAAGATTGTTTGTCCCTGTATAGCGGACTAAAGTAGGAAGTACCTATTTGTAATCGTACATAACATTGATCATCATGATATTTTAGGTGTAGATTTATATTATACATCGTTCTGTAATGTTATTGCAACAGTTCTCTCTGTCACACAGAGTAACATAGAACATAAATAACACGGAGTAATATTCAAAAAAAAATCACTAAATAGACGAAAAGGACATTATTATGGTTCTTAAGTTATAGGTGATAAGTCTCGCGAATAACTCGAATCCTGAAAGAACACCTTCGTGCACCCGTATAAAATCTCCTATATACTTCCTCAGACTTTAATCTACCTTCATATCAGATTCCATTTAAATAGGTTCAACCGTTTTACTGTGAGTAAACACTGTGTCTGAGAGCACACCTTCAATAACTTTACACATTTGAAATAATACCTACGGAAAAACTATTGTTTCAACTTTCAAACCTATTTGCAGAAAAATTACAAAACGACTACAACTTATACTTTGTTCTAACTAGGTACCTACTTTCGTACAATCCGGCCGGATTCGAAAATAAAAAAATACCTTATAAGCCCGAGGCATCCAATACCTGTAAGCCTTTCAAATATTTGCACTGTGTGGAAATCGAAACCGAGCGATAAATGCGTGCCGTCAGATATAACATTTTAAATATCAAACATATCTATACCCCCTTGGTAGGTATTTAAAGATGATACACCAGTTAGTTTTTCTGGTGATTTTGTTACACTTGGCAAGCTTTATAATGTTTTATGGATTTTATCGATAGTGTTGAATTGCTAACAAACTATATAGCCCCTGACAAGTGTACCAACAATTATTTTATCATTGAAGATAAACATGAATAAAAAACAGTATATTCTATATAAATAATATAATACCTGTTCCTTAAGTTTTTGTTCTTATAATTTTGCTACACCACTCTACTTCAGCAGAGCGCGTCAAGCGTTGCAAATTGACGCCAAATCGATTTAAAATTAAATGTTAGTTAGTAACTAACTCAATTTACGTGGGTAAACTTTAGGCAAACTAATATTAACGAACCTAACCGGGTTCTGGCACATATTAAGTAGTGAGAGAGAGTTATCATAATTATTTAGCCACCATTTCACTCTATTACGTTCTCCTGTGAGTCAAAGCCTGCAAGTCTGACAACTATTCTAATTTTAAGAACCGGGCATTTCCCAGTAGTTAGGCTGTAGAGGGCAGATACCGTATGTAACTGTAATACCTATACAGCCACTACTGGTTAAATTTGAACCAGACCACAGCTTTGTTGGGAAGCTGAAAGGAGATTCGTATTGTTTGTTTTAATTAAAATTTCCACTAAATTCACTGGTTTTGTGATTGTTAAACAAAATAGCTCCAATATAATTTAATTAACTATTTTGATATGAATAATCCTAGAAAAAAAGAATCAATTACAATGTGTGTTTTTTTTCTAGAATTTTTGAATCAAACCCAATTCAATGCGGCCCGAAAAATCTAGCCAAATTGAAAAAACACTTTAAATAGGTAAGTTAAAATAATTAGTATGTAATGAGTAATGATATCCCATCATTAAATTACATTAAAATGTCAAAAAATATTAAACTCACCCAGGAAGTCATCTTGGCTGCCCTGGCGTGCGCTCTGACAAACTTGTTTGAAAAAGCGACCGAGCCCGCGAACTCCGCGGACCTCGTTAAGTCGAGATACTGCGTCCAGCACCGAACTCTCGTCGTCATGGTCCCAGATGTCCAGGTGAAGCACATCCGACGATATGTCGTCGATATCGCTACGAAACCCAATGTCATCAATACGGATCGGTAATGTAGACTAATAATGTAAGTAATACACATCTATTACTTACATAATTAGTCTATAAGATAGGTAGGTATATTAATAATTTAATTTTTACGTATTAATAAAAAAAAATAAAGTTAACTTTATGTGAAGAAATTATGAAAAGTAAACAAAGGAACATCGTAAAATGGCGGCCTCAATGAAATAAAATGCGGCATGAAAAAATCTTGCCAGCCAGTACGAAAAGAGTTCGTATATTATGTATATACGAACTCTTTGTATTGTACTCGAAATATAGGTTAACAACCTTTAATATTGGTTCGTTATTACAATTGCAAATGTACCTTGGATTAAAAAAAAATACGGGCGCATCGATTTATATAAAAACTTTGAAATAAAAACATGTTCCACAGTATCATTATGTTTCACAAAATAAATGAAATTCAACAAATTGTTAATCAACTGTGGGTTGATTTTATGTGAAGGCATGTGTGGTTTGTGTTCAACAGCATATGGTATGGAGCACTCACAATTTGAACGTCTCATTCCATTTGGGTGAGAGCGTATGTGGTCGGACGCTGGTGGCTCGTATGTACCGCGCAGGCAGCCTACCAAGACTATCACGTTGCTGGCGACCATCCCGTCGCTTGAAGCTCAGCCTGAAGCCATGCTTACGTCCCTCATCCTCGGATGCGCGCGGAGATGCTGGCAGGGATGCTGGCTGGATACCCAGCATGCAGTACGGGTCACTAAATCCTATGTAATTTAAAGTAAAACCTTACATTCATTTAAAGTTACAGCAATTTTCTATTATGGGTTTGTAGATGGCACACAATAGTAAAAACAAGTAGATCATTTTAAAGTATGTATTATACAAAGATACTGAATACATTACACTGGGACCTGAAGATCACGAACTACGCATACGGCCACGCTACGCAACTAGCTACGCGTTAATTTGCTACCTACATACGTGGCATGGTAATGGAAATTCGAGTTTGTGCGGTTATTTACGTACGAACAAAATTAACGCAGAAATAATACAAAATATGTAGTTACCTACAGCCTGTAATTATAACATCATAATTATTGCTCTTATTTGAGATATAATTATATTATCCTTCATAACCCAATGATAAAATAGACGATTTATTCACAGTATTATGTGGAACCAGGTGGTTGGACAGTTCTGTCCATCTAACCATCGCTTAATCAATGCCAAATAAAAAGATAGAGTGCTTTATTTTCAGGTGGACGCAAATAAACACATTCTATTTGCAAGTATCGTCTCGTCTCAAAGATAAAATTCAACTAATCGAAATAACCTTTACGCTTTGTTTATACCGCAACATGAGATATGTATATGGTTTGTGAAACTCAGAGAAACGTAATTGAATACCTTTTAACTTTACTAGCCGTGTACAAAGCTGTCGAAACAAAGTGTGCTTGAATAGAAATTTTATTTTAACTTCCAGTGGAAGTAGAATTTATTTTACAGCAAATGTGGTTGTTTTATGAAAATATTATTTTACCGTTAAAATGGAGTTGTTTCGACCGTTTAATGCATAATTATGATGTCATTTGACGTTATTGTGAGCGGTATACGCTCGCTAAGGCACGATCGTGCGGTATCTCGTCGCCCGCCCATCGTTTTCGCGTAATTCAATATAACAAGCGTAGCTGTCAGCACGCCAGCCCCACACTATGCGCGCCGCAGACATTACTTGTTACACATTTTTTATTTTTTGACGTGGACGTTGACGCAGACATTTTAAGCAATTTCCGCATAAGTGCCACAGTATAATTGATTACTTAGCGAAGACAACAGTTTTTTTTTCCAAAATACGAGTAGGTTCGTAGAGAGTTTTGCAGAGACTTAATGGGTCACTGATTGCTAATTCAGACCATTGTGCTTTTAAAGCCCGTTATGAAGCATAGGTATATTATAGGTTTCTAAGGGTTAAGCCCTAAAGGTTAAGGTATTGGTACCTAATTACTTACCTATTTTTTACTGCTTTAAAACAGAATATGAAAACTATTCGTTATAAAAGCAGTACACTGTAGTGTGGCCCGCATATCCTTTATATATTTCGACTTTGAGACTAAACTAAAAGTCAGTGCTGGTAACTAGCAGCATTTGTCGTGAAGCTCGCTTACTCAAACAATGTCTACTAAGGCCTTTTTGGACAATTTATCTAGTTCATTTCATATTTAAATGTTTTATTATTAATTCGTTTTACTGCACATATGCAATGCAATACCGACATCGGTTTTCATGCCCAAAGCTGACGCTGTGGAAAAATATTTACAAGAAAAAAAATGGGACATTCTTTCCGAAATGATTCATCACAATAAGTATCTACGTGAGTCCATTAAGATGTGAATACATGTAAGCGTACATACATGACCTTATATAGAGTAAAATCAAGTGTAAAAACAACAATGTCGTGATACATTAGAGATGTCGTATTAGGGTAAATGTTCCAAATGTCACCTCAGGTAAGTCAACCGAGGAAAGCCAAGAAATGTATTCAAGGCGAAACTCATCATTTATGAATATGATTTAAGGGCACATAAAGCGTAGACGTGTCAGCAACAAGCTAAGTCTATTACGGTAGGTTTACTTAACACGTATACGATGGAAAAGTTTCCAAATTGCGTGTTTATTAATTAATATTTTAATTTAGTTATATTATATTCATCGAAACGTGCTCCAAAGTATGCAGTAACGCCAGAATTTATTATATACGCATTTATCCATGCTAGACTTTATTTCTAAGAAATGATTTGATTGATTAATGTCTAAGAAGCTACTTTCTTTACTTCACCTAATTCTGGCGTCAACGCAACAAATGACGTCAACAACTTTATAAACCTTTTAAGTGGTAACATTGTGTTACGTAGCATACTGATGTTTTCATACAGGTTGTGAGACAGGGGTTAACGCGAATGTGTTTTCATTGCTTCAAATACTGTAAGAGCAAGTTTACCATTGGCATCCTTAGCCTCAAGGCCGTCTGCCTCCAGGACTGAGCAGCCGAGCACGACGGTAGGCGGGCGCTCGCTGCCGGCAGAACGCATGGCGCGAGCGTGCACCTCAGGAGACACCCTGAAGGCACGACGCGCGTGTTCTACCACCTCCTCCTTGTAAGCCGCGAATTGCCCGTCGGGAGCAGGCGCACCTACGGCGTTTTCAATGCAGTACAGCACCTAGGAAAATACAGACATGTCAACAGTATTTTTATAAATAGGTATACCTGTGGTGTGAACAAAACTTGACATATTATATTGCGTCTAGCAGGCCCCAACGCTACGCAATGTCATAGAATATTTATTTATGTCATCCTGATACCTACCTACGTGAAAACTATTTAGATGTTATCCATATCGGCTGCCATTTTATTATGTTAGCTAAAGAAATATACGAAAGCAGAAAACGGATATTCGAGAAAAACGTGCTCACGTTCCACTATATTAAGTATCACCTTTTCAGGACTGACTCCGTGAAGAAAAGCTGACGTGCCGGAATGTGTATTCCGCGGGAAGACTGCTTTACATGCTCCAACATAGATACGCAAGAGACAAAGTATTCAATTAGGGTACATTCTATCTTCTTTTGTTCTCACATTACTGGGTAAGTGAAAATTTAGAACCCCACTCGTACGTTTATATTATTTAGGTGCGCAATTCTGCACCAACAAAATGAAGATTGAGATGGAAAACCGCCTGTAATATATGTTACGTTTCAGAAGATAGGTATATTTCATAAGAAATATGACACAATTATATTAAACCTTACAAATAATACTTTGAAAACGTCATTAAAAGGTAATATGTAATAGCATTCATCGTCAGGCATGTTAGGTACATGATTAGTTTGTTAAACAAAATATAATATACAAAATCTAAATATTGAAAGGCATAAATAGTTCTTAAGCATAAATAGTACTTAGAAGAACTGAGTTTTAACTTACAAAAAATACTGGTATAAAAGGCAAAAGTTTTATCGCTTGTTCTTAGTCTAGATAGTTTTAAAGTTTATGTAAATTTCTATGTCTAGTCTCAGTCCATAGCGATTTATTGAAGACATTTACCTTCCAAACATCTAAGTAGACTGCAAATAATCTCCCAATGTAATGGCTATGACGGAGTTACAGACAATCATGACAAAATACAGATGGGCGGGCGCCTTTCTCGACAATTAGTTCGGAATCCCTAAAAATGGACTCTTCTTTTTCGAATAAATAATTAAAGCTATTATTTATTATTACTTAACTGGTAATCAAATTTATGGAGCCCGGGAGAAAGGGGTCGGTTGATTTATGGAACGTTTTTAGTGGCCACGTCACCGTCAATCTTTTGGACAGGCTCGCTCTTAGAAGCACATTGTAAGACTTCTCACAATCAGCAATACTTAATCACTTTATTAGTAGTGGGGTATAAAACACCGCGACACCACCATATTTATAGCATTACCTGATTTATTCATTGTTATTTCACCCCAGAGTTTTTCACAAAGTAATATTCATTACTTCAAACGTGTACTATACTAGACTGAAATCCTCATTATCTACTAATATTATAAATCTGAAAAACACTCCGTCAGACGGCCTATAACGCTTTCACAGGCACAGGCAAAATGGCTGAACCGATAGATATGAAATAAGTGTATGATATACATATGCAACAGCTTGAATCCTGAAAAAACACACAAGATAGTTTGTCTTTGATAAGAAGTTCCTTTAGGATGTGGGTGACACCGTGGAAAACAGACATTTATACGAAATTAGAATTATATGTAGAAACGTATAAATGCCATGTTTTAAAAGAAAAGTTGTGTTCTACCATAACCCTAAAACTCATAAATTAAACATTTCAAATAGCGATCGCATACTGGTATATGCAAATTAGCTGCCTAATACGCCAATTATCCCATTCACGCATATTAACCATGACATATGGATTACAAACCGGTCTGCCGCTTTATTAATTAGTTTATGAGGTAGGTTTTTGCTTAGATTAAATTTGTTTATATCATTGTCATCAAATTACTATCTATATTTTGTACACAAATGTTCCTTGTATGTGCTTTTGTGCGTGTTTTTTTTTTGCCAAAAGTTTCGATTAAATACCTATCTAGTTTCCCAAACTTTATTTTGTAGTCATTGCTTTAAAAACTAATTGTTTTTAGTAATACGATTCCTCTCTTCGCGTTTCACCCTCAAAGTTGACTGTGATGTTTAACCTAAAATTTGTATAATTACATAACAACAATACCTAACATAACTTTCTTATTTCTTAAACGCCCAAATTGAACTCTCAGTGTATACATTTACAGTTACAAAGCGCCGTCAGTGTCAGCGTTTAATACCTTTGACAAAGGTAAGCTTCTAATTTTACCCCTAACGCGATGTAATATTTTTGCAGAATGTAGTAGGTACCTACATAAGCAATACATCGACCTTTGGGTTCTCGCACTTTCTCAGGTCACCTTTGCTTTCAACTGGGAGTTATGATTTAAACTTATGAAAGACTTTTGAAGATAACATTGAAGGATTGAACAGTGCAACTATTAGTTTAATGACCTATAATACGAATCATAGCCGTGGAATGCTTTGTTCTCATATCGGTTTTTTAAATGCTGCTGCATCGATTCTGTATTTTATGTATAAAAATAGCTACCCTGTAAGTATCATTACTGTATGGTTACCTCTGTGTATAGATGTTCGTGCTCCTTGTGCGACAGCTGTGCCGACACGCTGGGAAGTCCTAGGTCGTGCGGGGCAGGCGGTGCCCGCTCAGAGCGAGCTTCGACGAGTCTCAGTGCTGCAAGGCGCCTGTTCTCATGCCGCCATGATAGCGCAGTAAAGTTCTCGAAATATGAGCCGTCTGTGTCTTGGACGCTATACAAAAAGAATTTTAATATTATTATTTTATTGACAATTCAATAACATTACCAATGAAATAAAACTTATTTTATGAAAATGGAAAGTCGGGATCTAAACGCAGTGCCTGAGCTATCAGTTTGTAGTTTGTACCGAAAAAATACTTTAAAAAAATACTTATTACCGATTCTTGGTCTTATCTGTGAATGTACGTACCCATTACACAGGAGAAAGCGCGCATACCTACATGGATTGTAATATTTAGCAGTAGAATATATTATATTGTCTGAATTATTTATTCATAAATCATATTTGTGTTATACACTAGGTATATTATAGTTTTTATCTTCTGAACAAGAAGTGTGTTTTAAAGCTCCTTTGTCAATTTGTCAATTTCATTTAGATAAAGGGGATTTACCCTGTTCAATAAGACCATCCTTAAAGTTAACATCAAAAAATTGGATCTTATTATTTCGTTCTTTATGACTGTTTCTCAAGTCTTATTATCACTCATTTAAATTGTTAAGGGCTGAGTATCTTTTAAGTGATCTAATAATACTCATTAATACGGGCTTAAAAGCCTACAAATATAGAAAGAATTTGAAGATAACATTCGCGTAGGTACGAGCTTTCTCATCCCATGTACACTTTGCATAATAGGTACATCTGGAAGACACATTACATTCTTACAAAAGTTGATACTTATGTACGCCTAAGAAACAATGATTATAACTAGGTTCCTCCTAACAAACGACCTATGCGTATGCTATATTGCCCTGTATGTATTTAAAGGCACAATATATATATATATATACATATATAGATACTTACCTATATAGGTAGGTATATTTCGCGATTTGTCCATAATCCCTAAATCGGTCGAATGGAGCATTTATCACGTATACCATTTCGGATTATTTATTTACTTTATGAAATATGAGGGTTTGGTGGTATGCATAAACTTTAATACGAAAAGTGATATTATGAGTAAGTGACTCTGTATTCGAATGGCTTATATTTTGAGCAAAAGAAAGGGTCTTTGATATAAACTCCATATGTAATAGGTATTTAAATATACTGAAATGAAATGAAATTATTTATTTTCCAAATCAGAAATGATATCACTTTTACACGTTAATTGTTTTCTTTCCAAAGACCACTGAGAAAAAATGCTGAAACAAACTCAGAGGTCTTGGTCTCTTTTAAAGTCCAGACAATATTAAATTGTGAGTGCAATTATGCAGGGGAAAGTCTGGAATGGCCTTGTGAGGAAAAAGCCATAGCAACTTTGAGTTGACCCATTCCAACAGACGGCTTGCGTGCATCAGCTATCGTGTTGCTCAACTACATCTTAGGAACGACCTGCCACACGACATGCCAGATCTGCAGAATATTTGCGAAGGCTACTTAAAAATACTCATTTCGAATCCGCAAGAAAGAAAAAGTCTAAGGATATAAATTATACTGTACCAAATTAATTAATAAAATGCAAATATTATAAGTACCTACCTAGCCATAAATAACTACGTATTATGTGTACCGGGGTAGTTAGGTACACATAATACAAAACGAGGTTTAACGATAGCCTTGACTATTGTTTGTGACACAACAATAGGCGGAAACTAAGATCGTTGTTATACGAAGACTTAGAGCGACGGGTTACACGACAGTAGCAGCTTTCTTCGTAATAAGCAACCGAACTAAGTTTAAATAAAATAATCTGTTTCCGTAACTTGTTCGATACAAATTATTACCTACTGTTGACCTTTAGTCGGCAAAGGTTTTGTGATTTACGGTTGAAGTGGAAACAACAAGTTGCTGCTGATTGATGTTGGCAGTCAATACGAGTGGCGCGGGATTTTGCTGACAGCCGCACGGAACCCTATTAGGGAGCTAGAGCTACATTGAAAACCCGATACTGATGTTAATATGTTTTATATAATGTAAAAATAATAATAATTGTATTCAAACAGCTTATTTTTTATAAAATTATTCGGACACAAGCAGATCGCCCTGGACATCTCCAATGAACATCTGCAATTACAAAGGTATCGCAGGTGCACCGCCATTTCAGTATAGTAGTAAATATTTTGTGTACCTGTTATTACTCTGCTACCTATGCCTTTAACACCAAAACACAACAACACTGCTTGGCGGCAGAAATATGTAGATATGGTGGTATGTGGTAGAAACTATGGCCGTTCAAAAAGCGACGATTTTTAATTTAATGGGGATGGAAATTATTATCTTTCTTTCATTTCGAATGAATTTACATTCTTTGTTGTGATACTTATAAGGACATAAATAACCCCGTTTTGTATTTTGTGACCGAATATAATAAAATACAACAAGCATTAAATATCACAAGGGTACAATCGATAGTATTAAATCAGAATTGATTCGGAACCCTTTCGTATTACAGTAAGCTTGTAACGCCGAGGTTTTTATTTAATAGTTAGAGGCGTGCCGGGGTTCAGGGGAGGGTACAATGGACATAAAGGTAACATAAAGCCAGTCCCACGCGTATCGGAAACTCGTGACATGTGCGTGACGGTCAGTTTGCTGTTTCTTTTACACATTACCCACGATACAACAGCCTGGGACTACTGGCCAACATTGCCCAACTTTATAGCAGTCTGAACAAAACTTTGGATGAAGTATTCCTTTTTTTTATGTGTGCGTACATAATATCATGATAGAAGGTTGTAAACCTTAGCTGCTGAACAAAGGTTTTCTGCACAAAATGTTACGACAGCAAATTAGTTTTTTTAGCAGGACTGTATACTGTGCTGTACCTACCTATATTACTTACATATAACTCAGATAACTTCTTAATATAAATGATAAAATGTATTAATTAACCTTTCCTGGTATGTTCCTGGTATGTTTTAAAAAAATAACATTAAATTTGAACAATTTGTGTATTTCTTGATTGGATTAATAGGAGTTTCTTATAATTTAACAGTAATTGTTACCATTCCTTATGAAATAAATGTATATTTTGAAAAAGCCTGCTTAAATTAAGGATACTTTTATGGACATTTTAAATGGAGTTAGAGATAAACCGGAGATGTCTTTCCATTGAAATATGATAAAGATTTTTCTTTGTTCCAACATTTAAATATTTTTTATAACAAGCAAAAAACAAAGGATCATTTGTGAAAATTATGCCAGTATTAAATAGATTTTCAGTTTAGTTGATACAATGAAAGACATTGCTTCTTATTATTACCTTTTCTTGAATCTAAACTAAGCCTACACAGGCAAAGGCTTAGTTTAGATTGTATCAGTTTTGTGTAGATATTTTTAACAATATATTTTTCTGGCACACATGGTCTCATTTTACTCAAAATTGGTTAGGTACTGAGGAAGAAATTTCTCAACCATTATTATAATTTATAATTATAAATATACCTACCTATATCATAAACACTTGTCTCAAGACTTTCTTGTGCTGAATTTCTTTAGCAATTAAGCATCATTTTATATTGCTTCCCAAAAGAATCTAAACGTTTTTAATATAATTTAATTGTATTTTAACCACTTTAACCACTTTATATTATCACGATAAATTAGATATTGAATAAAGCACTCGCGAAAATATTGAGTAGATGACATCAAAGACAAAAATTGTAATCAAATTATACCAATATTTTTAATGCATTAACATAATTTCATTACGCAGGTTAAGAAACGTTATTTTGTGAGCTAATCTAAATCCTAATGAAAATTGTAAAGAAGTAAGGTTTTTTGATTTGTAACGGGTAATCTCTAGAACTATTGTATCAATATCGGATGCCATCATCCTTTAATTTAAAGTGTACGGTTTCCTTCGGGACAACGAGTACGAGCTAAATTAATTTTGATAATATCATAAATATACAAAGAAACTAATTTTTGTCAGATTTATCTTCCATGGAGACAAGAATTCTATAGAAAAGGTTTTTACAAGTTGCGTGACCGCGATTACAATAAATGGGCCTCCATTCATTGTAGCGTGGCATGCGCAGGACGTTAACGAGCTGATAATCAAATTGATAGACAAGGACTCACAATATAACTACAGCCTTGCTGAATATTGAGTCATCAAGATCGCTGTTTCAGCTGAGCTCAATTCTTTTTATTCAAAATTTTTGAAAGTAAAATAAAATTTAATTATATTTATTTACTTTTCAACACAAGATTTTATTTTCTTTGTGTGTTCATAGAAAAGTATTAGTGCAATAAACACTGTTGCTTGTTCATTCTTTCATATGTAGGTTAAAGGTCGTTCCTTAAGAAAGGCTACGCAAAAAAATAGTGTTAGGAATTTGTACAATTCGTATAAGTACCTACTTAACAAGGAAATATCTTAAAATAAAGACATTCTCAAAACCTTCTCAGTGATCCATGAATAGCTCTCTCGTGAAATTTAATAATAAAGAACTCAGTCCAGTTGCTAGTAGGCTTCAATACCTCTTTACCTATGCATGGTATTAACATTCCTAGAACTTGAATGCGGTTAATGGAAATTTAAATGACAAAGCTCTGAGAATATAAATTATTTTGGTATTTACCGGTATACATTCCATTTGCAATTGATTACCGCCCTATCTGGATTAACGTTCGGAGTAATCTTTCGGTTAGCCCCAGTGAGGCAGCTCATAATCATAATACGTATGTAGGTAATGCTATACCGTCTAGCCGAGTCAACCTTCAGCAGAAAGTTCATTAGAACAAGCATTATTATTTTGTAACTCTAGACTGAACATGAACTATGGACATATGACTTTGAGAAAGGTTCGCTGGCCATTGACTTGTCAACAAGATCTTTATGTTATTGTGAATACATTTAAATGTGATGGCACGTACCTATCTAATCTGCGGTACGTTGACAAAGTTGGCATGATGTGACGTTATCTCCACGTATGTGGGGCGCAACCTCTATGAGGGACGGGTAACAATCCTCTAGGGGTTCCGGTCAGCCATAAGACCTTTGTAGCCGTTTGCCTCACCAATATTGTATTTTATTAGATACGCATTTGTGATGTATAGGTATGTAAATGATTTATGCATACCATTCTGAGGTGCGCAGTTGGGTACCCCTGTCTGAAAGTCACTCGGGAGCAATGAATTCGGGTCAGTTATAAAAATAATTTCTTGGAAATCATGGAGGTTAGTTAAGTGCAGTGAAAAACTGTTTGAAGAACAAAATAAATTTAGCACTTAATTCGTATTTCTTATTATAATTTTAATGAATGAATACGTTTCATATTAACTAGGATTTACTGTGTTATATATAGATTATATTGATTCACTAAGTTCTCTCTCCTTTTTTACTATCGCTGTCAGGTCCATTCACCACGCACAAGTGAAGTGTAAACCAACCGCGGAATCCCTGTGTTCTCTTTTATGTCTATTTAACGAGAAAAACGTATGTATCCATATCCGTACTGAGGATATTCCATTTTCTTAAAATAAAACTAATTGGTTTATCTGGTTTCGTGAATCTTAGGTTTTTATTGATCGCAAGTGGAACTTAGTAAAATGCCTTCTCTTAAATGTCATAAAGCATCGAAGCCATTCACGATACAATAATCTTTTGTGGTTAAAAATAATTTAATCATAACTGTATCTTTAACTCTACATTACTATGTTTCAACTTCAAGTAGGTAGGTACGCATGAACAACAAGTGGATTTTCAGACTATTCCCTTTCATGTCCAGGCGCCCATTTTGTTTATCATATAGTTCCTTTTAGTAAAGCGTACAGAGTATATAAATCATGTCGCAAATCAATAAACATATTCAGTGATTAATAATGTTATTGTAAGTAGGTCAGCGGGCGACCTGTTGCACGTCCTTGCACGTGTCCCCGCGCGGCGTGCGTCGCCCGTCCTCCACATCCGTCCACCCACCCTCCATCACCTACGCAAGTACGCACTACCCCTCATCCCGCGCTTTTTACTTTGCTATCATCGCACCACTGTTACCAGCTTTTATCTAATTAAAACCTCTCATGTCAACTTATGTCAGACACTACCGCTCTAATGGGCAGCGAATTCAACACAACTGAAACTAAAAATAAGGTTAGCTTTATAACCTATTACATAAACTCGGGTCTGGTGAGTATTTGTAGTTGCCGCTCTGCACTGATAAACCTTATCAAGGAGCTAATAAATTTAATTTCCGCTGTGTAGCATATGGACTAGTCGAGTCGGAGTGCTTAATGGATTTCACTGGAGATAAACTGATAAGTGTTGAAAGTTTAGATAAATTATCTAAATAGATGCCCATTTGCCGGCTATCCGATGAAATAATTTAAGTACGTATATATAAGTAATTTAAATGAATTAGACGTAACCAAACTCATAAAGTATTTCAAAAAAATATGTTATTTAATTTCAAGTGGGAGCTTAATAAAACACCTGCTGGTTTAATCAAGTTTTTTATCCTCCCAAATGGAGCTCCTGCTGCGAATCAATTCATCTAACGACATCACATCTCTCACATCTTATTTAACACAATGAATTTCTTTAGATTAATATGTACGTATTCCGAATGTCGTGATGCTAAGCGTAAGCCTTTGAAAGACGTACAAAAGAAAGCCTTTTATAAAAGGTTCGTTGCACGTAATTTCAATTTATTGTACACAATTATTCTAGCTTTAGACAAAATTGCTTCTATTGGACAAATGTAATAAAAAACTATACCGACAGCTGTTGTTTACCTAAAATACGTTCTCAAGTATTTGGTTTAGGGGACATCTAATCTCTATTCGTGACATGTTTCGTCTCAGGGCCGTGAGGAGTTACCGCTAATTTGCAATTCCCCTCGCCTTGGGAACACGTTAATACCCTTCGAGAGCCTGTGATTTCCCCAATATCATTATTTGTCTTGATAGCTTTTGTCGAGCGGCGACTTAGAAGAGCGAAAATCTTAAAGATTTAACTAATAATAGGTAACTTTGTTTTTTTTTACTAAAATTCTAAATTTCGTGCCATATTTTAGAATACGAAAGAAAACCGTTATAATTGCCTGGGAATTCTGGCTTTAAATTCGTAAAATCCAAAGGTTAGTCGTACTTACCCAGAATTGACAGAGTTATCAACTTCAGGCCAAGAAAGCCGTCTTTTGCAAAATGCCATGGTAGGTTTCTCTGGCGGCTGTTGGTTGCGTGGCACGCGCAGGGAGCCTCCACGGCGCGGCGGGGGCGCGGGGGCCAGGCAGTCCAGTGTCCGTCGGCGAGCACTCAGCGCTGATGCTCCTTCCGTTGGCACCACGCGAGGAAACCCTATCAACGACAAACCATTTTTTAATGCTATTGAAAGCACAAAAAGCGAACTAGAAGTCTAACTTCAAAATCTCAGTCATTTGTACGACTTGAGACACGACGGCAAAGTTTCTTGCTGTCAAGCTATACACCTAGATTACTGTAATTTATTTCCGTTTGAAAATAAATTATATCATTAATTGTTAGTGTAGTTTTGCGTTCGGTATAAATCCAACACCTAAGAATATACAATTTCACTTATACTGAGTTCAAAATTTTCTTTCAAAGTAACAATCTTGCAAGGAGTCCATTTAATTATGACACACTTTCAAATCTGATACACCTTAACTTTTGAAGTCTTCAAGAATTTGTAAACTTTTAAAACTGCTTCCGTTTTGAAAGTTTGTCAGGAATAAAACAACATGGAGCATTATATTATCCAGTACAGTAGAGAGTTATTTCTCAAAATAGAGGTATATTATGTTAAAAAATCCTTAAAGCCAAAATAAAATTAATAATTAATTAAAATACGAATCTTTCCCAATAAATACTTAACAGAACTGTCATGTGATATTAGCAACCTTTCAATGACTTTCTGTACAGTAGTTTGTTTCATTTATTTTTAGACAGATATTATGAGGTAATATTTATTTGTAACTGTAGTCGTCTAAAGAAGTCAGTATCTTAGAAAAACTTTAGTTCTCGCTTCCATCTAGGTTAAACGAATCAAATCATTAATTAGATTATTATAATTCATGTTTTAAAAGCTTACATAAGCAAGTTTTGGTTACCTCTCATGGTAGCTGTGGATGGTGGCGGCGGATGCGCCTGCGATTCTTCAGCGGAGCGGTGGCGGGAGGGTGGCGCCCGACGCGGCGACAGGGCCAGCCCTGCCACGCTGTCCGCCACGCCCGCCACATACTGGCCCAGCGACGTCAAGAAACTCATGGCTACGTAACACCACTCAGTTGAACGAAACACTCATTTGAATCAATACACTGCTCTGTCAATTAATTGTCACACTCATTTCTATACACTGTTCCGTTCTAAATGTTCGCAAAGTAACTCATCGTCGCAGTGGCAACACTAGTGCAGATGTAGTGCACACTTTACCTGAAAACAAAAGCAAACATAAATTAGTATAGAAACTCTGATCCTTTAACAGCGTCAGGACAAGCTTTTAGTCTGAAACTGAGTTTCAATTAAGCTGACACTTCTATTCTGGAAACGTTTGATATAGATTGCGTTGTTTGAATAAATGTCATCCAGGCTGTGGTAACATTGCATCTGGATAATAAGGGACAATGACAGGTTGCCAACCCTACGTCAAACAGTGAATAGCATTATTGAAATATGGACACGACGGGATATTGCTGTTCATTATTATAAAATCTGTACGTTTCCCTACAGAACAGAGGCATTGTCTGAACAACAATTGTTTGAGGTCGAGGTCGGTGTCGGACATAGTTTCATCATGTCGGTCTTATACATATTTGTGATATAATAAATAACACAACACAATTTTCCTTTAAAGTACGTATATGTACGTGTAGTATATATATGAGGGTTTCTTGTAGTTTCTTAAAAACATAAATGGAAGAAAGAGAACATAAAGTGACATAAATAGATTTATTTTCTTAAATTCCCAATACACTCACTCTCTGCTCGTATGTAAGCAAAAGGAAGCGGACGTCGAGATTAGTAGATAAAAGCATTAGATAATGTTTGTATTGGAACACACAATACACGATCACATAACCCAGACTTTTAAAACCATTATTTTAAAATTAGGATTGTTACAGGCATGATGTTATATTGCTCAAATTCTATAACCTGTATTCAGTAAATAATAAGACGATTGGTGTGGTGTAAGGTATGTCGAGCAACAAATACAAGCGAACAAAGCATACCATTGTATGTCCTTATAAGTATGGCATAGTTGCTCATGCATTGGCGTGGCATCATGCTAATACGTCTTGGTTATGTACATACGTTCTTTTAAAGTATTATCTACGTACATTCAGGGCACCACCTGTCCTTATCCTGTCGTTTGTGACCATCATATCTAAGTTCTAGGTATACAAAAACTAGTATATAAAAACTAATCATACCTGTTTATAATCAATCAAGATTCTTTCAACACGAAATACGAGACAGTTTAATAAAATTCCAAGAATCTGGTAGCTATCAAATATTAAAGACAGGGTTTATAATAGCTTCAATATTTTCAGGTAATAAATTCAAGCTATAAACATTTTATGCTCGCGGGTATTTTTTCTCAAAAGGATGCCTTTGTAACATTTTATAGACACTATAAGATTTTTTTATTGAGAAAATTCATTATTTAGCCTCCGGCCAACGTCTGCTCACCAAATTTTTTTTGCATTCATTTCTATTGTAACCGTGTAAAAATAAAAACGTAAGCAAAATTTTCCGCAACAAAAATTACCTACCTACTAATCTTTGTAAGTAAGGTAACACTTTGAAAATTAGGTACTAATAAACTTGTATTATCTACTTGTTGTTCATAACAAACTTATTCTCATTAGCATTATCTATCTATACTTATAATAAATCTGTAGAGAGGTCAATTCTGTACATGAAATATATTTCCAAAATAACTATCAGGGGGTGATTAGGGATCGATACTGATGCCAAAAATGCAATCAGTAAAATTTTTGTCTGTCTGTCTGTCTGTCCGTCTGTCTGTCTGTCTGTCTGTCTGTCTGTATAAACTCTATAGAAACAAAAACTACTGGACGGATTTTAACAAAACTTGGTACAATTATTTGTCATACTCCTGAGCTGGTTATAGTATACTTTTCATCACGCTACAATCAATAGGAGCAGAGCAGTGAAGGGAAATGTTGTCATTTTGTTTAAACGCGCTAATCTCAGGAACCGCTGGTCCGATTTAAATAATTCTTTCATTGTTAGATAGTCCATTTATCGAGGAAGGCTATAGACTATATATCATCACGCTAAAACTAATAGGAGCGGAGCACCACTATTCCACGCGGACGAAGTCGCTGGCAGAAGCTAGTCATTATAATATTCAAAGCACGTCGAATTTCATCTATTTCTATTGATTTAGTTTAGGAATTAGATAATTGGTGACTGAAAAAGGTCGTGGAAACAATTATAATTGCCGATACTTGTCTAAATAAACGAGTTGGTTCAGGGCATGTTTGCGGCCAGTTACTAGCAGTAAATCCATTATGGTAGGAGCCTGAAGCTCCGCCATAATCCCGCCTCCTCAGTACTTACAATATTGGGAATTGACCCCCGGCCAGCGCACGCTACAATACGGCCTACTGGGGTTTGATTAGGCAGGGCTTTGTTTAAACGTAGCACGCTATTACGAGCGACGACCGGTAGGTTCCCTCCTACATTGAATGGTTACTATGTCGATTATTCCCCAATTTATCTTAAATCTAGCCATCAACACTGACAGCATTAACGTTTGTATAAATATTGTATATGTAGGTACTTCACAAATTTGCGAGGCTGAATCAAAGATGATGAGCAATAAGGTAAAATCAATAACCCTGTAATTTAATATGGCTTAGTCATCGCTGGATACTTTTATTAAAAAGTTAGACTCAAGTATTTGAATTATAAATGAATCAACTTAAGGAAATTGCGTCTTTAACATCAAATCCATTACTGCTCGAGAAAGATAAGTTTTAAGATATAATCCTTAAGTATTTTTGGCTTGAATTCGAAGGCCTATAATTAATTCTTTAACTTCCTTAGAAACTCTTTTTTGTGTTCAGTGTCCTATGCAGTTTGCAAACACAAGAAGTGAAGTGAACAATTGGAAAATGATTACCATACACCTGATTAAGATGATGTTGTTTTCCATATCCAAACCAAATGTTCAATATTATATCAAAAGTTCAAACAGAAACAAAAGTCGCTACCAAGCTTTTGATTAGAAAGTTCTGAGCACAAGTAAACCGGGTATCTAAGGTTCATACTCCACTTGGGTAGTTAGGGCAAACTACTCAAGATCACAGTAAAGCTTTTAAATCAAAAGTTATTATGTTAGTTAAGAGAGCCGCAGTATAGATAAAAGTGTAAATTTTGCAAATAGGTCGCCTCCTGTTTAAGGGTTAATGAACAAATTAAGGCGGACTCCCCAGATGGCTGCGTTGTTCCCCCAGGGCCACTCTCAGCTCGGCCGGTTTTAATTTAGTTAAAATGAGGTTTTTATCAAAAATTCACACGTCGCATTTTTGAAAATGCGACGTGCTTGTAAAAAGAATTTTAATTAAATTGTAATTTTCTGACTGCAATCTTTGTTTATTTATTCACCAATGAAAAAATCATACAAATGTTTATTTTTAAATATAATAATATTTATTACCTACATAGGTTTTATAACGTTCGTTTAAATTATATTCGTTTTTTTTATGAACATTAATAATTATTACAACGGTTTTATAATTACATTTCATTTTGCGGAAACTACTTTTGGATTTTATCTATCTATACTAATATTATAAAGAGGTAAGATTTGTTTGTTTGTAGAGTTTTGACTCAAAAACTCCTGGACCGATCTTAAAAATTCTTTCCCCGTTAGAATGCTACATCTTTACGAAGTGTCATAGGCTATATTTATTTCCAGAAATAATTAGTCATCCTTACTAAAACTTGAATAATGTAACCCAAGGTGTAAAAAAAATGTCCACGCGGGCGAAGCCGCTGGCGGAAAGCTAGTACGAAATATTTGTATTTGTTATTGTATCTCCCAAATAAATAAATTTTAATTCGTAAACAGTGTCCAAAAGACGGATAAAAATAAGTGACAACTTTACAAGGTCATCATCTGCCTAGCCATTTCCCAACTATGTTGGGGTCGGCTTCCAGTCTAAACCGGATGTAGCTGAGTACCAGTGTTTTACATGGAGCGACTGCCTATTTGACCTCCACAACCCAGTTACCGGGTAACACGGTACCCCTTGGTATGACTGGTACTTGATATACTGACTTGACAACTTTACAAGGTTTTCAATAAAAAAACCTCAATTGTTTGAAATAGGATGTGGGTACCTACCATCTCATAGTTCTCGTATTTGTATACTATACCTAAGTACCTAAATTCTAATCGTGAGCAATTCGTTGTTGCGATTGCGTGTGTTTTGACACTTATTACTTAGTATTCAGTAAAACGGGAAATCGTTAATTATACGTTATGTTATCCGGAATATATCCTAAACTCATAGATTCAAATACATCACGATATCAATATATTAGTATATGTAGTATCTTAGTAATATGGTTTTACTAATAGGTTTCAAATTAAAGTTCAATGTTGTCTAAAGTTATTATTGGATTTATTTGATGAAAATATCCAATTTTATTAAACCAGATTGAAAGCTGAAGGAGACTGAATCGACTTTCTGTTTCAATTAATTGTTTGTAGGAATTTTTGTAATGGTAATTTTATAAAATTCCCCATTTTATTACTTTCCCATTCATTTTTTTAGAGCGAAATAGATCATTATTCAGTTTATGTTGAAGTAACATTCGAGTATGATAGTATATAACCAATTAAAAGTGTTAGAATAATTTTATAAAATTAAAATCGTTATAAATAAAGAACCTAAAACGAATAGAACCGTAAATGAACTGTTCTTTTACGACCACAAATTTCAAGAAACTTATTTAACCTTTCACAGTTGGTATTTTTCTAAAAGGGCTGGGAAATTATCCATAGAATAAATCTCTACTATTCAAAGCTCGGGCTGTTTTCCTGTAACATTCTAAATTTATATTCCCCATTTGTAATACAATTTCGTGAGAAAGGACTCTTAGTACAGGTAACGAAATTGTCATTTTCAGAACCGTGGATCGAACAATAGAATTAATTATTACGCAAAACAAAATGAAGGTGTACTTCGGAAATGTAACACTAAGCGGGCTCCGAACCCATTGAAGATAATGCTAGCAAAGCGTTTGTTTTACGCGGAATTATTTTAATGTTTCAGCTTTAAATTGTTTGATTTTCATTTAATTCGACTTCACTCAGGAGCATGTCGCAGTATTTCAAAAAAGGTTCCTTTAATTGGATAGAACGTTCTCAAAATACCCATTGTATCGATGCGTAGCATAATTTGATATGATATAATTTTTCAGACGATGATAATGTAGATTATTTTAATGCCAATAGTCTCCGAATAAATTGGCTGTGACGTACGAACTGGTAGACAAGAAGAAAAAGTTATGTTATGTCTTTGTCATTGTCATTTAGACCCGGAACCCTAAACAAAAATACTTGAACTAACACGTATACACAATTAAATTAAATGGCAACATTTGTGGCACCACTCTTCTGTTTATGTTCGGGAATGAATTCACATTATTTATTTGCCCAACAAAAACAATACTCGCCTCGCTCATGTATAATTGGAGCACAACAAATTAATTATCAGTAAATGCAGGTGCAGCAAACAAAGGCTTTTTAATAACTGCTTCGAAAAACACCCTTGTAAAACATAGACTAATTAGCTGATTCCCGATCCTGAATTACATCATGCACCCAGGTAAAAACTATCCTACTTTTCAATCTAACTCCATATATCACCAAATTTTATCTAAATCCAGTAATAAACAAATTAAATCTTATTCTCTTTATAATGATAGTTAGTATGATAGGTAAAAATCGGAAACACGCTATAATTATATTCGAAACCGTTATCGGGAATGAGTTTTGGATTAGGTTCAGGTTGTGTTGCGGGCCAAAATTAACCAAGAAGAACATTTTGTTCAACACCTGCGAAGATCTGCATAATATATATTTATGTAGGGTCATCTTCACAGACTCAAAACTAAAAACTGGCCAAGTGCGAGATGGACTCGCGCATCGAGGGTTCCGATCTGTAGAAGGAATATTACACGCAATAAAGTAGCAATTATCTTGTTTTTTTTTCAACCTCTTAATTAAGTTTGTTTGTAGAGGAAAATTGCTGATTAGGTACTTAAAAACTGCTATAATTAGAATCATAGTTGTTTATTTTTCGTATAATAAATAGATTAATGTCTATAAATTCTTCTCAAACTTCGGAGATAAGGGGCATAGACAAACAAAGTGAGACCATAGCGACCAAAGTTCCTATTTACCATTTTTGGTTTGGAACCCTAAAAATGTCAACTTAGGAAATTAAACGGCTTAGCAAAAAAAATAACAATACTGGCATTGTTCATGAACCACGTCAAGATTCACACCACAGACATAAAGAGGCTCCATAAAACAAACGAAATGGTAGCAACACATCTGAATACAAATATATTAATAAAATAAATTACAAAATAATCTTTTGAGTCAGCTGGGTCTTCCTGTGGCTCGTTTAATTAAAGCTTCTACTTCGCGTCCGACGCAGACTTGGCAAATAAACTTTCATGTAAATTGCGACGTCCATCTCCTCTGCCTCTTTTTCATTCGATTTTGGTGCTTTAAATGTCATCTAAACTGGATTTTCTTGAAAATTGCGACCCGTATTTTTCCATTCAACATTTAAAATTCTTTTAAGGTTTTCTAAACGCGACCCACCACTGACATAAAGTGACAGTCAGCGGTGAAGCACGCTTGCCTTGAAAATTCTTTCTTTATTTATTTATGTACGTGATAGGTGTTTCTTGCTTAATTCATTGCATTTGCTCATAAAAATGACTATACATTTAGATAGCTGGAAGTATCTTAATCTCGGGAGACAAGCTGCCCTTGTACAATGGCTATAAAACTTCACAGACATAATATGGACTAGAGAAAGTCAAATGCTCTCGAAGTTTTATGCCAGTTACCCAATAAATGATCCAATCACCATATTATAACAAATGTGGTACTTAATAAATAATTTTCTTTAAATTATTTGTAATTTAAAAGAATATTATTTCAGCATCAATGTGTAATATGTACATACAGTGATGCTGAAAGATAACACAGCCACCCGAGCGTTTCGCATATAAAATCCTCATTAAATATATATAGAAAAAATAACACAAGCTAATATTAGCTATGCGAGTCCTAAATATATTTAGGTTACTTATTTCTTTCGTTATTATATTTTTGCGAACTCCTAACTCAGTCACATAAAGCTCACCCACGCACCAAGCACACAAAACAGAAACCGTCGAAGCTTAAATTCGTCAAAATCCCATAAGGAAGCAGAAAATTTGATTACAAGAAATGAAAATATCCTGTAGGATTCTGCTAAAGGTTATCATCGTTACGTAATAAGTCTTAAACCTTAGCCAATGTCGATTTCAAAGAAACGTGCTTAAAATGTGATTTAAAAATATTTATTGAAAAATATAATATCAAGTCGTTTAGACCTAAAGAAAAAGTTGGACGGCATAATTCTTCGGCCATGACACAAAGAATGTCGTCTTCTTTTATGAAAATCTCGAATAATTCTTGTCAAAGATTTAAAAAGTCGCCGTACATGTCTTACAGTTTAACAGCGTAGCTTGGATACAATAATGGAGTTACAAGACTACATTATTTCGAAAAAGAAATGAAAACTTCAGACAATACATATATCTACATCATAAGTCTGCGGCGTATTGTAAAGCTCTCTGTTCGTTTTTTTAACAGTATGAAAGTATGTTATGTTACAATATTAAAGATTACCTATCTAAATCAATTTCTAAAATATTATAAATACTCTAGAATTTCGTATTCTAATAAATACAAGCCTATACAGTTGAATTATGATTCAAAATTGAAGGTACAAAATTAATCTATGTTGCCAGCTGGCTTTAAATAATTCTCAAACACGGGCTACATTTTAAAAATCAATCTTTATTTTATAAATGACGTTAAATTAATGATATTACATCTAAGCCTCTGTAAATAATGGAGTTTTTTTCGCTTACACTATTATTTGTGATAACATTAACAATCAGTCAGCACAGGTATACTTTTGACAAAAGACAGTTTATTTTTTTAACTCCAAAGTACGTTATATTAACTAAGATTCAAATATTATACTACTCGACAGTGCTTTAGAGTTAGAGACCGAGATGTTCCGATTTATACACCAAATTAGCATTATTTATAATCCTAGTTTAATAATATCTTTATTTACCTATATAAAACCCTTAAGACTACAACAAAAAGTTTTAAAATATGTCACTGAGCACAGCGAATAAGATTTTAATTTTAATATTATTTTGTTTGTAGCTCTTTGTCTAAACCAGCGGAGCGAATAGCGGAGAGAGGACTGAAAAAGATCAGCAGTGCTTCAATAACCGGATTAAGTGTATACTTAAATTTCCAGAATTTTCATTCTTGCCTGTTCTCAGGAGCCAGGCAGAGGCGGATCTATGGTATACCCCACATTGCGCCAGTTACATTTTAGTCCCATGTAGAAAGAGGAAAAAGACGCTAGAAAGATGATGAGAAGAACGATGAGTTGAATTATCTCACGCTGCATGCAATCAACATGCTGGTACAAAGGATATGGGTGAGCAGAAGGATGATGACGTAATAAGCCTTTGACATCTAGCGGGCACAAAAAAACTCTGGGCTAACTAAAAACTTTCATATAGACAATAACACTTTGCTCAATACGGAAATCGAACCCAGGACGAACGAGGCAGTTAGTATTATAATACATTTACTGTAACTTGTAGCCGCTTCATAATCATAGGTTCAAGAAACACTGTTTACGATTGGTACATTCTGGTTATCAATTTACGATGTGTATTTTGACTAGCTCAATCTAGTGCCTATTTTCGAGTACTAATGACCCTCTGTATCTGTATCATGATTCGTAATAAGACTAACTAATATCAGGCTACTGTTTTGATTAACCGCAATTTTATCAAAATATGAAAAAGTCGCTATTCATTTTTAGATACACCTACACGTTGGTAAATGAACTGTGAGACTACATGGGTCGTAAGTACTTTTTTAACTCACGTCTCACTCAATTTAGTCATTTATTGTTACCTAAAAAATTAAACAATCCCAAGATTATATAGATTCGGTTTAACACCTCTAAGATACATATTATAAAAGCCATGGGAACATCACATATGTTTATTATTTTCTGTAAAAATAAAGAAAACCTTGTTCATCCAATGTAACTTGATATGAAATTGCAATTTAGTCGCGAATTCTGATTGAGAGTCCAGCGCTGAAAATTACGAGTTTTCCGACGGTCACACACCGTTTCGGCGTGTTTCATAAATGGGAATAGTCAACGATGGACACGGCAGACGAATAATTAAAAGAGCGCTGCTATGAACGTTAGTTACGTCGGTGCTTTTATGCAAAAACTTTAAAACGAGCTTTACAAAAAAAAGCTTCAATTAATTGTTGCATATTTACATTGCATCGCAGAAGAATTTTGATTGAACAAGTATAATTAAAATTAAAGTCCGCATGTCCATTCAAGAACAATACAAACAATCATCTTTGTCTGAACACATGGCGCTGCACGCTGACAATGTGTTATGTCACCTACAAATTAAAGTGTCCAAGTGTCCAATCACATCCCCGAGCGGAACGAATGCAAAGCTGCAATTAAGTGACTCGATGCTACGGCCTTCACATTTTGGCATACGAACCCCACCTACGTATAGTTACAATGTAAGACATCGCTGAAGAAAATCCGAGATACGGGGCACGTTCAACTGCGCACTGCTTGTCATGAAAGTAATACAATATAAACAAGTATTTTATACAATTTCATTGGAAAACTTGCGAAGTACAAACAAGGCAATGTCCTCGCTAAGAGAATGTATTATTTGTATTTGAACGTCGTGTAGGTAAGAATGTTTCTTTGTGTAGATAATGTGAGGTTAAGAACGTGATTTGTTTTGTTATGCGCTTTAATTACTTAATTAATTTTCGTACAGAATAATGAGTTATTAATATTAATGACATGACAAGTAGGTATTTATACAAATCAATATTTACTAAAAAATATATATATTTTATATATTTACTAAAAAAAATTGCATATAAGTAGTTGCATAAAAAGGTACAAACTGATTAAACCAAAAGTTAGTTAACTAATAAATAATGCGTGGTAAAAATGATAAATTTCGTAAATAAAAATATACATTAATAAATTTATCAAAAGTTATATTTTTTTAGTTTATAACAGCTATTAGTGAAATATAAGTTGACACTTAATGTTACTTAAGAACTTACCTGGCCTCAAGCAAAATACATTATGAGGGCGCGGAGAATCCTTCGCTATCCGTTGGCACTCAGTAAACTTCGAACGATCTCAGTTCTTTTTCCGATAACCGAACTTAATTTGCGACGTTTAAAAGGTTCTATTTCGAGAGAGATATTTGTTGATTTTTCTAACGCTCAAATATGCAAACACCGTATTCGGTACGTGATGAAGCGTAAGTGAGTCGAGTAGTCGGTCGGTATGGCGGGCGCAGGGCGCGGGCTCGCGAGGGCGGCGTCGGTCGCGAAGGGCGGCTGGGCGGCGACTGGCGTCCTCTGCGTGCTCGGTCCTGCTGCGAGCCTCGCCCGGATCCCTTCCTGTTGATCGTGTACGCGACAGGTGATCTTAAACGTCTTTTAATCACTAATTTCTGTTTACAACTCTATCACATTATTGATTTATAGACATAAGCTTGAATGCTTTTTATTGTTATGGAACATTGCTATTACTTTACATTATCAATCTTCTTAGAACTGGAGATAACAATAGTATCAGTAACCCGTAACCGCTTTTAACTTCACTGGCTATACTCATGATTGTACATACCAATTCTTATTTTAAAAGTAATATAAGGTCCTGAAATATGTTAAATAATTAAATGACAAAGATTTGCCATTTTGTTTTAAAATTTCACGCTAATAGAATGCAGTTGCAACAAAAAACAAAAAGGTATGGATAAAAATGGATTTTTGAAAAAAAGTTTTTCTACTGCCTGACTTCTACGAAAGAGACAAAGAACAACACAAATAAATATACAAGAAAAATATTTTTTTATTGCAAGTAAATTAAAAAAAATAAGACAAAACCTTTATCTATGGATGTGAAATTGCAAACATGACGCTTGTAGCAATCATAGACGCGTAGTCGGCGTAGCGAGCGTAGCAAATGTAGCAAGCGTAGCAGCTACGTTCCTTTCTTTCGGGGGGAATTCATCTAGATTTTTTTATTCTTTCTAGGAATTCGTTTAAGGTGCATATTCAACATAAAAAGATAAATTATTTTAAGTACCTACATAGTACACTACTCTGACAGCATTCATATTCCGATTTCAATGATTTTGGATTTATAGGTGGTAGTTATTTTTTTCTTTATCAGGCAATGTTGTGGTTGTATATATACTCAGTATCAGAATTAAATAATATCTGTCAATTCACACTTTTTACTGTTAATGATAATAATTTAAACAATCCCACAGCTGATGAAATTAAGTCTCTTTATATTTCAACTCGGTACGTCAATATGACTTAAGAAGATAAACCAATTATTTTCTCTGTAATGAAACCGACATCTCAATGAACACGTCTAATTGTACATTTGCGTTCTTTGTCTACATTAATTGGTGTCGCAAGCGCACATAGTTAAGCAACTCACGACTGTGACTGCTAGTTCCGTCTGCATTCCGCGAACTTTGCCCAGCACTTGAACCACTCATGTAGTTGTTAGCTTATGGAGCTTGCCCGATTTCCAACACGTATAGGTACCTATACTCAGCTGTTAACTTAACTGTGGTAACTTAATTACTTTACGTAAAAGTTTCTCGTGGTAATTTATTCTTAAGCGAGTGGTCGTTCGAACGGTGATTAGCAAAGTTTTGACTGCCACGCCGTCCCTCGATAAAACAAGTAAAATTACTTTTATATTTTGCTTAATATATCAAAACGTTGGTGTGTTATTGAAATGACAGATATTTTTATTTTTATTGATAAAGCGAATTATGAAATTAAATGTATTTTGTTTAACAATAAAAACCCTTTTGTATTTCTATCACTAACACATAACGCGAAGCCTAATCCTGTGAAGGTCCACACAAGTAGAAGAGGTTTACTAGAGCGTGTACAGCTGTAGTAGTAGGTACACTTAAAAGGTTCTTAAGCCAGTCAACCCTTTAAGTAGTAAAACAGATAGCAAACCTGTCTGTGCACTTAAAAAATTACGACACTGAATATATTTTAAATTAGTTTATAGTTTTGGCTTAGAGTTGCAAACATCGTACATTTAGTTTTTTTGAAGGTAGATAGAGTTAAATAATGGTATGGACAGCGAATTATATAGTACTAAAGTGTAATACACTTAAAACTACACTGCTATCATAAGAAAAACGGGGGTAACTTCAATTTTTTTTTTTTCAATATTGAGTTAAATAGATAGTCGTAACCAATTTTTTTCCTGATTCCAAATATGTACAATATTATAAATAATGTGAGTTGTGTCCTCTTTTTCTTATGACGGCAGTATATTACCTATATATTTATGTTACATATTATATAATTATATGGCTGATCACTGACCAAATGTCATGACCACGACTTATGTCACTGTGTGTTGCGACCACCAACTTGCCTTTTATATTAAAATTTCAAAGAAAGTTGAAATGTTTATGGTATGTACAGTAACAGGTAATAACAACATGTCCTGAAGTTTTAGGTAGGTGTGATATACACTCATTATACCACACCTATATTTTTGCCTTCACCTTTATTGATTTATTATATACAATAAATATATAATAAATAAATATTTGACATCATACGGTCTCTTCAGCGATAATATAATATTGCTATACTTTGCTTTTGTTTTATATAAAAGTAACACGTGACAAGTGTCAGGCCGTCAATTTGTCAACTTGATAGGTCCGGCAAAAGGGTTCGTGTCAACAGCGTATATGACACCTTATCCTGTAAATGGAGGTAGGAGGTAATTCAATATATAGGTTCAGCATCTCTATCGTAGATTTTAGATATAGGAATTATATAAAAATTCAAATACAATGTCTACTGGCAAATGGCCATAGTACTTATAGTAATTATTCCGAGCAGTGTCCCTTGACTCGCTTAAGTCTCCGTCTTTTGTTTGCCTCAGTGCCTAGTTCGGCTGCGTCTTATCGAGCTCCAGCAGCAACTGAGTCCAACATCCAATTAATCAACTAATCTGAACGTTGCTTCATCCGTCTCGATCGATTGCAGATACGGACAATCATTATAGTTAGCAAGAAATGGTCTAAATATACCAAAAATATCGAAGCCAATATTTAATATTTTCAATTCTTATCATCATAAGTTATTAAATTACCAGTCATGTCTTATGTGAGCAAATTATAAATCTCATCATTCGGTACAATATGCGCGAAAGCATTTAATTTAATTAGCCCGTCATAATAATGCAAAGTTCCAAATTCCATGTCAACAAGGGTCTGTGTCGGATGTGGGTACACATTAGAGTAAACAACCTATTAGATAGCTTTCTGATTGTCTTCCAGTCATTAGACACCGACTGACGTTGATGTTACGAGCGCGTAAATTAACACACGCCATAAAATACGCATCAAGTTTTACTGAGTCTGAGTGTTCGAGGCAAACGCTGTACGTCAGAAGCAACAACAGAGAAGATTATTACGAGCGATAAACGCTCATAGAAAAAGAATAAATAGGACCAACCTTCATCATAGAGCTTTATTACAATTCGGCGATAAAATATATATTGAATGTTATCACACATCAAACATGACATGAGATAAAATAAGTAGATAGTGCGAACATGTTGAGAACACACAGCTCTATATGAAAAGTAATAAAAGGAAAACACGATGAACTCAACACGAGTGCAACCTTTGTCCCCGGAAAGCGTTTGGAAATCGGTTTCGACTTATTCGTAGGACTGTCAAAAATGGAAAATGTAACAAACGAACAAGCGGGGAAATAAAGAAATGTATAGACTCTTTGATCTTGTGAGCATTCTTTCTAGAAAAAATATTTGCGACATAGTTTGAAACTATGTTCGGGGTATTTCTTTGGCATTCACTGACTGCCTACGTATTTAAAAAAATGAAAACTTTGAAATAGTAGAATAAATACTTTTATTTATTTTGTTAGGTTAGGTTAGATTTTAAGTACTTACGGATCTAGTCCCAAGATATGAATAATTATTGTCTATCTATTAAAAACTATGTGATATTTTTTGTGAACATGTTGAATCGCTCACGTATCGATAAGGAATAGCTAAATAATATTAAATATTGTATCAAAAGATTGCCATACAGTTTATAAGGTTAAGTAGGGTAATCATATCGTTTAGCTAGACGTGCGTGTCGAGGCAAGGCGTATATCCACAGGTCGCAAATCCAATCTAAGCAGAGTGCACATCAATGGATCTGATTATCGATTGGCGACCGGAAATGAGCGTGGCGAGTGACGGCCACTCCACTACCGCCGTGTACATCGACTGCAGAAGCCCCAAACTGAAGTGCATTGTGAAGTACCCACGAATAATACATATAGATATAATTATAGTTTATTAACAGTCTACAGACATACGCGTTTACTTTTAACTGACTTCAAGAAAGTAGGTCAATTCGATCCGTGTGCTTGTGATATTGTTGGAATTCTATAATATTCGTATATCTTACGTTTTACAAGTGTATGTAAGTATATTTGTCCGCGTATTTCTCAGACGTGACCATTTACTGACTTTTTTATTAGCATAGCATTTGCTTCAACTTAGGGAATAATGCAAGTTTCATGAAAATCGGTTCAAGATTTGAACAGTTCAGCGTGTTCCGATCGCTGATGAAATACGTCGTTCAAATCAGATATTTACTGGCCTGCTGTATGTTTACCTACTGGTTTTGTTCATCAAAGAAAGAATCACTCAATACATGCTACTTAGTAAAAATTGTTTTTATAAAGAACTCGTCTCCAGTCAGAGTGTAATGATCAACGTGATATTATTGTTTTACCTAATGACCATGTGTACAACAGTTTCGCACACTGATCGAAATTGGACCATATTTTTAAAAATTGCTTTAGCACTTTTTCTCCATATAAACTTTTAACTAGGTATGCCAAAACTTCTTCACAATCTTCCGAGTGCGCAGTATTCTTATTCTCAAAAAGAGGTCCAAAGTTTTCCTGATATCCTGTTTCATTGACTTATAAATATACCTAATTCACAACTTTCCATATTAGTCGATCGTCACACTTATTCATGCATCATGTTTGTTTTCAATTTCCTTTGAAATCGTGAATACAATTCGTCAGAATCATTTGTGACGAATTTAATAGTTCGTCACATTTTTTTACTTTTCTGATAAATTTGTGACGTAAAGTCCCGTGACCGTCCGGGCGCTTGTATCATGCGATAAATATGTATTTTATTTATTATCATACTAGCTGTTTTTCGCGGTTCCACCCGCTTTGTGAGGGAACTACTTAACCCACCCGAATTTTTCAAATTGGTTCAGCGGTTTTACCGTGAAAGCACAACAATTTCACTTTTACGTTGGTAATATTAGTTAGGACTTAAGTTTTAAAAATTTAAAACCCCTTCTTTTCTGTCATGTTTGTACTGATCTTGAAGAGTTTCTTATGTACATGTATGATAGATCTTCTGCCTTTGCACTTTATTGTGTGATCGTTAGAACTAGTGCCAAGAACCCACTTCCTGCCAACTTAAAATGTTTACCCTACAACTACTAGGCACTAAGTTGTATGTGTTGTTTGAGCCATTACTTTGCAATTAAGAACATTTTACTAACTTTCTTTTTTATAGCAGACTTATAATCGAACACGAGGCGTTGCCAAAACAGATAGGTGATACTAATTTATATTAAAGATTTTATTATGTGTATGTATATTATTAGTTGTAAACTAGGTTTCATATTTCATTATAATAGCCAACATATTTAATTATCAGAACCACCGTGTATAGCAACTAGAAATTATAAATCATTAAATCAATGCTAATCCCTATCAGATTAGCGGAGATCTGAACAACAATATGAGGAATACAAAAAAATATCATTAATTAAAATAACATTGACGTAAATTAAAAAAAAATATAATTAATTGAAATAACATTGACGTAAATATCTAACTACGGTAAACGGGAAGTTCATAAACCAAACCGAGTTAGGTTCGTCATCAGTTCTCCAAGGTCTATAAATCATGAGACTATCAATAGCTCGGCCCTATAAGGTACCACCATGGAGGAAAAATAACAAATTAATAAAAATACTAAGTAAGATTCAAATTACATCAAATTCATAGCCTGGGATTTTTCTACACATAGCTATGTAGATAAATAGGCTACTCACGCGTAGGTGTTGCTCGCCCACTTGAGTCCCTTGTGTCGCTTATTATATTGATTGAAATTTGTTTTTTTTTTTAAATTATAGCATGCTCACGTGAAAGGAATGGCTTTTCAATTTAGGGAGAAACCCCAATGTTCGGTATGTATGAGAAACACACGAGCACTATTCTTTTTAGCCTTTTTTTATAATGGTCGTCGATTATCAATTTGAAAAGTAAGATGGTATTTCAGCAGACTAATAAAATAAGGTCCTTGTAGCAAATGTATCGAAAGTGCAGTAAGTATTGGCAGGAGTGTGTGCACTCAGCGCCGCGGCCCAGGTGAGCGCTGTAGCGTAGGACTCGCAGTGAGCTTGACCCATATTTTAAACCTATCGATCGCACCGCTTTCGCAAGGACCCTACACACTGAGCAATTCCCAGCCATGTTTATCTGGCGTAGTTAGAGGTCTTCTTAAGGAAAAGTGCCAAGTTTCACTTGAGGATATTTCGGTTACAAACACACGCACTTTTACTTTGTGTGTATTCTTGGTAACGACTTCTTTCAAGAAAATTCCGTTTCCGTCTTTCTTTATGTTCTATTTTATTCTTCTATTTATTATGTTTTTACCTTCATATAAATGAGCTTATGAAAATAAACTGATATCTACAAAAAAATACTACTTTACCCTTGAATCAGACACGAATAAATTAAAAAAATAATATAACTGATGTTAAAAACTGCGGATGTTGAGCTATGGGTGGCTCGCCGTACCGCCAAGGACCAGACCTGTTCCACGCGCGGCTCAAAGAGCTGTCAGCACAGATGACGGGGCCCTCCCACAGGGCCATAGCCTGTCGGGGCTGCGGGACGTTCGAAAGAAATACTGCGCCCGCGGAATGCAAAGTTCTGAGGAAGGAACATGGATGGGTTTTAGTCAGTAAGAGTCTGTCACTGCCTTCCGCCCCACCTACGGTGGGAGGGGTCATTTGATTATTTTCCCATCCGAAAAAAGGGTAGTTAAATGTGTTTATTTTTAATTTAATTTTGGGAGTATTTCGTACAGTAAATGATTTAGAAAATACACAATAGTACTATTTGCTAAATATTTTTACTACTATTTGATAAATATTTTCAGATAGATAAAAAGTACACATTTATTTCCATAAAATTTAAACTTTACATGTACGAGTATACTTTAACATTGCATTCAATAACCTGGCTGTGATAAATATGAAATATAATTTAATATCGTCATATCGAACGTAACTTGCGCGATATTAAATTCCTAACATGATCAAATAACTTATTCCTGTGCTTGCTTCCAAATAAATATCAAATATACCTACTGTAACTTTCCAATCTTTAAAATACTTCAGTATTTTTCTAAGTCTTCTGAAAATTAATAAATGCGGGATGTAAGCCGTACTCGGGTATTTTGCGCCCACCGCTATGACGTCCGCTAACCGCAAATTCCAATTGCTTGTTGTATCATTTACCTCTGAATAATAATATCTGCCTATGTAAGTTGTTGTTTCCCGTTTCTTGTTACAGTGTCAACTTAGCCAGCGGTCTGTCCACTACCTTCAGGACATTATTCACACAGCTTATGAGATACACTTAGCTGTGAAATAGTAAATATCCATCCATGTGGTCAAAATGTCGACGGAAATCGTGCCATTTGTTGCCGACAACGCTCTTGCAGACTTACTGACGACGGTAGCGACGGCTACTGCAGACCCGCCTTACAATGAAAGTGAAGTGATACCACCGACTAGTGCTTCTAAAGAACTTTTTGCCAGTGATGCGAGTGCTCTAAACATAACAAACCCAGAAAATGTACTGTACAGTGAATATCCAATATTTGAGACTTTCGTTGTGATCGAACTGGTCATGACCACTGTAGAATTAATAATATCAATAGTTGCAGCTATCAAAATGCCACGGTGGAGAAGAAATTATAGAAATCAAATGTTAATGCAATTATCTTTTGCAAGGTTCATAAAACGAATTATATTTACGATTACTTTTCTAGACGTTCGGGAAAAAATAGTACCCAGCAAGACAGTCGAGCATATATTGACTTGCTTTCAGATTTATATGGATTTTGTTATAGTAATTTTAGTATTCTTTTTTATAAAACACATGTACAACAGTTTAATAATAGTCTTAGTGAAAATAAGCCACAACAGTTTTTTAAGAGTACTGTTTTGTTCATGGCTGATACCCGCTCCCATAAGTGTGGCGTGGACCAGCGTAATCGTGACCGACCTACTGGACAGGTGGTACGTCAACTTGTTTATCTGTGGTATATTCAGATGGCCGCTAATATTCATAGGCACGGGGCTTTACATAGCAATAATATACAGAGTGTTGTCTGACAAAATAAGACAGTTCGCCAGAAGCTTGGCTGTCGTTACGTTTTTCCTATGTTTGACGATTAATGTTTATTTATTTTCCAAAGATGTTATAGAATTGTGGTGTTTGAAATCATTATTGACATTACTAATAAGTTATATATCGGGGCTTTTGATGAATTTTCTTATTCTTAATTTATACATAATATTAATAATATTAACGTATAACAATAAGACACAGTCCTCGAGAACACTACCTGACTATAGTTTAGCTGATGTTAATATTATATGTTAAGTATTCCCCTTTCCAGTTTAGTGATTGGATCGTGTGTGAGTAATTATAACTAGTGTTACTGTGTAACGAACATTACTTGTACCTTGTACGTGAAATATAATTTATTTTACCCGAGCTGCTGTCGTTTTAATTTGTTTAATAAAGAGCTGCTATGGACTTTTCTTTTTATTCATTACTTAATAATAACAAAAAAACATGATTATCTTACCAAGAAACAAAACTTATTAAAATGCTTTGCCTCTCTGTGAATTAATTAAATCAATGTGTTGGTATAATGTTTTTTTAAATAAAGATACATTTTAAAAGGCTATACAGTATTCTTCAATACATTAAAATGTCCAGTGCAAATGTATTGTTACAATGTGCAGGATAATGTTGACACAAGGAAATGAAATTTGGCATACACCTCTTAAATAACGATATTGGACATGGTACGAAAGTAAATTTGTTTATCTGTTACGTTTTCACTGGAAAACGGCTGAAACGATTTGGATGAAATTTGGTAAGGAGATAGCATTAGCAATAAGAACAGGAAGAATGAAGAAAAAGAGAAAGGATATTTTTTTTGTTGTGAAATAGTTCACGCCGGAACCGTGGAAAACAGCAGTTAGTACATAACCACATTTCGCCTTTCTCTATGTAACAGGAGGCGAGCTTATTGAAATCAGCAAAGTACAAATATATGGACACTGGATATTATCTCGAAAGCATAGGTACATGGAAAAACTCGATATAACTTTTTAGACGACTCGGATATCTAATTTAGAACCTCCTGCTCAACGATCACACTTGCGACTACTAGGCAGTAGCAGAAGTAGCTATTACGATCATATTTTTTTAATTCAACATCTGTATACAATTTTCAGTTCTCGTTTATAATGCCTATAGTAGGGTACCTCAAGATACCTCAAAGCAAGTTGCTGGTAGATGATCTTGGCCACTTGGTTATGTCTGTGCAAGGCTTCTCCGCTAGCCAAAGGAGAACAGTCAGAGAATATTGTCAACAGTCCCGTCTTTCATGATATATGTCCGATAGTCGTTTTCAACATAACTTTGCACAGATAGTCAAATTCTAGTTTATAATATTGGTGTATTTTGTAGCCTTTGGTGAGGTATTTCTACGTACAAAACACAGCTGACTATATCGAAATCTGTTTGATCCCGATCCCGACTACAGTTCTGGACTGCTCAAACCACTTAATCATTAGTGGTCACTAGCCACAACCACACGCCTATTCAATTAAAATGGAATTGGCAGTTTTTGTGTACTTAGTAGCGATAATTAACATTTGTTATTTAAATCTACGTCCGGTAGTGTACCCTCGCCAGTTTATATAGGTCTACCATACTGAGATAAATTATATTAAAAGTGTTATAGATATTATGTATATTTTTCGCAGGTCAACCTAGAAGGTTGTCGACTGCTTAACCGATATTATGTATATCAGACTGAATATTATTTAGGAGGGTGTGATAAAAATATCCATATATGACAAATATTCCTTTGAATATATTACGTATTTCTAAATTAAACTGACATTTATACCTGCTTTCGGACTTCAATTTAGGTACGTTTGAAGTGTGTAGTGTACATCGAACATTGAAGTCAGTGTCCCGAATCTCAATACAGATCTAAATTCATCTCAAAGCCTGTTGCCACAATGTATGGGTGACTGAGCATCTTCGGCATTTGCCTTAATGTTCCCTGTATGTCTACCGTGTGCACAGCTATCTACATAATATATTATGTGTATTGTTAGCATTATATCTGTATATACCAGGATCGATTAACAAATCACTTTGTAATAACAATTCAAAATGGTTTACTTAATAAAAGCAAGTAGATTTTTTTTTGCAAATCATGTCAAAAGGTGTTGTTTATGGTGTGTAACGTAAACGGATAGTTTATCATGAATAACATACTATCTAAATCCCAGCTAACATTACCATGCTCGCTGCGTCGTGCAGCACCTGAGTCCTTTCGAGTGCTTTGATGATAATCGTGACATAATAGCTCATAGCTACCATAAAAATCGACCTATCTGCAAGCTTCCAAGCTGGGTAATGAAATACCGATAAGGTCAATGGTAATTTTTTTAAACATGCATCAAGATTTCTTCATGAAGTGATCAGCAAACCAAGCTAACTACATCAGCTCCGGTTGCCGCATGGTTAGGAAGAAATTTGGAAACCCATTGTTTGACTACTAAAACATGACCGTTTGATAACGATTCAGGCAAAACTTGAAACATAAAACTTGTATAAGTATAGTGACCGACCGAAGGTTGGGTTTCGGCCGAAACTTCAGTTTCGTACAGACACTACTATAAGGTACACGTTTCTTCAATTCTTTAATTAAAAAAAACATGTAAGTTTATTCTGTAATATTGTCTGGGTAAGTCATGAATAGTGTCAAATAAAAGCATCAGCCAAATAAAACTAGTACAAATTTAATTTAGGATCACAATAATAGAATACAAGTTTGATTTAAATTTTACAATATCACCACTAGTTAATAAAGGAGCACGGTGTATGCAAACAGGGTTGAGAGTTCCTCCAGAAATAACTGCATTATTTTTACCCCAAACAAATGCAAATATTCTTATCTTAACAAATGAGGGTTATTTTCTCATAAACCAATTAACAACAAGCAGAACAGCGCGTGTCCGAGGTTGTGAATTAATCTTGCTGATGGATATTGCATCGCCGACCTCCTCCTACCCTCACAATTACAACATGTACATATGTACCTATACATACGTACCTAATGTTAAAACTATTATTATACCTTACATATTGCATTCTCAAGACGTAAACAGTCGATAATAGAAATCCATAGGTACATCGAAACAGGAAACAAACGAACTATAAAATTTATAATTATTTAACAAACATAAAAATTTCCCATAAATACAACCTTTATGCAGCGACAGGTAATTAAAAACCATCATCGGAAGCTCATGGATTAACAACTTTATTTACAGAAATGTTAGAGACAAGCCGTTATTATGTTAACTAACAGGTTTCATTAACTGTTACAAAATATTGGAGACAGAAAAATGGACGGAGATAAGCGCTTATGCGCTAAGACAGCGCGGCGTGCGCATGCGCCGGTACGCCTTTAGGCGCAGCTGCATGCGCAGCGCTTCACGCGCTTTTCGCTGTTTACCAAAGCGTCTACGCTACGGACTGAACGGGGCTGCAAATCTGAAAAAACATATAAAAACGTTAATAAGGTCTATAAGATCGAATAAAATACATGCCGTAGGTTCTACGTTAGTCATCTTGTACCTGCGTATACTACCTACAAATAGAAATAAATAAGCACCACGAGTAATATCAATGTACGGTCCTATCCCCAGCCCCATTCTCAAATTAGGGCAAGATCAAGAGCAAGACATGTTAAGACCAATCTAGGACAGTAAACAGGCTGACCTGTATTAATTGCCAATTATGAGTAATTAGTGATTGCAACTACAACCCAATTACTATATAAATTACGTGCAAAGACGTCAATTGACTGGATTACAATGCACTGCGCACTTGCTAGGTACTACGCTGGTATCGTCACTTAGCTATGATTATGCTGAGTAATTCTAAATGGAAAATACAATAAACATTAATTGTTGGTATCCTGTAAGAATTAAAAGTCATTGATTGCACAGAGAAATATCGTTCCGTAAAGAAATTCTTTTGATCTCAATTACCGTTCCGTTTACTCAAAGCATGATTGTTAACTAAGTTCATGACCGCAATCTCTCGACAAGGAGATTACGAGATATACTTAATCAACACGAACCGCTAAGTGTCAACACACGATGTCTAACTAAATTATATTTCAAACAACATTAGATCATGATTGCTTCGAACATAAATGTAGCATAAAATGTTTATAAAATCTCTCTACACGTGCCGTCCTTATGTATTGTCCCCGTACGTGCATTTTGATTATTATCGGATCTCATTTTCTTGCGTTTCAGTACGTACCTACTTTTGCTAGGTTTTAGGTTTTTACATTTTATTAAGAACGAGTAGGTGTTGTCATAGTATAAAGAGCACACAGTAGGCTATCTTTGGCCCAATCCGCGATGTAATTGCCTACCGTACTTGTCTGTCTCAGGGTTGTCACTTTTAGCTAAATTTTAATTCAGTGCCTAGAAATACAATAAACCGGCGGGGCGGTGTGGGCGCGACATTCCGTGCTTCATCGGATTCGTGTGTCGCCAAAACGCTAATAAATGTTTATAGACTAAGAGCTTGTGTTTAAATAATATTCTTAGCATATACTAGACAATTGCTTTTATTATTTTAATAGGCATACTTTATTATTCTTACACATTAAGGACAATATATATTTTCTATTAAATAAACATAAAATAATACAAACACATCTATTGAATTAGTAATTTTCTAGCACAGTTTTTGATTATGTCTTCTGGATGGAAATGGGCTTCACAAACAACATGCTTGGGTTGAGATTTGTTTATCAAATCCTCGCGGTCAATTAAGCGCAGCCATTGAAGGCATCTGAAATACAAAGCACATTTAATATACATTAGGTATCTATCATAAAAATTGGAATAAAGTGACTAAAATCTCATATAAAAACATAATTCCAAACTAAAGCCCCTCTCTTAGACTATAATCAATTTTTGTTCTGTTGTTACGAACGGTTACGATTCGAATTTTGCTCTATTTATCTGATTCACAATTCGTCAATTATTTAAAAAAACGATTTTATAACTGTAAGTACTTAGTTACTATACCTACCTACAATACTGAGAAATCGGCATGACGAAACGTAAACAAAGCAATAGCGTCATATCAATTTTATTAAAAGATCAAAAGTACCTAATACATTCTAGTGGGACAGTAGGCCTGCCTACTTTGTCTGTCTAACAACAACAAAAATAAGTAGGTATCTCATCACCAAGTCAAAAATTAAATGCTAGAATAAGTGACTTGCTTACCTTTCTTGTTAAGTAGGTAATCTGAACAGAGATAAATCTGGAATCGATGAATTATTTAGACACCCAAACACACAGCAATAAGTTCTGCGATTATCACACATTTTTCATTTATTTAGCGATGCCGAAAAGCCGTGACGCGCGAACTTTGTGCGATGTTAGCCCCGACTGGCGCACTGAGAAACGGGTCGAGATTTTGTTTAGTGTGCGTTCGGCGACGCATAGATACTATGGCGCACACATACAAGCCGCGCGCGGTTCATTTGTATGAAGATAACATACTTTGTCCTTTTTATACTATGGTGTTGTTAAGCATGTACAAGTACCTCACCTGAACCTAATATAAGTTGGTAAAGTTACAAAGCGACCAACTTTGCCGTCCGTTACGTGTTACATAGACACGCGGCACGCGATTTATTAGAACTAATGTGACTCATGTGTTTTTGTGGTAGACGTTGTGTCTATTCATTTTGTTTGAGGAAATATCGGATGAATGAGCACTATGATTCTACTTGTTCGAAGTGATATTATTGCTCATGAAAATAGATAAGCACGCTATCAGTTTTATTGGATTGGTTTACTCGTAGTATGTGTTCTGATGACTTAATTTGTACTATTATCAGCAATAAACACATAGGTACAAACATCGGGCATATTCTATGCCTATGGAAAACTCGCTTATAAAACTTGAGTTTTTATATCTGCTTTCTCAGGCAAGTTGCATCAAAAGCTTGATTGATGGTGTGTTATCAATGGATTAATAAAATTCATCAAGTCAAACTAGCCTTACTCTAATTATTTGCCATTGGAAGAGGATTACATTTTGTTACAATTTTTTTTTTTCGATGGATATATATCTTAAACCTTGCTTATTATACCTATATAACAAGCCTTGCACGCGACTCTGCTTATACAGATGTAGGTACATTCTAGTTCTGACAGCTTCATCAATATAAAGAGCTGTTGAATTTTTAACCAGCTTAATAAATGTTCAGAATATAACTTTGCAAATATATAACCGTGCTCACAACCCGCCGTGACAGACAGCTAAGACGCGGTTAATTAATGACAGTTTAAGTTTGTTTAAGTTATTTTCTAGAACTTGAGTTATTTTTCTTCGTTGATAAGATTGTGTTTTTAATAATTTATTTAATTACACTTTTAATATTAAACAGTCTATTATTTATTGTCAGCTTATCTATTTATTTATTTTTTATTTAAAAATGATAGGCACATCCAATTGTACACACGTAACCCAATATTTTTAATTCATATCTGCATTTATTTACCAATTCCCCACAAACATATATTATAACATTCCCTGAACGCAGATTCAATAAAATTTCACATGAAAGGACGTTTTCCGCGTAATAATAAAGTAAAGCCTTTTACTATTGCAAATGAATTTACACGTTACGGACGTTGCTGTAAAGGTTAAATTAGAATGAACGATGCGTAGGTACTCGTGAAACGCAACAGTCCTAGCTAGCTTTATTTATATACGGTATTCCAAGTATCTATCCGAGGCAATCTGGGCAGTTCCATGTAGACCATTATGATTATAAACGGTATCCACAAAGTTCATGTAATAAGTCCGGGAAGAGCTTCATTTCGTTCAGGTGAATATGCATTTTTTCGTTTACAATCAGTTACTATTATATACAGTAATAGTAGCTTTCATATCTGAATCCTGTGATGGTAATTGTTTACTTTAAACAACGCAGGAACAGTTTTATAAAATGTCCATTTTTTATAAAGCCCCCTGTCGATAAACTATGGGCTGCAACTAAAGTACCAGTAAACTGAAATACCCTGCTTGTGCACTACTAATCCCATGGATCGAGCCCCGCTCGACAACCGTTCAGAGGAAATCAACCTGTATAATACATAAATGTGTACAGGCAACTTGAGCGTGTATAGCGTACTTTAAATTTAACATTACACTGTAAAAGAAAGAGCACTTCCTCAATGCCATTGTACTTTTGCAAATCATAATTTTCAACGCCCTTAGACGTTGTTGGCGTCGTGAGTACGTTAGTTTAATGTCTATGCACGTCATTGGCTTTCAAAAGGTAGGATAAAAATTAGTACTAACAGTGCGGCCTCTCATCAGAGGGCATGTCCTGCGGCAACAGGAGAGTGCGCGGGGCGCGGGGGGAGTGCGCGAGGTCGGGCCGCGCGTCGCTCTGCTCCTCGGCTTGCGCGCGCGCCTCCGCCTCGGCCTCGGCCTCCGCCGCCGCAGCCAACGTCTTCACGATGGTCTTCACCTGCAAGAAAATATACATAGATCAGAATAATGCTAGCCACTCGAAACTTGCCTGCAAAGAAACAAACCAGGAAACGCTAAACAAACAATACCAGGTACTACTTGTTTAAATATATTTTCTCTTTTCTATTATATATATTTAATTCCTTCAAGCCGAAAACAAAACAGGCTCGTTATTATATTTGTACAGTAGTATATTTCCCATTGGGTAAAAATATTGACTGCGATGAGCGCCTTCTTGTGTGTCTTAACTTTTTGAAATGGGTGGATACAATTATCTACAATTTTTTTAAATAAAGTTTTTTTTTATCCTAGCATACACATATTTTCAAAATTATTTAAATGAATACAGTAAAGTAATATAAAAAACTGTTTCAAACATATTTTTCTGAACATTTTTCTTAACAGTTTCTCAATACTTCATTTTTCTTAACAGTTTCTCAATACTTATCGATGTTAACTTTTTTTACCATCCACCAAATATAGTTAGAAAGTAAGCAACCTAGCGTGTCCCAGATGGCACAAAATTTTCTTGCCGACTCGACCTCCCAAATCCCAAGTTTTTATTATCAAGAATATTTCAGTATTGAAAATCTTTTGCTCAAAGATTCGCTCGTTTATGTTTTTTTATATTCATCTAAACAGAGTTGGGTGGAACATAGGAACAAACCACAAATACAATATTACGAATAAATAATACCCAAGTGAACATTTACCAAAAATGCACTACCATTAATTCTACTTTCAAGACGCATGAGTAGAGTAGAGACGAAAGCCGAAAAGAGCTACCTACTATTTATATCTAACCCGATAGTGTTTCACGTAAAATATTAAATTACCAAATACATAAGAGCATTTTCATCCTACGGGAGCAGTCAGGAAAGATCTTCTAATGTAAAACCGGGGAATATTCCAGTGTGTGCTTGCCTTCATTTAACAAACAGGTTTAACATAAGGAGGGTTAAATTTTATCTTGCCCGCGGCTTTACCTGCGTAGCTAATGTTAGTAATATAATTATTTTATAGTGTACCTATCTATCAATAGTAGGTACACTCAACAGCAATGAATCCGGGACTGTCACCAAATGTTTAGTTGAAAATATTTGAAGGAAATGTTTGTTTAAATAATAAATATATATAATACATATATCTACTAATAGGGGAGCATCACAAATATACGTAAAAAATGTTAAATAAAGGGAAAGACACTACCAGGATTTCCATATTATTCATATTAAAATACCAAGAAAACGTATATATTTTCCGTTCCGATTTCGATCGAGTCTCGTACTACATGAGCAGTCAATAGTGTTAATTTCCTGCACTCCTCGGCCTTTGTCGCTATTGATTGCCAGTCTGTAACGGGACTGTCATGGTGGCTAATATGTACTTCTTACCATACGTATAATAGGTATTTACATGACATGCGTCATACATTTAAGCAAATATAGAAACTTAACGGTTAGAAACTTATTTTTCTGATTTATAAATGACTGTTTCGCCGTCAAAACAATATTTGCACGTGAGTTATTATACCTACCCTAAAATTTTATAAACCCCTCTTCATAAAATGTCCCACTGTGCGATGAAACCTTCCACCCACACGTGAATTTAATCGACATCTTTCGGGAGTGAATATTTAATATAAATACCTAACCCATTACGCTTTTCGTAAGTTACTTGTTACAAATCTTTAACATAGTTTTAAATTAGTATTATATCTTAATAGATCCAACATGCCCTACATAAATCAAACTAGCAACTACCTATATTTTTTTTTTTTTTTTTTTTTAAAAACTATCTATATTTAAACAAAGGATAAAGATAAAAAAGGTACAATAGGTCCCGCAGCGCTACCACAGTGGCTGAAATAAATAGACTTGAATTAAAACACGGAATAGATTGGCAAAAAGGTATTTTTTGTTTGACCATTGTCTCTGCCAGATACAATACAATAGCAGTCAGTATAATGCAAGTTCGAACTCTAGGTATGTATATGTATGCCATCGATCTACTGAAACGTCTAATCGTCATTTAGACAAAGGACAGTGACACCTCGCTAGTCAGACACAACTGCTAAACACACAATACAGCTACAAACTCAAATATGAACTAATACGCACGTATTTAGTCAGCAGTGAACATGAATATGATACGCAGCTTGCAAGAATTGAATAAGCATAATGTAGCACAAATTAAGCTTTCAGGAATGAATGAATATTTAGTAGCTACACGTGTTTAGCTAAGAGAAGAGAACGAACTTTCCGGGTAATTTAGTAAGCTTAGGTACATATCCAATATTAGAAAAATAAGCACCATACGTTATCTTCCTGCTTGTTGTCAGGTGCTAAAGTACATTATTATTACGTGTCATTTGTCGCATTTAACTCAAGGAAAAATAATAAATAAGTATCCTCCGAGGGACTCTTTAATTTTCCTCTTAATTAAAACACAATAAAAATGTGTACCTACATATTCATTAATTGTTAAATAATATTAGTTAAGTAATTCCCTCGGGACGCCAGTAAAATCGCGGGAAACAGCTATTGAATATATAATTATTGCTATGTAACATGTTGAATTTACTTATAACAAAACTGTATTTTAAAATGTACCAACATAACTACAAGTTTATATATCAGTATACATATATTTATTTATTTATTAGGTGTCTTAGGTAAACACCATACAATCAGTAACGTACCTCCTGCATGTCATTGTCGATCTGTTGGTCGCGGCGCTGATTGGCAGCGGCATCCTCAGCGGTGCGATGGATAATGTGGAGCTCCTCGGGACTCAGGTTCCACGGCAGGTTCATTTGTACTGCTGAGCCGTCCATGGGGATCTTCTGTACCTGCACATAGAACCAAGAATTCTTCACGGTTCCAATCTCTCACGGAATCCCGCTATAGAAGCATTGCATGCCAATGCATACTGAAAATGGATAATTATTCTAATCGTTAAATAATCTTGCGTAAGTTTTATAGATACGGATACAAAAATCTTGACCAACTAAATAAGGCTGAATACCTTCATACCAACTGTATTAGTAGAATTTCAATATAAATTGTTAATAAACATTATTATAAAAATATTGTGACAATAGCAATATTATTCGCAGTTAGAGTTAAAGTCAAAATCGTTGAACTCAAACGTTGTGTACATTTCGGAGATCAAGTCGGTGCAAATTTCGTATGTACACACGGAGAAAAACGATCTGTTAACGGAAATCTTCAATTTGTGTATAGAAGCTATTTGGTATTCGCAGCTAAATAAATCAATGACAAACATTCGTTTGAACACATTGCATACAACGTTCATGATATTGTAGCGATGGGTAATTAACCGATGGAGCAATAGCATCCTTAATCACTAATCTATACTGCCGTATCGCCGTGTTTATTAACAGGAAGTAATGTAATAATGTGTCATCATAATCATCAAATACCTACGTATGTAATATGTGATGAATGAATCTATACACAATGATTAAATTATAGTGTTACAAACATTGATCAAACAAGTAGTAAGTGAGAAAAATGAAAAAGTTCGTTGAAATCAAGAAGCTTATAAGGTACAACTGGAAGCCGCGCTTAAAAGAGGTACTCGACGCAAAAAGACACGTGTGACTCATCATGGCATGTGGTAGCAGCCAGTGGTAAAAAATTTGTGTTTTGTTTACTTAAATAACACACAGGTGGTCACATCGAGTTCATTTGAGCTGTCACTTCTTGCTATATTGGTCTTCGGGGACCAATTTTTGGTCCCGGTTACACCTACAAACTATTCTTGATTGAGATGTACCTCAGGTTGGTCGAGTTCTTGCGTGGGGGCGGGTTGAGGAACAAACTGATGCAGCACGGTGGGTTGCTGGAACGAAGAAAAACAAGGAGATTATATTTAATCAAGTATTCAAGAAGGAAATAAAACTTATCGCAGGGACCCTTGTATAAAAAAGGCATGTAATCACGTATGGACCGCGCCACGCGATGCTGACGCCGAGTTCTTTAACCCCTGCCAAGAAAACGCTTCACTGATCTCAGTGTGAAGTTTTTGTATATGCACGTAATACTTTATGCAATCGTTCATTTAGTTCGCTATTAACCCTTTATTGCATTTACTTTAAAATAATTCTACAATTATTAGAGGCTTGGTAACTAATTAACGTCAAAGAACTAAAATGAATGTACTAGAACCTGATTACAAAGTAATTACCTATATAAATACAAACAATCAACATATTGCTTTGTTAATCTTAGTCATACACAGTATCGCAGTCACAGTATGTATGTATGTAAGTATTCTAATCGTTTTCTAATATTCTTCTGAAGTTACGATGTTACGAGCCTGATCTGACATTCCTGACATGTTTATTATTACATAATTACGATTCCTAACGTTATACTAGTATATTTATTTAAATAATTCAACATTGTTGGCAAGTGCTATTATCGAGGCACATCCATTACATACGTAATGATACACTTAAGCTTCCGTGTAACATCATCTCAATACTCGTTCCTGAACTTGTAAACTTCTTGCTAACGGAATATTTTTTGTGTTCTTGATTTTTTTTGATACCACACACACATGATTTTAAATTAGTATAACGAAATTTAATTAAAGTGTCTTCAAGTTACGTCGTAAATTCGCCAAATAACTATCACTAAACATCGTTTGGTCATCTTTTGCTATGTTTTTTTTTGCATGATGTTAAAACCGTAAAATTAATGAATCAAGTGATCTGGCATGTACGCACTATATACATATTTACTGCAGCATTAAACTTTTATTTAAGTTGTAAGTACGTGCTAAGATGACGATAAAGACTTTAATTATGCTAACAGCTACACATTATAATACCATAATACCCAGTGCAATATTTAAATGTGTCCACATTTATAAAAACAGCTGAGATGCTCCCTAATAATGTATGTTGTTCTGTCAATATGCACCTATTCTACTCAAGTGGCATCGTAACTTAACTGCAGACTGTCAACTCAATTTGTATTTTAGTACTAACTTATGACGTAGGAAGTTTTTTCATTACAAATGTTAATTTAAAGTACATATCATAGCGCTCTGTTTGTGCGACCTTTCCGCGCAATAAAAGTTTTTTTAACGATACATTTTGGCGAGCACAAACATTGTCCACTGCTGTTTATTTAATACCTAGGCCGTTATACATACAATCAATCGCGCTGACTGCACATTCAGTTGATTGTTTTTATAATGCCGTTAGTAGCAGTTGCTACGTTGCAAGCGCACTGGAGTAGACTGACAAAAACTTAGCCCAACGTATGTATATGTGTTTTGTCATTACCATTTTATTGTTTAATTCCAAAGTATTATGTGGTAGTCAAAAAAGAGTTTAATAGAAGTTAGAATCAACTTGAGGGTCTTACTTCGTTCTGGTCATGGCCTTGGGGCGGTGGTGGTGGGGGAGGCGCGAACGGTCCCATGGTCTCCGGCGGCGGGGGCATGTTGGGGGGTGCGGGAATAGCGATCACACGCTGGACGTGGATGCGCATCTCACGGGGACCACCCATCTGCTCCTCTGACGAGTCCCATGGCATCTAAACATAAAACAAATACTATTTTGTAAAGAGAACAAATTATTTCTTTTTAATTATACTTATTTGAAATTTATTAACATATTGAACTCAATCACGTTGCTGGTCACTGCATATTTTATGAGACCATTAAATTAAATATAACCTCGACAACTATCTTTCCATAATCGAGCCACCTAATAAAACGACACCAAGTAATCTGTTAAGGTGCATTAGCATCGTAATATGAAATTATCGGGGAACAAAGGATAATGGAGGCACGAACGCGCTGGTTATGAATAATTCATTCAGTACGTTGCGCAAACGCAGCAGTAGCGTCACATCTTAAAGAGATAAACTCGGGCGATCAGGAAGCAATGACCGCTGACACCCGAGGACGCGCGTCCACGCCCGCCAGGCCGTCAGCCCGGGCCGGCACAAGCACAACCCAAACCGCACCAAACAAAGCTAAATTGTTCACGTCACGCGTCGTACACACTGATGTGTCAAAACAAATAAACACCCAACGCGCAAAGATCACTACAAGACATTGTCAAGATAAAATATTGGCACCTTGGCCTATGTAGGATCAACAAAGGCATTTGATATTAAATATGCAAAAATAAAACATGAACTCTGATCCGGTACCTAACTAACCGAAATTACAAAACTAAATGTTAGATTAACAAAAATGAACGATGTAGCGTAGCAAAAATCTAAGAATAATGTGGACAAAGAAGCTTGGCGAACGTTGAATTAGGATAACGAATATTAATATTCTAATGATGATGTCTTGATGCGGAACGAGACAAAAACACGGAAGCAGTGACGAGCACAGTATTGTCCGTTCATCCTTGTGCGTCGACTCCTCAATCTTTGTGCAGAGTAGAGAACTGTGCGATGTGACCATTGTCAGATCTAATTGATCACATAGAAACGGCACCGACAACTTCGTTATCAAGCATGATTGAATTAATTAACGTCATTAGTTTCGCAGATGGATTTACATTAAACAGGCTTTAGCTAGCCTCTGCGTCCACATGCTCGTACACTTTTTACTAGTTTCAAATGGAATATACGTTGTGTGTTGTGAACAGACTATAAAGTATAAGTTAATATGCTTTTTATCGATGTTAACTCTGAAGTTCATAAAAACGAAATTAGGTAGGTATAGCGTAGATATAATTGGCCCCGACTTGATGAAATGTAACTATATAGAATGGAACTTTCAATTTTTAATGGCGTTCGAAAGGTGAAATCAAATCATTATCAGCATAATATATTATACTTGCTGTTTCCCGGTTTCACCCGTATCCCGAGGGAAAAAGTAGCCCATGTCCTTTCTCAGTCTCTAGACTATCGGTGTACCAAATTTCATTTAAATCGGTTCAGTAGTTTTGGAGTGAAAGCGCGACAGACAGACAGAGTTACTTTCGCATTTATAACATTAGTGAGGATTACACATATAATTTTATAATATTAGCAAGGATTGCATATCATAAATCTGTAGAGAAGTTGTGTTTGTGCGCGCTAATGTCAGAAACGGCTGAACAGATTTGGATGAAGTTATGGTCGCAGTCGCAGTGAAACTGTCCACAATATTGCGCCGTAGCTTCATCCAGTACTCCTCGCCTTGGCTGCTTCCACTCCTTTCGATCCACATTCACATCAACCTATCCGTATGTAACTGTACTTCCGTTTAAAATAAAACGATTTCCGTCCTAACCAACCGAAACCAGTTCCTTTGCTCATTACCATTTAATATTAATAGAACATTTTTTTACGCATTATATATGCAAATAATGTTTGCTTCTACTTGAGCTGTAAATAGTTTATTTGTAATATTTACTCGAATGATAGAGTGTATTTAGTTTAGCTACTAGCCCGCTTTCGGCGGGATGTCCAGCCAATCCAGGATTGTAAGGGGGACGCCTAAAATCCTGTTTTTTTTCAATAAAACAGTACAAGTGACAAATATTGTTGTTGCTGTCTCACTTCTTTCTTGTTTAATAAACGAAGTTGCATGTAAACACTACTTTAACCCTCGATGCAAAAAGAGGGGTGTATAAGTTTAACCGCTGTTTGCGTGTGTCTGCGGCACCGTAGCTCAACGGGTGAACCGATTTTAGTGCGGTTTTTATTTCTAAAGAAAATAAAAAGCGAAAAAATTTGAACATCGAAAGTATATTTGTCAAATTTCTCGATCAATTAGCATATCGATTTTGAATGTAAATTTGAATAAAGTTTTAATAATGGCGAGTCTTTAAGGCATAAAGCAGACTGACCACTTTCGTCCAAACATTATAATCTAATGTATGCGTATTTACGTTTTGCCACTAACCGCGGAAAATGTATTCCGTTCACCGTATGTTTACATTATCATCTGTTTTAACTTTAGTAATTTACTTGTACGTGTGTTATGTAATCACCGGACCACGACAGATCTCGGAAGGTCGACAGCTTGCTCTGTATTTCCTGTATATAACCGAATATAAATATATTGTGATACTGGTCTTCTATACCGACACATACGAGTATGTTTTGGAGACGACCTCGAGTCTTATGTTCCGGATGCTTTCTAATTTGATTACCCGACTGCGGCGAAGCTAAAAATATGGTTATGATTTTAATTATTGCTGTAATTAATCATTCATTAGTTTCTAATAGCCAATAAGGACGAAACCAGATGTACTATAAATGCCAACTTATTCGTAAGTAGGAGTATCGATTTAATGAAAACTAAAGAATATTAGTGGTTCCATGTTATTTTGATAATTATTATTATCCGTTTATTTATCTTAACACATATTATCTACATTTTTAAATATTTTTACAAAATATACAAAAAAACATTTAAAAATATAAAAAACAGGGATCCACCGATATCGGGAACAGGGTCCAAGCTACCGGTGGTTAGAGCCCCAAAGACAGGAACCTCCTCACAATACGTGCAGTATCCAGGAGCACTGCCTTCTGAATCAGGCCCTTGACCCAGCCGCCTAACGAGAGCCTCCTGAGATGTTGGTCGAGGCTCTTGGCTATCAGGCCATTGGCCGTCACGACTATCGGCACAATGACTGCCGAGTCCACATTCCACATGTCGACAACCTCGTGCGCCAAGTCGAGATACTTTATTTGTTTTTCTTTCTCGGCTTTCACGAGATTCTCGTCATGGGGAATGGTGACATCGATGATCATTGTGCGGCGCGCTAATCGGTCTATCACCACTATGTCAGGTTTATTGGCTACAATAGTCCTGTCAGTGATGATAGACCGATCCCAGTACAACGTGATATGGTCATTTTCGAGAACTGGGTCGGGCGCATACTTGTAGTATGGTACCTCAAGATCCACAAGTTTGTACTGCAAAGCAAGCTGCTGGTGGATGATCTTGGCCACTTGGTTATGCCTGTGCAAGTATTCACCGTTAGCCAAACGAGAACAGCCAGAGATAATATGTCTGATAGACTCACCTGGACGATGACATGCCCGACATATGTCAATCGTCCCGTCCTTCATGATATATCTCCGGTAGTTGTTCGTCAACATAACTTCGTCCATAATTGCGCAGACAAACCCTTCGGTTTCCCCGAACAGGTCGCCGAAACGTAGCCAAGATACGGACGCCATAAAGTCTACATCGGGCCCATGAAGAGCCCGGAAAAAGCGTCCATGTAGCTATTATATATTATTATTATTATTGTTTAACGAGCATAAGGGTTTGTTTTTGCATCCCATATTATATAGTAGGTACATACTGCAGGACCCTGTGCAAATACGCGCGTATGTACCTTTTCAAAAAGTTAAGTGTAAACATTTCACAATAAGATCATCATTCTTTATCAAACTACTTCCTGGTGTCTGTATTGGCAGCCATTCAATAATAATCATCATAAGCTATTGTCTTTGTGTATAAACAACATTAGGAATTAGAATCGAATGAGAAGGAAATCGATTAATATGCGCTAACAATTTACCGTAACTTCATACCCATCACTATCTGATTATTTTAGACGTTGCTTTTTTGAACGACTGCAGAATATACACCACTTTTGTTGCAATGAGCATAAATCGTCAATTCATCTTTGTATGCGCATGCATATTGGTACCTACCTATAAACTACCTTCTTAAAAACTAAACTACTCAAACAAAGCACATACAATTTTAACGGGACTATTTAGAATTAAACCTCTTTAAAAACACCGTCTATAAATGACATCCGAATTGAGAATACTTTCGAATAGTCCTTTTTGGAAGTCTTTTATAAACTGGACGAATTACAGAAGTCTAAATATTTTTTTCCTAAGTAGAAACATGCGCCCTACCTATACATACTAGATTTCCTTAAATTATATACTACGCACAAGACCTACGTTATATAGCTACGTAAAATGTTTACTTGCAGCCGTCGGCAAAGTATCCTTGAATAAATCGTGCTGAATGTCTGTAAATGTGCAATTTGAGGTGGTTATGCTCTGAGCACAAATTAAACTTTTAAATATGTAAACACAGCACAAATACTTTGTAAGAAAAACACACAATAGTTAAGTACTTAGCTACTGAACAAAGAAAAAATATGTACCAGGGACTTGTTTTAATAAAATTGAACTGAAATCATCAAAAACTAATTTCAAGTTAAAACTAAGGCGATTATAATTGATATTGTATTAAAAAACATTATAACAAACATAATAAGTTCTCCTTAACTATGTAACGGTCGCCTTGTACCGGTGAGAACAACATCACTTAATGTTGGTTAATGTAAGTGGAACAAGGTTCATGAGCGTTCGTAGTCACTAGTGCATCAAATTATACGAATAATTGCATCGCGGCGGACAGCGCGCGGCACAGGCGAAGAGCTGACGGGCGACCGCGGGGCCCATCAGCGCCCTGCCCGTGTGCCGCCGCATCTCCGCGACACACTACCAAGTTCAAGAGCGTCTCGCGCATCAGCATCACAAAAAATAAATAAGAACCTATACAAATTGGGCACGAATGGTATCGATCGCTGGTAGGTATATATAAAAATGTGTAGTTCGAGCGCGGCTCATACACTCGACACACACCGCATCATGCACGCGTACCTCGCGCTCGTCATCGCGCTCGCGGCGCCCGCACTCGCTGCGCCCGCGCCTGCCCGCCTCGGCTACGAGCGGGAAATCGACTCTACCAGGTACAACATGGTGCCTAAACTCCTGGATTCCTACGTACTCAACCAGGCCTACTTAGACTCGCAGAAGAACAGAGCGAAACTCATCACCAGGCAAAGGCCCGATGACGCCATTGTTGCTGATAATGTAAAATTAGAATCAAATATGATAAGTATAGTGTCTGCAAGAAAAAAAAACGTGAACAGTCAAGTGAGTGATGGGCGGATTAGACGGCGGCGAGGATACAACCTGGAGAACGTGAGGGTCCCGGCGCGGTACCCGTACCTCCCTGTGCCGAATTATAACCGCTTTCGGCGTTGGGGCTAGTGGCCGCTCGCCTCTCCGGTGCTCGCCTCCACCAAATGTCAAGGCTGCGCTGATACCAGATAGGACGAGCCCCGCGCCGCTCGCCACCGCGCCGCCGGCGCATCCCCGGACATGCGCGTGCCAAGCTCAGACTGTACTTAAGTTCTATGTTATTTATATGAAGTGGCTGTGATCGAACGCTCAAGTGATGCCGTTACCCGAACGGTTTGGAGGCAACGATTGACAGAGTAAATAGATTTAATAGTAATTGCACTATGATAGTGTAATAAAAAAATTGTATTAGGTACTATTAAGTAATACACGATAATATTTCAAATATTTTTGATTTTTTTAACTACATATTTAGAAGCCAAGTAGCGAATACTTTTGAGTAAACACAAGAAAACGTTAAAGCTCCCTTACTAATCCAAATCATCATTATTTTTAATTCAGAATCAATTATTATAATATTTTCAAAGCTCCTGAATAATCTCAAAATAATCAAATCAAAAAGCGAATTCAAACACTTGATAAACATTCATCACATCTCGAAAATAATGCTAGTATAGTGAGCAATAGATTCACGTCTGCGGATTGATCTTGGAAGGTCACGTATTCTAAGAATTTTTTTGTTCTTATCCGTAAGCTATACAATAATTGTATTTGAGACGTGCTACGCAGACATCTACGATATAATATAATAGGTAGCAAAGAACCAATAATACAATCAAGGCATAGCGTGTACACACGAACGTTCTCGCACAGGGTATTACAGTAATTAGACCCTATCATTTAGTAATGGGAACAATGAAATATAATGTATGCGAGGTTAAAATGCAGTTGCTACAATTGGTGTCAGCTAGGCCTGTCCTTAGACATTATGCTTAATCGCTGACTGGTTTCTGAAGCTATGCTTCAATTGTTACAGTAATTATTCAAACAGTTGTTACTCAAGCTGAGCCGATTGGATTAGCATTATGCGGTTACCCTAACATATCATCATACTGAGGCGAACATTCTGATCGACATACTTTCTATTCGAAACTCGTCCCTTTCTTGTAAAGCAAACTAAATAATGAAAGTCACAAGCCCAAAGAGAGTAGTTAATTTGTCTTTATTAGAAAGTAGACTGTAAGATAATAGACTACGATTTCTTCTAATAACTATAGCTTTAACGACTTAAAGCTCATTGAAGCTTGTAGAGTTACGGGCCCGCTAGTCCTCATTGAGCAAAATTTTATAAAAACTTACTCTTTCAAATTAAATTTAAAAAAATAATAATTTGAATGAATAAGAACGTGATTGTGACGAGATAAGTGATGTTATTTTATGTTACAAAAACTACAATAACAATAACCTCATTTTAAATACAACGTCGAATCCATCAACACTACACAAGCAAAAAGTTCATGCTAACGTTATAAATTACTAGCGTTAACGTTATAAACTACGAATACTATAAATTTCCCGCGGTTTCACCCACGTCCTCAGGGAACTACTGCACGAACCCAAATAAAAAATATCCTGTATGTTATTATAAATAAATATCCAGGTTGTAAGCTATGTGTGTACCAAATGTCATCTAAATCCGTTAAGTAGTTTTTGCGTGAAAGAGTAACAAACATCCATACATCCATTCTCACAAACTTTCGTATTTATAATATTAGTAGGATAAGACAACAAAAACGTACGAAACAACCGTCAAGTATAATCTGTAGAAGCTCCTCTTTACCTAAACTTATGCGGAACATGCAATGTAACCAATATATCTCAGCTGATTAAAAATTTGTTAATTTTTTTTTCATGTGGTGTAGTTGTTTCTTAAATAACAAAATACACCGTATTACATAAAGATCCTATTTATAAACAGAAATCCAAGGTAATGTCTTTTTTTAATTAAATCAGAACTGGTGGGGTACTTCCGAAATTCCGAATCCAAGTGCAGGGAACCTTGACGGTAACCTCACAGAAATAGAAACCAGACTTCGAAAATATAAGGATGGTGGTATTAATGAAAACCTAAATGAGTTAAACCTTACATCAGTAATAATCTCTCTAGGCCGATTACGCGTGACTATAATATTTAATGAGCACTCTCTATTCCCCTCACTCTCATAGTCCGATGGGTCGGCAATCCGACACCACCTAGGAGAGATCAGGCGCAGGACTGACAGCTTTACGTGCTCTCCAAGGCACGAAGGGGTTCGCTATATTAAGAAAACGGTCACCCATCCATGGACTGACCGCGGCTAGTGCAGCATAACCATGCTAATGTAACGATCCGCACGGCTATTAATTAGCTATGAGCCCCTCAAATTAAATCAGTAGAATGTAGTGAAACAAAGAGATTAAGAAGCGACGATTGGAATGCTGAGAATGTAGTTATTGGGTGTTGTGGCAACCGGCAACTAGTTGTCAAGGTGTCGGTTGTGTACTGACGTGCAGTCTGCGGCGGTAGTGCTCACACTGCGCCCACAACGAGCCCCCTCGGCCTGTAACCGCACCGTCTACCCTCCGCCCTCTCCTACAAAATTACTGTCACTGACTCTCCAATATTATAAACATCTTAATCATTTCGATGACATATTTAAACGAACATAAGTTAGAATTTTTTTTTAGATTAGTCTTTGAGATGTTTGTTTGCACTAAGCACAGGTTTTCATCTAAATTATGTGGTACATAAGAAAAAGGGCACCTTACTCCTAAATAAGTATTCCGTCATACGTAAGCTTTTGAGATCTTGAATAAACAACAGCCCTCATGCGACAATTATGCGCTTCATAAGAATAGAAAGCATATAAAATGCTACATGCAAGCAGTGATGAATATAAGCAAATGCAAGAATGTGAGCGGGTTTTCGATCACTTTAAAAGTCAATTTAAAGTAAGCAAAAATCCTACTTCATTTTATAGAAGAATCGCAGGATCTAAAAAAATATTATTTTTATTTTTACTGTAAATTGCTGAAACGCTGCTGATCTTGAGAGTTACCTATTTAAAACATTGTTGTCGTCAAAAGACTCAATGACATACCTAACAGGTGTGTTATCGACTTTTTTTACGATATTGACTTTTAATTCGAGATGTTCAAAAAAAGTATAATGAATATTTTTTATGACCATCTCTTGATTACCTACTATGGCAGCAGAACTCAATTCCGATCAAGAAAACGTTTTTTTTTACTTAGATTTGAAATTATTCAAATTCTAATAGAACGATTTGGAATCCTGGTTATTTGGACTTAAGATAGAAGAAAAACAAAGAATTACGAAGAATTGAGAACATGTAACTAATGTAATATGTAACAATTAAGATGATCATATGTCAATATACCTAAGTACTTGTAAGCATATTCATGAGATTGATACAGTACCACATAACCATAATAAAACATACCTTTCTTTAGAAAGGTTTCTCTCAACGTTTCATGTTTCAAAGATACTAGTACAAAGGTGAGCGCTTATTTCTCTTCGACAATTGTTGAGCTGTCAGACGTGTAAAAACGGCGAGTACAGTTAACTTTCTGTGTGAGATGAACGATTTGTCTGGCCGACTGACACCTAATTATTGTCTTCTGTAAGTACTCGCACAGTCTAGTACCGCTATTCAACAGCTATACAACCAACTAAGCGGTACTCACACTCCTTTAAAACAAACACGTTTTTATTTGTTCAAAGACTATTCAGGACAAGACGCGGTTGCGCCTACAAAGCCATCTGTATTAACAGAATTATCGACTCGCTACCCGACGCTCGCCGTGAACGGACGTGTCGCTCCGCGATAACGCCCGTTACGACTCTCGTCAACCGTTTTCGTTACGCTAGCCGTAACGATCATTGTAGTTGCTCTGCCAACTACACCTATTAGATCAAAAGCTGCCTTTTTCAAGGCGGTGGCTGATCGCTGTTTCTTTGCCGCGTGTGTAGCTTCACTTGGCCCCTTCAGGGCAAAACCACAGTTTCGTGGTCCTTGGTGGAAACCTTACGGTGCCAACGAAGCCGAGGGGGTGTTGACCCAATCACACCCGCCGATCCCCTTCAGGGTTAGGCAGTCAATTGGACGGGAGCTAGAACTTCGGCCTTGGGGGATCTCCTAGTCGTCTCTAGTCTCAGTTTTCCTTCCACAGCAACACACCTAGTGTCGGTTGGGTGTGTCCACACCCTTCGCACTAGACTGGCTAGGGCCCGTTCGCACAATAAGACTGGCGAACGGTTACAAGCTTAGGGCTCACCAGTAGGTACTCACCTCCCTGCCTATACCCGGCAGGGAGGGTTACACATCCCCGGGCCAATCCACCCGGGGAGTTAGGTATTAGGATTTTACTTGTCCTGTTTCCCCTAACCCGGAAAAATGGCTAGCGGCACGCTAGTCGAATTTGTAATGGAGGTTCTCTTCAAGGACCCAGAAATACTCGCCAAATATGGCGATAAGCTGGCCGCCTTCAGACAGCCTCCGAAACCGACCCAGGAATCGGTCGATCCCGACTTCTCAGAGTCGCCGTCCTTGCCACCTGGCAACTTAGATAGGCCTTCTAAGAACTCGGCCATTGTGTCGGCACCCATTGTTGCCGAGACAATGGACGGTTCTCAAAAATCGCCTATTGTCCGTTCCGCTATTGTTCCCGGAACAATAGCCAAATCGCAGCTGCAAAGCGCAGCTGCGTTCAATGACACCGCCGAAGAGGCGATGGACATTGCTCCCTCCCGATCCCCTTCACCTCAAATTTCTACGGTGGAGGAATCCCTTTCGTCCCAGACCTCATCTGACGATGACTTTACCCCCGTCCTCGGAGGTAAAAAACGAAAGAAGGGAAAATCTGCCAAAGCCAGTAAGGCTAAAAAGGCCGTTTCAGACACCGTAACCGTATCCCCAGACCCGATTCCCAGCCCTCCTTCGCCTGCTGCCACTCAGGCCTCCACATCAGGCAATGTGCCTAGCACGCAGCCTACTAACTCCTCGGCTACACCGAAGTCAAAACCTCCTCCTCCTGTCTACATACAGGACAAGTCCAAATGGACAGAAGTGTCCAAGCTATGTAGTGATCGCAAGATCAACTACAACAGCGCTCGATCCACGGAACATGGAATCAAAGTTCTAGTGCCCACCTCAAACGATTATAGAGAGATAACTAAACTGCTCAAAGTAAGGAACATTTCATTCCATACTTATAGCCTCTCTGAAGAAAAACCCCTGAGAGTAGTCATTAGAAGGATCCCTAAAGAGATCCCTACTCAAGACGTACTAAGTGACCTTCAGTCACAAAATGTCCCAGCCAAACAGGTTCACAGGATGCACCGTGCCAGAGGTGGTAGCGCCTACGACATGGTGCTAGCCATATGTGAACCTACTGCGGCCACCCCTCACCCCATCTTCGGCATCAAATCCGTATGCCACCTATCCGGCATTACGATTGAAAAGCCAAAAAAGTCAGGCATCATCGGTCAGTGTCACCGATGTCAGCTTTATGGCCACGCTCAAAGCAATTGCTTTGCCACGCCTAGATGTGTAAAGTGCCTAGGCGATCACGGCACAAGTGACTGCCCTCGCCCTAAAGACCGCACATTGTGCACAGAGCCTCCCAGCTGTGTACTATGCGGAAACTCCGGTCACCCAGCTAACTATCGAGGCTGCCCTAAAGCCCCAAAGGCTAGCTCTCCCAAACTGACTAAGCGTGCGAACGCTCGTCAGCAAAGAGAAAGCCCCTCTGTTAGGATCCCAACAGCTCAACTCCCTGAGCGTCTCAGCCCCCAACGTCCCTGCCCCTGGAACGCTCTAAACCATCAAAGCGCCTTCCCAGCTTTGAGGCCCACTCAATCCACGACCATCCCAGCTCTGATGGCTGAGCCTATCCCCGCACCTCAGTTTACCCCGTCCACCCAAGCGACCTCAGCTACAGTGGCCGCTACAGCTAATAAACCCGAGACTACTCACGTACCCACGCCTGGTCCCGCTCCCGCTGTAAATGACGATTTTACGTTTGAGCCCTTCAACGTAATATTGAGCACCTTCAGCGTATTCAAGTCGGAAAGGGGCCACCTTATGACCAAGGAGATAATCGCCAGCAAAGGCGATCCTATTAAACTCCTTTCTATTTTCCATGCGTTCTCTGACATAACGCAGACCGTAAAGAATCTTCCCCATTTCCGGTCATAAATGGATGAAATAAATAGAAGAGTCAAACCGCGATCCCTAAGGTTAGGTTTCTTCAACGCTAATGGACTTCTCGGTCAACGCGACGAGATAGCCACATTTCTCCGCGATCATCGACTCGACATCCTTCTCGTACAAGAGACATTCCTTAAGCCCCACCACCGCGACCCGAAAGTTGCAAACTATTGCCTGGTTAGAAATGATAGGTCCCGTTGCCATAAAGGCGGCACGCTCATTTATTACAAAAAGTCCCTGTACTGCACGACCATAGATCCTCCTTCTCTCTCACGAGTAGAAGTATCTATCTGTCGGCTAGGCATGACCGGCCATCAGCCAATCACAATAGTCTCAGCCTACCTCCCTCCCTCCTCCTCCGAGGATAAAGCCCTCCTTACGAATGACTTCACTGCCCTCCTTGGCCTGAGCAACTCAGTCATCATAGCTGGAGACTTAAATGCCAAACACCCCGCATGGAACAGTAACACGACCACCACTAGAGGCAGGCTCGTGTTTAACCTCTGTACCACCCTGAACTTCGATGTCATCGCTCCGATGCATCCTACTCATTTCCCCCACGACCCGAACCACCTTCCTGATGTCCTCGACATAGCGCTACTCAAAAATGTAAACCTCCGTTTGCAATCGATTGAGACGCTACACGAGCTTAACTCAGATCATCGTCCGGTCATTATGGAACTAGCTTCACGCTCAGGACCACTTGACCCAGACCAAGCCCCTCCTACCCGAGTGGTAACAGACTGGAGGAGACTTAGTGAAAGCTTAAACTCCCCATCTTCTCGACTAAACTCCGTCCCCGACCAAATAGTCTCAGTCGCTGACATGACGGACGCGATCGGTTCGTTCACTGAGCACGTACACTCCTCCGTGGACAAATGTTCACGCAGAGTTACAGCGATGGGAGCCCACCGCTGGAAACTACCGGACGATGTGCGCGCCCTAGTGACCGAAAAGAACGCAGCTGTACGTGCCTACAGCGCTTTTCCCTGCGACGCGAACAAATCTCATATGCGTAGATTACAGCGTGCTGTAAAGAAACGTATAGAGGAGATGCGTAACTCTCGCTGGGACAAGACGCTGAGTGAACTCGAGCCCACCCATCTGGCCTTCTGGCAGCTGCAGAGGAAACTAAAATCCGATGAAGTAGCTCCCACACCCCCTCTCATCCGCCCTGATAAATCTGTCGCCTTCGACGACGAGGATAAAGCTGAATGCCTAGCCGACAGTTTAGAGGCCCAATGCTCACCAAGCTCCCAACCAGCAGACCAAGCTCATGTGTCCAAGGTTGACGCCGAAGTCGAACGTAGGTCCTCATTACCGCCCGTTGAAGATCCTGATGATCCCCTTCCTCTCATCACCTCGGACGAAGTACTCGATATCATCAGAAATCTCAAACCCCGAAAAGCCCCAGGCCCAGACGGCATCACAAATAGGGTATTTAAAATCCTGCCCGCCTCCCTCATAATGCTCATGACCGCAATCTTCAATTGCGCCATGAGCCACAACCTATTTCCACAACAATGGAAAGAGGCAACCGTTATCGGTATACCTAAACCCGGTAAACCGAAGTCGCAACCCTCGAGTTACCGACCCATCAGTCTCCTCAATGTATTCGGTAAAATCTACGAGAGGCTTATTTATAAGCGTCTCAAAGACTACGCCGAAGCAAAGAGTCTCATTCCCGATGAACAATTTGGTTTTCGAACCCAACATTCCTGTATCCAACAAGTCCACCGTATCGTGGAACATATAAGTGTTGGCTTCCAACGACGACGGGACATGATGACGGGAATACTATTCTTCGACATAGCGAAAGCTTTCGACAAAGTCTGGCACAATGGCTTAATATACAAGCTATATCAACTCGGCGTGCCAGACCGTCTCGTGCTCATCGTTCGAGACTTCTTGTCGAACCGCTCATTTCGCTACCGCATCGAAGGAGCACTATCCTCGCCCCACCCCATACAAGCAGGAGTCCCTCAAGGCTCTGTCCTATCCCCCCTCATCTTCACGCTATTCACTAGCGATATCCCAAAGAGCAAAAAGGCTCAATTAGCACTATTTGCCGACGACACGGCCATATACTACACTGGCACCAGCCCAGTGGCCATAGCTCGTAATCTCCAAATCGCCGCCAACGCCCTAGGCAAATGGTTTAAGAAATGGAGAATCGAGGTAAATCCCGACAAGAGTCAGGCAGTTCTCTTCTCGAGACCGCGCCGAAATCCCCCCCTACCCAGTCCCATCACCATGTTTGACAAGCCGATTCCTTGGAAAGAGCAAGCCAAATACCTAGGTGTGATACTTGATCGTCACCTTAACTTCGGAGAGCACATAAAGTCTGCCCGCTCTCGAGCGGCCTTCGCTCTCAGTCGCCTCCACTGTATGTTAAATGCACGTAGCAAATTGTCACTCAAGTGCAAATTGCGCATCTACACCACGTGCATCCGCCCCATTATGACATATGCTTCCGTTGTGTTCGCACACTCAAAGCCATACCGTCTCCATAGGATGCAGACCCTCCAAAACCGTTTCTTACGAAAAATCACAGGGGCCCCCTTCTACGTACGAAACGAGAACCTCCATCTCGATCTCAAACTGCCCACCATCCAACAGTTCATGAAACGTGCCGCCAAGCATTACTTTGATGCTGCCGAAAAGCATCCTAACCCTCTGGTCGTATCGGCCGCCGGATACGCACCCTCCCAGATCAGTAAAATTCGCCGCCCGAGGCATACTCTCACCATACCCGATGACGCTATAACCCTCTTCCAAGAGAGCAGTAGGTCCACTAGCACTCTACACAAACACAGACCGCGTTCGTATCGACCTCGCCGCCGAGGTCCGTCGCGACGACCTTGTCCATGCCCTCCCGACCCTAGCTCGACGAGCCAGCCCGCGAGCTGAGCTAATAGCTTTAAAATTCCCGATTATAATAATCAAAATATATTCTGATCCAGCCTGTCCCTTGCTGTCCTCCCCCAGCGACGCCCTAAGCCGAGGCCCGTACCCCACTAGGGGGTGCCCTTAGCGTGTAGTCGCTTAGTTTTGTAAGTTAAGACCTGGCTGGAGGCCCTAAATTTATTTAAGGCACTTCACAGGCAAGCCCGGTTAAGCAGTCGACAACCTTCTAGGTTGACCTGCGAGATGCCATACAAAAAAAAAAAAAAAAAAAAAAAAAAAAATAACAGAATTATCAATTACTTCCTTGTTTTTCATATTGTAATGACTAGTAAGTAGGTCATTATGATCATAATTGACCTCAATTTTTATCAGCTACCATCCATCTTATTTAATTCTGAATTGAAGTAGGTACCCCTTGCACTATCTCAAAACTACTTTGTTGTCTTCGCTGTAGAGATACTAACTGTAAACTAACAGAACTGAATGACCAACAGTCTCCTTATAACCAGTAGTTGTAATCCAGTTTACCGATACAGACAGGAATATTTTCAGGGCGGTGGCTTAAATAAATTATTTATTTGATGTGTGAATGTAGCCATGTTATGGGTTTCTAGGCCCTCTTCCATATTATCGCAAATTGTTCTATTGACAATAATCTAAATGTCTATTTTATTATACTGTAAACAATGTTCCTAATATTTTTATTTGTATTTTTGTTAATGGTAAGGTTTAATGCAAGTGCACCTCCTTGCACCCACCCTCCCGGCACCCATGCCTATTTATAATTTTTAATACCCTCACAAGCTTATTTGAAAAAATAGTATATTACTCAATATACATACCTCACGAAAATAGCATGTTTTTTAAGGTACCGTAAAACGCTGCAACTTTGCCATCATAGCTCAACATTGCCTAAATTCAAAGAAGTTAAATTATTGCCGTTCAGAAATGTTTTTTTTTTGTATGGTATTATTAAAAGCAAGTCTGCTATCTAAATGGCAACATTCGTAGATACTTCACTTCCAAATGTTCATGAACAAACTGTCAGTGTCTGTTTTACTGTCAATGTGGGTGCCCGCTTTTTACCGGCTCTGGAGAAAATTTCATTTTGTGAGTATTTATGCTTTATTTTCTAGTGTAATATGAAGTATAGCAAAGAAAATATGCTCTTTTATGTTCTGAAACTGTTTTTTATGTATAATATCTTATTTAATACCGGTAAATCATGGTCGGCAAAGTTGTGTCAGGTTTCCGAAACTTTTTACCCAACAATGCCTAGGGTTAGGGCTGCCACTTTTAATTTTTTAAACAAACTCGTAATCGACTGTGGTATTGCTCGTGTAATTGATTATTTCTTATTCCGTTATAAAGTACCTACCTAAAACGAATGTTTCGTTATTTTAAATTTTGATTAATTTATAATGTCGAATTAAGTTTTCTTTAGGTAATTTATAGTATGTTAACATATTGTTCGACAGATATTAAACATGAGCAACCCACCCAAGAGCAGAAGAAAACCAGGGGCTAGACAGTACTCCGATTATTCGCCGGAGATGCTGAATGTGGCTGTAGATCTAGTCGCATGTAAGAAAATATCTTCATACGAGGCGGAGAAGCAATTTGGTATTCCTAGGCGTACTATTGTTAACAAATGTAAGAATCTTCATTTAAAATCAGTTGGTCATCCTACAAAATTATCTGCAGAAGAAGAAAAACATATAGCTGACGTGGTGAACGTATCAGCCGAGTTCGGTTGTCCATTGACTATGCTTGACTTGCGTATTGTTCTGTACAATTTTTTAGAAAAAAATGATCGATTGCAAGTTTTTGATGGTAAAATGCCAGGCGACCGATGGGTACGTTGTTTTATGGCGCGTCATAATTTTACTCAGCGTGCTACTCAAAATATTAAAAGATGTCGTGCTGAAAAATCTGTAGCAGAAATGATCGACTTTTACAAAAATCTAGAGAGTTCTCTTGAAAACATTCCTCCTCAGAACATACTAAACTTTGATGAAACGAATCTTAGTGACGACCCAGGTGCTACTAAAGCCATCTTTAAAAGAGGAACTAAACATCCGGAGCGCGTGGTAAATTCAACCAAAACTTCAGTGTCAATAATGTTTGCTGGTACAGCAAGTGGTCAGTGTTTACCTCCGTACGTAGTATATTAAGTATACCTAACAATTTAATTTCATTAAAAAGTACATTTGATTATTAAAAAAAAATATTGTTCTTTCATTGACTTTGGGACAGCCCTTAACCGTATTCACTTTTGTAGGGAGATTTCGAGAAACCTGCTCAACTTTGCCTATCATCGTTAAAAAAAATATTGTGTTGCAATTCAAGATTCAGTGAATTCTAACGTGGAAAAGAACTTTTGAGCAATGTGGATGTCAAATCCGTTATCAAAATACCCATTCATTTAAAAGATATTATGCTAGGCAATGTTGTCGTTTTTACCTCAAGTTTGCCTTAATATTTAAAGCAATTTTTTGGTGCTTTATAGGTGATTTTTTTACTAGAAGCAACTTTAGCCCTATGACTTAAAGTACAATATTGAACTGTAATTGAAAAAACATACGACTTTCTTAAAGATCAAAGACTTATCGAAGAAAAACATCAAAAATCAGGCAATGTTGCAGCATTTTACGGTACCCAAACGACATCAAACGAATGTATTTATGAAATCGAACAACAAAAAAATGATATGTGAATAAATGGATTCTTAATATACGCAGTAGAAACATATTTATAGTGTACCATGCTGACCTATCCAAGGCCTAACCTATTAATTTGAAATACTTAATGCAGATATAAAATAATATTATTATGCACGGCATAAATCAAACTGGACGTAATCGTCTATGAGTGATATCAACGTGGGACGGAATAGATAAAATAAATTACTACAGAAATTACTTTGAACAGGAAATGTTAAGTAATACGTGCTAGTTAGAGAGAAAACTAACTGACATGTGTACAAACTATTAGTGTGCAGCTTGCGCACTGGCCACTTGGTGAAACTCTATTGTTCGATAGCGTGACAAACTATCTGAACTACACTCTATGTGTTTCAACATCGTGGAGAATTTTATTTCTTTTATTTTATTAGCTGTCTTGTCCGGGCGTCAGGTCGAGACAGCCTCTTCGGTGTAATATTGTAAATGTCATGTCAGTAAATGTGTCGGAGTGTGGCGACGTTACTATAACTTTACTATTCATAGGTTTTATGTGGAGCCTTCCAGACCTTTAGCAGTACCTACACTTGCAGGCTTCAAAATACCATTATAATGAGCAATTAGGTTTGTTAACTTATAAATATCTGGTTTCCGGCTGCTATAATGCTATGACTTTAAATATTTATCAATAAGCTAAAGCTTTCTGTAAATCTGAACTCATACAACGTAGATTTTGTTACATACATGGCCGACCTTTAAATACGTCATGGAGAACATAATTTGATTAACGCTCTATTATCTGGCACTAATTTAAGGCTCAGCATCCAAATCGTTTTATGTAACACCTATCCTTAGCACGACAACACAACGACGCTAAGGCAGGTTTCTGTTGTTGATCATACATATGTACCTATTTATAGCAGGCGTGATTCATCATTTTCATTTTATTAATCTACCTGACGACGGAACACATGTGTTACAGACGTGTTGATTAATTAATAATCAAGCAAAAACCATACATATAATATACAAAAACTTAATGACGGAGAATTATAACAAGGCCTTCGTCTTCAGTCAAAGATTAAAGCTTAATTATAACATCTGTCCCGCGAACGTGTAATAGAGCCGACACGAGGTTGTGTCTCTAGAGCCGTTTGTTGTGATCGAGACCGTTTACATTTGTTTACGTTCGCGCACGCCTCCTCTCCGTGGCCAAACTCTAAATGTCTTTGACGCCACCCCACACCTCATTTCGCACCGCACTCCACAACCCTCCCCCAGCAACGAAGCGTCGAAACGCCTGTCACCACGAGATGTCCGCCAGGGATGAGGCACAACACACATTTGAATTCGCGTGACTTAAATCATTTCATTCATATCTTCACCCTTTTCCTTGCAGAGTAAGATAAAGTACCACATCATTACTCAAACTTTATTTCGGATTCTACAGTAAACTTGTATGTATTTAATTCAGTCATTAGTGCAAAAGTTCAGTTTAGTTGTAATTGTTACAATGTAGATATCGCAGAGTTTCAAGAAAATTTTACCCAAATCCGAATTAGATAAATCGCGGATTTAAGTTAGGTACCTACAATCTTACAACTAACGAAACTTTTAAAGCACCATCAGAAATATAAACTAGTATCTGGCACTATTAAAGAGAACACCTTGAAGTAATCCAATTTCCTACCTACTTCTATAACTTCGGGGCTATTTAAAAATCCACAGCGCACAGGTGCATTTTTTTATGTAACCGTGACTTTTTACTATAGTTCACTAATTTCCATAGAAGAACTTATTAACAATTCAAATTATACTGGTTCCGAAAGTTGACTATAAACGTACCTAATATATTAATTTCTATTTCTGTAACTATCTTAAAAATGATTAAGATTTGTTTTGATATTTTACAAGTCAACTTAACATTCGAATATTTTTTTGGAGCAATAGTGTGTGATTCTGAGTATTTTACTACTTTCCTTTTCAGCACAAGGAAATACAGCTGGGGGAAAAAGGAAAAACGATTATATGAAAACAGCAATAGGAATGAAGAAAATCGCTTGAGTGCCAACGTGCCCATTTATCTACTATATACCCAGAGGAGGAATTTTATTTCGAGGTTACTTTCGTATGTTGTTGTAATAATGTTATTTGTTGAACTTCTCATATTAAAAATAACTGTATCGCAAACAGAAATGTATATATGAATACATGGATAATGTAATGGGGTTGTTATCCGCTTCCTATTGGAATAATGTTAATGCCTCTAATGCTCCCTAGATAAAGTCCATTACAGCAGTTTCGTAAATGGTCACACGCCACATGAGGCAATGCGGCCGTGTTTTATGTTTTAGCTTGTTTTTTAGCTACTGTGCTCGATAATGATAAATGAAAGGGCAAAACAAGTAAAGTGAGCCGAAAACCGGAACGTTCTTGATTGCATAAGCACATGTGCACGCTGCAACCAGTGTCGGGGACTCGGGGCCGATGACCGATCGACCCTGATTTTTTGCAAAATTTTCGGTTCATGTACTGCGACTCGGAGCTTTTGAAATGCGACTATGTTCGAGTAACTTCTTTGTGTATAATATGAATATCCATATATGTTATTTACTCACAATCTTAATAGGTTAATGGTGTAAAAATTATTTATTGTTAGTGTGTTACAAATACCTACACATATGATAAATTTTCGACTCTTATAAAAGTCAATTTAATATAGCTTAATTTCGAAACGCGTGGTGCCTGCATAATAAGCTTTGTTTCAATTATATAAATCGACTCTAATAAACAGGGCCTATTATAAAATTCAGGACTCTATTGCCGACAAGGATGCGTGGCGTTAACAACATATTTTCTGCTCATTTCGCTTCTCTGGCGACCAGCAAACTCCCAAGTACATAATTTTGACTGTCTATTTTGATTTGTATAACATGTGGCATCACATGATTTGTATATTTTTCTCCGATGTAGCCTATACCTACAGAAAGAAACCTAATAGGTTTAAAAATTTAAGTTTGAGAGCTTAAAAAGAAAGCCATATACGATGTATATTAGTTGGCTATGAAATTACTCATGTGTGATTATCCAGCAATAAAATAGACCGGCTCTCGAACTATCACTACTAGATCGCTTAATCATTTATGACTTAATTGAGCAATTTGCATAAAATGCACAAAAGAAAGTTGTTTATCAAATAACTTTCTACTAAGAAAGTGCGATCATATAAAATGCTGCATTTTCATATCAACTTCAGTTCGTATTAATTAATTGGATGTCTTAGTAGAGGTCTTAAAAGTACAATAGGTAGATATACCCACTATGTACTTTTTTATCTCAGGAACAACACCGGTCAAGCTAGTTTTTGTTCAATGCGGCGAAGGAGCAATCCTTTTAAAAATACTTGTTCTTATTTTGTCACACACCTTTGGACAACAGAATGCTACCGTGTAAACATTCTTTAAATTCGGAACTGAGTCCGAGGCTTTCTAGTTGGTTGTATGTTACATGTAGGTCCCTGACTTACCTATTTGTACTGATCATATTTATATTCTGTCTGCTGTATTCAGCTTTAAATGTATCCTGTATAATATAAATTCTCTATCTATAAATATACAATGCTTTGTCCTGAATGACTATCGGATCAACGCAAAACCTAAACTGCTGATAGTAGAGAACTGAAACTTGGAGGGTGTGTTCTTTGTATGACGTAAGCATCCTTATATATATGATGAAACCGCTGGCGGAACGCTAGTTTATTATATTATAAGTGCTCATGCCTCACATGCTTATCTATTTTTTTTTCAAACCAGCAAATATTTCATTTTAAAATAATCAAAATTATATTTTTTCACCTTTGCCTTATTCGTGGCTTTTAGCTAAAAGCTCCCTTCTTTCTGGAGTGCAATTTGTGAATAAATTGAAGAAACCAGACAGAACTCTGACAGAAATGTATGGTGATAATGTTTTCGAAAAACCAATATACCTAAGTAACATTCTGCATAATGGGATCCATAGAAAGCGCAAAAGAATCAGGGCGTAATAATAGAAGACTATCACAGTATAATATCCACGAGGATAACATCGTTGAAACTATAAAGTCCTATAAGAGACTATTGTGTGGAACAGTATCAGATAAGCTGATATTGTTGATGCGCCTACTTCGTTGGAGCTACTATCTGCTACTGCGGGACGGGTCAGCGGACGCAACATTACCCCTTTTTACCCAAGTACAAAGAAAGGTAACGTTTTTACTCAAATAGTCCTCGTTACAGTACACGGTTTCACACTTTGTTTCATTACATTATTCTTTTACATGAAATCTTTTAAAGAATCATAAGTATATATATGTATATGTTCGTGAAAAACAGGAGAATATTCTATGATCTTATGATCATGGCTGACACAAATGACAGAATTTGTAGGAAAAATATTTCTTAAATCGGATCAATTATCTTTACTGAAACATTTTAAGGAAAAAAAAGCACGTGTCTGATTTTATTACGAAATTTTGTCTTAGAAATGTAGCTGTCATAAGTACATCTAATAACATAAAAAACGTTTCTATTTAGGGCTGAACAAGAGGCGTGGTCGGAACTTAAGGAACCTTTCACTTTGCATAGCTTTTCTATACCTTTTGGGGACCCGGGACGGGGTGTACACGGAAAACGTATTTTTAACAGCAAAAGAACTCAAAGTACTCGACTGACATATTAAAGAAGGATAATATCCAGTATATTATCGCGGCTGCTGGCTGCTAACATCGGTTGGTACTTAGAGCGCATGTAGGCGTACACACACGAGTATGTGGGTAACATGGCAGTAGGCACAGTAAGTGGCAACTATTTAATAATTGATCGTAATTCAAATGTCCTCGACCACAATACACAGATTTTTGTTACGATTACTGTATACTGTACACATGTCTAGCTACATCGACATACCTTTTGAGAGTCTCACACACATTAACCTCGCCATAAGTACTAGTTTGACCTACAACCTTGCTTTGAGGGAAGGGTGAATTTATAATAAGTATTTATAAATTACTGTTTGGTTTCCGAATCGTCATTACCCTTATCACCGACTGTCGTTAAAACAGTTTGCATTCATCATCATCATCAGCCTATCTAACACTAGTCCAAAACAGTGTGCATTGACAAGTTTAAAATTGTTATGTGAAATAATTACATTGATATAGTCTCTCAATCTAGGTAAATATTGGATTGTATACGACCAGTAATTATGAAATTTGTGTGAGGAAGCGGACAGCGTCGGAAAAAACAACCGCATATTTTATATAGATTCACCCAGAATACAGTATACCTCATAAAACCTAAATGATAAATGGACTGCCTCTTTCGGTACCTTGCAATTTCATATATATTACACTTGATCCCGTAAAAGCATTATGGTGGTACTTCTAATTATCAGTATTGTTATGATGACGTTATATTACAGAGGAAACATTCATATAACTTCGAATATTCTCCTAACCCATAGTCATATCCTTGAGCTTAAAACGGCTTGGATTCCATTTATATACATTTATAGAATGTAGATTATAGTTGCCATCTCCCATCGGTAAAACCCAAGGAATAAATCAAAGACCAGAAATAACCCTTTGACGTGCAGACTTTTTGTTTCCTCATAGTCAAGTTATTTTTACAGACCACTTGCAGCAATTAAATGAATATACCGAGCAGGAACTTCCCTATTGTACTGAAAATATTGGACAACGTTACTTGATCCTTTTAAAAACCGAGAATTACCCCGCGGTCCTACTGAATCAAAACAAAAGCATGTACAAAACCTTCCAATAATAATAGAAGGGCCTAAACTCCCAATTTCATCAAAATCAGCGCGCAAATCCGCCAGCGTAATTGGTAACGAATAAAGCTGATGTAAAATGGATTTCAACGAGCAACGCCTTGAGCTGAGTTGAGACGCAACTGATTAACTACCAAACAGATGGAAAACTGGGTACTAAAGTATTCATAAGTACTTACTATGTACTAAACTTCGATCCAGCTAAGCGAGAACAAGCAGTATCAGATACTTGATTTTTGTAGAAAGTCAGTTCGCATACTAAAGTAATTTATACCATGAAATCCAAATATACAATATATAATTTGTGTTTTAAAAAAGAATAACACTTTTTGGTGTCAAGGACGAAAGAATGACATAGAATTAAAAAATAGAGCAAAAGAGTGTTATAAAGTATTACACCGCATGTATCTGCTTAAAGTAAATACTTTTAGGGAATTTCATGTGTGTTCACACAGTATGTGTATAAGTTGCCATATCTAATCATACAAAAAAAAATCATTCCAGAATAATTTCTTTCTCAGAATACGTGACTAATCAAACTGCCGACACTACTTTCACACAATGAACAATGTTGTAAATAGAAAGTGTTTAGGTTGACTCTCTATTATCCGAAAAAGGAGATTTTTAAAGTTTAACATAGGAATATAGTTTTCAAGAATTGATTCATTTGGCAACCTCTAGTGGGAAAACAAAACTACCCTTATATATAGTATTTTCTTACATATCCATTTTCAAACGTATGGTTTATGAGTACTCATATTTGAGACATAACATATCGAATACTAAATAGGTATATAGTTACGTTCGTTGGAGAACCGTCAGTTATTGCGCTGAATGCAAAAATATTTATACATACTCTCTCTCGACGTCTAAGAATTTCATAACTAGTTTTCTTATGTTATGAGACTTTCGAGATTTGTAGTAACAAGAAATTTTTCTTCGAGATAACAATTTCGTCGTAGCGTGGTATTTTCGCTATGCAATGTACGACACAACATCTGTTGCTCGTGGTGGCACTTTTACGTCATTGGAAATTACTTCGATAATTAAGACAACATTGATAACATACTGAATAGTCTTCCTCAGCCCATATCCCAGTCGGTTACCGCTCTTAACTTTAATTAAAATTAACCGATTGTCTTGGTTTAAATACTTAAGCACTTCCACATTTAAGTAACCGTATTTTTACTTATTTTTTAAATAACTTTCGTTGTCCAACTCTGAAAATTTCTCCTGCTTACAGGGTGTGTGTACAAATAAATATATTTAACAGTACACATGCACAAACTCCCAGACCCAGAATATTATATATATTAGAAAACTATTATTATGTCCCACGCGGGAATCGAATATGATGAATTCTTTAAAACTTGTGTCTTATAACATTTTCGTACAATACCTAATGAGAATTCATATATGAAAGTTACTTAAATTGAAAATATTATATATATGTTCAATAATGGCAGTCTTAAAAACTAAAACATTCATGAGTTTTACCTGCACGCGACGCGACATAAGTAGTTCTGCAGATTGGAAAATTGCGAGACTTCATTGGATTACATGACGGGCTCGCCGCAACGAGTAGCCAACCTCATCATGTCGTTATCAAGTTAATCGCTAATTCGATTCCATCTGCCATCCCAAATAAACGGCTGACCGTACATTTAAAGCACTGTTTCTCCATTTGTATTTACATAATTTATTTAACTGTCAAACTCTTTTATAATAATAATTCGAAATATAAAACAGTACAATGCAGCTCTTTTGGAAAATAGCTGTTTCAAAAGCAGCAAGAACCACGTAGGCTAGTACACTGTACTGAACATCAGCTGCAATATAAATCTGCAGATAATATCCTTGTACGTAGGTAGCAATTTACGTAAAACGAGCGAGCACTTTTAATCAGTGTATTCCCATGCCGATCTAGTAATTAAAGAGACACATGGAGTACTTATCTCACTCGTAAGTTATAACAGTCGGCGGAGAGATATGGCCGATGTTAATGTTCTGCGCGACTAATCACCTCAAGTTACGTCTATTGCAAACTTGAACTCCATACGAGACTCGCAAGATATATTTCATGTACCTATACATTAATCAAGCTTATTATGTTAAAGCTCGATACACCTTGGTTGAAATACATGTGCAACATACCTAAGTTTTATAAGATATTCCGAGCAGTAATGTAATGTAAATACTACATTCTATGGAAACTCTTCTTCTATCTTGAGACTTGTTTTGTTGTCTCTTTGCATTTGGAGTTTTCAATCTTTCTATCTTTTGATGCGTTCAACAGATTATCAAATTCTTATTAAACTTATAATCTAAGGCAACTTTTATCGAGTATCCTTGAATAGTTAGTTTGAATTACTGTGTCGTTTTTTACCCTATAGTTACAATAATATAAATAGGACGACATCTTTTAACAAATTACGTTAATTATAGTAAACTTCTATTGTTCTGGCGGTAATATTGGCGCCAGTGATAACTCTCATTACACAGATGCGTCAATTATGTTATAACATGGCGGCGTAATGAAATTATTATAGCGGTCATAACACATGACAGACGTAATAAATGCTCCCTCGCCGACGGAGCACTTATTGCGTAGAAACACATCACTTTTATTGTTTAGCACTTTCAAGTGCTTTGTGACCCGAATACATTGCTTTAATAGTGCTACCAAACAGACGACTATATAGTGCTAGCAACAACATAGTACCTATTAGTGCTCGTCAAGATTATTACCTACTAAGCGCTCATCGGTAACATGCAGCTCAACTTTGCTGTAATAATAAATAACTTTTAAAATTTACATACGTAGAGTTATTAAGTTGGTACATGTTTGTTAGCTTTACAGGAACCGGGTTAAAAAGCTTATGCTATTGAAGACTTTCGTGTTTTTATGAAAAAGCTGTACTAACGGCTTTTTTATCGGCTCTCGGGATTGTTATTCAGTTGCTAACTGCGTTAAGAAATCCCAGTAAACATACGCAATTACAATAGTAATATGATATCTTAGTAGAGATAGCATGACGATATGTTGGTTGGCAACTAAACGTTGATATACACGAGTACGCAACGACCAATAACAATAGGAATCATTTGTCGGACGTCTCTCAAAGAAGTTCACGTACAGTCTCTTAAGGAACACAATAGCCTAAATTTCGCCGGTGTATTACAGCGGTTGACGGTACACGTTCGAGAAACGAACCATTAATCAGATGAATATCTTTCTTTCATATGAAGGTACTGAAAACCTTTTGTTGGACGCACGTGTTCTGTGTGATATGAAAATCCCAAATATTCACTAAATGAATTTTCATCTTGTTTTTCAACCCAACGGGTATTGGATTAAAAAAGTGAAAAATGCGCGCTTTTCTAACATAGCTCTGGATTCGAGTATTCCAGGGATTGAACCTGAACCTTTTTGCAAATAATAAAAAGGTACAGCCAGTGTTTGATGCAAGAGTAGAGTAAAATTTTCGATATCTATTGCAATAAAAAATGTGAGCCGTCACGGGACGCCTGGCATCACATCAAAAACTTTTTAAAAACTCTCCATAGCAATTTCTACTAAAACACGGAATTTATAAAACTTCTTTGTGCCATGATCATCGAAAAGAAAAAAAATCTATAGCTCGACATTTGTAACTGTTAGAGCACTTGGTCGATAAACGACACGATCGTAGGATAATCCCCAGCAATCACGGTCTCACTTGACCCAAATACCAATTCATATTACGTACCTCTCTGCCACATCAAACGAATACATGCAAGGGTCACAAGTCATCCCTTTCTCTCTCTGACAAAACCCTACGACTTAGTAATTTCCTAGTATTATCTTTTCATGTCGCCATCACATTTATTACGTGCAGACTCGTTCCTCGTACATTATTCAATTAGTTACATAATGTTTTATTCTTTATGACTCCGGAAGACGACTCGAGCTATTATGGTCAATTACAAACTAGTGATGTTCACATTTAAATGCCTCACTCGTTCAACACAAGGTAAACGCAGCTTCCGGGACTGTATAAAGTCTGACACAAGATTTTCTTTGCGATATTAAATTGTTGGTATGAAGCGGTAGATTTCCACGTTGAATATTAATCATCTTTGGGAAGACAAAGAAAGATAAAGAAATCACGAACAAAACATTTCAGTTCAGGTAAACTGATCGATGCACATTATGTATAATAGAGGTAGGTACTCACGGGAAGGGGGAAAGGTGCCTGTCGGTGTGCAAGGGGGGCGAAAGGCGGCATGCGGGGTGCGGGACCAGCTGCGGGCGGTGCGGGCGCGCGGTCTGGCTGCGGGCGCAGCGGCAGGCGCACAGGGCCCGTCAGCGGGAACGCGAACACTTGAGACTGAGGCTCCGGGAAGTTCATCGGCCTACAACAAATAAGCACTAGTAATACCACCATTTCCAGTTCTATTGCGCATCAACAAAACGTTATTCGTTTCCGCAGAATCCGGACAGTGTAACTTATTAAAATATCGTCATTGTGTGAATTTGCTGGAAAATAATTTGTCTATATTTAAACGAGCCTGCAGTACGACTAGGTACCTATCTAAACAATAAATTTCAAGCTTGTTTAATTTAATTATCCTTTTAAGTTAAAGATGCTTTAAAAATGTTATTGAGGAATAAAATCCAGATGGAACTACGACAGCCATCTGAGGCACAATAGAAAAGACCGATACTACCGGATGTTTCAATTGAGACCGAAGTTATCATGTATAACTAGATGGATTTCCTTATTAACTACTTTAAAACTGACACCATTTCAGCCAAATAAATTAAAAGATTTTGTAAAAGTAGCTTTATAAGAAAGAATTCGCCTAATTCTAACGTCAACTTTGCCATTGTTTATATTGTGACTATACATAGAAATTTTGTTTGACTCCTCGGTTTTTGAGTCGGTCAAAAATCTTACCAAAGTTATAACTAAAGGCCAACAAATAACCTTTATTCGAAAATCACATTTATTTATTACGGCAAAATCGATAGCAACCACTAACAATCCGCGTACCATCACTTAGCTAATTGGTTAAGGTAGGCGTAAGCAAGATATAAGGCATCTCTCACGTTTACTACCGACTCATTTGTCTTCAAGTAACCAGACACCCAGTTTTGCTTTTAATTTCCCAAAAAAAATAATTAAAAAATAATTATTATAATTATCAAACAGAAGGCGTTTTGTGTTATTCTATATATTATTATCTGCCTTTAATTAGCGTAACTAATATTATATATTTCATAAATACACTTGTATACGTAGGTCTTTGATTCCAATACTAGGTTTTCATAAAGTTTTACCAATAACCGCACGTGTAAAAGATTATGGGCACAGAGGGTATATTTTTGTTTCAGTAATGGAAGATGTAGTAAAAATGAAGCGTTTTTCATCTGTTCCAAGAAAGTTCGTAAAAAGAGCTAGTTCGATAAGTTGACTACTATAGTAATATGTCAACTTGACTTTATCATGTAACGATGTATGAGAGACCAAAAACTATGAATATTATATTAATTTAAAAATTGTCAAGCTTTCAGCTTGATTAAAAATGTGAGGAAATGAGCATAGAAGTAATGCCCAAGGTACACAAAGTTATACAATTGGCTATTTCCATATATCATAATTGTTATGTACGATTTCATAACAAACCAAACTACCGAACGATTGCCGGAACGTTAGCAAACGGTGGTGTAAGTTGAGGTCCTGTTCAATTTATAGATCAATGTGAAAGTGAAAACTAATCTCCATCAATACTGCAACGCTAACGTTTCAGGTAACTTATAATAATAAACAATATATAACATTCTGAACGCAGCACCCGCTGTTCGCCGCAATTGTCGTTTGGGAATACAGAGAAAGTATACGTAGGTGAGCAAGTCGTTGATTCCCAAATGTATTACGACCTTATAAAATTTTACAACTAAGCCCATAGGGCCGTTCATTGCTAACTATCAGCCATTCAGTTGTCATCAGTATTGAAGACAAACGTATGTGACGTAATTTTATTGTAATCTAATGACTGCGTAACAAGATTGTTGATTAGTGACACAAAGGTACTAAATAAACAGGCACGTAACTATTTGTAAGAAAGTGTTTTGTGTGCAATAGCATACATAATTAAATACCAATATACAAGTACTATTTCTGTGACTATACTAATATCATAAACGTGAATGTGAGTTTGTTTATTTGTTACACTATTACGTTAAAACGGCGGAATCAATTTACATGAAATTTGAATGGATATAGATGGAAATCAGGGTTCCCGGAGACAGTTATAGGCTACTTTTTATCCGGGTTTGTTAATTAGTTCCCTTACGAGAAACAGCTGAAATGCATAATATATTATATATGTGTATCGTATAATAACGCCAGTAATGCCTTAACAATGAGTATGACGCGTGCCTAAAACCTACGCCTGACCTTAGCCTGTCATATCATAAGTCTTCGTCGCATAAAAGTTATAGAAGGTCGTAAAAAATATATAAACACAGTACTGACAATAAAGCAAGAAGAATAGAACTCTAAGCCTTTGGAGGTTCTAAGAAACAGGAATAATCGGTCCACTCCGCCGCATTTCAATGCGAACCACGGAAAATACTCAACAAAAGAATTTAATCCGTATTGTTCTATATGTTTTGTACGTAACGGAGACAACTTGAACCTCAAACAATGATGTTACTTTTCCCGTAGTTTCTCAGTTTATTGAAGTACAATATATAAACGTTATGTTTGTATGAAATAAGTCGGAGGTCAGCCTTGCAGAGAGCTTTTTATTTACACATGACTCAAGACAACATTACGAAAACACAATAATATCTTTGATCTACTTCGTAAAGGTCAGAAACAAATAACAAACCTGTCTTTATCGTAATCGAAAACAAAAAACAATACAAAGCGAACTGTTACCTAAGAGTGAACATGGACACTTATCTCTTTTGAGAAAGTGTTACGTATGAAAATGTCCATACTGAGTCACTCCTCAAACATGTATTTTAAGCTATACTAGCTGTTTTACCTAAGGGAACTTAATGTAAGCGAATAAAAAGCCTATTACCGTCTCCTATCTTCGTACCAAATTTCATCCAAATCGTTTCAGCCGTTTTTCAGCGAAAGTATAGGAAACAAATAAATAAACTCACTTTCTCATTGATAATATTAGTTAGAATAGGATGCCCCCGTTATTATAAAAAACATGTTTTTAAGTGATGGTCATCTTTTATGGCAGCTTTATTAAGTTAGCGTTGAATAACACACAGATATTGAAAATTTATCAGTACCGTGAACCCTTTTTGATCAGTCATAGGCAAGTTCTATGTTCCGTAAGTCATTTTCCGTTGAGATAAAATAAATGTTGATAAGTCTTTTACCTAGGCTCATCGCCTCCGTGGCAGATGATGGCGATGCGCTCCGCGTGCGCGCTGCGCGGTGCGAACGCTCCGAGAATGTTGAAGGGGAATCGCCTCTCCATTGGGTCGTCTCGGCGCTTCTCCACCACACAGTTCATGCGGCCCCTGGAAACAAAATATAGGTATTGCTTTTATTGGTAAGATATATCATTATGTTTATGCGACACAGTAATAGTTGATGTTCTCAAACAACTTCTGATTTTGACAATAATTTCTTAGAACTTAGACAATTTCTTTTCTTGCCAACCGCCTCTTTACCTAAAATATGCAATTCTTGTACAAACAGCAACAATAAAACTGGCTGATTGGCTGCTGCTCTTTATGTAGGCACTGTCTTTTAAACCTTTTTGGTTCTGGGTCCTCATTTTATTGCGACCAATTTATCTATGTAGAGCAGAAATTACAGAATTTATTGTAGTCTTATAAAATGTTCATTTTGCGTTGAATTAATGTGATGAAAATCTACAATTAGCTTCACTTCAAGCTTTAACGATGTTATGACGTGCCGCCATTTGTTTCTTAACGAAATATTTTGTTTTATTTGGCGCTGGTAGCCACTTTCTATAACATGACCTAATTTTATTACATAATCTACTATAGAGACTTGCTTAAGTACTTACACGTAAATCGCGCAAGTTCCATTAGCAATCAATAATGACTTTAAATCTTATTAAAACGTCTAAGTCCTTAAATAAAACGTCCAATCGTTGCAATATTCCGCATGAATCTCGAGCCGCATTGGGTCACATGACACACGCTCCTACAGATTACCAATCAGCTCGTATTAATGTGATTACACAAGTTTCTCCGTCTCCTTCCGCCTAGCGCCGGCTTGATGTTACACAACTAGTTAGTCAAAACATTATAATATCAGAGAACTCAGGAAGAACGGAGCAAATCACTCTGGGGAAAACTTCGCGCTCATATACAACATGTTACTAACAGCAAATATTTATATATTGAACCAATACTGTTGTCCTCTTTTTGTTCCGAATACCGTTTTTAACGACTTCATTAGCGTTGTCTGAATTTAGGCTAGTGTCCGTTATGATGGTGCTTTAGTCGATAGGTATTCTTATTGAAATGAGTTCCAGTGGTCCCATTCATATTTTCATTTTTTTAATTAAGCATCTTAACTGTTATTTGGTACCATTTACTTGTTTACGAGCATTTCCTAAAATAAAGAATATTTGTCAGACTGTATCTTTTTAAGTTTTTTTAGGGAATCGTAAGGTGCAAGTTCGCCTATCTGTTCGACTGCCTGTCACATCTGCTTATTAATCAATAGGATAACTGAACAGAAAAATAAAGAAGCCAGATGGTTAGACATTTTACATCATCGATCTGACACCTTGTATATTATTATTTTTTTCAAATATGACTTCAGAATAGACGATCTACCCATATCATGATTTCAATCACACCCGCGTCTTGAGGAAACTTCTACACACACCCGGATAAAAACTATTCCCTGTAGGACATTCCTCAGAGCTCAGACTAGCCCTTTACCGAATTTCATGTTAATCGGTTCAACCGTTTTTCCGTGAAAGTAGAGATAATTTTACATATATAATATTAATTACAATTACGTTTGAACCACAACATAATTAAGATAATTGCTCTTATATTTCTTCGCGGAAGAACTTGACCTTGCTCCTACTGACATAATTGATAGTCGGAGCAGAACATTATTTTAAATAAACTACATCAAGCGTAGTTTTGTATAATCCACGGCTTTAATGAATAATCCTCAGACTAACTATGTAAGTGCCTGGTTTACTTATGCATATAGAGTGAATTCATTGTTATTACGATTACGTACATTATCAGCCGACATCATAGGTAGTGTCCTCACAAAATTGACTAGCCCACACATGACGGGTTACGAGTGTTGTAAAAAAACTACGTATACTCGTATTAGGACTTCAATTAAAGATGTACGTTTTTATGGCCTCTAATGTACAGTGGCAGTCTTCGAAAAGCACGGAAAAGGTGTTGTGTCCGACTTACTTCTGATTGTTAGCCAGGAAGGCTCCGGCCAGCTCGTCGAGGTCGAACTGTATGGGCAGCTTGAGCATAGGCCTGACGGCGTCAAGTTCATCCTCTTCCTCAGCCGAACTGTCAGACTCTGAGCTGTCGTCGCTTGCTGAGTTCGGTGAGTCATTTCGCTCATCGTCGATTTTCTGTAAATATCACCGTCAGCATTTAACAATACATTATTCTACAAAACCTGGAGGAAGTGACAGCGTAGTGAAAATTGGGAACTATGAAGAAATAAGAAGAAAACTTTCAACGCTAGAGAATTATTAGGTACTGATTACCTACTTTTGTTGACTTTCTATATTTACTCTTATACTTTTACAAACACCATTTTAGATTTGAAACTAACTACATGACTTCCCATTGAACATCTTTATGCAGTCATAGTTATGCAGCAAGACGTTATTGGCTATACATGGGAAGATCGAGAACTAGCTTGACCCCTTACACATTTGACCTGACCAGCCCTAGAAAGGTAGCTTTCGCTTTCGTAACGCTTGAACTGGAAAGGAAGCGAAAGCAGTGACATTTATTGAACATATAACTCCCACAGCACAGAAAAAGAGTTAAATATATAATTTCATGACGTCATAAAAACACTGCAATAAATTGCATTTAACACTTTTAATGTAAAAGCGACGTGTGAAACAAGAACATAATATATCTCGTTCTGTGCTGTTTACCCGGTACAATGGGTTCGGACATCCTGCGCGAGACAATGCGCCCGCGCACCATTGTTCAACTGCCCTCCGTTTGTAAATATTACTAACATTCGGATAGATAGCTCATCGTTGAATCAGCCTATGTCTATGCAAATCTTATTATTGTATCGAAAGAATATAAGGTATAACGTATTGTTTTCCAATTCAGCCTAACCCTGTTTTTACACGAATACCGAGCAGTGAAATAATTCGTTTATAAATTAAATTAGGGACGTGAACGTCAATGTCGAGGGTCCGCTCAAAATTTTTATTGAGATGAAATTATTTTCATAACTCAAATGCGAGGTTCGTTTAAATAAATACAAAATACAAATTTAAAAACTCAATTTATGTACAACATTTGAAAGAATTCGTAAAAAAGATTAAATGCCTTTTTAAGCCTCTACTCAAATAACTAAATAAACCGAAGCAAGTCCTGTACGACACGATCGTACGTATCAGAAACCTTCATCAACTTATGTATCTTTAATCTAAATGTCATTTCGCATTTCAGACAATATCTGGGCAATGCAAATAATACAAAGTGGCCGCTTTCACGTGGTCGTGGTGCAACAGTCGAGCGGCTAACCCCGCTCCCCCCGCCCCTCGCTAGCAAGTGAAAGCTGGCTGACGTCACTACTTGCACCCACTGACAAATGCACATATATGATATGTACCTATCTACAAAGCGCGCTTCACTCAAAACAGCAATGTTCAAGTAACATGTGGAATTACGTCACAAAAAAAATGTAGAAGCCGTAACAGTAACAACGTCGTAATTCCATGAATCGTTTTATAAATTATTATTCTAACTTAGAACAGGTAGATGATCTGCATCTAAAACAATTTAAATTTTCTTAGGCCTTTCACGCGTGAAACCACCGAGAGAAACCACTCGCCAGCCTTAACCAATCTGTTGTTTCTCGTCACGACTTTTACTATTACAGAGAAGATAATATAACTAACAAGCGTATGTTCTAGAAAACTACAAACAAAAGAGATATTTTTGTTTCATGGAATAGAGAGGAAAACTATATTTTGTCTATTTCCTATTGTCCAGCATTACTTACAACTACACAAAAGATTTAATGTTGGTGAATTTACTATTTTATAGAACCCACATACATAGATGACTTACATTCAGTAACAAGGTACTAAACTTTCAAGTCAGCTTTATCCTTAACACAACTTACAAATCTCACAAACAATAATGTAGACAACGGTTTAGTATTCAAGCAGCGACAGTGTGGGAAAACATATTTACCTGTAATTTGTCTTCGTCGATCTTAGACTCTGCATGGTTGAGTGCGTCGTCTTTGAGCTGGTTGGCGGGGACGGGCGCTTGCTGACTAGGCTGCGCCGGCGCCGACAGCTCCGGTGCCACAGAAGGTGGCGGCACGCCGTGCAGTGCGTGTGCGTTGTTTATGGGAAGAGGCTCGTCCTAAAATAAACAACATTTAAAGGTTGTAATTTACTACCTAAATTATTATATGATATTATTTGTCCAAAAAAAACATTTACAACATTATATAGATCTGGCGCGATGGAAAATAACATTCATCATATTGCTCTCACGGTCAGAGTTCATGGAAGGCTATAACAGTCTGCAAAAGCACTGCCTATAAGTAAGAATCCAATCCAACTAAGTGGTAATTAACTAATTTGTGCCAAGTAAATAGACTAGTTCTGATCCTGACTTGTAGTTTTTTTTAAATGAACCCTAGCATACTTTTGTTATATTGACCATAAAGATCCTTGCGACTTGTCTACATTTCACTTACAATCACACAAGAAGGTCACACTTAGCTCTCATTGTAATGGTGCAGTGAAACTGGCTACCAGTCACTTCTAGAAACGTTAATTCAAGCCGCGACTGTGTCAATGTTATTTTCAACGTATCTAACCACTTTTTGTACCCGTTTAAAGTTATTTATGAAATCTTTGCAAAATCGTAATTTCTACAACAAATTAAAGTTGAAGCATTGCCAACCTCGCCGCTCACTTTTCGCGCAAAAACCATCAAAGTGCTCATCGCAAAATGGCGGATGCCTTTAGCATGCAGCCAACCTCTTACGTAACCTGAGTACGTAGGCTATGTTCACGTACCTATGTTTTTACCCACACGGTATCGCGTCTCATCATTGTTCATGTCAATTGCTGTATTCTCTTTGGATAATGACTACAGTTGGCCAGTAGCAGTCATGCAATGTGCTTAAAAAACACATTCATGCAGGTACCAAAGTGCAAGGTTGCAGGCCTAGCAAAACATCCAACCATTGACATAAAACAATTAAATATACTTCATTTAAAAGTTTCGATATGCTTTCCAAAACAATCGCGAATTGATTTCCATGACTAAATGTCGGAAGTTACTATTGGTTTATTAAGGTCAAAAAAAGCGTAGGCTCAGTGTAATTGTTATAAAGCTATGGGCCTACTCTGTAGTAAACTACTATTGTGCCAAATTCAGTTTTGGTTTAAATTATAGTAGCAAAATGTAGTGTGCATCTATGCATTCAATTTATTTGGAATACCCCTTCATAATATAGCGGCAACGAGGATATAATTTGGAGCTCTACTTTAACAGACCGATGCGATCCACTGTCTAACTAAAATCAAGATAGGGTATCAGTTTCATTACCTAAGTATCTATAGGTACTACGCAAATCTAATGGAATTGCGTCTTAATTGAGATGCCTTCTCACTGCGATATTATGCACGCCACGAGAGTTCCACCTACGCAAACTTTTGAAATCTTGGAAAATACAACAATTAACAACAAATTGAATGGTCACACTCAATGTGGCGCGTGGAGTTTATTCAACTTTGACGATATATGCTTTGTGCTGCGATTATGACAGGTGATGAACTCCAAACGCGTCGTGAAAAACTTGTCAGATTTCAAAGAGATATGTACGTATCTTGTGCAAATGATGTTGTGTGTGCTGTCAAGTATCAGAGCGCAGCCGAGCGCGAAATGTTTGCGACCGCAACTGATAGAAAACGACGATTACGTCGACAGCTATTGTCGCATTGTGCACTACGCCCACCACACTTTTACTGGATTTACGAAACGTTTTAAACATTTAATAGTTATTGTTGCTTACCGAACCGACCGTTGCGTGATAACGAGGAAATTGCGCCTCTCGCCAACACAGAAAGTAAGCAATCGTCTATGAACAAAGAATTTCAGACGTAGACAGGGAAAAAAATACGTACAGCTTAGGTCACAATTATTAATGCCGTGTATAAATACAACATATATGGTTATGAAGTGCGTGTGTAAATGGCATAAAATTGCTCAGATCCATTGAAATTCTATACGCAATTTTATTTATAAATACATAAGCAGGAGCTAGCAACAGTTGCCAGATGAATACAAATTGTGCTCGTACATGCGAATGACACTACAAAAATAAAACTTTTGTTATTATGTGAAATAAATCAATCCAATATCTTACTAAAATTACTTCACTTTGTCTACAAATGAATCTCTCTTCATACGAGCGTCAATCCAGGGCATTGAAGTATCGCCGCGACTATTTTGTCGAGCTTCAAGGAGTCTGTGTCAGCAGCCAAATGATCCGCGCATTCACTAAATACCTACAGCCTAAATAACCTCAATTTATCTTAATTCAAGGCAAACTGAGATCGCTCATACGGACACAGTGAATTTTAACATAACAACATATCCATAATATTATAGGCAGATATACTAGTATATGTTCTGCCCACGGTATCGCCTATTGTATGCACAAAACATAGCTTTATGCTATGTTATAATCAGTAGCCAGTAGGTACCTAAGTTTAACGAAACAATTCAAATCCACAAAATTTGGTAGGAATATAATATGCAATCTTATGCCTCGAAAAAATTACAAACAATTATACAGTTAATTATATATTTTATAGATATAGTAGGCAACTATGTTAGAAATAAATGGCATAATCCTCACGTTATTATTAGAATAAAAGTGTAATAAGTGGATTAAACGAACTTACCAAGTGAAGTTCAATCCTTATTATATGAAGAAATTAGTCCGAGGTATTTATACTAGCAGCAGCCGCCTTCTCTTTACTCTTCGACGCGATTTTTTAGATTCTATAAGAAAAATAAAAAGCGGCACCTGGCAACACCGCTGTCACTTGTCATTCAGTTTAGAGCAGTGGTACAAGGTACCCACATATGGGAAGATTAATCCAATGTTAATCTTGGGAGGGTGGGAAACTAATACCTCGGACTAATTTCTTCATATAATAAGGATTGAACTTCACTTGGTAAGTTCGTTTAATCCACTTATTATATTCGAAATTAGTCCGAGGTATTTATACTAGCAGATGTTTAGAGAACATGAATTCATAAACTTTTATATAAAAGAAACAAGTTGTTTATTATTTAAACAAACTTTCTACATGCTAATCATTAGTGTTCTTAATGGAGTAAATATAGGTATCTATATAGGAACAATTTTAAACCAGACTTAGGTACTCAATAATTGCTAATTATCATATACTTGTACCATAACATTTGAGTATTTTAACTTTAAGTATAATGTTTGAGAATAAACATTCCACACTTCCTTATGAATGAAGTAACCAAAAAATTAAAAACTTAATATTCTTTTTAATAAGAGACTATCACTGCAATCTTTATAATCACAGCATTTATAGATAATCAACATAGCTACTTAAATCAGATAGATACATCACTATATATATGAAGATATATAATATGAACATAGAAGTTGTAGTATTAATTAGCTACAGGCTAATTAGCTAAAACTGCCCTAGCAAAGATATCTTGAGTATCATTCATTCTATTATAATGATTTGCAAAAGTGGATGATCTCGAATACCACCCACTGCCAGCAGTATGGAGTCCATAGTTAAGCCTGTCTGTGTGCTCTAAAGGAAGATGCATGTCCAGTAGAATGTGCAGAGAATACGGATGTACCATTAACAATTTCGTGCATTGTTTGTCTAAGCCATCTACTAATAATTTAAGTAGTTGCATTTTTGTGAGGTATACAAAAAGTAACGAATAATATGTTATAATTTTTTTTTTTTTTTTTAATATACTATGATAATATTTGGATTTATCGTTTAAAAAAGGTAATATGAATCTGAGGCACCTTCTACTTGGACATGAATTTATTAGGATATCTGTAATCATCATTATGATTACACCCTCATTATAATTTTTTATATTAATGGTATATATGCAAAACAAGGTTTGGACACGTCCTGTAGCTAGCGCAATCAGCATAGCTAGCTTCTTTGTGAGATTTTCTGAACTAAAGCTATCGAGAGGAAACAAGGATTTTACATATTCTAATATCCCAGCAACACATCCTACACATTATTGTATCTGGCTTTAGTTGGACGTAATTCGAAGAAACCCTTAAACAAACGCTTAATTCTATCGTCTGGCCCTACGTGGCTACCTATTATAAGAGAGAGTGCCAATCTGTGACAGTTTGATAATTGATCAAAAGACCCCTTATCGAAGATCTTAGCGAGATAAGATTATTATAGGAATTGAAGCATTATACATATCTATGTTGAATTCCTTTGCATAGGAACACCATTGTCGCAGGCAACTGTTGTATTGTTTATCCAGTTTTCTGATAATGGGGCTATCATAGTGTTCATTACTTTTTCTGCTATCATTCTCCTCTTGAAGGTTTGACTGATAATATGCACACCCCCAGAGTAAGGTGTACGCGGGATTCTGAAAGGAGACGTTAAAATAACGTCTGATGGTCCTGTAGTCATAATATCTGAAACTAATAGAGATTTCAAAGCCGGGCACTTTGGTTACAATGGCCATCTTGGACAGACTATAATGCCTGTAGCCTGGTCTATTCTAATTTTATGTAGAGCTTTAAGCAGCATACTAAAGAGGGGTGCATAGAAAGATAAATGATTCTATTTAATTATAATGACATCGATGTTCCAGGCATAGGGGTCGCTATGTCAAGATACATACTTTGGACACTTATGATTTAGACGTAATGCAATAAAGATCTATATCTGGTTGGCCAAATTGATGGACAATATACAATTAAATAACTTATGTGACAGTTCCCAGTATGTATTTATATTGAAATTATGGGACTCAAAGTCAGCTTCCTTATTTTCTTTAGATTTTATGCAAGAAACAAAAATCCAAATATTCTTCTTTTTGCACCATTGCCCAATTAATATTGCAATCTTATTTAGCTTGGGATATTGCACTCCTCCCATACGGTTTATATATGCTATGGCCATAGTATTTTGTAAATCCTAAGTAATATCTTACAGTTTTCTACTGCAAAACTTTGTAATGCAAAGTTTGCAGCTAACAACTCCAAATAGTTAATATGTTGTTGTTTTTCCCAGTTCCACCAACTGGAGGTAGCCCAGTGCTCTTCCCATCACAATGAACTCTCCAACCATTTAGTAAACCATTTGAAAAAAAAAAAAAATTTGAGTGAAGTTATATTGTTTAATATTGCTACTTCTATTGGAAATGTTCTTTTTCCCCACTGTAGTTCTATTTTTATTTCACTATTAATCTCTAATCTATGATCCTAGTTGCCATTTGAAACTTCAAGGGCTAAATTTCTTTTTCTCTTTCAAGTAACCTTGTGTAAACAAAACCTTATGATATAGCCGTGCAATTTGATACTAAATTTCCTACTCACATAGCAAAATCTCTAATTGAGTGCAACTTTAATTTTAAGTATTTATTAATCAAATTTTTTTTTTTTTTTTTTTTAAATAGGGCTTAAGGTTATAACTTCAGAATTGATTACAAATCCTGAGTATTCACAGCATTGTGAGGGGACATTTTAACTATTTTCTTTGTTAATAACAAAGCCTTCATTTTACAATAATTTTCTTACTACATTTGTACATATTATGAAGACATTCTTCATATACTGCGCCAAGACAAATTATGTCATTGAGGTGGACTACCATTCTTATCCCTGGCTGATTTCTCAGATACTCTACTAATGGCTTTAACAATTTGGTAAATACAAAGGTGGCAGTGGACAGACCAAAAGGTAAGCAGTTAAATTCGAATAATTTGTTATTAAATTTGAATTGTGTAATTGGTACCAGAAGTATACATTTTTGAGGTCTATAACAGACCAGCACATGAAGTCTCCCTGTATGACTAATTTACATAAAGGCCTAATATCCTCTAGTATCTAGTTAGTCATAATGATTTAATTAAATTTTTTAAGATTTAAATTAAATAAGATTAATCTGTGTGATCCATCCTTTTAGGTATTGAAAATATTGTACATAGATAAAAAATTATCAGATGTAGGTTGGCATAGACTGATAGCACCTAGAATTAACAGTTTATTTACTTGTTGTATGAGAATCCATCTCTCCGTTCTATTGAAATAATTATTATACGGAATCTGATCTTGCACAGATTGATTGAAAAAAGGGATAGAGTATCCTCTTACCCCATGTAATATGACAGAGTCTTTGGCAAAAGATACCCAGTGGGAATAAAAATATTTGAAACAAGCAGCAAACTTTACCTCTAAGGGTACTTGGCTCGGAGTCTGCTAGAGGATGACTGTTGTTGCTTATGGTACTTCTGTGGCTGGTGGGGTGGGTATCTCCTGTTGTGCGTTTGTTGTTACTTCTCCCTCGATGTGTGTTGGTTCCTCTGATTGCTGGAGGTGGGTAGGGACATTTGAACTACCTACTGGTAGTTTTTTGGCATTGACATATTTGTATTTGCTGCAATGTTCTTTGTTTTGAGTACATTGCCCGCTATCTTCATGACTGTGGTAGTTTTCACTGTCTCTTTTAATTTTAAATACAGATGTTCAGTGTGTTGTGAGTTTTGGTGCATCCAGTAATTTTACATTAGCTGTTATGACTGCAGACTTGTGTATGATGTCTCACTGATCCTTTTGTCAAAACAAAATATTTTTTGATAATATTAAATATGCTAGGTTCATCATATAGTCCTTTTAGGTGCCAAACACCTCACCTAATACCGAAACAATGTCGCTGGATAGTTCCATATCTCTGTATGTGCAACAGCGAATGGCACACTTTCTGGTTCCCCGGCATGTACTTGAGCTGTCACCTCTAACTGTTTTATGAGAGACTCAGTCTCTTCTTCACTCTATTGCTCGGGTCCTTGTGCTAGGCCAAAAATTATGGAATTTTTATCATAACTGACCACAACTCATATTAGGTACCTATCTGATACCCCAACCGTTCAGAGTAATTCGGTACAGGAATATGTGTCATGTATAAATCTATACTTGTAGAGGTTATTTATTTATTAAAGTGCTATGAAACTGAAATGAGTGGCCTCTATACCAAAACTCAGAACTAGTGTTCCCACTTGTCACTAGTTTTCATCTATCTGTGAGACAGGCACCTATGTATAGTATTGTGCGTATTGTTTTCATTAAAATTAATGGAACGCCTCAGTTTTTTCTTGTATATTTTGTATTTAGCACCAAGACACATTACAGACTGAGTGCCATCCTCTCAACGAGAGGTACGTAAAATGTAACAATTACCATTGTCCTCTAATTTTCAATTGAACTGTAGAATAGTTGTTGGGAGCCTTGTCTATCAATGGCAATCCAGAGCATAACCTTCTCAACGAGAGGGAGGCAAAATGTAACACATAATGCCGTTATTTGTCGTCCTGCCATGCAAGGACATGCTCTACCTTCACAATGTAATACATCGGTAGGTGGGTCATCTTAGATCAAATAAGGGTTGCATCCTCTAAAAACATGTATGAACTTCTCAACGAGAAGTAGGTAATATGTAACACATAGTACAGTTACTTACTGTGATATTAAGTACTTCAAAGAAAACTAGTACATAATGCCTTGTATATCAATGGCAATCCAGAGCATAACCTTCTCAACGAAAAGGAGGCAAAATGTAACACATAATGCCATTATTTGTCGTCCTGACATGCAAGGACATGCTCTCCTTTCACGATGTAAAAACATCAGTAAAACAAAGGTTGAAACCTCTAAAAACAATGTGCGTATAAACTTCTCAACGAGAAGTAGGTAAAATGTAACACATAGTACCATAATCCACTGTATTAATAAGTTTTTCAAAGAATAAAACTTACGATTAAGTTCCGCCATTTTAGCTTTGTAATTTTCTATCTTTTTTGCCAATATCCCTCCTTTCCTTATCCTCCTCGTATTCCTTATCTTCCCTGTTGCGTTTTAGCATCTTTGGATAATATTAATCACTTTACACTACTATAAATTAAGCTTTTAATAAACTTTTTTGGAAGTTAAAACTTTTTACGATGCGTCATGCGAGCGCGAAGAAAACGAATGACAAGTGACAGCGGTGTTGCCAGGTGCCGCTTTTTATTTTTCTTATAGAATCTAAAAAATCGCGTCGAAGAGTAAAGAGAAGGCGGCTGCTGCTAGTATAAATACCTCGGACTAATTTCGAATATAATTACAACATACGAGCACAAGTTACTGGTTGTATAAATAAGTAGGTACCTACCATACATTTAACGAGTAGGATTATTTACTTTGAAAAGATAAGTTTTAGATTAAACATGAGAATCGCCGTGCAAGTTTAATTAGCAAGTATAATTAGGTACCTATCTTTTTATTGTATCATATTACAACAGTAGGTAAGTATGATAAACAATATTTGCCGATGACTAATCTCTCCTACATCAGACTATTTTCTTCAAGCGTTCTGTAGTGCCCGTTGATGAAAAACGGTGAGCTGATGAGCGGTGACAAAATTATGAAATGCAGAAATTGTGTTCTTTGTCGTTTGACAACTATTTGACAAGATTTTGTTGCTTTATAATTATTCCACATACTTAAGTAATGTACAAATTGAGCCAAATAAATAAATTCATGCGAATTCTTCGGTTGCAATACCTAAGTATTAACATTTAAAACTTGCTAAGTGTGCGTCAAACAGCACAATTTCAGCATTTCAATTGGCCTGTTTTTTACAGATATGTTTTTACTGGATTTCACCGTTTTTGTTCAGATACCCATTATAAATATGTAAAATCTTATTGCAGAAAACACCTGATAAGAAACAAAAGAATTGCCCTTCCGGTCGTCTATTAACCCTGAAATAGTGTAAACTATAAAACGACCCTTCTGATACTGTACCTTCAAGTGCAAATATGTAGTTTATGCGTGATATTTTTGAGATGTCAAGTATAATATGAACGGACATATAGACAAAATTTTATTGATGCTGGAGTTTTCGTATAATTGCCACGTTGAACTCTATCTAAGTTCAAAATATCAAAGATTTTTTTGGTGATCTATCAGTCAGTGAGTAAAGAAATTTGTGATTTTCGGTCATATGTATTTTGTAAACGTTGAGTAGGATATCTCACGCTATTAGTTTTGGAGATAGAGGGGGCTGAAATGGCTTGAATCGTTTCGTGTAAATATTGATTGCATCGAGCGCGCAACCGTATTATGTTTTGCGAGAAATTGGCCTGGCGCACTTTGTGCTCTTATAAATATGCATTTTTTTAACATGTTTTATGAATTTAATTAAGGTTAAAATAAATCAGAGGTAAAAATTTTGATAGCAGGATTATTGATTAGCAAATTATAAATGATTACGTAATACGGTACCAGTTCTAGAATAAATAATCTTCAAAAAAAAATCATGATGACTGTGAACTTTGGCCAATTCTGTGGGCCAACAAAATTGTTTACGCGTGATACGGGGTATGTTGCAATTGTAATAATATTATTCAAGTCTTGGACAATCCAGGGTTTTCTATCGAAATCGAATGGTTTCTTGCTCATTTTGGCTTGTTGTTCTTGCCTGCATTAAATTTCATTTATACTTCCTTAATATACCCAACCAAAAATCTAATAAATCAAGCATTAATTTATTGGTAGGCGAAAATTAATCGTATTGTATTGTGAAACTTAGGTGAAATAGTCTACCCGATCCCGTCGTCATTGTACACCTGAGAGCCGAGCTAGCATTACATGTAATAACATATTATGATCGGCTCTCAAGTTAAGCACTTGTTGGAATCACCCGAGCATAAAGAATGTTAATTAAAGTACGATGGCGAGTCAATAATTAGTAGATGACAGCGCAGTGGGTGGGACGCGCGGGTGGACGGATGCGACGAAGATCATTGTTATGCACGTGCGCGGAAAATCGGCGGCTTCCGCTCAACACGCACACACACACACACCTGAATTGCGCACAGAAATTAGACATAAGTACAGCTATTTTTGTGGGTATAAAATTGCCGCAGATAAACTAACGTGAACACCATGCCCGCATTAATCTATCAAATCCAACCGATTATTATTTAAACAAAAAGCAATTTTTTTTTTACACATTCTCTATCTATTTTGACAAGAGTGAAAAATATAAAACGAATTCGATGTAAATTATTAACTTATCAATTATGTACAAACATGGGTGCAAAGCTATTGGTAATTCATTTATAGAGGTAATGGCCGCTAGAATGATACCTTAAGAGGCTTTTAAGTTAAGACAAAAAGGCACGAGGACTAAAGGCGCACTGTTTGACGAGAAGTGTTATGTAGTAGGAGAAGATGAATGTTGCGTTAATTGTTACGCAACGAACTTACTAACGAATCGCAAGAAAATATTTCTGCATCAATTAAGAACAGAAACTGAACAATCGAGAACTTTGTCCTGCCAATAGCATTCGTTGTAAAGTTTTCATTGTAATGAGCAAGGTACGTGTTAATTTTCAATACAATCGGTCACGGCGACTGACTCAAGGACTTCACGCCTTTTGAGTGTTTACATTCCAACTCCCGCCGGTATTGCCAAAAACATTGTGAGTCAAAGTTTGTTAAACGTGAAATGATATTAATAACGTAAATACGAGAGCGGGACACATGATACAAAACAATCTTCTTATAATTATATTATCATACCGTCTGGGGCTTCCACGTTATGACCAACCCGAAACGGTTAAACATAATTTGAATTATGAAAATTGTACTCCAGTTCAAAACTGATTATCCTAACTAATATTATAAATGCGTTAGTGAGTTTGTTTGTTACGCTTTTACGGTAAAACGGCTAAACCGATTTGCGTGCTAGTATGGAGACAAATGGAACCGTCGAGACGGTTATAAGTAGACTTTTTATCCGGGTGTGTTTAAGAGTTCTCTCGGGACGCGGGTGAAACCGCGTGAAACAACTAGTTTTAGTTTCTTAAGTAGGTAAAGTGATCCAGATTGACTGCCTCTTTGGTTTAGAAGACTCAAACTCAAGGGTGACTATTGAGGTCCTCTGTTCCATTTTCGGGTTGGGCAAGGTGTGATTGGAATTTTCCAAGTGAAATATCTCAGTAGCAGTCCGAAGTCTAGATTTGATCCTGTACCCAGTCAATACGATCGATTTCTATTAGGTACGTGTAACTATGGCTACAAATATGTAAAACCCATCGATAAAAACAATGTGATGTTATTTTTTTTAACGAGTAATCCAGATTTATCCTTACTAATATTATAAATGCGAAAGTAACTCTGTCTGTCTGTCTGTCTGTTACGCTTTCACGCCAAAACTACTGGACCGATATAAATGAAATTTGGTACAGAGATAGAATAGACCCTGAGGAATAACATAGTTTACTTCTTACCCGGGTGCGCTAAGTAGTTCCCTGGGGATGCGGGTGAAACCGCGGGAAACAGCTAGTTTATTATATTTTCTTATTTCCAAGAGACTATTGATGTACTATTGGCCCATTTTCTTTCAAACTATAGTTTATTTATTATGTAATGGAATTAGTTGGGAAACCATCAGCTTTAGATTGTACATGCTTTTCAATTACAAATGTCGTACCCTCGTACATGTAATTCCGGGTAAAGGAAGACTGGCTGGACTAAAGGATCATAGTGAGGTTAGACGACAACGGCCACCGGTACAATAGAACACCGGGATTATCCACTCCCGGCCTGATCACGACCACTACTACTTACGGTGTACCGAATAGGTTTGATAGCGTGACATGTAAACATAATGGCTTATGTAAATCTATCAAGAATTAAAAATAACATTCCAGTTATGTATTATCCTTTCAAAATTATCTCTATTCAACTTAATTTGATACAGCCGGTTATACACCTGCCTACTGTATAAAATATATTACACGAAAAACTACTTTTAAATTTGAATCAACAAACTCAGTTATGCTCGCCGATGAAATCGTAACCAATCGTTAGATTTTATGTAATAAGATCAACGACCTGTGTCGATAAATAAAATATTGACGAAACTACTTCTAGCGTTTATATGTAGAACCGTACAAAAAAAAGGATTTCATTTGTAAATATTCAACATTGACTATATTTTAAATACTATACGCTAGCGCAAAATCTACATGACGGGGTAATGGAAATATTTCAAGACCAAGAACTGCATAATTATATCAACAATAATCACCTTGATCAATAAGAATATTATTGTACAAGTAAAACGATTCTAATTCTATATTCACGACGGAAGAAGGTATTGTCCAAGTGACGCCTATACTGATGTCATCTAATATCTATCAATTTAGCTACTGTGAATTTTTACACACACAAAATATGTTAGAACGTCAAAGTAAGCGTTCCGCTCTGTAAGTACAGAGCCAATACTCTTACATGTAACATACTCTGAATAAAAATGAGATACAGTACAAAAATAAGCAGTAAATAAATATAGAGAGGTGTGATACAGTGTCGTGGTGGCCAACACTATAACGAATGTGTTACAGACCAGAAAGAAAACAAAGAGAAAAGAAAGTCCATTGAAAGTAGGTATTGAAACGTCGTTAAAACTGGCAACTATTGATCTGTGCCTGAATAACACAAGTTGTTACGGTAGGGAACAAGAGCGACTAATGTTAGTTTGCACGCAGTTAGGCAATGCCAATTAAAAAAAACTGAAACATGCAGCGGAAATCATTGAAATAACTTTTTGTGATCAGTGATAATTTTGCAACTGAAACAATATTATTTTACACATTTCACGTTAAAAAAATATATTTTATAATGTTCCTAAAACAAATGAAAACCTTAAAAATATAGCTCAAACGCACAGACAGTCTGATGGCCTCACCCTCACTTAAATAAATGGTCGGTCTTTTGTCTGTTTATAGACTAATACCAATATTGTCACCATGTCAAGCTCATATGTACAAAGCAGTACCTACCTATGTGAAATCATATACAAAATTTGAACATCTGTCTGTAAGCTATAAATGGTGACGTTCACTTTACTCACACACACACACACAACATTATGAACACATGTATTTCGAAATCATTATTTATTTCGGAATGATATTATGTTTTTTTCTTATTCAATACTGACTTTCAATACGATTGAGACAGATAGGTGTATCGTATTGTATTTACTAAATAAATATTACACTTTCTACAATAATATAATGTCACAGGTGCGTGCTATACTCGAACCGCACATGAGTTCATATTACATGACCATATGTCACGAAGTGATGCATCGGCGTCACGGGTTCATCGACCCGGTTGTCAGCCGCTTTCGCTACAGATGCATAATCACAAACACCGACCAGGTATTTGTTCATTACACATGAATTCTCTCTAGATGAACCGTCGTGTCGACGCTGACCTTTGACTTAACCTCAGTGCAATCCTTTGATCATTTGAATGCTGCCCTAAAGCTAAAATGCATTACTTTAAGCTGACTATCTTAAAAGTAATTGAAGTTAAACAGATATAAAACTAAAGGTCGTCTGTTTCTCTTGTTTTATACGAGTTCACGTTGTACATGATTGTTAAACAATCAGAAACTGAGCAAATAATTCTCATGTATATGTTTATAAAACAAAGTTCTCGGAAAGGCTAGTTTCTCGAAACTAACAAACGTAGCCCGGGGCCAAACAACAGAATGTTTTAAGTTATCAGCTGCGACGGAGTCTCTATAAAATATGGCAGATAGCTACTAAAGATACATCAACTTTCGCAACAGTACGTTACAGAAATCGTTAGTTTAGAGCCACAACTCCATGTTCTGTGTACAAATTCAAGGTGATCCGGTCGCAACACAACTCGCTAGCTCTTCACTCAATGTGCCACGAACTCTAAGGAAACTTACAAACGTACCTATGCGTGTTCAAGTTACATACTCGTATAGGTACAAGTAAATATTGCGCTACAATATTTCCTCATCGCGTGCGGACCTATAACAACATGTACACAGTTAACTTACGCGAAGCTTCGGGCAGTTACATCATATGTAGGTGTCGCGTTGTTGTCCACCATTGAACACGAGCCTGCCTTCTCGGTCCACCACCACAATATTAATGGTCCTAACGCCTATCAAACACTGCCGTGATTTATATTCGATGGTAAATCAAAGTCTATTCAGTCTCACATCACAAATGAGAGATACAACATGATAACATTTTAGGAAAAGGTTGCGAAAGAGACCTACACAATTTTAATGCGTTACTCCTCTAATAATATTTTTTTACAAAAGGATGTTCATTTCATAAAACTTGAGTGCCGAAATGGATGTGTCACTTAACACTTACAGATAACATCGTCTTAGAAAAGAAAATGGGCTTTTATAAAATGCATAAATGATGAACACACCAATATATTTCGAAAACAAAAACCTACGAAGTGCGAGTCGGACTTACCCAAGAATGGTTTCGTAGCACCATATCCTAACTAACATTATAAATGCGTTTGTTTGAGGAGCTCGTGGCTAAGTAACAGCCGCACGGTTCGACCGATTAAAGGTTAAGCTACGCTTGGCGCGTTCGGTCCGTGGATGGGTGATCATCTATGTCATACCGAGACTCCTCCGTGCCTCGGAAAGCACGTTAAGCTGTGGGCTTTAAGCTCACGGCTGTCATTTGTAGATCTTTGACAGCCAGAAGCCAGAAAATCTGATAACTAGTCTTACCAAGGGGTATCGCGTTACCCGATAACTGGGTTGTGGAGGTCAGATGGACAGTCGCTCCATCCGGTTTAGACTGGAAGCCGACCCCAACATAGTTGGGAAAAGGCGAGGCAGATGATGATGATGATTATAAATGCGTTTGTTTGTTTGTCACGCTTGCACGATAGAATGGCTGGACCAATTTGGACCGTCTCCAGCGGTTATCGGCTTTTAGCCAGGTGCGTTGCCAAGTTTCCTCGGGATCGGGTAAAACCGCGGAAAACAGCAAGTATTTTATAACGCTACATAACCGAACCGCTACGAAGCAGAAGGTAAGCAAGCTCCAAAATTGAACGATCTAGTACGATTAATGTACCCAGCGTGCCTAATTACAATTACAATTTTCGTAAATTGATTATTTTTAGAAGGTTTGTCAATTAGACGTGAGACTGGGGGGTCATGTCCCCCGTGACGGACCGCCACTGGTACTGCTCTACAAGGCTTTCGTTAGCTGTCAATCAATTCTAGATCCTACGTAAACTAAAAAATAGATTCCTATAAGAATGTTCTCGAGAACCGTTGTCTTAATAAAACATCAACACCTAAGTCCGATAATTATTTATTCTCCATCGCTATTATGTGATATTAATAAGTCTAAATGGCCGTAGTATTGTTATCCACATCTTCACATTGTTATATGTACTATGTTTCTCAGCAATTAGTACACCTCAGTGCCGGCCTGTACACGGAACCAACCCATCTCTACAAAGATTACGTAACTTGCATAAACATTAAATATAACTAAGTACCTACGTGACACTGTTAATGGACATCTACAAACCTTAAATCTTTGCCAGTTTTTATAGTGTTTCCCGCGCTTGAAAATTATAATAATTTACAAATTATGGCAGATTCAGTCAAAACTTAAGCTTAATGATGCTTCCAAGGTTACAACAACACAAGGTATTCATCAATAATGGAACTTGACAAGAAGTGTAATTATTGTTAAATACAAAGCTAACATGAACATAAATGTTGAAATAAATTGCAAATTTACCTACGAACGTGTAGAACTGCGCTGTGTAGCCTCATAATTAATATTCGCGACTACCACCATAGTGTACTCCTGTCACGTTTATTTATTTTTTTATTTTAATGGATAACTTTCTTAATTTCAGCTATTTCAGCCAATATTTTTTTACTGTTTTTATAGTTCTGTTATTATCATTTTCATAAGTTGATAAGTGTCATGCATGTAAGATTAATTCAGTCACAAAAGTCATTTGCCAATACAAAATAAAACTGAGTTTTTTATAAAGATGACAACAATGATATTATGCAGGAAAGTCATGTACGTCCGCGTTGCATGATTTGACAAACGTGACTTTTCCTAATTTAATGAACTGCGAACTCAGTCGATATATTCATTGTCACTTACATGCTAATGATAAACGCAGCATTCCTGATTATTTGTTTAAAACGACGAAATAAATGACAATGATCTGAGATTGTAAAATGTATCTATATACATACTTATCTAATAATCATTTAAATTCCAAAAAAATATGAAATTTGCTCTTATATTGTTATTAACCTCCTTAAGTTCCGTATCGATAAGCTTTGCATGATTGCCTACAGTGTAAATGTTTAATTTTTCATCAAAATATCCACAATATAAGTACCTACATTAATTCAATTTTGTAGAGTAAATCCTAGAATACATACATATGTAGACATGATATTAACATCAGCTTAGTAGATTGAATCGATAAGGAAACATCCATCAACTTTTAGGTCTTCAAATATTAAGATATCCTGAATAAGAATGACACTGCTAGAACATAGTTTATATTGTAATTACTTTATGGTCTAACATTTATATGTCGAAACGGTTAACGTGACGATAATAAGTCGATAAGTGAAGGTTGGAGAGTGAGCAACCAATGTGATAGCGAGATAGCCGAAGGCTGGCAGCTTGCCACACTATAATGCAGTTCCGAAAATTAACCTCCCTATATGTATGCTAAGCGTGGGCTCTAAGTACCTCCTTCGGCGCTGAATATACCGTCTTGATAAAGAAGGGAGCAACTTCAATAGATTAAATTAACCTGAATCACAAAATTTCTGTTTTATGAAAAAATAAGTGCCATGAAATTTTAGTGAAGTAAAGCTTGTACTTACCGCCAGTAAGGCGTCGTTCCCGTACGCGCGTCCCTCGAGTGCCAGTTCCTTGTCGAGCATTGCATCCAGCTGCTCCAGCTGGTGGCAGGAGGCGCGCGCCGCCACCCAGCTAGACGCCAGGATGAAAGCGCCCAGGATGAACGAGGCTGCCACCACCGTCAGCGCCGCGATCCTCGCTATTTGTACTGATGACGACACCCTCTGCCGGTACGCCTGCGACCAACAAGAATAACATAAATTTATTTATTTAATTATAAACAAAATTCAATGAAAAAAAAAACAAAATAAACTCAAGGCACTAAAAGATGTGTTATTTAATGTGAATTCTATGAATTTTATTATTTATTTACTATTTTGTATTGAGAACTTGAGCTTTCTGCACTTCTTCTCCATAAAAACTAAGTACATTTTTTATGCTTAAAATGCAAATAGGTTGAAATTTGGTATGGTTTTTATATTGGGGAAATTGAATGGAAATGATATGGGGGATTTGGGGGAAACCACGGGAAACAATGAGAATCAGCTGGAATACCATAATTTTAGTACTGATCGTAACATCTTTGATCAGAAATACTGTATGTAACACTGAAGCAGATCGGTTTTGCACAGAAAAACAAATCCGTTATTTAGCAGTTGTAGCAAGTAATTTACAAAGTAAGTATCTAAAATATTACTTCATCAAAAAACTTTTACACTGTTATATTTTACTAGTGGCCCGGCCCGGCTTCGCACGGGTAGGTAGTCTTTGTCTTTTAACCGTCTTCAAAAAAGGTGGTTCTGTATTTGACCCGTATGTATGTATTTGTATGTCCGCGATTTTCTCAAAAACTACTAATCCAAATAGAATGGGGGTTGTCGTTCTTCAAATGCATAGTTTTCAAGGAAGGTTTTAGTATAATATAGTATATTGGGATCTGATGAAGTTCTTCGGAGATAGCCAATGGAACTCTTCAATTACTAATAGCAAAGGAACCGCGATTGCTGCGATCGTATGCCTGTGATTGTTTTCAGTGTTCTATAACATTACATCACACCTCTAAGCTTTAGAGGGGAAAGCAGACGTATAGAGTTCACCCTTATTAAAGGAGATGAACATTTGTTTAGACCTTAGGATATTGTAATTTATCTCAATTACAAACTGAGCCACTAAAAAGCGAACTGAAAAACTTTTTTGCAAAATAAGAACTGGGTTGGAAAACAATACAAATTTAAAAATAACTAATAGGTACATCGTCAACTATGCTAACATCTCATTGAGGCACGCGTGGAACTCAAACGTGCCGTCTACCCGGGACTACTTCTGACCCGACGGTTAGCCACTTATATAGCTCAGTCTGCAGGCCCGGACCTACAGTGGCCTGGAGTCGATTCCTGGCTCCAAATGCTGATGATGGCTGTGGCGTGAGATATATCTCTCCCTCACGCATCCCGCTATCTCCTTCTCCAGCATGACTGATTCGCATTAGAAGGTGACTGCTTCCTACTATATCCTCTTTCTTTGGATCATGGTTTGAACCAGGGCCGAATGTGAGAGATCACCGCCACCCAAGTGGGGCAGACCTTCACTGTATGCTCCACAGTGACCTCCAGGTGATCCTCACAGTGTCGACACCCCGAAATTTCCTCTCGCTTGATTCGATCCGGGAACCTCCCAAAATAACCGTGTCCAGTGAGAACCTGCGTTAGGCGTAGGCATAGGATCTGCGGTAGGTCAAGATGCCGTGGCGTCTCCTTAGCCACTCCGCAAAGAGAGGATTTATCGTCACAAAAATCCTCACGCAGGTCTATCCGAATATATTTAAATGTTTAGCCTTATGATTTGTTTATTAGCAAAGGAAATTCTAGATTGTTAATTTCTGAAGTGTGGAATATAATGTATTCAATGGAAAGCGCATTTTTTTTGGTTCATAATTATCCCGCTGTTATGTATGAAAAGAGGCTCCATCATACATAGAACGCATGGGCATTAATAACCATGCTTGTTAAGGTGGAATAACATCTCCATAACATGATTCAAAAAACGCTTACTTTTAAAAAATCCAAACTTAATTCTTGAAGCTGTTAAGGTGAAAAATGTGATGTCAACCAAATAAAGCAAAATATATGTAAATACCAAACTAAAAATAAAAAAAATATGTGGGATTCGAACTCGATGTAACAGATTTGCATGATCATTAATACAGCCCCTCCGCTATAGTGCTCTTTGACATTACAGGTAAAATTGACGTTCTAATACAACGTATTTTCAATTTTAATTACTGCTTATCTGCTTTAGAAACGGGCGAGATGATTTTCATGTTAGAGATGATAGCGAAAATGCATAATTATAAAAACTTGTTAGGTCATCCCATTACAAACTTATTTCAATGCCTCACTGCTCATTCCCCATAATAATCAGCGTGATGATTTGTAGCCTAAAACTTGACCCGATTCATAACAAACATGTTTGGTGAATTTCGAGTAAAACTGTTCAGACGTTTTGTCGTAAAGCTAAAACGGATTTTTTATCTTACAAACTTAAAATCTTAATTTTCACCCTAGGGCCGAAATCTTGAAAAACTGTGAAACACGTGTTTAATTGTTTTCATTTTAGAGTGTTTTTACAAAATTTGGGTTTAATCGAATCAAAAATAAAACTTACTCCATACAAACTTTCATCCCTATTTTAATATACTTAGGGTTGGAATTTTAAAAAATCCTTTCTTATTACTTGTCTAGGAAATAAAAGGTACCTCCTGTCCAAATTTCATGACTCTAGGTCCAGCCATTTCGGCTCTGCGTTGATGAGTCAGTCATTCAGTGTATGAGGTTGTCATTTTATATAATAGTATAGATAACTCTCGGACAACAATACGGACTTTTGTAGTTCATTTACAAAAAAAATCTACCATGAAAAAAAATACTTTTCCCATTTCCATTTTAAAAGCACTATGAAAAATTATCCGCTGTAAGAATATTATATTGTTGATTGTGTAATACTAAAGAGCTCAACGAATTACCACATTTTTTTTCGCGATAAAAATGTAATAGCTTGTATAATGAGTTGACAGACACTACATGTACCTTTAAAGCAAGGTATACACAAAGACACTATACACCGTACACTCAGTGTCTGCAGCGACTGTCTGTGTGTAAAAGTTTAGCAACAAAACTGTTTTTATACAATATTGTTATAATTTTTTACTTGTTATCATTAACAACTTCTCAATAAATTATTTTCCAGCTGTCTATTATCCTTTATCTTATTTAGACACTAACATTACAGCAAAAAATAAATTAAAATTAATGTTTCAAGCAGAACACGATAAATTATATGATTTATTTTTTTCTTGTTATTTTGTGGGTAGAACATTACCTGTGAATTTCACATATATATATATTTTTAGATAATTTACAAGCTAACCCCTCAAATAAGTAAGTATACGACAAGGATTTTAGTAGGGTTCGTTTAAGGTCACTGATGTGGTACGACAACATAGCGCTATAGTAGAGGTCCACGTATGAATCTCGCTACCTGCGCATTATTTTGGTAGACCTTGATACAAATGCCATCAATCGGTAACGTAAAAAATAACAAGTGACAATGACGTTACAATGTAGTCGGGTAAAACGAGTATTACACTACACTGAATCAGGGCTCTGGGGGGTTAGACAAGTGGCAAAACGCTAACGCTAACGCTATAGAACAGAAAACAAAATGTATGGGAATGACATTCGTTTACGACTAGCTATATGTCATTCCCATACATTTTGTTTTCTATTCTATAGCGTTTCTATAGCGTTTTTGCCACTTGTCTAGCCCCCCTGAATTAACGATCTATCTTATTACACTTTACCACACTAAGGTGCCTTTCTCTTATTTAGGGTTTAGGTTTAGGGATTCTGATCCAGTGGGAAGTAAAAGGGTTATTACAATATACTGAATCAGAGCTCTAAGTTTAGGCGCTTATTACAATGTACTACATTAAGGTGCCTTTCTCTTGTTACACTTCCCTTGTGTAGGGTTTAAGGACCCTGATTAAGAGTAGTGTTATAACACCTTAATACCAGTTTTACTAAACCAATCTTCAAAACATCTAACTACCTACCTGCAAGAAGTGGGGAAATACCAGTGGCGAATCTGAAATAAGCACGTACATCAAGTTTAAGGAAGTTTTATTTTATATCTTTTGTCGCAATGTATCAGATTAAGAGTTTTGAGAACTACCTTTACCAACATTTTCGAGATTTGATCACGTAATTATGCCTATCTTAAAATCAAACTCCTACAAAAAAGACAAGAAATAATCTTTCTAATATTACAAATGCGAAAGTTTGCGAGGATGTATGTTTGTTTGTTTATCATTTGAATGATAGTTGGTACAAACATAGTTTATAAGCTGGATTGATGAAAAGTATCATATATGTTATAGGTTACTTTTATCCTGGTAAGATAAGCAGTTCCCTGAAGTGAAATAGCTGATAAGAAAGTAAGAATACCGACCCAAACGCCAAGTATAGTCTATTATACTTATATGTATATTGGAACAAAGAACATGTCTGTTTCATAAATACAATACTTCATAGATATCTCCCACACAATACCTACATACACATGAGATTTAATTACAGCAAAGCGCAACTGCAATAGCCTGAGAGTTCTTTGTCCTTAGCGAGGTGTACTTAATGTAGTTGTGATTTACTAACAACTCTGTATACACAAAAATTACATAATCATGGATGGTTAGAAGCAGTCGCCGGCGCGGGCGCACACCGCTCTGGGACGAGGGGGGGGAACTCCAGTGAGCCACGGTGAAAGTGCTTGTACTGTTGCATTTGTGAAATCCGTCATCTTTAGCGAGCTACTAAATTATGTCGATTTCAATCTTACGATTCTGCGCATCTTCATTAATCCGTATCAAAGTGGACAATGACTTTCGATACTTTTTGTAGTACTAAATGTCACACAAATTACACTTAATTCTTGAAAATGTTTTAAGTATATCTGATTTCCAGACAGAAAATAACTACATAATATTATATAAACAATATAATAAACATGTTGAGTGTTCCAACACTTGAGTACCTACGTAATACCTATATTGTTATGTCTCCCAAGTTACGTTATAGCGTTGCTTTGACAACTTTCTACCTACCTACCAGTCGTGTTATAAAACTATCACACACTTTGTATGTAAGTATGTCTTTGAGTTGAACGAGTGCATCGCTCGACTTGCAACACTCAATTTCGCCTGAGGCCTATTTAAAAAATACTGTTAAAATAAATATGTATTTAAAAAGAAAGCAATCAAGTGGTTACAACAATCAGTGAGTAGACCGATAGTTCATTAAAAATATAGGAACCTACCTACAAATGTTTGCAGGTGCATTCTTAAAAATATTAAGCATTTAAAAGTTATTCAGTTGATAGTTCACGCTGTATCTAACTCAGTCTATAGTTTAAGTAAGGAACAGCCTGCAGCTAATGGTGTAAGAGTGAATAGCTTAGTAAATCATTCATGTTGTGAATAAGCACACTATCTAAAAGAATATCTAAAGAAATGGACATAGCGATACATCTTGGAAAATTCTAACAAAACTGAAACCATTCTCAGCCCAATATGTAATGTCAACACAATAAAGCAATAAATCAGACAGCTACATAAGTGGATACTTAGAAGTCTGTTGGATTCTACTGTAAACGTGAACTCATAGCTGTGTGGAACATAATCCTATTTATTATCAATGTAACATTAATAAACGCTCATAACACCTTTATAATTAAATATAGGTAGTTACTGAAAACTTGGTCGCAGTAACCACGCTGTAAATGAATGCACTCGGCTTCAGTTACACGTCGACACGACCAATCATGTTGTTGTGTAATAATTTACTTAATAACGAGCCTCGTGTTATCATCATTTACTCTCATCTCAGTCGTCACCATCTAGAAGTTCTACCGAAGCAAAAAGTACTGACGTGAATCTCCACTTTGAAACATTGCAGTCATTCTCAACCATGAGTTCCGTGTAAACAATTATGTTTTTATAAACGTGTTTGAATATGTATGTAGGTATATTTCGTGCAAATATCTAGTTTGCGGGCTGTCCGGCTCGGATGTGACGCAAGCTCCATTGTGTCCACTTGCTCGACTGACCAATAACGATTTCACTCAGATTGTAGCTGTTTATATTTTTTACTGTCCAGGCATCGCAATAACCTTGCATTCAAGTTAGTATTATTATTCAGCGACGATGTTTATTATGGAATCGTTAATTCTGTCTGTTGAGTTTTTGATTATTATAATGGTTCCAGTTTCCTCACGATGTTTTCCTTCACCGTTAGCCAGTGGTCTTTAAGATACAGTTAGAAAGTATATAATGACTGTAGGAAAGTCACATTTGTACATAAGAAAAGTCTCTACCACATACGATATGTCCTCGATCTTTTTTCAGTCACTTGTATTTAAAAAGTTTTCTTTGTGCTACTCATAAGGCCTTGACAGGGCCTATTAGTTAAATTCAAATATCTATTTCAAATAATGCTTTCTTGCATCAGTATCCTCACCCAAAACAAGCTTCTCTATGTATGTATATTTGATTTTATTGGTTCTAATAGAAGAGCTTTTAAAGCTGTTTATGAGAAGGAGCTTGTCTAGGAAAGTACTACTACCACACCATTTCTGCCGCTACTCAGCACGGCAGTGTTTCGGTAAGCAGGGTATTATAGCAAATGTTTGTACGCGAAGGTGACCATTTCCATCTGGTAGACCATCTACTATGTCGTCTTATTTTTATAAATATTAAACTAGCTGCACTGGCGCACACGTTGCAATGCCACGTTTTTTTAGGCCAAGAACCTTCACGGGAGTATACAGAAGAACCCACTAAATTATCATCATAATCGGTTGAATGGTTAAGAAACCCATAGAGGACAAACATACAAACATAACGATAGATGATAACGATAGATGAAACACAATTACGAGAATATAGATGAAAGAATTGTAGATGAAAAACAATTTCTCTTGTCCAATCAATATCTGATAGCAGAATCCAGCTGATAAAACTGTTCGGCAGTCGAGTAAGAAATACTTAACTTGTATTATACCTGCGCTATCCAGCTACAACAAGTTGCTATTGTCATTAACTTAACTATGTTTTCAGATACCACAGTAGGATGTTGCTTGTTTAAGAAGATTTGAAGTATGCAAACCAATATCGACTAGGGACAACGATTTTTAAAACAGACAAATTTAAGGAACAACTATGTGTCGGAGTTGCGCTAATTTAACTTAGTTATAATATAATGGTCATAAATCGAAATATCTATTGATTTGAATTGAGGATACACTCAGATTATGTGTTAATTAACCCTTTAGATGCTGATCTTTTAATCTCTTAAACCCTTTGAAACATACATACGATCCCAAAAATCATGGTTAACATAAGTGCTCAGAACTTTTTGCAACAAACTAGTTCTGGAGGGTTAGACAAGTGGCAAAAACGCTATAGAATAGAAAACAAAATGTATGGGAATGACATATAGCTAGTCGTAAACGAATGTCATTCCCATACATTTTGTTTTCTATTCTATAGCGTTACTATGGCGTTTTTGCCACTTGTCTAGCCCCCCTAGTTCAGAGGTCAAAAACTGTCTGGCTCAAAGTTCAAACACCGTTGATGTTTTTAACAATTAAACATCTCTACTTTGACTTGCTATTTGGATCATTAAAAATCCAAATTATTTATGAGTTGTACCTAATGCACATGATTTCTTTGTTACTCGTTTGTGAACTTCATGAATTGATGTTCTGTGTGATCTCACAAACTCGATTCTTAAGTTCATACGCGCATAGAAAGCTATATTATTTGATATTTGTTTGCAATCAGTCACAGATTAGCACTGACAATTTACTCAATCCCGAACTTCCCGTGGGCCACACGACACAGTGAGCGCGATGCGCAGCCACAAGTGCACTCTCTGATCCCTCGCTCCTATAGTTCTATTGGGCAGTATGTTACCGTATCCACACATGCAACCTATTCGCCAAAAAAAAAGTTATAACCTGCGAACTTTTATTTTATTTTGAGATCATTTGATTTTAATTCTAGTACAAAAAGGTAAGCTATTACATATTAGTTGTACATATTCGTTGACATATAACTACGACACGGTGCAGCTACTTATTTGTAAACGATTCAGAAGATTCCAGCCATTTTGAACGTTGTCAGCGACAAATTAGCGACGTATATTAACGCGTCCGTATAAGACCTGCCTATTTCAGATGATAAAATAAGTACCGTCCAAAATGGAAAATATCGCAGACGCAGAGCAAAAAAACACTTTAGCTGGAGTTTCCATGTTCATTCAAACCCCATAATTTTAACGGTTAGCGATTAATAATGAACAGAGGCATACAAACGCGACTCTATTAGGCGATTACAGTTATAAAGGCGGATTACAAAAGTATAAAGCGACAATGCACTGAAGTATAAAACATATTAAAATTTTGGATAATCCTTTGCTAAGTAGTACTTATATTTTTTTGCTACAGTAAAGGTACGCGTGCAGCCATGGCTCCTATTATGAAAAAAATGATTTTCCATCTTAATGTTTTTCATGTATTATGTATTTATATATAAATAGTAGTTGGGTAATAAATATATGAAGGTGGTGTAATTTCTGACATCACAATTTACCTAGGCAGGCATCTATCTAAACAAGTACCTACCTATTTACTAGACTATGATGAAGTTGCGTGATAACTATGATAAGTGGCGAAGGCTATGTTAATAGATGGCCAAAGACAATAGAACAATGAATTTTCCCACATAAACTTAGACATATCACAATTCTCGGAAAGGGATATCTGTTTAAATAGTTTTGTACGAACATAAATATGAATGCGTAGCTCATTTTATCGATCATGAAAATAATCCAAAACTGATCATCTCCATCATTCTGCTCTGTTCGACTTATTAAGAACAGCATAATCTTTCTCTTCTCGATACATCTCTAATGACCGTCTAGTCAGTATTCGCTTCTTTCTAGACATAGGTACTCTATAAGTACAACCTCTTTCACAACACAATCCACCCAACACTTCCTCAGTCTTCCGCAAGTCTTCTTTGGTCATTGGTTTCCTTGGTCATCCACATTCATACTATAAACCTATCTTGTGATTTAAACCCTTTACTTCTTTGTCACACTCGTCTTAATTTATTTTACAGTAAAAAATAATATGCCCAAGAATTACGCACGGGCGTGGGGGTAAAATCAGAATTTAAGCTGACATCCTATTGCCCCTTAAAGAGTTCTTTAACCTGTAATAGTCAACCAAATGTACTACGTAACCCTGCAATTTGCCTGGCTCGACCTGCACTTGGCTTATTTTGTTTTAGTTTAAAGTCTATTATACTAATATAATAAAGCTGAAGAGTTTGTTTGTTAGTTTGAACGCGCTAATCTCAGGGACTACTGGTACGATTTGAAAAAATCTTTCAGTGTTAGATAGCCCATTTATTGAGGAAGGCTATATATCATCACGCTTAAACCAATAGGAGCGGTGCACCACTAATCCACGCGGACGAAGTCGCGGGCAGAAGCTAGTGCTCAATATAGGTAAGCTTTTTCCCTAACTAGGTACCTACCAATAGGTAATAGATATTATGTTACTTTGTTTTCCTGAAATGTGCAGCTGAGTAAATTAGAAACTTTCGTTCTTTGATTTTCCATGTGGTTATTAGGAACAATACGCTTTGGGGACATAAAGTGCATATCTGGGATAACATGCGCGATAGAAGCCGCTCGTCAGCTAATTGTGGATAAACCGTAATCTATCTATTTTTCTTATAATATTCAGACATCCTTATAATATCTAGTGCCCTTATAAAAAATTATAAACTAAAAAACATATTTCATTTGACCGCCAATGAACAATTTTCCTAGAATTCATTCTATTAGTTAATACATTTTCAATCATCCTTTAATTATTCATAGTTTAAAAACTCATTACACATAGAAATAATTGTATTTATTGTTTTTATTTATAAATCCATAAATTATAATAAATCCCAATACCAAAAACCATTGATAAATAGGTAGCTAATTGATAACTTTAACCCGTTCAAATTTGAAAAAAATACTGATTACAAATAAATCTAGGTGGTCATAGGTACTTATTCGATGTAGCTATAAAATAAACTCGAAAATCGATGTGATTAATTAGGATGATCTCAAATAGAAAACGATATTACTACAAATGTATGAAAGCTGAGATACTCTATTTTAAAAAATAAATAGTAACATATTTTTTAGAGGGATTTTGTACCGGTACATTACAACTAGCATCAACGTTAACTAAAGCATGTTTACAAACAAGTGGCTACGCACCAGCGGCCTCGCTGCCAGTAGCTAAGTGAGTCTGAGAGAAAGGCGCTTTCCCGCAGTTATATATCCCGCACTTAGTGGACCACTCAATTATTATAGGTACCATATTTTATCACTTGAGAAACGAACATTATCCCACCAAGATTAGAACGCAAAAGTAGAACTTAAATAAACTTTTGGTTTTAGTGTACCACCCCTGTACACGATTCAGTCAGCGCAAAATCTAGAAAAAGCCTTACTTAAACAAGAGCTTTCCTGGTAGGTACATAAGCTCAATATGTAAAATACAAAGATTTAACTTCTAGTCACGACACGATGGTGACGGGCCGCTGGCAAACCTACACGTTATGTGTTTAACATTATTATTCAAAGAAATAACGGAAAATATTCATCATACCGGTGGTGGTTCCGACGTGCTGTACACTTCAGATGGTGGATATTCCGGTTTCATGGTGATGGTGGCCATGGAGTCTGGTTGATGCTCCTTCTCCATCACGCGATTTAATCTTCACAAAAAAAAAAAGTAGAGCCCAAGTATTGTTGCGCGCGTAATGTTTGACGTTCGATGTAGAAGTGCGCGGGAGTGAACGGCGCTGCCGTCGTTGTCGTCGCTGTGTAGGCGGGCGCAGTCGTCTTTACGAACGTGGTGGGGCCGCGCGACACCGCCGTATCACATTCACTTATGACAATAGACCTTTAATCTAAAGGTCTATGATGCTTAAAGCTAAAGTTAAGATTGCAGCGAAGAGGCTTCTTCTGAATCCTCATACAGTTTCTTGGTTTCTCCAAGAATAAAACCATTTTAGTGGCATTCTTCTTCTGAAAGCAAAGCTTATTATTCTGAATTGTCAGCATTCGTAACGAAAGTCAGGACAACAATTAATAGGTTCGATACTTATAATATCTACCTAATATAATCGAACTTCATTCAATTATACTACCGTTGCTTCGTGTTTAAGCGAGCTATGAAATCGTACGTATCCTGAATACCTACCACATGTAAGTATAATAGGATATACTCATATACCTATACTATAGACATTAGACACTAACTATGTCTACCTACGTAGGTAGGTACTAAAGCATCCTTTCACTACTGGCATACCGGATAAATATTTTATCTATCTTACAGTATAATAACAAAAGCTCCAGTGCTATTGACTCATCTAAGATCTAGTCACAACAGTACTCGTATAACGCTAAAAGTTCCGTTCACTCCATTAAAGGAAACAACTACATAGACTGGCAAATATAGAGAAACAAAACAAATAAACATTATTCCCAAGTGTTTCATGATATTTATTAAGTTAACCATGAAGTCTAATCTTCTTATGTATAGATCTGAAGTATTCGATATAATACTTAGCGTTTTTATGCAGATTTGAGTTGAACATCTCAAACTGTAGGTACTTACCTAATATACCTAGGTAGGTAAATAGATGTCGGTGACTTTGTATATGTCGTTACAATACTACAATAATATGTTTTGAACAGTATTTTTTTCGGATAATATAGAAATCCCATGTGTGTATCTATATAAATTCCAAGTCAAGAAACGCAGTTATTCTACCGCAAAAAGATATGATAATTATCAAAAAGCGAATAAATTTAGGGCCTCCAGCCAGGGCTTAACTTACAAAACTAAGCGACTACACGCTAAGGGCACCCCCTAGTGGGGTACGGGCCTCGGCTTAGGGCGTCGCTGGGGGAGGACAGCAAGGGACAGGCTGGATCAGAATATATTTTGATTATTATAATCGGGAATTTTAAAGCTATTAGCTCAGCTCGCGGGCTGGCTCGTCGAGCTAGGGTCGGGAGGGCATGGACAAGGTCGTCGCGACGGACCTCGGCGGCGAGGTCGATACGAACGCGGTCTGTGTTTGTGTAGAGTGCTAGTGGACCTACTGCTCTCTTGGAATAGGGTTATAGCGTCATCGGGTATGGTGAGAGTATGCCTCGGGCGGCGAATTTTACTGATCTGGGAGGGTGCGTATCCGGCGGCCGATACGACCAGAGGGTTAGGATGCTTTTCGGCAGCATCAAAGTAATGCTTGGCGGCACGTTTCATGAACTGTTGGATGGTGGGCAGTTTGAGATCGAGATGGAGGTTCTCGTTTCGTACGTAGAAAGGGGCCCCTGTGATTTTTCGTAAGAAACGGTTTTGGAGAGTCTGCATTCTATGGAGACGGTATGGCTTTGAGTGTGCGAACACAACGGAAGCATATGTCATAATGGGGCGGATGCACGTGGTGTAGATGCGCAATTTGCACTTGAGTGACAATTTGCTACGTGCATTTAACATACAGTGGAGGCGACTGAGAGCGAAGGCCGCTCGAGAGCGGGCAGACTTTATGTGCTCTCCGAAGTTAAGGTGACGATCAAGTATCACACCTAGGTATTTGGCTTGCTCTTTCCAAGGAATCGGCTTGTCAAACATGGTGATGGGACTGGGTAGGGGGGGATTTCGGCGCGGTCTCGAGAAGAGAACTGCCTGACTCTTGTCGGGATTTACCTCGATTCTCCATTTCTTAAACCATTTGCCTAGGGCGTTGGCGGCGATTTGGAGATTACGAGCTATGGCCACTGGGCTGGTGCCAGTGTAGTATATGGCCGTGTCGTCGGCAAATAGTGCTAATTGAGCCTTTTTGCTCTTTGGGATATCGCTAGTGAATAGCGTGAAGATGAGGGGGGATAGGACAGAGCCTTGAGGGACTCCTGCTTGTATGGGGTGGGGCGAGGATAGTGCTCCTTCGATGCGGTAGCGAAATGAGCGGTTCGACAAGAAGTCTCGAACGATGAGCACGAGACGGTCTGGCACGCCGAGTTGATATAGCTTGTATATTAAGCCATTGTGCCAGACTTTATCGAAAGCTTTCGCTATGTCGAAGAATAGTATTCCCGTCATCATGTCCCGTCGTCGTTGGAAGCCAACACTTATATGTTCCACGATGCGGTGGACTTGTTGGATACAGGAATGTTGGGTTCGAAAACCAAATTGTTCATCGGGAATGAGACTCTTTGCTTCGGCGTAGTCTTTGAGACGCTTATAAATAAGCCTCTCGTAGATTTTACCGAATACATTGAGGAGACTGATGGGCCGGTAACTCGAGGGTTGCGACTTCGGTTTACCGGGTTTAGGGATACCGATAACGGTTGCCTCTTTCCATTGTTGTGGAAATAGGTTGTGGCTCATGGCGCAATTGAAGATTGCGGTCATAAGCATTATGAGGGAGGCGGGCAGGATTTTAAATACCCTATTTGTGATGCCGTCTGGGCCTGGGGCTTTACGGGGTTTGAGATTTCTGATGATATCGAGTACTTCGTCCGAGGTGATGAGAGGAAGGGGATCATCAGGATCTTCAACGGGCGGTAATGAGGACCTACGTTCGACTTCGGCGTCAACCTTGGAGACATGAGCTTGGTCTGCTGGTTGGGAGCTTGGTGAGCATTGGGCCTCTAAACTGTCGGCTAGGCATTCAGCTTTATCCTCGTCGTCGAAGGCGACAGATTTATCAGGGCGGATGAGAGGGGGTGTGGGAGCTACTTCATCGGATTTTAGTTTCCTCTGCAGCTGCCAGAAGGCCAGGTGGGTGGGCTCGAGTTCACTCAGCGTCTTGTCCCAGCGAGAGTTACGCATCTCCTCTATACGTTTCTTTACAGCACGCTGTAATCTACGCATATGAGATTTGTTCGCGTCGCAGGGAAAAGCGCTGTAGGCACGTACAGCTGCGTTCTTTTCGGTCACTAGGGCGCGCACATCGTCCGGTAGTTTCCAGCGGTGGGCTCCCATCGCTGTAACTCTGCGTGAACATTTGTCCACGGAGGAGTGTACGTGCTCAGTGAACGAACCGATCGCGTCCGTCATGTCAGCGACTGAGACTATTTGGTCGGGGACGGAGTTTAGTCGAGAAGATGGGGAGTTTAAGCTTTCACTAAGTCTCCTCCAGTCTGTTACCACTCGGGTAGGAGGGGCTTGGTCTGGCTCAAGTGGTCCTGAGCGTGAAGCTAGTTCCATAATGACCGGACGATGATCTGAGTTAAGCTCGTGTAGCGTCTCAATCGATTGCAAACGGAGGTTTACATTTTTGAGTAGCGCTATGTCGAGGACATCAGGAAGGTGGTTCGGGTCGTGGGGGAAATGAGTAGGATGCATCGGAGCGATGACATCGAAGTTCAGGGTGGTACAGAGGTTAAACACGAGCCTGCCTCTAGTGGTGGTCGTGTTACTGTTCCATGCGGGGTGTTTGGCATTTAAGTCTCCAGCTATGATGACTGAGTTGCTCAGGCCAAGGAGGGCAGTGAAGTCATTCGTAAGGAGGGCTTTATCCTCGGAGGAGGAGGGAGGGAGGTAGGCTGAGACTATTGTGATTGGCTGATGGCCGGTCATGCCTAGCCGACAGATAGATACTTCTACTCGTGAGAGAGAAGGAGGATCTATGGTCGTGCAGTACAGGGACTTTTTGTAATAAATGAGCGTGCCGCCTTTATGGCAACGGGACCTATCATTTCTAACCAGGCAATAGTTTGCAACTTTCGGGTCGCGGTGGTGGGGCTTAAGGAAGGTCTCTTGTACGAGAAGGATGTCGAGTCGATGATCGCGGAGAAATGTGGCTATCTCGTCGCGTTGACCGAGAAGTCCATTGGCGTTGAAGAAACCTAACCTTAGGGATCGCGGTTTGAATCTTCTATTTATTTCATCCATTTATGACCGGAAATGGGGAAGATTCTTTACGGTCTGCGTTATGTCAGAGAACGCATGGAAAATAGAAAGGAGTTTAATAGGATCGCCTTTGCTGGCGATTATCTCCTTGGTCATAAGGTGGCCCCTTTCCGACGTGAATACGCTGAAGGTGCTCAATATTACGTTGAAGGGCTCAAACGTAAAATCGTCATTTACAGCGGGAGCGGGAGGAGGCGTGGGTACGTGAGTAGTCGCGGGTTTATTAGCTGTAGCGGCCACTGTAGCTGAGGTCGCTTGGGCGGACGGGGTAAACTGAGGTGCGGGGATGGGCTCAGCCATCAGAGCTGGGATGGTCGTGGATTGAGTGGGCAACAAAGCTGGGAAGGCGCTTTGATGGTTTAGAGCGTTCCAGGGGCAGGGACGTTGGGGGCTGAGACGCTCAGGGAGTTGAGCTGTTGGGATCCTAACAGAGGGGCTTTCTCTTTGCTGACGAGCGTTCGCACGCTTAGTCAGTTTGGGAGAGCTAGCTTTTGGGGCTTTAGGGCAGCCTCGATAGTTAGCTGGGTGACCGGAGTTTCCGCATAGTACACAGCTGGGAGGCTCTGTGCACAATGTGCGGTCTTTAGGGCGAGGGCAGTCACTTGTGCCGTGATCGCCTAGGCACTTTACGCATCTAGGCGTGGCAAAGCAATTGCTTTGAGCGTGGCCATAAAGCTGACATCGGTGACACTGACCGATGATGCCTGACTTTTTTGGCTTTTCAATCGTAATGCCGGATAGGTGGCATACGGATTTGATGCCGAAGATGGGGTGAGGGGTGGCCGCAGTAGGTTCACATATGGCTAGCACCATGTCATAGGCGCTACCACCTCTGGCACGGTGCATCCTGTGAACCTGTTTGGCTGGGACATTTTGTGACTGAAGGTCACTTAGTACGTCCTGAGTAGGGATCTCTTTAGGGATCCTTCTAATAACTACTCTCAGGGGTTTTTCTTCAGAGAGGCTATAAGTATGGAATGAAATGTTCCTTACTTTGAGCAGTTTAGTTATCTCTCTGTAATCGTTTGAGGTGGGCACTAGAACTTTGATTCCGTGTTCCGTGGATCGAGCGCTGTTGTAGTTGATCTTGCGATCACTACATAGCTTGGACACTTCTGTCCATTTGGACTTGTCCTGTATGTAGACAGGAGGAGGAGGTTTTGGCTTCGGTGTAGCCGAGGAGTTTGTAGGCTGCGTGCTGGGCACATTGCCTGATGTGGAGGCCTGAGTGGCAGCAGGCGAAGGAGGGCTGGGAATCGGGTCTGGGGATAGGGTTACGGTGTCTGAAACGGCCTTTTTAGCCTTACTGGCTTTGGCAGATTTTCCCTTCTTTCGTTTTTTACCTCCGAGGACGGGGGTAAAGTCATCGTCCGATGAGGTCTGTGACGAAGGGGATTCCTCCACCCCAGAAATTTGAGGTGAAGGGGATCGGGAGGGAGCAATGTCCATCGCCTCTTCGGCGGTGTCATTGAACGCAGCTGCGCTTTGCAGCTGCGATTTGGCTATTGTTCCGGGAACAATAGCGGAACGGACAATAGACGATTTTTGAGAACCGCCCATTTTCTCGGCAACAATGGGTTCCGAAACAATGGCCGAGTTCTTAGAAGGCCTATCTAAGTTGCCAGGTGGCAAGGACGGCGACTCTGAGAAGTCGGGATCGACCGATTCCTGGGTCGGTTTCGGAGGCTGTCTGAAGGCGGCCAGCTTATCGCCATATTTGGCGAGTATTTCTGGGTCCTTGAGGAGAACCTCCATTACAAATTCGACTAGCGTGTCGCTAGCCATTTTTCCGGGTTAGGGGAAACAGGACAAGTAAAATCCTAATACCTAACTCCCCGGGTGGATTGGCCCGGGGATGTGTAACCCTCCCTGCCGGGTATAGGCAGGGAGGTGAGTACCTACTGGTGAGCCCTAAGCTTGTAACCGTTCGCCAGTCTTATTGTGCGAACGGGCCCTAGCCAGTCTAGTGCGAAGGGTGTGGACACACCCAACCGACACTAGGTGTGTTGCTGTGGAAGGAAAACTGAGACTAGAGACGACTAGGAGATCCCCCAAGGCCGAAGTTCTAGCTCCCGTCCAATTGACTGCCTAACCCTGAAGGGGATCGGCGGGTGTGATTGGGTCAACACCCCCTCGGCTTCGTTGGCACCGTAAGGTTTCCACCAAGGACCACGAAACTGTGGTTTTGCCCTGAAGGGGCCAAGTGAAGCTACACACGCGATAAAGAAACAGCGATCAGCCACCGCCTTGAAAAAGGCAGCTTTTGATCTAATAGGTGTAGTTGGCAGAGCAACTACAATGATCGTTACGGCTAGCGTAACGAAAACGGTTGACGAGAGTCGTAACAGGCGTTATCGCGGAGCGACACGTCCGTTCACGGCGAGCGTCGGGTAGCGAGCGGGTTCCGACCATTGGAAAGAATAAATACGCAATGAAGTCGCAATTATCTTCATTTTTTCCGACCGCATAATTAAGTTTGTTTGTAGAGGAAAATTGCTGATTACTTAAAAACTACTTAGGTAATAGATCTCGTTTTTTAGTTTTATCATTCTCTTATTTTAGAAGTTACAGGGACACATTTTACCACTTTGGAAGTGCCTCTCGCGCAAACTATTGAGTTTAGAAAAAAATGATATTAGAAACCTCAATATCATTTTTGAAGACCTATCCATAGATATCCCACACGTATGGGTTTGATGAAAAAAAAGAATTGAGTTTCAGTTCTAAGTATGGGGAACCCCCATTTATTGTTTTTTTTTTTCAATTTTTGTGTCAAAATGTTAAAGCGGTTCACATAATACATCTACTTACCAAATTTCAACAGTATAGTTCTTATAGTTTCGGAAAAAAATGGATGTGACATACGGACGGACAGACAGACAGACAAACAGACATGACGAATCTATAAGGATTCCGTTTTTTGCCATTTGGCTACGGAATCCTAATGAAAAACTGTACAGCAGTTACTGCAACAACCCCTTTTATCTTCATCCTCAACAACGTGATTAGACCGCGGTGTGACTCCACCCCTAGCTGGCGGTGGCACCGCAGTCTGTGGTGAGATAGAGACCATAAGAAAAGAAAGAAATAATAATTGTCTTAGGTAACTCGCACCTGGGGGCCTACTCTAACGCAACGAAAACGATGATTCGATTAAAGTTTCGTACGTTTCCATGTGGGTTTTAAGGCGATTAGACGCAAACAATTATTATATATGGATAGTATAAATATATAGATCGCACCTTACTGCACCGCCAAAAAGTTATCTATTTTCGGTCTTTCCGAAGTTTCGTTTCGGTGTGTTAGAATAGGAGTCGTTGGGCCGATCATACGTTAATGGTTGGTTCAAGTACCCGAAACAGAGATAGCATCCTATCACGGTACGCAGTGAGGTTGCTTCCCCGTCCCCCGTCTGTAGACCGAATATATGCGCGCATGACGTTCTAAAATAATTTAGATAGTTTGCCGGTCTTGTTTATTTCTCTGTCCCATTCTTATTACTTTTGGCGATTTCTTATTCTGAAGCTAACTCTAATCTTCTTAATAGATGCTGCCGCAGCGCCACCCATGATGGACGCATTTTCATCGACACTTGATACAGAGTTGGTTCTCCTTATCTCTACCCTCCATACGAATGAAAGTACAGCTTGGCAAAAAAGTCTAGAAACGGAACTATTTTTTTTTATTGCTGACAACACCTCAAAATAATGTCGATTGATGTAAACAAAGTTCGCGAGTTACTTATTTTTGTATTTTTTTTTTAAATAGTCTTTTTATGATTCACATCACTGGTGCACAAAGATATTGTATAGTTCGACATGGCTATAATACATAATATATGTGATATAACTCATAAAAAGAAACTCCTTCGGTCTGTCTGTCTCACTTTCACACCTAAACTACTGAACCGATTTAAGTGAAATTTGGTACAAAGATAGTCTAGAGCTTGAAAAAGGACATAGGCTACTTTTTACCCGGGTGCGCGAAGAAGTTCCCGATGTGGATGAAACTGCGGGAAACAGTGTGGTGCACGATTGCTACATTTTTGACCTGGCAGCCCTCTATCTGTCTCTGACATCAATTGCACTGACAGCGACAGCTGCTGTTGTCTGTCACCATCTGTCATCTGACACTGTTTCGTTCGGCTCAAGAGATTATTTCATTAAAAAACTAGGTCTTCCTCGAAACCTCAATTTAGATTTGATTCATACTATATCGAATAATTACACTTAAAGATACAATGGCAAATTCCGGAAAAGGCACTTTTCAACCAGTAAGTTTAGGTTATTATTACAATGAGGTTATAATTATTATGGTCTGACCATACATTTTGTTTTTAGGACTCAGATGTTCACATTTCGTTCGAAGATCAGCAGAAAATAAACAAATTTGCTCGTCTAAACGCCAAAGTTGACGACTACAAAGAAGAACTTAAGGTTAAACAGAACGATATGAAAAACTTAGAAGAAGCAGTGGAAGAACTCAGTCTTGCTGATGATGGAGAAAAAATTCCTTATCTTATTGGCGAGGTTTTTATCTGTCAAGGGCTTGAAGACACATTAGTGAGCATTTTTCTTTTCATTGGTTTTTTATAAAAAATATTAGGCCTTGTTTAACCTCCCCATCAGAATTATCGGTTAAACTTTCCTTTATGGGCCGTCGATTTATGGTTCGGGGAGAAGAGGGGGGGGGGGGGGTAAAGAGGATATCCCTTGTCCCATCCCCAACCCGCGGAGCCCTACGGTTATGGAGATATCCATGGTTAAAGTTTTGAGGTTAGGTTAGGTTAAAACACTAATTTCCATCAATTTAAACTCTAATTTCCAAAGATTTATGGAGGGGAGGGCGAGGGTGGGAGGTGCCTACCCCCCTGTAACAACACCACCCCGCGGAACCTCATGCTTACGGAGATATACGTGATTTAAATTAGTAATTACGTCTGGGTGGTTATAAAAAAATAACCACGAAGGCTTACCTTATTCGTGTCGGGGTGCCCTAAACACTACCCTACCTGCCAAGATAGCTCGACGGAGCCCCGCTTCGCGGGGCTCCTACTTCTGGGTGGTTAAAAAAAAAATAACCTCGAAGGAGGTGGCGGGGTCGGTGTTCGCTCGCTTCGCTCGCTCACTACGACCCCGCCACCTCCTTCTAACCTAACCTATCCGAGTCGGGGTGCCCTAAAATTCCGAGCTCGCTTCGCTCGCTCTTGCACATGTATACACAGTAGTGTTTATATACTCTGTGTGTATACACTCATCATTAATATAATGGCGTCGCTTCACGTTCCGTTCCAGTGTAAAAAAAAAAACTTTATTTTTAATGTAAAAAAGTCATTGTAATTGCATAGTACAACGCATTTTTAGTGCACATTAATTACGTATCATAATTTTTTTAATTTAATTTTAATTTACTATGTGAAAATATAGTTATATTTGAAGACATAATATGATAAAATTGAATGAAACACACTTCCACCGTCAACGGAACGTAAAACGTCAATTTGACATCTAACATGACATGAAATTACGTGTTATTTTTCAATTCATATGGAATATTTAAAAAATTATATCTCGTAAACCGTGAGTCTCCGCAACTTAAAAATTTGTAAAAAGGCTTCTGTTTATGAGTGCTATCTACAAAAAAAAAATGAACCTCCAACTCGACGGCCCATAAAGGAAAGTTTATCCGAATTATCTACCAAATTAATTCATAATTAGAGAATTATTCATAAGAAATCTCCGGCAGGTAAGTTTGCTATTGCTTCTCTGGAGGTGGTTAAACTGGCCGTAAATTTAAGGACCTGCATGTGAATCTGTTCTCTCCTGTTGATACCATTATATTTGAAAAAAAATATATATTGAAATGATTATAGCAATTGTTTTCACTTAACACAGTTCCTATGATGACAATGAAACAATATTCTAACATACAATACATAATAAACTAGCTGTTATGATATTTCTTAAGAATATGAATTATCAAGTTTGTTACTATCTATTTTTATGGATTAGATTGATAGATCTTTAACCTTAAGAGATCTTTCTTCTATTAGTATATGTTATTGAAGTTCCAAGTAGATTTAAAAGCCTGTATAATCTAAAATATTTTCTATTATTTTGTTTACTTTTAAGATAAAAAAGAAATCCACATTAATACATTAAAACAATTCTTTTATGTTCTAGAAATCATTAGATGATGCCAAATCACGGAAGATTAATGAAATAAATGAACTTGAAGCCAGATGTGAGGAGCTAAAATCTCAAATGGGTGAATTAAAAGCCCACTTGTATGGCAAGTTTGGTAGTCATATCAATCTGGAGAATGAAGAAGATTAAATCTTATATTTACTTACAAATACTGATATGACTAAATAAAAGAAACACCTTTTCACATATTAAATATTTATATTTAATAGGTCAGTTTCAGCATAACCATAATTATTATTAATAAACTATTTCAGCTGCATTAGGTAAGAATCACAACTAATTTTAAAAACAGATTGTTGAAATATTACATTATTTTACTCAACTGTACTCATTTTATAATTAATGTAAAAGCAATACATTTACTTAAAATAAAAGGCTTTGTAAATTACAATTCTTTTTATAGACTATCTATTTGATAAAATGAAAATTTACAGGATTTGTTTGAAAAGTGATCACATAACCCCATCATTGTTGTTGCTTATTGGGAATTCCTAGATGTGCTAATATACAAGCGGATCCTACAGTTTATAACTATACAATCCAATGTTCTATTATATATCAAACATTCACATTTTGAAAAATAAACTTACCCCCTTACTCATAATAACGCCATTTGTCTAATTAGCCTCTTTTAGCTATTGAACTGTTTTGTCCCTTTCTCTCAAACTAGTTTTAACCTGACAAAAAAGTCCCATAGCTAAAGTAGGTTTATTAAGTGATGTTGTTATTATGAATAACACATTGTTAACTGATGCAATATTTATGCCTATCAGATACAATAATACTATTGTTGGAGATACAGGTAGGTGTAAATTATAGAACACATTGTCAGTAAGTTTTATAAAAAAAAATGCTACAATAGTTGCACCATTTACAACCGGCTGGGTGTGCTATAATGGCCAACTTATATTCTTTATGGCCATGGGGCACGCAGTTGCTGTGTGTAAACATGGAAATAGTGAGGGATATCATCAATACATTTAAAATAACTTGTACTACTAAAACAATAAATGGAGTATATCAACATTTTTTTTGACTGGCAAAATGTTAAAAATAAAATTAGTAGGTACCTTTTCTGAAACAATAATTATTGTATCTGATACACAATACTTTGTATTTGATACTTGGTATATTTACAAAGATTATCTCATGAATTTTGTATTATGTTCCAACAAGTTAAAAAATGTGTAAAACAAATTACTCAAATTAATTTTATGAATACATTTTTCCGCATTTTTACCTGCATCATGAGATAACTTTAGCGCCCGGATAAGACTAAAGGTCACCTCCAGGGTATCTCTATATCAAATTTCATCTAAATTGATTCTGCAGTTTTAGGCGCAAGTGTAACAAAGTCTAGAATTTCACATCAATCAATATGGCACCAAGTATCAATCAAGCAGAATTTCAGAATTGCATCCTAGAGAAATAACTTCAAAGCAATAAAATTTATATAATGAGACGAAAAAATATAAATTAAAGCTAATTAACGATGCTTAAGTACATATCATTTAAAATACCTATTACTATTAAATCACATTTAATGTGTATATCTACATCACACAACCAAAATACTACAATAGCCTGTTATAGAATGTAATTTTTTCAATGCAATTATAAATAAATTAGTATTTGTGTCGAGAGAGTGCTAATGATCACTAAGAGGTGTGAAAGATGAACATTGCAAATTAATCTAATAATCTTTCACACCCGCTATTTTTACAAAATACGAAAACGTTTGGCGCCCACGATTTTGTTAATACTCAAATATATCACATATTTCTTGACTAAAATAAAACATAATACTCAATAGGAATCCTTGATAAAAAATATGCACTAAGAAATACAATTATATTAGTTACAAATATACCTACCTACTATCGAATATTCAATTTACTAGGATATGATTAAGTAAAAACGTAAGATGTTACTGATGTTAGTAAATATTTACCACTAGCTATTCTCGCGGTTTCGCCCGCATTCCAACTGAGCTAGATACTTCAGAGAAAAACTATGTCCTTTCCCGGGTTTCAATCTATTTCCATACCAAATTTCATTTAAATCGGTCCAGCCGTTTGACGGTGAAAGCATAACACACAAAGTAGACACTTTCGCAATAATAATAATATAGTACAGATGTAATAAATGTGGTGAAATGTCATTACAAAATTTCCTTGTATAGGTGTTTAAGTCTATAGGCTACATAATATAACAATATATTATAAATATGACAAAGAAAGCACTTTATATAATCGTATCAGGTCGCAGATAGCAGATATTTAACCATTTTTAACATATAGAAATTATTATGAAATTGATCTAAATGTCGTGAAAGCCCACTTTAGAGCTCGCTATAGTCTCTATATATTTACAGATTTAAACACCCCGCTGGAGACTGCTGTGTGAATTGGAATGTGAGCTTTGTTGTAAACTCTCCTCTTCATCAGTTTCTCGATCATTCGATATTTTAATGGCCTGGTACCACTGGTTAGTAAGATCCGTCATTTGACTTTTACAATCTTTTAATTCCTGAAATGTAGATTTATATATTAGACACTTATTATTTGTTATATAATTTATGGAATATTTTTACGATACTACAACTTTACCCTCGATTTCAAGAGTTAGTATTTTCAGTGTTGTAGAAATAAAAAGTCTGTCACTTGACCGACTTGAGGCGATTGCAAGCCTTTAACATTCTGTGTAATTCGACAGACGACTAATTCAAATCATGCAGACAACAGACGACAAGCCGTGACTCTTAAAACAGACAAGTTACGTTCGCATTTGATTTATCAATTGTTTTTTTTAGTCCACCATACTGAATTTTTGTCTTACGGTTAATCCACCGATTATAAACTAAGATTAAATAACGCAGGAGATAAACAGATTTTATATTTTAAAATCTCTATATCCTCTCCACTCATAATCCGATGGGTAGGACATCCTATATGACCGGAATGATCGCGTTTGAACACTATCTCGCCTGATGATAAGCGAGGATGCTGTCGACGATGAAGTATGTTTGCCTAGAAGCCGAATTTATCGATCCCGCGATTGTTATTCAGATACGAGCTAAAGATCGACATAGATTAACAAACAAATAAGCACAATGCGTACCTGGTGAGTAAATCTCCTGGTGAAGAATGGAGTTAGATACTTCATATCTAACCTTACAAAGCCTCGCAGTCGGGTTGCATGTGAATAATTTACCTAAAACATTGTTTATGTTACTTATGTATATGAATTTAAAGATCGTCCTTAAGGTTCATATAAATGGAAAGACGTAATAATAAAATTCGTCAATGATCAAAATATGCCTTACCTCTAATTCCTCTTCAGTAATCTCAGACAGATGTTCAGAGTCTATAGCTTGCCCCCACTCCCTCGTTTTAGACAAACTTACTTCTTTCTGTTTACGTAATGATCTTGAACGCTTTGTCTTTTTGTTAGCCTGTAAAAGAAAAAAAATGGTATGATGTACCTACTTCGAATTTAGGAAACCATGGTTAAATACGTCAGTATGATGCCATAAAAGCAGACAAATGTTACTATTACTGACTAACTGCTAAGATGATGCAGCTGGCCACAAAAGCACACTTAATAAACACCGATTTTATGAGTTGATTCTTAGAATTGAGTCAAATAACCTAAATAAAATAGCATTTATTGCTAAAGAACAACAGCACACAGAATACAACGTGTATTTTTTTTAATATTAATAAAATTGAAATGAACTTACTCGTAAAAACTTTAATAGAGGCATTGTAGATCCACCGAAGAATAAAGTTGTAAATAACACGATTATAAGTGTTGTAGTTATAATCACATGTCGCGTCTCGTCGGAGAAACCCAAGTGAAGTGATAGAGCGTAGGAAATTGCTCCTCTTAGTCCTGTAAAATTACAAAGTTTTTCATAATAAACTAGCTTCTGCCCGCGACTTTGTCTGCGTGATCATATACAAGGCGATAAAAGAATTGTCCTATGTACCTATTTATCAGACAAAAAAAAACTAAAATTATTTATGGCGCATGTTTTGGCTTCTGTTGCTCTAATGAAGACCCCCAAATTAGTTTTACTTCAATATCTATACATATAAAATGCTTTGTTCTGAATGACCGACGGATCAACACAGTCTAAACCATTGACCGTAGAGACTTGAAACTTGAAGCGTGTGTTCTTTGTAAGACGTAGGCATCCGGTAAAAAAGGATTTTCCGAAATTCTACCTCTAAGAGGGTGAAAAAGGGGGATCATCTGCCTAGCCTTTTCCCAACTATGTTGGGGTCGGCTTCCAGTCTAAACCGGATGCAGCTGAGTACCAGTGTTTGATATGAAGCGACAGCCTATCTGACCTCTTAGTAAGACTGGTTGTCAGACTATCTGGCTTCTGGCTACCCGTAAAGGTTGTCAAAGATCTACAAATGACAACCGGGACCAACAGCTTAACGTGCTTCCCGCGACACGGAGGAGTCTCGCTATGCTACCTAGCTTCCAAACACGTAAAGTGGAGATGATTATATTTATTTATATTATTTTTTCCTCGATGTATAAAAAAAATCACAGATGTAGCTTATATACCGAACTTCAAAGTTAGGCTTTATTAGTAACAGAGACATAGTCAACTATCTAAAACGTGTTACAGAACCATATTGCGCGTGGCCCGACACGCGCTTAGCTTGGTTTTTTGGAGTACAGAGTAGGTACACATTAAAAAAAACTTCTTACCACTGAACCACATTATAAACATCATTTTCTTAGTTATCTTGTGCTCACGGAATTTATTGCAGAGTAAAGCAAGAGGAAAGATATTTGCTGCTCTACCAACTAAACACATAACTATGCTCCAAACTACGAGCGCTGGTTCCACACGATGTCTGAAGCTGCAACAAATAGCAATGATTACAAAAATAATTCGCAGTTCCCTTCGCCGCACCGTCTCCCACGTTCTACGATTTCAAGGGTATTTTTATGTGAAATACTAATTATTGTCTAAAATTATAAGGTAGGTACTCCTTATTGGGCATGCAGACAAGTCGTGCATCATAGTCCGCACCAGGGGACGCGGCGGCGCTAGTTCCAACGTTGTACTGTTCTTTTAGAACCATATTATAAGAGTTTACAACTTCATCTTTTAAGTGGTTGTTGATAACATTACTATCTGTACCATGGGCTCATCATGGCAGCATCATTTCTCCTTATCTTATTCCATTCAAGGTTGTCTGTAAAAGATTGCTTTTAGCGATTAGACCACCCATTGTGTCACCATTTGCTTTTCCAATGTCATAATTTTTTCATGATAAGTCCAACCATTTTGTATATTAGATGTAGACAGACAGACAGAGAAGTGTCTTTTGTATAGGTAGCAACCATCTAAAAGGCAGATATTTTGACATTACAAACACTTCTGTTTTACTATATTTGACACAGGCACTAGAGGCTGAAAATATGAGTGGACTGACTGTTGTCCATGCTATCAGTATAGATAGTACTGGCACCAATAGCAGACTTAAGAATTCCAGTGACCAAAAAGTAAGCATTATACACAACAACAATTACATTAACATAATAAATAATAGTTAGTGTTGTGTACCTAATAATGAGATCAAAATAACAATTACAATACCTGAAAATAGCTAATCCCAAATATGCAAACACACAGGTTTCAGCTATGAAAGCCAAAGTTCTCATAGTCTGCTGCATAGTAACTTGTGTCACTGTTGATAAATTGAAATGTGTGTAATGAGACATTACTACACCACAAAATAATATTGCCATAATTCCTGAAACAAAATGTGCTTGATTAAACCACACTATTAAAATTTACCCTATATATACCCTATCCTTAACCCTATATATATGGTTAAGGAACCATAAACACAATATAATTAGTTAAAGAGGTTAAATTCAAAAGAATTTGAGCACTATTTATACTTTAATAAACAATTACTGCATAATAGTAATTACCTGATAAGTGAATACCTTCAGCCAATACATATGGAGCATAAGTAAATACTAACATCATGCCAAATTCAAGAGAAGGGTTCTTACGAAGATCCACATGTTTCAAAAGTAGTGCACTAACAAGTGCAAACAAGACTCCTATACCCGCTGATGCAAAAAACATTAACCAAAACCTATTGATTGCAGATAGAATGGCTTCCCCAGTAGACATGAGAGGATCATTGGAGTCCAAAACAGCTGTTGTCAAAACAATAGCAATAGCATCATTTAGAATACTCTCTCCGAAAACTAACATATTTAGCACTGGGTCTACATCGAGGGCATGAAAGATTGCTACTGTGGCTACAGGATCAACAGCCGATATGAGAGAGCCAAAGGCAAAGGACTCAACAAAACTCAGTTTGTACACAACCTGGGCCAGCCCCAGCAAATATATTCCTGCACCGATGACAAATGCTGATATAGCAGTTCCAACTATTGCAAACAGTAATATTGAACCAATGTTTTGGAAAAAATTACCTTTATGTAAATTATAACCTGACTCAAAAATTATAGGAGGTAACAGAACTAGAAAAAAAGCAGTTGGAGAAAATGCCTCTTCCTTTCTCCAGTTTGCAATGTTTTTAATGGACATCAAGTTTATAATCATGCCAATTAAAGCCCCAAGGAACACTATCACCACACTCTCGGGAAGATATGAGAACCCAGTTTGAAGCATAAGATGAATAAGTAAAATGCCAAGTGCTAACACACACAACACAAAAAATATGGCCATGGAACTGTTGTGTTCATCTTCTGCTGAGCTTTTTTCAGGCAATGGTGCTGCATCAGACGGGCTGACCACAGAGGCATTAGGAGTCGCTGATGAAGAAATATTTACGAGCACTACTGATAGAATAGATTCATTCTTTTCTGTTGCCATATTAGTATTTTCAGTAGAAGAGCTTGGTGTTGAATTCACAATCTGATTATTTACAGTTGATTCACTGGAACTTTGAACACTTTGGTTCTGTACACTGGCTCGCTTTGACCTTGACAGCCGCATTTCGTGATCACTACTGTAATTGTTATACACTTTTTCTTTCCATGTAATGTGTGGTTCAGCAAATATCGACTTGTGATTCCTCTGTTCATTAGATGAAGATGACGACTTCAAATGTTCTCCGTAACAAAAACTAATTAAACATATTATACCGATCCAAAATATGTCTTTTTGAATGCAAGCCATTATAATGTATCTTTATTTTTCATGCAGTATTGCCTAATTTTGGTGATTAACTTTTGACAGTAATAAATCTCGCTGAAGGAGTTTAAACTGGCTTTTACTTTCTGGATTATACACTTTATCACTATACGTTCGGGACTCGATAAAAAAATTACACAGAAAATCTTAATTTTTAATATAAATCAATGAAGAAATCTAAAACCTCTTATCTTCGATAATACAATGGACCTACGTTACGTTGACACTTGTGACTGACTGGTGACTGGTGACAATCACAGAGTCACAGACAGCTGACAGACGTCGACATAAACAGATCCTATTACAACTGTTTTTTTAAATTTATTCATGACCATAGATTCAGAGTCTTTCAGTCGGAGACATAAATCGTAGTAAGTAACATAGTAAGTTTATTACAACTGTATGTCTTTTGTGATACCAGCCATTAAAAAAAACCATGGTTTCTCCCCACACGTATAGTCCGACATGGCTATTTATGAACGTGGCTGAAAGGTGAACTAACGCTAGCCACCATCTTGAAATGTTATTTTTAGTTATAATGATACCAATTAATGGAAATTTCCATTTTTTTAAGTAAATCATGATATGAAAATTATCAATTTATTAATTCATCATTTACGTTTTAATAATAATCTTAAATTGGAAACAATAAAATGCAATATTTAAACATTTAACACACATTTGGATGTTAGTAGGTGGCTCACAAGCCAAAACTGTCCTGATTTTTAAGTAGTCACCGCGGCCAATAGATATTTTCAATACCAGAGGCATCGCAGATCATCATTGCCTTTTCTAAACTATTTCAAGGACAAAATCAATATATATTTTTACTTATAGTTGGGTAAGAATTTTCTCTTGGCCGGTATCACCAAAATGACATTTCAAGATGATGGATAGCGTTAATTCACCTGACAGCCACGTTCATAAATAGCCATGTCGGACTATAGTATTTTTGATCTGTGTCCCCATTATGAAGAGTGTCCATCAAAACATGTCCAAGAAGGGTGGGGTGGCGTTGCGATAGCATAAGATACATTTTAAAGAAACCGCAAAAAGTATTGTACATAATTTTAATAAGATAAAGAAATAAACAAGACCAACAAAATTATTAAATTATTGCGGGCCGATTTTTAAGCAATAGAGCTTGAAATCGTTTGAACAAACGAGAAATAGGGTGCGTATAAATTTCTTATTATAAACGGTGTATAGTTAGCTATTGAAAAATCGGCCCCTAAGAATATTTCAACTCATCTGCCTAGCCTTTTCCCAACTATGTTGGGGTCGGCTTCCATTCTAAGCCTTTCTGGCTTCTAACTACCCGTAACGACTGTCAAAGATGTACGTACATGACCGGGACCAACAGCTTAACGTGCTTTCCGAGGCACGGAGGAGTCTCGCTATGACATAGATGGTCACCCATCCACGGACCGACAGCGCCAAACGCAGCTTAACCTTTGATCGGTCGAACCGTGCGGCTGTTACTTAGCCACGAGTTCCTCTAATAATATTTCTCAGCCTAAGAATATTTTAGCTGATTTATTATTTTTTTAATGTTTAAACTCTGCACACTTAACTCCACCTACAATAGCTGCGTTCATATCGTAGTTTTTAGCACGTCAGCGCTAAAGCTTGCGGTAGGAGTCTCGAGTTCTCGACGGTTCCATATGCCAAAGACAAGAAGTAGTATTCATTTTTCTACCATAGTTCATAGAATGACTAAATAATGTCTGTGATAACATGACGTAAACATAATAATTAATAAAATGTCCCTATTTTATGAATTCACAAAAGCAAAGTGAAGAAGGCATACGATCGAGTTAAATGAGACAATTACATGAATGGACATATCTGATAGTGTTTTAATAGTGTCATTTTATCAAACCGAATAGTTAAATACGAGCACAGGGATCAAATGGTAAGCTATCTCTAAACAAAGCCATTGGTCGTCTTTCTTCTATGTGCTTGAAGAATCCCTATGTGCTATACGAAGTATTATTCAATAACCTTAAATTACTATCTTAATTACCATAACACAATTATTTCTATTAATATGTAAATTGCAGTCCACTGTTGAACACATTATTTACAATGTGTTATTTAAAAATAAACAAACCTTACTGCTGATTGTAGCCTTATTTTCTGTTTTAACTTAAAACAGAATTGCACATTTTTTTTTTCATATCATGAATGTCAACTGGTAAAAATATGTACACACTAGGATAATGCAGCCAGCCTTTTGGGCAACAAATAGTAAAATTAGATATAACAAAACAGTTGCTTACTTTTATATAACTATGATCATAACTTGAATGTAAGCTTTTGCTTACATTAAACTTTGAGTGATTGATGGTTTCTTTAGTTAAATAAATACCATAGAGACAAATAAGAAATCTTGACAAAAGATGAAGAAGTGTAGGAAGATTAGGAAATAACACGGAGGGGAAAATAGCCATGAATGGTTGGAAAGTGATAAAAAGAAAATATTTGAGAGAAAATGATAGATATCATAAAAAAAAGGAACAAAAAATATCACTAGGTCAATAAAAGAACAGTTCTGCTCGGACATTTTATTAGTCCTTAAATACTTTAAAGAAAATTATGTTTAGTATAGATGCTGTTTTCTTATGCTGTTCAGTAAAATTTTGAAAAACTAGTATTTAAAAACAACCCACCAGTCACAAAGGCCCGTCCTACCAGTCACAATTCTTTATATTCCAAATATTTTCTTTATTTTCTCTGTGAAGGCTATCAGCTAATTTTTATTAAAATCAACATTTCGATAGATAAAATAGATTTGAAAGTATCCACCCACCAGTTACATTCATTAAAATAATAATTACTCATAACATATTAACTGAATCATTTTCTTTTCATATCTACTATATGTAGATAGCGAAATATTGTTTTCATTACATTATTTATTTCTCTGTATTAAAAGTTTCCACTATTTTTTAAGTTTCAAGGATATAGTTATAGGTCAAATTCTTGAGTCAAATGGCCCACCAGTCACCATGGAATGCCCCCAATGTATACCTAAGTTCTTTTAATTATATTTTAATTATAGAAGATTAAGAGATGAAGTACCCATATTGACAAAAGGCAATGCAGTACTTGGAATTGGTATGATAAATAATATAGTTTTTGTTATTTCAGTATATGGAATCATGGAAAAAGAAGACATAATATTGGGAGTGAAAATGGGACGACTAGAAATAGAGCCACTTAAAATAAATAAGAACAGAAATAATGAAAACCCTTTTATAAACCTATCACAAAGAAAAACTTTTCCTAAAAATACTCCCCTATCTAAAGAATCCAAATGCTCTTGTTCGACTCAAATTAAACAAAAACCTGGAATTTACAAAAAGAAACATAGAAAGATACTTAAAGAACCAGTATTGAAAATATTAAAAAAAATTGGTAATTTAAAACTGGAAACAGAGAACTGCCAAGAATCCATAAGTAAAAACATGTCAGATATTGAAAGATGTGACTCATTAAGTTTATGCACACTTGTTGATAATTGTAACCAGCTAACAATATCTTCCAACGCAAATTTACAAAACTATATAGCATCTCGGGAAAGTAATCAGATAAGATGGCAGAAAAATGATGTTTCAAGTTCACAAGAGCATAGAGAATCAAAACAACAGAGTAGTAGATCTGGCAGCTGTTCTCAACAAGCTCTTAATCCTCCCTGTGATGTCACTATTGATGAATTAGCGAGTTATTTTGAAACTTTGGTTCATATACCAAAAAAAATGTCATCTATGGCTGAAATGATGTACATATAATATAAGTAATAAATACATGAAACACTGACCAAAAATTAAAAACCTTAGATATACCAAGTGCAGAACTAAAATGATTTTCCCTGACGTAAAAATTTTGCTAAATCTGTGTTTACCATAACCATGTTTTTTGAGTTGACACTGTATATTGACTCTATAATGCCTACTATGTATTAAAGTCTATTGAAATACTTGTTTTGATAAACCTTGTTTTAGGACTTGTGGTATTTTTGGTGTCATATTTTTTAATTGGAAATGTAAGTAATGAAAAAACAACACATACCTACTATATAATACTCTAAGGATTGGAAATAAACCTGAAAGAAATAATATGCATACATTTTATTATATTGTTGTATTAAAAACCCCCCCATCATTAATCTGTACTTACAGCTTTTCTAGATCAATTATTAACATAATAATTTGGAATAGTTCAGTTGAGTCTACAAATAATGTGCATGTCAGACATTTTTGGAGACCAAAAAGTTTGGCCTGTAGGTATGTATGATATATTGTTAGTTAGACAATTTTCACATTATTATATTGCTGTAATTCAACTCCTCTGCATGTAGAAACGTGTAAATAATAATAATTAAATAATTGATTTTGATGATTGTTATGCTCCTGCTTCTGGATTAACGTAAATGTGAACTTCCAGTTACCTACTATGCTATCAGGAAGACAAACTAGAACTAAAAATAAACCGGCCAAGTGCGTGTCGGGCCACGCGCAGTAGGGTTCCGTAGTAGGTCTCAGTTAGTCGACTATAACTCTGTAACCGGTTAAGCCTACTTAGCCGTGATAGTTTTCCTTGTATGTTCATTACATGTGCTACGTCTTTGATTTTTTTCACATTTCTAGGTACAGCCATTCAAAAGTTAGAGGGGGGGGTAACTCGTATCGAACAAAAAAAATCACTTAAAATCTAGATATTTCGCAAATGGCTCGCTTAACTGAAAAATGGTCTTCACACACACCCATAATGGACACACGAAGGGGTACGCGAGAAAAAAATATTCATCCCTACTTTACATGTTTGGGAGCTACCCTAAAAAAATATATTTTTCAAAATTTTATTTTACCACTTTCTCGGCGTGTTCAATATACATATTCATACCAAATTTCAGCTTTCTAATAACAAAAACCACGGAGCTATGCCGCGGACAGACAGACAGACAGACGGACAGAGCGAAACTATAAGGGTTCCTTGTCGGACTACGGAACCCTAAAAAGGCTAAATTTAAAGATTCATTCCAAAGCGATCTTCGGATTTTTCAGCTCACAGTACCGAAAAAAGCTTATCTGGCAACACTGTGCGAGCTAGCGACAGCTCCTCCCAAAGAATAAACTAAGTATAAGGGCTCCTCCCGCTCTACCCCAGCAGGCCGGGGGTGGTCAAATTACTATTCTCCACCCTTTGTCGCCTTATTGTAACCCACTACCTTAGACGGAGTTTACACGCTCATTCTGGCGTCAGTTCAGTCCATGATTGATGTCAGAATGACGGGAAACTGACTGTATACGCGCAGACTGATGGATTAATGGTCCAGAATGATGGTTATTTTAATATTTTTTATCAGTCTGGTGAGACTGACGCTAGACTCAATGTGTGTTTAAGACGGCGTTTATACGCTCAATCTGGCGTCAGTTCAGTCTGTGACCTTGATCACGTATAGACTGATGGCTGAATAATGGATTGACAGGTGGTATTAGACGGTAAATCAGCCTGACGATCAGTCCAACCGAAAACTTCTACGCATTAGCACGCATTCGCGTTATGTATGGATTTTAATTAGAAAAAAAAACCGGCCAAGTGCGAGTCAGACTCGCGCACCGAGGGTTCCGACCATTGGAAAGAACATTATACTCAATAAAATCGCATTTATCTTGTTTTTTTCCGACCGCATAATTAATTTTGTTTGTAGAGGAAAATTGCTGATTACTTAAAAACTACTAACTAGATCTCGTTCAAGCCAATTTTCGGTGGAAGTTTGCTTACTACATCATATATTTTTGTAAGTTTTATCATTCTCTTATTTTAGAAGTTACAGGGGGGTGTGGACACACATTTTACCACACACACAGGCACCCCACACATACAGTATTGGTTTGATGAAAAAAAGATGAGTTTCAGTTCTAAGTATGGGGAACCCCAAAATTATTATTTTTTCTATTTTTGTGTGAAAATACCAGACTGACAAAAAATATTTAAATAACCATCATTCTGGACCATTAATCCATCAGTCTGCGCGTATACAGTCAGTTTCCCGTCATTCTGACATCAATCATGGACTGTACTGACGCCAGAATGAGCGTGTAAACTCCATCTAATACCTACCCGGCAGTCTCCACTTATACAGCGATGGAGTTGCACGCCTTGTCGTGGCCTACGCCGTCTCCCCCGCAACCCCGACGTCTCCTTCACAACCATTGGCCCCGGAGAAGGAATTTATTCTTACTTTGGAAGTTTTACCTATTCTTCTTTCTTTCCACTTTTTACACCACCGCTTTCTTTTTCTACGATTGATATAAATGAAACTGATAAAAATTATTAAAATAACCATCATTCTGGACCATTAATCCATCAGTCTGCGCGTATACAGTCAGTTTCCCGTCATTCTGACATCAATCATGGACTGAACTGACGCCAGAATGAGCGTGTAACTCCGTCTAACTAACCTTAAAATCATTTCAAAACCGGCCAAGTGCGAGACGGACTCGCGCACGAAGTGTTCCGTACCAGTATCTATAAAAACTGCAAAAAAACGTGTTTGTTGTATGGGAGCCCCCCATAAATTTTTATTTTATTTTTAGTATTTGTTGTTATAGCAGAAACAGAAATACATAATTTGTGAAAATTTCGACTGTCTAGCTATCGCGGTTCTTGAGATACAGTCTGGTGACAGACAGACGGACGGACAAACAGCGAAGTCCTAGTAATAGGCTCCCGTTTTTGTTCTTTGGGTACGGAACCCTAAAAAACGGTAAATAGGATGTGTTAAATGTCTAAACTTTTGTTATAAATGCAGTATAGAGGCATCACAGATCATTCCCTTTCCTAACTTTTTCGGGGACAAAATCCAGTCTAAACGAACACAGCTATTTTTATTGAATAATCTGTGATTTTTTCACATTTCTAGAGACATTCAAAAGTTAGAGGGTGGGGAGGGGTGCTCGTATCGAACAAAAATTTGCACTTAAAAAATAGATATTTCGCAAATGGCTCACTTAACCGAAAAACTGTCTTAACACACCAATAATATTTTTAAAAGACCTATCTCGCGAAGGGGTACGCGAGAAAAAAATATTCATCCCCACTTTACGTGTTTGGGAGCTGCCTTAAAAATATACATGTCGAAGCGTCAGAGCGGCCATCAGAAGGGTCTTGGCATTTGTTTTCCATCGTGGGCGTTGATATGGTGAAAACTTCAAATAATAATATCACGATTATAACTGTAACCGTTTGTATGTGTTTAATTACACAAAGATACGAAACATAACAAGATAATATCAAGATTAAATTCAAGAGCCAATAGGTTAGCACGGGCGCAGTCTGTCACCAGTCAAGTTATATCTGTCATCCCTGTCACTCCGTATGCGCATGCGTACTACTCTATTCGGAGTTACCCGCTCTTTAAATAGTCGTTATTATTTCAAAATAGCAAATAAGGTTTTAATACGCTTCAGCACAATCAAACTCTCAAACTAATAACTGATTTCGTCGCGCGCCGTCACGGCCGTCCTGCATAGTCACACGTCCTCGTGTGCATTGGTCTCATCACCAGTAACTACGAAGAAACAAAACACACAATGACTTACATCGTTATTTACTCGGTCACCCTGACCAATAACAAAACTCCACATAAGTGCACTATGATTCACAAGAAAATCATGAAAACATATGTTACACATATTAGAACTGCCATCACGGCTCTCAAATTAGTCGGTACCACAAAGGCGAATCAATTTTATAACAATATTAGGGCCACACAGACTTGTTAGTGCCACACAAACCAGTTTGTGCCAAACAGACTCGTTTGTGCCAAACAAACTCGTTTGTGCAAAACAGACTCGTCTGTGCCAACCCAAGCTCGTCAATGCCACACAGGCTCATCAGTGCCACACAGGCTCGTCAATGCCACACAGGCTCGTCAATGCCACACAGGCCAGTTAATGCCACACAGGCCAGTCAGTGCCACACAGGCTAATCGATGCCACACCAGAGTTGAGTTGCAATTGTGAACCAGCCTCGAATGACCAGCCTCACAGTTTGGTCTTCCTGCCATCACTCTTGGCTGTTGCCCTTTTGGCACAATAACGAACAGAAATTACACACCTTGTCTTATTTGAATGTAAGCTTTTTTATTTTGTTTTTGTTGTTTTCATTTGTTGTTATGCCAATGTAATAGACATACATAGAAAATATAACTTCACTCATCATCGCCGTCATCGGCACATTCTGTCTCAATTCGATTGAATTCATTAAAATGTAATTCAGGAATTTAGAATTTCGTATACGAATACGTAATTTTTACATTTGCTCTACTTCTATGATATTTACCCTACTCTATACTTCACGGGTTGACTTTTCTACTCTCTCTATTGTTGTTTTGTGAACCTCAAGGTTTTCACCGATCTTAATCAGTAAGGCTTAACCTGCACTATGTGATTGGGATCAATTAATGTAATTTCACGCGGACCCGTATTGAGCTTTCTAATAGGCGTACTTACCCTAAAGTAGCTATAATTCTTTACTAGTAACCAAACTAATTGTTATCTCTCACGTGCCAATAAATCATTCATCATTACTGTCTAGCCATTTCCCAACTATATCAAGCAGGAGACAGATGTAAACAGTTAGGCCATTACCACAAAGGGACTTTTTACAACTGGGTGAAACCCAGTTGCCTAGCACTACGGATTATAATTTACATTTAATAGGTCCTAGTGAGCTGTTACACTTGATTCCAGTAATAGATATGACAAAAACGTTTGATCGCACGGAAATTTGTTCTAGCTTCCACAATGTCCGTGTAGTGAACAACTCTAGATGTAACCTGTATACTATTTAACATAATGTTATGTTCATTTTGCCAAAGAGCACACCGGTAGGGCTTCAGTACTAACTGTTCTATACGCTTTACAAAGAAATATCAATGCCAAGCGCGGGCTTTGAAGTAATTTACGTCGTTCCGCCCCTATGGTGGCCCTATCGGCCCAAACAGGTGCCCCGTAGCATATACAACCTAGGTAAGTAGCCCCATAGATCGTTTTTAATGTTAGAAATGACAGGCCCCAAGTAGCTTTAGATATTCGCGTTAAAGCATAAAATTTCTTTTTAGCTTTTCACCGATGGTATTTATATGGTCAATAGATGTTAAATTTCTTTCTAGAATCAGACCGAGATAGCACACTGACTCATTTCGTTTCACAGGAACGTTGTTAAGTTTAATAGAAGGCCACGGTTTAAGATTTCCTTTTAGTAAAATCTGATAGGTTTTTTTTTTGCGGTGAAAAGGTTAAACGATTTCGATCACCGATATTAGACGTAGACATGTGTCAGCCAAAGCCTCTAGTCCAGCCAGAGTACTTGACTGTATGAGCAGGCCATCGTCCGCGTAACCGGTTAAGGTACTGCCGTATGGAAGCTGAATAATATTTGGCAAGATTAGCTGTCAGACCCTCCGGCCTCCACCTACTAGTAAGGAACGTCAAAGCTCCACAAATAACAACCGAGACCAACGGCCCAACGAGCCCCCCGAGGCACGGAGAAGTCTCGGCAGGGTACAGATAGTCACCAATCCACAAACCGACCGCGGCAAGCGCAGTCAAAATCATTGTGCTATTATGTGAAACAACTGCATTGTGTAATCCTGTACAAAACTGTGAAAAGGAATTTATACTCACATTAGGACATCATCCTAATAATGTCAACGCATTGTAATTTCGTTTACCAGGAAATCTATCAGCTCAACTTTGCTTTATCAGAAACTACTCAGAACCAACATCAAAACAGAATGAAAACTTCTCACCGGGTTCATTTACCAGTTAGTCGACTGTTTATTTAATCGACATTTACTCCATCGTTCGGACCTCGTATCGTTCCAGCTTTAATGGGGCATCGCTTCGCGATGTGGTCCCTTTCAAAGCACAATTGGAGGAAGTTGGTTTCGTTCTTCTGGGTGCTCACTTCTATCGGTTAATAGGGTGCACAGGTACCTGAAAACTTAGAAGTAAGCGCCGCTATCGCGACTGCTTTTCTCTCGATATTCATTGGGCACATGTCACAGTTTGCCACATTTAAGGCATCGCTGAGAGTTGTCAATACTTGGTTACTTTGCTTCATCCATTGTAGCATTCATTTCATAAATCGGATGTCCTCTTTTCCGAAAGACCATTAGTCATTGTAGTAATTTGTTGTGTTGAGGTAAAAGCTATTCCTTAAAGCTGTGGCTCGATCATCATCGCATATGCTAGGGTAGCCGCAATCGCAACCCATTCTTTAGATAAAGATTTCCGTAGTAGTTTCCACAAAATAAAATGTTGTTAAGACTACGTCTTTTAATTGCAGCCAAAGCATACTAGAAAATCTCAACTGGGCCAACCATGATGCTGCAGTACTTTGAGTAGTAGGAACTTATTGTAATTATCAAGTTACTGCCTGACAGAGCAAACATAAATCCGCAGTTTCACACCAAGCATGAGCGTCGCTATCCAGGCGATCAGGATTAAATTCAGGCAATGACATTTTGGATTCACAGACGCAATTCTTGTAACATACGTATCAATTCAGCCATGTCACATTGCTGCATTTCAAAAAGACTTTTTGGTCGGTGGGTCATCTTAGGGTTTCACGCACTCTTTATTCCGTGAAATATTTACGGTCTGACCATTATGTTGTACTTTGAAGGTCTCGGGTAATCCCACTTCTGATGTCGAAGCGTCAGAGCGGCCATCAGAAGGGTCTTGGCATTTGTTTTCCATCGTGGGCGTTGATATGGTGAAAACTTCAAATAATAATATCACGATTATAACTGTAACCGTTTGTATGTGTTTAATTACACAAAGATACGAAACATAACAAGATAATATCAAGATTAAATTCAAGAGCCAATAGGTTAGCACGGGCGCAGTCTGTCACCAGTCAAGTTATATCTGTCATCCCTGTCACTCCGTATGCGCATGCGTACTACTCTATTCGGAGTTACCCGCTCTTTAAATAGTCGTTATTATTTCAAAATAGCAAATAAGGTTTTAATACGCTTCAGCACAATCAAACTCTCAAACTAATAACTGATTTCGTCGCGCGCCGTCATACATATCTATACTGAATTTCAGCTTTCTAGTACCAAGAACCTCTGAGCTATGCCGCGGACAGACAGACGGACATGGCTAACTATAAAGGTTCCTTGTTGGACTACGGAACCCTAAAAACAGTCGCAGGAGACGCGTCTTTGCGTAGTATTATATCCTCCAAAGAGGTATTCTTTTTGGTATTGTATTCTCTTTGAGCCGTATCGGACTTCTGTATGAACGACTTTCTCGCCTTTTCTTATCCTTAAAAAAATGCTCCACGATTTTTCAGACGTTTGCCTGTTATTGTCTTACTTCCGTTCGCTTGTCCTAGTAGATAAATATTTGTATCTAAATGAAAGAAATATGCTTAATCTTAGTGCTGGCTGTTGGTATAGTATATTCTTGGATGCCTATACTTATTCCACAAATTATTTAATTTTTACAATTACTGTGATCATTGCCTCTTTAATATTTTTATGGATCTATGAAAAACCTCAATTTTATAAGGTACGTATTGCTTGTATATCTATGTAATATCAAATATTAGGCAGTCCAAATTATACTAAATACCCCGATAAAACCTACATGTCTTTCTCCAAGATAAGAAAAAAATCTAACTATCCGTTCTTCCGTGAAAATAGGCAAAGTTAGGTTCGCAATATTGATTAAACCTGTTTATCAATATTGCGAAACTTTACCTTTAGGAGACGAATGTGGGGTCCGAAGCCCGAGCTGGAGTCCGAGTGAAACCCTTTGCGACAACTTTAATAAATCTTACTTATCATCTCCCAGGTTTCAATCTATCTTTATACCCATCTAAACGGTCGTAACACCCGAGCAGTCGGCCAAACTAACTTTTATATTGGTATTCGTAACTAGATTTTTATGCGCCCGATGCGATCTTCTATACCTGCATCCTTGATAGAAATTCTCATATTCCAGTCAGCCTGTTGCAATCAATTGCTGCTCTCTCCCAAACTAGCGCCGCAATACCCAGTCACCCGCCTATTCACATTACCAGCCAGTTCGTAGGTTCGTCGGTCCATTTAGTTGGAACACATAATATTACGCTTGCCTATGCTATCACCACACCACTCCAAGGCTCATTTGCTCTGACGGTCATGGGTTCTGCGATCAGCCTACTGCCTCATCAGGTTACAGCAAGTAAGCTGATGCCTCGCAGAAGGTTGATGTGGCAGTGGGCAGGTGCACGCGGATAACTACAAATTATTCATGAGTGTTGAAAAGATGCTGGAATGTGTCGTTCTCGTTCCTGATTAGTTTCGGCAGACGTAGGAACTGTACAGCTCAATAAATTATTGAATGATGAAGATGTAGGTAGTTGTCAGTGACATATTAGTAATGTACGCTGTAGTAAACACACTGTAATATGATATTACAGCGTATTTGTTGAATAAAAGTGTTATTGTAGTTTTTCTTTTAACTGATAGGACCTCACTCGCCAGTAGCGCCATGTGGTAGCTACAAAAAATATAGCTCCCATTTTTAGGTGCCGTACCCAAAGGGCAAAATTAGGGTCCCGCTATTACTAAGACTCCGCTGACCGTCCGTCTGTCACCAGGATGTATCTCAAGAACCGTGATAGACAGTTGAAATTTTCACAGATGATGTATGTCTGTTGCCGCTATAACAACAAATACTAAAGTTTGTATAGATAAAGCTGTTTCACCCGTATCCCGGAGGAAGTGCTTCGCGCATCCGGATAAAAAGTATCCTATATATTAATCCAGGTTATAAACTATGTGTGTACCCAAATTTCATCCAAATCCGTTCAGTAGTTTTTGTGTGAAAGAGTAACAAACATACATTCTCACAAACTTTCGCGTTTATAATATGAATAGGATATTAGTAGGATGGTACGCAACCCTTCGTGCGCGAGTCCGACTCGCACTTGGCCGGTTTTTTTGGGAATGGGAAATCATCCAATGACCTCCCGCTGGACCGGTTGAAGTGTCAAACTCTTACATCCGGTTGCACCAAAAAATATGATGTTACATTTACATTACGTGAAACGGAAGAACTGTCATTCAGGATCTGTCAAACTGTAGGATAATCGTATATATTTTTTTTATTATAATATAAATATTTATTTACTTAATCTATGTATTAATATAAAAAAGTATTATATCTATAATGATATCATGTTTTGTGATATTCATAAATAAAAGTGTAAATCATAGATACCTATAGTACGTATATATATTATGTATATAATCTAAGGTTAGTACTAAAGTAACTAGTTCTGCAGTCACCGAACACAAAGCGGACCATAAAAGGTTGAGCCCACAGCCATAATTTATGCCATCTGACAATTAGTAGCTAGCTTGACTTCATCAGAGTAACAGGGTCCTACTGTTATTTGATAGGATTGTTATTTGATATATCTCGATGGTATAAATGATAAAAAGTTTGGTGCAACCGACTGTTACTGTCGTTACTGATTAAAACCCATCCATGCCTTTGCCCTTTGTGTTCCGGGGCCACGGTTACTCTTTCTGACAATCCCGCAATCCTGGACCATAACCCCATTTCTTATTTATTTATTTTTTGCCATTTGTCTTGCATTTGGATTTTGTTGTGTAGGTAGTACTTAGATACAATAAGGAAACACTTATCCTTTTTTTGTTCCAGCTTATATTTAAAAGAAGTAAACATTCAAATATTGTTAGCCCTATAGAAAGCAACGAGGCACTAGAAATCAATTATAACGCATCGTTGTTGTATAATGATCTATCAAATAAACATGAAGGAAAAAAGTTACCAGAGGTTGAACCACAATCTGAATCGTGATAAAGCACTTTATAATTAAAAATGCTTGCTTTAATATATTTATTTCTACCTACAAACTGAAACTATTCGTATCACTGAATTATGAGGCGCTATCCAGACATTTCCGGGTACCCGTCCCTGCCGTGTTCCGTCAGGGACGGGGAAAAGTCGGTTACATTCAACTTGTACGCACTTGTTCACACATCTCCGTGTCAGGCGCATCCAGATCGTCAGTGTCCCGGTGCACGCTCGGACGCTCTGGCTGATAATCTTCTTAGTGATCTGATTTTTCTTCATCCAGCGCTATTACAATCATTGCTAATTCTTCATTGTTAAATAAGGACATTGTGTTGTGTGCGTATCAGCTAAAGAAACAAATTACACTACCGATTACACCCTGATATGTGAACACGGGTGACGGATGGCACGTACCTGACGGGAACACTGGAACGGACAACTCGGAACAAGGATAGTCTGACCCAGAAATGTGTGGATAGCGCTTTAAAATATGATAATATTATTAATCATGTACCTACCTATCTGATATTCTCTTCCACTGGTTGACTGGTAGCAGATAAAACCTCTCTAATTTCAGGTATGTGAGGTAAGGTAAAGACACTTACCAGTTGTAATTAATTATCTGCTTAATTATGAAGTTACAGAACGCACTCTATATGTTTTCAACTTCTTGTTCAAACCTTTTTTTTTTTTTTTTTTTTTCGGATGGGAAATCATCAAATGACCCCTCCCGCCGTGGGTGGGGCGGGTGGGAGTGTCAGACTCTTACTGACTAAAACCCATCCATGTTCCTTCCTCAGCCCTTTGTCTTCCGGGGGCGCGGTATCTCTTTCGAACGTCCCGCAGCCCCGGCAGGCTATGGCCCAGTGGGAGGGCCCCGTCGCTTATTGCTGACAGCTCTTTGAGGCGCGCGTGGAACACGAACGCGCCGTCGACGCGGGTTCTTGTTCAACCCTGACTTGGTAATCGACCGTTTTAGGAATAAAAAAACCCAAATGATAGGTTATCCATCGTATGGTTTTCAGCTGATCGGACCGTTATCTTGTCGGTGAACTTGGGCCTTAGACGGTAAAAAAACGCATTCACTAGTTTTTGCGTGAAAAAAATAACACCTACATACATCCATCCAAACTTTTGCATTTATAGGTAAGTAGGATAGGTATTCTTATTTTCATAAGCAGGTATCACCAATTTACTAGCTTTTTTCGATTTACGAATCTGCTCTGCTGCAAGCAAGTCATACCAGGGATAAGATGCATAGGTACATACACACACATATCTGCATCTTGACAGTAGGTACCTAATTTGAGGTCCGTTGTAACTACAACCAAATTCCATTCAAAACAGCCCCTGGGGCCTTACCATGACGTGCCAAAACAAGATTATTTTCGTTATGAAAAAGAGACGGAGCTATACGACGTTAGTAGCTCTGTCGCGCTCTGAAACTTGAATAGTGATTGCAAAAACACGTGGTGGTACACTGGCCCTGACTTACCTTTAGGTATTATAAATAATACAAATTTATAATACCTACCTAAAGTTTTATAAATTTGTATTTGTAGCAATTTTACAAAAAAATAAAACTACTAATAAAGACATTATCTTTCTTCCGATTCAAGTTTCTGGCAAATAGATTTCTAGATAGTTTCTGGAAAACATAAACTCTGTTAAAAAATGAATAAGGACATCTTTGGGAAACAGTGTTATATCTGCTAAAGTACCACATGCAGCTAATTGGAACACAGTATCTTTAGACTTCCGTTTCCAACCAAAATGATAAATAACTTTTAACAAAAAAAAAACCGGCCAAATGCGTGTCGGGCCACGCGCAGTAGGGTTCCGTAGTAGGAGTTAGTTAGTCGACTATAGCTCTGTAACCGGTTAAGCCTACTTAGCCGTGATAGTTTTCCTTGTAATTTCATTACATGTACTACGTCTGTGATTTTTTTCACATTTCTAGGTACAGCCATTCAAAAGTTAGAGGGGGGGGTAACTCGTATCGAACAAAAAAATTCACTTAAAATCTAGATATTTCGCAAATGGCTCGCTTAACTGAAAAATGGTCTTCACACACCCATAATATTTTTGAAAGACCTATCTAACGATACCCCACACGAAGGGGTACGCGAGAAAAAAAATATTCATCCCTACTTTACATGTTTGGGAGCTACCCTAAAAAAAATATTTTTCAAAATTTTATTTTACCACTTTCTCGGCGTGATCAATATACATATTCATACCAAATTTCAGCTTTCTAATAACAAAAACCGCGGAGCTATGCCGCGGACAGACAGACAGACAGACGGACAGAGCGAAACTATAAGGGTTCCTTGTCGGACTACGGAACCCTAAAAAAACAGTATTCAAAATACTTAAAACAGAAAAATAAAAGTTTTGATGAAAAGCTAGTGGACCACTTTCACTAGAAGCATAGTATAAAAAGGACAAAGTATGTTATCTTCATACAAATGAACCGCGCGCGGCTTGTATGTGTGCGCCATAGTATCTATGCGTCGCCGCACGCACACTAAACAAAATCTCGACCCGTTTCTCAGTGCGCCAGTCGGGGCTAACATCGCACAAAGTTCGCGCGTCACGGCTTTTCGGCATCGCTAAATAAATGAAAAATGTGTGATAATCACAGGAGAACTTATTGCTGTGTGTTTGGGTGTCTAAATAATTCATCGATTCCAGATTTATCTCTGTTCAGATTACCTACTGAACAAGAAAGGTAAGCAAGTCACTTATTCTAGCATTTAGTTTTAACTTGGTGATGAGATACCTACTTATTTTTGTTGTTGTTAGACAGACAAAGTAGGCAGGCCTACTGTCCCACTACAATGTATTAGGTACTTTTGATCTTTTAATAAAATTGATATGACGCTATTGCTTTGTTTACGTTTCGTCATGCCGATTTCTCAGTATTGTAGGTAGGTATAGTAACTAAGTACTTACAGTTATAAAATCGTTTTTTTAAATAATTGACGAATTGTGAATCAGATAAATAGAGCAAAATTCGAATCGTAACCGTTCGTAACAACAGAACAAAAATTGATTATAGTCTAAGAGAGGGGCTTTAGTTTCTTTAGTTTGGAATTATTTATTTATTTATTTATTTATTTATTTATTCATAAAAACTAAAACTATCATTACAGGGTTTACCCTAATGCGACAGTTAAGCACTTAAATTATGTTTTTATATGAGATTTTAGTCACTTTATTCCAATTTTTATGATAGATACCTAATGTATATTAAATGTGCTTTGTATTTCAGATGCCTTCAATGGCTGCGCTTAATTGACCGCGAGGATTTGATAAACAAATCTCAACCCAAGCATGTTGTTTGTGAAGCCCATTTCCATCCAGAAGACATAATCAAAAACTGTGCTAGAAAATTACTAATTCAATAGATGTGTTTGAATTATTTTATGTTTATTTAATAGAAAATATATATTGTCCTTAATGTGTAAGAATAATAAATTATGCCTATTAAAATAATAAAAGCAATTGACTAGTATATGCTAAGAATATTATTTAAACACAAGCTCTTAGTCTATAAACATTTATTAGCGTTTTGGCGACACACGAATCCGATGAAGCACGGAATGTCGCGCCCACACCGCCCCGCCGGTTTATTGTATTTCTAGGCACTGAATTAAAATTTAGCTAAAAGTGACAACCCTGAGACAGACAAGTACGGTAGGCAATTACATCGCGGATTGGGCCACAGATAGCCTACTGTGTCCTTTTTATACTATGCTAGAAGTCTGTGTCTTTACCCTAAGTTTAATGTTGTGTGTGCGTGTATATTTTTAACCGACGTCAAAAAGAGGAGGAATTTCTCAATTCGACTGTAATTTTTATATGTTTGTTACCTCAGAACTTTCTTTTTAGGGTTCCGTAGTCCGATCAGGAACCCTTAGGGCCCTCGCCCACGGCGACTTTTTGTAGCGATGCTGTCGCGCGGCCGCATCGATACAGTCGCGAAGCGGTCGCGAGCTGTGTGCCCTCGCCCACGGGCTCAGCTTCAGTCGCGATGCAAACGCAATACTGTCGCGCTTCTGTCTCGATGCAAACGCGATTCAGTAAGGGAGCATTCAAGTATTACGTAACGCAAAATTATGTTGAACAAAGTATACCTTTGTTATAGTATTAATTGCGTTTGCAGTAGTAATTAAATAAATAAGAGATTTTTAAGTTATATGTTTTTACTAGCTTTCCGCCAGCAGCTTCGTCCGCGTGGGCTATATGAATTCTCAGCCCGATCGGTTTAAAATTGACAAAGTTTCATACAAACTTTCATCCCTATTTTATCCCCTTGAGGGTATAATTTATCAAAATCCCATCTTAGCGGATGCCTACGTCATAACATCTAGCTGCATGCCAAATTTCAGCCCGATCCCTCCAGTGGTTTGGGCTGTGCGTTGATATGTCAGTCAGTCAGTCACCTTTGAACTTTATATATATTTAGATTTAGTCATAAATCAAATAAGTGTAGGTACGTAAAAACACAATTCAATTGTAATGACTGCTCCTCTGTCCACGGGTTTGCCAGCCACTCAGACTCTTTCATTACAGGTATTTGGAGAGCAGACGAAGAAGGTTACGGTATTGTTAAAATACTTGCATCAACTTTGTCTTTGAGCCAATCGGTATCCTCAGACAATGCTTCACTATGGCGCACAATGCAGAGCAGCTAATTTGCCCTTCTTCTTCGAGGGGTTCCCCGTAAAACATAAACGAAAAGGGTTGCCAATTTTTTATTAAAATAAAAAATGTTACGTAACGCGTTGTTTAAATACCCCTTCTCCCGCCCTTATAACGCACCGTAACGTTTTACAAGACCCTCCCCTCTCCCCAAATTGCGTTACGTAATACTTGATTGCTCCCTATCCGTTCCTCCCCCCGATGTCGTCCAACACGGTCGCGCGTTTGCAGCGATACAGTCGCGATGCAGTAGCGCGTTGCAAATGCGACTAACACGCGTTAGTAGCGATACTGACGCGCGTTTACCAAACGCGCGACAGCATCGCTACAAAAAGTCGTCGTGGGCGAGGGCCCTTATAGTTTCGCCATGTCCGTCTGTCTGTCTGTCTGTCCGCGGCATAGCTCCGAGGTTCTTATTACTAGGAAGCTGAAATTTAGTATGGATATGTATATTGATCACGCCAAGAAAGTGGTAAAATAAAATTTTGAAAAAATTTTTTTTTAGTGTATCTCCCAAACACGTAAAGTGGGAATGGTTTTTTTTTTCTCGCGTACCCCTGCGTGGGGTTTCGTTAGATAGGTCTTTCAAAAATATTATGGGTATGCAAAGACCATTTTCCGGTTAAGCGAGCCATTTGCGAAATATCTAGCTTTTAAGTGCAATTTTTTGTTCGATACGAGCATCCCCCCCTCTAACTTTTGAATGGCTATCCCTAGAAATGTAAAAAAAAATCACAGACGTAGCACATGTAATGAACTTACAAGGAAAACTATCACGGCTTACTAAGCTTAACCGGTTACAGAGTTATAGGCGACTAACTAAGACCTACTACGGAACCCTACTGCGCGTGGCCCGACACGCACTTGGCCGGTTATTTTATTTGAAAGATGGTGCTTCCCGTGTGGACCCATATAAATTTATCAACATCGGTTCAGCCGTTTTCTAAAAAAATATATATTAAAACGGTATATCTCTATTTGCGCATACGCAACGTAGGATTTGGCGATTTAAGCTTATTGCAACCTAAAAAACTGGTGTGTAGGTCTAGAAATCGGTGACGAAATACTAACAGTAACTTACGAGACACCGATGTTCTGGTCGACAAGCGTCTAAATGATTTTTATTCTTCTATTTTCAGTGTTTTTATAAGTAGGTTTTAATTTTTTTGGTAAAAAGTTTTTTGCCACAGAAATTTAATTTTGGAAGTCAGTGGCATTTTTAACTGACTGATCAATTAGACCCGTATGTTCGTAACATTGTTGGAATTTGTTCGTATTCGAAATAGGCTCTACAGCCTGTGTGTGTTAAATTTAGCGAATGTATGTATGTCAATATGCATGTACCTATGTTTGTCCGCGTATTTCACAGGAATTGTAAGTCTGATTGCGACTTGTCTTTTAATTGGCTATGGCTGGAATACATATATGTATTCCAACTTACGGACTGTACCTACAAGTTGGCAAGACTGGTTGACAGACTATCTGGGTTCTGACATCCCGTCTGAAGGTCTACCGAGACCAACGGTTAAACATGTTCATACTCATGTAGGGTAGCATATGGAAGGGCTTAATCTGCCTAAGTATCTTGTTTTCCTTATTGTCTTCATATTATAATGAAAAACCGCTGCCCACCTTATCTTAGAAGATTACAAAGCAAAAATTCTGAAATACTTATTATTGCTGAACGTTAACCTCAATTTATATTACAGGTAAAATAAAACTTTGATTCTAAATTTGACCGTTTTGAAGTAAGTAATCAGCAATTTTATTCTCCATTAGGGTGCATATTATATAATACTAGCATTCCGCCAGCGGCTTCGTCCGCGTGGGCTATATGAATTCAAATTAAAGATGTACCGCTCGACCGATTTTCTGCAAACTTCACATAAACCATCTACTAAATAGTTCGAACAAAGCCTAAACATTTGGTTTGGATAGGTGAGCCCGTTCTTGAGTTATAAAATTACAACGAAAAGTGGCATTGATTTTTATATATATTTATTGATAACATGTTATAAAACTGAGTCATATAACATGTTTCAATAATGAGGATACTGAATGTTATGTTGTATAACATTTGTAAATATTAATAATATGTAACACAACTTGTTATATATAAATCTGTACGCACCTTTAGAAACTTAAAAACCGGCCAAGTGCATGTCGGGCCACGCGCATTAGGATTCCGTAGGTCTCAGTTAGTCGACTATAACTCTGTAACCGGTTAAGCCTACTTAGCCGTGATAGTTTTCCTTGTAAGTTCATTACATTTCTAGGTATAGCCATTCAAAAGTTAGAGGGGGGGGGATGCTCGTTTTGAACAAAAATTTTCACTTAAAAGCTAGATATTCGCAAATGGCTAGCTTAACCGAAAATGCTCTTCACACACCCATAATATTTTTGAAAGACCTATCTACGATACCTCACACGAAGGGGTACGCGAGAAAAAAATATTCATCCCTACTTTACATGTTTGGGAGCTACCCTAAAAAAAATATTTTTCAAAATTTTATTTTACCACTTTCTCGACGTGATCAATATACATATTTGATACCAAATATCAGCTTTCTAGTAACAAGAACCTCGGAGCTATGCCGCGGACAGACAGACAGACAGACAGACGGACATGGCGAAACTATAAGGGTTCCTTGTCGGACTACGGAACCCTAAAAAGGCATTCAAAAAGTTAAATAATTGCGAGTTGGAATCTTCGCTGCGCGAGTCCGATTCGCACTTGGCTGTTTTATTTTTCATCCTTACTAATATTATAAGATGGGAAAGTAACTCCGTCTGTCGCGCTTTTTGTCGATAAAACTACTGAACCGATTTATATGAAGTTTGGTTCAAAGATAGTCTAGAGCCTGAGAAAGGATATAGGCTACTTTTTACCCGGCCGCGCGAAGTAGTTCCCTCGGGATGCGCTAGTAATTATATAACTAGGAGTGTTAAGGTATGTGCACGTGGTATATTTATAAATGGGATTAGTCAGTATTATTTTATTTCACGATTTTAACTATAAAATAATTAACGAAGTACGTCGATAACTTTAGAAGCTAAAGCAAAATTCTCACTCTGTATGTTATTAAAGTCATGATTATTTACGATTACATTACATTTCTGTTACAATATTTTTTACAATCACATAAATTTCGATTACCAAAAACTAACACAATTCATAGGATTTATTGTGCACATTCTGAAATCTCTGTATATTTATTATAAATAATGTAGATACGACACTTTGTAATAAATTTAACATGATTGACTACAGTACAGCACCCCAAATATAGTCCAGCAAACCAACGCTGCTATGGGGTGTTTCCTAAAGTAATATACATTTCATACACAATTCCACAGCTCACATTGCGCACCATTAGAAAAATAAATTATAGATGCTCCTAAACTAATATCTTCCAATTTATCTTGGCATGTTTTCGCTGCACATCTGAAAAAAAATTATTTTACTTTTATTTTTACTTTCCAAAAATACACGTAAAGTGACAATGTTTTTTTTTTTCTTGTGTATTTCGTCGCGTCGGCTATCGTTGGATAGGTCTTTCAAAAATATATTAGGTGTGTCAAGTCAACTTTCTCATTTAGGGATCCATTTGCGGAAATATCAAGCTTTAAGTACTAATATTTGTTAGATCCGAGCAAGTTAAATGAAGTTTGACATAAAGGGACAAAACAGTTTGAAAGCTAAAATAGGCTCATTAGGCAAATGACTGCATTATGAATAAGACGGTAAATAAATAATAATAATATTTAAAAAGACTTACGGCAGTTGAGCAGGAGATTGAAGAATAATTTGTCTGAGGATTTGGAGTACCAGGGAACATGTTCATTTGCACATGTGGTGGCGGAGGGGGCGGAGGTGGGTGTGTGGCGAGCGGGGACACAGGCGGCGCGGCTGCGCCTGTACAACCGCCACTGCCCACATTGTTTGGGCTGCCCGTCGTCGACAGCCGCGAGAATGCTGCTAGCGCATCGGGGAAGTTAGGAGGCGTGGCTGGAGTATTGCAAGGTGTCATCAGTTGCTGAAATTATATTTTATGAAGTAGTATTTAATCATCATATCATACATATAATAAATCCGTAGAGGTGTCGTGTTTGTGATTTGGATGAAATTTGAAAGATTTTTACCATATAGGACTTTTATCTCTGTATTTGGACCCAATTCAAAGTCCTCACAGACAAAGTACTGGGCAGGAGCTAATTATATTTTAGGTATGTTCTGCATCCATTTTGCCCATGATTTTTTAGTAAGATAAAACATACAATTTACCAATACAAAAAAAATTGCAGAACCTTAAGTTAACACCAACCTAAATATGATAGAGAAAAGTAAATTAAATTTCTTCAATGTTACTAACATAGGGGTCGAATTGATAACATCCTTTTTTGTTGTCTGTTAAAAATACCTACTTAATACTCAAAAACACTCAAACTTTATAACAGACTTATTTTATTCTCTCAAAAATTTTTCCTCATTTAATTAGTATTCATAAATTTGTACAATTGATAACATACAAATCTGGGAAGTGACTGGTCGCCACATGGCAGGGAATTCCAGGGATAGTATTAACTGCTAATCTATATATATATACTCTCAGGACACACAGCACGAAACAGCTTAATATTTTAAAATGCAAATAATGACTGTTGTTTGCTAATGCTTTCATGGGAAAACCCACTTAGATGAAAGGATTCCACATTCCAAGAGCTATGTGTAATACATTGTTGGGTAGTTATTTTTGAGCTAAACCAAAATTTACTAAGGGATCAAAACCGAAATGGTAGTCCATTCAGAGTTATGCTTTATTAACTTTGTTAGTGTTACAACAATCAAAAATGTTTTTCCCTAACAAAATGCACTTTGAAATTAATACTGATACCTGACGGTAATGTGGTGCAGCAATACCATTAGCACCAGCTGGAATTGCCACTTCTTGAAAAAATATTGATAATGCTGTCTGAAATAAAATAAAAACAAATTCACTTGCTCAGTAATCAACATTAAACAATGTTATTATTGACTGACTTGCAGTTTACAAGCTCAGGATGCAATCAAAATAGGTCAATTCAATTTGAATACATTTTCATAATATTGGGTAAATAGCCTTATAACAATATGGCTCTAATAATACCCATTAATGAAAACAAAAATACTTAAATAGAAAATAAATTACTTGCATTTAATTTCAATAAATTGTTAAGTTAACAGATCACCAGATTAACATTTATACTAAGAGATCATGGTAATAGTTATTTATAATGCAAATAAGCAACAAGAAAGGGGACTAACTAGCTATGTAAACAAGTTACCTATTACACTTATACTTATATCATATCAAGGATAAAGAACTAGCTACGGCTATTGCGTGTTATTTTGTCAATATCAATATGTTGTTTACAGAATAGCATAAAACTCGAAACAGAAACAATGTATGTGACTCCAATAGATTTATGTATAATGATTATTACATCCATTATTACGGTTTCATAAATAATGTTAACGAAAAGTATTTACTTAATTATTGATAACAATGTGTCATTACAAAAGGCTATTGTAAATCAAAATATGTAGCAGCCATTTCATGATTACATACTGTTTGTTTACATATAATATAAAATTTACCTCGAATTGCCAGTGTGCAGCTTGCAATAATTGTTTTGCTTGTTCTTGAGCACATCCTGCTACTAGCACAAATTGATTTATCATGACTTGTTCACGTAAAGTCGAATCCATTGTAACAAAATTCAACAAAATATAAAAAGAGGTCCTCCGAATATCCAAGAAATAACAACTGAACCGACGAAAATAGAGTCTGAGAATTTGTAGTAGTCAAATCATGAGCGCTAGTGGACCTAAGAAATATACTTAGTGCAAAAGAGAGATCCGATTAGTTTACGTAACAATCACCAACACACGATTAATTTGGCCACAAACAACATTCTCTTTACTTTGCTTTGCGATAGGGTTACCATTACAATCAGCGCGTGAATGTTATTAAAAATAATTTTAAATACACAACAAAAGAAACGCGTCGACGGGTGTTACCAAATCTTATTTTGATTATGGTCTGAACATTTACCTCGCCGAATTTTGTTCTTCTTAAAGATAAAGATAAAGATAAAGATAAAGATAATTTATTTGTTCAAAACATGAGTGTTTGCAATGCAAGATGTTGTACAAAAATCACGTCCTTACATGTTTTGCCCGCAAGGGCATACAAAATTTAAAAAGGTATACTTACATAAACTATGACATGCTACATACTACCTATTTATTTATAGTAAAACTTAAGACAATTAACATTACAAATTAATAAACTAACTTACAAAAATAAAGTAGTAAAAGAAAAGAGCTTAAGTATATAAATGTAATATTATTAATTATTTAAAAAATCGTTCAGGGTATAAAAACAGTTTTCTATTAAATATCTTTTTAAATGAAATTTGAACTTAGAATTAGGTAACTGTTTAATAGATTTTGGTATTTTGTTAAATATTTTGGGTGCAAGACAGAAAATGCTATTATGCATTAGGGCAGTATTTGACGGAACTACACACAGTTTATCGTTGTCTCTCCTATTGCGAACAACTATGTCGGAAAGACTGCTGAACAAGTGTGAGTTCATTTTAACAAAAATGGCTACTTCGTATATAAACAGGGAAGGCAGTGTTAATAACTTATATTTAATAAAATAAGGTTTACAACTATCAGTTATTTTGAGTCCAAACATAGCTCTAATACATTTCTTTTGTGACTTGAAAATTAGTTCCTTACTGGTAGAGTTACCCCAAAATATCACTCCAAACCTCAGAATGGAACCTACAATGCCATGGTACGCGGTAATTAGAGCGTCACAGTTTATTATGGCTGCTAATTTGTATAGTGCATAAGCCGATGAGCTAATCCTCTTAGCAAGTCCATCTGCATGGGCTTTCCAGTTTAGATTTTTGTCTACTGTGATGCCTAAAAACTTTGTTTTGTCAGCGGTGCTTAGAGTAGTCCCCTGGTAATTTAACTTGAAATTTGGGGTAACTATCCGCTGACTAAACCACATTATTTTAGTTTTGTCTATATTAATTTTCAAATTATTATTATTCATCCACTGGATTAACGAGTGGATTGTATCATTGATTTCATTTTCATTTTTAGAGTTAATTGTAACAGTACTGTCATCAGCAAAAAGTGTCATAGGGTAGTTAGTTGCTTTCGGCAGATCATTAATGTATATAATAAAAAGTAATGGCCCCAACACACTACCTTGTGGTACTCCAAACATAATTGTGCGTATATTCGACTTATATACTTCCTCGCATTTTTTTTGTATATTAATTTTTGTAATTTCTGTATATTGTTTTCTGTTTTTTAAGTAGGTTTCTATTAGTTGGAGCACATTTCCTCTTATGCCGTACGCTTCTAGTTTTTGTATTAAGATTTCGTGACTAACGTAGTCGAAAGCTTGTGTCATATCGCAATAAATTGAGCAGACAGGAGTCTTTTTATCTACGTTTTTTATGATGTTATTTAAAAAGTCATAAAGAGCCATATTTATTGTTTTATTTTTACGGAATCCTTTTTGTTCTTTTACTAATATATTTTGTGATTCTAAGTATCGATATATTTGATTATAAAAGTATTTCTCAAATATCTTCGAAAAGATCGATAATAGTGCGATCGGCCTATAACATTCCATTTGTAGTTTATCTTTTTTTTTAAATAGCGGTTTAACTATAGACACTTTTAAGTTTTCTGGGAATGTTCCAGTAAGGATGCATAAGTTTATGATATGGCTCAGATGTTCACAAATAATTTCCGCTACATGTTTAATAATTTTAGTCGACACTTCGTCATGCCCTACACTTCCAGTGCTCTTCAAAGATTTAATAATTGTTAAAATGTCCTGAGGAGTACTAGGTGCCATAAACATAGATTTGTTTGGTCTATCAATCATGGAAGTGACTTGATTGCCTGAACTTGAATTTGGTTTTATTTTATCAATAAAGAAATTATTAAATTCATTACAGATTGCTTGTGGGGATGTTTCTATACGATCACCGATTTTTATTGAGGATATTGATTCTTTTGGAATATTAGTTTTAGATTTATTTATAATTCCCCATGTAGTTTTAGATTTATTATTTGATTTTTTAATGTTATAATCATTTTGTGAACGTTGTGTAAGTTTTATGATCTTTTTGTATAGTTTATTGTAATTCTTGAAATTTATTTTATTTTGTTCATTAGGTTTTAGTCTGTAGTTCCAAAGTAATTCTCTCTTTTTATTGCTGCATGTTCTTATACCACGTGATAGCCATTGCGGTCGTTTTTTAATTTTTACATTAATTTTATTAAACGGAAAGCACAGATTATATAATAATTTAAAGGTGTTTATGAATGAATTATAAGCCTGGTTTGCATCATTACTGTTGTAAATTTCAGAAAATGTCAGTTGTTGTAAATAGTTCTTAAATTTTTTTATGTTTTCTTGGCTGTAATCGCGGCGTTTTATTTGCCATTGATTTATGATGTATAGTTTATTAACAGCAAATTTTAGCAGTTGCGAGGTGTGGTCAGATAAGGCAAAGTCTATGACGTCTGACGTGCATTTATTTCCCAAATTATGTGCGTAATTGTCAATGCAGGTTCCACTCGAGAGCCTCGTTGGCTGTTTTAATTCTAATTTAAGATTGTTATTCAACAGTAAACATTCTAATTCTAATAATATATTCGAGCGTTTTAGACAGTCAATATTAAAATCTCCGGCAATTATAACATTTCGTTTAGGTTTTTTTTTAATGATCTGCAGCATTTTCTCGAGTTGTTCAAAGAACACATTAATAGTATTATTCTTAGGGACTCTATATAAGCATATGATTATAGTCTTATAGCTAACTAATTCTACGCCACAACATTCGAAGACACCACTAATAGAGTATTTAGCAACCTCTGGAATTTCTACATATTGATGTTCATTTTTTATAAGAATGCATGTTCCACCTCTTTTTGAATTTATTCTACTGTAAATTGCACCCATCTTGTAATTAGGTATAAATAATAATTGTTCATGTCCTGCCATTATGAAATGTTCTGAGATACAGATAACGTCAATTTCCTTATTATTATTTTTTCTTAGCTCTTCCAAGCAGACCGTGAGCTCGTCGGATTTATTAATTAAGCCTGCAACGTTTTGGTGTAGTATTGTTAAGTACTCATTACAGAAAAAACTGGTCTATTGCTTCTTTGTCCTCTTCGTAGTTATAAAAGCGTAGGTCAGATATAAATTGAGCTATGTCTCTGAATATGACTTGCATGCCATTATTATTGATTACTCCAGAGCCATACTCAAACATAACATTGTCGTATAGAAGGTTCTTGTTTGAGTCTAGGATGTACGCATGTTCGTGTGTTGTGATGTCCAGATGCAGGAGATTAATGAACTGTTCTACTCGCCAATTATACATCATCGAAAAGTTTGCATATTTATAAGTGGGCACGCAGAGTATAACATTCGTGTGTTTAATTTTTCCAAGATATTCCCTTATTGTTAAGATCAGGTTAAAATAGTTTTTAGTTGTTTTGAAATCAGTTTCTCCTATTAAAATTATACAGTAGTCGTTCATTGTAAATTCCTTTAGCTTTACCTCTAATCCAGATAGCATATTTTTTAGCCCACAGTTCGGTAACAAGTAGTGACATATTTCAGACTCTTCTTTAATAGTATTTTCTGCCATCGAAATAATTTTGTGTTTCCGGTTTTCACTAATAATGCATATCTTAGACTTCGTTTTATTATATATTATTATTAAAAATAATGTTATCTGATTTAGTTTTTGTTCTGAGGACAAAAACAAATAATTAATGTGGCAGTCACTGGAAGTTGAAACCATAGGAACTTGTGCAGTCCGCTATCTTTTATTAAATCATCATCTGCTTAGTTTTTTCCCAATTATGTTGGGTCAGCTTCCAGTCCAACCGAATGCGGCTGAATACCAGTGTTTTACATGGAATGACTGACCACAAACCAGTTATTCATGCTATAGTCTTAAAATTGAAATAGTTATAGAGAACGATTGTTCACGAGTAGGTATTCCAAATGACAAAAGTTGAAAAATCATTTTCATTTTATGGAAAAAGTGGGGGAAATGGGTGTTTAAAATTTCAAATTATAATTACTAGGTCATGTGGGGTATCATATAAAAGTTCTTGATTTGAACATTCAAATATATTATATTTATGTTTTCTTGTATGTCTTTTAATTTTCGAACTATAATGAAATCTTCGCAGTTTGAGAAAGGTAAAAAAAAATGAATTGACAGACATTAACCTAAATGTTACAGGAAAGATAAAAATATAATTCTAAGGCCCTAGACAACGGTTCGATAAACTTGAAACATTTGTTTATAATAATTTTAAACTTTCGATAGGTAACGTGTTATTATTAAATTCCAGCTCCCTGGTTGAAAAACTTTTTGTTTTACGGACCGCTAACGTAACCATTTGCCGGTGAACTTGGGCCTTAGTATTGCAATTTTTAAGTAATCAGCAAATTTTCTCTACAAACAAACTTTATTATGCGGTAGAAAAAAAAATGTGGGTGGTGGATAATTCTGACTTTATTGCGTAAAATATTCTTTCCAAAGGTCGGAACCCCCGGTGTACGAGTCCGACTCGCACTTGGCCGTTTTTTTTTTACCCCGAATGTGATTGTGACCTTGTTGGATGATGGCAGGCAACACTGAATGTCAAGTCTGTCACCCAGCCGCAGAACTCGCAAAATCAGTTTGATAGATTAGAAAAAATTGTGGCACTGCTTGCTGGCAAGGGCTGTTTTGCAGTAAAAAGTATTGATTTTCACGTATTGTATAAATAATGGAACCAAATCCTGTAATCATTGCTGCCACAGCTAAACAAACGGCATCTGTAAGTTACTTGCTTAATTTTATTACTTATTAGATAGAATAGATTATTGAATATTGTTTTATATATTATCGTTATCGGTTTTATTACAGCTTATATTTCTACATGGTCTGGGCGATACTGGGTTAGTACTTCTGTTTGTGATTGTAGTTTTTATTAATACATTGTTTAAAATTTTAAACGCTTTAATATGTACTTAAAATTCCAGCCACGGTTGGGCAAATACCATCGCGGCTATTCGTGGTCCCCACGTAAAAGTAATATGTCCGACAGCCGCAACGATGCCAGTGACGTTAAATGCGGGTTTTCGTATGCCTTCCTGGTTTGATTTACGGACCCTAGATGCTACGGCCCCTGAAGACGAAGAGGGAATTATAAGAGCTACTGATCTTGTGCACCGTCTAATTGCCAATGAAATTAAAGTGAGTAGAAAATATTGATTGTTTGTATTATTATAATCAAAATATTTTCACTCAAATTCAAATTAGCTTAAGTAAATTGTGGTTAGTTTTATCACAAAATACTTGAGTGAAAGTAATGTGCTTAAACTATAGTAACATGCATGAGATTTTTTTCTAGCTACATGTCAATGATTTTTGTTGTATTTCCCTAATATTTATAGATTTTTTGTTTCTAATCATTTACTAATGGTGTTAATAAATAACTTCACATTATTTGCTTAGCCTTTTCCCAGCTATGTTAGGATTGGCTTCCAGGCTAACCAGATGCTACTGAGTTATGTTCACAACCTATTTACTCAGTTACATGATAGTAATATATACCATGATAAACAGACAAATTGCGGCAAGCATAGCCTAACTGTGATTAATTAAACTCATGCCATTGTTACTTAGTCCGGAGCTCATTAATTGATTCTTATTAGGTCATTATGAGTAGCTCCTAAGAATTTTATAAACTCTCATTTTATATATATGGGTTTTAATTTGCAGGCTGGGATACTACCTAATAGGATACTGCTGGGTGGATTTTCTCAAGGAGGGGCATTAGCGCTTCATGCCGGTTTGACATATCCAGAACCTCTGGCTGGAATTATGTCCCTATCCTGTTGGTTACCCAGACATGCTCACTTTCCGGATGCAGTAAAGGTTCCTGCAGATATGTTGGTAAGTAACAACTTGAAATAAAGCGGCCAACCATTCTGCAGACAATCTGGTAATCCCACCAGTATCCCACTTTAGTATAATTAGTAAAAATTACCCTCGAAATGTTGAATTTTATCCACATAGAGCTGCATGCTTATCTCTGTTTTAACTTCAATACATGCACACATACAGCACAGCACATTTGTCCAGCCTATGTACAAAAAAAATATCATTCTACCATCGCTACAGCCAAATTTACCTAAACATTTAGTAGTGTGGTTTCATAAATCAGTGACCTTGTTAATAAAATGTATATGTTTTCCCAATGCATTGCTGCATGCTGCATTAACAGGTTATTTCTTAAGATACTCTTCTTTTAAATCTATACATTTCCAGCGTTTTTAGGGTTCCGTAGCCAAATGGCAAAAACGGAACCCTTATAGATTCGTCATGTCTGTCTGTCTGTCTGTCTGTCTGTCTGTCTGTCTGTCCGTCCGTATGTCACAGCCATTTTTTTCCGAAACTATAAGAACTATACTGTTGAAATTTGGTAAGTAGATGTATTCTGTGAACAGCTTTAAGATTTTGACACAAATATAGAAAAAAAACAATAAATTTTGGGGGTCCCCATACTTAGAACTGAAACTCAAAATTTTTTTTTTCATCAAACCCTTACGTGTGGGGTATCTATGGATAGGTCTTCAAAAATGATATTGAGGTTTCTAATATCATTTTTTTATAAACTGAATAGTTTGCGCGAGAGGCACTTCCAAAGTGGTAAAATGTGTGTCCCCCCCCCTGTAACTTCTAAAATAAGAGAATGATAAAACTAAAAAAAATATATAATGTAGATTACCATGCAATCTTTCATTGAAAATTGGTTTGAACGAGATCTAGCAGGTAGTTTTTAAGTAATCAGCAATTTTCCTCTACAAACAAACTTAATTATGCGGTCGGAAAAAAACAAGATAATTGCGACTTTATTGCGTATTTTTTCTTTCCAATGGTCGGAACCCTCGGTGCGCGAGTCCGACTCGCACTTGGCCGGTTTTTTTTTCTTCATTACTTCAAAATAATAGCTTTTTCAAATGCCCTCAAAATAGGCGACTAGGTTTGTGATGTTACAAAGCCATTTATGCTGGTTTTAAATTTAGTTTAGTTTGATTTCCGATTAGTTCCGATTCGCCACTATAAATTTTGTTCTTACATAAAATCCCATTTTGTCAATATCAATAAATAAATCCTTTTCTATGTAATATTTGTGTACCAGTTCGTCACTATTATAAAATTCTTGTTGCAAGGTACTGGTAGAAAGAAAAGTTTTAGTAGGTATCATCGTAAGTTTTAATCACTTTTTTATCACCATTCATAAATTCACAATAAATCACAGATATTTATCTCAACAAAATTTAAACATTAACCTTAAAATTGGATTATATACATGTATATAATCTAAGACCTTAAATAAGTAATATAAAAAAACAGTACACTCAATGCAGCAGTTGAACCTCCCCCTTTTTACGGTTCCGTAATCCGACAAGGAACCCTTACAGTTTCGGCGTGTCCGTCTGTCTGTCTGTCCGCGGCATAGCTCCGAGGTTCTTGTTACTAGAAAGCTGAAATTTGGTATGGATATGTATATTGAATACGCCGAGAAAGTGGTAAAATAAAATTTTGAAATATATTTTTTAGGGTAGCTCCCAAACACGTAAAGTGGGGATGAATATATTTTTTCTCGCTTACCCCTTCGTGTGGCGTATCGTTAGATAGGTCTTTCAAATATTATGGGTGTGTGAAGACCATTTTTCGGTTAAACGAGCTATTTGCAAAATATCTAGCTTTTAAGTCTCTTTTGAATGACGGTACCTAGAAATGTGAAAAAAATAACAGACTCACATGTAATGAACTTACAAGGAAAACTATCACGGCTAAGTAGGCTTAACTGGTTACAGAGTTATAGTCGACTAACTAACTAACTGCGCGTGGCCCGACACGCACTTGGCCGGTTTTTAGGAGTAGAGTAAGAAGAAGCAGATCACTATGGAGACTATCAGCCGGCAAAGGTATATTTACCTACTAAACGACTGTCAATACAAAAAATATAATCAAATCAAATAAACCTCGAGAACGGCTAGGCTAACGGATTTAGCCGATTTTGGTTTTAAAATATTTGTAGTAGTCCAGGTAAGGTAAGGTGAGAAAAATTAAGCTAGATATAAGTGCTACGAAGTTCATCGGGTCATCTAGTTAAGAATATAAATCAGTCTTAGTTTTAAACACAGACTATGAAATAGATGCCAAAATCTAAAGTAGCAAATGGTAAAATTGCATTGTAATCAACAAATCAGTAAATAAAAATCAACAACAATATAAATACCAAGAAACTGCATGAATAAAATAGGTACCTAAATCAGTTTATTAAAGCAACATTAATTGTGGAAGAATTTTTAGAAAAGCATTAGGCGCTATCCACACATTTCCGGGTACCCGTCCCTGCTGTGATCCGTCAGGGACGGGGAAACTATCGGTTACATACAACTTGTATGAACTCGTTCACACATCTCCGTGTCATGGGGCATCCCGCATCCGGATCGTCAGTGTTGGACGCACGGACGCTCTGACGGGGCTATCTGATTTTTATTTAGGTACATTGAACAAAATGGTTGAGTTCAGCGGTGCTGATGCACGCGTCATGTTCGTGAACGGGCGCTGTCAGTCGGGACTGGTCATCTCGAATTGCCATAATTTGCATTTTAAATTGTACTTTAATAACATTAGATACGATTCAGATAACCTGTACATTGTTCTCACATTTTTAGGGTTCCGTAGTCCGACAAGGAACCCTTATAGTTTCGCTCTGTCCGTCTGTCTGTCTGTCTGTCTGTCTGTCTGTCTGTCCGCGGCATAGCTCCGAGGTTCTTGTTACTAGAAAGCTGAAATTTGATATGAATATGTATATTTATCACGCCGAGAAAGTGGTAAAATAAAATTTTGAAAAAAAAATTTTTTTATGGTAGCTCCCAAACATGTAAAGTAGGGATGAATATTTTTTTTCTCGCGTACCCCTTCGTGTGGGGTATCGTTAGATAGGTCTTTCAAAAATATTATGGGTGTGCGAAGATCATTTTTCGGTTAAGCGAGCCATATGCGAAATATCTAGATTTTAAGTGAAATTTTTTGTTCGATACGAGTTACCCCCCCCTCTAACTTTTGAATGGCTGTACCTATAAATGTGAAAAAAATCACAGACGTAGCACATGTAATGAACTTACAAGGAAAACTATCACGGCTAAGTAGGCTTAACCGGTTACAGAGTTATAGTCGACTAACTGAGACCTACCACGGAACCCTACTGCGCGTGGCCCGACACGCACTTGGCCGGTTTTTTTTTTCTATAACAAATGTAAAACAAATATTGTAAACTAAAATGTTGAAAAAGAGTGACCATGGAGTTTCTTGCTCGTTCGTCTCCATAGGAATCTAGGCTTTGGAACGGGCAAATAGCTTCAATTTTTCTTTTTCTTGACTAACGGACTGACTCTTAATTATTTGGCAATTCTAAAGTGTCTGTAAATGATCTAATTGAAATAAATGTTTTGATTTTTTTTTGAATTGACAGTCGTTTAGTAAATATACGTTTGCCGGCTGATAGTCTCCATAGTGATCTGCTTCTTCTTCTAGCGATTGCAATCATTGCTAATTCTTCGTTGTTAAATTAAGACATCGTGTTTGAATACGGGTGACGGATGGCACGTCCCTGACGGGAACACTGCTACAGACAACTCGGAACACGAATAGCACTGACCCGGAAATGTGTGGATAGCGCCTTATTGTAATTAAGAATTAATTAGAATTGAAAATAATGTAGGTACTTTTTGCGTCACAACTAGCAACAGTGATAGGTGTGAGGTAGGTAAAGGTTATTAGAATTTTTGTTGTATTAGAATGTTTGTATATTTGACCGCGATTTTCTCAAAAACTACTGATCTGATTTGGATGGGGTTTTTGCTATTTAAATGCATATTTTGCAAGGAAGGTTTAAGTGTATAGTATATCAGCATCTGATGAAGAACTTCGGAGATGGGCATTGGAATTCCTCAATTACTAACAGCAAAAGATTGCTGCAATCGCATGCCTATGTAGTGCTTTTACAATTCCATAACATAACATCACGCGTCTAAGCTCTAGAGGAGAAAGCAGAGGTATATAGTATTGAGTTATTAAGGGTGATAGCACCAGACATATTGTAATTTAAATAAATTACAAATCGAGACACTGAAAAACGAGAAACAAAAAACCTTTTTAGCAAAAATAGAATTGACTTCAAAAACACTACAAATTGAAAAATACATCGTCGTAGAAGTCTTCTTTTGAAATGTGTTCTATTTTGCGAAAAAGATTTTTTTTTCATTCTTGATTCTATCTATGTTTTAATATAGTTTAAATGTATTCAATGATCATTGTATTCGGTTATATACATGCTATCAATATTTATCGTGGTTTTACAATATTTACAGAAGGACAAGGTTAATCAACTGGACGTCCTGCATTTCTAATGTAATTTTACCAAACGCATTAAATTATAATAATACTTGTGTCTACTGAATAGGCATTATAATGTTATTATAATTTAATGTATTGCCATTTGTACAACGTGCAAAGCGGCGGCAAAATCACGTCACGGCACATTTCACGACATGGTCTATAACGTACGCATACTTATTTTTAATCACTACATAGTATAAAACAAAGTCGCTTTTTCTGTCCCTATATCCCTATGTATGCTTAAATCTTTAAAACTACGCAACGGATTTTGACGCGGTTTTTTTTAATAGATAGGGTAATTAATGAGGAAGATTTATATGTATAATACATGCATATTATAGTAGAGAAAATCGAGAAATTTAAAGATTTGTAATATGATGTCGTAACAAACATATTTTTCTGCGCTTACATTGCAAACGCTGGCTAAACCTTACGAGATAGATCAAATTTATGTACTACGGAATTGTATATCTTAAAAATATGAATAAAAAAGTCCGCGACAGCATATCTTTTTCTCCTAAGGATAACCCACAGTAACCATTTTTATCTTTTACATATTACAAAAAAAATATGAGTTATTTACCAAGCTATTTTAAACGATACAGTATGCAATTAAATACATTAAATACGTTGTGCATTTCATGTAGATCAAAATTGCCCATTACGAATGTGATTTAAATGAATATTTTCGATGATATTACAGATTTAAAAATTGCGGGACATAGCGTTTGCGGCGGTACCGGCCGGCCGGGGTAGTACTGTAGTGTATTTAGTATCAGCATTGTACCCGTGCGATCGGTTTAGTGAGTTTCTGGACAACGCTTCTTAGTTTATCTTAACAGATCAATGTGCGCCTTTTATCTGTTATAATCATCGAGTTATATATGTTACAGTTAAGACCCGTTTTTAGATTGAACGCGTTTTCCCTAGTTAGAACTAGTTTTCACTAAATGCCTTTGTTGAAACTAGAATTAACTAGTGAAAACTAGAATTTACCACAAATATTTTTGATTTTCAGATAAATCTAGTTGTCACTCCGAGCTTTAGTTAAAATTAACACTAGAGAAACTAAAATGGGTTTGAAAACAAGAAATAGTTTTAAAATATTTATTAAAAAGATCTAGAACACAGTCATGTATACCTGGTAAAAATAATAATCTTACCTTAAACCTGCCACCCTCAACTATTGTTACCAGGAGAAACTGGATGCAATCTGGACTTTAGGGCACCCCGACTCGGACAGGTTAGGTTAGAAGGGACACCTATCCATGTTCCTATCTCAGCCGTTTGCGTACCGGGGGTGCATTAACCCTTTCGAACATCCCGCGCAGCCCCGGCAGCGACGTGCCTGAGCTGCTTATTCGCTTTGGTGACGCGCTTTCGTTAGGTTGACGATCTGTTTCAAAGTTTATATGTGTGTTGTGCTGTGTACGACCTTTATTATCAACTGCTGTTCACTATTTCTGATTAAAAACAAACTCATCATTTTCAATCTTAAAAAACCATGAACTCATTCCGTACTTTTAACTACTAATGGTATATTTGTTTCAGATATTCCAAGCTCACGGTGACTGTGATCCAGTTGTTCCATTCAAATGGGGACAGATGACAGCCTCATTCCTCAAAACGTTCATGAAAAATGTTGAGTTCTCAACTTACCAAGGATTGACACACAGTTCTTCAGAAGCAGAACTGAAAGATATGAGAGCATTTATAGAAAAAACCTTGGCTGCTTAAAAACGGAAAGCTTGTGAAAGTAAAGAAATTATTTTTGTTCTAATTCATTACTGTAGTTAATTAATATCTTGGAACACTGGATAAAAATCCCATCATTTTACCATCCTATTCCATTCCATTTAAAATTTGCTGCTTATTATACCTTTAAGTATAACATATTACAAGAAATAGGTACATTATTCTTAGTCACATAGGTACGTTATTCTTGTAAGGTTAGGAGGAACCCCAAATAAAGTTTTTCCGAAAACATTCTTGGACTATTATTAGAGTTTAGGCAAAAATATTTAGAACCTTCGAAAGAGTCCGCCTTTGAAATCATGTCTAATAGGTATGTTATTATAGCCAATAATCTATTCCGATTGGCCTATACTGGAAATCTTGATTAGGCCTAATACCTAATATTCTAACATGCGAAGAAACAACAACTGCGAATCAGACTTGTGTATAGTGTGTTTGTACTTTAGAAGGACATATAAACACCCACCTGTCTTGTTTTTTGAGACCGCTTAACTAATATTATTAGATAATTTGTTGGTTACTTAATAAGTAATAGGTATGTCTTATTACATATTTGTGTTATCATTTGTAATGACCATGTCGTCAGGTCGTTTTCACTTCATTGTATAGCTATTATTATTTTAAAATATAAGATGTAAAATATGAATAAATAATGTAAATGAATCATTAAAGTATCTACAAAATGAAATATTTTTGAGACTTATAAAATAACTTCGATTCATTCGTGATTCGTCAGCCGAACGGCGCAAAACGCGATTGAGAGCCAGTGTGAGCAAGTTGCTATTTGACTTCGATCTCCGATTCAGATCCTTGTGAGTGCCGCTTAGGGTCAATTTATACTAGCGCGGAGTCGAAGCGCATCGTAGCGTCTATCCAAACCTGAACATAACAAATTCAACCTTAACTCCACAGCGTAACGCACACATTACTTCTGAGATTTTAAAAAACCACGCGAATTCGCGCGTCTGCGCGTGAACAACGCTGATTGGTGCGCGCGCATTCGCGCGTATCCATGCGCCAACTAGAGAATCTACGCGTCATCAGTCGGAAATTGGCCTGCGTTGGTGTTGATCACGACGCATATTCTGGCGAATACGCGCGCATTCGTGCGGCTTCGCTTTAGTTGTAAAGAATCTGACGCTTCGATGCGCTTCGACTCTGCGCTAGTATAAATTGACCCTTACGCTCTCAGACAAGAGTCAGAATATAGACAATATTATCAGCAAAAATCACGGACCAGAGGCCTCCTTCTGTGTGGCCGATGTAAAAGAACCTATGTTCAACAGAAAGAGTTAAAGAGGTAAGGACTTTAAGCCCTTGGTGCAAGCTTAACGCCACACTGAACTTGCGGCTATTGCCAGCACCCAAACGAACGTAGATACTAGATATGTAATTATACCAGTCATCTTAGAATCTGAGAGATCGAACCAACGCGTTGTCATTTTGGGACAGTCTATTTTTATTAGCTCATTGTATGAATAAGCATTTTACAAATGCCTGACAAAAACTCCCGCAAAGCTCGCTATTATCCTTGCGGGGCTGCGGTACCTGCCGGGGCTGTGGGATGTTTGAATGTGTTATCGCGCCCCCGGAATATAAAGGGCTGAGGAAGGAACATGGATGGGTTTTAGTCAGTAAGAGTCCTGACACTTCCGCCCCACCTGAGGCGGGAGCAGTCATTTGTTGATTCCCCATCCGAAAAGAAGGCTCGCTAATATAGTTTTTGCAAAAAATCATTTTTTTGTCCTGATATCGTGGTGACCTAGTGGTTAAGGCACCTACATCGTCTACGAGTGTATTGGTTCGCAACCTGGCAAGTACCAATGTACTTTTCTAACGTCATACGTACTTTCTAAGTATATCTTAGACGTCACTGGCTAACGGTGAAGGAAACTGGAAAACATCGTGACCTTAAAAAAACAAACACAAGGACTAATAGACTGGTTTAAACCTTGCACTTGCCTGCGCAAGTGCCGAGGTGGAAAGTGGAGTCGTCAAACATGGTGCCTATGTTTGATATTCCTGATAATATTCCCGATGAATTTCTTAGTAGGTACCGTTGAACGAGGATGTAAAAGCCGGTAAACTTATTATACTGGAAATTTTGCAAACGCTGAGGCTTTTCATGCGAATGGGAAGAGAAGCATATATGTTCAAGCTCAGTCGTCCATAGCCTCATTAAAATAGGTGTTAATGTTTGTTGATGGCCGAATGCATACTAGTCCGACATGGTTATTTATGAATGTGGCTGACAGGTGAACTAACGCAAGCCACCATCTTGAAATGTAATTTTTGGTGATTCCGCAGGGATAATTCGCGATGCCTATGGTGTTGTAAATGTCGGCATCGCCTTCGGCACAGGCCTTCGGCCACGGTGTCTTAATAATCTGGGGGCCTACTCTAACTCACCGAAAATAAACTTTGGAACGACCGAGAATAGACGATAACTTTTGTGTGGTGCGGTAAGGTGCGATCTGATGCTCTGTACAAAAGGGATAAAATTCATAAGGAAAGGTTCCGAATTACAAGCGAATCTTCGTTTTCGTTGTGTTGAGTAGGCCCCCTGATGGGTCTCTGCTTGTGAGCCACCTACATAAAACATCCAAATGGGTGTTAAATATTTAATTTTATTGTTTATTCAATTCTTCACAATTAATTGTTATTATGATATACAAAGATTAATTAATAAATTGCTATTTAACATGTCATGTTTTACTTTGGAAATTAAAATTTCCATTAATTTGTATCATAAACATTGACAAGTATTTTGTTATGGATAAAATATTTTATATCTGCCGGAATTCAACCCCTGTTGTGAATCTGAAGTTGATAAATGACATCTGACAAATTATTGACATGACATTGGACGACATACCGACATACTGCGGTAGTAGCATTTTAATTTAATATTCTCTTTTTAGTTTGCTTCGGACTTCCTCTAATGTCCTGTGTGTTTCAATTTCAATAATTATCTAGTTGAACGAAGTATTTTATGATAATCTGACGAAGCCTGTACATTCAAGTATTACGAAATTCATGAGATAAAGTAATTTGTGTGTGATGATCGGTGTGCTTGCCATAGTATTCCTGCGTGGTCGGTGTGCTTACCATGCTTAGAACGTGATCTATCATTATTTTAAATTAAGTTAAAATGAGTAAAATCAATTCACGTACTGCTACTGCATCGAGGAAGAGACGAGCTCAAAATGAATCGGAAAGAAGTAAGTGTTAACGCAGTTATTTTTAAATAATACTGAAATGAATGTACTCTGAATCTGCCAAAAAAATGTTTTTATTAAATATACTGTCATCACAGTAACCTAGATTTCGTTTCAATCGAGTTCACTCATTTGGTCATGCACTTTTTTAAAACTATATCCTATAAATTTTCCTGGTTAATATAACCTTCAAATAGTTATTTTCTATTACAATAGTGAACTTTATTCTAAGTAAACATATATTACCAAGGCTTGGTTGGAGTGTATCCTTAGGGGCACTATGAAATAAGGACTTAAAAAATTTTTTGCCCCTAAGATGACCCACCGACCCAAGGCTTGATTTTATTAATATACCTTCTATATCCCAGAAAACTTTGAAAGTTAAGACAAAAATTTGGTTCTATTTAAAAATTAAGAAATCCTAAGACTCTGACTGTTCAACAATAACAAGTAACAAGTATTATAATGAATTTGATGGAGATAGTATGGTATAGCAAGGCTTGCTATATGTCCCGTTTATGCTGTCACTGTATTTAAGTTTTGCCGTATTGTTACCTGTTCCATTATTTTATCAATATATGGCCAGTGGGTCAATTATGGCAACCTTAAGGGCCAAGTTCACTGACTGATGGTTTTGTAATTGGCATGTTAAACTGCAATATTTTTTTTACCATGAAACAAGAATTTTCGTGTAACCCACTTCTTGTTTAAACTCAGGTTGGGAATAAAAGCTCAAATGATAGTGTTACCCTTTGGATTTTGAAGTTTGAATAAATAGTAAACAGCTGATTTAGTTGATCCAACTGTTATCTTGTTGGTGAACTTGGGCCTACGTATAGCTGATAAGTGGTTGTGACATGGTAATAAGTGGCTGACTGCCAATTTTACATTAAACATGGGTACCAAGTTTTTAATTACATTTTTACTTTACAGCTGTTCAATTATCAGCAGAAAATGAACAAAACATGAAAACCTCAGATAAGACATTAAAAAAGAGAAAGAAACAAGTACCAAATTTTCGTTTGAAAGCCAATGGTGAGAATGCTTCTCTGTCCAATGGAAGCAGTGAAAGAGTTCCATTAACACTTACAGATATTCAATATTTGTTATTACACTCACTGCTGGGAAACCTTAACCTAACTGATTCACCACGATGGTATGTTTTAGACAAATGTGAAGGAATTAAAAAAACAGCATGTTTGATTTTAGACGGTGTGTCTATAGAGCACTGGGAAAAATACTGTGATGAATGTAAAAATACAAAAAATATATTCAATGATTTTGTTGAAATTTTAACTCCTTCTATTTATGGAGGTTCACTAGTTCAAGAACTTGCCCTAGTGCCATTATCAGAGTCTGAAAAAGACACCATTATCCAAAAATATGGGAGTATGAATTTAGCTCTCGAAGCAAGAAAAGATTTGATGATAATGATGAAGGCTGTTTTTCCTATTGGTAATGAAATCTCCACCAACATTATGACAACTGAAGATAAATTTCCTAGAACTCAACTGGTGTTATCAGCCTGGCAGTTGATAGAGGAAAATTATCCAGTCCCTTTGAAGGGAAAATTAAGTGATGCATATGCAGACTATGTACTCACCAAGGATGAATATGCACCAGTTACTGCAACATCACCATTGTTTGGCATAGACTGTGAAATGTGTTTAACCAATGCAGGCTCAGAATTGACCAGGATTTCAGTGGTCAATGAAAAGCATGAAGTAGTGTATGAGTCATTAGTGAAGCCATACAACAATATAACAGATTATTTAACCAGGTTTTCAGGTATTACAAAGTCTTTACTAAACAATGTTTCTAAGCGTCTTCAAGATGTCCAGAATGATCTAAGAAAAATATTACCTCCTGATGCTATTTTAGTTGGCCAGTCCTTAAACACAGATATGCATGCTTTAAAAATGATGCATCCTTACATTATAGATACAAGCTTATTGTATAATTTTACTGGTGAAAGAACTCGTAAACCTAAACTCAAAACTTTGGCAAGAGAATTTTTACATGAAAACATTCAAATGGGTAAGGATGGTCACTGCTCCACTGAAGATTCTTTAGCAGCATTAAAACTAGTACAGTTGAAACTAAGCAAAAGCTTAGAATTTGGAGATGCTGTACACACCAATAGAGAAAAGTTTAAAGAGAATATTATTAAAATGGTAAAAACACCACAATATGCTTTATCCATATTCAATCACATGCTGGAACAGAAGAAATCATCTGTTATAATAGGCTGTGATGATATAACTGGTGACTATCACACATATTTAACACAAGCAAAGGAAAGCATGTCTGCTCATCTAAAAAAGGGAAATCCTAAGAAGATAAAGTTAGTAACCGTTGACAGTGTGGAAGAAGTAATTTCATCATTCACTGAATCTATAACTGATTATAACTTGACTATGGCTCATTTGAAACTTGATATTGGTGCTGATGAGAATGGACAACTCGTTAATAAAATTGATATGTGGATTAAGACCATTTGGGACAGTCTTGTGTCATCTTCTTTGTTTGTTATTGTGTTTGGTGGGACCACAGTGAGCAATGGATTGGCATTAATGAAAGTCAAGAACACTTAAGTATCGATGTTGATTGTTAATAGCTATTAAGTTTAAAATATAAAAAAGATTGAGAAAACCAGTTTTATATTGTTGGCGCACACACATCTGTAACATAGAGGAGCTCGTGGCTAAGTAACAGCCGCACGGTTCGACCGATCAAAGGTTAAGCTGCGCTTGGCCGGTCAGTCCGTGGATGGGTGACCATCTATGTCATAGCGAGACTCCTCCGTGCCTCGGAAAGCACGTTAAGCTGTTGGTCCCGGTTGTCATTTGTACATCTTTGACAGTCGTTATGGGTAGTCAGAAGCCAGAAAGTCTGACAACCAGTCTTACCAAGGGGTACGGTGTTACCCGGTAACTGGGTTGTGGAGGTCAGATAGGCAGTCGCTCCATGTAAAACACTGGTACTCAGCTGCATCCGGTTTAGACTGGAAGCCGACCCCAAACATAGCTGGGAAAAGGCTAGGCAGATGATGACACATCTGTAACATAGTAGGTATAGGAGAATTAGGGACTCGTAGCTAAGTAACAGCCGCGCGGATCGAGATGTTAGCATGGTTAAGCTGCGCTAGCCCCGGTCAGTCCATGGATTACTAGTCTGTCTCTCTGATATGGGTGTCGTTTTCGAGGGTGTTAGGTTAGTTAGGGGTGCTCATTACGAGTATGCAATTATTTTACCTATCCAAGATGGCGTATTTAACTTTTTGAATAAAATCGATATGGGTACCGTTTTCGAGGGTTGTAGGGATGCGGTTTAGGAATAAGACATATTTTTTCTCCTGATACATACGTACCTATATTTTTATTAATCACAATGTTTGCCAAATTGCCTGCTTCCTATAGGTATAATAAGACGCACACGCGAGCAAAGGGTCGGGCACAGCTACTCTTAAATAAAAGGGATCTTAACACCATAATAATTATGTAACACGATTGTTGAATAATTGCGATATAGTAAGTAGAGAGTAGAGTAAAGGTTTATTAGACTTAATAATAGCATCCAATAGTAAGAATTGCGAATGAAAAACCGGCCAAGTGCGTGTCGAGCCACGCGCAGTAGGGTTCCGTAGTAGGTCTTAGATAGTCGACTATAACTCTGTAACCGGTTAAGCCTGCTTAGCCGTGATAGTTTTCCTTGTAAGTTCATTACATGTGCTACGTCTGTGAATTTTTTCACATTTCTAGGTACAGCCATTCAAAAGTTAGAGGGGGGGGATGCTCGTATCGAACAAAAATTTTCACTTAAAATCTAGATATTTCGCAAATGGCTCGCTTAACCGAAAATGGTCTTCACACACCCATAATATTATTAAAAGACCTATCTAACGATACCCCACACGAAGGGGTACGCGAGAAAAAAAATATTCATCCTCACTTTACGTGTTTGGGAGCTACCCTAAAACAAAATATTTTTCAAAATTTTATTTTACCTCTTTCTCGGCGTGATCAATACACATATCCATACCAAATTTCAGCCTGCTAGTAACAAGAACCTCTAAGCTATGCCGCGGACAGACAGACAAACATACAGACGGACATGGCGAAACTATAAGGGTACCTTGTCGGACTACGGAACCCTAAAAATGAAACCAAAAAAGCATAATATGGTCACTACGTTGCCATTATTCTACATTTATTCGAACTTTAGTGGAATAATGATCCCTTACTCGACACAGCTGGGAAGTGATTCGCGGTCAAAATCAAACCCTGAAACCTATGTTTTTACGTAAGTACCTATACTTCATTTACAATAAGATTAGAAATATATCCAAACTCTTTTTGCAGCTTGTTCAACCGATTTTGAGTTCTATTCCGTACCGGTAAGGATGGTGTTGAAAGCAAAATAATGTTTGCAATCCTTACCAATATTATAAATGCGAAAGTAACTCCGTCTGTCTGTTACGCTTTCACGCCAAAACTACTGGACCGATATAAATGAAATTTGGTACAGAGATATAATAGACCCTGAGGAACAACATAGGCTACTTTTTACCCGGGTGCGCTAAGTAGTTCCCTCGGGATGCGGGTGAAACCGCGGGAAACAGCTAGTACCAAATATATTCTGCATCTGTTTTTTGTTATGTCATTTTAGCAATAGAGCTTAAAATCGTTTGAACGAACGGCAAATGGGGCGCGTTTAAATTTCTAATCTTATTGTAAATGGAGTATACCTAGGTAATAAAATAAAATTGTTTGTGTAGAGTATAATAAATCAATAGACAAAAAAAAATATTTATTTAGAAAGCGCATAAATTTGCCCTGTAATAGGATCTACTGTAAGAGACGGTGGTAGTTCAGCAGCTATGTCAGCGAGAGCTTCCCATCGTGTTGCGCGACTACTTTCCGATTGACTCGGGCTTACGGCTTCCTCCGGATGGTCGTCCCTAATAAGAAAAATATGCATTTAAAATAAAATAATCCGTTATTGAATAAAACATGGTGAAGGTTGCACTACTTTAGTCTTCCTATAGCTTTCCTAAAACTAACCGTTTAGGTTCAGTAATTTTTGTTTATTACAAATGACTCTGGTACTTTCGGGAAGGGACATTATGGGGAAGGGACATTTCGGGAAAGGGACTATTTGAAACCAAGGGACATTTTGGGAAAGGGACATTCTGAGTCTAAACGAACTAACATATGAGGATAAAACACGATCTTAGCCAATCCACGTCAGTAATAAAGCTTATTAAATTTATTAAAGCACGGCGAACGAATTAGAAAGAAACTGCAATTAATGGAAATGCATAGAATGGATTTGAATAAAGTTTTTTTTGTATTTCTCAACTTCCTTTATCTGAAGTTTTGAGATCAGAATGGGCACTTTATAAATTTACCTATGCCTCAAGGAACAGTTCCTAGCTATAATTATTTAGTTTGCTACGTTTGCCGATGGCGATGTACATACTTGAGAGGAGCTCGTGGTTAATTAAATGCCGCATGAGTTGATCTTAAGCTCAAATATATAGTACATGTTTACTAATGGTTAAGCTACGCTTGGTGCGGTCGATCCGTGGATGGGTGACCATCTATATCATACCGAGACTAGCACGGTAAGCTGTTGGTCCCGGCTGTTATTTGTAGATCTTTAACAGTCGCTATGGGTAGTCAGAATCCCGAAAGTCTGATAAGCAGCCAAGGGTTATCGTGTTAACCTGTAACTGGTTTGTAATTAGATAGGCAATCGCTCCATGTATAAACACTATAGTCTGTACCAATTGATTTTACGAAAAATATAACAAAGTCGTAACCTATTTTGTTCTACTTCTGCCACAGAAATGAACAAAATGGCGTAAGGATGGCGCATTTATGTCAATTTCATGCTCTTAACATCATGGGAAAATTAGAACAAAATAGGTTATGATTTTGTTTTAATTTTTCGTCAAATCCATTGGTACAGACTTTAGTATCGTCTCAGCTGCATCTGGTTTCACTGGAAGCCGAACGTAGTTGCGAAAGGGCTAGACAGATGATGATGATTACCGATGTACCTACCTGCGTAGTTATCAAACGTCACAACTACGAAAAGTTCCGTCGCTCGTCAAATTAAAAAAAAAGCCCTTTTAAATCAATGCCTTTTGTGCTAGCATGGTGGCATACTACCACAATACTAATATTTTCTTATTTCATGTTATCGGTTAATATTTTTTTACTGCCTTGGTTTAGTATTCGCGTTGCAACTCCTGTGAACGGGGTACCGGGTTCGATTCCGGGTAAATTAAAAAAAAATCACAAAGCAACTCGAGGTCAGGAAGATGGCGATGTTACACCGTCAGGCAGATTTGAGAAAACCCTGACTAGGGCTTGTTAGGTTGGTAAAACCTGCAGGCCACACGGTAAAAAGACGAAATAATTTTCACTGCTGGGCGACGGTACATATCATTAATAATTTTGAAGTGGGCGAATAAATTTTTTTAAATTGGCGACTTAAAAATACAAAATTGTATTTTCGATCATTATTATAATATGTATATTATTAATTCTTGAGCGATATTGTTCTCTAACCTAACCGTTAGCCGACGTATCAAATCACATAAGCTGCCGCAAGATACTATAAGTCAAGCATAATCTCACTCAATCTCACGGGAAGAGGGTGGTCTCGGTAAATATCACGTAATTTTTTTACCGCAAGAAAAAGTGTAAAATTGAAAGAAAACTGAGTTATTTTAAGTTTAACATGTTTCTCCACTCAAACATAGCTAAATCATGTATAATACTTAATATTCACTGCGGTTTAACTATGCACTGATAGAAGAATTTAGTAGCTACGTAACTATTAATAATTATTTTTTTAGAAACACTTTATTCATTTATAAAATATCTATTTATAAAATATCAAATATTTCTTAACATTTAATATATTTATTTATTTAATATATTCGTTACCTATTAAAATATTTGAATATTTGTCGGATTGCTTTTTTTTCATATACGGTGCGTATGTGAAGATTATTTATAAAAAATGTGCCACCACAACCTATTGTAATAAATGTACGATGCACTAATAATTTTCACTGGTAAAAATCTTTATAACTTTAACTTTTCTTAAATAAAAAAATATAGTTTTTTTATATAAATCTAAAGTCTAATCTAATCGAAGAACACATTGACTCATTTACATTGCAAATACACATTTTACAAAATCTTACGTGAGAAAATGGACGCCCCCCCAACCTAACCACTCAATATTTTTTTCGCCTGTTTTAGTTTTTTTCGGTCAGGTACTTACTTCAATGTTTTTATGCTTGCTAGATTAATCAATTACCTATTTTATGCAGCTAATTTAACCTATTTTTAATCTATCTTACTGCTATAAATATAAATACAAATGACAGTTCGTACCTATATTTGACTTCTATTCCTAAACCATTCAACCGATTGTGATGAAACTTTGGTAGGTTTCTCCTGTGTACTTCCGCGAAGTTCCCCGGCTCAAAAAACGTGACATTGCAACGCATGCCGGTTGCAGCTAGTAATACCTTATCGCCAGCGTCGCCAGCTAAGTTACTTTTGAGTAAAAATAATATAACCCCGCCGCCGGCACCGCTCGGTTTATAGATACCTATGTGTCCCGTAATGGGATACGTTCGTTGACAGTCACCAATAAAATTTTTATTCGCCCGATTAATAATTTCCCTTATTAATAGTTTATTTTATTACACTTACTTTTGGTTATTCAGTTCTGCTTGAGAATTGTCTTCATTGTTCTGTATATTATGGCTATCTATTAAACTACGAGTATTGCTATCTTTAATTTCTTTTGGCGATTCTTCTACTGTTGTTTTTACAACAGGTTGTATTTCGTTTAAATTTTCTAAAGAATGTAATTCTACAACTTTATCAACTACTTGTTCTAATTTAGGTGGATTTTCTTCCTCATGTAGCAAATCACTTGTTTCGATTTTATTCATAATTTGACCAGAAAGTCTGTCTTCTTGGGTATCTGAAATAATAAACAAGATTTTTTAAGCGGATGAACCTATAGCATAATAGTACCTTTAGATTAATTTAAAAAGTAATGGTTATGTACTTTTAGGCACTGAAACAGGACAGGCCTTAGGAATGTTCGAAGGGATCTCTACTTAAAAAAATAATATATATATTTAGCTGTTACTTGCAGAAAATTTAGCTTTCCAATGGGGAAAGAGTTTTTTAAATCGGTTCAGGTTAGTTTCTGAGTTTATTCGTACCAAAGTGTTTTAAATAAATTCGTAAAAAAAACAAATCTCCCTTTATATTTAGCATGTGTTATAAATTCTAATAATGAGTTAACTCCTTTGTTCTGCCGCAAAATACATATTCCTAAACGGGCGTACCGGTACGCAAGCTCAGCCGAAACGTACTACCACAGGCATCGCGGCCGGGTGGTACTCCACTACACTTCATATTATTTATTATATCTATGCTTCATACCATACCACACCCCATCGTTGCTCCGTCTAGACGCAGAGTCGACTCACTATTAGAATTAATAACACATAATATGATTTTAGGTTCTAGATATAAATAAGAAATAAAAAATACCGGCCAAGTGCGTACCGGTCCACGCGCTGTGTAAGGGTTCCGGTGTACATTTTAGTTGGTCGACTATAAATCTGTTACCGGTAAAGCCTTGAATGAACCTATGTATATCTCTACCCGTCTTTAGATACAGAATTATGTTACTCCCATAACTGAGGTGAATCTAATGACACCTCATAAGTTGAACTCCCTTAAACGGTTTAGGCTGCAGAGGGTGCCAAAGAATAAGATAAATAGGTACATATTACAGTATAATAAATATAGTACCTATAGACATATGCTCTTAAAACATTACCCTCCTTCGGCAGTCGGATAAAAAATATTTTGTTTTCATAAAATAAAGAGATTAAAGATCAAGTTTAATAAAATTCATAACCCGAGTACCTACTACTAAATATTCCTGCCGTTCCCACATTCGCGCATCGTCCTTTGGGGAAGTAGTAACTATAAATGTAAATATGGTGGCCTGCAACCACGTTTACTAGTACTCGGGTTTCAGATTTTATAAAAGTTATTCGTATTATCATGAAAAGTCGGCAAGGTCATTGACGACTGCTTTCAGACTTGATATGTACCTAACTAACATAAAAGTAAAAGGTTTTGTCGCTCTATTAATATTAACTTATACATGCACACCTTATCTCACGATACTGCACTATAAACTCAACACTCTTTTAACTTGCGAGCGAATGGTTAATTTATTACCTGCACTAACAATATCTATCTGGACTAATTAAAAGTAATGTATTTTCTGATTCGCGATGCATTTTTTATCAAAATAATTAAAAATCTGCGCAGGTTTTGTGAATTTATTGCAATTTTTTAGGACCTATATCTAATTAAGTACATTGATTTTGCCCTGTTGCTACATGATACCTGCGAGACTATTATTAGATATTAAATTAAATTAATTGTTTATTCAATAATTAATTAACAAATACCCAGCTGCCATAGAGTAGAAAATTGGTGCCATAATATTGTATTTGCGAAATATTTAGCTTTAAAGTGCAAATTTTATATTACAGTCAAGTCCCCTCTCCCCGTCCCAGCTAAAAGGTTGTCTCTGGATGTGTAAAAACAGGAATAACAGTCGCCTAAATAACAAAGTTAAAAGGAAAACTATCATAGATAAACTTTATACGTAAAAGAGTTATAATACAGATACAGTCTGCTTACTGAAATGTATTACGGTACCATGTTACACTGCGAATGGCTCGGCATACTGTTGCTATCCATTATGGGACAGTGGGACAATACCTTTTTCATTTTTAAAACTAGGAGTAGATCTGTTTCTAACTACATGTATATTGTGATCTGCTATTGTATCACTCGAAGGAAGCACGGTCATTCCGTTTGTATCACTTCCCGCTCTATAAATTATTTCTTCGACATTTGATTGGTCATCGCTCATGTCCTCTTCAAATTGGATGCTTTTCTCTGAAACATAGGTAAGGCGTCAATTCAATTCAAATACCACAAAAAATATATGACTCAACCTAAAACATAACGACTGACACCCCACTTGACCCCACCGAACAACTATTTAACCATTAGGGTAAGTAGATACTAAAAGTGAAAACAACCGACTTCCAAAACACAAGTAAGTCGAAAAATATCGATGTATTGATCCACAAAGGTTTCAATAGTAACAATTTCTTTTTCTGTATTTTCAAAGCCAGTAGAAAGAGTTTTTATATCATTGTTTCCTTTTTTGTGTCTCGAAAATCTGCAATCTGCAAATATCCGGGCCAGACATAATATATGTATAAAACCCCCGAAAAAACGAATATTTAACAACATAAAAAAAGTTGACAAAACATATCTGGGAACTACTGCTGGAAATACTGCTTTTTAATAAAAAAAACCGCACCCAAATCGGTTCACCGGTTTAAGAACTACGGTGCCACAGACAGACACAATCTCACACACATAGCGCTCACACTTATAACACTCCTGTTTTTGAGTCGTCTCGGAGGGTTACTAACTACGGAAACAATTTAAATAAAACTTGCACTATTTGATAAGTTAAAATAAAATGTAAGACAAAGGAAAGAATGGTCACAAAATCACAATCCGTAATAAGGTACGCATTTCTTCGAAAATTCGTGGACAAACATACATACATAAACTCACAGAACATCGCTATACTTATTGTATCATTATAAATCCAAAAGTAAGCCTGTATGTCTGTCTTTCACGCTTTTACAGGGAAATGGCTGAACCGATTGAGAGGAATTTTGTATAGAGATAAAACCGTTTCGCGTATACCGAAATACATAAATTAATATAAAAATTAGAGTTAATGTTAAAGTAAGTAAAACTTAAAGTTATTTTTATTTTGTGCAACCGGCTACAAGTTGCACCAACAAAAATTTGTTTGGTACTTCTACTTTATATTTATTAGCCTTATAATAAAAAAATAATTAAACGCTGTCTGCAACCGACTGTGCGATGTATTGTCCACAAGCGTTTTAGCAGAAAGTATTTTTTTTTATCTACCCATAAACCGTTATCACTACATAGTATAAAACAAAGTCGCTTCCCGCTGTCTGTCCCTATGTATGCTTAGATCTTTAAAACTACGCAGCGGATTTTGATGCGTTTTTTTTAATAGAGTGATTCAAGAGGAAGGTTTTAGTATATAATTTGTCAAGTTTTTTGTTCCATTAGCTAAAATATCGCGACGAAGAAGCCGCTGGCGGAAAGCTATATTTACAAAAACCTCTGAAGTACGTTTTAACAAACAATCATATCATATCAAAATCAATTAATAATTTGCGTTAACAAACATACAGACGAATTGTGAACCACATTTTATTTAAATCAGCTCAGCTGTGTTATCGTGAAATTGTAACAAACTGAAATTCGAATTATTAGATAGGTCGTGTATTTCATCCAAATCCATTTAGTAGATTTTGTGTAAGAGAGTAACAAAGTCAAAGTCAAAGTCAAAAGGTTTTTATTTCATATAGACCAATTTACAGGTACTTATAAAACGTCAACAATAGATGCTAGGTGCACGGTTCCAAAAAGTGGGTCCTATGGAGAAGAACCGGCAAGAAACTCCATGGATACTCTTTTTAAAATAGATGTTTAGGTTACAAAAGGCAGAGTAATGTGAGGATCATGTAGGTCAATGTATTTGTATTAAAAGTAAAAAAATAATAAAAAGAATAGGTACTAAAACAGCAAAAGTAAGAGAGAGTCCAATCTGATTGCCATGGCAGTTTGAAGCTGACCAGTCCCGACTGACGGCACCCGTTCACGAGCATGACGAGCGCATCAGCCTCACTTAGCTCAACCATATTGAAGGGAACTTAACGACCCGATACACATCGCCACCATCAGCAGAACACTTGAGTGAGCATGACAGACTTCTGTTGCCAGACAACAGACCAGTACAAAGTTATTATACATTAATGGTTACATGATACCCACATTTTACAATGAGCAAATGAGAGATAAAAAAAAAATATATATAGAGGTATATAATTGTATATATGAATGAGCATTGTAGATATCAAAGTACAAAAGTACTTAGTATATGTCAAAATATTACATAAAAATTATAAATTGATAACTGTGGCAAAAACGTCACAGTTAAGTCGTAGATATAAAAAAAAATATACACAAGTAAATATTATTATTTATAACCTTGAGATAATAAAGTGCCAGGGGTTCGCAAAGCACAGAGTGAAGTTGTATGCGGTGTATGCCAGGCGTCTTTGTCCTCAATGTACTGATTTATGTTATAATACGCCTTCGATATTAGGGTGCGTTTTACAATCGCTTTGAACTTAAGTGTCCGGGAGGTCGATAATGCTAGATGGGATTTTGTTGTAGAACCTAACACTATTCCCCATAAAAGACTTGCTTGTTTTTCTAAGTCGAAAAGCAGGTACCACGAGCTTGTGTTTATTTCGTGTATTCATGCTATGGATGTCACTTTTTTTATCATAATGAGTCAGGTTTTTGCGAACATGCATAATGTTGATAAATATGTATAAGGAGGGTAATGTGAGTATATTTATCTCCTTAAATAATTCGCGGAGGGACTCTCTTGAGCGTAAATTATATATTGCTCGTACAGCTCTTTTCTGTAATATAAAGATAGTCTCGACATCAGCAGCCGATCCCCACAGAAGAATGCCGTAAGACATGATACTGTGAAAATAGGCAAAATACACTAATCTAGCTGTAGCAACATCGGTCAACTGTCTGATTCTCTTAACGGCAAAGGCAGCAGAACTAAGCTTGCTTGCGAGTGCCTCTATATGAGGACCCCATTTCAGCCCAGAGTCTACTGTGATACCTAAGAAAACAGTTGAGGGAACCAGACTTGACGCTTTACCGTCAACTATTACATTGGAAGGTGTATATGGGACGTTAGGCAAACAAAATTTGATACATTTTGTTTTCTCTGCATTCAAAAGGAGATTATTAGCAGAAAACCAGTCAGATATAACGTTAAGCGTTTTATTGGGTTCTACAAGATCCCTATCTTTTCTATTAACTTTAAATATTAGTGACGTGTCGTCGGCAAATAAAACTATATTTGACATTGTGTGCTTCACAGCAAACGGGAGGTCATTTATATATATCAGGAAAAGGAAGGGTCCCAGAATTGAACCCTGCGGCACTCCCATTTTAACCACTGAGCCGCAAGAAGTGGCTTTATTAATTGTAACTTTTTGTCCCCGGTTTGACAAATATGAATTTACAAGATCAATAGATCTACCTCGAAATCCGTAATATTTTAATTTCAGAAGAAGTGTGCGGTGATCTACGCAGTCAAATGCTTTGGAAAGATCGCAAAATACCCCCAGAGCATCTCGCGTCTCTTCCCAGGCTCCCATTATGGTTTTAACTAGGGTGGAGCCAGCATCTTCTGTAGATTTGCCCCTTGTAAATCCAAACTGATTTGGGTGTAAAATCTTATTTAAGTTACAGTATGCTAACATTTGAGTTAATATTATTTTTTCGAATATTTTGCTTAAAGTTGGAAGCACAGATATTGGTCTATAATTAGATGGATTTTTCTGGCAACCCGCTTTGAAGATAGGCACCACTTTACTGTTTTTCATCAGATCGGGAAAGACACCGTCCGTCACACAGGAATTAAAGATTGACGCCAAAATTGGGGCAATGTTAACAATAATTGACTCGACAGCCTTCATGGACAATCCCCATAAATCTTCAGTTCTTTTCACCGCTATTGTTTTAAAAGCTTTAGTTATATCTTCATCAGAAACGAAGCTAAATTCAAAATTAGGCCGGTCAGGCAAACCAACATTCCCTTTCAGGAGTTTCTCAGCAGTCGTAGGAGACGATTTTAGATTTTTTGTTGTCTCTAAGGGAATATTTGTAAAAAATCGTTCGAAAAAATTCGCAACTGCGGACTCATCTGACACCACTTGTCCGTCTATTTCAAGAACAATGGAGTTGTCTGAATACCTACTCCTACCAGTTTGCGAGTTAATAATTTTCCAGGTCGTTTTTACTTTATTATCAGATTTTTTTATTTGATTACTAATATAACCTGCTTTGGCTTGCATACAAACTTTTTTAAATATTTTTGAATAACTTCTGACGTAATTGTGGAAATCATTATTAGATGAGTAGGACCTTTTGTCATATAGTTCGTATAAAACATCTCTACTACGTCTTATGCCTGAGGTAGCCCAGACACTAAAAGAAATTTTAGGTTTTAAAATAATATTTTTTACTTTGCAAGCTTTTTCAAATTCTTTGCTTATTGCATGCAACAGGGTGCAATACATTACGTTAGGATCATTTGACTGAGGTTTCAATGTCAACAACTCAGATTCTAATTGCAAATTAAATCTATTTAAATTACTTTTTGACAGAATCCTACACTGTATTATTTTTTTCCTGTCCGGGACATCGTGTTTAAGTTTTACAATCTGACATTTGTGATCGGAACGTACGCCACTAACAATGCTCTTTTCGAGTGTTTTAAAGTTTATAAATATATTATCTATGCATGTGGCAGAGGTCGGCGTTATCCTAGTAGGTTCAGAAAACAAGTGAATTAGATTAAATGATCTAAATAGAGAAAGTAGATTCTTTTTGTCTTGGCTATCTCCTAAAATATCGATATTAAAATCGCCACATACTAATATTTTTTTGTTTATTTTAATCCTACAAAGTGCATCCTCCATAATAGAAATAAATTGTACTGTACTAGAGGAAGGTGGCCTATAGGCACACAAAACTACATACTGATCTATCTCCGCACATGCGAACTCACATACTCGTTCAACAGAGAGGTCGCGAATATCAGTTCGGTCTTTACACTTTAAGTGATTTTTAACCATGATGAGTGAACCCCCACCTTCTGCTGATACTCTCTGGAACGAACTGGCTACTTTTAAGTTATCTATGTTAAACGACATTTTATCTGGCTTTAGCCATGTTTCTGTCAGGCATAATATGTCTATATTATATTTATCAATAAATAATTCGATATCTAAAATTTTGCCAGAGAAGCGATTTATATTTTGATGTGAAAGTATTAAGCCTTTTATAGGCTCCTCTGTTGTCGGAATAGTCAGTTTAAATTACAGTTATCATATGTATATGTACTAGAATTATTTATTACAGCAGTGGGCGCAAAAGAAATCTTCGTCATACTACTTATGACCAGTGTTGCCAGTACCTGCGTCGACTTTCGGACGATTCACTACCTGAAATGGGACGATTTTTGGACAAAAAGGACGGCTGGAGAAATATTAATTTGTTACGAATTTACGATTGAATGATACTAAAGTATTGGTGTTGAGGCGGTTTCCGCTTTCCATCTTGATCTTTTTCGGTTTACTGTAGTCTTTTCACGCTTGCATTTGCAAATAGTAAAACAAACGGCACACGGTGGGCTGAAAATCGGCTTTCATAGACTTAGGGATTTCAATTTGCAAGTGCTGGATTTTTTGCTGGATATCGCTTCTATTAGTTTTTCTACACTAATATTATAAAGAGGAAAACTTTGTTTGTTTGTAATGAATAGGCTCAAAAACTACTGGACCGATTTTAAAAATTCTTTCACCATTCGAAAGCTACATTATCCACGAGTAACATAGGCTAATCTATACAAATATTATAAAGAGGAAAGGTTTGATTTTTTGTTTGTTTGTTTGTTTGTATGAATTGAATAGGCTCCGAAACTACTTGGCAGATTTGAAAAATTCTTTCACTGTTGGAAAGCTACATCATTTCTGAGTGACATAGGCTATATTTCATTTTCAAAAAAAATAGGCATCCTTACTAAAATTACGATAACGTAATCCAAGGTGTGAAAAAAATATCAAAAAACTACCTTACATCGCGTGCGCTGCGAAAACTATTGATGATAGAACAAAATGATATACTAAATTTTTTTAGAACACACCATTATCTACAAAAAATCAGCGGCAGCATATCTCTAACTATTACAGTCATGTCACAATAAGCGTTTTTTTATTGAAAAAAAGAAATTAAAATACCACCGCTACAAAAAGCTCTTTATTTGTACCTTGGTATTAACCCTTATCAAAATAAATGATGTATTATTTAAGACTGCTTCAATATCTTTATATTACTTTTTGAATTATTCGATTCTGACAATCCATTCAAAAGATATCACGAGTTAAAAAAAAATTAAAAAATAAACTGTATTCGGCTAGCTATGCGTTGTAGGCGTCACTCGGGCAGGGGTACGGGAGGGGGGTTAAGATCACGAAATAAACTTGCCGCGCGGCTTACTCGCGCGGTCGGCTCCCTACGTGATGGACGTGTGCGGAATTTACGCTTGATAATAATTCGTTTAGTAAGTAACTAAACCGATTTAAAAAGTTCTTTTCAGAACTAAACCCATTTATATAAAATATTGTTCACTTAGTTATTAACCTAATAAATTACTTGAATATTTTTCATATATTATAAATGCGAAATTTAAACTGTTCGGCTTTCCTTAACGCATTTGTTACTAAATACGAGGTTCAGTTGTGAACACGACTACTGATGATGATTTTAACTGTCTGTCTTTTAAGCTTTCACGGTAAAATAGCTGAAACGATTTAAATAAAATTGGTATCAACGGTTTTCACCCGCATTCCAAAGGAACAATTTCGGTTTAAAGAATCTTAATCTTTATCTTTACTAATATTATAAAGAGGAAAGATTTGTTTGTTTGTTGGGTTTTAACTCACTAAACAACTGGACCGATTTTAGAAATTCTTTCACCTTTAGAAAGCTACATCTTTACGAAGTGTCATAGGCTATATTTATTTCCAGAAATAATTAGGGATCCCTACTAAAACTTGATTAATGTAACCCAAGGTGTACAAAAATTATCCACGCGGGCGAAGCCGCGGGTGGAATGCTAGTTTTGATATATTTTGGAAATAAATAGGGTTCCGTAAGATATTTGGGTTTTTCGGACACAAGGTGTAAGAAATCAACCAGAAAAGTTAGTTTTTTTGCGTACGCTACTAATCTCAGGAACTACTGATCCGATTTGAAAATTCTTTCAGTGTTAGATAGCCCATTTATTGAAGAAGGCTATAGGCTATATTTCATCACGCTAAAACCAATAGGAGCGGAGCACCACTATTCCACGCGGACGAAGTCGCGGGCAGAAGCTAGTAGAATATAAAAAAATGACAACTGAGTTAATTCTGCCCAAAGACGACGGAATTATAATTTTTTACGAAAAAAATGTATGAAGCCAATATGAAAAATCTAATTATCTCTTACACGGCAAGGAAAACCGTAATATCCTTACAGGTGGTTTTAGTACTAATTATTTATGGTTTTTTGGCATACTCTGTTTTATGATTATCGCTGCCGATTTTTTTTTTAATCCTCGAAGTTGAGGAAAAACTCGTAACATAAAATAGCATCACTCTTATATCCCCGAAGGAGTAGGCAGAGGTTTATAGTACACCCATACTTAAACACTTTTACAACTTTAGGAACACAAAATGAGTGTACTTTTCGTACAACCAAAATACCAAAAAGGGAAAACAGCAATATTTTTTTTGAGTTCCCCAATAAAACTGCAGCTATTACCGGGCTGGATGTTGGTGGTTTTGCTAAGCAGAGATAGTCCTAATTTAATTAATTAAACTAAGGCCTCCAGCCAAGGCTTACAACTACATTTAAAACTAAGTGACAGCGCGCAAAGGGCTCCCCCTAGTGGGAAACGAACCTCGGCTTAGGACGTCACTGGGGAGGACAACTAGGGACTAGCTAGATAGATAATATCAATAATGCCACATATTCAGATGTATGTTTATATAGCTAAAACTGTCATCTCAAGATTGCGACTGCAGTGCCTAAACGGACCATTTGGAAACTAAGCAAAAAGTGAAAACTAAAACACATCTGTAGTGTTGGTAATCTGTGGTTGCATTCACATACCGTGCGGTTCATGTTTACAAGTTGTACGCATTTTTGTAATTTTTAAAACAGCGTTTTGTTATTTTTGTAATAAGAAAGTAAATTAGTTAATGTAGTTGGCTTTTTGAAAAGGGACGAAAAAAGGACGGAATATATGAACGGACATCGAAGGGACGTAAATATGTCTAAACGGACAAAAATCGTCCCTTTTGGGACGATCTGGCATCTCTGCTTATGACAGAGTTCAAAGTATATGCTAACAAAGTAGCTAAATGTCGTTTACATGGTATAGGCAAGTATACAGAATGCCTAGTCATTTTTAATTTTCCAACAAAACTGTTGATGTCAAAAAATATGAACTTATCACTATAGTGACTAACTAAAAATTGCATGTGATTATTTAACACATGTATATAATCATTTTCCCTATCTGAGAGATGTTCTAAGTAAGGGAAAGCACATAAAATTATCTTATTACAACTCAATGTTAACATTTGAGTAACACTGTCAGTCAGGTCTTGCATATTCGTGCCTAAACTATTACCTATAAATACAATTAGGTTTGTGTCCATTGTATATCTTAGTGACATAAGTGAATTGATTATTTGTTTGTAACCAAACCTGGGAAAACAATTATTTAAGAAAGGATTACTCAGGCTGTTCCCTAATCTTTCTCCATAACCTTTGCCTATGCTATCTGTAAACATAATACTGCTATAACTAGCTAAACTGATATTCTGGTCAGTTGTGATGGATTCCTCAGGTATAAAAGAGTTTGATTGCACACACTGAGATGTGTCCTCAGGTACCACAAGAGGGCAATCACTTTTATTAAATGTATTTGCACATGTACACAGTGAATTGGCAAGTGTCAATGTATCTACTCTGTCTGCATTATATTTGCACATGTCAACTAAGTTGTTAGCAGCAAGTATATGCTCTTTTATTTGCTTTTGAGAACTCACATATTTAGTGTATAATGAGTTTAGTGAGTCCTCAAGGATGTTAATTTAATGTCAGACTGCAAGCGTTGAGTATCAATTTCATATATATTTGTACTATCTTCTAATTTAATTTGATAGTTATTTAATTGATTTATTAAAGCAATTCGTTCTCTTCTTAGTTTAGTTATTTTTGAGGAACAAATTTGCTGTTTTTTATACTTTTGACATTTCTTAATTAGTTTATTAAGTTTAATGTATTTTTTTATTTTATTATGACTAATTTGATACTTATTACTACTATTTATTATATAATCATGTTTAGTGTGGCCTGATGTTTCAACAATCAGGTTGCTTGGTAAGTGAAGAGAATTTAAGGGAACTAATTCATTAAATAAATGTTCGGTAGCAACAGCCTGTGTACTTTCCTTTTCCTTTTCATGAGTTAATATTGTGGAATTAGCATTTATTAACTCTTCTTCTAATAACCTTATCCTCTGCAGAGCCCCTTCATACAGATTACTGCACTGACTGAAGTTTTCTATAACAGCCTGAAGGTTGTCCCGCTGACCGATGACATCTAAGTATTGGTCATGAAGGTCCACAAGTTCCCGTTTGAGCTGGGTGTTCTTGTCAACAATGTTCTTTACTTCTTCCTCGCTTTCCTCCCTCTCCTGAAGAAGCTGTTGACATAGCTCTTTAGATGCTTTAAGCTCATTGAGGGCCAGGCTTAGCTTATGCTCCATTTCCTGGGAAGTGGCTTTACGGGTCATGATTGGCATGTTGTAAAAGTCAGTGCACTGAAATTTGAAAGAAGAAGTGTACAGTAGATATAGAGGAGAAATTAAAATTGGACAAAGTAGTTACAGAAGTAATTCTTGACAATAGTTTTGAAATATTAAAAAAGGGGGCAGAAATTTAAGGTATTTGGCCCAGTTATATATGTATTTGTTTAGTTAAATTAACATATGTTATACTGGTTATCAAAACCTAATTTGAAATGGCAAATATCACTGTATAGGATTATGTTTATTTTCACTTATGTGGGTATTTTTTTTTTACAATTTTATAGTACTTATTTGTAATTTTACGTTATGAGAAAAGAAAATTATTGTAATTACAAACTTTTTACACTATAATGTAGTTACTAAAGTTTAGAATAAATACACCAATCCGTCAATTGGTTGTAAGTAGTTAAATTTATATTTTGGTAATAGTTAATGGCATATAAAACTATGATTTGGTTTCAGGATTAATTGATACTAATGGGAAAGTACATGGTTACATTAATAGATTGATTATTTTTGTTATTAGTTCATATTACATAAACAATACTCCCCTTTAAATCCTTGATTTTTTCGATCGGTCGTTGACACTTTGACAAGTCACCGGCCGGCTTTTTTAGAGTACCGAAATATTATGTTTTTACACAACACTTTATGTGGAAAACAATAATCCTGTTAATTTATTGTGCCAAGGTACGATTTACTATACCGTATTAATGATATTTTAAGTTTTTACACAATTTTTAATATTTTAAAATATGCTACGTTATTTTGACATCAAACAAACAAGTGAGGAAGCATAGGTCCTTACTTAGATCCGCACAAACTTTCGCATTTAATTAATAAATAAAAATATTGTTAGTACGATGTACAGCTGTGCTACACGAGCTATTTAAGTACCTACAAAATGTGAGTGGTACCCTAGGTTGTCCTAGACTGCGGGATGTTCGAAAGAGTTACCGCGCCCCCGGAATGTAAAGGGCTGAGGAAAGAACATTGATGGGTTTTAGTCAGTAAGAGTCTGAGACTCCCTTCCGCCCCACCCACGGCGGGATCATTTGATGATGATCGGTTCCCATACGAAATAAAACACCCTAGGTTGTATCGAATATTATACATACTTTGTAACTGTAAGAAGGGTTTCCTAAATGTCACATTAGCATACCTGCCGTACTTGAGCTGACCATATTTGGAGCACTACTAGTACAACCCATGATTGCGACAGTACTGTCTAGTCAGCCATGGATACGAAGACGAAACAGTGGAAGAAAAACCTGAGTGAAAATTGGGCGCGATTATGTTTACTACTCCGGCGAACGCTAACTTGAACACTTGACCACCCGTCTACAGCAACTCGGGTACTCGGCTCGACTGGCCGCCGACCGTTATATGACTCCCCGAGATCGTATCATACCTACCTACCTATTATGGAAGGAGGTAGCCCGCTAAACTGACCTCGCACCCCCATCGCGTTTTTCCTATTAAACGAACATAGTACCTACATTCTTTGACTCGCAAATGGTTGAGTGAAAGACCTTTCTTCCGTTTAATTAATTTATGGAGTATTAATTTTCTAATCATAATTATCCTAAAATTATATTTAGGGTAGGTTTTATACCATTAAAATCCAACAGTCATTAGGCTATCGTAGAATATTCACTTTTCAGACGAAAAATATTTTATTTTTAACTTTATTGTGTTCGGGAAGAGAGTTAATTTTTATCTTAATTGATATTCAGAAATCTATAACCTGCTTGAATTAATCCTTTGACTTTTTGCATAGTGAATCATATGATCCATCAGTTTTTTTATGCAGAGCTGGATAGGTTTTTAATGAAATTGGGGTCCACATTTGACGAAGATATAGTTTTTTCTGCTAAATTTTATTTTAATATCTGGTTCTGTTTATGCTTCCGGTATCGAACGAATATACCAAGAAAAATAATGTATGCACCTTATTTGTGTTGGTAGTTATACCTACTATGTTACAGATGTCACTGTAAAAGCCCGACTAAGGATTATCTGACTGGAGACCAACGCCCAGTACCTACCTAGATTTATCTTTTTTGACCTAATTTTGGGACAGATATTAGTTCATCTTATAAAGAAGCATTTTGCAATAGCCTGACTGAATGCTCCCGATGATTCGCAATTATAGTTTTAGCAAAAATGAAATTTAAAGTTTTTATGTCGGGATTTTAAGATCAGCTTCAACTTAAGCCAGGGCTACCGCAGGGATCGGCGAGGCGAGGCGGCGAGCCTCCTTGACGGATTGCCGCCGTGGGATCTAGAGGCGGGGGTTCTTGCGTAGCATTACGAGTAGTGCGTGTAGGCGCAACGCCGCGCCGGTGTGAAACTCGGCTCGGTGGAGCTCAGAGCTACGGTGTGATCTCATAGCGGAATGGAGAGAGTGACTGACGCTGAGCTTGCCACAACTGTGGCGACAAGCCCCCTCTTTGAAGAGTGGTTAAGGGAGGCGCTACGCGGCTTCCTGACCTTCAACCTAATGCGGGTCTTCACCGGACATGCTTGTTACGGGAGGTTCCTGAAGCGAATCGGGCGGGAGAAAATGCCTGGGTGGCACCGGGTGGTTGTTAAGCCGTCGTCACTGGCTGCTATATTGACCATGACAGTCTCATGTTAGAGGCCGTCAGGAGGCGCATTTGAGAAAAATCTGACACTAGGGCTGATTAGGTTAGTAATCAATAAGATTGGCCTAATTTCATTTTAAAATAAGCTCTTGACCGGATTTTTGACATTTTCAAAATTTACTACTAACTCGTTAGGTCCCGTAACAGGTTTTAGCTGGTCGACTATATTTCTGTTACAGATTTCCTTTTAATATCGTTATACATTATATATGAAAGTCTGTGGTTTTTTTTTTAAAAAAAACATCCCCACTTTGCATGTATAGGAGATACCCGAAAAAAAAAACATAATTTTATTTTACCACTTGTCGGCGTGATCAATATGCATAATATCCATACAAAATTTCAGCTTTCTGGTACTAAGAACCTCCAAGCTATGCTGCGGACAGACAGACAGGTGGACATTGCGAAACTATAAGGGGTCCTTGTCGACTACGAAACCCCCATAGTCACAGTCACCCAGAATACTGTACTAATGCGAAAAGATGACTTAAAGGCTGAAAATTTAATAGGCTACTTTTTACCCGGGTGTGCGAAATAGTTCCTTCGGGATGCGGATGAAACCGCGGGAAATAGCTAGTATTGCTATAAAGTGGTAAAATTCTTTTGACTTTTCACGGTACAGCATCATCATCACACAGTACAGACAGTAGAAATAATATAATACAGTATGGTAACTCGCCGCTTTTGGTGCGATAATTACATGCTCCGATAAAGCGTTAGGGTTGTCACCAGTGACGTAGCTAGCACCGTATCAACTTTTGCTCGGGGCCTACTGGGGTAGACTTTTCACAAAAGAAACAAGTTTTTTAGATAGATAACAATTTGATGTTAGCTAATCATCATTAGCCTATGTTTATATTGGTTCACTTTTAAATGCCACCTTATGTATAGAATATCGCCCTATACTCGGCTTGTCAATTATTAAACTTCGGCCGCAGTCCGTCTATGTGCTGCAGATAATCACTTCACTCTATCTTTCTGAAAGGCGTTTGCGTAACTGTGGTCTCCACTGAACTGAAGAATTCGTTTACCCCAAAGGTCGCCGGATTTTTGACAAATAAGGCCCAGGCGCGGATTCGGGATAGTAGAATAAATAGAACGCGACCGAAGCGAGCGCGAATTTTTTTAAGGATTTCAGCGTCTGTGGATTTTTTACCAATTTTCTTAAAGTTAAAAGCGCGAGAGAAGCGAGCGTGAATTTTTTTGAACATGATAATATTTTTGAATAATATTTTTCAATAAATAGGAACAAAAACAGAGTTTGAAACGAAATACAAATACCTATGTACTCGATAGCGCGAGCGAAGCGACCGCAAATTTTTTTTTGCATGTTAATTATATTTTTCAATAGATTGTAACAAAATCAGAATCTGAAAAGAAATAAGAATACGTAATTGAAAGCGCGAGCGAAGAGAGCGCGAAATTCGTTTTTAGCAAGATGATTATGGGGAATAATATTTTTTTAATGAGTTACCATGATTGATGATGTTGCAACCTATTTTATTTAGTTTCCGAAGATGGGAGAATCTTTCGCTAGTTCAATAAGAGGTTGGCTAATCCTAGGCTGGCCCCCCTAGCTTGGGGACACCGAGGCACTGCCCCGTATTGCCCCTGGGTAGCTCGCACACGCCTCTGCTCACGCTTTTATTTAAGTGATAACTGTAACATATTAAAGATTGCTTTTCCGCGAAAACAATAATTCTTCGACATCCAGGCTTACATTCTGTGTGGGTTTATGTAAATATAAATACATAGGAGAACTAGCCTAAGCCTAGACAATCTATCCTGTTCCATTGAGGCTACTCAAAATTTTTACTTTGTACAGAACACAAAACAGGTGCTCCGCGGACGGAACCCTAATAAAAATGTTAAATCTGTGACGTCCATTGCTACCAAAATTTGGGTGCCTGCTTTATTAAGCGCTTAGCAAAAGTCTAAGACTGCCTTGCACCATGGCTCACTAAATGTAAGAATTAGTCGGAAAATATATTTACCTAAAAATGTTAAGACAGGGAGGCCTATGTTCAACAGTGGACCAATGTAAAATAGGCTGATAATGATGATATTTATGACATCTTCTCTATCTAAACTAGGTAAAACAATCGTTTGTAAGAGACAAAAATATGTAATAAATACGTATATGTATTTGATTTACAATGCAGTGGGCAAGTCGGTAGTAGTTGTAATGAGGTTGTGGGTATGATGACAAAAACTTTCCCCATGTCAAGTGTCGGGGCCCCTATACCCGCGGCGCCCCGTATTATCGATACGGCTGATACGGCGGTAGCTACGCCCCTGGTTGTCACTCAATCTGTGGGATGTTCGATAGAGTTACAGCGCCTCCGGAATAGAAAGGGCTGAGGAAGGAAAGGGCTGATGGATGGGTTTTAGTCTGATAATTTCCCATCAAAAAAAATTACCTCCTTTTGCAAAGTAGGTAGGTAGTTTTACTGGAGTAGAATGTGGCGGAACGCGTGAGGGAGCGACAGACCTCACGCCCCAGCCACTGCGGGCGTCGGGAGCTGCCAGATTACACCCGGCCACCGTAGGCGCGGGCCTGTGGACGGTGATCTATGGGTGGCTTGCAGTCCGGTTAGGACAGGCTCCTGTCGACGGCGCGTTCGTATTCCACGTGCGCCTCAAAGAGATGTCAGCACAGATGACGGAGCCCTTCCCAAAGGGCCATGGCCTGCCGAGCCTGCGGGATGTTCGAAAAGGAGTTAGTGGGCCAGTGATGGTGAACCCTCAGGGAGCACGTGATCTGAGTTAAAAACCCGCAGAAGCATCTTCACCCATCAGCCGCTCAAGTCTCCGTTGCAATTTGAGAGGCTATTATGGGGGCCCGGTTAGTGAGCTGGCGAGAGACTAGCCGCTGCTTTCCACTTTTAGGGTTCCGTAACCGATAAGAGGTTCTTGTAACTTTCTAGTTAGGTACATGAACCTCAGAGCTATGCCGCGGACAGACAGACAGACGGACATGGCGAAACTATAAGGGTTCCTTGTCGGACTACAGAACCCTAAAAAGGAAGTAATCCAATCAAACCGCAGTGCAACCGCTAACTTAACCTTAGGAAATTAACCACGATGTTGTTATGGTGTTTTTAATTTGTTACTTTGTTGCGCGCCTGTTAAAAGATTACCATGAAAAATTCTAGACATAGTCAAACTGGGATCAACGGTACGATCAATGCACCAATTATGCACTTAAGTTGGATTTGTTAAAAGAAACCTTACATGCCTACAATTCTTTTGCTCTAATTATAATTGGTCTGCTATAAATATAAGCAAATGGGGTTAACAAATAAAGCTTACCGGCTGGTTAACGGTAAAAGCTCTTTGTTCTTAAACACACGCAATACCTGGCTTACGGCCGCTACCCAACATACTCGTAGGTACTTAGGTACATAAATTACGCCGTCTCCGCCTTACTACCACGACTCATATTCTCCCATTCCAGGGTCTACAATACATCTATCCTTACAAGTGCAAAAATAAGTCTGTCTGTGACGCTTTCACGTTAAAACGGCTGAACGTATTACGATGATATTTTAGATATTAATTAAACCTGCTGCTAGGACTATAGTAGTATGCGTTTAATTTTTTAAAGATGTAATGTAGTATTCGAGTATTTTTTAAAGATGTAATGTAGTATTCGAGTATTTTTTAAAGATGTAATGTAGTATTCGAGTATTTTTTAAAGATGTAATTTATATTTCTATGTCAATATCCATTAAATTACCAGTTTTTATTTAAGACCATCGTGTAAGCACATTTCCTTCAGAGTATAAATTAAAAGTACTATTTTTATGTGTGTCCGTCCAACCTTTATATGAATATGATATCAACATATTATACACTTACACTAGTTGTTTCTTGCGGTTCATACCAAGGGAACTACTTCGCACACCGGTTGAAAGTTTCCACTTTATAGTAATATTTGTTAATCCAGGCTAGAAGGCTAAAAAATGAATGTACTAATTTAAACTTGTAGATTCACCTTTATTATATTGCAATTGCCAAGTTATTATTTTAATAAAGAAACTATTTTCCAACCAGGTCTATACGAATTAAAATAAAAAATGACCCAGTTTGATGCAAACTTTGCCCCCCATTTTCCTCCTTCGGGGTAGAATTTCGGGAAATCCATAGAAATATTTATGGTGAGGATGTATATAGGTATGTATGTTTGTTAGTGGTTTCACCCAGAAACTACTGAATAGATTTGGATAACATTTAGAAAACTAGTTTACCAGCGTTAACCGCGGCTTATTCTGCGCGCGACCTGAAGAAACTACTTAACGCACCCGGATAAAAAGTTGGTACCTATATGTTATAATCGCATATAATCGTCTTCAGGGTCCCATCTAACTCGGCTCCAAATTTCATCCAAATCGGTTCAGCCGTTTTACCGTGAGTGTAATAAACAAACTCACTTTCGCCACAGACCAAATAATACTACTTTCACAACATTTCAACATGTTGAACATGGTGCTGCGTCTGCGCCAACCACGTTTTTATCTGCAATCGCCAATCTGGTTCGCACAGGATGGGGAGAGTAATATAAGCGGTTATTGTTGTTGATTGTTGATCGATCATATTCTCAAAATGCTATTTGCATTTACCAGGGAAATTACTGATTTCAATTTATTTTACTAATACGTATTTCTTCATTCTAATTCTACCAGGCTAATCGTTTTGTGCATGGCTAACTTTATGTAGGTTGCCCGACGAACACCGCGACCTACCGTTTTCATGACCACCCACTCTAGGTCACAGTTTTAAAAATAGTGTCTTATTTATTTGAATAATAAATAGGCTTGCATGTAACTTTTAACTCAATTAAATCGAGGTAGGTATTATTTATATTTGGGACTACCTAGTCCATGAAGATAAAATTTTACAAGCCTTTTATTGAACTTGCAATGTTTCGTGCTTTGTGGTAAATGTAATCTTGATCAGCAAAGCACTGTTTATTCTCAAATTCGATTTACAAAGACTGGAACTGTTTAGCCTTTTGCTCCCTAATGCCATTAAACTTGGTGCTATCCAGTTACTGTGACCTCTCGCATTCTTCAAAATTGTGAGCCTTTTGGCTCGACATGCAGAAGTTCTGTGGCGTATCTAGGTACAATTTAGTTATTTTTTCAATTTAGGTAGTTTTGGTTAGTTCGTTGGAGACAATTTTAATTATCTATATCTAAATATATACAAAACTCAAAGGTGACTGACTGACTGACTGACATAGTGATCTACAACGCATAGCCCGACTCGTTTGCAATGGCAATGGCAAAAAAAACGCACAGCCCAAACCACTGGAGGGATTGGGCTGAAATTTGGCATGCAGGTAGATATTATGACGTAGGAATCCGCTAAGAAAGGATTTTGATAAATCCTACCCCCAAGGGGATAAGATAGGGGATAAAAGTTTGTATGAAACTTTGTCAATTTTAAACCGATCGGGCTGAGAATTCATATAGCCCACGCGGGCGAAGCCGCTGGCGTAAAGCTAGTAATTTATAAATGCATTGTGCTATCACTAACGTAATAACATTACAGGAGTTATTATAACGTGTAGCTCAGTCTCTGAAGTAATTAATAACCTACTTAAATCGTACTTACGAACCAAAAGATCCCAATATTCCTTCTTATTTAAGTTCGGCTAATAAAGTCAACTGGTCTAATAAATAATGGCCAACGTGACCTTGTAATGAAGCACGCATTATTTTCTTTAAAGCAATATAGCGTGCAATGTCTTCGACCTTTCAAGTTGAGCAGGTGGCTAGCCACATTCCCTCCTAGATATTAAGAAGGTCGGAAGCCAACATTCGTCGTTTTACAATTAATCAACGGATTATAATTAAATAAGAAATATAAGTCATTTTTATTCGGATGGGAAATCATCACTGACCCCTCCCGACGTTAGTGTCGGACTCTTACTGACTAAAACTCATCCATGTTCCTTTCTCAGCCCTTTGTATTCCGGGGGCGCGGTATCTCTTTCGAATATCCCACAGCCCCGGCAGGCTATGGCCCTGTGGGAGGGCCCCGTCAACGATGCTGACATCGCTTTGAAGCGCGCGTGGAACACGAACGCGCCGTTGGTCCTTACCGGACGGTGAGCCACCCATAGCTCACCGTCCGCAGCCCCGCGCCTACGGTGGCCGGGAGTCGTTTCGCGGCTCCCGACGCCCGTGGCGCCTCCTGCGGTGGCTGGAGCGTGAGGCCTGTCGCTCCCTCACGCGTTACGCCACCTCCTTCTCCAGCATTACTGCTTCACAGAAGGAGGCGACGGCTTCCCATACCGTCTCGCTCCGGACCATGGCCTGAACCAGGGCCGGACGCGAGAGGTCGCCGCCGCCGATCGCCCCTACGAGGACACGGCGGCGCTCCGCCCAAGCGGGGCAGACCTCCACCGTATGCTCCACCGTGTCATATTAGAGAGTCCTGCCTACCGTGATTGGTAATTCTACCTACCCCTTGATTGGCAACAAATTGATTCAGAAATTTCTAAGTCAAATAGCACAGAAAATACTGCGATTAGTGCATTACTTCTAGTCTACTTACACCCAGATGCACCAATAAAATATCACGGTACTTTAAAAACGGAAGATTTTGCTATTATTTTATATTTTTCGACTTAATATAAATATGTATGATATAAGTTTACTTCATTTTTATATTGATGTAGGTATTGATAACCTATAAATATAAAAAGTGAGCTAATTTATTGATACCTTATCTGTCTGTCACAGATGATTATCAGGAACTACTAATGCTATCAAACAAAATTTGGAACAGTTATAAAGAATGATTGTCTATGCGTATTGCGAATGAAAAAGTAAAAAAATAATTATTGCATTTATGGAAAAAGGGGGGTGGAAGTGGTGCTTTAAAATTTCAAAGTATTGTTACTAGATTATTATGAAATAAAAGGGTTTGCCTTCATATTACTAATGTACCTATTTTTTGTTTTCTTTTACATCTTTTAGTTTTCGAATGACAATGAAAATTGCACAAATAAGACTCGGCCCCGCCACCCCTAGGCCTCTCTGAAGTCTTGTGAAGCGTAAAATCTGAAATAATTAAGGTTGATAGAACAACCTAAATATTAAAGGTAAAATAAAGCTATGATTATGAGTATCACAGTTTTGAAGTCATCAGCAATTTTCCTTTAAAACCAACATAATTACGCAGTCGAAAAATAAAACAAAATAATTGCGACTTTACTTTTAGAATGTACATCTGACTAGAAAAGTCACATTTGTACTTGCCAGGTCTCGTACCAGCACACTCGTACACGAGAGGCAATGCCTTAACCATTAGGACACCACGACTTTTTTAATAAATAATATAAAACGATAATATATTAAGGCAAAATTTTATTACATTCGTATGAAAAATTTAGTTCTACACAACAATTAACGTTTATTATAATATTTTAAAATTAAATGCATATTTAGAAAACAACAGATAATTCACAATCATACAAAAACTATTTCGGTACTGGCCTAAATAGTATATGACACGATAATATACACACAAAACTTGTCCGACGAAACAAATAAAATGACACGTAAGTAATACTAAGTGCGTGCACAAGGGCAGGGCCCAGCCTCAGCGACGACCAGATCGCCACTTAGTGCAATTGCTTCTATTTCCACTGCCGCGTCCAACGGTAACTTACCCACCTGAAAGGTAGCGCGGGCCGGGAAGTCTTTTGGGAAAACTGAAAATAAATAAACGTATGTATATAAAAACTACTTTCTTTTACTAGAATGATTGTGATGATGATGGAACACTGTTCTTTTTAAAAGGTTTCGGACCAAAAAGTAAGTACAATCTTTATAAAAATATAAATGACTCCCAAAACACTTAAAAGAGAAAAATAAATTGTCATTATTATTTTTATTGTTATTCAAACGTAACATACGAGTATTATGACATTATAAATGTACGGGTCGAATTAATAACCTACTGCCTGACGCAGGTCCTCACCGGGCATGGTTGCTTCGGGAGGTTCCTGCACAAAATCGGGCGGGAGATAGCGCCCGGGTGTCACCATTGCGTATATCGCCCGGAGGACACGGTGGAGCATACGGTGGGGGTTTGCCCCTCTTGGGCGGAGCACAGCACCACCGTGTCCTTATAGGGGCGATCGGCCGCGGCGACCTCTCGCGTCCGGACCTGGTTCAGGCCATGGTCCGGAGCGAAACGGTATGGGAAGCCGTCGCCTCCTTCTGTGAAGCAGTAATGCTGGAGAAGGAGGCGGCGTAACGCGTGAGGGAGCGACAGGCCTCACGCCCCAGCCGCCGCAGGAGGCGCACGGGCGTCGGAAGCCGCGAAACGACTCCCGGCCACCGTAGGCGCGGGGCTGCGGACGGTGAGCTATGGGTGACTCGCAGTCCGGCAAGGACCAGACCCGCGTCGACGGCGCGTTCCTTCTCGTTCTATTTTTTCTTCCGAAGTTCAAAACATTCGGTGCGCGAGTTCGACTCGCACTTTTTTTTTTGAGTTCTTTGTTTAGGGTGACTGCAAGGAACCCATTATTTAGTTTAGCCTCGCGTCCATCCGTCTGTCTGTTTGTCTGAGATTAAGCTCAGAGACGTTTTGTACTAAAAAGGACTAATTTGGCATAGGTATACATTAATTAATTAATTACGCCGATGAAGAATACAATTTTTTTTAAACATAATATTATATAGCTCACCAATATCGCGCACCAAACATAGCCAATAATAGTATATAGAACAGTAGTGTGAACGTGCCTATAACAATGTATGGTGCGCGATCAAAGACTATATCTCTATGTGCGCGATACACTACACTCACGTTACACTTCACGTTTTTATTTAGGTGCTTAATGTTACAAATTAAAGCTTCAGTTGCTTTTTCGCGCAAACAATAAAAATTTCATGGACATGACCAGGCTTACAGTCTGAAGTATGGAAATGTGTGGATAGCGCCTTACTTATCAAAAATTATTTAAATTAAGTAAAGGTTAATTTAAATTTAAAAAACCTGACATCTGCAGAAATCAGTTCCGATCTTGTACAAAATGTAAAAAAAATGAATGAATATCTGTATATTTCCTGTGACTTTATTTCTCATTAGTGATTTTCTTACACAACTTAGTCCATACCTAAATAAGGTTGTTCGTTAGGCACACAGCACTTACATTCTGCATAAACCTGGTTCACTGCCTGGAAATCTTCCATTCGCGCCAACAGAATGGTAGTTTTCACGACTGACTCGAGAGACGCGCCGCCAGCCTCCAGTACATGCTTCAAATTGCTAAGAGCTTGCCGCGCTTGTGCTTCAGCGCCACCACTCACTAACTGCGCCTGAGGGTCCATGCCCAGTACCCCAGACACGTAAAGTGTTTTATCCGCAAGAATAGCTTGGCTGAAACCGACAGAATGATATACTGTATACACTTATTTATCAACACACATGTAATAAATTCCACTGTACTTAACAATAATCGCTAAATATCTGTGTTAAAGTTTAAATTGAATATCTGTAGGTACGTATTAGTGTAATTAATTGAGAACTCTGTCTAACAGCTAGGCACGAACTTCGATGCCATTGTCTAAACTCAATTGAAACAATTCAAAGTCATGAAAAATTGTCTTTGTAATTAAATTTTGGTCTAATAAGTACCTTGGTATTGTAATCTTGTTGTAGGTGCCTGCTAGCAGATAATTGTACATAAGGTACTTTACTTATTACATATATTATTATTTTTTTAATTGCAAATTAATTATATTTATTATAGCTACCGATTCCGATATTAAAAATGTATCAATAACAAACCTGTAAGGTCCAACGGGTTTATAAATATTTGGTGATGTCACGATTGTCTTGGTAACTTTGTGAACGTTCGTCTTAGATGTATTTTCTGGCTTTGATGAATTCATCTTGGATAAAACGTCTAGCTTGTTCTTAGTCTCAATATTTTCTGACTCTTCACTCATTGTAAAATGAAATTATACGTTAGTGTGCTAGCGGGGTCACGAGATCATTACTTATTTATATTCAACGACTGATAAACGTGTAGGTAGGTATGTTTATCGATGATATGCTATTATGAGAAATTACACAATATTTTTTTTGAATAAATACTTCCAAAGTTATGTATGCCAGTCGATGACAATGTCAAAAAAAAAGTTACATGCATGGCTATGTAAAAAGGATTTAATAAAACCTTCTTAGACCTACTAAACTTTAGTGATTATTAGCCGCAACTTATTAGGCTTATCTACTGTCGATCGATTGGAGTGGTGACTGTGAACCACCACAACTTACATAAAATCGTTGTCGCTCATTCTGACGGACTTACTATTTAGGGTTCGGTAGTGAACATGGAAAAATCATCTAATGACTCTTCCCGTCGTAGGTGGCGCAGGAGGGAGTGTCAGACTCTTACTGACGAAAACCCATCCATGTTCCTTCTTATCAAATACATAAGTACACAATAGACCATCTTATCAAACACTGCCCAAAATAACTAAGGAAAAACACGAAGAAGCCTGCTATTTAAATTCAATAGAACCTTATTTGCTACAAGAAATAACCAAAAAAGATGATACATTACAGCTTGGCAAAAAAGACTAGAAATTAATAGGGGCGCCACTTTACCGTTCGTGTGGCAACTCGCTGCGACCGTATAGCGTACCATCCTATCGTCTTGATACTAAGCTGTATTTTTATAAGTAATTAAAATCAGTAAGTATCATAAAATGTAATAACAATGTATTCACGTCATGTAACTGAATACAAATTACTTACAAGCACTAATAATGCAGCAAAGCACTCCTGTGTTTTCAGTTTTTTTTTGGGGTAAAAAAAAGGCGTATGAATATAGCATTATTATAATTGATTTCAATAAATCTTCCTCTAAATGTTCCACGCCCGCCACATCCGTTTCTTGGCTAGAGCTAGCCATAAACTCATCTGAGTCACACTCAGATTCAAAGGCACTGCGCTATCATGTTGGAGATTGATTCCTAAACGTTTTATGTCCAAGTACGAGCCCTCTCATAAATTCATAATACTCCTTTTCTATTTTGTTAACATGCTGGCATGAATTCTTTTGAACTCCTACTCGGTTATAGATTGAAATGCACGTTCGGTGCTTCCTACAAAGATAAAAAAAAAATATTAAACCTCTATCAATATTAAACGTAAAAAGTTTACGGTACCTATCTATTTTGTTTTTGTGATTTTTAAATGCTAGTTATAACAAGTATTATATTATCTTGTGATCACACTCATAGATAAAGTTATGTAGAAATCGAATTTACATATTGCAGAGTATCAAGGCTCAAGCCACTCAAGTATCAATAGTAATCTAGTCGCGCTATACCAATGTGTCAAAGACAAAACGTAAACATAACCTATATGCTTGATGTTTATTGTTCAAAATTTCCTTTATTTCGTATTCAAGCAATTCAAAACCAAATAGAGATCATAAATTAACACTTGATACAACTAAATACAACAAAACAAGCTCTTACATACCTGTCATAATGGCGGTACTTTGGTAAATATCGTCGAGATCGGAAAGAAGAGTTTAAGCCTCATGTTCGACCAGATATCGCATATAAACATTATAAATTGTTTCCTTGCTAGTACTCCGAATGGTTTTATTTATTATAACGTGGTTTTATTAACGTTTTGATGGTCGAAATAAAAAAATAAGTAACTCGCGAGCTTTGTTTACATCGAACGACACAGAACCACAGAGAACGACATTAATTGCCAGCAATAAAAAAAAATAGTTCCGTTTCTAGACTTTGTTGCCAAGCTGTACAAACATTTATAGAACACGTAGAAAAATCATAACCACAAACAAAGACCTCAGCCGCCCGTAACCCTCGCGGGGACTGAGTCTAATAAATAGACTAACCATAAAAAAAATCTAACGCGTAAGATCAGGTAGGTAAGTATAAATTTTCGAAAATTGTGAAGTGTCCTCTTGTTTACAACATTGTAAAGTATGAACTTTCAGTAGTTTATTAATATACCCATTTCAATCCGTAAAATTGTGACGGAACCTTGATGACGAAGATTGATGACAATAATTAATTATTAGGATGTTGACAAAGATTATTCTTACTTTAATCCTAATTATACAATATGATAAATAACTATGTATTATAAATGCGAAAGTGAGTTTGTTGGTAACGCTATCACCATAAAACGGCTGAACCGATTTAGCTCAAATTTCGTACGCGAAAAATGCACGAATTGAAACACGACTGTGAGTCATCGACCGGGATAGTTGGCGCTCTTTGGGGGAGGCCTACGTTCAGCAGTGGACGGCGATAGGCTGATATGATGATGATGAAGATGTGAGTCATCAATCGGACATACATACACACATACATATACTTGTGAAATTTCACACACGTGATTAGAAGCCCATAAAGACATGGGTAAGGTGAAGTCGGTTAAAAATAAATTGTATGTTTTAACTATAATAAAAACAAATTAGAATTTGTATGTATCTAAAATAGGTACCTACCATGTATTTTTATTGTAAACAAAATCAATATCTAAGTTGGTAAGTACCTACTTACATTCTGCATAAACCTGGTTTACGACTTGAAAGTCGTCCATGCGAGCAAGTAGTATGGTAGTTTTCACGACTGACTGCAGAGACGCGCCACCCGCCTCTAGCACAAGCTTCAAGTTGTCTAGCGCCTGCCGCGCTTGTGCTTCAGCGCCACCACATACTAGCTGTGCCTGAGGGTCCATGCCCAGTACCCCAGACACGTAAAGTGTTGTATCCGCAAGAATAGCTTGGCTGAAACACATAGAATTATTTTAAAAAGTTTTAAAATGTAACTGAATGATAGATATCCATATCTACTTTAATAAATACTCATGTGACGTATGATTGAGCGGCTTGTAGCCCTGTAACGGCAGTACTGGTCTGTTGGTCATGGTGCGGTAAACTTAAAGATACGTATTCCATATAGGTAGGTACTATACGTTGGTATCTAATTTGTCGCAAAAATAATAAATAACAACTACCCCAACAGTCTCCTAAATGTATTCGGTAAAATCTACGAGAGGCTTATCTATAAGCGTCTCAAAGACTACGCCGAAGCAAAGAGTCTCATTCCCAATGAAAAATTTGGTTTTCGAACCCAACATTCCTGTATCCAACAAGTCCACCGCATCATGGAACATATAAGTGCTGGTTTCCAACGACGACGGGACATGATGACGGGAACACTATTCTTCGACATAGCGAAAGCTTTCGATAAAGTCTGGCACAATGGCTTTAATATACAAGCTATATCAACTCGGCGTGCCAGATCGTCTCGTGCTCATCGCTCAAGACTTCTTGTCGAACCGCTCCTTTCGCTACCGCATCGAAGGAGCACTATCCTCGCCCCACCCCATATGAGCAGGAGTCCCGCAATGCTTTGTTCTATCCCCCCTCATCTTCACGCTATTCACTAGCGATATCCTAAAATTGTCATTACATTTTATAATACTTACTGATTTTATCAAAGTAGTAAAAAAATATAGCTTAGTATCAAGACGATAGGCTGGTACGCTATACGGTCGCAGCGGGTTGCCACACGAACGGCAAAGTGGCGCCCCTATTAATTTCCACTCTTTTTTGCCAAGCTGTACCCACATCTGTGATTTTTTAACATTTCTAGGGACAGTCATTCAAAAGTTAGAAGGTTCGCTCGTGTCGAACAAAAATTTGCAAAAGCTAGATACTCGTATGTCGCGAAACTATAGGTAAGCGTTCCTTGTCGACTACAGAACCCTAAAAACTAACGGTACCTACCTACTCAACCTAGTCTTACGGAGACATATCAATGTAAAATATAACTATAAAAAATACTGAACTACTTACAAGCTTATTGTTAAAATAGATATTAGCAAACCTGTACGGTCCAACGGGTTTATAAATATTTGGCGATGTAACGATCGTCTTGGTAACTTTGTGAACGTTCACTTTTGATGTAGCATTTGGCTTCAATGTATTCATCTTTGACAAAACCCCTAGCTCGTGTTTAGATAAACATTTTCTGACTCTGCACACAATGACAGTTGTGTATAGGAAAAAAAAAACGGCCAAGTGCGTGTCGGGCCACGCGCAGTAGGGTTCCGTAGTAGATCTTAGTTGGTCGACTATAACTCTGTAACCGGTTAAGCCGCCTTAGCCGTGATAGTTTTCCTTGTAAATTCATTACATGTGCTATCTGTAATTTTTTTCACATTTTTCAAAAGTTAGAGGGGGAAACCTCTAACTTTTGAATGGCTGTCCTAGATTTGTGAAAACAATCACAAACGTAGCATATACAACGAACTTGAAAGGAAAACTATCACGCCTAAGTGAGCTTTACTGGTTACGGAAATATCGTCGACTAACTAAAACCTATTGCGAGTAGCTCGACACGCACTTGGCCGGTTCTTAATATAGCATCACGACTGTCCAACTAATGAAACGCTTTTATAGCCACTGAGCACAGACACATTAAGTACATAGGTTTATGTGTTTATAAATTCATCCGAGCACGGTTTAAGTTATGATTTGAGTTGTTTATAGATTTTATATAGTAGTAGCATAGGATTCAAGTTTTTATGTGAAAGAAGAGAACAGGATGACTGGCTACAGCTTATTAGTTAATAAATAATAATTGGTATACACAATCATTCTGAATAAAAAATACGAAATTATTTCCAAAAACTATATTTAGTGTGGCGAAATACGTCAGTGTTGGTCAGTGTCATACGATATCTTCTACAAAGAGAATATAATCTCTATGAGCCCATATTAATTGATTGGCACCAAAAAGTATACTTACGGCTGTAATTAGTATTTAAAGACCGCTCCTTGTACTCCATGTCCCTACTTGGCTGGAGACCTTAATTTAATTAATTAAATTAGAACCTCGCCACATTGTCCGGTTAAGCAGGTCGAATGCTGTGGGAAGCATCCTGCAAGAAGTCATGAAGAAAAAACCGGCCAAGTGCGTGTCGAGCCACGCGCACTAGGGTTCCGTAGTAGGTCTTAGTTAGTAGACTATAACTTTGTAATCGGTTAAGCCTACTTAGCCGTTTTCCTTTTAAGTTCATTACATATTCTATATCTGTTTTTTTATATTTCTAAGGACAGCCATTCAAAAGTTAGAGGGGGGATTATTAGGTTGTTCTATTGGCCACATTTAGCTAAATATGAATGACTGACAACTCTAATGATTTAATAGTTAATAATAGATGCAACTATATATTAGGCACATACAACATAATGTATTATTACTGTTTTTTTATAAAATAAAAATGAGTCATAATTTTATTTTTCAAGTACCAGTTTAGTTAGATAATGAATATTATATAGTAGATACAAGGAAATTTACAACACCTGAAGAAGGTGCTAAGCTGTAGGTAAGTACATTATATTATGTTAAGAATCTTATTAATAAACTTATTATTAATCCTAGCATGCAAATAAATAGGTATTTTGAGTTTAAATACCTAGCAATGTCACCACCGATGGTGCTACTCAAATAGTGAGACAGGTGTTGCTAAACAAACCACATCTTAATAGTAATTATGTTATCAAATAATAATAATAATAATGGTGAGAGAAGGGCCACTGAATCTGTCTAATATTATGTTTATTGAAAGGGATTACCTATATTGATTGTTAAATCATAAGGTTTATAATAAAACATGTACAGTAGTTACTAAAGTTATTTAATAATTAAACTCCACTAAATTACAGTACAAGTAGGTAATACATGAATTCATTTCAGCTTAAAATGAAACATCACCATGGACGTACTGGACTCTGGCTAGCATGCGTTAATATCCAAGTATTTAATGGTTTAGGTTTCATTGCCATCTGTTTATGACGGGGAGATTTAGGACAAATGACATACAATCTTTCATCTCTAACAACAAAATAACATGATTTACAACGTCTTCTCACGCGACCCTTCACTTTAAAACTACAAACTGAATTGATCATAGGAAGAGATGGCTGTAATAATGGCTCGCTTGTAAACTTTTGGAACGTGCTGAACTTCGACAACAGCGGTACATGACTGGTTGGAAAGCTCCTAATAGGTGATAAAATTTTCAAAACAGATATAATTCTTTGCATTTTGCCTGGAAAAAAGGAAATAATAACATCAAATAAGAGTAACTTATCTTGGAATTTCTCAAGTTTACGAATTTTTAATTTCATAGAATTGTTGAATATCACCTTAATAAATTGTACTAGTTTGAAGGATTAATTAAAGAGCACTACCTGTTTGAAGTTTTAAGTAGATTTACTGGACTATTTATTTAATAAATAAATAACCCTAAAATACCAAAAAGCGAGGCGATATTTGACAGTTTGTTTGACAATGACTGTCAGAGTGACAGCAGAGAGTAGAGAGTGAGTGGATTAGATCAAAGATATAGACTATATCTTTGGATTAAATGGACGAAGAAAGATTGGACCACAGACCATTATAACTATCTAGATTGGACCAAAAGTTTTTATAAAGAAGAAGATCGTACACTATAAAATTTGACTCCGCAATAAAATGAATTTAACCAACATTGAAACTAAGCCAAATTTTTAATGCAGAATTTTTATCTGAAGTCGTTTTGTAATCGATTGCAAGGATTTTTTTTTTCGAGGATGTTTAACGTGCACACGTAGTTTTCTTTTATTGTTTAGTAGCTGTTTTCCACGGTTTCACCCGCGTCCCGAGGAAACTACTTCATTCACGTAGCCTATAAAATAGGGAAATAGGGATTCATTTTTGTATAATATACATTCAATCAATTAAAAAAAAAAGTGTATACTTTGTTTTCACAATAAATTTCATAGTGTTAACTTTGGTTAGACTTTGATATTGAAATTATAAATAAAAGAGTTTTTCAAAACATTTCAATGACAACACTGCGCTATCACCTTGGAGCAATATGGCGCTAGTTATAAATTTGATTTATTATTGAAAATACTTTGATTTCATTTTGTGTTTTACAAAAAATGTGCGTACATGTGTCACGGGATGTAAGATCGAATCTTATTTGTGGTGTTATTTGCATAAGTAAAAATAGTGTGTTATTATTTTATGCAATAAGGTGACAAAATTTTCGTGTAATTATAGAATTTTTCTTTTTAGAAAATATTTAGCAGGTCACGGGTTACGTTTTAGATCAGAGAATTTCGTGACTAATGCGAATGCTTAAATAGAAATTGAAAGGAAACATCATGTAATTTTTTTTTCTTAAGTAACCATCAGTCAAATCCTTACATTTCCGGGGCTGTAGAATGGATCCGAGTATAACACGATGCATCGCATCGAACACGTCTAGAAATATATACTTTTCGATATTTACCGTATCCTTGGGGTTGAACCTGAGATTTGTCACTGGATGGTGGAATAAGTTTAAAATGTGCAATAATCACTTGTTAATACGATTCCACTGTCGAGTCAAGGTGATTTAAGACTTTGAGTCCAGGTTTCATCACGATTTTCCTTCAACATCAGTTATTGATGTCTGAAGTACAATTTTAGACAAGATTATGACTTAATAAAAAATCATACATGCAGTCATACCTCATATCATATCAGTACTTGCCAGGTATCAACCTCTCATACTCGTATAAGAGATGCAGGTGACTTAACCACACAACCCCATGACATTGCAATATCTTCCCCTACAATCAATCACAACGTCATATAATATCACATGGTATGGTCACCCTAGTAGAAAGGGATAAAATCCAGTTTAGAGCTGTCTCTCAAAGATAAATAATCAATCACAACGTCCTATAATATCACATGGTATGGTCACCCAAGTAGAAAGGGATAAAATCAGTTCAGAGCTATCTCACAAAGATACATTTTTAGGCTTCAGTGCACAATCTTGCTATGTGTAAAATCAAGCTAATATCTTTGGTTCTCCGTGGCAGTCCATGGCAAAAAATATATAATTAATAATTATATATGTAGGTCCTTGGTCAATCAATTGTCATTTATTTGTCATGTTTGTTATTCCAAAATACCATTTTCTTACCCATAATTAACTATATATCAGTGCAGAATAGAGTTACATCGATCTGTTATTAACGAAAAAACGACAACCAACTCAAATATTTGATTAAAACTATACCTCATCTTTGAATTTAATTAATGTAGGTATCTCTTTCATAATGGATTAAACAACAGCCTCTAAAAGTATTGTCAGTCGTAAACACTGTACAGTACACATACAAAGTTTCATCCAACTGAGATTTGACTATTGTACAGAAAAAAAATGAATGAAAATGACGACAGAGACTGCCATAAACCTGGTAAGTATTATAAGGACTAAACTAATCTTTGTAAACTTAACTGTTTCCAAACTTTTACTATAATTAAAATATGGACAGACGTTTGTCCATATGCGTGATATAGGTACATAATGTGTGCTAGGTATTTCTAAAAAGCCCAAGAACAAAAATCAAATACTTTTCATCTTTACATTAAATAACAAACACTATTATTATTACCTAGTATAAATGTAAATAAAACTAAATATGACTACTATAATTGCCAATACCATTACGTGATCCTCATAATTTAAGTAGGTACCTAGAATATTACTTAAGTAATTTTTTTAAATTGTTTTTTACAGAATTGGATTGTGCCGTTTGTTTACAAAAATGCAACCATCCGACGCAATTACCATGTGGACATATATTTTGTTTCCTCTGTGTTAAGGTAACTTGTTCGATTTTAAGATTGTTTTACTGAGTATAATGAACTTCAGTAGTTAGCCAACAAAATGTACCTTTCAGGTTTTAATATTTGAGTAAAATGTAAATATGAATTAAACTTGATGTTTGTGTATCCATGTATCCCTCATTTAGCATTGCATGCTGAAGAAAGAAAATAGCAACTTTTTTTTAGAAAGCAAAATCAGTATTTTCTTACACTTCATTGTTGCAGGGTATTGCTTTCCAAAGTAAAAAGTGTGCAATGTGTCGAGCTGTAATACCACCTAATTACCTGGACAATCCAATAATATTGGGGCCTCTGTCTGATGAACAAGTTAACATTAATTCTACTCAAGAAGAATATCAATGGTTCTATGAGGGCAGAAATGGTGTGTATTTTATTGTTGAAACTTTCAAAAGCTTTATTTTACATATTGGCATCCTGAAAAACTTTCCCAGCAGGTTACTGTGTGGCCTAAGGCAGTAGGAAGAATCCCTTATAAGTACCTAATTTTATAGTTGTAAAATGCTGATGTCATGGTACACTCATGGAAATGAATGGGCTATGAAGAATTTTTGCTATTGTATGGCAAAAACTTATGAAACTTCTGGAAAGTTGAATAAGATCTTTTGCTTCACAGATTTAATGAGATGCAAGTTTGTTACCAGTTTTCTCAAAATGTATTAATATAGTAATTACCTATTTCAATCAAATCCATCATTATCGTCATCAAACATATGATATTGGTCCAATGTTGGACATACGTCTCCACTAAAATGTGCCATATTATGCGGACCTCAGCTTAACCTCAACCAAATTCTGCCTGCAGTCTTATGCAAATTGTGACTCAATCTTGCCGTTTCGATCCGAGTTGTTAAATTCATTTATCATTTAGACATAATGTCTGTATATTTAATTCACATCACAGCATTAATATATACTTAAAAAAATAATGGTATGGTCTCCATATAATCATTTTTTTTTAGGATGGTGGAAATACGACGAGCGAAGTAACTTTGAATTAGAAGGTGCTTTTAATGGTGGCGATCCTGACTGTACGCTTCTCCTTGCTGGAACCTTATACATCATAGATTTTCAAAGCATGACGCAAGTGAGACGAAGTGATCAAACAAGGCGGCGTCGAGTGCGACGAGACACACCAATGTTCCCATCTAAAGGTACACTTCATCTACAAATATGTACTAACGGTTTATCTCTTTTTGAGCATACGCCACATACTTAGATGATTTCTTGATTTACGTTTATTGCAACCTAAAAAGGTGGTCTTGGAACATAAAATTTATACTGATAGATGATAAAAATGTTTTTACATAAAAGAAACTACTTCTAAAAACACCGAAAAGGGATTTTTTATTTTATTTCAACGCTTGTCGACCAAAACATCGCTCTAGAAGTCGGTGGCAAAATACTAACAACAATCACTTACGAGACACATTATTTTTTTAGGAATAGCTGGAATAAAGACTGATGAGACTAATCCCAGACAAGTCAAAAGCGATGATGAGGAATCTGATATTGTACATATTCCTACTGTAGAAGAAATCATAGAAATCAGTGATGATGAAAGCAATACTTTCATTGATCCAGTTCCGAATCAGCTTGAAGATGTCAGTCATTTAGTAGATAGAATTAGGTAAGTAACTGTGCCATAATTTTAATGTATAAAATAAACATCTGTAAATAAGCTAGAGAATATAATATTCCATTATTTTTTCAGCTCTATAAGTCTCCAAGAGCCAAGCATTTCCCGAGATATTTCTGGCGAAGATACCTGATTGTAATATGTATTTATAATTTTGTCAATTTAACATGGTCTATGTTTTTCTATTGTATGTTAATACATTAAATTGCTATTTATTGTTAATTAACATAATTTAAGTATCGAACCCAGGAGCGCCAAATGCGTTGTAGTTGCTGTTACCTTAAAATTGAAATATCTCGAAAACTACTGAATTTCGGTCATACATAGGGGTGGTAAAGTTTGTAGCTCTATCAACTCCTGCTAGGTATACCTACGTCGAATTACCAGTCATCCTGTCTAAGGATATTAAAAATAGCTACTAAAATATCTTCTTCTTCTATATATATGAAATTGAATCCCTATTTCCCTTGGTCACGGCATCACGCGTGAACGGCTGGTCCAATTTGGATGAAACTTGGTACGGAGATAGAGGGGACCCCAGAGACGGTTTTAGGCTTTTTATTCGGGTGCGTGAAGAATTTTCCTCGGCACGCGGGTGAAACCGTGGGCAACAGCTAGTAATTAATATAAAAGGAAAATTAGAAAAATAAAAAATCAGGTACTCTATTCAGTTTCAAACTTACGTAAGCTTTGAAATATGATTCCGATGTTTCAAGCGATTTTTAACCGCCTTCAAAAAAAGGAGGAGGTTTTCAATTCGTCGGAATATGTATTTCTATCTATGTTCACCGATTACTCAAAGACGCCTGGACCGATTTGCAAAATTATTAGAAAGCTGACGCTTCCCGTGTGGTCCCATTAAAATTTTATCAACATCGGTTCAGCCGTTTTATAAATATATTAAAATTAATCTATGAAACTGTTGCTCATCTGCCTAGCTTTTTCCCAACTATGTTGGGGTCGGCTTCCAGTCTAAACCAGCTGGGTACCAGTGTTTTACATGGAGCGACTGCCTATTTGACCTCCACAACCCAGTTACCGGAGAACACGGTACCCTTTGGTAAGACTGGTTGTCAGACTTTCTGGCTTCGGACTAACCGTAACGACTGTCAAAGATGTACAAATGACAAGCGGGACCAACAGCTTAACGTGCTTTCCGAGGCACTGAGGAGTCTTGCTATGACAAAAATGGTCCACCTATCCACGGACCGACCGCGCCAAGCGCAGCTTAACCTTTGATCGGTTGAACCGTGCGGCTGTTACTTAGCCACGAGCTCCTCAAATCTATGAAACTGTTGCTGCACATCTTTATTATTTTAAATGGACGACTGACAGATTGCTTCGGTTTTTAGGGTCCGTAGTCCCACAAGGAACGCTTAGGGTCAATTTATACTAGCGCATCGAAGCGTCAAATTCTTTACAACTAAAGCGAAGCCACACGAATGCGCGCGCATTCGCGCATTTTTACGTGTAGTAATGGGCTTCCACAGCAGTGCTATTGAATCACTTGCCAGTTGACTCTCGTAGCCAATACTTGTGTAAAATGGTTGACATTGATCTTGCTATGATATTAGGTAGGTACTTATATCGGAAGTTGAAGAAAACGAAGAAAAAGAAAGCAGAAGAAAAGGAGCGAAGTAGGTTCGCTAGTGGGCGCATGGATACGCGAGAATGCGCGCGCACCAATCAGCATTGTTCACGCGCAGACGCGCGCATTCTTCGGAATTCGCGCGTCTTTTTAAAATCACAGAAGTAATGTGTGCGTTACGCTGTGGAGTTAAGGTTGAATTTGTTATGTTCAGTTTTGTATAGACGCTTCGATGCGCTTCGACTCTGTGCTAGTATAAACTGACCCTTATAGTTTCGCCATGTCCATATGTCTGTCATAGCTCAGAGATTCTTGGTATTAGAAAGCTGAAATTTAGTACCTATAGATATGTAAGTATATTAATCAAAAGTGACAAAGTGGTACAATATAAATTATGAAGAATTTTTTTTTAGGGTAGCTCTCAAACACGTAAATTGGGGATGATTTTTTTTTCTCGCGCATTCCTTCATGTTGGGCATAATCTTTCAAAAATATTATAGGTGTGAAGGACCATCTTTCGGTTTAAGTGAACCATTAGCGATATATCTAGCTTATAAGTGCAAATTTTTGTTCGATACGAGCGTCCCCCCCCCCCTTCTTACTTTTGAATGGCTGACCCAAGAAATGTTTAAAAAATTACAGACGTAGCACATGTAATGAACTTACAAGTAGTCGACTAAGACCTATTATGGAACCTGCATGCGCGTGGCCCTGCACGCACTTGGCCGGTTTTTTATTTATCCTAATAAACAATTTTCAAAATATCTATAAAAGCACCCTTAGACCGCGGGCCACGAACAGATTTTGATGACCAATAACCTCCCGGGCGAAAACTTATAAAATGCTTAAGATAGGTTTATTATTATGAAGCCTGGTGAACGTCAGCTGCGGCTTGGTTGGTGGGATAAGCAGCGGTGGTCTCCCAAACATGTAGAAAAAAAAATTTTTTTTAGTCATTTCCTCCCGAATCAAATGTGTGTTATATATATCATAGTTAGACATATAATATCTTAAAGAAAAAAAATCGTCAGCTGACTATAGGTGGTGGATTATACGTCAGCTGGTCATGCGAACATGTAAAAAATATTAAAAAATTCAGTCATTTTCTAAAGATAGATAAAAAACAATATTTTAACGGTAGTTTACTCTTTGGCCTGACATTTATTACTCCTTGTAACAAGAATATTTTGCTGTTTTTTATTATTAAATGGTATTTAACCAGAAATGTTCCTATTTATGATTGCGTTCCAGCTTAAAGTTGAGCTTCGTAAAAGGAAGGCTACAACTATCGGTAAAAAGAATAAGACTTACCGCACTACTAGATACTTACCGCAGCCCTTAGTCGTCTACGACCCAGAGGCATCACGGGTCATCATTGCCCTTTTCGATTAAGGGCGCAAAATTCAGTCTAATCGTACACTCTCGTGGTCTCATTACGACATTTCAAGATGGTGGCTTGCGTTAGTTCACCTGTCTGCTATATTCATAAATATAGCCATGTCGGATTTTATCAGTCTGGTATTTATAGTGTCGTTTTATTCCGAGAGCTAACGGTCCATCCGAATAGGGAGAACACTTTTTCTCTAGTCCATTTAAAGAACCTGTCATTTGTAGAATCTCGATTTTAAACTCCTCTGACATTTTCAGGTTTTAACTTACACCAAAATAATAATATGAATATTAATAATGACTTGTGCTTTTAAAATTTGGGGAAATAAAACTCACAAAAACTATTGTAGAATTGAACATTTAATCCCCAGCTTATAAAATATTACACAAAGTAATCTGGAATGAAGTTGAATTACGCAAGTAATAAGGAATTAAAGAATTATTAATTAATTTACTTTCACTTATCTAATTGAATTAAGTAAAAAATACCATGGATTTACTTGTCCCTTACTTTGATAAGATCATTTAGATCTAATGCTACACATATTTCCTTGGACTCTGTACGTGGATTCCTGTCCAATATTTCAGTAATAGGGTAATATTTATCCCTGTTGTCAACATTCCATCCAGAGTACTGTAAACAAAAAATATAAATTGTAATAAGGAAAATGTTATTATCACTTCACAGAAATAATGTTCCCTATTCATAACAGAATTATTTAAGCCGTCAACACTTTCTATGGTGACTCTATTACCACATTCTATAAATCATACAGTTATATGGCGAAGAGCATCAAGGGGGGCCTATAGCGGGGCCTGAAGAGCAAGACGTGAAGAGCGCGAGCCCGAACTGCTTGCGCCACCGTGTTAGTAGTTCGGAACACGACTTTCAGGGCTAGTGTAGATGCTTTCCAGATTATTTTTTTAACCCCCGACGCAATAGTTTGACGTGTATGTGTGTCTTTGTGTCTGGCTGTGGCATCTTTGCTCCTGAACGGATGAATCGATTTTGATTTTGTTTGGAACGTGAATTAGTCGAGAGTTTCTTAAGCTATGTTTCATCCAAGATGGCCGCCGCCACAAAATGGCGGATTACATATTTTTTCACAACAACCCCACATTATGGGTATTAAATGAAAGGGCTTGACTAGTAGAATACTATGATTAATTTCAAATCCAAGATGGCCGTTACCACAAAATGGCGATTTTTTTTTCGCAAATCCCCAAAAACGGGTATCAAATGAAAGGGCTTGACTAGTACAATAATGTATGTACACTATATTGAAAGGGAATCCCTCCCCGACCCTTGCTCGACGAGCAAGCCCGCGCGCTGAGCCAGTGGCATAAAAAATCCCGTAATAATAATATTGATTTGATCCAGCGAGTCCCTAGTTGTCCTCCCCAGTGACGCCTAAGCCGAGGTTAGTTTCCCACTAGGGGGAGCCCTTAGCGCGCGTCACTTAGTTTTAAATTTAATTGTAAGCCTTGGCTGGAGGCCTTAATTTAATTAATTAAATTAGGACCTCGCCACATTGTCCGGTTAAGCAGGTCGAATGCTGTTAGAAGCACCCTGCAAGAGGTCATGTAGAAAAATATATATACAACGTGTAAAAAAAATAAGCAATAAAATTTAAGCGGGCTACACATACGGTGATAACAAATCTTTTGCGCCGTATTAGGAACTGGAAATCTTATGGGATCTTATAGTTTTAGAACAAAAAGAATTAACAGTTTTTGTTAAAAAAAATAGGTTACAGCCCTAAAAATAAGTTAATAAACTCAAATTTGAAGATCAATAATGCCGAGTTTGCAAATAAGTTACCCCTTATTTTCTACCTATTCGTCATCTAGCCTAATAAGCCTATTAAAATTTAGTGAAAAAAAATATGAAAAAAAAAAGTTAACAGATTTAATAATAAGATTTTGTCAGTAGCATCTATACTTGATATATGTACATACCCTTGAATGTTATTGCTTATTTTTTTTACACCTTGTATATTGAAAGGAAATGAGTCATCATACGTATTAACTTTAAAGAGCCTAAAACTATTTAAAAAAAAATATCCTTAAATAGGACAAAAACGCTATAAACATGAAACCCTGTATAAAGTAAAATAACCTTGAAGTAACCTTACGTAAGTACCTATGAAATTTTTTGATCAAATATCATATCGGGGGACCGACTATTTCGGATGGGAAATCATCAAATGACTCCTCCAGCCATGGGTGGGGCGGGAGGGAGTTTCAGACTCTTACTGACTAAAACTCATCCAAGTTCCTTCCTCAACCCTTTTTATCATATATAAAGCTACTAGCTGTTTCCCGCGGTTTCACCCGCATCCCGAGGGAACTACTTAGCGCACCCGGGTAAAAAGTAGCCTATGTTGTTCCTCAGGGTCTATTCTATCTCTGTATCAAATTTCATTTATATCGGTCTAGTAGTTTTGGCGTGAAAGCGTAACAGACAGACAGAGTTACTTTCGCATTTATAATATTAGTAAGGATTTATGATATCACTTAAGGTAATTACTATTTGTAATATTACATCAAATTTAACAGGAATAAAAATTAATGCAGGACGAAACAAGTTTTTTTAGGAACGTGGGACGAAAACTTGGGTCGAAATAGGAACAAATCAAATGTTTACTTCATACACAACCATAGTACTTTGAAAGGATTGTTAGCTTTAATATAAAATTAGCTCAGAATAATATTGATACTTACCACACATGTGCATTTGTGCAATATTTTACCATTGGATTCCATTGGAATAAATTTTTGCAGTAGGGCTTTTCCATCTATTTTCCACAAATTAAGTTCATCCAATCTAGAGGTGACATTGTCTCCGGACCATTTGACATCAGATTTTAACAATACAAAGTTTCCAGACTGCAAATATAAAATAATGAAAAAATAATTACATGAGCAGGAACAATAGTTTTACTCCAGGTGCATGAAGTTGTTCCTAATAGATGCGTGTAAAACAACCTTTATGAAACCTTATTCATAACTACTGATGTCATGTCATGGGACACAATATACAGTTCCATTGTACTAGGTAAAACATTGTATCACTCACATGGAAATGCTTTGGTACATCTTTTGACTGACTTGAGTCAGATTTATTTCCATCTGACCCATTCTTTTCATCGTCAGAACCTTCTTCCTCATCTAGTTCCCCTTCCTCATCTTCGGCTTCTTCATCTTCTTCTCCTTCCCCTTCACTTTCCTCAGATGAAGAGTTTTTGCGTTTCTTTTTGGTATTATTCATGGATGCCTTGGATGACCGTTTACGAGTTCCACGTCCAGGTTGTTCATTCTGATAAAAGACAAAAGTTATAGTATTAAGAAATTTAACAATATGAGTACATGTACCATGAGTGAACTCAATTTAAAACATGCGAGATCAAGTGCTATTTAACTTTAACTAACATAACCTAACTAACTTAATCTGTCTTTATCAAGAACAACTGTTAGTGTTGTAATGGCTAGTTGTTTATGGCAAGTCATTCTGAAATTATATCCAACTGCTTATATTTGGTACATTTCTTCAATATTTGCGACATATAGACACATTTTGAGAAATATTAATATTTTTTGACCAGCCATTCTGGCATCAGGATGGATGGTGGCCTCCATGCTCAGCATAAATTATTGTATCAATAATTGCTTACTAATTGCTACTTTCGCAAATTTTATATCGAGCTTTGTACATACATTTGGTAAAAAAAAATTGCTTTTATTAAAGTTTGGAAATAAATAAAATTATTGATCCACAGTTACATAAAACTTTTGCCTTAAAATTAAATTAAAACTAGGGTACAATTTTCTGTAACTAGAGCAGTAGGTCTTTGATTGTTGTAACAGCGGTCCCCAAACTAGGCGAGGCCTGTATCTTGGGGGCCCAGGTGACATGAGAACAGGTACGCATTTCAATAATAATATTATGACAGACGTGTTTTTTTATTTGTGTATTGTGGACAATATTTAATGAAATGAAACAAAAGTAAAATAATAAAGGTTTAAAAATAAGTAATTATTTGGTATGGTGTGTGAGTATGTGTGTGTGTGCCTAATAATTGGGAAAGGCAACAGTATTTTTACTAGTGTGTTCAAATCTTGCAAGTGTTCACTTTAACTTATTATAATGATGTGAGAAGATTATAAAACATACCTACATTTAAGATGTACTATAATTTATTATGCTTTTGTAGGTAGATTAAATGCTGCTTGAATGTGTCTTTTGTCTCTGTTGTCTTTTTAGTTCGTCATTAATAATTTCAAATATGAAAGTCAATTCCACATTAAAAGATCTAGGATGGGTGGGTGACCATTATTGTGAATGCCTGCAAGACACTGTAGTAAAAAATTAAACAACTGTTGCCTTTCCAAATGATTAGGCACCTATTTGTACAAAATTTAATTAAAGCTATATCTTTTAACCTAATGTATGTACAAAGCTCAAACTTAAATTCGTAAAAGTAGCAATTAGGAAACAATTATTGATACAAGAAACTTTTAGAAATTCTACATCTTACTTATATATTGAACACTGAGGCCACCATCCACCCTGACGTCAGAATGGCTGGTCAAAACCATATTCATATTTCTCTGAATGTATCAGACGTAGCAATTATTGAAGAAATGTGGCAAATATAAACAATTGGATAGGAAGTGAACTGAATATACTGTCAAAGTCGCTGGCCATAGGCAACCAGCCATTCTGACGCTAACGTCAACACTTACAGAATCTGCATCCGGTGTCCAATCTTCACCAGAGTCTTGGAATTCTTCTGGTTCTGCTGCTGGTTCGGAACCGTCAGAATCTTCGTCAGTCTTCTTTACTGATTTTCTTTTCCGCATATTCGTTGAAAATATCACAAATTGAGAAGATAGAAACTCAGAACCCACGCCAGAACCTCAAAAACGCATATAACTATATTATTATTAACCTCACAGACTATTCTTCATCAAAAGCCAAGCTAGTGGGCCACAGAGTATATATACATTAAACACCACAGACCAGTTAGGGATACTACGTATCAGACTGCGTCGAATTTCGGACGATTACTACTTGAAATGGGACGATTTTTGGACAAAAAGATTAGTGTTGAGCCGGGTTCCGCTTTCCGTCTTGCAGCCGGTTGCCTCAAACTTTTTATCATTTAAACTACAGTTTGGCAAAAAAGAGTAGAGATTAATAGGGGCGCCACTTTACCGTTCGTGTGGCAACCCGCTGCGACCGTATAGCGTACCAGCCTAAGTCTGAAAAATGTGTGATAATCGCAGAACTTATTGCTGTGTGTTTGGGTGTCTAAATAATTCATCGATTCCAGATTTATCTCTGTTCAAATTACCTACTGAACAAGAAAGGTAAGCAAGTCACTAATTCTAACATTTAATTTTTACTTGGTGATGAGATACCTACTTATTTTTGTTGTTGTTAGACAGACAAAGTAGGCAGGCCTATATAGTATAGGCCAGACTATACTGTCCCACTAGAATGTATTAGGTATTTTTGATCTTTTAATAAAATTGATATGCCGCTATTGCTTTGTTCACGTTTCGTCATGCCGATTTCTCAGTATTGTAGGTAGGTATAGTAACTAAGTACCTAATTATAGTTATAAAATCGTAATTTAAAATAATTGACGAATTGTGAATCAGATAAATAGAGCAAAATTCGAATCGTAACCGTTCGTAACAACAGAACAAAAATTGATTATAGTCTAAGAGACGGGCTATTGTTTCTTTAGTTTAGGATTATGTTTATATGAGATTTTAGTCACTTTATTCCACTTTTTATGATAGATACCTAATGTATATTAAATATGCTTTGTATTTCAGATGCCTTCAATGGCTGCGCTTAATTGACCGCGAGGATTTGATAAATAAATCTCAACCCAAGCATGTTGTTTGTGAAGCCCATTTCCACCCAGAAGACATAATCAAAAACAGTGCTATAAAATTATTAATTCAATAGATGTGTTTGTATTATTTTATGTTTATTTAATAGAAAATTTATATTGTCCTTAATGTGTAAGAATAATAAATTATGCCTATTAAAATAAAAAAAGCAATTGACTAGTATATGCTAAGAATATTATTTAAACACAAGCTCTTAGTCTATTAACATTTATTAGCGTTTCGGCGACACACGAATCCGATGAAGCGCGGAATGTCGCGCCCACACCGCTCCGCCGGTTTATTGTATTTCTAGGCACTGAATTAAAATTTAGCTAAAAGTGACAACCCTGAGACAGGCAAGTACGGTAGGCAATTACATCGCGGATTGGGCCACAGATAGCCTACTGCCCTCTTTATACTATGCTATCGTCTTGATACTAAGCTGTATTTTGTAGTTCTCTTTATTCATGCAAGTTTTAAATAACATCAAACACTATTCACAACACAATTACTTTATTTTTAGTCTCAGTTTACTTATATATTATTATACTCTTTGTTCTCGGTCTAAATCAAGAGACCTATGAATAATGACTTTCCATTTAATATTAAAATATTCTTTTTTAAATTACAATAATAACTTTATCCCTATTTTCATCATAATAATTTAACTAGTTCCATTTTTACTGTTGCATACCAGCACTCGTGATACTGTAAGTTACAGCTTGGCAAAAAGAGTAGATTAATAGGGGCGCCTCTTTACCGTTCGTGTAGCAATCCGCTGCGACCGTATAGCGTACAGATTGGCAAAAAAGAGTAGAAATTAATAGGGGTGCCACTTTACCATTCGTGTGGCAACCCGCTGCGACCGTATAGCGTACAGCTTGCCAAAAAAGAGTAGAAATTAATAGGGGTGCCACTTTACCGTTCGCGTGGCAACCCGCTGCGACCGTATAGCGTACCAGCCTATCGTCTTGATACTAAGCTGTATTTTACTACTTTGATTTATGTTTAATTAATTAAAACCAGTAAGTATTATAAAATGTAATAACAATGTATTCACGTCATGTAGGTAACTGAATACAAATTACTTATAAGCACTCCTGTGTTTTCAATTTTTTTTGGGTATAAAAAAAATATGAATATATACCGTTATTATAATTGATTCCAATAAATATTCTACGCCCTCCACATCCATAATATCTTGGCTAGAGCTAGCCATAAACTCACCTGATTCACACTCAGATTCAGAGGCACTGCGCTATCATGTTGGAGATTGATTCCTAAACGTTCTATGTGCACCTACGAGCCCTCTCATAAATTCATAATACTTCTTTTCTATTTTGATAACGTACTGGCATGAATTCTTGTGATACTACTTGGTTATAGATTGAAATGCACGTTTGTTCTATAAAGATTAAACATTTGATTAAACCTCTATCAATATTAAACGTAAAAAGTCTACGGATCTATTTTTTTGTAATATTCTAATGCTAGCTACAACAAGTATTATATTATCTTGTGCTCACACTCTATAGATAGAGTTATTTAGAAACCGAATTTACATATTGCAGAGTATCAAGGCTCAAGCCACTCAAGTATCAATATTAATCTAGGCGCGCTATACCAAAGTGTCAAAGACAAAACGTAAACATAACCTACATGCTCGATGTTTATTGATCAACATTTCATTTATTTCATATTCAAGCAATTAAAAACAAAATAGAGTTCATAAATTAACACTTGATACAACTAAATACAATAAAAGAAACTCTTACATACCTGTCATAATTTACTTTGGTAAATATTGTCGAGATCGGAAAGAAGAGTTTTAGCCTCATGTTCGATATCGCCTATAAACCTTATAAATTGTTTCCTTGCTAGTACTCACAATGGTTTTATTTATTTTAATGTAGTTTTATTGCCGTTTTGATAGTCGAAATAAAAAAATAAGTAACTCGCAAACTTTGTTTACATCAAACGTCATTATTTTGAGCTGTTGCCAGCAATAAAAAAATTAGTTCCGTTTCTAGACTTTTTTGCCAAGTTGTATATATTTTGCATATATCCAAATGATTCTTACAGCTTGGCAAAAAAGTCTAGAAACGGAACTAATTTTTTTTATTGCTGGCAGCCACTGGCAATTAATGTCGTTCTGTGTCGTTCGATGTAAACAAAGTTCGCGAGTTACTTATTTTTTTATTTCGACCATCAAAACGTTAATAAAACCACGTTATAATAAATAAAAACATTCGGAGTACTAGCAAGGAATCAATTTATAATGTTTATAGGCGATATCTGGTCGATCATGAGGCTTAAACTCTTCTTTCCGATCTCGACGATATTTACCAAAGTACCGCCATTATGACAGGTATGTAAGAGTTTGTTTTGTTGTATTTAGTTGTATCAAGTGTTAATTTATGATCTCTATTTGGTTTTGAATTGCTTGAATACGAAATAAGTGAAATTTTGAACAATAAACATCGAGCATATAGGTTATGTTTACGTTTTGTCTTTGACACTTTGGTATAGCGCGACTAGATTATTTTGATACTTGAGTTACTTGAGGCTTGATACTCTGCAATATGTAAATTCGATTTCTACATAACCTTATCTATGAGTGTGATCACAAGATAATATAATACTTGTTATAACTAGCATTTAAAAATCACAAAAAAAACTAGATAGGTACCGTAAACTTTTTACATTAATTATTGATAGAGGTTTAATCAATTTTTTTATCTTTATAGGAAGCACCGAACGTGCATTTCAATCTATAACCGAGTAGGAGTTCAAAAGAATTCATGCCAGCATGTTAACAAAATAGAAAAGGAGTATTATGAATTTATGAGAGGGCTCGTACTTGGACATAAAACGTTTAGGAATCAATCTCCAACATGATAGCGCAATGCCTTTGAATCTGAGTGTGACTCAGATGAGTTAATGGCTAGCTCTAGCCAAGACATGGATGTGGCGGGCGTGGAATATTTAGAGGAAGATTGATTAAAATCAAATATAATAACGCTATATTCATACGCCTTTTTTTTATACCCAAAAAAATTTGAAAACACAGGAGTGCTTACATTATTAGTGCTTATAAGTAATTTGTATTCAGTTACATGACGTGAATACTTGTTATTACATTTTATAATACTTACTGATTTTAATTAATTATAAAAATACAGCTTAGTATCAAGACGATAGCATAGTGCGCTATACGGTCGCAGCGGGTTGCCACACGAACGGTAAAGTGGCGCCCCTATTAATTTCTACTCTTTTTTGCCAAGCTGTAAATGTTTAAATATTACATTTTATTGTTTCCAATTTTAAATTATTATTGTGACGTAAATGATGAAATTAATAAATTACAATTTATCATGTCATGATTGACTTAAAAAAAATGAAATTTCTATTCATTGGTATCATTAACATTGGCATTCCAAAACGACAAAGGAAAATTCTTACCCAACTATAAGTAAAAATATAGCGCTATTCAATAAGACTAGATTTTGTCCTTAAAATAGTTAAGAAGGGGTAATGATGATCTGCGATGCCTCTACAGCTTGGCAAAAAAGAGTAGAAATTAATAGGGGCGCCACTTTACCGTTCGTGTGGTAACCCGCTGCGACCGTATAGCGTACCATCCTATCGACTTGATACTAAGCTGTATTTCTATAATTAATTAAAATCAGTAAGTATTATAAAATGTAATAACAAGTATTCACGTCTTGTAACTGAATACAAATTACTTATAAGCACTAATAATGTAAGCACTCCTGTGTTTACAAATTTTTTTGGGTATAAAAAAAGGCGTATGAATATAGCGTTATTATATTGATTTCAATAAATCTTCCTCTAAATATTCCACGCCCGCCACATCCATGTATTGGCTAGAGCTAGCCATAAACTCATCTGAGTCACACTCAGATTCAAAGGCACTGCGCTATCATGTTGGAGATTGATTCCTAAACGTTTTATGTCCAAGTACGAGCCCTCTCATTAATTCATAATACTCCTTTTCTATTTTGTTAACATGCTGGCATGAATTTTTTTGAACTCCTACTCGGTTATAGATTGAAATACACGTTCGGTGTTTCCTATAAAGATAAAAAAAATTATTAAATCTCTATTTTATTTTTGTGATTTTTAAATGCTAGTTATAACAAGTATTATATTATCTTGTGATCACACTCATAGATAAAGATATGTAGAAATTGAATTTACATATTGCAGAGTATCAAGGCTCAAGCCACTCAAGTATCAATATTAATCTAGTCGCGCTATACCAAAGTGTCAAAGACAAAACGTAAACATAACCTATATGCTCGATGTTTATTGTTCAAAATTTCACTTATTTCGTATTCAAGCAATTCAAAACCAAATAGAGATCATAAAATAACACTTGATACAACTAAATACAATAAAACAAACTCTTACATACCTGTCATAATGGCGGTACTTTGGTAAATATCGTCGAGATCGGAAAGAAGAGTTTAAGCCTCATGTTCGACCAGATATCGGCTATAAACATTATAAATTGTTTCCTTGCTAGTACTCCGAATGGTTTTATTTATTATAACGTGATTTTATTAACGTTTTGATGGTCGAAATAAAAAAATAAGTAACTCGCGAACTTTGTTTACATCAATCGACATTATTTTGAGGTGTTGTCAGCAATAAAAAAAAATAGTTCCGTTTCTAGACTTTTTTGCAAAGCTGTAGTGTTGTAGATATCCATCGGCTGCGGTGACTACTTAATAATCAGGAGGGCTTCGGCTTGTGAACCACCTACTAACATGCAAATTTAATGGGTGTTAAATATTTAAATATTGCATTTTATTGTTTCCAGTTTAAAGATATTATTAAAACGTAAATGATGAATGAATAAATTGCTATTTATCATGTCATGATTTATTAAAAAAAATGGAAATTTCCATTAATTGGTATTATTATTACTAAAAATGACATTTCAAGATGGTGGCAAGCGTTAGTTCACCTGTTAGCCACGTTCATAAATAGCAATGTCGGACTATAATTCCAGTTTTCACCACATTCATAGATCCATGTCGGACTCTTAACTTCGTATAGATTCATTTCTTTTATGGAAATAACATTTTGTATAATAGGTAGCCAGCTGTCATTTTAATTGAAAAAATCATCCTAATGTCTTTACATTTTTCGCATCATTGGATGTTATAAGTCTGTTTACAGCTTTAGGAATATTGGTTGCCAACATATAAAAGAGAAAAATGCCTTGTATTCTTTGTATTGTGCTTGTCATATCAGCTGATTGCGTCATTGCTTTATAGTCCTATAACGCAAAAACAAAAAACAAGTCGCAGTAGATATCAGATCCGACTTTTGGTGATAGTTTTGAAAATTGTGAAGTGCGCAACACCTCAACATGAAATTCCAATATAAAGAAGAACATTCTTTTGAAAAGAGAAAGACCGAAGGCGAAAAGATTCGCAGGAAGTATCCTGATCGCGTTCCGGTAATTGTCGAGAAAGCCCCGAAGGCTAGGCTTGGAGACCTCGACAAAAAGAAATATTTGGTACCATCCGATTTAACAGTTGGACAATTCTATTTCCTGATCAGAAAACGTATTCATCTTCGGCCTGAGGATGCTTTGTTCTTTTTTGTCAACAATGTTATCCCTCCAACTTCGGCTACAATGGGGTCCCTGTATCAAGAACATCACGACGAAGACTTCTTTCTCTATATAGCATTTTCTGATGAAAATGTTTATGGATATTAACTTTTTATTATGATATTTTCATTATTTTAATTATACTGTGTTGATTTATCTGACCATATGGTGAAACTTAATTTTAAGGTTTAGCTTATTAATGATGTATTATGTTATAATGGTGATTAATATAATTATTGGCACTTACACATTGTGTTATGATTATGATAAGACATACCACTTATTGAGAAAATATTGCAATGTTTCTAATTCTTTGTTTGGTTTAGGCATGTAATTATTCCTGTATCAAAACAATAAACATAAATAAATATAATGTGTTTCTTTGTTAGATATAGATTCAAGGTTATTTTCACAAAAAATAGACTAGTAATAAAATCAACTTGTCACAACTTATGGTTGGTTTCTACTAAGGTTGTTGAAACTCTTATCTTCACACATATTCAAGTATACATATGCAGGTGTCTAATTAGTTACAATGAAGTCACTTTGATAAGTACCTAAGAATTCTAAGCAAATATTTCTCATAAAAAAATGGGAGTGCATGATATACAGTAGAGTTGATTTCTGTAGGTCAGCAGGTTGTTAATAAAATAATGGAAAACTTGATAGCAATTATTTTAAAATTGAACTTTATTATTAACTGTATATTTAATCAGTCTCATAATGCAATTCTACTGCAAAAAAGATGAGATCTAATGATAAATAAACTCTATTAATTTAGGCACCTTATTTTTTTTAGTAGATAGAATTACTTGGGAATAGTAAACAAAATCTACCTAAAATAGAGTTCTAGGTGCTTTATGTCTGTAAAGTCTAATTATTATTATGGTCCACTACCACTATTTTCAATTAGAACTATTGAATTTAAAAAAAAATTCCCAAGTCATTCCATTTATTAAAGAAATGAAGATGTCTGAGTTAATCAACTTTATTTTACATTAGATCTCACAACTTTTTACGGTAGAAGAACTGCGTTGTGAGACTTGGCATTTTTATACATTTTGTATTTTTTTTATGGGATCTAACTTCTTTTTGTAGGTAGGTAGCATAAAAATATATGTTACGATGGTTGGTAGTTCTAAATTTTTTCATCCCCTGATTATGATGATATATATGATGAGAAATTATGGAATATGAAAACTGCATAAGCAGATAGATACCTACCTAATCCTATGCTTTTTTACAGACTTCAAAAAGGGAGGAGAATCTCAATTCGACTGTTTTTTGTATGTGTATCATGCGATTACTCTTGATGATCATTTTTAGGGTTCCAACCAAAAATGGTAAAAGGAATCCATATGGTTTTACTTCATTTGTGTGTCCGTCTGTCACAGATGATTATTTCAGGAACTACTAATGCTACCGACCTAAATTTTGGAACATCCATGCGTATTGCGAATGAAAAAAGTAAACAAATAATATTGCTTTTATGGAAAAAGTGGGTGGAAGTGGAGTTAAAATTTAAAAGTTTAGTTCCAGTTAGGTACCAGACTTGTTTGCGCGTAAGTACCTAACGTACCTATGTACTAAGCTACCTACCTAACTGAAAAGAAGGTAGGTAGGTACCTAGGTACCCGTGTTATTATATAGGTACTTATTCACTTATCACCACAGGTGATAAGTGAATAAGCCATATATACGCACTTGTTTTAACATATTTACCTACTTATATTTCGATCTTCAGTTGTCTAAATAATATTTATTTAAACATTCCGCAAACTCGTTGTTAAGAGAAATGTATCTAGTAATTCACCTGCAACTTAGTTTCATAAGGCTGAGGAAGTGGGGATTTATGACATTAGTAAGTACATTTTTTTACACACGATCATGATTATGAATGTGGATGGAGCGATCACAATGCAATAATAGCAGGTGGAATTTACGTCCAAGCAAGTATTTGCTGAAAAACTACAATGTTTTCTGTACTACTCTTCTGGCTATGATAAAGGTTTTGCTTAAATAAGCAATCACAATCAAAAAAAGATAAAAGACCGCCATTTCCCCCCCAAAATTGTGGTATTGCACAAACGTTTCTCTAACTCCTGGAAAGCTACGACATAGCTCTTATCCCAACAGAACGGTGTTTCTCTCCGCAGTAGTGTGCAGAGGTCTTACACAAGCTTATACTTAACAAAGTCGGCAACATTCTAAAGAAACCGTCGATAGTACGAGCACAAATCCTTATATGTTCTTACCTGCGATTTGGGTTCAGTATTCGCATGGCTGCAATGATGTGCAGTTTTCCCTTATTAGTTTGCGTATTACAAACTTAAGCGAAACGTCAATTACTTCTACCAAACCAGCGCGCCTAGTCACGGCTTCTGGCGCTTTCGTTGAAAAAGTTACTTCCGACTCGCTGCTTGCCTACGTGGCCGTTCCAGCCATACCGGAACGTGACTTGGCACGCCATGATGGTTGAGACCAGACGGCTGCGGGATATTCGAAAGAGTTACTCGCGGATAGGTTTTAGTCAGTAAGATCAGACTCTTACTCACTCCCTCCCACCCCGGCCCCACCCAGTGGTCATTGTAATTTCCCATCCGACAAAAAACGAGACCAGATGGCATGTGTAAGTGTAGGCCTAGATGGTAGGCTTTTAGTATGGATGCGACCTTTTTCGATACTTTTGCGCCATCCCATCCTGCTGGCTCTGAGTGCTGCGCTGCTGCTGCCGCTTCTGCTGAGGCACAAAATGAGCTGAGAACCTCGAGCAGCGTGCTCCTCATGCCTCGGAAAGCACGTTAAGCCGTCTACTAGCTGCATCCGGCTAGACGAAAGCAGATTATGTAGGTAGTACAAACTTAGTCAATCTATTACGATTAAAAAAAAACTTAATAGTGACATCAGTTTCACTATCTTCGCAAACAAATTTTTAAAATTAAAATACACAACTAACACAATTGAAAATGACATGGCAAAAAATTATGTTGTGTTAAATACAAGTTATTGAAAAAGTCAAGTATCCAATTGTTCAAATAGCAGTTGTTTTCAATTTTGGGAACGTTCACTGCCAATTGAAATTCATGTAAAATTTAATTAATATCACTTAAAAAAATATGAATGGTAAATTGATTTTTTTTGTAGGTACAAAAACAATGTTGAAAGACGGTAGGTACCTAACGTTTTAACCCACTTCCAAAATAGGAGGAGGTTCCCAATTAAACTGTTTTTTGTATGTATGTATGTATAATGGGTCGATTTTGATGATTCTTTCTTTATTTGATTAGTTATGTAACCTTATAGGTCCCATTAACATTTTATTTGTTTAGGTTGAGGTGGTAGCGCGTAACCACCTTGCTAGATTGTACCACTATTTAATTTATTTTACTGCCACAGAAGGACATTTTGTGTCAATAGTTTGATTCATTTCATAAATCAACAAGCACGAGGTATTTGAAACAGAAGTTTGATGTTGTATTTGTATACCGAGAGCTTGATGAAAACTTATTTTTACAAAAATAACTTGCAGGTACAATTGGGTAATCGACAACACCGGCTTTCTTCTATGAGCTGCTTGTCAAAACGCGTACCTATCTCCTATAGATTTTATATGGCAATAGGTAACTGTTACTTCACTATTTTTTTCCAACTCAACTATTTATGGATTCTAAAGTCACATAAATCTATTTTTACAGTAAATCCAAAATAAATTTTGCTTTCAGGAGTAAAATTAAGTGCATTTCTAGAGAAGTGGTGTCTTTAGAATTATTTGTTGTTGATTTCAACTACCCAGAAAATCTGAGTGAGCTTATAACTTAAAAGAATGTAACAAAACAGCATAGTTGCAGTTAGTTGGTACTATCCGTACTATATTCGGCCTATTAGGTTACTTTTACCCTATTCGGTCGAATGTTCGGTATTCATATAATATTATTCATGCGTATGTGAGTTTGTTACGCTTCGACGCTAAAACTGTGTGTAGAAAGAAGGAACTCTGGAGATGGTTACGGGCCACTTTTTATCGGGGTTCGTTAAGGTGAAACATACGGTCTGTTCCCGGCCACTTTCCCGCTAGATGGCGTTGAAGTCAATGTTTTTAGTTTATTTGAGTTTATTGTGTAATTGGAACATATTAAGTCGTCGGAGTAGCTGTGGCGGTTCGCGGATTTTACACTTTATTTAACTGGGTCATTTCCTTGCCTCAAAATCCACCCAATTCGACAAAAAAGTTGCAAAATAACATTGTCCTTGAACATAGTATTTTTTACACACACAGACGTGGGCGAGTGCCTAGTCCTTACGTTTACGAAAATTGAGCACTAGATGGCGATTTTTACAACTACAGAACGCCACCTTCTACGATATTTATTATGTACGATGTACGATTATGTGATAAAAATAAAAGTTATATTTGTAGGCATAAACTATTTAATTGATTTATAATCTTAGGAAATAAATAATGACAAAATTATGTAAAATAAAACGCAGTTTACTTTATTATCTCACAGTATTGAAATTATTTTTCAAATCACAAGTAATTGAAGTAACACATGCCTATTCAATCAAAACTAATAACACTGATGAGTTGTAACATAACCAATTATTACAAAGACAACATAACTCGTAAGAAATTACAATTCATAAACAAGAGATAACAACAAATCTAAAACACGATTTAGTATGAAATATACAACTATGATGTAGATTCTAAACAAACTACTACAAAAATACAATTAAAACATAAATCATTGGACTTGTTGATTTCCCCCTCTTCTGAGTCTTCTTGTCTTGAAACCACTGTTACACGGCTGCTGCAAAGAAAAAATACTTTATTTAGTATACTAGTTACTTTTTGATGAATATTATTTACCATTCACTTCAAAATGTTATTTACCATCCATCTCCAAAGCTGCTCAAAAATCAATGCTCAAAATTTTTTTGAACATGTCTCAATGTTTTCTAGCAGAATAGTTTTCAAAAAAGTCTAAATCATTTTGTCATCATATTGCGGATACATTCATTATCTTGAAAAACTTCTATCACAGTCAAAGGTGCCTGAACCTGAAATAGTTTTTGATTATAGTAAGAAAAAAAGACACTAAAATAAATTATAATGTGGAGATCCACTGATCTTGAGATAACTAAACAAATTTGAATTGTTAATATAATATTATACCTTGTAAAGTGCACTGCTATAGTTTTTTACTACATGATTCATGCATTATTGCACTTTCTATTTCAAGTTTGCAAACGCAGAGGAGTCTCCGTCTCCATAAAACTCAAATAGCGACGTTGATGTAATTCTTCAGTCTTTTGAAAGGGCTTCCACAATAATTTCTGATTCCATAACTATAGACGGTCCAGTGAATTTTTTGCAGCAATTATGTGCTTTCATATCCATGTTTCTCCTCTCATAATATTGACATGTATAACAATATTTGTTTTTAACACCAAGAAATAGATACTTCCTAGAAATGAAAAACGACACTTGTAAATATTGCACAAAATAAGAAATAACACACAAAATAATATAAAGAACCTTTTTTAGATTAACTTACCATACCAGATGATAAATCAAAGTCATACCCGATCTTTTCAACCATCCTCCATCTACATATAAGAACAGTAAACAAATGGAACACCGTCTGAAGACACATGACCTTTTTGAATAGCAATTGATCTTTCTTGTTCACTAGCAGTTTTAATTTCCTCTATCAAATGTTCAAACCACACACTGCCCAAGATTTTTACAACACGTCGAAATTTATTAGTTGACAGTGTTGGAACATCCTTATGGCTTGTTATGTGTGCTGCTTCAGTATACTAGAGCTACCAGAATTGACAGTTGCCCAAGCAAATGCAGTGTTTATTTTATCAATGCTCTCCGTACAATGCTTCCAAGCTTTATGACTTATCGCACATACTGCACGTGAAAATTAATTCACTTCGAAACCCATCAAGTCTTTCACTAACAAATTCAATTTGCGAAGATTCACACATATTTCGATGTCTTTTCAAAAAGAAAGCTCACTCAATTACATGCTTCAAGTCCAAAATGCGATACCCAGATGTCTTAGATAAACATTTATTTGGAGCAGTTTCGACAATCAATTTGAAATGAATCAGTTTCAGTATCAGCTTGCGGCCAATTAATCTCAAAAGAACAACAAAAGCGCATGTTACTTTTAAACACTCAATATTTGAATAAAATTTAATAGTATTGTAATTCACAACCATGTAATGAAAATGATCGCAGATCACAAAATAATACAATACAATACTACCGCACAGGTCATCTGAATTCTGATCTGCTGAGAGATAATCCAGATCATAGATAATACAATAATTCTTATTTGAATTTTAGGTTTCGTTCGAAAATTAAAAAGTCTAGAACAACAAAATGTAACAGTAAAATTTTAGTTATCTTTTACATCATTTTTTTCTTTATATTCCTGGTAGACGACGCATAAGAAAAAAAAACTGTATTATAAACAATAAACTACAATAACTATAAAAATAATTATACGTCTATTTGATTGAACCTTCGTTCGGAAGCCTGTGTTGCTCGAAGGATTGAACGCACCAGACAAATTTTAGGACGCGACCTTGAGCTTCTTGGTACTACAAAATAAAACAAAATAATAATAATGTGCGTCTGTCTGAAACTTTTTGCAAAATTCGTAAAGTGTTTTTTACGTAACCCGGCAAAACCATATTTTGAAAATGTTTATTAATTTTGTTTTGTGACTAGGTACCTACTTTGGTAGCTTACCGATTTATAATAATTTTATCCAAAAAAATAAAAATACATTAAAATAACATGAAACACTGACTTAGTATTCAACACCGACTCATACGGCGTAGGTGATTAGTATTGTGACGAGATTTCAGCAAATCACGGGCCAACTTAATTAATTACTATATCTACCATAAATTACAATATATTCTATTAAATTGAAATCAAAAACATACTAGAAATATTCCAATTTGAATCAATGAAAATGCATAACATACAAAATATAACACGCAAGAACTTCCGCGCGCAAATCCTATCGCGGGACAATTGAGAATTACTTCAGAATGTATTTTATTACAGTCAAACAAGTGATAGAAGTTTGGCAACGCTGTTTCTTCGTCAATGTTTGAAGGTCAGGTCTAAGTTTGCAAGAGTGGCAGCGTCGCTTATATTACCTACCTACGCAAAATGGTTTATGTTGCCAGACAACAATAATTATGATGTAATAAAATAAAATTGTAAAAATTGTCATCTAGGGTCTTCAGTTTTATGTTATTTTATTGTTTTTTTTGTTTATGAATTGCAGAAAAGGAAATAAATAAATATTGTACATAAGAAATTGATTCATCATCTGTCGCCATCTAGCGTGCTAATGTCTAAACTACGCTTTTGGTTTGCTTGTCTATTCTATCCTATTCTATTTTTGTTTATGGCAAAAGACACTCACACTAATAAACAAAATGTCAATTTTTGCGTGAATTTTACTATTATTTTTCTTAGTAAATAATGTAAGTTATTCTCTAAAAAGTTGATAGGCACATACACATTTCATTGTAGAAAGTGATGAAATTATTAGTTTGAAACAAATAGTGGCTGTGTTTAGGATAAAGCTCAATCCCAAAATGTATGGACGGACTATCGGAACATCCACCTTAAGAATACAGCGGGAACCTGTTCATTATTGATATTATAATATACTAGTGGCCCGCCCCGGCTTCGCACGGGTAGATAGTCTTTGTTTTTTAACCGACTTTAAAAAAGGTGGTTCTGTATTTGACCCGTATGTATGTGTTTGTATGTCCGCAATTTTCTCAAAAACTACTGATCCAAATAGGATAGGGGTTGTCATTCTTCAATTTCAATTTTAATGCATAGTTTTTAATTAAGGTTTTAGTATGATATAGTATATTGGGATATGATGAAGTTCTTCGGAGACAGCCAATGGAACTCTTCAATTACTAATAGCAAAGGAACCGCGATTGCTGCGATCATATGCCTGTGATTGTTTTCACTGTTCTATAACATTGCATCACACCACTAAGCTTTAGAGGAGAAAGCAGAAGTATAGAGTTCACCCTTATTAAAGGAGATTAATATTTGTCTAGACCTTAGGATATTGTAATTTATCTAAATTGCAAACTGAGCCACGAAAAAGCGAATTGAAAAACTTTTTTGCAAAAAAAGAACTATGTTGGTGAACTATACAAATTTAAAAATAACTAATAGGTACATCGTTCTAGAAGTCGGTGTCTCCAATTAGGTATTGTGTATTTTCGTTCTATTTTTGCAAAAAAGTTTTTGTTTTTTTTTAGGAATGAAAAATCATCACCCGACTCTTCCCGCTGTGGGCGGAGCGAGGGAAAGTGTCAGACTGACTTAAACCATTGTTCTTTCCTTCGCTCTATATTTTCTAAGTTCGAGGTAGTTCTTTCGAACAGCGCTGCCAGGCATTATGCCTTATGGCCACGTCAACTATGCTAACATCTCATTGAGGCGCGCGTGGAACTCAAACGCGCCATCTACCCGGGCCTACTTCTTACCGGACGGTTAGCCACTTATAGCTCAAAGTCTGCAGGCCCGGACTTACAGTGGCCTAAAGTCGATTCCTGGCTCCAAATGCTGATGACGTGGTTATGGCGTGAGATTTATCTCTCTCTCACGCATCCCGCTATCTCCTTCTCCAGCATGACTGATTGGTATTAGAAGGTGACTGCTTCCTATTCCTTCTCTCTTTGGACCATGGTTTGAACCAGGGCCGAATGTGAGGGATCACCGCCGCCCAAGTGGGGCAGACCTCCACCATATGCTCCACTGTGACCTCCAGGTGATCCTCACAGTGTCAACACCCCGACATTTCCTCTCGCTTGATTCGATCCAGGAATCTCCCAAAATAATCTGTCCAGTGAGAACCTGCGTTAGGCGTAGCCATAGGATCTGCGGTAGGTCAAGATGCCGTGGCGTCTCCTTAGCTACTCCGCAAAGATTTGTCGCCATAACAATCCTGACGCAGTTCTATCCGAATTTAAATGTTTGGCCTTATGATTTGTTTATTAGCAAAGGGAATTCTAGATTCTTAATTTCTGAAGTGTGGAATATAATGTATTCAATGGAAAGCGCAATTTTTTTTGTTTATAATTATCCCGCTGTTATCTATGAAAAGAGGCCCTTTTCATACATAGAACACATGGGCATTAATAACCATGCATGTTCAGGTGGAATAACATCTACATAATATGACTTGAAAGCGCTTACTTTTAACAAATTCGTAACTAATTCATAATTAATTTTTGAAGCCGTTAAGGTGAAAAATGTGATGTCAACCAAAAAAAAATATGTATGTAAATACCAAACTAAAAAAAAATGAAAAATTATGTGGGATTCGAACTCGATGTAACCGATTCGCATGATCATTAACACAGCCCCTCCACTACAGTGCTCGTTGACATCACAGGTAAAATTAACGTTCTAATACAACGTGTTTTCAATTTCAATTACTGCTTATCTTCTTTAGAAACGGGCGTGATGATTTTCATGTCAAAGATTGTAATAATAGCGAAAAAGCATAATTATAAAAACTTGATAGGTCATCCCACTACAAACTTATTTCCATGCCTCACTGCTCATTCCCCATAATATTTAGTGTGATGATTTGTAGCCTTAAGCTTGAACCGATTCATAACAAACATTTTTGGTGAATTTCAAGTAAAACTGTTCAGACGTTTTGTCGTAAAACTAAAACAGATTTATTATCTTACAAACTTAAAATCTTAATTTTTCACCCTAGGGCTAAAATCTTGAAAAACTGTGAAACACGTGTTTAATTATTTTCATTTTAGAGTGTTCCTATAAAATTTGAGTTTAGTCGAATCAAAAATAAAACTTACTCCATACAAACTTTCAACCCTATTTTAATATACTTAGGGTTGGAATTTTCAAAAATCCTTTCTTATTACTTGTCTAGGAAATAAAAGGTACCTCCTGTCCAAATTTCATTACTCTAGGTCCAGCCATTTCGGCTCTGCGTTGATGAGTCAGTCATTCAGTGTATGAGGTTGTCATTTTATATAATAGTATAGATATACACTTTCATCAATTCCAATAGTTCCCATTTTTTTTAATACAGCATTATTTTATAAACCTTGATAGCAGGCAAATCGTGGAACCAGCCTGTATACAGGAATATAAATACTATTTATTTATAAATTAATAAAATCCTTCGCTTCTTTATGATTGTATGATATGTTGAATGTTCCTAGTTTTATTTGGTCCGGTCAAAATAGATATTCACACAGAAAACTATTGACACGAAGTGTTCTTCTATGGCTGTAAAATAAACGAAAAATAAAATCTACATATTTGCTAACCGTCAGTAAAACAAAATAATATACACTATACTTTATTATTAATATATGTTTACAACATTACCAAAAACATATGATAGATAGATAGACTTAAACATACATTAAATGAAATTAAGAAAACATCATTATTACATTTTTTTATTAGGCTATCAAATTTTGATACTCTTCTTGAAACAGTAACATCTAAAGTTTCTTCATGTAAGGTAAATACTACTTATTAGAATTAAAGTTTAATATTAGGGATGATTTTTCTTAGTACTAATCATAAAAGCTTAAAACCTCATGTAATTGTGAGATCTTCTGGAAGGTCGCCCACGTGATCGCATGCCACGACCGCGCGTCCCACTCTCGCTGTCTGTGAAATATAATTAATATTTTAACAGCTGCAGTAAAACAATATAAAGTATTCAGTTGTCATTTTTCAGAATATTAATTTTAGTATGTATCAGTTATGACTAATTACGTTTTAAATGAGTGTTTTCTTTTACAAAGTATTTTTTGTGTCAGTTTAATACTGAAGACTAATGATCAATAAATACTTGAATCCTGCTTGTTCCATAAATCTACAAAATCATTGATTCCCGGTTTAAATGTGGAATCAAAATATAATAATATATTATTGAATTGTAGACATGCTTGATTGATAGTAATAACAGCATAAGGTTAAGCATTATAAGTTATCAAAGTTTCTTTAACTGCATAAAGGAAGATAATCAAATATCGAGACCGGCTAAACCACTCCGATGTTGAGTTTTAAGTAACAACCTTTATAGCTAAATCATCATCATCTGCCTAGCCTTTTCCCAACTATGTTGGGGTCGGCTTCCAGTCTAAACCGGATGCAGCTGAACCTTTATAGCTAAATAATAATGGATATTTTCATTCGCGATAATCTTCTGGTTTATATGATTTTAAAAAGGTGCATTTTCACCACTAGGCCAAACGACAGGATTTTTAAATATTACCTAATGCTAAACTATATCAAAGTTGAACTATTTAGTTGTACCTGCGGCGCGCATCCATCGCTGATTCTGCGAATGTGGCGAATGGGGCGAGTGGGAATGTGGCTGCGTGTGTGCACGACGCGCAATCCCCGTCGGAGCACTGGCTTCGGCTTCACGCCCTTCTTCTGCTATCTGCTTTATTTTGATTATATCAAATTAATATTTTTTGTTACACAATATTCCTTGATCCAGACATAAACAGATATAGACATGCAATGTGGTATTAGATGCCACCACAAGCTGCCAGATTGACTGACAGTGAAGTACAGTTTTGTATTCATGTTAGTCATTGACATAGTCAGAATGTAATAATTTATTACTTTGAAATAAAAATATTTCAAAGTAATAATGGTACCTATTGGATACTTTTTATTTTTGCCAAATTCATATAACACCACTCTTTTTGCTGGGGTTCAAAATAAAACACGACTGTCACAAAAACTGAAAATAATAAAACGAGTCCAGCCTACAATTAGCCTGTTAAGAGTCGTGGCCCAAGCTCCTATTACATCCATGTTTTACTTAACTAAGAAACAGTGCTCAGTAAGCTTATCCTCAACTAAGGCTATGATCAGTGTGACCTGTTGGCTAGGAACTTTATTCAAGACTTTATTATCACAAATGTGAATCGAAGGCAAATGAGATGTTCCAGAAATGTAATGCCTGTCACAACCTTGCAAAATTCAGAACGAAAGACTTGCTGCAAGTGATTACTATCCATATCCTTAACTTCTATATTAAATACGAGCGAAAAAGCTGCAGCTGTAAGAGGGCAGTTTCTAAAAATTGACCTCTTACACCATAATGTTCCATTTTAGCAAGTCGTAGGCCCTGCGCAGACGGCAAACTTTTTGTGCGATCGAGTCTGCGGCGCACAAAAAGTCTGCATGGCGCGCAAAAAGTCAGTCGCGGATTTTTCACAGACTCAACGCACACGACGCACATCTTCGATCATTTTGTCGGCAGAGCTGTAGGGACGTAGACGCTATGGAAATCGTGCAGAGATCGCGAAGTATTATTTTGTATATGAAGTACAGAAAAAGAAGAAGAAATAGAGAATTTTGGGTACATCCTATACTTTCGGAAAGATTACGGAAGGAACAGTTCCATACTAAACATTCAATTCTGAAACAATATCCGGCAATTTTTTTTCTTGAATTAACATAGTTACATCGACCTCTGGCGCCATGATAATAGATCGCGTGCGTTACGTCCACCCCTAGCAAATGCAGATTGCAGACTAAAGTGTGCGCCGTCTGCGTTAGCGCGCGTTGAAGCAAACGTTCAATTTTTTTCACACACTTTTTGTGCGGAGCGGCGCGCCGCGGCGCGGTGCGGTCTGCTCGAATTACACGGATTTTTTGTGCGCCGGACTTTTTGCGCGTCGTGTGCGTTACTGCATATAATTGCATAGGTTCTATTTTCACAGACTAAAAAGTGCGTCACGGATAGTCTGTCGTCTGCGCAGATAGCTGGCCGTAGATAGATAAATAGAATATTCTTTATTGTTTGCCATTAGACAACAACACAGGAAAATACAAATAAAAAGGTAGCAGTACAAAAGGCGGTCTTATCGCTAAAAGCAATGTCTTACAGACAACCAGTATCAAATGCAGAACTCAAAAACACAAAAAACTTATCAGCCTTTATACCTATTATGTCTGGGATTGTAGTTTAATGGGATCTATCCAGTTGATTGATACATACTTGATGTGGGGAGGATGGTTCACTGCCCTGTGAACTAACAGCAGTAGCTTCCTCTTCAACTCGTGACTCCTCCCAATCTCTCGTCTCACCTCCTTCCGCGCCTAAATGATACAAGGCCTTTTTATTAATAAGTCTTTTCGTTTTTCACTTCCAAAAGCATCAAATTTTCTTAGGGCTAGCTGTCTCCATTGTTTTACCCACGTTTTGTGGGAACTACAGTTTTGTGGTTAGTGTAATTATAAGTAGTAATAACAATCTCTAACGCGCGTATTAACTATAGTCCAACAAAATAATCTAGGAAGTACACAGTTGTCAGATTAACGTGTCTAGGAATGTACATAAAATAAAAAATACTTAACTATAAAAAAAATAATTCGATAGATTAGCAAAGTAAAGCTGCGCTAGACACGGTCATTCCATAGATCACCGTCTTCTTAACATAGCGAGACCACTCTCGTGACTAGGAAAGCACGTAATGCGATCTTGAGCCTGATCTCTCCTCGGTCGTGTCGGATTGCCGACCCATCAGACATAGAGTAAGGGAATCAAGAATGCATCTGTGTCCGCGCAAGCACTTGTACAATATCTCCTGCGTACCTGGCTAGTCTTTTAGATCAAGATTGGCCGCCGTGACCGACCGAAGTCGGTTTTAAGAGATAACAAATAGAGAATACATTAAGTTTGTTTTTTTCTTCTACCACTTTGAATCAGTCTTCCTTAATATGAGCATGCTTTCTTCAGCGATATTTCCATTTTATTCACGGTTTGCGCTGGTTTTGTAGTAAAATAGTTTTCAGATCAATCAGTTTCGTTTGTTTATAAGATGTAGTCGCTCGAACGATCTCATACTTAATTTAGTGATAAAAATGTTTCTTTATTTACATGCGTCAGATTTTCGAAGTAATTTAAAATGTGCATATTGTGCAAGTGTGACATAAAGCGGTTACGAGTTATATAGTCGACTAACTAACTCCTACTACGGAACCCTACACCGCGTGGCCCGACACGCACTTGGCCGGTTTTTTGTTATGGAGTGACAAGTCTGAAACATCTAAGTGTACTTTTTAGATTAGATAGATAAAGATAATTATGTAATTATTACATATTGCTCGCTTTCTTATATTAGTATTAATCTCTGTATTATGTGGTGTCGTGTAAACAAATATTAGTTTGTTTCGAAGTAGAATGAGTGAGTGCAGTGTAGTGTAGTGCGGCAGTGTGGCAGTAAGAAAGCTGGCAGTACTGACGCTCGTCGGGCAGCGGCAGCGGCGCGGGCGGGGGCGGCAGCGCGGCGGCGAGGTCGGCGTGCGTGTCGTGGTGCTGCGGCGGCGGCGCCTCGGCGAAGGTGAAGCGCGCCGCGCCGCCGCCCGCGCCCACCGGCGACACCACGGCCTCGCCGAACCTGGACACCACACCGCCCGATTACATTTGCACCTCTTAAAACTTGCGCACTCAGTCGCGTATCTACTTCATTTTTAGGGTTCCGACCAAAAATATTATTTCAGGATCTACTAATACTATTGAGTTAAAATGAAAATTGTATAAAAAAAGATAAATAAAAAAGGTAGATTCTCCGAAGCTTGTGAATCGTAAAATCTGATTTAATAAAGATTGATAGACATTAACTTAAATATTACAGGAAAAAAATATTATGATTCTCTCACAGTTTTGAAGTAATCACTAATTTACAAGTAATTGCAACTTTATTGTAATATTCTTTCCAAAGATCAACCTTCGGTGAAAGTTCGACTCGCACTTGGCCAATCTTTAAGGTTCCGTAGTCGACTAAGAACCCTTATAGTTTCATCATGTCCGTTGGTCTGTCTGTCTTCGGCATAGCTCAGAGGTTAGTAAATATGCATATTGATTACGGCGACAGTAGTAAAATTAAATTTAGTTAAATATTTTTTTAAGGGAGATCCCATGCACGTAAAGTGCGAATAAATATCTTGTGTACCTTATGTACCTCCCTTAAAAAATATTTTTGTCGCGTATCCCTTTCGTGTGGGGTATCGTAAGATGGGTCTTTCAAAAATATTATAGATGTGTAAATGAAGACCATTTTTCCACTTGGGAAACATCTAGCACTAAAGTGCACATTTTTGTGGGATACGAGCCCTCTTCCCTCTAAATTTTGAATGGCTGTACCTGCATGTAAATAAATCACAGATGTAGCATATATAACAAGCATCCAAGGAAAACTATCACGGTTAAGGAGGCTTTACCGATTACATATTTATAGTCGACGAACTAAAACGTATTACGGAACCCTATTGCGCGTGACCCGACACGCAAGTGTGGCCCACCAGTCAAAATACGAATATACGTAATATTTTAATAGACGGCAAGTTAGAAGCTTTGAAAAGCAGGTAAAAGAAAAAGAAAGCAAGATTAAATTATGACGTCATCTTGTTAAGACGAAATTATGTTTTGCGTGACAGATTTGGAGAATTTCCCCTACAAAAGCGTGTATTTTTTTCATTAATTTAATCAATATTTAGGCGTTTCGTTATGTTTTGTCATAGTCTTAATGTTATGACACAATTTAATTATGTGAAATAAAAAAATAAATAACCAATATTGAAGCGACTTAGTAACAGAAAAAACTATTAACACACATGCATTGGGATGCATGGTTGTGATGTTTTTTAAGATCTATTTTGTGACTGTGTAATTCTTACCCGTCATTTCGTCTTGGTACATAAAGTGTAGGTGTAGACGGTACTATACTGTCATCACCGTCGTCGCCGTTGTTACCCAAAGATAATGCTCCGCTTTCTGTATAAGAAATATATATTAATATGGTTTTAATAAAAATGTCTATTATGCAACTGACTTTTCAATGAAGCGAGTTTTACGAAAAAGGCACGCTTATCTGTATTTGTGTATCAATAAAATCTTCTATGCATATAAAATGCTTTGTCCTGAATGACTGACGGATCGACGCACAGCCTACCTGCTGATCGTAGAGACCTGAAACTTGGAGGGTGTGTTCTTTTTGCAATAGCGCTAGAAGAAGAAGCAGATCACTACGAAGACTATCAGCTGGCAAAACGTATACATATTTATTTAACGGCTGTCAATGTACCTAGATAAAAATCGGATAGCACTGACAGAGCGTTCGTGCTCCGGAACACTGACAATCCGGATGTCCCTGACACGGAGATGTGTGAACGAGTTCATACAAGTTGCATGTAACCGATTTTTTCCCCGTCCCTGACGAAACACGGCAGGGACGGGTACCCGGAAATGTGTAGATAGCGCCTATTAACAACGATTTGTGTTTCAAAGAACACGAAATGGTTATAGTCTGTTCCAATTGACGATTATTACTACGATAATTGACGACAACTATGTTCTAATTTTCCCACATACATAAATAAAATGGCATTCAATTATGAATGATGACGCTTAGAGTATGAAATTGACATAAATGCGTAGTCCTTACGCCATTTTGTCATTTTCTGTGGCAGAATTACAACAAAATAGGTTACAAATTTGTTTATATTTTTCGTAAAATCAATTGGTACAGATATTGATGGAATTTTCGTACCTTTTATTTTTGATTCGTATTGAAAAGCAGTTTTACACTGCCACTTCCGCTTCTCAGATCCGATAAATAAAGGTCGTTGCATATGGCAGTTATAGAAATTCACAATGTCAAAATTGTGTTTGAAAAATGAGATACGTCTGTATGTCTAGGCAGACAGACGGACGCAAGACCAGGCAGTGGAACTATTTTTGTGCTTGGAAGTTGTAAGCAACAACGCAACAGCTTCAAACTCGTTCAGTGATGAACACCAAAGGCGTATTTATGATATAAAATAGATAATTTTACACGTGGCTGATCAATAACATGAATGAGAACGTACGCTCAGTGCCGCTGCTGATGGCTTCGATCTGCTGGTGCGCGGGCGCGGGCTCGCTGTCGGCCTCAGCGGGCGCGGCCTCGCCCTCCTCGGCGTCCTCGCCCGCCTCTGGAGACTGCGCCGGCGATTCCTGTACAACCCATCAAGTACGTTGAAAGAAAAAATACTGGAATAATACTAATATGATCTACATTTCTACAATACTTTTTTTCAGGGATTGGTTTTCACCATAGTGAATTGGCGAACCATTTTACATTAATACCACCTGAATTAAGCACATGGATTTTACGATTTGAATTACTCTAATTAATAATAATAATGTTCTTCAATGTAAACGTGGCACGATTTCTCAATAGTCGGATAAATTTTATCTTATGAATAAATATGTCAGTTTGACAGATTTTTGATGGAAAATATTTCTAAGAAGGCCCTAAGAAGTTCTTTTTTTTGCATTTATCGTGTGTCGAAAATGTGCGTCAGCTCTGAGAAATCTGCCTTACTATTTCCGGGCGTGTATCATTTGATAGCTGTTATGACGAAAAAAAGTAACATAGTTTGGTAATGAGTTTACGCAATGAGCTCAATCACGCTGCGTGCGTTGTCCCAGCCTCGCCTCACATAGCGGAATGAAATGCAAGCAAGCAAGTGAACAAGTCGGAAAACGTTATTGCTTGCCTTCCCGCACGTGCCCCTTCCTTGCTCTCGTCTTTTACACACATTACCGGCTGCGCATTCGGTATTGTATACAATACCTAAGCAAAGTATAAAATAAATAATATTTCATACACATTACCTAGATATTGTATAAAATATCAGATTATACAGCTTACCGGTAACGTTATATAAAACAAAATCAGGTTTGCTCGAACACATATAACTCGAGAACGGCTGGACGGATTTTTTTGGTTTTTAATTTGTTGTATTTGTCTCTGTCCCGAATGACAGAATAACTCAAAACATTGGAAAAATAACGGGGAAAAAAGTGATGGTGCGGTAAAAAGTTCCGGGCTGGCTAAATATAATGTTAATAATAAAGTCGAAATGTTATAACACATTAAGGGCCGAAATGGGATTGGATTACATACCTGTCGTGCCGTGTTGTCCGTATCATCTCCTTCAACCTCTTCTTCTTCTTCGCCCGCCTCCACTTCTTGTTCCTCCTCAATATCCTCCTCTTCTTCCTCCCCCTCCTATTAGTATTAAAACATGAATTTAATCCCTGATTAAAGTTTTGACATTAATGATTCGCTACTTGGCTTAAACCATACCCTGTACATGGTGCCAGTGCATCGCTCGTCATCCTCTTCAGAGTCGACGACGATGACGCCTTCGTCGTCTTGATCGCAGCGGGACGATGTCGGTACTTGGTATTCTACTTCGACTGATCGTTCAAATCCCTGGACCATGCAAAAAAATATTATTGTAAATTGAAGTGATAAAGGAGAACCAAATGAATGGAAAGTTACTGAAAAAATTAAAACCTGGAAAAACAACAGTAACTTCTCGTAACTAATTTTCTCGGTAATTAAATAAAATCATGGGCGGGAAATGGACGTTTCGGGAAAGGGACATTCTGGGAAATGGACATTATAAGAAGGGGAAATTTTGGGAAAGAACTATTTGAAACAAAGAGTCATTCTGAGCCTGAACGCCGCCAGGTCTTCGCAAAGCTGTCACCAGCAATTGCATAATATCGCACTACCTCACAACCACTCCACGTTATAATATTGATATAACTATTCATTTTTACGCATTCACTCTCACTCGCACTCGAAAATATCCGTGACATGTTGACACGACACGAGTATGACCCGATTCGTAAAAATTGCTAACTGACCTATTAACATAAACAAAAGAAAGGGGTTGGCGGTGAGACGGACGGGGAATGAGCGTGCGTGCTCTATGTGTGTTCATTATTTATTCCACGTTACAATGTATTTATCCAATGCTATGTTGCAGGTATGTTGTGAATTAAAACGTGTTTATGATTAAATCAATAATGCCTATTTTTTAGATTATTTTTGGTACTTAGTTATGTTGAAATGTTTTAAATCATTAACTGAATTCAATTACACAGTGTATGTATTTTTAATAGACTTCAAAAAGGAGGAGTGTCTCAATTCGGTTTCTCAGCTTTTTATATGTTTATTACTATTACTCCGCTAATTATGAATTGATTTTGAAATATGAATGCGATGCCATAGTAAAAATTCCTATTTCTGTAAGAGAGCCCTCTTAGTTAATTTCTGGTACCCTACTAGTAATATTGTTCGAACAGCTCGTTTTTGAAGAATAAATATATTTTTTATCTTATGTCTGCAGCCTTGCCTTCTCATTCTCTCGTTATCAGTCATGGAAAGCTGTATTCTGTGGCGTGTAATACGCGGCGTGTGAATCCGTAGGACAAAGCATTTTTTATAATAAGACAGATTGACTATAAAACGTACCTGTACCCTGGTTCTCTTAGCGGCGAGCGGTCGCTGTTGTAAGCGACGCTTGGGCGGGCGCGCGTCGGGCGGCGCGTGCGAGGTGCTGACGCCGGGCGGGCCGTGCGACGTGCTCACGCCGGGCGGGCCGTGCGACGTGCTCACGCCGGGCGGGCCGTGAGACGTGCTGACGCCGGGCGGCGCGTGAGACGTGCTCACACCAGCGGGAGCGTGCGACGTGCTCACGCCAGCTACAGGCTGCGAAGTACTCACACCGGGAGGCGCGTGTGATGTGCTTACGCTTCCCGATGCTTGCGAAACCGGACCCGAAGTTGAAGGTCCTGCTGTTGCTCCTATATGACAGAAAATTCGTTATTTATTTTTTTAAGTTCGATAGATAAAACATGAAATATTATAATATACAGATATACTAGCTGTTGCCCGCGCCGGTTTCACCCGCGTCCCGAGGGAACTTCTTCTTCACGCACCTGGATAAAAAGTAGCCTAAAACCTTCTTTTTGACTATTCGTCGCGTGTGACCAGATTTTAAATTACGATTATTGCACTCTTTCTGACAACTTTCAAGACCTCATCTTCTTGTAGATAACACATCGTCGTGGGCTTTTAAATATTAAACCTTTCTTTTACATACCGGTTAAAGGAGGTGCTGAAACAGCAGGTGTCGGCACACTGGATGCTGCGGCTGAACTTGCCGCGGCTACACCCGTCACGCTGCCAGATGCAGCCCCGCTAGGTTGCTCGATACGTGGCATAACCATCGCCACCGCCTTTTTTAAAAGACGACAAGATTTAGTAAAGTATTATTATTATATGTGCAGTTGATCCGAGCAATGTATGGCAGATGCAGTACACAAGTCCGGTCTACAGTCGGCACTACCGCCAACTTCAGTGTGGCTGTTGGCTTGCACCAAGGGAGGGCTCTAAGCCCTTATCTCTTCTTGCTGATAATGGACGCTGTTATGTCGGATATGCAGGAGGAGGTTCCCTGGTGCATGCTATTCGCTGATGACATTGTTCTGGTTGGGGAGAGTGGCCCAGAGGTCCAGAGTAGATTGGAGGCATTGCGATTAAGACTGGAGACCGTAGGTTTGAAGGTGAGCAAGACCAAAACGGAGTACCTGTTCTGCAACTTCGGCGGTCACTCCAGTCCTGTGTCTATCACACTTGCCGGAATGCCCTTACCAGTCTGCTCCGACTTCCGGTACCTGGGGTCACTCGTCTAAAGTGACGGTGAAGTGGACTTCCATCCAGAATTGATCCGATGCGTAACGTCTCGCGTTACGCATCGGATCAATTCTGGATGGATGAAATGGCGACAGGTCACAGGCATAACATGCGATCAACGGATGCCCCTCAAGTTGAAGGGCAAAATATACAAGACCGTAATAAGACCTGTCGTTTTGTATGGATCAGAGTGTTGGGCATTGAAGAAGAAGGATGAAAAAAGAGTGCATGTAGCAGAGATGAGAATTTTGAGATGGATGTGTGGAGTAACAAGAATGGATAAAGTGAGGAATGAGTATATAAGGGGTAGCTTGAAGGTAGCGCCAGTGACGGAAAAAATGAGAGGCCAGCGATTGTCGTGGTATGGGCATGTAATGAGAAGGGACGAAACACATGCCACAAAAAAAATATTGAATATGAATGTAGATGGACGAAAAGGGAGGGGAAGACCAAGGAAGAGATGGATTGTTTGCGTGAAAGAGGATATGAATGAAAATGGAGTGAATGATAGTATGACGGCTAACAGAGAAGAATGGAAGCGAAAAACATATTGCGCCGAGCCCAAATAGATTGGGAACAGGGCAGGAAGAAGAAGAAGATTATATACACTAATAAAATATAAACTCATATAATATACACTTACTAGCTTTCCGCCAGCGAAATCAAATTATATTATATGTATTCAAATTAAAAATGACAGAGTTTCATTCAAACTTTGCCCCCTTTTTTCATCCCCTTGGGGGTAAAATTTCGAAAAATCTTTTCTTATCGGATGCCTACGTCAAACAAAGAACACATCCACCTAGTTTCAGGTCTCTGCGATCAGCGGTTTAGGCTGTGCGTTGAACCTTCAGTCATTCAGGACAAACCATTTTATCCCCCCATTTTATAACACATGTAATGAACTTACAAGGCAAACTATACAAATAAGTTTGATGTCACGTTCATCACACTTAAGCCAAAAATACAGGCAAAAAGACAGTCATTTCTAAAAATAATTGCAATGTCTTATAATTATTTATAGGTATTTGTAGTCCCTTGCAATAATAATATATTCTCAAAATTCCGAAATGTACACGTAAAATTTACAATTTATTATATGTATGTATATATTAGTACTGATTAGTATAGATCTGGCATAATTTAAAAAGGGGTGTATTGTTGTAAATTAAGTTTTAATCGAGCAAACCTGTTGAGGCGCTTGCGAATGTGTTGATGGTTGCGCTGTACTGTCACTAGAACCCGAGCTGCCCATGCCGGCCTCACTGGTATCCATATCCTGAAATTTATTGAATAATAAATAAATAATAATATTAAATAAATTAACTTTGATATTTCACGATCGTGCCTTAGCAAGGTAAAAAATCTATAATAATAATATAAAAATGAATCGCTGAATGTGTTGCTAAGCGCAAATCCCGAGAGCAGTTGAATCGATTTGGATGAAATTAAAATAGTACAGAGATAGAGGAGACCCTGGAGAAGGTTTGAGGCTACTTTTTATCTGGGTGCGTTAAGTAGTTCTCCATGGACGCGGGTGACCGCGGGAGTCGGCTAGTATTAAATAAAATACTTATATTCCGTTGAATAATAAATTATGAGAAATTAAATAAACAGTAATAATAACGTGGTATAGATGTTACAAAACAAGGGAACAAAAAAAAACACTAATTAGAATTTTAACATTCTTCTTCACGTGGCCTTATATCTTAAAATCACGACGATGTAAAACAATGCCGCGTGTAGTAGTACTACTACACTAGAAAACAAACGAGCGAGCGTAATCTGTTATTTACGTCGCTGTGCACGGAAAGAGGCAGTGTAGCGGGAAACTAGTTAATTAGTTGAGCGCGCTCCCGCCCGGCACCCGCAATGCATCAGGAGGTTACCTATAGTTAGATAGATTAGATTGGAAAAGAGTTAGCGCATTTCATCAGTTCATTTGCCCGAAATACCCTTTTAAATCTTCCTTTTAATACAACAGGCCAACAAAACACCCTCAAACTTTCTCATGAACACCAACCTAGACCAATTTTGGGATAAGTGACTAAAAGTGGGAAAAGTGACATTAGCACTTGCCATCATGCCGATGGCAAGTGCTAATGTCACTTTTCTAAAGTCATTATTATGTACTTTCTAAACATATATTAGACACCGACTAATGACACACTGACTAATGGTGAAGGAAAAAATCTGAGAAAACCTGGACTGAAAAGGTCTGAAATCACCAATCCCCCTTTAGCAAGTGTGGTGATCAATGATGAATGAGGCCTTTATTTAACAGTGGGATAGTAAATCGGCCGATGATGATGGTTAAAGCAGAACAAAAACAGAACTGACCTGCGTGGATTCTGGTGGTGCCGTAGATGCTGCTAGAGCGGCACGAGGAAGAGGTCGCGACGAAGAGGCTGGCATGTACTCGGTCGTGTGAGCATCATGAGGTGCTGTAGGTCCAACCTGGGCCATCGGGCGAATTGATGCTAAAGGTGTCTCGCCCCCACGACGACTTGCGGTCACACTTTGCTGAGCTACGCCTTATTAGTTAGGAAAAACATAAGAAAAAATACAAACATCCGAATTGATAACCTCCTCCTTTTTTAGAAGTCGGTTAAAAAGAAAACTAATCTATTTTAAAGTGTATAATGGGTATTTAAAAAAAGTTAATCTGATATGTTTTTACTTATGTGTAGTTTCATGAGTACCTGTTGATGCTTCTTATTGCCATTATTATTCATCATATCCCATAATAGTGCCAACAGTCAAAAATACAATGATCAATAATATAATGCACATTTTTCACAAAACATGTATTTAATTGATATTGATGTTTGGCATAGATATCGCTTGGTTTAAAACTTAAAGGCTTATGCAGATAACTGAGTAGCAGCGCCGCGACAGAAGGCAAGGCGTCCTACTGCCGTAGCGTGAGGTGGCCATTTTCCAGTAATTCCTAAACATTGCTAGATGTTATGAATCGCAATAAGCGTATTACTCTTCAAATTAAATACCTGACATTTTGATTTTTTGTGTTGAACCGTGGTTGTCTCCAAGCGTCCTACAGACAACTGATGTTTTGTTTACCAAGTATGACGTACAACGCCGGAATGCGCGGCGCGTCAAACCACGCGAATTTCCTCATTACGGCGGGCGGCGACGCCGATTTTAGCATTCCGGCACCGCAACGCAGTTATGTGCATAGGCTCTTAGCGTAGATATAGATAGACTAGATAACGCAAATGCATGTACTTCCGTGTCGCGTGTCCGAATCCGGACCAAGCGTCAACGTTGGCCACCGCGTCTCACAGTCCGCGCGCGTGTTGTTGCAGCCGGACGGCCGCAAGAACTAAAAACATCCTAGCGGGGCGGGGGGGCATCGGCGGCATCGATGTCTTTGAATCGGTTTGGATTTCTCATCACTAAATTTCGGGTTTGAAGTCACAGTAGGTGTCAAAAAGTCGGCACGCTTGGTTTCGATACAAATCGTGATACCTAGTCTAATCGCGTTATCTAGTCTATCTATATCTGTAAGCAGGAATGATAGTTGGCCAGCTTTTAAATGGAAGATAAATTGCTGACCTATATGTAGAATCGCACAAAACAACTTAAATGTAACGAAAAAACACAAAGCTCACTTACCAGCCATAGGTTTAATATTAGCAGTAGGTGGATCTGTAGTTGTTTTCTCTGTAGACGTTTGCTGTTTTGAGGCAGATGCTTGAGTGGCGAGCTGCCGCTGAAGCATAGTAACTTTTTGATGCAGTGCTTCTACTTCTCTGACCTTTTCAGCTTGTGCTTCACTCCGCTCTTTCTCTAATCGCGAGAGACGGCCCTCGTACTGAGATTTTATTAGAGCTAGTCTCACATCCTGTTCGTCGCGTGTGCTTTGCTCAATAGCACCTATTTTATTACGAGATTCGTCTAATTCTCGGCTTAGCGTATTTTTCAATTCAGTCAACTGAACTATTTTACTTTTGGCTTGTTTCAATACTTGTTTAGATTTTTCTTCTTTTTCCATATTTGCAGTTCTAAGTGTTTCTAGTTCTTGTTTTAATTTATCTGTGTTCAACTTTTCAGTAGCTAGTTTTGCTTGAAGCTCAGCTATTTGTTCTTCAAACTTCTTGTTACATTCGGTTATAGCAGCATCTGCAGCTGCAACATCACCCTCATTCTTTTTCTTTTCTTCTTCTACAGTTTTTACCAACTCTTCATATTGGGCTTTGTACTTTTTAGCAATTTTTCTAATCTGGTTTTCTTTATTTCTAATGTCGGTTAATGATGCATCCTTATTAGATAGTTCATCCGTTAATTTTGCGTTAGAGGCAACTATTGAGGATTGATCGGCTTTAAGTTTTGTGATTTCTTCAGTAACACGTGACATGTCTTCCTTAAGGGTGAGTAACTCCTCACTAAGTTTCTTATTTTCCTCTGCTAAAGTATTGTGTTGTCTCGATAGCAAGGAATATTGTTCCTCTATTTTAGTCTTTTCCACTTTTATTCCACTGAGTTCTTCATTCAGCTTTCTAACATTTTCTTTTTCATTTGTTAACATTTTGGCCAGGGTTTCCCTTTCATTTTGAAGTCGTTTCCAATCTTCAGGACTGGTTTTGTTAGCCCGTTCAACTAAGGCATTCACTCTTGTTCTCCATCTTGCGCAATCTGCTTTCAAAGCATTATTTTCTGATTGCAGTGTTTCATTTTTAGATGAAAGATCTGAAATTTTATCTTGTAGTGGTGCTAACTGAGACTCCATTGCCTTTGCTGTAGCAGCAAGCTCTTCAACCCGAGAAGATAATGCATCACGCTCTTCTCGTAAAATTCTGTTACTATCTGTTAGGGCATTTAATGTTTCAACCTTTCTCAGAATATCTGATTGCCTAGTTACCGTCACCATGCTCACTTCGGACTTTTCTCTTTCTGATGCTAAAGTCAATTTTGTCTCATCAAGCTGTTTTTCAGCTATTTCTAATTGTGATTTAAGTCTCATAGTTTCAGCTTGTAGGATATCAAATTTAGCCATAGCAATATCTTTTTCTTTCCTCAAAAACTTAACTATTTGGAATAATTGCTCTGATGATTTTCCATCTTCTTCGTTCACTGATATGTTAATATTGGAATCATTTGCAGATTCATTAAGGCTTTCTGAACGTGACCTTGACGCATGGATAACTGACAGCTGAGTTCCCAAAGCTTGAATTTGATCATGTAACAATGTATTCTGATCATTCAAGTCTTTCAAGCGGTCAGTTAGCTGACTATTTTCACTGATAAGAATTTTTTGCCTATCTTCCCACGATTTCTTTTCAGTTTCCAAATCTTCAACGGCACGGAGTTTTAAAGCAGTCAATTCATTTATTTGATTTTGTGCTTTTAGTAATTCTTCCTTTATGTGTGACAAAACTTGTATATCACTGGAATGTAGAATCATTTCATGAGTATATTTTTCTTCCGCGTTCTGCACGGCTTCTGATAGTTTGGTTATATCAGCACGTGCAGCTTCAAGTTCTGTACGATATCCATTCGCGTGAGCTAAGGCATTATTCAATTCTTCTTTGACTACAGCCAATTCATTTTTCAGTGTGCTGTTAGTGGAAGAATGTTCTCCATTAGCATGTAATGATAATTCAGCTTCTAACTCTGAACATTTCTCTTCCAAATTCTGAAGTTTATTGGCATAGTCAGAAAGTTTGGCTTCAGTCTCTGTTTTATATGCTTCATAGTCATTGTTGAGAGTTTTTAATTCTTTTTCTGCACTCTCAGAGATATCGCAATATTGTTTTATGTGTTCTTTAGCTACATTTAGTTGCTCCTGGAAAGATTGAACTTGTTCTTGTTTATCTGACAATTTATTTTCAAGATCCCTTATTTTTTTAACTGTATCGTATGAGCCATCTGTGTTAGGAGAAAGGGCAACTTTAAGTTTTTTAGTTAGCTCTTCATTTGCCTTGCTTTTTTCTAATAAATCTTGTCTCATTTCCGTAATTTCCTTTCTTAATATGTCTGCTGCATCCTTCTCCTCCTGCATTCTTTCTTTTGCAGTGTTTGTCTGCCGTTCGAGATGAGCTGCTAACTCTCTAAACCGATCTTGTTCTTCTTGAAGTCTTCTTCTTAAAGCAGAACATTCCCTAGTAGCTTCATCTAACCTTGTTTCTATTTTAGCTCGATGTTCAGCCTCGACACGCTCTAAACTAGCTTTTATTAATTCTAAATTTTTTAACAGTAATGACTGATCTTTTCGTTCTCTGTTTAACATTTCTTTCTCAGTTTGAATACGTAACTCAGAATCCTTAAGTAATTTGAGTTCTAGTTTCAAATTTTCTAGTTGAATCTCAGCAGCAGCTAGTTTACTCTGAGCATTCAAAGCTTCATCCCTCAAATGTTGTAAAGAAACTTCATGTTTAGCTATTGTTGTATTATATGCTTTGTTCTTTTCTTCTAAGGACGTAATTTGTTTCTTATAAGTCGTGATATTGGTTTGCAATATCTTTAGTCTCTCATTATTATACTCCGAAGTTGAAGCACATTTACTGTTTGTAGCAGTGAGTTTTCCAATCTCTTGTCTCATATTATCAATTTGTTCAAATAACATTCTCTCGTTGGTGACCTTTTCCTCCTTATAAGTTTTATATTCTTCCTTCAACATTTCCAATTGTTTCTCTGTTTCTTTATATTTTATTTCAAATGAAGATATCTCCAGGTTGGGATGCTTAGTTTCATTTTCAGGTGTCAGTTCCATAGAATACATTCCACTCTTCTCCAATTCTGTTATCTCAGAGGCAGATAATTCATGACGTTTACCTTTCATGTGATCATGATAAAGCTTCTTAAACATGTCTCTTTGTCTAATAAGACCATTGACCATTTTAGTCTGACGTTCTTGAGCTTCAGTTAACTCCACTACTCTATTTTTCAATGATTCTATTTTATTCTGCATTTCACCACTCTCAAATTGTTCTTTATGGCGTTCAAATTCTTCTTGCTTGTCTGTCATTTCACGGATCATTCGTAAAAGTTTTTGATTATTGGATTGCAATTCTTGAATATCACTAAACGTTACTAAAGTTTTTGATATAATTCTTGATGAACTTAATTCTGAGGAATTGGTTGTGTTGGAAGCAGTTTGTGAAGAATCATGGTCACCATTTGGTAATAAGCCTCCACGACTATGTTCAATTTCCTTCAATAAGAAACAAACTTGTCTACCTAAATCTGCTAGCTCTCCTTTTAATTTCGCATTTTCACGACTATAATGATTAGCAATTTTTGATGATTCACTGTAATCGTCACGAAGTCTAGTACATTCAATCACTAGGGAATCAATTTGCTGGGATAAAGCAGTATTGCTCTCTAATGCTTCTTCAAATTCATTTTTTTGCTTTTGCAGTAGAGGAGCTTTTTCTTCCAACTCCTGCACAATAGTATTGATTGTAATGTTAAGTCGTCTATTTTCTTCTTTCTCTTGAGTCAATTCATCAGTTACTTTAACAAGCTGAGAGTATATCTGAGTGAGAGACATACCCGACTTCAGCAGTTTACTAGCTGTAGCTGCTGATGGAGCTAAATCACTTAAAGCCATATCAAGATTTTGAGCATTAGCCGCTTTTAATAGGTCATTTGCGTGTTCTAATTCATTCTTTAAGGAACTGATAATTTCATTTTTCTTTTCCATTAACTCCTCATGATCCAAATCAGCTTGTTTATACTTCGTCTCTAATTCGCCATACTTCTCAGTTGCTTCATTCAATAACTTTTGTAATTCTGCGATTCCCTCAGTCAACTCCAATGTTTTAGCTTCAGCATCATCATGCATAGTTTTAAACAAATCTGCCAATTTTGTTTTTGCCTCCAATTCTTTTTTATAATTTTCTGTCATTTTATTTTCGATTTCCCTTTGTTCCATTAAACGTTGTGTCAGATTTTCAGCTCTATTATTTAGACTCTTCTTAACTTCGTTTAACTGAGTTATAGTTTCATTTGCAGCATTCAACTCCTCAATTTTTTCAGCCAACTGTGTTTCTAAGCTCACTGAACGGCTTGTATTATTTAATCGTACAAGTTGCAGTTCTGAAGTAAGCCGATTAACTTCCTCTGTCAAGCCAGCTATTTGCGAATTAAGTAAAGTTCTTTCCTGTTCAATACGTTTTTCACGATATTGAAGTGAAAGCTCTTTGCTTTGTATTTCATCGTTTAATGCTAGGGCTTCACATTTAGCATCTATGGCTGCCCGTAGTTGTTGGGATAGGGCAGATTCACTTGAAGTTAGTCTTTCAATTTCGGCATCTCGCCTCTGCAAGATTCTAGTCAAGTCATTTCTTTCATCAACAGCAGCATCCCTTGAACTTTTGTAAGAAATAATATCATTTTCTAAGCGGGTTACTTTATCACGAGCTTTTTCTAATTCTGTGTTCAAAGATTCTACTTGATGTGTCAGTTCAGTAATAGTTTCATCAGATGTAGATAACTTCTTCACTGCATCGTCATATTTAGCTGTTAATTCTAGAACTTGGGCTTCTAATGTTGAAACTTTATCTCCTAAAATGTGAATATTAAGATATAAGTTTTGCTAATAATATCACAGTCAACTCTAAATGCTAAAAAAGCTCGTAAAAACAATAAAATGTACTTTACGTTCAGACCTCTGACTAGTCCCTGACTTAGCCCAAATTAAATGAGCGCCAATTTTTATTTAAAAATGTCAGCAACACAATTCTTAGATTTAATGTGCTACTACAATGCTAATAAAATATTTTTACAACTAAAATCCCTCACTGATCACCTAATTGCTTCCCAGATTTTCTATATAGTGGTGATTATGAATACGAACAAACTGTATATCTATTTGCTTTCACATAGAACTGGGGATAGTTTTTATCAGGGTGCATGAAGTAGTTCCTTTAGATAGCCCTATTATATCTTACACCAGAATTGCAGCTGAGAAATACCAAAAAAAATTCCTACACCAATTGGCAGCCAAACTAATGTCTCAGAGTTATACCAATACTACATAGGAGAATAGCTGCCTCACTGGAGACGGCACTCTATATAGCAAAACAACTTCCAGATAACTCATCTGCAGATAAAATCACAAAAGGGAATATATATTTATCATACTAATATTATATTTATCGCCTTATAAGTTTGTAAATTGTGACATTATGGAACCACTTTCATTAGATGCTTCTTCTGTCTTTTAAAACCGGCTAAGTGCGTATCGGGCCACGTGCAGTAAGGTTCCGTAGTAGGTCTCAGTTAGTCGACTATAGCTCTGTAACAGGTTAAGCATACTTAGCCGTGATAGTTTTCCTTGTAAGTTTATTACATGTGCTACATCTGTGAATTTTTTCACATTTCAAAAGTAAGAGAGGGATGCTCTTATCAAACAAAAATTTGCGCTAAAAAGCTAAATATTTCACAAATGGCTCACTAAAAAAAATGGTCTTCACACACCTATAATAATTTTTGAAAGACTTATCTAACATACCTCACTTTGTCAACATGACCAATATACACTTCTATACTAAATTTCAACTTTCTACTACCGAGAACCTCTGAGCTATGCCACAGACAGACCGACAGGCGGTCATGACGAAACTATCATTTTCAAAAAACATTGTCAGAGAATCAACTTTCCTTCCTTGATGAATTGTATGCCACAAAAACCAGTAGTAGTAGCCAGTTTAGGCTGTGTATTAATTAGCCACTCATGTTATTAAATTAAAGTTCAAGATAGGTAATAAGAATACTATTATTGTTGCAGTAAAATTCAAATAATGCTCATGGATACTAAACTCTGGTAAAAGAATGATCTGGCCTACCTACTGTAAGAAAGTTAATGCTCTTTTAAAATATAATATATATAATATGTTTTACATGTATGGTTGCTGTAATTGTGAAATTAGAAAATAAACTTTACTTTCTATGTATAACCTTCAAAAAACTTAGAAGAGAAAAATAAATTTAGTTTCTACTGTTATGCTTGTGGACTTATACATTGCAGAAATTATGTATCATACATACAAAAAGCTGTCATATTGAGAACTTCTTCCTTTATTGGATGATTTAATAATACAGCCAATATATAGTGAAATTGCTGTTTGCCATTGTGTAACTCTCATCCCTACTTCACTTGCCTAGACAACAACTATCCTATGTCCTCCCAGGGTAAGCTATATCCATACCTAATTCAGTTTTACTGTTAAAGTGTAAAGGACAAACATATTTAAAACTTCCACACTTACAATAGTAGGGATGTAACAGTATTATAATCAACATGTAATTGTTTATGAACACAACCTTCCATGTTTTCGAAATGAAAAAGACCTTTAAACAACTTCGATTCAGACCAAATTATGCATTAAATGTATGTTAGAACGCAAATTGTTTTTAATATGAATTTAGCATTAGGGCTGCAAAATCAAGTCAATGGAATAAACTATGTTATGATAAACAGCTTTTTGCAATTATTTTTGTTAAAAGGTTAAGTATTCGATAAAAACTAAACAATGAGGATACAGTGTGGGTAGGAATATTTTGCAAGATACTATTGTTACAAAGCTAACGATAACACATCTGAACTGGTAAAATTAGTACCTTTAAAAGACCATCTGACCAGAGTAAAATTAACTAACTTTTTCGATCGAAAAATTATTTTGTGAAAGCGTCAGATAGAAAACACCGGTCACTCACCAATCTGTGACTTATTTGTTTCATGAAGAGCTTTGGATGTTAAATATTCTTCAAACTGTTTATCAATGTACGCGTTGATTTTTCCCGCAACAAAATCAGGTAAATTTGAGATTTCATCTTCTGATAAAACATTCTCCAAATGAGTTTTAGCACCGGCGTCAGACTCGGCAGCCTCCATCTTCGACCGATGATGGCGATGGCGTAGTGATGTCCAGTAACATCCAGTACAACACAGACCACAGACTAATAGTAGATGGCGTAGATGATACTAGAGATTGCAGTACAATTCCACCAAACCACAGACTAACTAATACTAAAACAAACAGATTCCCCAGATAAACAATTAGTTCTTCTGTCGTGACCTTTTAACAAAACTGGATCACAATTAATAGTCGTAGTTCTTCTTATTACATATATAGTTTTTGCCATAATACGGCGACACACACAGTAGCAACAAAGCTACTATGTTTGTCTCTTTTTTTCAAATGAATTCCGTAATGAATTTAAAAGAGATGCAACCTGCATTGAACATTTCGCTTTTTACTATCCATCTATGATTAATTCTATATCTTTGGTTTTGACTATACATACTTTTTTATTATGTATAGTGCTGTAGTGATGCACCATTCGTGAGGAAAAGGTATCGATAGCTTAATTTTGTCAATAAACAAAATGAAAGTAGAAAAAGATATAACTCGTAGTTAGATAGTCCCTAAAAACAGTAGCGGCGTTAGGGTAGGGCGAGGTGGGGCGACCGCCCAGGGCGCCGGATCTGAAGGGGCGCCGCAGGCGCCCTTTTTATATCCTCTCACTCTTTGAGGCCTACTTACCCTCATACATATAGTTTGCTTAGCAAAAGTTTTCTTGAATTTTTCATCAAATGTCTATCAATTTCGGGTTTTTCTGCGTTATTGACATTAGAATGCAAAAGTTGACAAGAAAAAAACTGTCGTCAATTTTCCGGCAAATGAGAATGGGCGTGTTGGTGCCCCTCCAGTATCGTCTTTACCATAAGGGCACTCGGGGCGCCATTGTCACGGGGCCCCCCAAAAATGAAGCATTCAATTATTATTATATTGTTACTAGCTGTTTTACCCACATCCCGAGTGAACTCCTTCGCGCACCCGGGTAAAAAGTAGCCTATGTCCTTTCTCAGGCTCTAGACTATCTGTGTACCAAATTTAATTTAAACCGGTTCAGTAGTTTTGGCGTGAAAACGCGACAAACAGGCAGACATAGTTACTTTCACATTTATAATATTAGTAAGGATTATTATGTTGCACATACCTATTACTTAAAAAATTTCGCGCTCGCTTCGCTCGCGCTCTAACTCTTATTCCTCTGATTTTTTCTCACCTTATTATTTATAGTTTTTAGGGTAAGGCCGTAGGCGACTAGAAAAACTTATCGGGGTGTCCACTATTTGGAAAATCAGGGAAGCAATAGGTGGTCACGGATTTTCAGGAAAATGTAAGAGTCATGAAATACAAATATGATTCCTAAGAATATTGATGCTCATATTCCTAAAAAAAACTTCGCGCTCGCTTCGCTCGCGCTCTTACTCATATTGCTCTGATGATCTCTTAGCTTACTGTTTATGGCTTATAACTCCAAAAACAGATAATATATATTTTCCTACCTATACACATGGTCTAAATTTTTAACATAAATAGTCCAAAGTATACACTCTGGTTAAAAAAAAATATATATAATATTTTCCATAAGACGACAATATTGGATCAGGGAAATGTGGTAGAATGGTCAGGGAAAAGTCAGGGAACTATTTTTGGTATTTATAATGGACACCCCGCTTATAGTTTCGCCATGATCTTATGTCTATCTGTCTGTCCACGTTATAGCTAAGCGTTCTTTAGTACAAGAAAGCTAAAATTTGATATGGATATGTATACAAGATTTTTTTAACCAGTGCGCAAATTTTGTCTAAATAAACTTCAACACTTTTTACAAACACGTATTTTTCAGTTTATTAGGTCTTAGTACTTGAAAAAAGTTATCGTTTGCGCAAAATATTCATTTAAGAACTTAATTTGTTTAAAACTCGCCGGTCGGCTTGTGTATAGATATCAGCTGAGTCGTATTGTACTTGTGAGCTCGCTCTTGCATGCTTAGGCAGTGTAGTGCTATTACGAAAAGATTATGCCCATGTTTTACTTACTTTTACTTACTAAACATAGAAATGTGTTCAATTACTGATACCAAACCACCAAAAAAAATGCGCACTGGTTAAAAACTTTTCCAGTATTGATCACGCCGACGCCGATTCTTTCCAAATGTTGGAACCCTCGGTGCGCTAGTCTGACTCACACTTGGCCAGTTTTTTCCGTATGGGTTTAAATTGCAGTTAGGGGGCGCCGCAAAAATCTCGCCCAGGGCGCTGATGGGGGTAAAACCGGCACTGCCTAAAAATTTTATAAATGCGAAAGTAACTCTGTCAGTCTATTATGCTTTCATGCTTAATTCGCTGAACCGATTGGGATGTTTGGTAGAGGTAGATTAAAGCTTGCGGAAGGACATAGTATACGTTTTATCCCAGACTTTTGAAGCGTTCCCTGAGGATTGCGACATAACCAAATTTCACGCGGGCGGAAAGCTAGTAACCAAAAATCACGAACACTCATGTAGGCCACTCTGGCCTTCGTCAATTTGTTGTGCATCGGCCGGTGGCGCGCTAAGTTTCAATACGAAGCGTTGCCTATATTGCTTTCTCTTTTCAATACACGCTGGACTGTCATATAGGAGGAAAGGAAAGGTATATCACTTCGTTGTTCAACTTTTTACTATCCATCTATGTTTAATTGTATATCTTTGGTCAAAACGGTGACACTTTGATATTTAGAAGCAACAAAGCTACTATTTTTGTCTCTTTTTTTGAAATGAATTCCGTAATGAATTTAAAAGAGATGCAACCTGCATTGAATATTTCACTTTTTACTATCCATCTATGTTTAATTGAGTTGTATATCTTTGCAGTGTAATAGGTAGTCTGTGATTTAGTTAGACTTTGGCTTTGCCTGTTGCCAAGTATCGACTTGATCTGCGTTTCCGAGGATCTGTTTATATGTGTGTTTTAGTAGTGGTATACTAAACTAGTGTGTCATACTGGACCATAGAAAAATATACTCTCAAGGACGGAACAATAAATCAAGGTCAATTGTTAAATTAATTGACACCTTTTTTTACGAATAAAAATATGTTGCAGTTAGTTAGTTTTTACAAGGGATCGTGAGTACTAATTTAGGTACATATACATTTTAGGTAATGTTTAATGTCGTCAAAATGTTGCCAAAGCCATATAATGCCATCAAGAGCAACCCATATAACGTGAGTGCCCGAGAGGTTCACAGCAATGGTCGGTTTAAGGGCAAAGTGGCAATAGTTACCGCCTCGACTGAAGGGTAAGTTATTATTTTGTAAATATAAATTATCTTTATCTATATAGGTATATAAAAATGAATTCCAATTTCCCTTGGTCACGGCATCACGCGTGAATGGCTGGACCGATTTGGATGAAATGTGGTACGGAGATAGAGGGGATCCTGGAGAAGTTTCTAGAGTACTATTTATCCGGGTGCGTGAAGTAATTCCCTCGGGACGCAGGTGAAACCGCGGGGAACGGCTAGTTACCCATAAATATATAGGTATTGTGTTAAATGCAAAATTAACGTTTGCTCTTTGAACTATTTTGGTGTGACAATCTAATAAAGCAAAATGTAGAAGTTCACGTGAAGGTAAGAACTAGTCTTATCTTCTTGATCCGACTTCAAGAGGGCAAAACAAGGTCTTTTCTTTGAGATATCCTACTAATTATGTAGGTACCTACTACAAACAATATTAACGTCAAAGTTCGTAAGGATAGATACTTCGACCCCGGCTACTAAAATAACATTTGAATCCGATAGTTTTTAATCGACTTCATAAACCGGCCAAGTGCGTGTCGGGCCACGCGCAGTAGGGTTCTGTAGCAGGTCTTAGTTAGTCGACTATAACTCTGTAACCGGTGAAGCCGACTTAGCCGTGATAGTTTTCCTTGTAAGTTCATACATGAATGTGAATTTTTTTTCACATTTCTAGGGACAGCCATTCAAAAGTTTGAGGGAGGGGGGAGCTCGTACCGAACAAAAAATTGCAGTTAAAAGCTAGATATTTGGTAAATAGCTTAACCGAAAAATGGTCTTCACACACCTATAATATTTTTGAAAGACCTATCTAACGATAGGACATGTGCGAGAAAAAAAATATTCATCCCCACTTCACGTGTATCCTAAAAAATATTTTTCATAAAATTAACACTGTCGGCGTGATCAATATACATAGCTATACTAAATTTCAGCTTTCTAGTAGGAATCTCCTATCAATCCTACCAAGAATCTCTGAGCTATGCCGCGGACAGACTGACAGATGGACATGGCGAAACTATAAGGGTTCCTTGTCGGATTACGGAACTCTAAAAACGACATTGTGTGTGTGCAATCGGCGTGCCTGTAGCGCTAAGTGCACCGGGTTTGCTTGCAATTTAAAACTGTATTTTAATAATAAGCATTATAATAAAATCGTATCGTATAGTATAGAAGTCATTCAAGCATCTGAACCTGTAGGTGGTCTGGGAAAAAGGGTTCATCCACGAGTTCCACCCGTCTTGCACAATGATGGTGGATGGTGGTAACATTACCGTGCTATTAGGCAGATTAAGTAAAAACCTATCGTGGTGGTTGCACTCGTATCAAATAAATTATAAGTAATGTGTGCACGTACATAGTTTTTTTTTATTGATCGGTAAAAAATTAAAAGAATAATAAAGTATTATCCGATAAGGGCATATCTATATACATAATACCATTGATAATAGTTTTCAGGTAGGTACATAATATTTTATTATAAGGTTATCTTTTGTGGAGAATAGTATTATTCTCTCTCTGAATCACAATATTGCAGGTATTAGATACGATAAGAAAAATACCTAATCCGAAAAAAGGTTACGTTAGATATATTAAATATTAAACTGGCTGGTGATAATATCCAACCACAAGTTGTGAAAGACGGCGTTTATACGCTCATTCTGGCGTCAGTTCAGTCTGTGACCGTGATCACGTATATACTGATGTCTGAATGATGGATTGACAGGTGGTATTAGACGGTAAGTCAGACTGACGATCAGTCCAACCGAAAACTTCTACGCGTTAGACGGCGTTTATACGCACATTCTGGCGTCAGTTCAGTCTGTGACCGTGATCACGTATATACTGATGGCTGAATGATGGATTGACAGGTGGTATTAGACGGTAAGTCAGACTGACGATCAGTCCAACCGAAAACTTCTACGCGTTAGCACGCATTTGCGTTAGGTATGGATTTTAATTAGAAAAAACCGGCCAAGTGCGTGTCGGGCCACACGCAGTAGGGTTCCGTAGAAGGTCTTAGTTAGTCGACTATAATTCTGTAACCGGTGGAGCCTACTTAGCCGTGATAGTTTTCCTTGTAAATTCATTACATGTGCTAAGTCTGTGATTTTTTACATTTCTAGGGACAGCCATTCAAGAGTTAGAGGGGGGATGCTCGTATCGAACAAAATTTTGCACTTATAGCTAAATATTTCGCCAATGGCTCACTTAAGCGAAAAATGGTCTTAATACACCTATACCTACGCCACACGAAGGGGTACGCGAGAAAAAAATATGCATCCCCACTTTACGTGTTTGGGAGCAACCCTAAAAAAAATTATTTAACCACTTTCTCGGCGTGATCAAAATACATATATCCATAGGTACCTACCAAATTTCAGCTTTCTAGTAACAAGAACCTCGGAGCTATGCCGCGGACAGACAGACAGACAGACGGACACGGCGAATCTATAAGGGTTCCTTGTCGGACTACGGAACCCTAAAAAAGCTTGTCAAGCGTCAGTCTCACCAGACTGACAAAAATTATTAAAATATTTAAAAAACCATCATTCTGGACCATCAATCAGTCAGTTTCCGGTCATTCTGACATCCATCATGGACTTTACTGACGCCAGAATGAGCGTGTAAACTCCGTCTTAAAGGCCACATATTATACAGTAGATACGATCACTCTTTACGATCCGACGGTTCAGAGGATTTCCAGAACCGATCCTGTTTTTAAGAACTGTAAACTCCGGTACATTTTTACAAAACAACCGGTATTTTCCCTTTTTTTTTTAGGGTTCCGAAAAGGTAGTACACTTATAGTTTCGCTATGTCTGTCTGTCCACGGCATAGCTCAGAGGTTCTTGGTAGGTACTAGAAAGCTGAAATTTAGTATAGATATATACTAAATTTCGAGATTTCGAGAAAGTGGTAAAATAAAGACTCATACACACTACACACTCACCTGTACACTGATACATACCAGTTAAAAAGCTAGATGTAATAACTTGCTGATATTTTGCTGTGACTGGCTATTAAGTACACTTCCCAGCCACTAAAGGAACCAAAACCCAAAGAAAGGAAGGAAAGAAGGTAGTAAGTAAAAATAAGTATCAAAGGGATACGGCACTGTTTCTTTTTACTACAAAATACTTCATTATAGTAAAAAGAAGCAGTACCTAAACTAGTTTATTATTATGTAGGTAATTAGTATGTAATTTATTATGTATTGTAATGTAATTAAGTATTCTACTGTTAATATAAAATGTTTTAGATAATTAACTACAGGGGCCTTACCATGACGTGCCAAAACAAGATTATTTTCGTTATGAAAAAGAGACGGTGCTATACGACGTTAGTAGCTGTGTCACGCTCTCAAACTTGAATAGTGATTGCAAAAACACGTGGTGGTACAGCCCCAGCACCTTCTACATAATAGTTATTTTATAATTAGACTATTATTTTCACGAAATACCGAGAATATCGAAAATGTGGTATTAAAGACAATTTGGTCCGAAATCCAGTTTTTTCGAAAACCGGGATCCGGTTTGCGACCCCACCAACAAGTATGTTAGAGTCGATTGTGAATAATACTTTTTTTATTTATTTACAGCATTGGATACGCCATAGCAAAGCGTTTGGGAAGCGAAGGAGCTAATGTTGTTATAAGCAGCAGAAAAGAAAAGAATGTGGAAAATGCAGTTAAAAGTTTGCGAAGTGAGGGCATTGCAGTTGAGGGAGTTGTATGCCACGTAGGCAATGCAGAACAGCGGACAAAATTATTAGATGTCGTAAGTATAAAATAACAATATTCGTGCAGGTATTATATAATAAAATACTCTGGAATTACCAGTCGTTTCATTACTTAGCTTGGCACCGACTCCAAAAAATTATCTCCTCCTTTTTTGAAGTCGGTTAAAAAATGAGAATGTGATTTAATAATTGTTTAATGTTTGCATAATGATTAATTATTATTTCAGACCAAAAGCAAATTCGGTGGTCTAGACATACTAGTTTCCAATGCTGCAGTTAATCCTACCGTGTCGCCCATTTTAGAGGTAAGTTATCTAAGAGGATATTTTACCATTCTATCATAAAATGTATGTCATATACACTTATCAATACCTATCATTTGCAAATATAGTGGTACCTTATTACCAGTGTTATCGAAAATCTAATAGACTCGTGAGGAAACCTGGATTTGGTCTGAAATTACCAACCCGCACTAAACAAGCGAAGGCGAAGGGTGAACTAAAATGGTATACTATTTATTAGCGACCTGTAGTTGATGATATTTTGATGATGAGTCATCATCTACCCCGGACACGACAGAGAATGGAATAGGATGGAAATTTGGAATTAAATAGGATGAAAATGGACATTTCCAGTGAATTCGTCGTCGGAGAATGTGAGAGTGTGCCGCGAACAGCGAATCGCGCTGATCTGGGAAGGAGCGTAATGGGAAGCCGATACGGTCGGGGGTTGGTGTGCTTTTCGGCAGAGTCGAAGTAGTGCTTTGAAGTGCGTTTCATGAAATGCTTGATGGTTGGCAGTTTGAGGTCTAGGTGGAGATTCTCGTTCCTATTACCAAGGGGCTCCTGTGGCCATACGCATGAAACGATTCTGGAGGGGGCATCCTATGGCGGCGGTACGATTTGGCGTGTGCGAACACTACCTAGTTAACGTGGCGCACTCTATGTTAAACCTGTCCTACGTAACTAATCAAGTGAAATTGGCTTTTAGACTGATGAAGCGGTGTGGGATAAAATATTTGATATCAACGTTAAATGCTCTTGGCTGTTGGCAAAAGAAGCATACCCAGAACTTGTTAAAAGAGGAGGAGGAAGCATTATATTTATTTCATCAATTGCGGGGTATCAACCAATGGAGGTAAACGAAGCAATTTAAAATAGTTAATTTTAAACACTTAGGTACCTATTTCTTGTTTTTTATTTTTAATTAATGAAAATACGTACTGACTATAAATTGATTTATGGCTTGTTGAAGCAAAATGCTTAGGCAATTAGAACAATGGAATTATGTTTATTTATGAAAAATGATTTGTTGATCATTAATCCTATGCCTCTTTATTTTTAGGGTTCCGACCAAAAATGGTAAAAACCGCCTTTTTTTAGGGTTCCGTAGTCCGACAAGGAACCCTTATAGTTTCGCTCTGTCCGTCTGTCTGTCTGTCTGTCCGCGGCATAGCTCCGTGGTTTTTGTTATTAGAAAGCTGAAATTTGGTATGAATATGTATATTGATTACGCCGAGAAAGTGGTAAAATAAAATTTTGAAAAATATTTTTTTTTAGGGTAGCTCCCAAACATGTAAAGTAGGGATGAATATTTTTTTTCTCGCGTACCCCTACGTGTGGGATATCGTTAGATAGGTCTTTCAAAAAAAATATGGGTGTGTGAAGATTATTTTTCGGTTAAGCGGGCCATTTGCGAAATATCTAGATTTTAAGTGAAATTTTTTGTTCGATACGAGTTACCCCCCCCTCTAACTTTTGAATGGCTGTACCTAGAAATGTGAAAAAAATCACAGACGTAGCACATGTAATGAACTTACAAGGAAAACTATCACGGCTAAGTAGGCTTAACCGGTTACAGAGTTATAGTCGACTAACTGAGACCTACTACGGAACCCTACTGCGCGTGGCCCGACACGCACTTGGCCGGTTTTTTTCATTTGCAATATGCATGGACAATCGTTCTTTAGGTATAACTGGTTCAAATTCCAAGCAAAGTCAAAGCATTTAGTTCCTGAAACAATCAGATGTGATAGACGGACAGACAAGTAAAGTGAAACCATAGGGTTCCTTTTTACCATTTTTGGTATGGCACCTTTACTAGGTTAAAAGCGATTCATCCGTTTGGGAGCTATAATGCCATAAGTCGGATAAATACCTTAATCTTCTAGTACCCTGTTTTATTCAGGAGTAACAAATTAACTCAACTAATAATTCTTTATATTTAATAATATTCTTTCAGCCGCTAGGTCCATACAGCGTTAGTAAAACAACTCTTTTGGGCCTGACTAAAGCTATAGCAAACGAAGTTGTCCATGATAATATCAGAGTAAATTGTGTTGCTCCTGGGATAGTTGCTACGAAGTTTGCATCTGCTGTAAGTATTATTAGTAATTATTTTTATTTTATAGGTGATGTTCCACAGAATTATAAAAAAAACTTCTTTGTAGTCTGGTAAAATCACCTAATATATAATTATGTTTTTTAGATCACAAGTTCAGAAGCAGGTAAAGACAAAAGTTTGTCAATAGTACCAATGAAAAGATTTGGGAAACCATCAGAAATTGCTGGCACAGTGGCCTTTTTAGCTTCAGATGACGCCAGCTACATAACTGGAGAAACTATAGTAACAGCTGGAGGAGCATATGCTCACCTATAATGTTAACTACTAAAATTGGATCAAAAGGGACATTTAAATATTTGTTTTAAATAGGTACCTATATTGTTTATAATATAATTGGTTGGTGATAAAGGGACAAAATGTATTTTTATAAAACAGTACAATGTTTTATTTTTACCACCCAGCAGGGCATAGATCTAGCGAGAGGAAATAAGTTTACAAACTAAATAAAATTGTAAGTCTAGGAAAATATTCCTCCCCGGGTCGCATGCATTTACGTATTTATAGTGCAATCTGAACTATTTTTTTAATTTAATCAATGTGCTTATTCTCACATGATTTGCAGTACTCATAAAAAACTTGTCAATAATCTAGTTTATAAAATTTTCTTGGTGAATATAACTAATTTATTCACCCTGTCTACTTGCATGCCATTTGCAAACATTTTGTCCATAGACTTAATACTTGCATCTGAATAATGATCTATTTGTCTATTTTTAAAATATAAAATAGAAACATATTTAGAGAAAAAGACAAAACAATTACCTATATATAATTAATTATATTCATAAGAGATGTACATAATAGGGCTCCTAGATGATAAACTCCAATCTATTCTTACTACCGGTTTTTGCATCTTTTCATCATCATCTTGTGCGTTATCACTTTCTCGATGTCAATAGGCATATGCCTATGGATATACATATGGGCAACACCTAGGAACCGCCTCCTAGGTGTTGCCCATAAGTGTTGTTGTTGTTCAGACAGGTATGCCAGTATTTCTGCAAGTGGATTGTTGTAAGTTGGAGCAAGCAGGTGTTTTGTTATCAAGAGATCCCCGCCAGGAACAAAATCTCTCTAGCTTTTTCTTCAACTCCAAATGAAGCATGGATCATTTTACAGGGTTCTGAGGATAATAATGATAATTAATCAGTACCCCAACAACCCTGAAATATATACCCATATAATTTTAGTTTATAAGTGAACGATCGTGGATTTGAAAAAAATATGTCATATGCTTAATCATAGTCAACATCCCCTAAACTATGAAAACGATACCCAAATATTTTTAGTTTCAATACCAGGGGCCTAATTTAATAATTATTAGCGCCTATATTACGGTAGTTGCTAAATGAGTTATCGTGGCCCTGGAATGCAAAGGGCAACTGAACACACGTGGGTTTTAGTCAGTAATAGTCAGATTCTTTCTCCCGTTGTGAGGAACGGGCTTTATTTCACCACTTCTGGATAGGAATTATCTGGAAGATTAGTTAAAGCAGGGCTGTAACCGGTAGTGATCATACTGGCCATTAATATTAAGCTTTACACAATGTTTTATTTTTTACAATACACTTAAATGTACGGATCAGTTTACATTTAATAAAAAAAAAACATACTGGCCAATAATAATAAGCCTTACACAATTTTTTTTTTTTCTGTTAATGGCCAGTTTGACCACCTCCGGTTACAACCCTGGTTCCGGGGGCGCGATAGCTCTTTCGAAATCGGTGTCTCGTAAGTTACTGTTGTTAGTATTTTGCCATATAGTGATGTATTGGTCCACAAGCGTTTAAATAAAAAATATTTTCTCTATTCAGTTTATTTGAGAGAGTCTGTTGTATTTTTTTGTAAGTTTTTTAGGGTTCCATAGTCCGACAAGGAACCCTTATAGTTTCGCCATGTCCGTCTGTCTATCTGTCCGCGGCATAGCTCCGAGGTTTTTGATATTAGAAAGCTGAAATTTGGTATGGATATGTATATTGATTACGCCGAGAAAGTGGTAAAATAAAATTTTGAAAAATATTTTTTTTTAGGGTAGCTCCCAAACACGTAAAGTGGGGATGAATATTTTTTTTATCGCGTACCCCTCCGTGTGAGGAATCGTTAGATAGGTCTTTCAAAAATATTATGGGTGTATGAAGACCATTTTTTGGTTAAGCGAGTCATTTGCGAAATATCTAGCTTTTCAGTGCAAATTTTTGTTCGATACGAGTTACCCCCCCCCTCTAACTTTTGAATGGCTGTACCTAGAAATGTGAAAAAAATTACAGACGTAGTACATGTAAGGAAATTACAAGGAAAACTATCACGGCTAAGTAGGCTTAACCGGTTACAGAGTTATAGTCGACTAACTAACTCCTACTACGGAACCCTACTGCGCGTGGCCCGACACGCACTTGACCGGTTTTTTTTATTATTCGCTTTGCAGTGTCTCGATCTTATTATTAATCATTTTGAATCACATTATCCATTATAATATTTGAACGGAACCTAAGATTTTATTTCTTTTCATTAATTTTGCCACTTAATCATCATCATCCGAATCTAAAAGTTCGGTTTTGCTTATCCCTAGAGACCTCATTAAGTTGCTTGATGGCCCTGTTGCCGCTTTTTCTTCTTTCATACTTTGAATAAAATTATCAAGCACTGTTTTACTATCTTTCGAATTTTCAGTCGAGCCATTTTGTAATTTGGCTTGAAGTTCCGTATCGCAATCATCTGTATCATCAGAATCATTATGTTCATTAAAATACAAACTATCATAATCATTATCACTCTCGTCATTTTCATTGTTTTCAATTCCAGTACTTAATATTTTCAACATTTTTTCCACACATGAAACAAATTGGTCTGATTCAAAATTAATATGGTCTGGTTCAGAGGGTTCATTTCGGTCCGATTCAATTCCTTCAAAATCTGATGTTTCTTTTAAAAAAGACGACAATTCTTCCGTAATTTTTTGGGACGTTACAAGATCATCATTTTTTATTTTGCTTTTCTTGCCGTAGCGTGAAAACAATAACTGATTTAAATGTTCAGGATTTATATTTAACCAGTCTTCATTGTCTCCCAAAGTGCCTGGTTTTTCAACTGATTTCGTGGAGCTTAATGATTGTTTTAATGCTGAAAACTGATTAGATGCTATAAGATCTGTTATAATATTGGAAACGTTAGAACTGACAGAACATTCCACAGTAGAATAATGTTGTTGTGCTCTTTCAAGTAAAGAATTGTACTCTTTAGAGCCCTCAATATTATTTCTGAAATATCCATTTCGCTTCAGGCTATTAAGAAATTGATGATATTCCTTTGTTGAATATAGGTCCTTGGCTGACCCCTTGTTCGTTATAATTTGAAACCCACACAATAATTTCAGCCCTAGAATTTTTTTCTTATCATTTTCCCGTTCAACATAATGTTTAGCACAACTAATAATTTTTGAATGCATCAATGAAGCATACAAAAATCTCGTGAATTTAACTTCTACTGTAACGCACTCATCAAATTTTAAGTTTTTACAACACTTTGCATCAATCATATCATGGTTACAATATGCATCGATGATTGGCGCAACAAGAGAAGGTTTTAGTGTCAATAAAGTTGCAAGGTTGGAAGGTATTGTCACTGCAGCTTTATGAATATGTTCTGAAAATTTGTCAGGATAGCTTCCTATTCGATTCAAGATAACTTGTTGGATGTCATTAGAAGCTTTCGTTAAATGTGGGGTTTCATTTATAATCCTTAAAGCTTCTCTTAATTCCACCCTGTCTTCTAATGTTACCACCTGTGGAGGTATGATGTGAATATGATGATCAGAAATGAAAACCTGAAACAATAATACACAGAATTAATCATGAACTACTAGTAATGGTAAATGTGGATTAAAACAAACATCTCTACCTTGGGACCAAAGAGTCCCGGACTTATGAGATGAACGTAAGACCGAAGCCGAAGTGATATTTTCAAAAACTATTGATCTGATTTTGAAGGTTTAAGTATATTACGATCTGTAGAAGATTTTTAGTAATAGTCAATGGAACTCTTCAATTACTAACAGCAAAGGACCCGCGATAACTGCAATCGCATGCCTATATCATCACGCCTGTAAGATCTAAAGGAGAAAGCAGAGGTATAGGGTACATTCCTACTAATCTGACAGACTGCCGCCCTAAACATACTAAAGGTGATGACCACTAGACATTACAATATTGTAATTTAAATAATTACTAACCAATCCACTGAAAAGCATGTAATATGTATGCATATGTATCAAACAATTCAATTCTTTATATGAATACTTTTTAAGCCAAGAATTTGGCCACTATTTTTACAGATATGTTATTGACTCAATGCTAGATTATCCTAAAACTAGTATGAACTTCTGGTATACAACTCTGGGAAAGCTGTAGTGCCTGTAACATTTTCATAATTCAGCACACGCAAAATGCGATTTTGAGGTTCATAAAAACACAGAAATTCATAGCTAAATATATATATATATATATTGGGATGAAATTCTCATTGCATATAAAGCTTATCATAGGAGACTAGAAGTACATAATAATGAGTGTGTAAAGTGTAACCTGGCCACAGGGCTGACAATTTGATCCTATCAAAATGACTCAACAGAAAAGACATCTTGTCTCCGCTACCATGAGCAATAAGCAAAGTGAAATATGAGAAGTTGTACTCTGAAGGACACACTGCATCAACATAACCCTCAAGAGGAAGAAAATTGACTAATTTTGGTCTAGTCCAAACACACATTAAGCAGAGATGATGTAGTAGCTGTAAATCACTTGAGAGTAAATAAGGTTTCTTATGACAACTTACACGATTCTCAGTGTTTTCTGGGTTAGCCCAAGACTGCAACAAATTGGCGGCTTCTATCAGAAGAAAATCACCATCATTGTCTTTCACTTGAATGATCAAGTCCTTGTATTGTTTGGATAATTCCAAAACAACATGAACTATGAACCACTCATCTTCTAGGTTATCACCAAAACAAGTAGTGCTACAGAGGTATCTAGGTTGACCTGTAAACAGCATAAATGTTAAACAAAAATGAAGACTGGAATATTAGGTATGCACTTCGTTATACTAAAGTTTAAATTAAGAAAAAATACATTAAAGTGAAATAGGTACCCGTAAAATTATCTTTATTAATAGGAACATATACTAGCAACTCATCTCGATGCCAAATATAATCTTTAGTTATTGTCTTAATAAAATTATTGAGCTGCAAACACACGTCTTCAAGAACTGATGTATCTGTATCAAAATTCGGAGAGAAAAACAAACACTGTATAGTATCATCATTTGCAGGTTCATGTAGATTACATTGACTTGACATCTTAATAAAGTACTCGACGGTAGCTTGATAGGAATCAACGGGTAATAAGTACGTCCAAAAGCGTAAACCGCATCCTCAGTAGTGGAAGACCCTTTTACTATATTTACGAACTTTAGGAATGAAAAGAAGCGAAAAAGCACGGTGTGTGTAGCCCATAGACTAGTAGCCAGTAGGTTGCTAGCACAGAGTATATAAACACTAAGCAAAGAGAATACAATATTCACCAAAGATGGAGAATTAAACAATTTGCCGACCCTACTATAGTCCGACATGGCTTTTATGAACGTGGCTGACAGGTGAACTAACGCAAGCCACCATTTTGAAATGTCATTTTTGTTGTTTGAGTTTCAGTGGGCGGAACAGATGGCGCGGGCCGGAAAGGATTTTTTTGCAAAAATTGTTTGAAGTCGTCATTCTTCCCGTTAGGGTATAAAGTTCTGTGGTAAGGTCTGAGTTGAGTAAGGTGTAGCCAAAGATATACATACAAGAGGAAAAATTATAAAGCTTTATCAACAACAACAATAAATAATACATGGTTGTATTTGTATTTTTAAAGTCGAAAAAGAAAAAAAATACAAAGCGATAATTTATTTGTTTATAACAAACTAGCTGTTTCCCGCGGTTTCACCCGCATCCCGAGGGAACTACTTAGCGCGCCCGGGTAAAAAGTAGCCTATGTTGTTCCTCAGGGACTATTCTATCTCTGTGCCAAATTTCATTTATATCGGTCCAGTAGTTTTGGCGTGAAAGCGTAACAGACAGACAGACAGACAGAGTTACATTCGCATTTATAATATTAGTAAGGAAGTAAGGATTGTTTATTAAATAAACAATTTGCTTTTTATTGCATTTAGCTTTATTTCCTCTTAGTAAATTGTTAATAACAAAACGAAAATTAACATTTTTTTTATTTTTCCAATGGGAATCTATTCTTAGACCATTGAAAAATAGCTCCACGAAAGGAAAAAAATCTTAGATTAATAGTTTAACAATTATCGCACTTGCAATGTTATTGTTCGTGCTACAAAAAATTGTTAATTAATTAATGGATAACTTATTGAAAAATCGCGATAATTTTTTTTTGAGGATTATTGTTCATTGTTCTATCCTGTGGGCGCCTGAATTTTTTTATTTTCATATTTAATAGGTTTAAATAATATTTCTTCATTAACGGTCCGAAGGGGGCGTGGCTTGCGCAACCCGGAGTACCCATTTTCGAGCGTATTTTCAACCCTCTGGGAAAATTATAAATATTGGTCGTACAATTCCGGGAGTCAAGACTTTTTTTAGGTTTCCTCCTCTTTTTGAATCATTTTCAAATTTAAATTATCTCAAATAGTTTTTGAGATATTAACAAAAAATCAAATTCCCCTTTATATTTTCACTTAATTGTTTATAACTATTGCAATTTTTGCGAGCGGGCTAGCATTTTCTCAAAAACTATCTACATGCCATTCCGAATCGAATGAGATCGCAATCATAATTTTCGGAGAAGGCAAAAAAATTTTGACCTAAAAGGCACATGTTGACTAGACTATTATAGAAGGACTATTCTAGCAGCCAACCAAAGGCTGCTTTATCACGGTCAGTTAAAGATCCTGACTTATGCACAAGAATCTGGCACACTTCGACTGGCAATCGAAGTGGAAGAAACTATTTTTGATTTCTTTGGGAGAAATCCAAGAGCAAGTACGAGTGATTCCAAATTAAGTTATATGTTTCTTAGACGATAGTTTTTTTAAATGTACTAAAAACTAACAAACTTAAAAATACGTTTTTGTTAAAAAATTGCATACAAATAATTATGCGGATTGTAAGTAACCGATGTTTTCCCTGTCCCTGACGGAACACGACAGGGACGGGTACCCGGAAATGTGTGCATAGCACCTTAGAATAGGAGCGAAATAAGTGCTTAAACAGTTAATTCGAAGGTAGTTGTTGTTACTTGAGCATGTTTATCCATCAAAACTTTGTATTGTAGTTTTGAGCATAACTCACAGGACCTTACTCAAAAGTGGCGTCTACTGGTGACAGCAAAAACGATAGCCCCCATTGAATGCACTATCATTAATCTAATTAATAATACAATAAAATAATGCATAATTTGAAATCTTTAATGACATGCACACAAAGAAGAGGCGTCTTTAATAAAACAATCATTGAACTTATCATTGGCAAGTATATTAATATAAAATTAATTGATTTTATTACAAAGGTGGTAACCAAGTTTTATTATTGAATATATTTAAAAGTAGGTACTTAAGTACTGACATGATCACTTCTCGCGATACTAACTATCATTCTTACTCTTATCATTATAACCTTGAACACGTTATACAGACAGCGACACAAAACTGTTGTATTGTGCAATGTTCCGCTTCAAGATATCAGCGCACAAGCCCAGCACTCTTTCAAATCTGAAAATCAAATATAAATACTTTTATATTAGCTAGACATACTATTTTTTTTTTACTTTATTGGTACTTTAAATTATGCTGATATTTTATCTAAACTAATATTATAAAGAGGAAAGATTTGTTTGTTTGTATGATTTTAACTCAAAAACGATTGGACCAATTTTAAAATTTGTGTTACCGTTAGAAAGGTACATCTTTACTTCTTTGGTACACATATAGTCTAGAGCCCCAGAAATGACATAGGTAGGCTACTTTTTACCCGGGTGCGCGAAGTAGTTCCCTCGGGATGCGGGCGAAACCGCGGGAAACAGCTAGTATGTAAATAAGAGAAATAACGGTCAATATTCACCGGGCACGATCAAGTTTGACACATTTAAGAGATCCGGCAGCGCGCACTGTTGCTGCCCGTGGCCTGTCCAATAACAATGCGATTTCTCCAAAGTAATCAGAAGGTCCCAACCGCCCCACTTCCACCGCAGAACCTTCACCCTGGCCGCTTCTTTGTTGAAGCACAACTGCCGTCCCTGCGGAAAGAATGTAAAATAAAATTAGGAAAAAAAAATAAGATTAAGGATATCGTTGGAAAGGTACTCTTCTATTTTAAAAACTTTTGTCAAAAACTCTAAGGTATTATTAAGATTGTGTGTACATTAGCCACCGACTTCCATAGCAATGTTACACAGCAGAAACTTAATATAATTTTCTCTTTAAATGTTTTGGAAGTGAGTTATATTTTGTGTAAAAGGTATAACAATATATTTTTTCAGCGATCGGAACACACTTTTCTGTCCATATTTTTACAACTACTGAACCGATTTTGACGAAACTTGACATACGCCCCAAGTTGAAGTAAATGTAAGTCAATATAGATACAGATTTAAAATTATACGCGCGAGCACGTGTTTAGAAGCCCATATTGGCCCTGGGCACGAGTTCAGCGCCACCTAGCATCCGCAACTTTATTGGTTTTGACGTTTTGACATTAATTTAATCGCAATCATTGTGACAAAATATTGTTACAATCCAAAATTATCTAATAATTTATTTCCACAATTACTGTGATATCTTGATTCGGGTGGAGAAGGGTTGTGAAATCATTTTTGGTCATTCAAATCAAATGAGGTAAGTAAAATTTATTCAAAAAGTTTTATGTTGATTAAATCAGGGTTCGTTTACTTCATTTTTACCCACGACCACGACGGAACGGAGACGGTATATGCGTTTGGGGTGAGAGGGTGTTTGTTTGTGCAAATCCATGTTGCCATTTTTCTCCAAAACTACTAGTCCGATTTTTGGTTGTAGTTTTACTGTAAAACAAGAAGATAAAGCTACTTTATTGGTTTCATTCAATAATAATACACATGACTAGCTTCTGCCAGCGACTTCGTCCGCGTGGAATAGTGGTGCTCCGCTCCTATTGGTCTTAGCGTGATATAGCCTATAGCCTTCCTCGATAAATGGACTATTGTTAGATAGTGAAAGAAAGAATGAAACAATTTTTCAAATCGGACCAGCGGTTTCTGAGATTAGCGCGTTTAAACAAAATGGAGTAACTTCTCCCGTTTTCCCAACATTTCCCTTCATTGTATTGATTGTAGCGTGATGAAAAGTATACTATAACCAGCTCAGGAGTATGAAAAATAATTGTACCAAGTTTCGTTAAAATCCGTCGAGTAGTTTTTGTTTCTATAATGGTTATACAGACAGACAGACAGATAGACAGACAAACAAAAATTTTACTGATTGCATTTTTGGCATCAGTATCGATCCCTAATCACCCCCTGATAGTTATTTTGGAAATATATTTCATGTACAGAATTGACCTCTCTACAGATTTATTATAAGTATAGATTGTTCTTGTTACGCTAGTGATAAATTAAATATCGTTTTCAGATCGCAATGAATATTATTTTAAGGACCGGGTTTGTATCACTCTCAAGATAAAATTTCAACCAAAAAAACCGGCCAAGTGCGTGTCGGGCCACGCGCAGTAGGGTTCCGTAGTAGGAGTTAGTTAGTCGACTATAGCTCTGTAACCGGTTAAGCCTACTTAGCCGTGATAGTTTTCCTTATAATTTCATTACATGTACTACGTCTGTGATTTTTTTCACATTTCTGGGTACAGCCATTCAAAAGTTAGAGGGGGGGGGTAACTCGTGTCGAACAAAAAATTTCACTTAAAATCTAGATATTTCGCAAATGGCTCGCTTAACTGAAAAATGGTCTTCACACACCCATAATATTTTTAAAAGACCTATCTAACGATACCCCACACGAAGGGGTACGCGAGAAAAAAAATATTCATCCCTACTTTACATGTTTGGGAGCTACCCTAAAAAAAAATATTTTTCAAAATTTTATTTTACCACTTTCTCGGCGTGATCAATATACATATTCATACCAAATTTCAGCTTTCTAATAACAAAAACCACGGAGCTATGCCGCGGACAGACAGACAGACGGACAGAGCGAAACTATAAGGGTTCCTTGTCGGACTACGGAACCCTAAAAACCGTCTTTAAAGGAAAATTGTTGGTTTCTGCTGGACATGTCCATGATGTAGGTAGAGGAATTAAGAACGAAACTAGGACAGAGTTCAATAATTCAAGCTCGCATCATAGTTTGTCTTATGATGCAAGCTTGAATTAATGATCTATAACTCTGATACCTTAGAAAACATTTTTAGAGGTAAATAATTAACTCTCGGGTTGGAGTCAGAATTAGTTTGATTGAGTTTAAATATTCATTAATCATTTGATTGCAGGTGAATGCAGCACGAGTAATCAAAAGTGCCAGCCAAGTGTAAGAAGTGCCAAGCTAGAATTATATTTACTTTTGGCCACTATGAGCGCTGCGAACGATTATGTTACCCCCACCTAGTACTTCGCACCCAGCGAATAAACTAACATATCCCAACAATAACATTTTCATTTACAGTCAAAAAGTTATCAGATTTTATGTAGAGCCAAGCTTCTAACTCACTTCACAAACTCTACACCTTAGTCAAATATGCTTGACCGTTTCGCTAGATTCACATGGGCGTAAGGTGAAAGATTTATCTTTGTCGTTCATTACTTTTCTGTTATACAATAGTTCTTGTAGTAACGAAACGGCCAAGCCACATATTTCAACTAAGGTGTAGAGTTTGTGAAGTTAGGCGTTGTAGAGTTAGGGTGTGTTCAAGTTCAATTATGACAATAACGACGAAATCAACGAAGGAGGTCAAGAACGCAGGCAAGATTTGCTCACTCTGAGAAGAAGAGAAAGAACGGTTGGTACAGTGAATGTTTGTGCAGCAGTGTTAAAACAGAGGTTGAAGAGAAGAAATTACCTTCTACTATTATATAAAAATCGTTGCCCGGTTCACCTTGTCTGACAATGATCTCGCCATCAGTAAAGGATACAGGTTCTAAGGCATCTGCAACTGTCAGACGTTCCCATTTTTCTAAACTTTCTGAAACATAAAAATATTGGTTTAATGGTATGGCGATACGTCATACATAATGTACTTTTCCCCTATCCTTATTATGATGCTTCAACATAGTGCTTGACAGATAAGCAGTGATCCAAATGCACTGGAACGCAGCATCCTTCCTTGCGGTTATTCGAACTGTTTATGCAACACCGATCATTGTCCTCCGCTCAAAAACAAACACACCGGAAGTTGTAATTATCCTTATAGTGAGGATACTTACTACCTTTCTATATACCCTTTTACTTATCATAACAACGACTTTCCTTTAATAAGCTGTTTTAGCTATTTAACTGGACTGTCATTGGCATTGCTGCAATAAATTAATTGGGGTTGGTGTGTTTCCAGACTTCATGAAAAAAATTAAATCAGGTAACAAGATGGACATTTGTGATTTTAGATCAATATCCATCTTACCTGCTTTTAGTAAAATATTTGAAAAAATATTACTCAAGCAATTATTTTAACTTAATAGCCTTCTCCGTAGTGAACAACACAGCTTTACAAAAGGCCGTTCGACTACAGATGCGTGTAGCTCTTCTGAAACATATTTTCAATGCATGTGAAAACTCGCAAAATGCAATTGGAGTTTTTTCTGATCTCTCCAAAGCCTCTCTACAACTTTTGATTTTATATTGTTTTATCTATCTCTAATAGTTGCCTAGCTATGAGCTCCGAAAAACGGCCGTACGTACTTTCAAAGTTATCTCAGACGCCACTGACTAACGGTGAAGGAAAACATCGTGAGGAAACCTGGACTTAAAGGTCTGAAATCGCCAATCCGCTTTGAGCAAGCGTGGTGATCAATGGTCATTCCTTCTCTGTATGGGAACAAGCCTGTGCCCAGCAATGGGACAATATATAGACTGATGATGATGATGATGGGCACCAGATTCCATACAACTTGCCCATTCTGTTTTATGAGTAACTTAGTGATATTAAAAAAAATATGACTTACCTAATATAGATACACGCGACAAGAATTCATCATACATACGTCGTTTTCTTATAGTGGAACCCATTAGTATACGACGGTAAGAATCACGATCCAAACCCCATAATTTCAAGGGTGTGCGTGCCCGAACAGTGGCTGCTCTCGGTGTGCCGTATATCAGAGCCAGTTCGCCGAAACTACCTCCTTCGCCAATTGTTGTTACAGGTTCTCCATTCACTAAGACCTAAAGCTTACATGGTTAGAATTTTAATAAGTTATATGGATTATCTATATATATAAAAATTAATCCCTATTTCCCTTGGTCATGCCATCACGCGTGAACTGCTGGACCGATTTGGATGAAATTTGGTACGGTGTTAGGTATGTTTTGTCCGGGTGCGTAAAGTAGTTCTTTCGGGACGCGGGTAAAACCGCGGGAAACAGCTAGTTTTCGATAAATTTTACTCCAACTCACTTCGACTTCTCCAGAATCAATAATGTAAAAGTTATCTCCTTCGTCTCCTTGTCTGATGACTGTCTCTCCAGGGAGACACTGGACAGGGAACATCGCATCGAACATGTCCGCTCTCTCAGATTCATCCAAATGTGTAAAAAGAACATTTGAAGCTATAGCACGCGATAGAGCACCCATTGTCTTGTAATCTTTTGGCACCACCTAAAAATAAATCAAATTAATATTTTTACCGTGGTATAGATTTTAAAGACAGAGAATATAAAATTACAGAACGTTTAAATATGTGGTGCCTAATAGGTATGTATAAAAAGGTATACATAAAACACTACTGCTATATTATTTGACATGGCAACAGAGTTCGGCATAATCAATTGCGTTTTTCAATTGATTTATTAAGATTAATCTGTATTAATTGCCAAATATAATAAAAATGTGATTGATTCACATTATTCGGGGTTCCAAAACAAAATGATTAAAAGAAGAGGAACCCTGGTCGTCTGCCCGTCTCAGCTAATTATCACATGAACTAATAATGCTATCGACTTGAAATCTTGAAATTTGGAACAGTTATAAAGTATGGTTGTCCATCATCATCAGACCGTGTCAGTCCACTGCTGGACACAGGCCTCTCCCATGGTCACGCCACTGAGCTCGATCTTCACGTATTGCGAATGTAAAGCTGAAAATTAACAATGTTTATATGGAAAATATGGGGGAAATCCAATAACGGGAATGAGAACTAAGTTGCTAAATTTGACTTTTTGGGTAAAATCGATACAGGTAGGTATTTAGGTTTCAAGGAGTCCCTTAGCCATTTGACACAGCTGCAGCAGTATTAGACTTGTGTACCTATTCTCCAATTATTTTGAGTTTATTTTAAAGTTGCGTCTGGTTCGTTATGCTACAAAGGTTCAATCCCCTTCATACCTTCTTAACGTAGCTGGTAGCATCTTCCTCCGTAACTGGTTCAGCACTAATGCCCCCACGTCTGCGTGGAGGTTGTCCCCCTGGCACGGGTAGTGGCGAAAGTTCACCATCTGCTTCACCTTCTGATGCTGCTGCAGCAGCTTGAGCCGCCTTCACTTGTTCCTTAAAGTTGACTAACTTAGTGAGTATTTATATGTGTAGGTACTACCAAAACTTAATGTATTAGAAATAGCGTATTTTATATTTTTAAAATTTTATTTCTTAATTAGTATTTTATACTCTAATAGTAAATAAAACAAAAAAATATTTTTTTTTTATCTGGAACCGATTTTTTAAAGTTAGTTTAAGAGATATCAAGCTGCAAGCAAAGAGCTATTTTTGTTACACACAGTCTTAAGTCTTATACTATATTTGAATATTGTTACCACACCCTCACACACAAGAGCCCAGATTGGAATCCAGTTGTAGATAAACGTTTAATATTTGTGTGGGACATAAAATACATAGGTATACTTATGGAAGAATTCCTCAGCATATTGACTAATTCCATGCAACTCAAAAAAACCCTCATTACGCAGGGGCGGGCAGTTTAATAACGCCGATTGGTATCTGAAGCATCTGATATTGAAACACTTTGACGCCGGCCGGTTGGAGTTTTCTATACATGAAAATGATTTCTAATTTATTGAGACAGGATTTTTATAAAATAAAACCTGTTCAGACGCGGAAAACGCCGAACATAGTCGTCCAGGGCATCTAATTCTTAAATCATTATTTACGGAAACAGTGACAATGATGCTGTTGTACATACAGTATGTAAAAGAAAGAAAAGACCGACTTCAAAAACAATACAAAGTGAAAAATAACTTTTATCTGCCGAAAGCGCAAAAACGCTTGATGAACGCTATACATCATTCTAGAAGTCAGCGTCTTAAATTAGATATTATATTATGTATTTTCGCCACCGACTTCTGGAATGAATCAATAATAATACATATAGTAGTAGAAATCAAGTTAGTTGTAACTTGTCTAAATTACAATATCCTAATGTCTAGTGCTCATCACCTATAATAAGGTTGTATTGTATAGCCCAGTATAGCTTTGCGTTCTCCTTCATTCAAAGCTTAGAGCCGTTATGCTAGGTAGGTTATGGAATGGTAAAAAATATACATAGCATACGATCGCAGCAATCGCGGGTCCTTTGCTGTTAATTGAAAAGTTCCATTGGCTATCTCCAAAGGTCTTCATCAGATCCTAATATACTCGCGGACATAAAAAAAAATCATACGTGTCGAATACAGAATCTCCTTTTTTTAAGTTCGTTAAAAAGGCAACATAGGTACTGTGGTCTTCATCAACGCAAGGTAGAAAGAGAAAATTAATCACTTAGACATGTATATAATCTAAGTATAAACTATAGATTTTTGCAAATTGAAGCGATTTTAGGGTTCCGTAGTCTAATATATTTTCGTTTCGCCATGTCCGTCTGTCTGTCTCTCTGTCTGTCTGTCCGCGGCATAACTCAGAGGTTTATGGTACTAGAAAGCTGAAATTGAGTATAGAGATATATCTATATTGATCACGCCAACAAAGTGGTAAACCAAAATTATGAAAATTTTTTTTTGGTAGCTCCCAAACATGTAAACAGGGATGAATATTTTCTTACCGCGTATCCCTTCCTGTAGGGTATAGTTAGACAGGTCTTTCAAAAATATTATAGGTGTGTGAAAACCATTATTGGCTTAAGTGAGTCCTTTGCGAAATATCTACCTACTATTATTTTTCTACCTTGGTAGAATGTAGTGATGGACTTCTCGTTGCTTTTTCAGACTGAGATCTTTCATTCGGCAATCCGAATGAAACATTCACGTAGAATCCATTTGTTCGTCTTATAATGTCACGTTTAAGATTATAAACTAATATCTGAATAGGTACCATTCAGTTTTACGGCGACATAATATATACAATAAAACTAAATACTTACCATCATTAAAAAGTTAGGCTCACTTCTGAAATAATTCATAAATGTATCTAGTATGTGTATCAAAGACACAATTAATCCACTTTATTCTCTCAGTATTAGTTATTACTTTGCTACTCTAAAGGACTGCATACTTGTATTACAATAACACCTGCAGTCTATTTTTCAAACATCAATTCAGCAAACTTCACAAACATAATAATAGCAACATAAGGAAAAATATCTATAACATTCAAGGATATTTCAGGTTTATAATTAACATACCTACTTCAAAAAAGAAGGAGGATGATATGCATTAGTTTGGTTTTTCTGTGTATGTAGACTGCAAAATCAAAACAAAGTGTATATAGGTAATAAACGTTTTTACAAAAAATTAAACCCACTTGTAAAATACTATTAATAATAAATAATAATAAGTTTATTAGTACACTAGCTTCTGCCCGCGACTTCGTCCGCGTGGAATAGTGGTGCTCCGCTCCTATTGGTTTTAGCGTGATGAAATATAGCCTATACTCCTATAGCCTTCTTCAATAAATGGGCTATCTAACACTGAAAGAATTTTCAAATCGGACCAGTAGTTCCTGAGATTAGTAGCGTACGCAAAAAAAGTAACTTTTCTATTTCTTACACCTTGTGTCCGAAAAACCCAAATATCTTAGGGGACCCTATTTTTTTCTAAAATAAAATTTTGCCTATATTACTCGTGGATAATGTAGCTTTCGAATGGTGAAAGAATTTTTAAAATCGGTCCATTAGTTTTTGAGCCTATTCATTACAAACAAACAAAGTTTTCCTCTTTATAATATTAGTGTAGATAAAGAACAACAACACAGTACATAGCATATGGACAGCAGTGGGTTGTACTACCAGGTCAAAATTCTTGTCAGCTTTCCGGGCTCCTAAACTAGGTACGCAGACCTGTATCTTAGGAGTCGGAGATTTTGTGGCTTCAATTTATACAACACAAACTATATACTATAAACCCAAAAATAGAATTGACTTTAAAAACACTACAAATTGAAAAAAAAAACACTAAAAATACTGATTATTTTTAAAAGACTGACTATTTTTAAAAGTCTGTTGTATTTTTTTTTGTAAAACGTTTTTTTTTCACTTTTCGGTATCTCTGTCTAATTACCTTATCTGCATAAATTTGTGAACTTAGACCTACTTACAAACAAGTTATTATGTTGCAATAAGCATATATTACCAGAACATCTAAGTATCAACGTCCAGAAAGCATGCATAAACAGGCATCCTTCTCCCGTGTAGTACTCTTAAGTATCATAATGGCAGTCTCGGTTGATAACTCTTAGTCTTAAATCTGTTGTGTATCAATAATGTGGGTACTTACAAATCTTCTTGTTAAATAAGATTTATACAAGTACCTCACAAGTAAAAAGTGTAGGGTTGATTTGTGACATCAGTATAAGGCTACCTAGTGCTTATCTACACAATAAATCAGTATTCCTTAATTATTGTTTTATTGGACTTAATAGTGGCGACGAGGAATAAACCAGTTAAAATATGGAGTATAGGGCAGTGAAGTTTAAAGAATTCGATTCTCAAACAGACAATTGGGACAATTACATAGAAAGGTTAAGATTTTGCTTTGAAGCAAATGGCGTTGTGTTGGACGCAAATAAAGGAGCAAATTTTTATACAGTATGTGGATCAAAAGTGTTTGATACTCTTCTTGCATTAATCACGCCTAAGAAAGCAAGTGATATTTCATTTAACGAAATTGTGGTTGTGCTAACAAAACATTATAGCCCTAAACCTAACGAAATATCAGTGTCATATAAATTCTACAAACGTGATCAACAACAAAGTGAATCAGCTGCGTAATACATTGCTCAGCTGAGGAAAATCAGTGCAGATTGCAATTTTTCAGATTTAGAACGTATGTTACGTGACCGACTTGTATGTGGTATGAAAGATCATAGATTGCAGTACGACCTATTAAAAAAAGATAAGCTGAGTTACGACAATGTCGTGGAGGCTATGTTATCGTCCGAGAGTGCGGTGAGGGATGTTCGCATGATTCAGAATGTAAATGGAAGCGGATACGATTCGACTACAGCGAGTACGTCAACGGCCGTACCAGCAACTCCTGAGCCTATGGATATCAATGCGGTGCAATCACGAGCAAGCATTAAATTTTGTTACCGTTGTGGTGATCGACATGCCGGCGAATGTCGTTTTGCTAATGTTACTTGTCGATACTGTAAGAAGGTAGGACATCTAGAAAAGATCTGCATTGCAAAGAAAAGAGCTTCAAACAGAAAAGTCAATTATACAGAGGAGGATGAGTCCCAACTTCAGATGAATGGTATATACAATGTTGCTAGTAGTACACTGCGGATACCAGCTTATGATATTGAGGTTCACTTGAACGGGGTGCCAGTAACTATGCAGGTGGACTCAGGTGCCGGTTTCTCAATTGTGAACGAGCGCACGTGGAGTAAACTACGCGCAGCACAGCCAAGTCTAGCCCTGCGCGCTTCACCAAGCAATCTTCGTACCTGGACGGCGACGCCGGTTATTGTGCTCGGCCAGGCATTAGTTCACGTGAATTTTAGAGACATTAAGGGTGTTTTACTCATTACGGTAGCCAAAGGTTCCGGTCCTAATTTAATCGGTCGTGATTGGTTTCCTGCTCTCAATATAGAGTTAAGAATTAATGTTGTATCAAGTACTGGCATAACTGTGACTAATGAAATGTTGCAAAAACACTCTGAAGTTTTCAAAGAGGGTCTTGGTACCTACCGAGGTGAACCAGTGACCATACATTTAAAACCAAATGCTTCCCCTAGGTATCTTAAAGCTCGCCCAGTTCCGTTTGCAATAAAAAACAGAGTTGAAAAAGAAATAGATCGGTTGGTAGCCGAGGAGGTTCTTCGCCCTATTTCCTACTCAGAGTGGGCTACACCAGTGGTACCTATTGTTAAGAAAACTGGTGAGATTCGTCTGTGTGGAGATTACCGCAGCACGGTGAACCAGGCTACCGAGTCTGACACTTACCCTATGCCGACTGCAAATGAAGTGTTCGCTATTATCGCTGGAGGCAGGTTTTTCAGTACTTTAGATTTAGAACGTGCTTATACACAGGTAGTTGTGGATGAAGACACGGCTAAACTGTTAACATTAAATACTTGTAAAGGTCTTTACACTGTTCACAGGCTGGCGTTCGGAGTAAAAGCGTGTCCAGGTATTTTTCAGAGACTCATGACATCATTATTGGCAGGTATTCCAGGCGTCGCGGTACTCATTGATGATATAATTATAAGTGGGCATACCTTGACAGATATGAGTCGACGACTGGATGTAGTATTGGAACGCATAAAAAAGGCCGGACTGCGACTGAATGCAAGTAAGTGTAAGTTCTCTAAAGAGTGTGTAGAATTTCTGGGATTCATTATAGACGCCGATGGCATTCACCCCGCTCCCAGCAAAGTGGAATCAATTGTTAAAACTCCAGAACCACAGTGTGTTCAGCAGCTACAAGCCTTTTTAGGATTATACAATTTTTATGAGAGGTTCATACCTCACAAAGCTACTATACTTGAACCACTGCACAGATTGCTTGACAAGTCCCACAAGTGGCAGTGGACAGAACGTGAACGGGAAAGTTTTAATACAGCGAAACGGTTATTATCATCGGACATTACTTTGTTACATTATGATTTTTCATAAGCCTTTAGTACTTACTTGCGATAGCTCCGAATACGGTGTGGGAGCAGTTTTGTCTCATGTCATGCAAGATGAACAAGAAAGACCAATAGCTATGAGTTCTAGGACATTACATTCATACGAGCGTAAATACTCGCAGCTTGATAAAGAAGCTACAGCAATAATGTTCGGTATTCAGAAGTTTCAGAACTATCTCATGGGAAGATCTTTCTTAATAATTACTGATCACAAACCACTGGTCAGTATTTTTGATCCTAACAAGCCGATTCCCAATATGTTATCACCCCGATTAACTAGAATTGCGATTGTCTTAACTTCTCACAGTTATAAGATAATATATAAACCGGGCAAACAAATAGGAAATGCAGATGGTCTCAGTCGCTGGCCACAACCAGTGCCAGAGGAACCTGAACAGCAACTTTGTGACATTTTGTTAATGGCGGAGACGCCCGAAGACTTTCCTGTGGATGTTAACCAAATTGAAATGCTCACAAAAAGAGATAAGACTTTATCACAAGTCATGCATTACGTGCTATCAGGTTGGCCAGTCAAAGTGACAGAGGATTATTTGCGAATCTATTGGTTACATCGGACTGAGCTTTCTATACATGAGGGTTGTATCTTGTTAGGCTGTCGCGTTGTCGTACCACCACCTCTTCGCAAAGATATTTTACGTGCTTTACATAAGGTACACAGTGGTATAGTTCACACAAAAGCATTGGCAAGAAGTTATGTGTGGTGGCCTGAATTGAACAACGACATTGAAGCATTGGTAAGCAATTGTACCAGGTGTCTCGAAAACAGGCACATGCCTCCTAAGACAGGTGCCGAGTGGATTGTACCTACAAGACCTTGGTCTCGAATACATATTGACTTTGCAGGCCCCTATCAAAATAAAGTGTTTTTAATCGTTGTTGATTCGTACTCGAGATGGCCTGAAGTATTTCTCGTAAATAACATGACTACAGAAACTGTAGTCCGACATTTAAGAATGTTATTTGCGACACACGGCTTATGTGAGACTCTGGTATCAGATAATGGGACCCCATTTGTTTCAGTTGAAATGAAACAATTTTTAGATTCAAATAAAATAAAACACGTTACAACTGCACCCTACCATCCGGCTACAAATGGATTGGCTGAACGAATGGTTCAAACTGTTAAGGATAAGTTAAGAAAAATGGATGACCTACCATGGGATGTTAAAATACCCAATATGTTGTTGGGACTACGAGTTACACCATGTTCAGGAACTGGCAAATGCCCAGCTGAATTGTTAATGAACAGACGGCTAAGAACTTTATTAGACAGTATACATCCAATCAGTAAGGAACATAAGAGAGATTGAACAACAAATAATTAATAATGCTCAAAGGAAACGCAGAGATACAGACATTGGTCAGAGTGTGATGTACAGAAATTATGGAAGAGGGCCACGTTGGTTACCAGGCACTATAACTAGTAAAGATGGACCATCTAGCTATCAGGTGGCAGCAGATAATGGAAATGTTTTGTGCAGACACTTTGACCAACTGATTAAGAAGAAACCTCCAAGCTCAGTTACAGGGGAAGAAGAGAAGAATAATGGAGAAATGAAAGAAGACGAAAATACACATACAGAAAGTATACCAGAGCGGGAGATTGAAGACCATGATTCAAGTAAAGAGAATGAAGAAATTATAGAAATACCTAGTTCGGAAAAATGGGCTGAGATGTTAGGAATACCTAGTGGTGCAGAGACCAGTTATTCGGGTGGTAAACTTAAAACCAAAGTTTCTTCGTATTCCAAGTCACCTTATGCCAGACCGAGCAATACTAACTATTTGGTGTAATATAATTTGTCAAAAATGATTTTTTATTGTGTTTTTGTTGTATGTGTTATGTTATAGATTTAAGAGTGTTATTATGTTTACACAAAGTTGATAATGTTTGTTTCAGCTTTCTATTAATTATATTAGTGCATACTTGGGGGAAAGGTATGTTGTGTATCAATAATGTGGGTACTTACAAATCTTCTTGTTAAATAAGATTTATACAAGTACCTCACAAGTAAAAAGTGTAGGGTTGATTTGTGACATCAGTATAAGGCTACCTAGTGCTTATCTACACAATAAATCAGTATTCCTTAATTATTGTTTTATTGGACTTAATAAAATCCAAACTGTCTGTCATTAATACTTAGGTGTTTACTAAATTGGCTGTAAAAAAAACTAAACTATCCAAAATTTCAGCCATAATTATTGCCAAGGATCTGAATCTGCAACATTTTTATTTTTAGGAAAGGGCATCACAACAGTTTTCACTAGTTCAGCCGACAAGTAAGAATGACTTAAACAGAGGGGAGATAGACTCCTGCATTCTGCCAGTATTCTATACTTAGGCTGTTGTGACCGGGTGACTTACGCCCGGACCTGTTTTTAATAAAAAAAAGACACATCACTGGCAGTGAAACATACCCTTAGGTCATAAGAACTGACATTAGGAATTTTATTTGCTAATTAAGGGGAGGTTCTAACTTAAATTGCTGCTGAAATAAATTAGCAATATAAAACAGCAATAAATATGGGGTTGGATTTTAAAACGAGTCGCCTGAATTTGAGGGTATTGGTGGTGTAGGGGGCTTAAGGGAGTTAGTCTTAATCCCCCCAAAGTAATTTTGGCTGCCGGAGTTGCGTCTAATTTTTTTAAACAAGTTCGGGTCTGAACTTAGCATAATTCATATGTCAAATTAACCACATTAATTATAAAATTATATCATTGAATATCATAGAAATAATAATAAAGAATATAAGTCTATTTACCTTAGTAGAAGAATTAAGTGTTGATGTGTGAGATTAACAACAGATTGAGTTTACAGTTGCACAGGTTTCTTAAGAGGCGAAAAAATAACTAGCTAATGTATTAAATGCTACGAAAATTACTATCACATTCAGTTTCGTAATCAGAATAGTAATATTAAAGGATAATTGTTATTCACACCATCCTTTACTTTGTTTATAACGAATAATTTCACTTACCCGTTCTAATTTCTGAAAATACTGTCTTAGAAAAGACACAGGATTATCAGGCTTATTGACACATAACTGCACTATACAATCTTTTAACAGTAATGAAATATTATTACTCTGAATGTAGTTTTCGCACTCATGTAAACATTGCTCTTCTTCCATTTTTAAACTTCAATCTGGATATTAGATTGATTTGTCATAGACTCAAAGATTCGAACTTTTGTTGAGGTTTTAGCCTTGATGGTGGCGTATAGCCGCAAATATTCATTTATTGGTGTAGAAAAATCAGTCAGTGCTCTGATCTTGTATTATTTTTCCAAAAAATAAGTTTTCTTCGAAAAAAGAGACTGACATGACAAGCAAGTGACAACTACTTGCCACAGAGTATATATATAAACACACTGATATAGTCAAAGATATAGAATTCTATATCTTTGGATATAGTCCAACATGGCTATATATGAACGTGGCTGACAGGTGAACTAACGCTAGCCTCCATGTTGAAATGTAATTTTTAGTGATAATAAATAAATACCAATTAATGGAAATTTCCATTTTTTAAGTAAATCATGACATGATAAATAGCAATTTATTAATTAATCATTTACGTTTTAATAATAATCTTAAATTGTAAATAATGAAATGCCATATTTAAACATTTAACACACATTTGGATATTAGTAGGTGGCTCACAAGCCGAAACCCTCCTGATTATTAAGTAGCCACCGCGGCCGATGGATACCTACGATACCAGAGGCATCGCAGATCATCATTGCCCTTTCTAAACTATTTCAAGAACAAAATCTAGTCTTATTGAATACAGCTATATTTTTACTTATAGTTGGGTAAGAATTTTCCCTTGGTCGGTATCACCAAAATGACATTTCAAGATGGTGGCTTGCGTTAGTTCGTCTGTCAGCCACATTTATAAATAGCCAAAGATGTAGATCTTTGGTCTTGCTGATTATGCAGTGTTACCAATTTAGGAGTTTTCCCCCTTAATTTAGGGGGAAATAAGAGGGATGGGATTTTTTTAGGGGCGTTCTATTTTTAGGGTTTTTTTCCTTCTTATATTTTCCCCTTTTTTTATTTCTCATTATAGTTTTGTTAAAAAAAAGTTTGTGTTGATTTTAATGACATTTTGAATTTGTATGTTTTAATATTTTTTTTCTTTGTCTCGACTAGTATTTTTTTCAAAAGCTTCATTAGACAGAATAAATTGTAGAATTTGTTTCACCTCTCACTGATGTACATGTGAGTACCATGTAACCATTTACTAAGTATTTATCATAAAAGTCTACTCGTAAAAGTGGCATTTGGAGTATTTCATGCTCGCTTAAAGGCCTCGCTGATGGTGGCGCGTGTATTGGATCGTTTGATTCCCTTCAAAATGGTTGAGCTAAGCGGTGCTGATGCACGCGTCAAGTTCGTGAATGGGCGCTGTCAGTCGAGGCTGGTCATCTCTAAATTGCCAAGAATTAGCATATTAGAATTGTTAAATGTTAACATTTTATACAAACATTGTAAAACATGTTTAAAAAGAGTAACCATGGAGTTTCTTGCCCGTTCTTCTCCATAGGAATCTACGCTTTGGAACGGACAAATAGCTTTCTTTTCGACAAACTGAGAGACTTATGACTCTTTGACAATTCAAAAGTGCCTGTAAATGGTCTAGTTGAAATAAATGATTTGAATTGAATTGTATTCCTCAATAATAAGAATGCAAAGATAATGAACAACAAATATAGCGTTGTAAACATAAGACTGGGGGTCTGTGCTTACTGGAAATACTTTGGTTGTTGTTTATTTGTTTAACTTGTCTATTCTACTGTTGTGTCGTTGTGCGTATTTGTTAATAATGCCTAAAGAAAAAAAAATACGATCAAAAGTATACAAAGATTTGGGAAACGGATCCAGATCATATGTCATAAAGATGGGGTATATTTCTTCTGTTTGCTCGGATATATATTTTTTCAGTACGGGTAATAATTAATTATTTACTCTTATTTTAATAAAAAATAAGGTGGATTTTCATGTAATTGTGGCAGTTTTAGGGGTTTTTAGCTTGTGAGTTGGTAACACTGTGAATATGTCACTCACTCCTAGAGTAAATAGATGTCCCTTGTTCACTTCTCTCTGGATAACCTTAAATTTAAACATAATTTTATAAAGAAGCAATGTTGTTTTGGATGAATAATTTACCTAATGTTATACACTTGAATAGCTTTTTAACTCACAAGATGAAACATCTCTGACATGGCGTTTACATTTAGGAAATACTATTATAAATATACAAAGTGTTTAGTAATTACTGTTTTGCTTGCTTTTTTTATTCATATTTTTATTGCAATTAGTTTATTTCCGTCTACAAATGATAATTTATTGAGAAAGGATGGATATATATCTAGTGTTCGACAAGTAGTGGGTGAAGTTTCGGCTAGAAAGAACGGTTTGAGTGATGACGAGGATATAACTTCTAATAATAAGGATCAAAAACCCTTAACATATCTAAGACTAGAAGAACTGGACTTTAAGCCACCTTGCGAAATCAAGAGCAGAGAATCTATATCAGCTATTCATCGTGCTAAGACCCAAAATTGCAAACAGCAAATAGTGAATAAAACATGTCTTATTCAGAGTGGACATTTTTATCCTGTAGAATTACCAAATGTTTGTCTTCGTGGCCAAACAACTTATGGCAAATACCTCGGATGCTATGCAGATGAGAAGAAACTGAGATTGTTAACAGGTTTCTATGGGAATTATGCAAACACAAATTCACCATCTGCTTGTTTAGACATATGCATCCAAGGCGGATTTCTGTATGCTGGTGTTCAATATGCGTAAGTTATTTAATTTATATTAACTAAAATGGTGATTTTGAGTTTTGTGTTGTGAGGTGGTTTCATGGGACGCAATAAAAGTCATGTTGTGATAAAAAGAGTGCTAGGTATTTAGATATAATGATGAATTTATATGAATGAAGGTAGCCAAATAAGTTATGGATTCATCTTATGATCTGTTTCCTGGGGTTTCTACTGCATAATGAGGGAACAACATAACACCCGGATAAAAAGTAGCCTATAACCGTCTCCAGAGTCTCATCTATCTATACCATATAATTTTTTTTCATGTGAATGCATAACACAAATATTTTGCATTTATTTTAATTATTTATATATTAATTTCTTATACAAGGGATGAGCTGATGCTTAGGAGATATGAATAGAAAGAAGAAACATACAATTTGGGTTCTCAAGGAGGTAGATGGTTGTTTACTTAATATGTGCGAGTTCTTGGTAATATACAAAAATTAGGTAACTTTTAGTTAGCAATTTAGTTTACAAATTCAGGTATTTTAAATAGCTAATATAATAAGTATATTGCTTTTGATTGGGCCAGTCCCTTTTTAAAGTAGATTCTGAGATATTTCACTTTTTTTTATTTAACTGCCAGGAGACTGATGAGGGAAACATAGCACTGATAAAATACACAGTGTACTCTTAAATCACTTAAGTAACTATTACGAAATATAGAAGAAAGAACAGGCCTTCAAAACAATATCTGTTTCTGCCTTAATAACTTCGCCGAAAAAGGGCCTTTTCCACTAATTCCATGATTAAATATATTGTGTGACTGACGAAAAATACTATGAATTTGAGGATATAATTAGAACTAATGTTTCTTTTGGTACTTTCGAATGTCAACAAGCCCCATTTTTACAAATCAAAGTTAACTATGCATAAATTAAAATGTAACAGAGATTTAAAAGGAAATAACGACTCACTATAGTACTGAAGTTTTGACTGGCCGTGAAGTTTTGACGTGGTTACCTGGTCAACACGGCTCTGGCACAATAGTGGCTCCCGTCAAATGGCGTGGTCTGCAGCTAGCGTTACTACCAATTTTCAAATTTAATAGTGGTTTGACATTAAGTCAGTGAAATACATATAGAGGAAATTTTGAATTTGAACAACACATAATGGACTAGCAAATCAATATGAACACAAAGTTTTCATAAAAATTTTGAGAATTTTATTTTATGAAAGTTGTGATATATATTACCAGGTACATCACAGAATGTGTTGAAACAAAACAGTTAGTTTTTTCAAATTAAAAGTAATGTTCAGGACATAGCCACTTCATTGCATGTTTGGGGATTGTGACATGTCGAAATTGGCATGCCAGAGAACTGATGTTTTGAGAATATATTGTGGTGTTTTACAAACTTGTATTTCAAATTGATAGCTGAAATTTGATGACTAATTCTATTAGATTTGATTGTATTAAAGTAAAATGGAATATTTACAAAATATCATAACAGTATATATAAAATGACATAACAATTGAGATATCCAATATTTGGTAGAATCACTCATATGTAGTTGAGTGTGCTAACTAATAAGTGTAAAAACTACTTAACACTGTACTTGACTGTACTGTAATATTGATTTATCTATATTAGATTGTAAAGAGAAATACTTTTTAAACATAACAGAAAGATAATGTATTGCTGGGGAGTTTGTATCGCCACTTCTTCTTACGAACTAAAATACATACATTGGAAGAAGTGAAGAGTAGACTTTTGGGGTTTGACTTTTATCACTTTAAAATAGTGCTGTTTTTTTATCGTAGTTTTAATTTAAGTATTTTGTTGGTAACTCAATATCAAGTATCTTATTGCATTTCTAAAATATTTCAAGAAGGTATGCTAATAGCAATTTAAAAGATCAGTTTATGTTATGTGTCACCATTACATTTAATAAAATTTGTCTCAAATGGCTTTTGTATGTTGGCTTTGGCTCCACATTCATCTTCCGAAAGTCTTTGTAGTCCTGTGCATGATAGAGACATTAAGCTAAATTAGTAAACACCAGTTTTCTTTTCACTAGTTTTTTTTTTGCTTTACCTTTTCAGGTCAGAATGTTTTTGTGGAGAAAATCTACCTCAGGCTTCAGCCGTAGTGGCTGACCACCTGTGTGACATGAAATGCCCTGGAAATTTAACTCAATATTGTGGGGGTTACTTCACAATGAATATTTATGAAACTGGTTTATCAAGTAAGAAAGATTTTAAGCCCTGTACGCCAAGCCCGACAATCAATACTTAATATAATACCTACGTAAAATATTATATCGATAGCCATGTTTATTTTTAAATACTCACAGCACAAAAAACTAACCATTAATAGGTATATTAACATTCTTAAATCGTACATAACTACCAATATTAAATCCTTTACGACTTTTGATTCAAGTCGTTATCGTATTGCCTTTGTAGATCAATGTATATTATTATATTTTTTATTACAGAATTTACGCCTAAAGTACCCAAAACATCGAACATAAATAAGGAATCCATACAAATTGTGTTCCTATTGACATTGAACGGACGTGCTTTGAGACAAGTTCATCGGTTAATTAACGCTTTGTACAGAAGCAATCACTACTTTTATATTCATGTTGATAAGGTAAGTCTGGAAAGTATTTTTCCGGAAATGTGTGGATAGCGCCTTAAAGATCTTTTTTCTTAAGCTAAGTTTCCACTACGACGACTCCATACACGATACACTCAGCACAGCGACTGTCTATGTGTAAACAGGTGTGGGACATTAATTGTTTGTGAAACGAGAACATTCGCGACAACGGCTACTAATATTTTTGAAAAACCTATCCAACGATACCCAATACGGCGGGATACATAAGAAAAAAAATATTTTTTGGACATTTTATTTTACCACTGTCGGCGGAATCAATTCTTATATCCTCCTTGTCCTTAGATCCTTTGAGCTATGCCGCGGACAGACAAACAGACGGTCATTGGCGACCCTAGTCGACAAGGAACCCTAAAAAAAGTTTATTTACATTGCTCATCAATCAGTGACACAGTTTCGAACTCCACAATCTTTTCTGTCGGCTATTTATTCCTGACAACTATATCGGGCATCGTCATAGCCGTCGATACAATGTGTTTGCGCCGCCGTCATCTAAAGCGGTTGCCAGAGCCGAGTCCCCAGTTTGTCGTACTTAAGGATGCTTATTCCTGACCACAACAACAACAACAACAATCCTGAATTTGATCTCTGTTGATGAATGCAGTAGAATTATGCATGTCTGATATATTGTGAAACGGAGTATGCTAGGGTGGTCTCTATTTGTTAGTATTTGAAATATTTTTGTAATATACCATACCTACCTGTTTCAATCAATGTCAAAAAACACACATCAAAAAAAGTTTGCGATCACTTTGAAAAATCAAAATCTTCTTTGTTACGGTAGACGTAATATAATTTCTTCTTCTTTTAAGAGCCTTTCGTAAAAAATATAGAATTAGAATATAAAACAGTTCAATTGTTTCTCCATATAAAAAGACTTTCAGTCCTAGCTTACACTCATTCAGAAATCTGATTTAGTCAATTTTAATGGATGTAAAATACTTTTTCGCGGAAAGTTGTGATTGAAAAAAAAAACTTTTTACAAAAAAATAAAACCACTTCGGAAGTATCTCCTTTCGAACAAAAAAAGAATTTTCAAAATCGGTCCACAATTGGCGGAGTAATCGCGTAACAAACATACAAAAAAAAAACATACCGTCGAATTGAAAACCTCCTTTTTTGAAGTCGGTTAAAAATGCCAAGAGGATTATCAGAAGAAGGATACACCACGAGAGAAATAGCACGCAGAGTTGCTATATCCCAATCCTGTGTCGTGACCACGTTGCGGAGGTACCACCGGATGGGTAATTTAGCTGACCGACCCCTGTGACTGCTTCCCAAAAGCGCTATATTAGATTGCTGGCAGCCCGTGGCCCAAGAATCAACGCTACTAAAATAAAAGCAGAAGAATAAAAGCCAAATTAGCATTCAGACCATTCGGAATTGCTTGCACCAGGCTGGATTATGAGCACGAAGATCTTGGCGAGTGCCTCTTAATTCCCAGCCACGTCAACGGCGGAGATTGCAGTGGGCTAGGCTTCGCCAAAATGGAGAAGTTGAAGAAGAAAACATTTGGCAAAACTGTCTCTTCATTGACGAATCGCAAATCAGTACTCATCCGGATAACCGACGTGCCCGTGTCTGGAGAACACCAGGAGACCGTGAAAGGCAGACCGTGGCAGAACTGCCACTGGAACAGTTCAGCAGGGCGGGAAATCGGTGCCTTGGGGTGGTATTATGATTGGAGCCACATCCCCAGACAGTGCCAGAGCTCAGGGAAGCCGCTATTTAAGAAAGGAACAGGGTATCCCAAGAAATGCTGGATAACGTGATCCTTAGCATGCCCAGGTGGATTAGTGTTCGAGCCAGGGGAGAAGTTATATTATGTATATTGAATATAAACCTTTTATTAATAAATTGTTGTTTAAGTTTGGTTAAACAATCTTTCTATCAAATTCCTGTTAAGGTACTCCCTCACTTGGGGCATTCGCCTGTAATATAATGTTACAGAGTATTAGAGCATTACATCAGTGAGAGAGGAGAACCGAGCATTACAGTGCGCAAACTGTAAATTTTCAGATTCGAGCATTAAGCTGGTGAGGGAAAAGCACCGAGCGTTACAGTGCCCAACTTGATGATACGTGTAATATAATGACACAACTTGTGCGAATGCTCGTCAGTCAGGGAGGCAATCCTGTAATGTAATGCTCAAAATCGAATCTGAAACGTTATAAGGCGAATGTTCCAAGTGAGGAATGGTCGTCATACAGGGAGGCAATCCTGTAATGTAATGCTCTGAATGCTCAAAATCTAATCTCCTTTCACCTTTACAAATCATCAGTCACCTTTACATTATGATTGATTACTAAATTTTTGTTAGTAAAAAGTAGTTTTATTTTTTAATTTCAAACAGGGTATTTCTATTTGGTAAAAACACACAACAAAGATTTTTTCTTGATAAAGTTAAATTCATAAAATTATCACAAACTTTGTTGATGTATGTATGTGTTAATTAATGTAATTGGGGTTACCTTTTTAATTAACAATAAATAGTGTATATTAGTTACTGCAAACTCGATTTTTAATTAATCGTACGATAATATTAATTAAGATAATAAACTATTAAAAAATAAAATCATTTTTAGGGTTCCGTAGTCAACAAGGAATCCTTATAGTTTCGCTATGTCTATCTGTCTCTTTGTCGGCGGCACAGCTCAAAGGTTCTTAGTATAGGAAAGGGGCCATCCATAAATTATGTCACACGAATTTCATGGTTTTTGACCCCCTCCCTCGTCCTTGTCACAGCTGGTCACATTTATGAGACCTCCCTAGTGTGACGTCACATATTTTTCAATTTTACTTCTAGAAATAATTATTGAATTAAAACAGCAGTACCGAAAGAATCATGGGCAGTTTTGTATGGAATTTGGGTGTAGTTAAACTAGTGTCAGAAGAAAAATACGTATGCGAAGTTATAATTTCATGTTATATCACTCGGGTTTAGCCACTAGAGTCAATCGAAGAACTAATTACTAATAAACTAATGATATTCATAAAATAAGAGTAATATTTTAAAATATTACTATTTAATTGATAACTAGCTGTAACTGCGTCTTTGATCAAGTAAACTTCTGTGTACTTAATTGTTCCTAAAGTACAAAATTATGAATAAAAAAAAACCTTTTTTTATAATCATTCCCAGCAATGATTAGCGCTCTTACAAACGAATAAACAAAGTTTGGTTGCATTATAAAATAATAAAAAAAATATATATATAAAATGTTAAAAATATTGTTTGTTAGATTATAGTTGTATAGATACACGCAGTAATATTTTTTTCTCGTCGTATATATAGGTCACTGGATAGGTTAATCTGTGACTGTGATGATGATAAATGATAGGTTAAAAGGAAAACTATCACGGCTAAGTAAACTTAAGGAGTTCGAAAAAAAAAATCAAAATTACACCAATCCATTACCATTCCAAATCTTTCATTCAGAGTAGGAGAGGGCAAACGGGTCGGTGACAGTCAATAGTTGAACAACGCGTGGACCACTTTTCGTATACTTTCAAACTTACATGTTGATAAATTCACTCTTAAGTAACACATCAAAGCTTTCATTTCTTTCAATGCCATACTGTGAGTTGAGTTAGAGTGGAGTCGGTGTAATGCGCGAAAACCTTTAACGATTACAGAGTTACGAGCAACTAAAACGTATATCGGAACATTGCTTGTGGTCCGACATTTACTTGCCCGGTTTTCTGATAGGATTACCAAACTCAGATGTTAATCTAGATGGCCGTTCACCGCTCAGAACAACTATTTTTAATTTAATGTTTAATTTAATATCTAATTAAAGCGTTTTTATGTTTCAATGAATAGTTCTTATTATGTATACTATATCTATACATCTAAATAAAATTGGAGTGTTTGTTTGTAATATTGAAATAACTGTTTTTTACTACATGTATATATATATATTTATATACGGTACATACACCAAAGTGGCTGGACCGATTTTGACGGGACTTTTATTGGCAGGTTGCTGATATATTAAGGAGTAACTTAGGCTACGTTTATTTTAGAAAAAAATCTTTTATTTATAAAAATAGGTACTTTACCTAATAAAAAATTAAAGAATCGACTGTTAGGCGAAACGAAGTTCGCCGGGTCAGCTAGAATAGAATATTTGTGACCTTAACTCTTTATAGTATAAAAAATATCTTAGAAGATATCGCCATATAAAAATATTCGCGCGACAAAATAATTACACGCGCGGAAGTCATTCGTTCCGGCCGCTACGTCGCAATATAGTAGGTACGTGGGAATTCTGGCCTTCGGGAAATTCAAATTCAAAATATTTATTGCACGATAAGGTTTACAAGTACAAAGTCTTATTGTATATTTAACAGTAAGATATACCTGTAGTAATTCTCACTTTAAATAATCCAAACTAATAATCTATACTTATATTATAAAGAAGTAAAGTTTGAGAGTTTTTAAGGTTGTAGGGGGTAATCTCTGGATCTACTCAACCGATTTAGATAAAAGTGGTACGAACATAGAGTGGACCCTGGAGAAGGTCATAGGCTACCTTTTATCCGGGTGCGTCAAGTAGTTCGCTCGGGATATGGGTGAAACCGCGGGAAACCTGTGTTTCAATAAATTTCAATATCCCGCCGGAATTGGATAAAAACTAAACAGCCAAAATTACCAGTATATTGTCCACGCAGGCGAAGCCGCGGGCGGAAAGCTAGTCAATTATAAAGTTAGAGAAATAATAATTAGGTTTATTAATGACTAGCTTCTGCCAGCGACTTCGTCCGCGTGGAATAGAGGTGCTCCGCTCCTATTGGTCTTAGCGTGATGATATATAGCCTATAGCCTTCCTCGATAAATGGACTATCTAACACTGAAAGATTTTTTTAAATCGGACCAGCGGTTCCTGAGATTAGCGCGTTTAAACAAAATGACAACATTTCCCTTTACTGCTCTGCTCCTATTGATTGTAGCGTGATGAAAAGTATACTATAACCAGCTCAGGAGTATGAAAAATAATTGTACCAAGTTTCGTTAAAATCCGTCGAGTAGTTTTTGTTTCTATAGAGTTTATACAGACAGACAGACAAAATTTTTACTGATTGCATTTTTGACATCAGTATCGATCCCTAATCACCCCCTGATAGTTATTTTGGAAATATATTTCATGTACAGAATTGACCTCTCTACAGATTTATTATAAGTATAGAAGATTTATGATGAAAATCAAATGATAATCACTTCTTCGATCACCACTTCGTTTAGTGGAATCAAACTGCTGGTTAAAGTTTCGCCATGTCCGTGTCGGTCTGTCTGTCCGCGGCATAGCTCTTAGTACAAGAAATCTGTATTTTGTTTTACTTTGTCGACTTTGTAATTTTGATTTAGTAAAACAAAATTTTGATTAATATTTTTATGTCTCCTCCTTACAGAAGACTACACGTTAAAGAGTTATAAATATTTTTTAGAATCTTGAACCAACCAAATATGACAACTAGACACAGCAATGCGGCGAAGTCTATACGCGAACCCGAATTTTTCTTTATTTTTAATATAGCATTTTTGTTTCAGCGTCAAGATTATTTACACAGAAAACTGTCTATTCTCGAGCAGTTTCCAAATATAAAATTGGCCTCAAATAGATATTCTACTATATGGGGTGGCGCATCATTACTCAAAATGTTACTTGCAGCTATGAAAGATTTTATGGCGTTGGGATGGAAATGGGATTTTGTTATAAATTTAAGTGAAAGTGATTTTCCTATAAAGTCATTAGAAGAATTGGAAAACTTTTTGTCTGCTAATAAAGGTCTAAACTTTGTGAAGTCACATGGACGAGAAGTACAGAGATTTATAAAAAAACAGGGCCTTGACAAAACATTTATTGAGTGTGATACGCATATGTGGCGTGTCGGTGAAAGGAAGTTACCTAGAGGCATAGTTATTGACGGTGGCAGCGATTGGATTGCGTTATCCCCAGAATTTGTTTCATATGTGGTTGGAAAACAAGACGATCTCTTAAATGGTTTGGATGTAATATTTCAACATACTCTGTTACCAGCAGAATCGTTTTTTCATACAGCATTAAGAAATTCTCATTTTTGTGACTCATATGTCGACAATAATTTACATGTTACCAACTGGAAAAGAAAATTGGGATGCAAATGTCAATATAAACATGTGGTTGATTGGTGCGGGTGTTCTCCTAATGATTTCCGAACAGAAGATTGGCCTAGAATTCAAAACACACAAGACAGGCAGTTATTTTTTGCTCGAAAGTTTGAACCTGTAATTAATCAAGAAATATTAAACAGAGTAGAGCAGTTCATTGGATTTAAAGACCATTATTTGATACCGAACTTAGAGGCATATTGGCAAAGTCTATACAATATAGAAGATTTAACAGCTGGCTCAGATGATGTTATATTAACACACGCTGGAAGCATACTTCGACATAATGCAAAAATTCTATTAGAAGAAGGTTGCAGAATAGAACCTGATGTAATCGTTGAAATTAATTCGTATAACCATGCAGACGTTTATAAGGGAAATTTAATACTACACAAAGCTATTGTACATGATAATATAGAAATATTATTAGAAACATGGTATAAACCTAAAAATCATATGGAACTAAATTTTGAAAATCCTTTTGTAGATAATATTAAATTGTTTAAAGTAAGTTCTGATTATGATCAGAAAGAAATGACATTTAGGAACTTAGCTAATATTTTAGGACCTTTGTCTGAACCCTTGTTACTTTATGAATTTTCTGCTCTAATTGATAAAAAGAGTGACAACTTAACATTAATTTGGTTAGATCCTACCGGAACCATTGGTGATGTCAATAATATACATGTAGATGAAAATAATCTGACAAATGTTATAAAACCTAATTTAAAGGCACCTCTTTTACCCGGAATTTGGAAAGTAGGCTTATTTGAAAATAATAAAATAATAGTAGCAACTAAGTTTCTTATATCACCTCTTGAATATTTTTCTGGTAAAGACTTAACACATCAAGAATCTAGTATTATTCATAGTGGATCTCAAAATTCTTACAAAAACTTTTCAAATATTAAACCAAAAAACTTTGTTCCTGAATATAAAGAAAGTATATTGTTACAAAAAATGTCGCATTCAAATGTCCAGAGAATAAACCAAGATTTAAAAGAATGGATAGATGGACTGACAGTAGAGTTTTATAATGTATTAGGTTCATGTGTTATGTTATCTAATGAAATCGATAATAATTTATTATGTGGACGTCAAACATTTGAAAATTGTATGTCGACAAAGTGGAGTTCCTTGTCACCAGATCCTAAAGGTACTATTGGTAAAGTAAATAAGGTAACTGGGCGGATGGAAAGAGTATGATGTATTATTATTTTGTATAGCTTATCATTATTTAAAATATACTCAAGAGCAATAAATCGAGATCATTTACAAAACGGGCTACTTGGGAGTCTAACTAAGTTCCGTACCTAAGAATGATAAATATACGAAATAAAGTCAATAGTTTTGGTTTTTTTTTTAGGACAGCCTATCTAAATTCATTTGTAAATGAAGTTGACTGATTACTTTAAAATTGTGATAGTTACACATTGTTTGTCACCTTTGTTACCGATTTTTATTTTTTGTTGATTTTCTCAAAAACTACTTATCCAATTTGGATGGGGTTTTCGTTATTTACATGCATATTTTTCTAGGAAGGTTTAAGTGTATATAATATTAGCATTTAACGAAGATCTACGGAGATATCTAATAGAACTCTTTAATTACTAAGAGCAAACGACTCGCGATTGCTGTGATCGTAAGCCTATGTATTGCTTTCACCATTCCATAACATATCATCACGCCTTTTAGCTCTAAAGGCAGAGGTATAGGGTACACCCTGAAAGCTGCTGACCACTAGACATTGGGATATTGTAATTAAGATAGATTTCAAACAAATCCAGTGAAAAGCAAGAAATAAAAAACTTTTTTGCAATAATATAACAGACATAAAAAACACTACAAATTGAAAAAATAAAACTAATGCATAATTTAAGAAGTCGGTGGCGAAAATACACAAAACAATACCTACCTAGATAATTGGAGACACAGACTTCTACACTTATGTAGGTATTGGTCCTCAAGCCTTTCGGCAGATAAGAGTTACTTCTGACTGTAGTATTTTTGAAGTCAGTTCTACTTTTGAATAGTTTTTGAAGTCTGTTAAAAAGGTACAATTTCGACCAACTAGCGAACAACAGTCACTATGCAATACGACTAAGGGCCGATTTTTCAATAGTCTATTTGAGTTTATACAACGCCAACCGGCAGCCTTTCGCAAATAGTCCGGAGAACACATAAATACTGCCCGCTCTCGGTCGCCTCCACTGTATGTTAAATGTACGTAGCAAATTGTCACTCAAGTGCAAATTGCACATCTACACCACGTGCATGCCCCATCATGACATATGCTTCTGTTGTGTTCGCACACTCAAAGCCCGTATACCGTCTCCATAGATTGCAGATCCTCCAAAACCGTTTCTTACGAAAGATCACACCCTTTCTACGTACGAAACGAGAACCTCCATCTCGACCTCAAACTGCACATCATCCAACAGTTCATGAAACGAGCCGCCAAGCATTATTTTGATGCTGCCGAAAAGCATCCAAACCCTCTGTTCGTATCGGACGCCGGATACGCACCCTCCTAGATCAGTAAAATTCGCCGCCCGAGGCATACTCTAACCACATCCGATGACGCTATAACCCTCTTCCAAGGGAGCAGTAGGTCCATCACTAGTACCTACTCTATACAAACACAGACCGCGTTCGTATCGACCTCGCCGCCGAGGTCCGTCGCGACGACCTTGTCCATGCCCTCCCGACCTTAGCTCGAAGAGCCAGCTCGCGAGCTGAGCCAATAGCCTTAAAATTCCCGATTATAATAACCATATATATTCTGATCCAGCCTGTCCCTTGCTGGGACTCGCTACCTGACGCTCGCCGTGAACGGACGTGTCGCTCCGCGATAACGCCCCGACACGACTCTCGTCAACCGTTTTCGTTACGCTAGCCGTAACGATCATTGTAGTTGCTCTGCCAACTACACCCATTGATCAAAAGCTGCCTTTTTCAAGGCGGTGGCTGATCGCCTGTTTCTTTATCGCGTGTGTAGCTTCACTTGGCCCCTTCAGGGCAAAACCACAGTTTCGTGGTCCTCGGTGGAAACCTTACGGTGCCAACGAAGCCGAGGGGGTGTTGACCCAATCACACCCGCCGATCCCCTTCAGGGTGAGGCAGTCAATTGGACGGGAGCTAGAATTTCGGCCTTGGGGGATCTCCTAGTCGTCTCTAGTCTCTGGCTTCCTTCCACAGCTACACACCTAGTGTCGGTTGGGTGTGTCCACACCCTTCGCACTAGACTGGCTAGGTCCCGTTCGCACAATAAGACTGGCGAACGGTTACAAGCTTAGGGCTCACCAGTAGGTACTCACCTCCCTGCCTGTACCCGGCAGGGAGGGTTACACATCCCCGGGCCAATCCACCCGGGGAGTTAGGAAATAGGTTCTTACTAGTCCCGTTTCCCTTAACCCGGTAAAATGGCTAGCGGCACGCTAGTCGATTTTGTTATGGAGGTCCTCCTCAAGGACCCAGAAATACTCGCCAAATATGGCGATAAGCTGGCCGCCTTCAGACAGCCTCCGAAACCGACGCAGGAATCGGTCGATCCCGACTTCTCAGAGTCGCCGTCCCTGCCACCTGGCAACTTAGATAGGCCTTCTAAGAACTCGGCTATTGTTTCGGCACCCATTGTTGCCGAGACAATGGGCGGTTCTCAAAAATCGCCTATTGTCCGTTCGGCTATTGTTCCCGGAACAATAGCCAAATCGCAGCTGCAAAGCGCACCTGCGTTCAATGACACCGCCGAAGAGGCGATGGACATTGCTCCCTCCCGATCCCCTTCACCTCAAATTTCTTCTGCGGTGGAGGACTCTCCTTCGTCTCAGACCTCATCCGACGATGATTTTACCCTCGTCCTCGGAGGTAAATAACGAAAGAAGGGAAAGTCTGCCAAAGCCAGTAAGGCAAAAAAGGCCGTTTCAGAGACTCTAACCCAATCTCTAGACCCGATTCCTAGCCCTCCTTCGCCTGCTGCCACTCAGGCCTCCGCATCAGGCAATGTGCCCAGCACGCAGCCTACAAACTCCTCGGCTACACGGAAGCCAAAACCTCCTCCTCCTGTCTATATACAGGACAAATCAAAATGGACAGAAGTGTCCAAGCTATGTAGTGATCGCAAGATCAACTACAACAGCGCTCGATCCACGGAACACGGAATAAAAGTTCTAGTTCCCACCTCAAATGACTACAGGGAGCTCACAAAACTGCTCAAAGCAAGGAATATCTCATTCCACACCTATAGCCTCTCTGAGGAAAAACCCCTGAGAGTAGTAATTAGAAGGATCCCTAAAGAGATCCCTACTCAGGACGTACTAAGTGACCTTCAGTCACAAAACGTCCCAGCCATACAGGTTCACAGGATGCACCGTGCCAGAGGTGGTAGCGCCTACGACATGGTGCTAGCCATATGTGAACCTACTGCGGCCACCCCTCACCCCATCTTCGGCATCAAATCCGTATGCCACCTATCCGGCATTACGATTGAAAAGCCAAAAAAGTCAGGCATCATCGGTCAGTGTCACCGATGTCAGCTCTATGGCCACGCTCAAAGCAATTGCTTTGCCACGCCTAGATGCGTAAAGTGTTTAGGCGATCACGGCACAAGTGACTGCCCTCGCCCTAAAGACCGCACATTGTGCACAGAGCCTCCCAGCTGTGTACTGTGCGGTAACTCCGGTCACCCAGCTAACTACCGAGGCTGCCCTAAAGCCCCAAAAGCTAGCTCTCCCAAACTGACTAAGCGTACGAACGCTCGTCAGCAAAGAGAAAGCCCCTCTGTTAGAATCCCAACAGCTCAACTCCCCGAGCGTCTCAGCCCCCAACGTCCCTGCCCCTGGAACGCTCTAAACCATCAAAGAGCCTTCCCAGTTTCGAGGCCCACTCAATCAACGGCCATCAAAGCTCTGATGGCTGAGCCCATCCCCGCACCTCAGCTTACCCCGTCCACCCTAGCGACCCCAGCTACAGTGGCCGCTACAGCTAACAAACCCGCGGCTACTCCCGTACCCGCGCCGGGTCCCGCTTCCACTGGAAATGACGATTTTACGTTTGAGCCCTTCAACGTAATATTGAGCACCTTCAGCGTATTCACGTCGGAAAGGGGCCACCTTATGACCAAGGAGATAATCGCCAGCAAAGGCGATCCTATTAAACTCCTTTCTATTTTCCATGCGTTCTCTGACATAACGCAGACCGTAAAGAATCTTCCCCACTTCCGATCATAATTGGATGAAATAAATAGTAGAGTCAAACCGCGATCCCTAAGGCTAGGTTTCTTCAACGCCGATGGACTTCTCGGTCAACGCGACGAGATAGCCACATTCCTCCGCGATCATCGACTCGACATCCTTCTCGTACAAGAGACATTTCTTAAGCCTCACCACCGCGACCCGAAAGTTGCAAACTACTGCCTGATTAGAAATGATAGGTTCCGTTGCCATAAAGGCGGCACGCTCATTTACTACAAAAAGTCCCTGTACTGCACGACCATAGATCCTCCTTCTCTCTCACGAGTAGAAGTATCTATCTGTCGGCTAGGCATGACCGGCCATCAGCCAATCACTATAGTCTCAGCCTACCTCCCTCCCTCCTCCTCCGAGGATAAAGCCCTCCTTACGAATGACTTCACTGCCCTCCTTGGCCTGAGCAACTCAGTCATCATAGCTGGCGACTTAAATGCCAAACACCCCGCATGGAACAGTAACACGACCACCACTAGAGGCAGGCTCGTGTTTAATCTCTGTACCACCCTGAACTTCGATGTCATCGCACCGATGCATCCTACTCACTTCCCCCACGACCCGAACCACCTTCCTGCTGTTCTCGACATAGCGCTACTCAAAAATGTAAACCTCCGTTTGCAATCGATTGAGACGCTACACGAGCTTAACTCAGATCATCGTCCGGTCATTATGGAACTAGCTTCCCGCTCAGGACCACTTGACCCAGACCAACCCCCTCCTACCCGAGTGGTAACAGACTGGAGGAGACTTAGTGAAAGCCTAAACTCCCCATCTCCTCGACTAAACTCCGTCCCCGACCAAATAGTCTCAGTTGCTGACATGACGGACGCGATCGGTTCGTTCACTGAGCACGTACACTCCTCCGTGGACAAATGTTCACGCAGAGTTACAGCGATGGGAGCCCACCGCTGGAAACTACCGGACGATGTGCGTGCCCTAGTGACCGAAAAGAACGCAGCTGTACGTGCCTACAGCGCTTTTCCCTGCGATGCGAACAAATCTCATATGCGTAGATTACAGCGTGCTGTAAAGAAACGTATAGAGGAGATGCGTAACTCTCGCTGGGACAAGACGCTGAGTGAACTCGAGCCCACCCACCTGGCCTTCTGGCAGCTGCAGAGGAAACTAAAATCCGATGAAGTAGCTCTCACACCCCCTCTCACCCGCCCTGATAAATCTGTCGCCTTCGACGACGAGGATAAAGCTGAATGCCTAGCCGACAGTTTAGAGGCCCAATGCTCACCAAGCTCCCAACCAGCAGACCAAGCTCATCTCTCCAAGGTTGACGCCGAAGTCGAACGTAGGTCCTCCTTACCGCCCGTTGAAGATCCTGATGATCCCCTTCCTCCCATCACCTCGGACGAAGTACTCGAAATCATCAGAAATCTCAAACTCCGTAAAGCCCCAGGCCCAGACGGCATCACAAATAGGGTTTTTAAAATCCTGCCCGCCTCCCTCATAATGCTCATGACCGCAATCTTCTATTGCGCCATGAGCCATAACCTATTTCCACAAGAATGGAAAGAGGCAACCGTTATCGGTATCCCTAAACCCGGTAAACCGAAGTCGCAACCCTCGAGTTACCGACCCATCAGTCTCCTCAATGTATTCGGTAAAATCTACGAGAGGCTTATTTATAAGCGTCTCAAAGACTACGCTGAAGCAAAGAGTCTCATTCCCGATGAACAATTCGGTTTTCGAACCCAACATTCCTGTATCCAACAAGTCCACCGCATCGTGGAACATATAAGTGTTGGCTTCCAACGACGACGGGACATGATGACGGGAATACTATTCTTCGACATAGCGAAAGCTTTCGACAAAGTCTGGCACAATGGCTTAATATACAAGCTATATCAACTCGGCGTGCCAGACCGTCTCGTGCTCATCGTTCGAGACTTCTTGTCGAACCGCTCATTTCGCTACCGCATCGAGGAGCACTATCCTCGCCCCACCCCATACAAGCAGGAGTCCCTCAAGGCTCTGTCCTATCCCCCCTCATCTTCACGCTATTCACTAGCGATATCCCAAAGAGCAAAAAGGCTCAATTAGCACTATTTGCCGACGACACGGCCATATACTACACTGGCACCAGCCCAGTGGCCATAGCTCGTAATCTCCAAATCGCCGCCAACGCCCTAGGCAAGTGGTTTAAGAAATGGAGAATCGAGGTAAATCCCGACAAGAGTCAGGCAGTTCTCTTCTCGAGACCGCGCCGAAATCCACCCCTACCCAGTCCCATCACCATGTTTGACAAGCCGATTCCTTGGAAAGAGCAAGCCAAATACCTAGGTGTGATACTTGATCGTCACCTCAACTTCGGAGAGCACATAAAGTCTGCCCGCTCTCGAGCGGCCTTCGCTCTCAGTCGCCTCCACTGTATGTTAAATGCACGTAGCAAATTGTCACTCAAGTGCAAATTGCGCATCTACACCACGTGCATCCGCCCCATTATGACATATGCTTCCGTTGTGTTCGCACACTCAAAGCCATACCGTCTCCATAGAATGCAGACCCTCCAAAACCGTTTCTTACGAAAAATCACAGGGGCCCCTTTCTACGTACGAAACGAAAATCTCCATCTCGATCTCAAACTGCCCACCATCCAGCAGTTCATGAAACGTGCCGCCAAGCATTACTTTGATGCTGCCGAAAAGCATCCAAACCCTCTGGTCGTCTCGGCCGCCGGATACGCACCCTCCCAGATCAGTAAAATTCGCCGCCCGAGGCATACTCTCACCATACCCGATGACGCTATAACCCTCTATCAAGAGAGCAGTAGGTCCACTAGCACTCTACACAAACACAGACCGCGTTCGTATCGACCTCGCCGCCGAGGTCCATCGCGACGACCTTGTCCATGCCCTCCCGACCCTAGCTCGACGAGCCAGCCCGCGAGCTGAGCTAATAGCTTTAAAATTCCCGATTATAATAATCAAAATTTATTCTGATCCAGCCTGTCCCTTGCTGTCCTCCCCCAGCGACGCCCTAAGCCGAGGCCCGTACCCCACTAGGGGGTGCCCTTAGCGTGTAGTCGCTTAGTTTTGTAAGTTAAGCCCTGGCTGGAGGCCCTAAATTTATTTAAGGCACTTCACAGGCAAGCCCGGTTAAGCAGTCGACAACCTTCTAGGTTGACCTGCGAGATGCCATACACAAAAAAAAAAAAAAAAAAAAAAAAAAAAAAAAAAAAAAAAAAAAAAAAAAACCTGTCCCTTGCTCTCCTCCCCCAGCGACGCCCTTATATAGCCGAGGCCCGTACCTCACTAGGAGGTGCTTTTTGCGTGTAGTCGCGTAGTTTTGTAAGTTAAGCCCTGGCTGGAGGCCCTAAATTCATTTAAAGCATTTCACAGGCAAGCCCGGTTAAGCAGTCAACAACTTTCCAGGACGACTTGCGAGATGCCATACAAAAAAAAAACTCAAATCGTCACTCAGGTAAACATAATTTTGGCAGTTAAGTTTTTTCCAATTCTGGCGGGATATTGAAATTTCCCGCAGTTTCACCAGTATCCCGAGCGAACTACTTGACTCACCTGGACAAAAGGTAGCCTGTGACCTTCTACCACCAGTTTTATCTAAATCGGTTAAGTAGATCCAGAGATTACCCCTACTACAACCTTACAAACTTTACCTCTAAAATATTAATATAGATTATTAGTTTAGTTTATATTAAAGTGAGAATAACTATAGGTCTTACTTTTAAATATAAGACCTTGTAAACAATACGGTGCAATAAATATTTGAATTTCCCGGAGGCCAGATAGCCCCCACGTACCTACATTGCGTACATACAACTAACAGCAAAAGCCTCGTGATTGCTGTGATCATAATGAGTATGATTTGTTACCATTCCATAACATAATATCACGCCTGTATGCCTCGAATGGTTACAGACCAGGGTGACTCCCTAAAAATGAACATCTCTTAGTAGTAGTGTTTTTCAAGTCAGTTCTATTTTTACCCGACTGAGCCAGGAAGGTTTATTTTTTTTCGAGAGTATGTATAATTGTTTGGCACGCTCTGCAGCCTGAACGGCTCGATGGATTTTAGCTTGAGAGGTGTCGTTAGATTCATTGTTTTTTAATTTTCACTTTTTTTGCAGTCGGGATTTTTTACAGATCTAAGATGCAGATGGCGGATTTCAGTTTTTGAGTAAAATCGATATGCGTTTCGTTTTCTAGGGTGTTCGAGGTGCTCATTACCTATTGTTTCATTAATTACAATTATTATTTGCCAAATTACCTACTTTCTGTATAATACGACGCGCACGCGAGCAAAGCCGCTGGCACAGAAAATGCCTATATTATGATTATGTAAGTATCCGTAAAAAATATAATTTGATTAAGTATAAGAATTTTGAAAAGAAAACAATACCTAAGAGAAAAAATAAACTTTTTATTAACACCCATCATACAATAATAATCATAAAAAAAAAACAAATTAGGTGTCGTTATGTCTTACGTGTTAAAGATCAGAATGAATGGTTGTGTGTGTAACTTTTGTTTTAAAGTGGGTACGGTCGGTGGACCTTTACAACCCTTCATGTTAAAATGTGATAGTGCCAAGGCAAATTACTGATATTAGCATTAGTCCATAGCTCTGTTTTCATATTATATTCTCATAGATATGTAGAATTAAATTTGAATTTTTTTATGAACCTTGTCAGCATCCTTTTATTTAAAAATAAAAGAGTTTCTGGTCATCTGCATGTTTAATATTTATTCAAGTAGGTAGTTAAAATCATAAAAAACTACATTTTCATTTGAATTATTTGCTGAGTTGCTATTTTAATTATACCATTGAAGTCTTCGTGCAAGTGAGAACGCCAAAATTTACATTTCCCCCACACAATAGCGGGAAAATTAGGAGACGAGATTCCTTGAAATATTCTTGCTATACTTCTTCCTGTAAAATGACAATCTTTGTATATACACGTAATAGAGCGAACATCAGATATAATTCTCTCGACATCTAGAGGTCTCTCTTCTAAACTCATATGAGCTGGTAAATTATCTCTTTCGAAATAGTTTTGTATTGTACTTTTTAATTCATTTGAAGTTTTTAAGAGGGTTTCGTTAGATATGTGAATATTTTCTAACGAATAGTTTCCTAACTTGTGGAAAGCTATGTTACATTCTTCTAACTGATACAACCGTGCCTTTTCTTGATAAATCACAGAATTATGCAAATCATCCAAAATACTATCAAGTTGTGTTGGGCTTAGATCTCCTCTGGCTCTAATTCTAAAACCGAGAGTATTAAACTCTACTTTTAAATGGGATCTTTGCGAAGTTCCTGATTCGGTAATCCACTCTAAATTTTTCAGTTGGTATTTAATTACACCACTTTCCCAGCCAATAGCCGCTGCGATTTCAATGACGTTTACTTCTAGAACACTGCTAGTCATAATCCCAGGGTCTCTTTTATTCTCTAGTAATAGTGCCATTGCCAAAGGTCGGCATGATTTTGCTGCTTCATGGATTTTTTTCGGGCCTCCATAAGAAGAAATTTTGCAGTTAATATAAGCATTACTTAAAAATTTTATATATTGTTTAGGATGAAGTTCAACATAACATAACAGAGTAGCAATATTTTCAGAAGGCAAATCCAGTTCTTCCACTGTTGCATCTATAGGTATTCCAACTTCATGACCCTTACAATAATTTTGAGATGAATCTCTGTTCAATTTAGGGCATTCACATGGAATAAACAATTTAGAAAGCAATTTCCTTATTGTAGGTCTATCAATAGAGTTTGCATGTATGTGTTTCAATAGTTCATTTTTGTCATTACTACTTTTACCTAAAATGATGTGGCAGTATGCAAGTTGCCCATCTCGACCAGCTCTTCCAACTTCTTGCACGTAAGATTCAAAACTGCTGGGCATGTTATAATGTATAATACATCTAATATCAGACTTGTTGATACCCATACCAAAAGCTACCGTGGCAACTATTATTCGGAGTGTGCCATCCATGAAATGTTTTTGTATTTTTTTCCTTTGCGCAGCAGACATGCCAGCATGATATGCTTCTGCAATGTAAGACATTCTTTTTCTTTTGTTCTTTTTGCTTTCCATATTAACTTTTCCTGTTTCTTGTAGACAAGATCTTAACACAGCTGCAACTCTTTCACATTCATCTCGCCTTATGCAATATACTATAATAGCATTAAATTGTATTATTTGTTCAGATAACAAGTATGATACCAGAGCTTTATCTTTATCTTTTTCAATAGAAACTGATAAGCAAAGGTTTTCTGGCAGGGCTGGATTCCTAATAACACCACTTGCCCCATCAGGGATATTAATGTGACTTATTATGCTTTTTATAGTTGTCTGACTTGCAGTTGCAGTTAATCCAAGAATACATTTTACATTTAATTTCTCTCTCAGAACCCTGCAAATCATAAGATAGCTTGGCCTAAAATTGTGACTCCATTGTGATACACAATGTGCCTCATCAATGCATGCAAAAGCAATTGGAGGAAGAGACTTGAATAGACCTGATAATCCATTTGATGAATCACCTGCTATTAGAGCTTCAGGAGATATAAGAAGTATATTCAGTAATCCATCCTTTAAACACTGCAAGATTTTACCTCGTTGTGTCTGCGATTGATTTGTATGGTAACAACCAGCTTTTATGAATTCAGGAACATTCAACACTTGATCCTCCATTAGTGAAACTAATGGTGAAATTACTAATGTTATACATCTATAATGTTGACTGTAAATATAAGCAGGAAGTTGATAACAAAGTGATTTTCCACCTCCTGTAGACAAAATTAGTAATGTAGACATTCCACAAAGAATGCGTTTAATGGCATTTTCTTGCCCAGGACGAAATGATTGATGGCCAAACTTATTGAGAGCTTGCTTCAAATCCATGGAAACAACATCTTCATAATCATTGTAGAGGGGTTTAATACCATTGCAAGTCTCATCCTCATTTGTTGATTCAGCTAGCATTTTCATTACATAATCTGGAATTTGGCTAGGTTCATACATAGATTGATGTAATTGATCAGTTATTGATTGATTACTGCATGATGGTTCAGATGCATACTTTTGCATATCTTCTAAAGTGGGAATATCATTTTCATTGTAACTCACCAGTGGCAAAAGTGTTTCTCCTTTATGGGATCTACAGTACCTAGCCATATGGCCAGTATCACCACACCTAAAACATGCAATCTTACCAGACTCAGGAAATTCCATTCCACCATGAAGGCTTTTTTTCGATTTCCATAATGATTTTTTATATTTGCTATAATTAATATTTTTCTTTCCCCGTGCAAACACCTTTTTTTCAATATTAATTTTAACAAAATTGTCATTTAATGTACCTGTTTTAATTTTATTCTCCAAACTTCTACTTTCTTTGGAGTCAACAGTATTGTTACTGTTGTCAACAATGGAGTCAACTTTATGGAGTGCAGAAGTAATTTGCAAGTGACGAGGCTGAATGTCTTTTTCCAAACCATAAGGTATATATTCTTGAATGTCTGGCGGTTGTTGATCAGTATTGTTGTCATTATTTTTATTGTTATGATCATGTACTTCAGACATAAATTTTGAAGTATGATGTACTTGTTTTGTATTTGAATGACAAACTTGATCTTGTAAAACTTGGTTTTTGGTCCTACAACTTTGTTCTTTGCTGTTACTATCAATACTAGTAATATCTATTTTCCGTTTTTTCAGAGCAGGTTTGAACTTATCACTGACAATGCCTTCTTCTTCTGACTCACTGTTATCTACATAATCACATTGTTTGGTATCCAAAACTTTTATGTTTCCCAATCCAAACTTTTCAGGCTCACTTGAACTTTTATTTACTTCAGTTACATGACCAGAAGCTCTACCAAGCCAAGCATCATTTAACTGTCTTAATATAGGTCTTACTATACAGTCAGATTTACTTCTCAAATATGTGGGCTTAGCAATATTCACACTATTGGCAGGTTCTTCAGAAAAATTTAATGAATTATCATAATTGCCAGCAATTTCAACTTTAGTACCACTATCACTACATATTGGTTCATGACTGCTGTGTGCCATAGAATCAGTTGAAAAAGATTTAGTTTCACTTTTAGGCTGTGTTCTTGGTAATGTGAGCTTTCTAGGGTTCCTTAGGGAGAATTTTCTATTTTGGAATAGTTTCTTGGATAAATTTTCAGTAAATGGAGTTAAAGTTTTACTATTCTGTTGATGATCAATATTTGATAATATTTTTTCCAACTCTGGTCCAGTAGGTAATGCAGGAAGCTCGAGTTGAGGACTCACAGACTCAATGGTAGTGAACTCCAATTGATGTGTAACATCAGGCGATGCAATGGGTTCGTCGTCAATATCACAAATCGATAGTGAATTTTCAAGAGCATTGCTTTTCAATTGAAAGTATTTTTTATATGCATATTTAATTTTCGCAGGCGCTTCCTTAATATCGAATTTCGTAGGTGTACGACCATACCTGAACTTAAAGTCCTTTTCCCAACTTTTCACAATGAGCTTACATTTCAAATAAGCCTTGTCTTTTTTAATTGTCTCTATAATATCCATATCTTCTTATCGACTCTTCTTGTTCGCTCTCTATTTAGTTCACAGTCCGACAAAACGATTTTATCTCCGAGTTCTCTGGCCAAGTTTTAAATGTCTGTAAAACTTAGGAACAAAGAACGTGAATTTGGCTCGACAATCGGAAAAAAGTTGGAAAGTCAGGACCTGCTAATTTATCTACGTACATAATAATATGTTCATATTACAGATTGGTCAAAGACACTTCATATTATCATAATTATTACGTTACCAACACAGTCTGTATGCTTAATATTGGTAAAAGTACTGAAGTAAATAAATACTCGAGAAGGTTTTTACGTAATTAATTAAATTAATAATATATTGTTCGTGAGTTATCTTTTCAAATTGTCAATTGTGAATGTTTTGTGATATAGTGATTGATTCGGATTCCTTCCCGCTTAATTATGACATTGACACTTGACAGGCGTCAGGCGGGCCAGCAAATCAAATTGACATAATTAACCGGGCCAAAGATATTCTTAACTAGCTGTTTCCCGCGGTTTCACCCGCATCCCGAGGGAACTACTTAGCGCACACGGGTAAAAAGTAGCCTGTGTTGTTCCTCAGGGTCTATTCTATCTCTGTACCAAATTTCATTTATATCGGTCCAGTAGTTTAGGTGTGAAAGCGTAACAGACAGACAGACAGAGTTACTTTCGCATTTATAATATTAGTAAGGACTAGCTGTTTCCCGCGGTTTCACCCGCATCCCGAGAGAACTACTTAGCGCACACGGGTAAAAAGTAGCCTGTGTTGTTCCTCAGGGTCTATTCTATCTCTGTACCAAATTTCATTTATATCGGTCCAGTAGTTTAGGTGTGAAAGCGTAACAGACAGACAGACAGAGTTACTTTCGCATTTATAATATTAGTAAGGATAGTGACATAGTTAATGATACCAATAATGGAAATTTCCATTATTTTAAGTAAACATGACATGATAAAAAGCAATTTATTAATTCATCGTTACGTTACATTGCCCTTTTCTAACTAGTTCGAGGATAAAGCCAGTCTTATCGGATACAGCTCATACAGCTATATTTTTTACTTATACAGCTTGGCAAAAAAGAGTAGAAATTAATAGGGGCGCCACTTTACCGTTCGTATGGCAACCCGCTGCGACCGTATAGTGTACCAGCCTATCGTCTTGATACTAAGCTGTATTTTTATAATTATTTAAAATCGGTAAGTATTATAAAATGTAATAACAATATATTCACGTCATGTAACTGAATACAAATTACTTCTAAGCACTAATAATGTAAGCACTACTGTGTTTACAATATTTTTTTGGGTATAAAAAAAAGACTTATGAACATAGAATTATTATAATTGCTTTCAATAAATCTTCCTCTAAATATTCCACGCCCTCCACATCCATGTCTTGGCTAGAGCTAGCCAGATTCAAATGCACTGCGTTATCATGTTGGAGATTGATTCCTAAACTTTTTATGTCCACGTACGAGCCCTCTCATAAATTCATAATACTCCTTTTCTATTTTGTTAACATGCTGGCATGAATTCTTTTGAACTCCTACTGGGTTATAGATTGAAATGCGCGTTCGGTGCTTCCTATAAAGATAAAAAATTTGATTAAACCTCTATCAATATCAAACGTAAAATGTTTACGGTACCTATCTAATTTTTTTGTGATTTTTAAATGCTAGTTATAACAAGTATTATATTATCTTGTGATCACACTCATAGATAAAGTTATGTAGAAATCGAATTTACATATTGCAGAGTATCAAGGCTCAAGCCACTCAAGTATCAATATTAATCTATTCGCGCTATACCAAAGTGTCAAAGACAAAACGTAAACATAACCTATATGCTCGATGTTTATTGTTCAAAATTTCACTTATTTCGTATTCAAGCAATTCAAAACAAAATAGAGATCATAAATTAACACTTGATACAACTAAATACAACAAAACAAACTCTTACATACCTGTCATAATGGCGGTACTTTGGTAAATATCGTCGAGATCGGAAAGAAGAGTTTAAGCCTCATGTTCGACCAGATATCGCCTATAAACATTATAAATTGTTTCCTTGCTAGTACTCCGAATGGATTTATTTATTATAACGTGGTTTTATTAACGTTTTGATGGTCGAAATAAAAAAATAAGTAACTCGCGAACTTTGTTTACATCAAACGACACAGAACGACATTAATTGCCAGGGGCTGCCAGGAATAAAAAAAATTAGTTCCGTTTCTAGACTTTTTTGCCAAGCTGTAACCTATATGCTCGATGATTATTGTTCAAAATTTCACTTATTTCGTATTCAAGCAATTCAAAACAACATAGAGATCATAAATTAACACTTGATGCAACTAAATACAACAAAACAAACTCTGTCTGTGTGTACCTGTCATTATGGAGGTACTTTGGTAAATATCGTCGAGATCGGAAAGAAGAGTTCTAGCCTCATGTTTGACCAGATATCGCCTATAAACCGTATGAATTGTTTCCTTGCTAGTACTCTGAATGGTTTTATTTATGATAACGTAGTTTTATTGCCGTTTTCATGGTCGAAATAAAAAATAAGTAACTCGCGAACTTTGTTTACATCAAACAACATTATTTGCCAGGGGCTGCCAGCAATAAAAAATATTAGTTCCGTTTCTAGACTTTTTTGCCAAGCTGTAAGTACTATTATTCAATACTAGCTGTTTCCCGCGGTTTCACCCGCATCCCGAGGGAACTACCTAGCGCACCCGGGTAAAAAGTAGCCTATGTTGTTCCTCAGGGTCTATTCTATCTCTGTACCAAATTTCATTTATATCGGTCCAGTAGTTTTGGCGTGAAAGCGTAACAGACAGACAGACAGAGTTACTTTCGCATTTATAATATTAGTAAGGACTTAGAACAAAAAAATATTAATTCGATTATCGATAACTGATAATATCTGCACAGTACAACACTAAAAGACCAATGGCGAGTACATGAAATGTCAAACACATATCGATCAATATTTATCGAACGTTTTTCATTTGTTTGTATTGTCATCCGGTAAAGTTATTGTATGAAACCAAAAGATAAGTGTTTTCTACAGTATTTTGCAAAGGAAGGCATACCAAATGCCCTAGTTTTTTGATTAATCGGAAAAATGGATGCTCACTCACCGATGAAAGGATTATTATTCCGGGTTTGTCCTTTAAATTTCTGTAGCAACTTTTGCAGCTCCTTACAGCACAAGCGATGGTGTTTTGGCAATACCCACAGTTAGATTTTTTTCACAAAACTTGCTTATATTAACCACAATTAACTAAAAATCACGAACACTGATGTAGGCTTGTGTAGGCCACTCTGGCCTACAGTGCGTCGGCCGGTGGCGCGCTGGGTTTCAATACGAAGCGTTGCCTACAATGCTATCTCTTTCCAATACACGCTGAACTGTCATAAAGGAGGAAAGGAAAGGTGTATCACTTCGTTGTTCAACTTTTTACTATCCATCTTTGTTTAATTCTATTTCTATATCTTTGGTGCCAGCCATGCCAATAATTAAAAAAAAAAGTCGATTGATGTGTTGAGTAAAACGTTCTTGATATTATAATAACATAATTATTTGTAAATTTAACCAACAACCGTAAAACTTTGTGTGCTTATGGTAAGACTAAATTATTAGTTAAAATTAATATCCAATCGTGTGATATCTTATGTCAGCACTATCCTTTATATGTGATGAATATGGATCTAATTCGGAAGACAGTGATGATACAGATAAAAGCCATGAATTTGATAGGTAATAGTTGAAGTAATCAAACATTCGTTATTCTCCGACTCATTTTTTTTCTTTTAGCAGTGATTATCCTTGTACTGTTATATGAAATACTTGTAACTTATAACTCACAAGTTTTCAATGTCAATTCTTTGAAAAACATGTTTTGAAGTAGTTGGGTATTTGACAACTAGCCAATATACATACAATATACATTATATGTGTTTTTTCTAAAAAAAAAAAGTTTTTTTTAATGAAGACTGATTAGTAGATACAACATAGTATGTTTTATATTATAATATGGTGTCTATAACAGGGGGGAAATGAAGGACTAAATTGCCCTAGAAAAATTGAAATGTTTTGCAAGCAGCACCTTATTTAATTAATTTAAAGTTACTTTGTTCTACTTTAATTTTGTTTTATGAATACTTACAGTTCTACTTAAACAAGAAATACCTAGTAATTTTTACTTTACCAGCTTTTGCCCACGACCCCGATGTCATGCCAACACTTTCCACTATTTATTTATCTTGTATACCTACTATGGTTTACAGCATGATGTTAATAAGCCTATACCTTTCTCTAAAAAATGTGCTTTCAAAATGAAAACTAGTATATTCAAACAAACAAAATGTTCAGCTATTTCTATATATTTGCTGACATTTTTGTCATCTCAGACTAAACACATCCTCTCCTGGACTTTGACTGACTGGACTCCTTGGTCGTGATAGTTTTTCCTTTGAAGTTCCTTGTATGTATGTATGTGTATATGCTACATCTGTGATTTTTTTAACATTTGCATCACAGATTAAAAATACAGTCAAATACCCAATTTAATATTAAAATTATTAAATGACAAGGTTTAAAGTTATCAATAGTGAAATTTATTTTTCAGACCTAAGTTACCTGCACCTAACTTAAGCAAAGTAGCAGTTGTGGCATCTTATACACACACAGATAATCCTCGGCTTCATGGTGGGAGGTCACGATCATTCCCTCATGTTAGGGGAAATTGGGCCACTTATGTTTATGTGAATTGTAAGTATAATATCTATGAATGCTCATTAGCTGAATCAGAACAAAACTATTAATGTTATTATTGGTTTTATCTGCTTCAGATGATCAAGTAGATGCTGTGTGTAATTTAATCAATAAATTGGAAGAAGTTGTAGCAACAAAAGTTGAATCATGCCATCGCTGTGATGATTTTCATATCAGTTTGTCTAAAACATTTGTATTAAAGTATCATTTGATATCAGCATTCAGTTTATCCCTTCACAAATGCCTCACGGCTATTGAAAGGTATGTACAGTAAAACATTCACTAAGTATTCAAGCCTCACTTTCATTTAGATTATTATTATACAACATTATTGTTTATATAAATGTATTATTAGGTATATATATGTCGGCGCGAGGTTAATGGCACGGTAATATTATCTATACAGTATTGTTACTCGGCCCTGTTTGGGAAATAACTACCTACAGCCGCGCGGTACTCTCACACGCGATAGGGATGCCCGCCTATAGTGTTATAATTTCATTAACCTATTTGAGTGTATATGTTTTATATTTTTATTGTAAAATTATATAGCCTAGCCTGGGAAACTCCTTTTTTTAACGTAAATTAATTAATCTAGGTATTTTACTCAGTGGAAAAATCTATATATCTGCCTATTAAAAGCAAAAACAGATTATGTTTTTAGTAGACAGACATATACAAAAGTTATAGTTATACCTTCCGGAGTAACCAGGTAATTTAAAAAATATTATCTCTGGATGTGTTATTGACGAATTTATGCAACCAAAAACAGTACAATATATCCTACTCGTCATATTAAATATGTACAGCTTGGCAAAAAAGTCTAGAAACGGAACTATTTTTTTTTATTGCTGACAACACTTCAAAATAATGTCGATTGATGTAAACAAAGTTCGCGAGTTACTTATTTTTTTATTTCGACCATCAAAACGTTAATAAAATCATGTTATAATAAATAAAACCATTCGGAGTACTAGCAAGGAAACAATTTATAATGTTTATAGGCGATATCTGGTCGAACATGAGGCTTAAACTCTTCTTTCCGATCTCGACGATATTTACCAAAGTACCGCCATTATGACAGGTATGTAAGAGTTTGTTTTGTTGTATTTAGTTGTATCAAGTGTTAATTTATGATCTCTATTTTGTTTTGAATTGCTTGAATACGAAATAAGTGAAATTTTGAACAATAAACATCGAGCATATAGGTTATGTTTACGTTTTGTCTTTGACACTTTGGTATAGCGCGAATAGATTAATATTGATACTTGAGTGGCTTGAGCCTTGATACTCTGCAATATGTAAATTCGATTTCTACATAACTTTATCTATGAGTGTGATCACAAGATAATATAATACTTGTTATAACTAGCATTTAAAAATCACAAAAAAATTAGATAGGTACCGTAAACATTTTACGTTTGATATTGATAGAGGTTTAATCAAATTTTTTATCTTTATAGGAAGCACCGAACGCGCATTTCAATCTATAACCCAGTAGGAGTTCAAAAGAATTCATGCCAGCATGTTAATAAAATAGAAAAGGAGTATTATGAATTTATGAGAGGGCTGAGGGCTCGTACTTTTGGACATAAAACGTTTAGTAATCAATCTCCAACATGATAGCGCAGTGCCTTTGAATCTGAGTGTGACTCAGATGAGTTTATGGCTAGCTCTAGCCAAGACATGGATGTGGCGGGCGTGGAATATTTAGAGGAAGATTTATTGAAATCAAATATAATAACGCTATATTCAAACGCCTTTTTTATGCCCAAAAAAAATGTAAACACAGGAGTGCTTACATTATTAGTGCTTATAAGTAATTTGTATTCAGTTACATGACGTGAATACTTGTTATTACATTTTATAATACTTACTGATTTTAATTAATTATAGACATACAGCTTAGTATCAAGACGATAGGATGGTACGCTATACGGTCGCAGCGGGTTGCCACACGAACGGTAAAGTGACGCCCCTATTAATTTCTACTCTTTTTTGCCAAGCTGTACTTACTTGAACTTAATTTTTAGGGAAAAAATCGCGCGGTTATTGTTGAAAAAACAACACACCGTCCGTTCGACACTACGGTACAGCCGTGACTCGGTGACTGTCTGCGCCCCGAGCGCACCGCGAGATCGAGGCGCGTAGGTATTGCTCGCGTTTCGTCCGTTTGTATGAAGTTGGAGTACTGTATGATAATTAAATATTACCGTGCTAATGGTGTCAACTCACACCTCGTCCAGTTTTTATCAGCGTGCGACGTAGGTGTTAGTCACACCTTGTCAAGCTCTCAAGTTAAATAAGTTTAAGTAGCCAGTAATTGTGATTATAGTGATTTATATTTGCCTCGCGCGTTTCCTTTGCTCACTAAGTAGACAGACAGTTACATAATGAACAATCTAAAAGATAATTACCCTTCTGAGGACGATTGTGAGCCGCTCGCTCCGACATATATAATTATATACTTTTATTCTTGCTAAGTACCTAATCGATTTTAAATAATGTAATAATTTATATTTTTATCGAAACAACATTTAAAAAGCAAATAAGTTTGTCTTTTAACAGGCAAACTGAATTATTTTCCACTAGCTGTTTCCCCTCAGTTTCATTTGTATCCTGAGGAGACTATTTCATGCACCCAGTTATAAACTATTCTTCTTACAAAGTTTCACCTTAATAGGTTCAGCTCTTTTACCGTGAAAGCCTCACAGAGCGTCATACAGCGTGACTGGCATTTATAATTCTACTACGGACTATTACTCTGTCAAATACGGGATAATAGTTTTGACAGCTCACGCCTATGAAGTGTCGTATTTTTGAGGGAAGAAATGTGCTGCTGTCAATATGTCGTACTTCATTGATGGGTCCCGCCCACTTAGTGAAATGCCACATAGCGAACAACAACAGACTATCGGAAATCGGAATACAAAGTTTGATTGACCGCATAAATATACGCCAGAGTCGAAATCGTTGTTGTTCTTATGTCGTATTTACATTAATTCAGTAGATAAAATATGTAGTTTATTTTATTTTATGACCCCTATGAGAGTAAGTATCGATACTAGAATTGATTGATTCCTTAACAATTAACGCTACCTCATCCCTTCCGTGAGCTGTCAAAATTATAATCCTTACTTCCTTACTAATATTATAAATGCGAAAGTAACTCTGTCTGTCTCTGTCTGTTACGCTTTCACGCCAAAACTACTGGATCGATATAAATGAAATTTGATACAGAGATAGAATAGACCCTGAGGAATAACATAGGCTACTTTTTACCCGGGTGCGCTAAGTAGTTCCCTCGGGATGCGGGTGAAACCGCGGGAAACAGCTAGTACTGTATATTTTCACAAAGTATATTTATTGTTTTTATATACACTTCTCATCAAAAAAATCGAAACACTTTCGTTTTAATTGTTTTTGTCCTATTTTTTTACAAAAGAGAATTAATTCCATGAAAAAAAAAAACATTATTGTGTAGCTGGCAGTTTGGTCATTACAGTAAGAAGAAAAAAATCAAAATTCGAAATTAGAATTTCATTTGTTTATCCTATAAATGAAATTAATCACTGTTTTGAGACAAATGTGTATTTAGGGTTGGAGTACGTTTCTCGTTTAAAAACTAAAAATTAGCGCTTGTCTTTAAACTTTTTGTTTCTTATTTCATTTACTGTGACTTTGGGACGTCTGAAAAAACTTTTTTTTCTAAAACATATGGATACTTCGCCCGCAGAAGCCGCCCAAGTGGTGGCATTGCTGGATTCTGGACTTAGTCAGCGTGTTGTGGCTGCAAGATTGCATCTAAGCTTATCATCTGTTCATAGAGTCTACAAACGCTATCGGGAGACTGGTTCGTTCACGCGCCGTTCAGGATCTGGCAGGAATCGGGTCACTTCTGAGCGAGATGATCGATTTATTGTAACAACTTCTTTACGAAATCGACGCCTTAACGCTTTTCAACTGCAGCAGCAGCTTCGCGTTGTACGAAGAGTAGCTGTAAGTGACTCTACAATAAGAAGAAGGTTGAAGGAACGCGGATTGGCACCGCATAAGCCAGCGAATGGGCCGAAATTAACTGCAGACCATCGAAGAGCGCGCCTTAACTTTGCACGCGAGCACCTAACTTGGTCATACCTTCAGTGGAGCAAAGTACTGTTTTCTGATGAGTGTAAAATTATGCTGTATGGTAACGACGGAAGGAACAAGGTCTACAGAAGAGATGGAGAACGCTTTGCACAATGCTGCATTGAAGAAAAGGTCAGCTATGGTGGCGGTTCGTGGACGGTTTGGGGAGGAATCAGCGCCGACGGTAAGACAGAACTTGCCTTTGTGTCTGGGCCACGGCTGCCTGCACTAAACTCTCATCGGTACATCGAACAGTGTCTTGAACCTCATGTGATGCCCTATGCACATTTTATTGGCAACGACTTCATATTCATGCACGACAATGCTAGAGCTCACACCGCGGGCGTCGTACGAGATTATCTTACCGAAGTCGGTATCTCCATTATGGTATGGCCAGCAAGAAGCCCGGACATGAATCCCATTGAACATCTATGGGATGAATTAAAGAGACGAATTCGAGCAAGAGATCCAGCCCCAGAAACACTTAGCCAGCTGCAAAATGCAATCCAAGAGGAATGGGATAATATACCACAACATGTGATCGTGACTCTCATCCGATCGATGAAGAACCGTATGGAAGCAGTAATAAGAGCTCGCGAAGGGAATACAAGTTATTAAATAAACGTTTCTTAATTTTTTTTTTCATTTACGCGTGTTGTTTTACCCATTTCCTTCATATTCCATACAGGGTAAAAATTACTCATTATACAAAATACGAAATCTATGAAGACTTAATTTGAATTTAGAACAATAACATTAGGATTTAAAAACCTCATACTACTCACTATTAAATGACATTTTACATTTATTCCTAAATATACACATTTTTCTGATAATCCTTATCAAATCATAAACTGCGAGGTGTTTCGATTTTTTTGATGAGAAGTGTATTTTAAACATTATAAAAAGCTTTTATGTACCTACATATTAATTTCAGTTTTCACCTTGGTTTTACTGCAGTGAAAGTTTATTGTAACGAAGATCGCTCAAGGACATTTATTTCTCTTGATGTAGATCCATTTTCTCAGAAACATTTACAAGATGTGTCAAAAAAAGTGGATCATGTATTGACAGAATTTCACTTGCCCACATTCTATAAGGTACCTATATGTTTTTTATTTTATGCTAAATTTAAAAAAATGGCATTGATAGTCTGTACCAATTGATTTTACAAAAAATGTAGGTATACAAAATCATAACCTGTTTTGTTCTAATTTTCCCACATAAATAGATAAATAAAATGGCATTAAATGATGAATGATGATGTTTAGAGGATGAAATTGACATAAATGCGCCACCGTTACACAATCTTGTTAATTTCTGTGGCAGAATTAGAAAAAAATAGGTTACAAAGTCGTAAACTTTGTTTACATTTTTCGTAAAATCGATTGGTACAGACTATACTAGGTCTATCCAGTTCTCTTTCACACCTGGTGGTTAAGAATAACCACGTTACCACATGTTGTACCACAAAGATTTCACAGATGCAATAAAAAAGAGGAAATTGTGAATTAAACTACTATGAAAATTCTACTGTAGAAATTTTCAACATTTTGAGCGCAAAAAAATCAGAAACCAAGAAATAATTAAAAAAAAAATAATTGACTACCTATTATTATTGTATTAGGCGAGGCAAAAGTACCCTAGATAGTCTGAGTATATATGTATCTGACATTAGGTTAGCATTTTCTTGACATAACTTCGGCTTATGAGAATGTAATAAATCAACATTAAAATACAGGGTGTCCAGTAAACTTATTTTTTATATTGTAAAATAAAATGTGAACAATAAGCTGAAAAGCAAATTGCTTCTCTTGTACTACTCTTGTAATACATGCTCGGCACGATGCCGAAGATGCTCAAGAATGAGCTTTTGAGTCGTCTCAGACTTATTTGGGCTATTTCTCTTGCTGCAATGTTTACCCTCGCTATCCCTCGCTACCTCGCCCCCCCTGTTATCTTCGAAGTTTTTAAAGCGTAAAATTTGATATAATTAGGGTTGATAGACATCAATTTAAATATTACAGGAAAAATAAAACTATGCTTCCAAGTATCGCAGTTTCTAAGTTACCAGCAATTTTCCTCTACAAACTAATTTAATTATGCGGTCGAAAAAAAACAAGATAATTGCGACTGTATTGCGTAAAATATTCATTCCAAAGTGCGAGTCGGACTTTTTTTTCACCACTGTAGGCGAAAAACGTAAAATTTAAACAAAAGTAGTACTTATCGAAAACATTCTTGTTTTTAATAGAAAAAGACTTATCAATGAGTAAAGTTTCTTCACGAATAACTTGATGAGAAAAAAAAAAACACTAGAAAACTTTATATCATTGCGATATGCTTAAAAATTTATTTATATAAATCCTTAACATTTTGCGCAATATATTGTTGTTTCTTTAGGCGATGATCCATGCTATCACCCTCCGCATTATGTTGTACTGTTTACTGGACACCCTGTATAAACTTCTGCAGTTGATGTTTCGTTGTTACTTACAAACTTCATTTTAAACATGTTATCTAAAAGGTTATATAACTTGCATTCGAGAATTCTAGATGTGAATCTTAACTCGTGTGGAGAGGTCTCCTTCGAAGATAGATCGGTTCTTAGTCCCTTATTGTATGAGATTTACACGTATGACCTTGAATCTTCTCTAAAAAAGTGCTTCAATATGCTGATGATCTCTTATATTGCCCTCAGCTCTATTGCTTACAATTTGATCGGGTCTTAGCCTTTTAAAAGATGGATGGATAACAATGGTCTTGAGCTATCCACTTCAAAATGTACAGTTGTTCTTTTTTCTATGATAAGCCTTCCTAATCCTATTTCTGTATTTTATAATGATATGAAATTCTGTAAAATCTTACCTTTTTGGGAATGGTTTTAGGTAGTAAGTTTACTGGTATGGGATAGCAGCAAGGTGTGAACAAAGAATGAATATATTACGATGTTCATCGGGGGTCTGGTGGAGTCCCCACCCATATTCATTAAAGCTTATTTATAACGCAATAATCAGAAATGTACTTGACTATGGAACATTATTATTAAATATTAAAACCTTACAGGTTGAGACTGTAGATCCTCGCTCTTTCTCTTCGACGTCAGTACCTTTCCGACAAGTTTCTATTCCGAGATTTTGTTCTAATTTTTCTTAAGAGGCCTTAAGGCCAGTCAGGCCTTAAGGCCAGTCAGGCCTTAATAACATCTCATTTGACTAATTCATTCGTTTTAATTACTTTTCAGAGTCCATCTTATCATATGAGTATCCTGTGGGTAAATGGAGACAAGAAATCCGAGCTTGATAGTATTCTAGATGCATTGAATGAAATTTTGTTTCAAGACATAGAAACATCCTTGCACACTGTATTAATACAGGCAATTAATTGTAAAAGCGGTAATAAATACTTTCAATACACATTGTGCTGATATGGCTGTTCCAAACAAATCAAAATCTTTACTGAATATAAAATGTCCGGATACTTGTAAAAATAAAGTTTATATAAACCCTAATTTCAAAAGACCTCAAAGCAATACTTTTCCTCGCAATGGCCTTATGCATTTAAACCCAAACTTCTCTTACTTAGTACCAAATGTTCACAACAATATTCAAAATAAGAACAAAATTTACGTTAATCCTAACTTTATTAAAAACCAAAATGTCGTGGAACAATGTAAGCCAAGTTCTGATTACCACGACGTTGTTCTCGATAATAAATCGCAGGACACAAATTGTCAACAGTCAGTAAACGATGAAACAAAGGTTCTTCAGGAGCCGGTAGCACAATCTCGTTACTCTTTAGTTAGGCGAACTATAACTAATAACCCCATAAAAGGACCGACACGGACAGAAAGACCTAAAACCACTTTCCAAATAAACAAGTATAAAACTGTACCATGGAAAGACATCAAAAGTAATCTATGTATTGTAAACAATGTTACAAACAATAATTCGTCTCATTTTGAAACTAATTCTCAAACAATAATAAATGAAAAAGTTTTGAGTTCATCTGTGTCCAATAAAAGGAAAAATAAATTTAAAATAATTAATAATACTAATTTACCTCCGTTGAAACATGAAAAAATAGACGTAGACACTCATAAAAAACTGTACAAATGTAACCAAGTTGGTCAAACGAGAGTAAAGAAAATTAAAGGAAATTTAAAGAAAAACAACATACCATGCCCTTTATTTCGTAAATTCGGAAAATGTTTGAGAAGTTTACGGGGGAGGTGCGACTTCCTACATGATAAAAAACATGTCTCAATTTGTCGAAAGTTTATAAAAGGCCTATGTCATGACAATAAATGCCTACTGTCTCATGACTTAACAACTAAGAAAATGCCTACCTGTTATTTTTATTTACAAGGAACATGTACTAAGGCAGAATGCCCATATTTGCACGTTAAATTAAATGAGAAGACAAAAATATGTTCAGATTTTGTAAAGGGATATTGTGAACAAGGTAGCAAGTGTTTACAACGACATATAAATGTTTCCTCCGATATGAAAAATAGGCGCACTTCTCAAATAAAAGAATCATTTTCAAACAAATGTTATTCTAAAATCACTCAAGAGAATATGAATAAATTAGAGCGTCAAAAGACTAAAGTATGTAAGACAATTGAACAAAGAAATTTAAATAGAGCTATATCAATCGAAGCCGAAGAAGAAAAATACTTTGAGAATAATAGATACTACAACGAACAGAAAGAAGATGGATACAACAATGAGTCATGTGAAATAAAACCTATGAGGTGTAAATTAGGAACACTACCTTCATTCATACAGCTATAAAATGTTTGTTCATTTTGCCTCTTGCTCGAATTACAGGACTAAACATTCAACATTATTTTTTCTCCTGTGTTCCCGTAAAAGTTCCTGTACGGAATAATAAGTAGTTTCAGAAGTAAAGAAGGAACTGATTGGGCCCGATACTGAAGTATTATATATTCCGATAAAAATGTTTAAGTATACGTATGTTTTTTTCAATACATATTTGTTTTATTATTATTAAATAAATTATATTTAGGCTTGCCGTTTTAGAATCAATGGGGCTAAGTAATATACTAAAATTTGGATCATGGAGCAAATATAAATTACATATTGTATAAGTATTACAAATTCCATATCTGTTAAAACTACGCTCTTTTTCAAAACAATTACAGCCGGTTGCACCAAAAAAAGATGCGGCTACTTATTTGTGAAACGGAAGAACTGTCATTCAAGATCTGTCAAAATGAATGTAAAAATAAATACTTTCGCTATTAATTTTTCGTATAAATATTTGGGATGTATGTTTACTTAATAACTAAATCTATGTATTGATTTCTTAAAATTATTAAAAGTATGCTAATTATCGATATCATATTTTGTATAAAGTATCAAGTGATAAAAAGTTTGGTGCGACCGGCTGCTACACTGTATAATGTGCGTCACAATTTATATGTACCTACATATTTAAAGTATATGTAGAGATATATATATACATATAAACTTTGTCTTGTTTTTGTGTTGTTATATACACATATGTATAACAAAATTGTAAATTTAACGTGTCTGTACCTACATTTCGGAATTTTGAGATAAGAGATATTGCAACTGACTTAACTATTAAGCTGCTTTCAGATTACGCTATAATATAATAGCATAATTATAGCTCATAGCACAACAATATACCAACCATTGTTATGGACACGTTCACACTGTATTGTACTATATATTATTGGCTATGTATGGTGCGCGATATTGTTGTGATATGAGCTATATACTATATAGATATATACTTTATACATTTAGTCTTTATTTCATCAAAAACTGTTGATTGTAACACAAGTTATGGACATTTGAATGACGGTGGTTGATTACGAATATGCGATCATTTTAGTAATCACAATCACTTGCCAAATTACCTACTTATTGTATATTACGACGCGCACGCGAGCAAAGCCGCGGGCACAGATAGTATATTAATGTACGACGTATTTTCTTAAAATTCCTGGGCCTTACGAACGTCCCAAGTATCTTTTTCACTGTTATTTATTTTTAAAATTGAATTGAGCAGCATGAACCAGTAAATATTCCCGTGGTCGATGATGATTATTTATACGAAAAAAATAGTGTGTTCTTTGTAATGTGCTAATGCCCTTTCTTTTGATATAACACAAAAACAGTTTTATTTTTTTTAGTTTCTGACTTACGTCCATAATGTCTTCGAGAGGGAGAGAGGGATACTCAATTTTGTTGTGTTACATAGCCTTGACCAGGGGCCATCAAGACGATTTCATTGATAGCCCGATTTAATTTTATCAAATTATGGTAAACTAGCTGACCCGGCGAACTTTGTACCGCCATTTAATTCCTGATAGTTTTCTTATACATAAAGAGGAGCTCGTGGCTAAGTAACAGCCGCACGGTTGGATTGATCAAAGGTTAAGCTGCGGTTGGCGCGGTCGGTCAGACGATGGGTGACCATCTATTTCATAGCGATACTCCTCCGCGCCTCGGAGAGCACGTTAAGCTGTTGGTCCCGGCTGTCATTTGTACATCTATGACAGTCGTTACCGGTAGTCAGAAGCCAGAAAGTCTGACAACCAGTCTTACCATGGGGTATCGTGTTACCCGGTAACTGGGTTGTGAAGGTCAGATAGGCAGTCGCCCTATGTAAAACACTGGTACTCAGCTGCATCCGGTTTAGACTGGAAGCCGACCCCAACATAGTTGGGAAAAGGCTAGGCAGATGATGAGTTTTCTTTTACACAAACCTTGCCCTGACAATAACAAACACAAAAAATATCCAATTTGGTGCAGTCGTTCGGAAGTTATGCACGTATACATTTTGGCGATTAATTTTTATTGAAAGTTTTTATACTAGGCAAGTATTTCCATTTTGTATTTAAATATACTTGTTTTAGAAAAAATAAAGTGCACCTATTTTATTAAAAAAATACCTGTCAATTTTGTATTTGCAAAATTAAAAATACTTTTTGATAAGTTTTACAGTAAACATTAATAAATTAATGTGATAAAAATAATAGTATTCTTTTATTCTTACTTGGACATTTATATTTTATTGATAGGGGTGAAATCACTTACCACATAAAAAAATCCCTGAAAAATGAAATAATATTTATGATTAGGTAGTATGTATTTATTTTCGACACATATTTTAATAAATAGAAAATTAACAACAAATGTAATAGAAATGTTATTTATTACGGTTAAATTCACATAATGTCTTGACTTTGAAAGTGTTTTGAGCAAATATGAGTTGCTTTAGTAGGGAACCAATCGGTTTCTTTTCGTAACTACCGAATTATTTTAGTCCACTTCTCACGGCGTTCTGGGTTTTTAAGTATGCTACAATATTAATCATAGAAGTTTTTTTAAATAACGAAGACCAAACGATTGCATTTTATACAACACTCAAACTCTCCAGGCACGGAGAACAAGAATGCTGCTTTACTGGCAGCACTGAACGTAAAATTATGGTTGCAAAAGATATATTGAGTTAGAAGGAGACTATGTAGATAAATAAAATATTTTTGGAAAAAAAATTATAGTGATTCCAAGAACTTTTTGATTAACCCTCGTACTTTAGCTCTTTCCTTCTTATTACAGTCTTGGTTGAAACCTTTAGGTCAAACACGCCAATAAACACTACTATCTTTTAATTAGTACAATAAAAGAAAGGGCTACCATACCAGTTCTCATCTCTGCTACCTGTGTACTTTTTAGGGTTCCGTAGTTTGCAAGGAACCTGTATAGTCTGTCTGTCTGTCTATCCGCGGCATAGCTCAGAGTTATAGTTATTAGTACCAGCAAGCTGATTTTTTTTATGGATATGCATATTGATCACGCCGACAAAGGGGTAAAATAAAAATTTGAAAAATATTTTTGTTTATCCCGTCGTGTATTTTTCGATTAAGGAAGCTATCTGAGAAATGCCAAGCTTTTAAAGTGCATATTTATATACGGGTCGAGCATCCTCCTTCTAACTTTAGAATGGCTGTACCTAGAAGTGTATAAAAAAAATACAGATGTAGCTTATATACCGAACTTCAAAGGAAAACTATCACGACGAAGTAGGTTTACTGGTTACAGAGTAGTAGTATAGTCAACGAACTATAACGTGTTACAGAACCCTATTGCGCAAAGCCCGACACGCACTTGGCCGACTCTTTTATTTAGACATGAGGCGAAGTAAGTGCGAGCGAAAGAAAAGCAGCATAGATAGCTAAATATTTATAAATTGAGTAATTTTGGCATATAAACAACTGCTTATGACGTTGTTGTTTATTGTTAAGTATTATTTTATTTAGACTTCATATTTATATAATAACAATAGCTTCTGTTATCAGTCTCCGTTATAAAGATTTTTTTATTATACTAATTAAAAAATAGTGGTGTACTTGTATTAAAAATAATAAGTTCTGACCGTAGTAACACATCTCAAAAACAGACTTTTGGATCATCTTTTTTGTCAGTTTTAAAATAACGCTATGGCAGTCTGAATAGTATTAGATAGAAAATAGGTTCGTATTTACGACCGTGTTCCCCTTATTACGTAACGAGTTTATCTTAGAGAGATCTTTAGTCAAGTTGCCAAACGTTTAATAGTTTTTTTGAACTTTATTTCAACTACACTTCACAGTAGCAATAAAGTTCAAAATATCAAAACAACCATGCCGTTTTGACATTGGTCATAAGATAATATTTGTTTCGTAATATAATTCTACAAGTTTCAATTCTTGAACCATTTCGGTAATCCTCCGCTGCTCTTCGATGTGGAAGCTGCAGGCGCTTTATGCGAATTCTGTAGTGTATCTTCTGGTTTTCTTCTTGAAGGTGCCCTAGAAATAATAGAAATGCATGCCAAGTTAGGTAACAGAGAACAGAGCTGGTCGAACACTTATTCATATTATGAACTAGCTGTGCCCTGCAGGACTAGCACGCCAAAAGAGGGGAGAGACAAATATCAGGGACGAAACTATGTCCTTCCCGTTTTGTCTTTTTCCTTTTAGCTAGCAGGAGAACACAAGTCACATTTTAAGTTTGTTCGTTTTAGTGGTTCCGTACTAAAAAATGGTAAGTTCACCTCGTCTGTATGTCATAGCTGATTATTTCAGGAACTTCTCATGCTATCGACTGGAACAGTTATAAAAAACGATTAAGTACCCATGAGTATTGCAAATGAAAAAAGTCGAAAAATCATTTTGCTTTTTATGGAAAAAGTGGAGGTTTAAATTTCAAAGTATAGTTATACAATTTAAATAATACAATTTTAGAATTTAAATAATCAACCAAATATAAGTGTGGTGGAATAACAAGTTTTTCTTCTAATTGCATTTAGTAGGTGATTGTGTTATTATTTTCCCTACACTGGGTTTGTTATTGTTTTCCTCAAGTTGGATTGCATTGGACCTTAATTCCATTCAATGGGTGAACGGTTGTGTTATTATTTCCATTACATTGAGTTGGTTTATCTTTTCCTCACATTCAATCAGTATTAACTTAATCTTACCGGTATTTAGAAGCTAAGATACTGGCAGCATCCGAAGCAGTCTTCTTTTGATATATATCATCTTTAAGATATGGTTGTTTTGTTTTATCTTCTTCTATCCACTTGAAATGCATGTGAACACATGGCACAAATTTTGCATCCAGTAAAGTCATTTTAGGCTGAAGAGTTTCTTTTAGAGGAGTTACGACTGCAAAACGTTATAAAAATACGCCATACAATATGATTTAGAGCCAAGTTCACCGACAGATGGTTACATAATAGGCCTGTTAAACGAAAACGTTTTTTAACTAGAAAGCTGGAATTTTCGGCTTACCCATTTTTTAGTTCAACCCTGGTTTGGTAGTGGACCGAGGAATAAAAATCTCAAATAATACATTACCCATCGAAAGTTGGAAGTTTGAATTTATGGTAAACAGCTGTTATAAGTTATTCGGACCGTTATCTTGTCGGTGAATTTGGGCCTTATACTTTGATATGTGTGGAAAAAAAATTCACTGTGGAAATTGTTCAGGTGGTGTGTACAGAAAATAAAAACCATTCCAAACAAACTATCACTATATATAAAAAAAGCCAAGTGATCGCAATAGACAGCTGTGCGAATTTGCAATTAATACCAAACAAAGGGTCAATCGTAAATTAAATACAAAACGATATGATTACTTATTGACCTTGTTTGCTTTTGGGAGGAACAGGAGCTCGCTTTTCATGAACAAGGTAAATCTGTTCCTCAGTAAACGAGAGAAGAGATACCTTGTCAACTTGCTTGAGAAATATGATAATATTTTGAAAAATATTTACATAAACTCCATTCTCATTTCGGGTTTATCAAATCGGTCAACCTATTAATTACCTACTATAATATACCTACATCATTATTTTATTGACAAGACGAAGAACCAAAACCAACATGCAGTAGGTATTTTTGTCCCGCCCGGAACTCATCTGGATATATGAAAATAACTCAGCAGTAGCATATATAACAAAAACAAGTAATTTACGACCAAGTAAGCTTAACAAGGTAAAAGAGGTATAGTAGATCAACTAAAATATACTACGGAACCCTACACTGTGTGTGCGTCGACTCGCACTTTTACGGTTTTTATGTATTTAATAACCTTAACAGCCGGGTGCACCACCAAATTAAGCGTTTACTTATAAATGAAACGGAAGAACTGTCATTCAAGATCTGTCAAAATGAAGGATAAAATTGAAAATTTATGCTATTAAGGCGGCGATATACGACTTTGGCCCTTTTAAAGCTAATGATTACGCTTTAACGACTTGCTTTCATGATTTGAAAAGTATATATACTAAACTAGAGCATATGCTTGATAATTTTGTATAACGTTTTTTTAAATTATGTATTTATAACATTGTATAAAAAAATCATGAAGTTAGGTCTAACGCAGAAGAAAAACTGAGTTTTACATAGAATTTATCAAGCGGATTTTAATGAAACCTGTACCATTTTATAGAAAATTTTATTATCTGTCTTTTTGTATACGTATATTTTTTTAAAATCGTACATTTACGTCAATTTTTGTGCTTTTGTCAAAACGTTGAGTTGAAATTACGGAGGGGCTCCACCGGGCGACGGGGGCAGTACGTCCGTGACCACTGTCACGGGTAGACGCTGTCACTCAGAGCGAGCACATTACGATGTAAATAAATTAGTATATTTATGATAAGATGACTGGTGAATTATAATTATTACATTGAAAAGGCACTACATGCGGATAAAATATTTTTTTGATGTGAATAACGTGTTTTCAAACCAAATCATCCATAATCTGTCATAATCTAAAATGTGTGTATCTAAATTTGGCAGGACAAATATATTTTGTTATTGACTTACTAAATAATTAAATGTACTTTAGGATTTAAATATGTATTTCTTTTAATACATTGCGTATTCAAAGCGAGAATATTGCATACCTCATTTAAATTTTACATATAGGTCGGAGATAATCGTCAAAATTAAAATTCTTTCATGTTATGTTACAATATTTCCTAATAGTTTGGAATTTATAGAAATAGTAGCTATAAGTCAGGGCATGGGATGATATCTTAGAACAAAACTTAATGGTTTGTAAATAAAACGGTTTATCCATGGGTAACAAAGTGGCGCTATTCTAAATTATTACCAATGAAAATATTTTTCTAAACACGTGAATTTGGGTTCGAGTTTCTTTGCTACGAGACGAATTTGAAAAAAAATGCAGAATATGATGAAAAAATAAGCTTACGCTATTAAAAGAGTATTGTAAAATGTAAAATGTATTGTATTGTCTGACTATTTTAGCTAGACCATTTTCCTATTTTGGATTGGTTACATTAGTTTTATTTTTAGGGTTCCGTAGTCCGACAAGGAACCCTTATAGTTTCGCAATGTCCGTCTGTCTGTCTGTTCGCGGCATAGCTCAGAGGCTCTTGGTACTAGAAAGCTGAAATTTAGTATAGATATGTGTATTGATCACGCCGAAAAAGTGGTAAAAATTAATAAAAAAAAATAAAATAATTTAGTGGAGCTCCCGAACACGTGAAATGAGGATGAATAATTTTTTTTGTTGCGTAATCCTTCATGTAGGGTATCGTTAGATAGCTCTTTCAAAAATAAAAAAAACTAACTTTTGAAAACTATCACGGCAAAGTAGGCTTCACCAGTTACATAGTTATAGTTGACTAACTAAGACCTACTACGGAATCCTACTGCGTGTGGCCCGACACGCACTTGGCCGGTTTTTACTGGTAACATTGGGTAGTGATGCTTTACATAGCAACCATTTTCGAAGTTTAGTAAAAACGCCAAGTAAGCAGTCACATATGATATACATATAAATCTATTAGTCAAGGTATCTAATGTGGGATAATATTACATACACACAATCTAAAAGATAAGACGAAGCATAGTGTTTTAGAAATGAAGGTCCTACTTCACTATGCCACTCTTATGTTTTATTTTCAACACCAAATAGTATCCGACAGAACGTCGATTTTTGGCTAGGCCTAATCCGATTAATAGGCAATCGCTTAATTCTTTGGCTAAAGCCCTGATAAATAAAAAGGACTTGATCTTCTTAAATTTTTGGTCCAGAAGTCAAAGACAGAAGAACTGAAAACGAAAAAAAAAGATATATTCAAATAGTATATTTAAGGTTCCGAACCGTGAAACCGTGGAAAAGGGTCGTACAAATATGGTGCTTGAAAATGTAACAGCTAATTCTCATTCAGACAAAGTCTATATCCGAATTTAGCACATTTATTTTTGCATTGATTTTTTGCTTTGCGGCACTTTCAAAATTGGGCCCAAAACGGGTGATATTCCATTGTTCATGATAGGTAAAAATTTAAAAAATCCTGGTCATAATCGGAATCTTTACTATCCCACTTTTGGGTATGACATAGACATGCATTAGCATTAATTATCACGCTTTTTCAAGGTGGATTGGTGATTTCAGACCGTGTAGTCCAGGTTTCCTCACGATGTTTTCCTTCACCGTTAGTCAATGGTGTCTAAGTTATACTAAAAAAAGTGCATGTAAAACTTTGGAATAGTCAGATTCGTAATTTCTAGGTTTCGAAGTTCGAATCTGCATACTCATAAATGAGATGCAGGTGCCTTAGCAAAGAAGCCACAATGACTTTTTACTAATATGTTCGGTGTATCAACTTAATAATATAAATAAAAACTACCTGCAGCTTATTTAAAATATTAACATCATTTGTAATACAGTCTCACTCACTTTTAGGTCTTTAAACGTAACAGATTATTCAATTTCGGTTCTGTTGGTGTCAAAACTTAGGCCAATTTTAAGCTAATGGTTTGGCCAAAGCTGATGCCAAAGGTTTGGTCGGACACTTTACAGATGGATCAGAAACGTCGGACTAATTAACTGGCTTCCAGGCTCTCCTTACAAAACTAATATGATTTTCCTATACAAGTGAAGATGAGCTGAAGTTATTTGAGAAGCAGCAGATGTCGTAAAATGCAAATATGAAAAAAACTTGCGTGCATTTCTGTTAGAAGAGCTAAAAGTGGACACCAATATGGCCTAAAAATTAACTCCTATGGTGCGATTTTGTCTGTCTGTCTGTCCATCTTTCATAGCGGATTAATTCAAGAATGCTAGTTGTCAGAATTTTTTCTTGAAACTTGTAACAATTCAGATCGATAAACGTGTGTTGCAGATTAAAGAAATTGAAAATATTTTAGCTTTTCTGGCAAACGAAGTATGCAGTGGGGGCTGGAAATTTAAAATTAGTGTTTCGAAGTATTACTCAGACAGATGTTATTTGTATTTCTATTTTTATATCTTAGACATGCATATCAAAATACAATATGCGACTGTCCTTAGAATCTCTACATAATATTTATGGTCACCCGTCAAAGTTCTTCAAAATATAAAATGACAACCGTGCGGTGTACATTGCGGGGTCGCGGGGGGGAAGCTCAAGCTCCGCCCATTTGCTCAAGGTCATTGGCGGTAGTCGTCGTCTTAATCGATGTTTTTCGTCAAAATATTTAATATATATGTTTACTTAATTATTATATCTATTTAGGTATTGATAACATAAAGAAATTTAAAAGCCCGCTAATTATATTGATATCATGTTTTGTGATATTCGTAAAAGTATATATCATAAAAATGTTGGTGCAACCGGCTGTAAGTTTTATGAGTACCTACATTAACAACATTGTTACTTACATATATGGAATTGTTTATCTGGATTCCGTAAATGCTCTTTTATGAAGTTTGTGATATCTTCGATAGTGTTCATAGGTGTAAAAATTCCTTGTAGTATTATATGATCAGGAAATTGTACGCGGACCACAACATTCTTGTATGAATTGAGCTTTTGTAGGGATGCCTAAAAAAATGAAACCTAGTCATTTTGGTGACAATTACACAGGACACATGAGACAAAAATCTTGACTGATAGCAAACTTTTTAGATCATTTTTTTTCCACCTTTGGTAAGACAAGTAACTTTTATTTGTCTTAGTATTAACACACAAAATCAATATTTGTTTAGTTTCGCAATAACATTATTAAAGTTTTTTTCTCTCATTTTATAAAATCAGACTAAAAAGCGAAGCCGGTTAAAAATTAACATGAGATAAATATAATGGTTTACCTGTTCCTCAAGCTCCTTTTGTTTTGATGAAGTCAGAAGTGGCGTGTTTTCTAAGATAATTCGATGTTGTTGTAAGTCATGGTACAATTTCCGTACTTCTTCTATAGTTAATTCATAAAAGTCATCTGGTAAATCGTCTAATTCCTCTTCTATGAAATCGGGCTGCATAAATGCTATGGCTTTCTGAGCTCCCAACTAAACCAATTGGAATTACTTCAAATTTTAGGTTTTATAAAAAAATGCATTAAAATCCGATGCATAGTTTAAAAGATCTAAGTGTACTAACAGTGGAGACTGCTTTATACTATGTGTGTGTAAATATTAAAGATGATAAACTATTGATTATTTTCTAAGAAAACGGGTAATTCAATACAAATTTTTTATAATATGTAACTTCACTTACAAATGTTACTTCTTCTTCAATTTTTAACCTCCTTTCTAAATGTTCTCTTGATTGAGAAGAGAATGTATTATTACTCTGTTGTACATCAACTTCCATTAATTCTTCTTTACCATGTATTTTGCGTTTTTGTGATGAAGTTTCAACTTGTTCAATTGCTTTACTTCCAGCAGTTTCTTTCTGGTGGGTACTTTCAATATATTTGGTAATAATATCTGGCTCATTTTTGTCTTGATAGTGCTTATTTATTTGTGAAGGCCCTGACACTGGATTGTCTTCTATTTTTAGTTCATTTTTATTTTCGTTTTTCCCATCTGAGACTTTTGTGTCAGGGCCTGGACATCGATAAAAAGCAGAAACATTTGCTTGTCTGGAAATATAATGACTTAATGAAACTAACAAATGTAAATACATTATGTGAGTTTTGTGTTGTACTATTTATACCTTGCTTCTGCTTGTTTGTCCAGCAACCTAAGAATTGCTCTGCCTTTTATTAATCCTAACTGCCTCAGAGTCTTTTCTCTCAGTGCCGGTTCTCCCACAACCTCTTGACGCATGTACAAAATAGTTGGATGCTCTAATGAGTTCAATTCTCCTGGGGCCAGTGATATAATTAAGTCATATAATGCAGTGTTGGGTGCAAAATCAGCTGTTCTTCTCTCACCTGCAATTCATTAATGCTATGCTTATGCTTAATTGTTATCATAATGAAAAAATATCTAAGACTCAAAATTGAAAAATGCTTTTATAAAAGTTTCTTGAACAAGCTCATTTCTAGTCTTAAAAAGTTTGGAATAAAGAAAGAGTTTGAAGCAATATCACAATTTTACCATCTTCCAATTGCAATCCTATGGTGACATTTGATTCTTCCCTTTTCTTTTCAGCTTCTACCATTAAGAGCATGGCTTTGTTGGGAAGATTAGAAAACCTGACCGTGGTGGTTAAATCTAAAATATGGTTATGATGTTTTAAATCATAGTCAGAAGGTTGAAAACCTTGCTTCTGGCAAACATCTTCCAATACCTGTAATCAAAACATAATATATAACATAATCGTTGTTCCTTTAGCCCGAGAGGCGAGCTACCAAAGATTATTCACATCTCACTCACAGGTAGGTATATGTATTAATTACTACCTGTTCTCGGCCGTTTCACCTGCATCCTGAGGGAACTACTTGGCGCACCCACATAATAAGTGTAGGTAAGAAAGACGGCTGTATTCTTGCAGAATTAAATATGTTATATATGAAAGGAATGTACTTGATTGTTCTTTTAATGAAATTCAATGTACTTCCATGAAACATGAACAAATTATAATAATAAAGTGAGCCACAGTCCTGACAGAATGAGGGTGAATACTGGTAATGAATAACATACAAACCTTACTAAATTTCGATTTATATTAATAGGATTATTATCATACATTTTATTTTGTGTCGAACGATCCAATCGTATGCTGAACTAAGAAAGTACCTATGGGTTTTATTTCTACAGGAAACGTTTAAAATATATTTTTCATACAGCAGTTATCATACCTGTAAAATACTGGTATCAGGAGTACAATGTACTTTTTGTCTCCTTCCATTTGGTGCAAGAACAATAATATCTTTAGACATGATTGTGATAAAATAACAATAATATTGCTACACTTCACGAGTATGAGTCGAAAATCAAATATATTTATAGCAATTTTCAACAGTCATCGAATCACATCACACTAAATGACATAACACTCAGTGTTGCCAAAAGTTTTTGGTTCAAATTGATTTAGTTACAGCTTGGCAAAAAAGTCTAGAAACGGAACTAATTTTTTTTATTGCTGGCAACACCTCAAAATAATGTCGTTTGATGTAAACAAAGTTTGCTACAGCTTGGCAAAAAAGAGTAGAAATTAATAGGGGCGCCACTTTACCGTTCGTGTGGCAACCCGCTGCGACCGTATAGCGTACCATGCTATCGTCTTGATACTAAGCTGTATTTTTATAATTAATTAAAATCAGTAAATATTATAAAATGTAATAACAAGTATTCACGTCATGTAACTGAATACAAATTACTTATAAACACTAATAATGTAAGCACTCCTGTGTTTACAATTTTTTTGGGTATAAAAAAAGGCGTATGAATATAACGTTATTATATTTGATTTCAATAAATCTTCCTCTAAATATTCCACGCCCGCCACATCCATGTCTTGGCTAGAGCTAGCCATAAACTCATCTGAGTCACACTCAGATTCAAAGGCACTGCGCTATCATGTTGGAGATTGATTCCTAAACGTTTTATGTCCAAGTACGAGCCCTCTCATAAATTCATAATACTCCTTTTCTATTTTGTTAACATGCTGGCATGAATTCTTTTGAACTCAAACTCGGTTATAGATTGAAATGCACGTTCGGTGCTTCCTATAAAGATAAAAAAAATGATTAAACCTCTATCAATAATTAATGTAAAAAGTTTACGGTACCTATCTAGTTTTTTTTGTGGTTTTTAAATGCTAGTTATAACAAGTATTATATTATCTTGTGATCACACTCATAGATAAGGTTATGTAGAAATCGAATTTACATATTGCAGAGTATCAAGGCTCAAGCCACTCAAGTATCAAAATAATCTAGTCGCGCTATACCAAAGTGTCAAAGACAAAACGTAAACATAACCTATATGCTCGATGTTTATTGTTCAAAATTTCACTTATTTCGTATTCAAGCAATTCAAAACCAATTAGAGATCATAAATTAACACTTGATACAACTAAATACATCAAAACAAAATCTTACATACCTGTCATAATGGCGGTACTTTGGTAAATATCGTCGAGATCGGAAAGAAGAGTTTAAGCCTCATGCTCGACCAGATATCGCCTATAAACATTATAAATTGTTTCCTTGCTAGTACTCCGAATGGTTTTATTTATTATAACGTGGTTTTATTAACGTTTTGATGGTCGAAATAAAAAAATAAGTAACTCGCAAACTTTGTTTACATCGAACGACACAGAACCACAGAGTATATAAACAGAACGACATTAATTGCCAGAGGCTGCCAGCAATAAAAAAAATTAGTTCCGTTTCTAGACTTTTTTGCCAAGCTGTAGTTACTTATTTTTTTATTTCGACTATCAAAACGGCAATAAAACTACGTTATAATAAATAAAACCATTCGGAGTACTAGCAAGGAAACAATTTATAAGGTTTATAGGCGATGTCGGGTCGAACATGAGGCTAAAACTCTTCTCTCCGATCTCGACGATATTTACCAAAGTACCGCCATTATGACAGGTTTGTAAGAGTATGTTTTGTTGTATTTAGTTGTATCAAGTGTTAATTTATGAACTCTATTTTGTTTTGTGTTGCTTGAATACGAAATAAGTAAAATTTTGATCAATAAACATCGAGCATATAGGTTATGTTTACGTTTTGTCTTTGACACTTTGGTATAGAGCACCTAGATTAATTGATACTTGAGTGGCTTGAGCCCTGATACTCTGCAATATGTAAATTATATTTTTAAATAACTTTATCTATGAGTGTGATTACAAGATAAGAAAATAAGCTGTATTTTTATAATTATTTAAAATTGGTAAGTATTATAAAAAGCTTAGTATCAAGACGATAGGCTGGTACGCAATACGGTCGCAGCGGGTTGCCACACGAACGGTAAAGTGGCGCCCCTATTAATTTCTTCTCTTTTTTGCCAAGCTGTACATATGACTTTAGAAAAGCCACATTGGTACTTGCCAGGTTGCGAACCCGCACACTCGTACACGAGAAGCAGGTGCCTTAACCACTAGGCCACCACATTTTTTTTTGTTATATTCTAATGCTAGCTACAACAAGTATTTTCTTATCTTGTAATCACACTCATAGATAAAGTTATTTAAAAATATAATTTACATATTGCAGAGTATCAGGGCTCAAGCCACTCAAGTATCAATATTAATCTACTCGTGCTATACCAAAGTGTCAAAGACAAAACGTAAACATAACCTATATGCTCGATGTTTATTGTTCAAAATTTCACTTATTTCGTATTCAAGCAATTCAAAACAAAATAGAGATCATAAATTAACACTTGATGCAACTAAATACAACAAAACAAACTCTTACATACCTGTCATTATGGCGGTACTTAGGTAAATATCGTCGAGATCGGAAAGAAAAGTTCTAGCCTCATGTTTGACCAGATATCGCCTATAAACCGTATGAATTGTTTCCTTGCTAGTACTTTGAATGGTTTTATTTATTATAACGTAGTTTTATTGCCGTTTTCATGGCCGAAATAAAAAATAAGTAACTCGCGAACTTTGTTTACATCAAACAACATTATTTGCCAGGGGCTGCCAGCAATAAAAGAAATTAGTTCCGTTTCTACACTTTTTTGCCAAGCTGTATTTTCTAAGTATATCTTAGACGTCACTGACTAACGGTGAAAGAAAACATCGTGAGGAAACCTGGACTTTAAAAGTCTGAAATTGCCAATCCGCCTTGAGCAAGCGTAGTTATCAATGCTCATACCTTCTCTGTATGAGAAGAGTCCTGTGCCCAGCAGTGGGACAATATATAGGCTGATGATGATGATGATAGGAAGTACCGAACGTGCTTTTCAATCTATAACCGAGTAGGATCAGAAAAATTCATGGCAGCTCGTTATCAAAATAGAAAATGAGTATTATGAATTTATGAGACGGACTACGTGGACATAAAACGTTTAGGAATCAATCTCCAATATGATAGCGCAGTGCCTTTGAATCTGAGTGTGACTCAGATGAGCTTATGGCTAGCTCTAGCCAAGATATGGATGTGGAGGGCGTGGAATATTTATTGGAATAAATTATAATACTGCTATATTCATAAGTCTTTTTTTTATACCTACCCAAAAAAATGTTGTAAACACAGGTGTGCTTACATTATTAGTGTATAAGTAATTTGTATTCAGTTACATTGTTATTACATTTTATAATACTGATTTTAATTAATTAAACAAAATCAAAGTAGTAAAATACAGCTTAGCTCAAGACGATAGGCAGATACGCTATACTAAAGATACGGTCGCAGCGGGTTGCCACACGAACGGTAAAGTGGCGCCCCTATTAATTTCTACTCTTTTTTGCCAAGCTTTAAGTTGACGGGCGGTGGTTTCAGTTTAAAATCAGTGATTTCCTCTCAATTGAAACTTGAATCAGATGATAGCTTAAATGCTATTATGAATAAATAAAATCGAAAAAAATATCGTAATCCACCATCCTATAGTCAGCTGTTTTTTTTCTACGAGTTATTCTTTTAACTATGATTTAACACAATATTTGATTAGGGAGGAAATGACTGAAAAAAAATTTTTTCTACATATTTGGAAGACCACCGCTGCTTATTTCCATCTACCTTATGGGTAAGTCTTTAGTGTGGGATGCAAACTACGTCGACACTCTTGCACCATTCCATCTGGCTAGCTCTGCGTGATGTGCTGGCTCCGCCGCTGCGGCATCTTACGTGGTATTGTATTCTCTTTGTCTGCGGCTGCGGAGAACCTCAAGCGGCGCATGTATAGTAGCCTCATCAGAAACTATATTTTTGAGCTGTTTGGGGTTGAAACTCACGGGTCGTGGGGCCCGAGCGCCCACTTCCTTTTTAAAAAAATAGCCTAGAGGCTTGTTGACATTTCCTGGGACCCAAAGGCTAGCTTTTAATGGCCGGTTTACATTATTCAGTCAGTCAGTTTTATTTTGGTCGAAAGTTAAGCATTGCCATCCAACGTGGCAATGCCGCCAGTCTCTTGGGTACACTCCCTCCTCCTCCTTGGGTTGACGGCGATGAGGATGATTATTTTGACGCAATATTTTAATATTATAGAGTATTTTTTTATTTATTTGTTAACAATGTATATATCTATATCTATTATAAAGAGGAAAACTTTGTTTGTTTGTAATGAATAGGCTCAAAAACTACTGGACCGATTTTATTAGAAAAAAATTGGGTTCCGTAAGATATTTGGGTTTTTCGGACACAAGGTGTAAGAAATCAACCAGAAAAGTTACTTATTTTGCGTACGCTACTAATCTCAGGAACTACTGGTCAGATTTGAAAATTATTTCAGTGTTAGATAGCCCATTTATTGAAGAAGGCTATAGGCTATATTTCATCACGCTAAAACCAATAGGAGCGGAGCACGTCGTCCGCGTGGAATATTTTCCACGCGGACGAAGTCGCGGGCAGAAGCTAGTTGTAAATAACAATTAAATAAACTCAGGATAGATAGGTGATTAAAATAACATAAAAATAAAACACTTTATATTGTCCAAAAAATATATTTTATTGTAGTAGACAACACGGGGGCACGCGCCCGGCGCCCAGCCTGCACCGCGCGCGAGTCCCACAACAACGCTTCGCTATCTACATCCAGCTCTCTGTTTTAATAATTGTAATAGTTTATTTAATAATTACAACGTTTTTTTATCTGTCCGTATTTTAACATTAGGTATAACTAATTTCGTTTTGTATAACTTGGTGTAAGAACAGCCTTCAGGAATTGAAATAGGGTGGCGCTATACACGCCTCACAGCACTGTTTCCATTTCTACTCGCGTCCGTTCTCTGAAAAGAGAGAATATCCACGGTTAGCCCAGTATTGTGTTACGAACGTCGTTTTTACTGAACATACGTATTCGTAGGCCAGCTATTTTGTCCATTAAAAGGGACTATAGGTACACCTGGAGGCACCGCCACCTTTGCTTATGTAGGTACCTTGAACGTAAATCACCGCAAGAGAGCGGTCTATCGAGGTCGGGCAGAAGGTCGGCGGGCGGGCGCAGCGTGCGTACGTGCGTAGCATCGTGGCGACCCACTGCCAGCAATGCACCCGCCGAGGCCAGGCGGCGCGGTGGCGCGGCCAGCCCGTGCGCCGCCAGCGCCGCCGCCAGCTGGCGTGCGCGCGCCACAGCCATGTCGCGCTCGTGCCGCGCTCGCCACACCTGCGTAGCCATCATTGAATAAATGACACCACCAGCGCCGTCTTAGGCTATAGGGGCTATAGGGTCCTGGGGCACACTCGAATTTGGGGCCCTATGGGGTTTACCGAAAAATGTTCTTTACACACCTATAATATTTTTGGAAGACCTATCTTACGATATATCTTACGAGAAAAAAATATTCATCCCCACTTTACGTGTTTGGGAGCTACCCTAAAAAAATATTTTCCATAATTTTATTTTACCACTTTGTCGGCGTGTACATAGTTATATTAAATTTCAACTTTCTAGTACCAAGAACCTCTGGGCTAGGCCCTTGGGCTCATGCTACTCGAAGTGTTACCTGCGCAGTTTTTTTAGGGAAACTTGCGATCCATTTGTTTTAAGGACTTGGTTGTATTAAGATTTCGATAATACCTCTGGACATCGCTTTTATTCAACGCGTTCCTATACATATACATACATGTATACACACATAGATGACGGTTTATATACATTTCCGATGGATTTTAATTTCGGTCAATAAGTTCTTTCAGTTCAGTGGCTGGTTATATCTTCTCGGTGAAAGACTGCGCCATTCCGGTGACATCAAAAGTTTAAACACTCATGGGTTTATTAAAATATCCTAATGATATTCAGAATGAGCGTTAACAGTATCATGAGCTGTAACAAAAGACTGTTAAAAATAGAAAAAAAAAACAATATTTACTTTCACCGGAATGATATAATAAACTAAGCCCGAAGTACACGAGGACGAAGTCGCGGGCCAAAGTGCTAGTAGACTAATAGAGGTAGGTACCGTACCTACTACTACTACTATTATAAACTAAAATATACTCCATTTCTAAATTATGTAAAAACTTATTCAAAATTATTTAAAAAAGTTTGCAACGTGGCTAAATCGAAATTTATTAGTAATTCAATTAAAAATTCGAATAATAAAGTTAAAACAACTTGGAAAATAATTAATAGGGAAACTGGAAAGTCAGTCAGTCATGAAAATAAATTTGAGATCTTAGTTGACGACAAACTTGTTAGTAATGCGGCTGACGTAGCTATGGCTTTTAATGATTTCTTTGCCAACATACCTATATCTACGACTCGCTCCTTAAGCTCTTCTTCGACAAATGCTGAAAACCTGTTGTGTAGTAGCGTGCCGAAATGTAATTCTCTTTTCAGTTTTGAGCACATAACGCCACATGATGTGATTAATGTTTTTAAAACCCTCAAGTCAAAAAACACTGGTGATTATTGGGGTATTTCAATTAAACTTTTGAATAATATAATAGACATTGTTGCCCCGTATCTATCTACTACATTTAATAAATGTGTTGACGTCGGTGTTTTTCCCGATCTAATGAAACAAAGTAAAGTCATACCCTTATTTAAATCAGGAAATAAGACGGACATAAGTAATTTCAGACCAATATCCATCTTACCTGCCTTCAGTAAAATATTTGAAAAGTTAATACTCAAGCAGTTACTGAGATATTTCAATTTAAACAGCCTCCTTCATAATGAACAATATGGCTTTACAAAAGGTCGTTCAACTACAGATGCGGGTGTAGCTCTATTGAAACACATTTATAGTGCATGGGAAAACTCTCAAAACGCCATTGGAGTTTTTTGTGATCTCTCTAAAGCCTTCGATTGCGTCCATCATGATACGCTTTTACGCAAACTACGCTATTACGGTGTCCAAAAAGGAGCACTTAGCGTAATAGAGTCTTATTTACATCATAGGGTGCAGTGCGTTGATGTTAACGGGGCGAAGTCTTTAGGAGTCCCAGTCCAATTAGGCGTGCCACAGGGCTCAATACTCGGCCCATTCTTATTCTTGGTTTACATTAATGATTTACCTTACCATTTGAAGAATATCTGTGATGTTATAATAATAATAATAATAATAATTTATTTATTTGCTTAAAATGCAGGTTACATTATAGGTGGATGAGTATAATTACAGTACCAGATACATTTTGTCACTTTATGACATGCAAATTTTTTCACAGAAATTCATCAAAGTCTCTTAACATATTTTAAAATTTACATTCGCTTACTTAGGTCAATATAATAATAATATCAACAAATGGTTTAGACACAGCATGCAAAACATTTACGTTTGTATTTATTTATTTTTGTAATAGTTCCGATACAGAATAGAAGGATTTCTCTATAAGCCACATTTTAAGAATTTTCCGAAATTTGTTTAAGGGCAAATCTTTAATATTATCGGGAATAGCATTGTATATACGTCCACACATAACATTACAATTTTTTAAGTACATTGTTGTTCTAGGTCTGTTATCTAAAACAATTCTGTTTGAATTTCTAGTGGTTCTAGGGTACAAGTCCTTAGCTGTTTTAAACAGATGAGGGTTTAGTTTAACAAACTTCGCTGCTTCCAGGATGTACATGCCGGCTAGTGTAAGAATTCTAAACTTTTTAAAAAGTGGTTTGCAGGATTCCCATGGTGGTATGCCAGCAATGGCTCGGACACATTTTTTTTGTGCTAGAAAAGCTTTCTGTACTTCTGTGGAGTTGCCCCACAGTATGAGACCATAATTAAGGACAGAGAATACGTATCCGTAGTATGCCGCTAGTACAGTTTTGAGTGTGGAAGTTTTGCGTAGTTTATAGAGTACATAAACAAATCTATTAATTTTGTTACACACTTTATCGACATGAGCTTTCCAATTGAAGTATTTATCAAGGGTGATTCCTAAAAATGTCGTTTCATTTACCTCTGAAATTGGTTGAGATGTGTTTTTAATTTTTAATTCTTTTTGTGGTCTACCATATGTGCTAAATTGGATAAAATTAGTTTTATTTAAGTTAACCTGTAAATTATTGTGACTAAGCCATTCTATAATAGAACCTATGGAATTGTTTATGTCAGAAGTATATATATCAATGTCAGTTTTTTTTCCACATGACAAAATCAAAGAAATATCGTCAGCAAACAAAATAGTAGACTTCAATGTTATGTCAGGAAGATCATTAATATATGTCAAAAATAGTAGTGGACCTAGGACGCTACCCTGCGGAACACCAAAGTAATTTACCGTAGCAGTAGACTTATATGCACGGAGTTCATTAGTTTCATCGATATTTGTTATTTCTACGTATTGTCTTCTGTCTTGTAAATAAGTTTGTAACCATTTTAATGCGGGTCCTCTAATACCATATCTATTTAGTTTTTCTAATAGTAGTTTATGGGATACACAATCGAACGCTTTAGACATGTCTAAAAAGATGACTGTGACCATTTTACCAGTATCTAGTTGTACTGTTTGCAGATGATACTTCACTCATTTTTAAAGTTGATAGAAATAGGGAACAATTTGACGATGTAAACAGTGCACTTTCATTAGTTACACACTGGTTTACAACAAATAACCTGGTTCTAAATGCCAAGAAAACGAAGTGCTTAAAATTTACCCTACCTAATGTAAAAAACCTGGGACCCAACATCCTCCTTAGCGACGAGGTGCTTGAAACTGTGCAATCGACAGTATTTCTAGGTATAACAGTTGATAGTAAACTTCAGTGGGGTTCACACATATCTAGCCTCTCGGGAAGGCTTAGTTCTGCTGCTTACGCCGTCAGAAAAGTAAGACAATTCACTGACGTTGACACAGCCCGATTAGTCTATTTTAGTTATTTTCACAGCGTTATGTCCTACGGTATTCTGTTGTGGGGCAAAGCCGCAGACATTGAAAATATATTTATTCTTCAAAAGCGAGCTGTTCGAGCAATATATCAGTTAGGTAGTAGACATTCACTAAGGGAACTTTTTAAAGAAATCGGAATTCTCACTGTGGCATCGCAATTCGTTCTTGCCAATATATTATACATTAGGCAGAATATACACATGTACACCAAAAAAAGTGATGTGCATAGTATAAATACGAGAAATAACCACAAACTGTGTGTGCCTATTCACAGACTTCACAAGGTGCATGGGTCATTTATGGGGCTAGGTATACGCATTTATAATAAACTTCCTTTATCTTTGCTAGAACTGCCATTTGACACATTTAAATTAAGAGTTAAATCTATTCTTTGCCAGAAGGCATATTACACCATTACAGATTATTTGAATGATAAAAGTAGTTGGTCGCTATGTTAAACGCAAGACAGCTTCATGAAGTTATCGTTATACAAACTGATTGACATTGTTTTTATAATGATTTTTTTTTTTTAATTGTTGTTTATATTATGACATAGTACTTTCATTCATTGTTTCATAATGATTGTATTGCAATATGTTTTGTGGCTTCCTAGTGACTGCAGCATTAATCAGTTACTATTTTTGTTTGAGTAGCAGCAAGTACGTCATGCTCCCTTAGACGGCATGGCTTGCGGTAGCGTCGGGGGTCGGGTTGCCTCCTTCCCTCAAAAATGGCGAAGGGGGTGATGGCTGGTCCTCGCGTTATACTCGTGAACGGGTGCTGCTTGCGGTGCCTGGTCGTTTTGCTGATACATTTGTTTTTGTCATAATAATTCTTTATTTATTACCTTTTCTGAAAAATGAAATACTGTAGTCCTAGTTTACCATGGTCGTGTTGTACATTTACAGTTGCAACAAAATCTGCACGTGTAGGTGGGTACGCCCTTTATGCCTTATTTTTTTACAAACGGAGGCTATAGATTTTATTTTATTTATTTTTTACATTTTGGATTTAAATATTTCATAATAATAATTAAATGCTTGAGTATTTACTTGTTATAGGTATAAAGGTGTGTGCTAGCCAACATGTGACAAAATTATTTAAAATGTATGTTTAATTATGTTAAATATGAAAATTACCCATTTTTTTTATTTTTTTTATTAATATTGTATAAATTAAGGTTCTTCAAACCTTACAGACAGATATGTGTTGCTGGGGAGTTTGTTGCGCCACTTCTTCTTCCCAGCAAAAACACATAGGAAGTGGTGAAGGGCGGGCGTTTTGGGGGCTGTCTCTTGTAAATTGACGTTCAAAAAGTGCTGATTTTCAGCCTAATTTGAATAAATGACTTTTGAATTTTGAATTTTGAAACTATATGAAATCAATTCGCTACTTATTTATTGATAAAAATATTTAAAAACATAATTCTAATTTTCAGAACTAAAATGTAGTGCTTGCTTAGAAAATCTGAGTCTTGGAATAACTAATAAGTTATTAGTTTTTTTCTACCATCCAATCGTCATTAAAATATAATATATATCATGAATTAGCCTTCCTTATAGTTTCCTAGAGGTCTCCTACCTGTGCAGCACAAACTGCGGAACGGCAATGACTCCGTTCACCGAATCCACGCGCCGCCGCCTCCACGACGGCGCCGTGAAATGTAAGGGATTGACCTGTAAAAATATATTTGTATATATATCTTCTTAGATACCTCCTACTTATTAGGAAAGTCCTTTACTGCAATTTTTTCAATGCTTTAAACGACGGTACTGGTTTGAATTCTTGATGACTTATACCCATAGATAAAGAGACAAGCGCGCAACACGAGCCCGCGCTGGAGGCCGCGAGGTGTGAGCGCAGGTATCGGAAGTACACGTGCTCGAGCAGCAGTAGTAGCGCCGCGAGCAGGATGCCCGCCATCAGCAACAGGAACGCTGACAAGAACTGTTCCAACGCCAGGGGGTCGGATGACTTGTGTTCTTGCTTATTGGGCTTACACGTCCCCGTCATCCAATATCTGTAATGATAAACACATATTTGCATTAGGTACGCGACAGAAATTATAGTGCACAAGGGCTTGCGCTGACACAGGTTCACTCTCTATTCCCTCACTCTATAGTCCGATGTGGCTATCCGACACGCCCGGAGAGATCAGGCGCAAGACCCACAGCTTTATGTACGTGCTTTCCGAGATACGGAGGGGTCTTGTAAATTAATAAAAATGTCACCCATTCATTGACTGACCGCGGCTAGCACTAATCTATTGATCCTCACGGCTGTTACATAGCTACGAGCCCATTAACTACTATACCTACCACTAAAAGACACCACGCGCATTTCATCCTACGACAGCCTAGCTAACTTATAGCTCCGACGCTCAAAAACCTTTTTTTTGTTAATTATATGACAAAGCAAACATAATTATATTATATGAAAAGTCTTAAGATTTTATTTAAATATATTTTATAATATGTATTTTATAAAATGTATATTTAATACAAGTACCTAAATCTTTTTTTATATATATATACATATGTATATGCAGATTCGAAAGCCAAAATCATTCACTGTACTTAATTTGAATAATAATAACAGTATTGACTTACCTCCGTAATCTCTCTAGATCTCCATTGGCTCTTAAGTCGAGTAGTCTTTTATTAAACATACTGACATATTTAGAATTACGAGTAAACGCTAGTCCATACCCAGACATTGCGTACCATGCACCTACAGTTAAAAGCCTGCAATCTTCATCCTGAAACAAAAAAAAACCGTAAATCATAACAGTACAGTAACTAATACTATAATAATATTTTATTTTAGCCGTATATTTAAGTTAGTACTTCAAAACTGGTACCTACTTAGAATCAAAGTATTATTTTTTGGTTTTCGAGAGTACGTATGTATCTATGTTCAATCTTAAATATATCTCATTTTCACAGCAGACTTAAAAAAAGAGGTTCTGTATTCGAGCCGTTTGTATCTATGTATGTTTATATGTCCGGGGTTTTATCAAAAACTGCTAATCCGTTTTCTATGGGGTAGGTATTCGTTATTTAAAGGCATATTTTTCAAGGAAGGTTTTTATGCATTAGGATAGTACATTATGATCTGATAAAGATCTTCGAAGATAGACAATAGAACTCTTCAATTACTAAAAGCAAAGGTCCCGCGATTGCTGCGATCGTATGCCTTGTATTGTTTTCATAATTCCATAACATAACATCACGCCTCTATGCTGTGATGCATAAAGAGAGTATAGAGTTCAGTTGTTAAAGGCGATGAGCTAGGCTAGACTAGACATTAACATTAATAAACCGCGAAAAGTTCTATTTTTGCAAAAAAGTTATTTTGCATAAAAGCTAAGTCCAGCCATTTTTTATTATGACACAGCATTAGAATGATTTATCAAGGTGTATATACCTAGCATACATTAATTCATAATGTTAAAAGTCATTATGCATAATGAACTGATTTAGATGACATCTGATATGGACATAACACTTTTTTTTCGGGTGCGTGATGTACGTGTGTAAGTTCCCTCAGGACGCCGCACTATGGGAAAATCGCGTATGTTTCGTCTCAAAACTCCGTATCTCAGTTATTTCAAAACTAAATAATCTGTAATTTTGCACACATATACGTGAAAGTATAAGGTTTAATAGAAAAAATAATAATTTTGAAAATTATGTTTATTAATTTATTTAAAAAATAAAACCAAAAAAAAATACATGTATTTTTAAGAAAAAATACTTTTTTTGTAATTTACTTACATAAAATAGAATTTAATATCATTGTATAAACAGTGTCTAACGAGAAAAAAATAATGTACAAAATTCAACAAGCTCCTACAGGTTTTTGTTGACAGCAAGAAGGGACTTGGCTTCATCGAAACGGTCTTTCGATATTGTTTCTGAGGTATTTCTCAAACTTGATATATATGGATCAAAAGTGTACAATAAGGTATGGAACACGTCTATATTGGTAGCCGTTCTTGAACACTTTCTAGAATGATGAAGTCTAAACTTTTTGTAATCCTATTTGCGGGATTCTTGAGCGTCTTCGGACAATTGTCCGATAGATAAAATAGCATAGTACTCAATGATTTTTTCTCGTGAATAAGTATTTTATGTACGGAGGAAGGCATATAATACCAATTATAAATATTTACGTACAGTTGGGCGGTACTATATGCGTATTCACCAAACTTTTTTGAATCAATAGCCATTCCAGATGACATAGTTTGTAGTATAATGTACATTCGTTTTATAAGTTCTACGTCTACACCTGTAATGTCTGCAGAGCAAGAGTAATTCAGAAAAAATCTCCGAGCTGTGTTTCCGTCATTACTATTTCCAGTGCCTTGTCGAGGTTTATCGATATGCAGTCCCATTTCCTCCCTAAACCGCTTTTGTACAAGTTTTTTCTTTTCATCTTTGTTTTTTTTATTTTCTGGTGTAGTGGCAGACCACTTTTGGAAAGACAAGTTATAGGAAATGTGTAAAATCATCTCCATACTTCTAATCCAAACGTGTAGTGTTGACAGTCCATATTGAAATGAACTTTCATTCACATCTCGTGTCCTAACTGCCCTAATAGATAATGTGACCACATTTTATCAAATAAGGTGGTCAAAACTATATCAAAACCTCAAATAACTATTAATAATACTCATCACTGTAATGACCATTTTATCAATTTGACCTTTAATAGATAACAGATGATTATGTGAGAAGTAAAAAGATTTTGGAAAAAAAAAAAAATTAACTCGCGATATGTTTTGGCACCGTGTCAGAAAAGGCGCAAGTATGCGCAACTTTTTTTTTTCTCCTTGTGTAAACTAATGTACAAAGATCGTAATACAACAAATATCTCGACAGCGGCAAACAGCGGCAACGGGTAACAGTCTCGTTAAAAAAAAAGTTACCCGAAAATTATACCATCTTAAACTATATTGGTTAATTTTAATTTATTTATTTATTATACATAATATTATTTAAGAAACGTTATGAGGAGATTATAAGCATTTCAAAAATGTATAATACTTATACATTTATGTCAAAAACTTTCGAGTAATGTGGCGTTGAATTGTAGTAATGTATTGTGCCAAAATCACATCATTGAACATGAGTTAGCTTTGATGCCTTTTTATATACATTATGGTTAGCAAAAAATAATTTAAAAAATATAGAAAAGAAAGCTTATTTATAAGACTAAATTAATTAATTAGTTTTACTCCATAACAACGACTTTCACGTGAAACGGTTTTGAGACGGCCTTGTATGGAGCTTTCCCATAGTGCGCCGGGGAGACACCTAGTGAACAAGTTCAACTTACTTGGGAAACTAAATAGTCTAGTACAGTGCCGTCGTAAATGAAGGCATCCAGTTCCCCAGTAAGTACACAGGTGACGCCTGCACTTACGGTGCTACGATTGTATCTGTAAAGAAATTGGTATTTGATTGATTATATAATTGTCATAGGTATCTAATTAGTGTTTACACACGCATATTCTCTTTTAAAACCAATTCGTTCTATGTTATCCTTCCGCAACTTGTTCTTCGTAACTTACCGTGCCATATAAGCATGAGGCTCTGTAAAATATTTGGCAAGAGTCGCATCTGTGTGGGACCACGGTACTGTTCCGAACTTCAATGGTGGTCGCTGAGTGAGAGGCCTCGCTATCCGAGGATCGTCTAATCCGCTTAATTCGTGATACTCTTCTCGCGTAATCATGAAGGCAGCTAAGTTGGCAGTGTATATCGCAAGAAATACCACCGCAAACATAGCCCACATATTGGTCATGAAACGAGCGGTAAAGCCTCGGGGGGAGTCTACGTGTACTGATGCCTGCAATTTAAAACAACGAATGTTATAGTACCTTCACACCAAATGATATACACGGTGTAATTGAATTTATTAAACGTTCATTGTATATTTAAGTAGGACGGAGAAGCTCGTGACTAAGTAACAGCCGTATAAGCCGCGTTAAGCTGTGCTTGGCGCGGTCGGTCCGTGGATGGGTAATCATCTATGTCATAGCGAGACTTCGCCGTGCATCGGAAAGCATGTTAAGCTGTTGGTCCCGGTTGTTATTTGTAGATCTTTGACAGTTGTTATAGGTAGCCAGAAGCCAGAAAGTCAGACCACCAGTCTTACCAAGGGGAACCTTGTTACTCGGTAAGGGGGCATCCATCAATACGTGAGGCGTTTAGGGGGGGGGGGGATCAAGCAAAACCTCACTCAATCTCACGTACGTGGGGGAGAGGTTGGTCTCGACAAATATCACGTAATTTTTTTTCTGCAAGAAAAAGTGTAAAATTGCGAGGAAACTGGGTTATTTTAAGTAAATACCCACACGAAGGGATACGCGAGAGCTACCCAAAAAAGTATTTTCATAATTTTATTTTACGACTTTGTCAGCGTGATCAATTTACATACATATCTATACACATTTTCAGCATTCTAGTACTAATAACTTCTGGGCTATGCCGTGGTCAGACAGACATGGCGAAACTATAAGGGTTCCTTGTCGATTATGGAACCTAAATTACTAAATAATTGAACAATAAATAAAACCGGCCAAGTGCGAGTCGGACTCACGCGATCTTCTGAAGGAATATTATAAAATCGCAATTATGTTGGGAATGTCTATCAACCCTAATTATTTCAGATTTTACGCTTCACAAAGTTCAGAGATAAAGAGGAGTGGGGGGGGGGGGTCATTTTCGCGCAGTTTTCATTATTATTCGAAAACTAAAAGACAACAAATTAAAAATACATTAAAAAATAGTAGTGTGCAGACTGAGCCCTTTCATATTATGATACCCCACATAACCTAGTTACAAAACTTTGAAATTTTACACCCCTACTTCCACCCTCTTTTTCCATAATAACCAAATTTCAAGTCGATAGCATTAGTAGTTCCTGAAATAATCATCTGTGACAGACGGACCGAGACGGAGACCCTTTTACGATTTTTGGTCGGAACCCAAAAATGAAATTGTATGCGTAAATAAAATGTTGCTGTAAGATATCGTTAATATTTATTTACTTATATTTAACTATTTATTTATTACGTACCTGAAAAAGTACTGCCCAAACAATCCAATAGGTCCGACAAAGAGAAAATCGATTTTGTGGAACACGTTTTGAATTGTTGCCTGTTGAACAGTCAAACCCGCTCGGAGACAACCACTCGAAGAAAAATATGGAGAAAGTTGCCGCTTGGATCGCGACTGCTCCCACAAGCATCCAAGAGGCTGTATCGAATGGCTCCAAAAAAGCTGTAGGCGATATGATGCCTGTTCGTTTAGCCACTACGATTGCAACCCCTGTTTCCATGAAAGGTACACTAAAATCCACTACGGCCTCTCTGTCTGAATTAATAATAAGTGACGTTAGCACCTAAAATTAAATTACTATGTTAAAATCTTATTTCTGCTTAAGTTGTTTTATTTAACCTAATTATTATCAAAAAATTAAAGTACACAAAATCTAAATTAAAAATATGATTTCAGTTTCCAATAAAATAATAAAACGTGCAGAACATACGTACCATATCTGTTTTTTTATTGACGAGATCTGCAATGAGACCATTCCATTTGCCATGATGTAGCGTGCCCCAACGTCCATCTTCGACGCGAACCAGCTCGTAAGTGAAACCAAGCTGCTCGGCCAATTGCTGCAGCAGGTCTATACAGAATCCGCTACAGCATTGATACAGCGAACTGTTCCCATGCGCCGCTCCTGCCTCCAAACTAGACAAGCATTATAACACCAAATCATTATGATATAGGTACGTGTCGATGAACATATGACAGGTATTCATGTAAAATATTTTAATTACTGAACGATAAAAACTGCGCGTGTGAACTGAGGGCTCAAACTGGTATTTCGAAAAATAAAAATAGTTGGATTTAGAAGTAGACTTAAAACAATTGGCCATGCTTAATATGAAAGACGTGTTAGTTAAAAAACCGGCCAAGTGCGTGTTGGGCCACGCGCAGTAGGGTTCCGTAGTAGGACTTACTTACGGCCAGTTTCAATAACCTATCTATCTGCAGATTTTCTTACTAGAGATAGAATTTTCGCATAAGATCCATACAACTATTGTCAAAAATCTATCTCTGGTAAGCAAATCTAAAGATAGATACGTTATTGAAATTGACCGTTAGTCGACTATAAATCTGTAACCGGTAAAGCCGTGATAGTTTTGCTTGTAAGTTCACGTTTTCGAGGGTGTTAGGGGGGCTAATTACGAATATGACAACTCTTTACAGGTGTCGTAGGAGGGATTGACCACACATATTTTTTTCTGATATATTTTTATTAATCTCAGTTATTTGCCAAGGTACCTACTTTTAGGGTTCCGTAGTCCGACAAGGAACCCTTATAGTTTCGCCATGTCCGTCTGTCTGTCTGTCTGTATGTCTGTTCGCGGCATAGCTCAGAGGTTCTTGTTACTAGGAAGCTGAAATTTAGTATGGATATGTATATTGATCACGCCGAGAAAATGGTAAAATAAAATGTTGAAAAATATTTTTTTATAGTAGCTCCCAAACACGTAAAGTGGGGATGAATATTTTTTTTCTCGCGTACCCCTCCGTGTGGGGTATCGTTTGATAGGTCTTCTAAAAATATTATGGGTGTGTCAAGACCATTTTTCGGTTAAGCGAGCCATTTGCGAAATATCTAGATTTTAAGTGAAAATTTTTGTTCGATACGAGTTACCCCCCCTCTAACTTTTGAATGGATGTACCTAGAAATGTGAAAAAAATCACAGACGTAGCACATGTAATGAACTTACAAGGAAAACTATCACGGCTAAGTAGGCTTAACCGTTTACAGAGTTATAGTCGACTAACTAAAACCTACTACGGAACCCTACTGCGCGTGGTTTTTTTTTTTTGTATTTTACGACGCACACGCGACCGAAGCCGCGGGCACAGCAAGTAAAATAAAATCATCATCTTGTATAGAACAAAAGCTAATGAAAGTTAATCTGCTCATATAACATTTACCCTCAGGAACGAAACTTACCCCTCAGTCAAATTAAATCTCGACGAGCCAGCCCGCGAGCTGAGCTAATAGCTTTAAAATTCTCGATTATAATAATCAAAATATATTCTGATCCAGCCTGTCCCTTGCTGTCCTCCCCCAGCGACGCCCTAAGCCGAGGCCCGTACCCCACTAGGGGATGCCCTTAGCGTGTAGTCGCTTAATTTTGTAAGTTAAGCCCTGGCTGGAGGCCCTAAATTTATTTAAGGCACTTCACAGGCAAGCCCGGTTAAGCAGTCGACAACCTTCTAGGTTGACCTGCGAGATGCCATACCCAAAAAAAAAAAAAAAAAGTCAAGAACGCAAAGTACTTGGGAATGCATTTGAACAAAAGATACATCTGGACCAAAAGAAGGCCGGTGAAGGCAGGAAAAGGAAGCTTTTCGCAACCAAATGACAATAGCAAAATGTTGATGCACTCGTATAAAACAATATTTAAACATAAATACAAACATTTAATATTTTACCCAATTATTCGCAAGTACTTTAACACATTAAATAATGGGTGGTATTTATTACGTTTGTAAAATTAGATAAAAAAAGCCATCAGATTTTGATGAATTTTAAACATTTTTTAGTACAAGATGTTTAGGTAATCAAGTAGTTATTTTGTAGTGCAGTCATTTATTTGATATGCAGTAGGTTATTAGTGGAGAAATTTTGTTTGCTTAAATTTCTAAATAGAGGTGCAGTTAAAAATTCCCCTTAAATAATTAACTGTGGCTTTGGACGACTGTTCGTGGTTTCAAGCCACACTTTCTATTCGGTTTGGTGGCCTCGGTGTTCGTTTCTAGTATTAGTTTACCGGCGTTCTTATCCTCAGTCTAAAATACCGAAAAGTTAATCAGGAAAATGTTGACTCCGTCACTGGTTGACTCTGAGGTGCCGTGTTTTACTGATGCTATGAACGCTTGGAAAATGGCTTGCTCAAATACAGGCTTACCTGACAATCCGACTTCTCAGATATAGTGGGATGAGGCGGTCTACAGGTAGGTGCAGAATGATCTTATTGACACGTCTACCACGTGCCCGCCTCTGGCTGTGGGGGAGTGGGAGCCAGGTCTATGGCTTCATGCAGTTCCATCATTATACATTTCAGCTCACTACATGCTTGCGCCTAGTCGCTCCTTGTGGAGCTTAGCCTTGTGGTAGACCCGTGGATTCTCTTAGGGATCATGGTCTTTCTTGCAGTAACAGCGCAGGTTGCATAGTATAGCACGCCAGTATTAATGACGTTATAGAACCCAATGGTCTGGTATGTGACGATGGTAAGAGACCGGATGGAATGTCTATAATGCCATGGAAGATGGGAATTGAGGTCTTTGGAGTGGGATGCCACTTGTGTCGACACCCTTGCTCCGTCCCATCTTCCCAGTCCCCATCACCTACGGCGGGCAATGCAGCCACTGTAGCCAACCGCACCTCATTGGTAATATATATATGTAAGCCGTTTGGAGTTGAAACTTTAAGGCCATGGGATTCTAGTGCCCGTCTCCTACATCGCGACATAGGCAAGCGTTTAGTCGACTCCACGCGTGTTCCGAGGCTGGATTATAGAATCAACATTGCCATTTAACGTGCAATGCAGCCAGCCATTTGGGCAAGATTTCCGTTGAAAGCGAAGCGGACGAATATTTTGATGCCTAACTTCCGTTTTTTTTTTTCTTACTGTAATTTTTGTTTCTTTAAATATTGTAAATAGATAGTATTTAATGGTCTACGGCATAAAATAGCAACATCAACATACTAGAAAGATTCCCACGCAAAGAATTAAGAACAATGTGTGGTATCCCCCAGTGTTGCAATAAATACCTTGGTATAAAACTGTCCGACCGGAAATACTTAGTCCAAAACAATCTGAAGTACCTGGAGAAGCTAACAAGCCACGCGAATGAACTTGCCCAGACTCTGCGTGGAAGAGGTGGACTCCAATATACTCGGCTAGTGAGGCATGACATCTCTAATCTTATCTTTCCATAATGACATAGGCATGGAGAGTTTAATGGAATGAAACTTTGAGCAGTTTTTGACTCTCGTAGATAACATTTTTTATACAGAATTTTATCAGCCAAGAAAGTGGCTGTTCCTGGAACAGATTACCATGAAACAATAAATATAAAAAGTAGTTTTTTCAATATATTATGTATTTTACTAAATAAGTACAAAATTGTCTAAATAAGTATGTTAAAGACGACTGCTTGACTGTGCAACAACCGAAGACAGAGTGATGCTTCATTTAGATTAGGTCGAACAACGTAATCTACTTACGAATTTAGATTCGCTACGAGACGTAAAGCTACGAAATTTCGATTCTCTACAACAACGTAGTGTAGCTACGAAATTTCAATCCGCTACGACGTAGAGTGTAGCTACGTCGATTACCTACGACGTAGAGTCAAGCTACGAAATTTAGATTAGGTCGAACAACGTAGTCAAGCTACGAAATTTTGATTCGCTGCAACAACGTAGTGTAGCTACGAAATATCAAACCGCTACGACGTAGAGTATAGCTACGTCGATTACCAACGAGTAATGACGTAGAGTGAAGCTGCGAAATTTAGATTAGGTCCAACAACGTAGTCTAGCTACGAATCTCGATTCGCTACGAGACGTAGAGTAAAGCTACGAAATTTCGACTCGCTACAACAACGTAGTGTAGCTACGAAATTTCATCCGCTACGACGTAGAGTGTAGCTACGTCGATTACCTACGACGTAGAGTGAAGCTACGAAATTTAGATTAGGTCCAACAACGTATTCTAGCTACGAAATTTCGATTCGCTACGACGTAGAGTGAAGCTTCTCGTCTTGAGAGGAATTTTCGATTTGATGAGTTACAATTTGCTATGACGTGCATAGCGATAAAAATCTAAATGATGATAAAACTCTTCAGCTTTATATATTAGTATCGATTTTATGATCCACGAACTTCGGAGGTAAGGGGGGAAGGTTTGTTGGTGCAATTTTCAATATAATTCAACATGATAAAAAAACATTAGTAGTCTGTAGACCAAGTTCTTTCATAGTGATACCCTATTCCTAGTTACTATACTTTGAGATTTTAAACCCACTTCCACCACTTTTTCCCAATAAGAAAGCAATTTTATTTTTTTACTAATTTCATTCACAATATGCATGAACAATCATTTTTTTATATGAGTTCATTAAAATTAAATCACACTACTATGCATTTGACACACACACACACACACATAGTCGGCCTACTTTTTGACCATGACATTAAAAGGTAAATGACATAACTAAAAAGTGGCATGCTAAAAACTAACTAAATATTAATGATTCGTAAACCTTAAACAGAGCAAATATATAAACTTTATTGGTAATTATCTATTTGAGCTGCTTGGGGTTGAAACATTAGGGCCTTGCCATCTTCTATTTCGTGACATAGGTAAACGTTTAGTCGGCTCCACGCGTGATCAAAAGGCTGGCCTAGGTCAAAGAATCAGGATTGCCAACGTGGCAATTGCCAACGTTGACAGCGATGCGGATGAATATTTTATTTTTATGCCTAATTTCTTTATTATTCTTATGTGATATATATTGATGATTTTAAATAAGATTTTATATAAGTAAATACAATTAAAACTGAGTTCGAATATTGACCAGTAGACAAATACTAGTCACTATAAATGCTCACCCAGCTACTTCCACTTCAGGCGCCACACGACAAATGACGCCCCGGTCTAGCGAGCACCGCCCGCTCACGGGGTCCGGTGGTGCCAAGTTTATGTAAGGGGGCTCTTCCAAAAACGTTATACGCATATGAAACTTTTCCGGCACGCCTTGAGGTGGGGTGTGCAAACCGCCTGGCCATACTATGTCTTTAATAATTAGCCTTTCTCTAGGATATGAATTCCATGTTCCGATTTCCTCCCACACCAACTGTGGAATTTAATAAATAACAGTTAGACGAATATACTTACTTACCGTTAAGGGTAACTATTGAATAAATAATTATTTAAATAAATAACTATTGAAAGTTTCACCTGTTCTCCAAGTGCCGGTCGTAAATTCATTATTTTTAATTCGGCCGCTTTTAGTTCTCCGTCTGGCGTGAATTCTATGCTCGGTCGTCCGGCTTCGCCTTCCACGCTGACGTTGCGCAGGTGCCTGTAGAACCGTTCGCCGGTAGACCACCGCGCCTCCCCGGCCCCCGCGCCGCTGCACGATAGCCGTGTTCCCAGCGGATAGCGTATATTCTCGGGTTCTGACACATACGATTCGACTCCGTACGCAAATACTTTTACTGCTGTGGCTATCTCCGCAATTAATGAAGAACTTGATGTATCAAAATGTACGCCTAGAACACAAAAAAGGAAAATTGATAAGTATACTGGTTGCTTACAGCACCGCGGCGACCCAGACGGAGATGGCGAGATAAGCTGGATTCTTTCGACGAAGACTGGTTTTTTGCAGCTCAAGGAAAAGGAGTAGGGGCCTTCACCCTACCATGGAACAATACAAGCTGGTAATAATAATGGTTGCTTGCGAGAAAGAAAAACAAATAAACGAGAAAGAAAAACAAATAAAGTAGTAGTACACTTGGCGCACGAGGTTGTCGATATGTGTAATGTGGACTCGGCAGTCATTGTGCCGATAGTCGTGACGGCCAATGGCCTAATGGCCAAGAGCCTCGACCAACATCTTAGGAGGCTCTCGTTAGGCGGCTGGATCAAGGGCCTGATTCAGAAGGCAGTTCACAATACGTGCAGTATCCTCCTGGAAGCTCCTGTCTCTGGAGCCCTAACCACCGATAGCTTGGACCCTGTTCCCGATATCGGTGGATCCCTGTTTTTTATATTTTTAATTTTTTTTTTTATAGTTTGTAAAAATATTTAATAATGTAAATAATATGTGTAAAGAAAAATAAACGAAATGGTTGCTTGTCTCTCTTCTCTTTCGTCACTATCGTTCATCTTCTGGTGCCGCAACCGTACTTATCCTTACTTTAAACTATTGACGTCGATAAAAATAACATTGAGGGTCTACTTAAAATTAAGGAAAAAAAATACTGTTTCCACTGATCCATTGTTTATACGGTAAACCCTTATAATAAATAAAGAAACTGATATTATAAACCCAAAAGTACTCTGCCTGTCCGTCTCTCTGTAAAAGCGTGTTCATGATGAAACCGCGAAACTAATTGATGATAAAGGTAAGGAGATAAATTAAAACCTGGGGAAGGACACTGGACATACTCGTAGAATTCGTAGATACTTACATATACTTTCTACCACGCGAATAAAAATTATATCGCGGGAAGCAGATAAATAATAATATTTTTAACAATAGTAGAACGTACCAAGCATTCCCACAGGAAATTTGTTCGGTTGTTGCATAGAACCAAGAACACTCTGTGTAACTATCCATACAAAATTCTCGCCGGTGAGATGCAAGTCACCGGCAGCCGACAAGATCTCGGCGGCTTCCTCGCGTGTAGCATACAGCAGCATGACGCGCGCTTCGCTGGTCACCAGCTCATTTAGGTCCGAAGAACGCTTTACCACGATTGCATTCAGTATTGTAAATTTAAATCGATCCTGTGAACAACTTTCGTCATTTAATTCTCATAACATATATACAATAAAAAACATTGAGTTGAGAGTTGAGAGAAACATAAACTCCAAGGGCACCCCTCTTTAATAGAGGTTGAAAATTTGTATGGGGAACTACTATACTAATGGTTGGCGGAAAGAGAGTGGGAAACAGATGTATTGGATCTGGGCCCACCCTTAAATATAAACATTTGATATACCATTGGATAGGGCTTTTTAAGCGAAACATTAGTTTCTAATAAAACTATAGTCAAATGTTAGTACTTTCGGAGTTACGACGTCTTAAAGTCATTTCAGTCTAACATAGTCTTTATGAATATTTATAAGTTAGAATATAATACAGTCAAAAGACAACCGAAGGTACAGGATGATATAGTCAGTAAGTCTTATAGTCCGTATGACTGCGCCAACCATACTGCCTGGTTTGAGTCTGGGTCATGTTTATCATATAATGAAATAAATTACGATGATTGTAATCAATTTTGGCAGTATTATAGCTTTCGTAATACTAAGTTTTATTCTACATAAAAATACCTATTCATTTATGAGTATCTTATTTCTATTGAGAGGTCAGACCACCATTACTCATTGTCCTTTGGCATAGACATCGCTTGAACTATGATTAATTTTTTCCGGGTTCTTGACGTACCTAATTCCCGTAGGAAACGGGTGCAACCGCGGGAAACAGGTAGTATTTAAAATATTCATCCGCATCGCTGTATCATGTTGCATGTGAATCGTGGTCATAGGCAGGCTACATCGCAGCGTTGGATGGCAGCGATGTGGATGGATATTTTAATACCTTATTTCTTTAGTAGTACCATTAATAATTTTTAATTATTTATTCTTATGTTTTGATATTATATAATGTTGTATTTTAAAAATGAAAGTATATCTGTCAGTCTGTTTGTTATGCTTTCACGGGAATACGTCGAAACCGATTGACCGATATGTTTTTTTATGGAGAAATTTATTGGGAAGTTCATAGGATAGCTTTTATTGGGGTGCGTGAACTAGTTCCTGCGGAAAGCAAGTGAAGTCGCAAAAACAATTTCGCTAGTTTCAATCAAGAAAACGCGATTTAAGTAAAAACGGGTTTTAACTGTAATATCTATATTATAATTTCTATTAATTTTAATAATATACTTATTTGAATAAATTAGTAACATTTGATACATACTTGTAAGGCGGTAACTCTTTCACGAACAGCCTGTATAAAGTCATCGTGGCCTGCTATCGCCGAAGTGACGACACTAAATTGATGCCACTTATACCGTTCTAGTATGGACAGCATGGCTGATGTTTGGTGTTCTATCGAGGGAGCGAGCTGCAGTCGCAGAGACGCATGCGATGCTCGCTTTTCGAGACCGCTGTTGTCTGCATTCCACGCTATAACCTGTAATTCAAAGCGACACGTTTTATCGTGTAAGAACCATATAAATAACAAACAAATATATAAGCATGATTTTATATCAAATTATGCAAAAATAAAGTGTTTTACCGGAATGCCAAGATAACCAGCGAGTTGTAGAAAATACTGTGCAGAGGCAGTAGAGCGCCCATATTGTTCATGATTCATAAGATAGAGGATAGCAGACACATTGACTGCTAGAAATTCCTTACATAGCGAATCCAGGATAGCTGAAAGCGTTCAAAATTAGTAAACTAAGTCTATTACGAGCGTTTGTAATGACGTGTTTGTTAGAAAGTGAAGGTTTTTAAGGCTTTTGAATTACTAAAAAACACTTACACATAGGACTAGGCGTCAAGCCTTGCGTAGAAAGCGTAATATTTAGGCGCACGTGCGAGAAGAGTTTTAGTTTACGCGGCAACTTCGATAGCGCAGCCTTCTCGGCCTTAGTGTAATCACGTGTGCCAAAGGCTTTATGTGGCACGACAAGCGCTGCTGTAATGGATGAAGGAGCGCGGGGCGGGGGCGGCACTGGCGACGTGCGCGCGCGTCGCAGCCCCTCGACGCCGATGCGTACTCCGCCACCACGGCCGGCGTCTCGCGCCCCTCCACCAGCGCCTCCCCCGCCCACCTTGATGCCGCTGCCTCGCTCCGCTGCTGCCGCCGTCGCCGCCGCCGCCGCCAGAGCTCCCAGCGCCGCTAGCGCCATCAGCGCTGTGCGCGTCTGCATCTTGACTCTTGATGCTGTAGTAATAATGAATATTTTCTCTTGTGATATGATATTCTACATTGTTACACAGTAATGCACAAAATAAAACTTTTATGGCCAGTATGGTAAACCTAGTACGGGACCCATTACACCCATTTGCACGACGCTAGGAAAGCTTTCAAGGCAAAGCTGAAACAGTGCTTAAACAGCCAGCATCAAATTCTGATGTATAATATTATTTCGCACCAGTCAGCGAAGAGCTTTGGAAGTTTCAGTCTTCCTTCGTGTGTGGAGGTTGCTATTGCTAACTTAATTCAGCAGCAATTAACAATAGAACCTCCCCTTGGTCCGACAAATCGAAAACCTATGTCAGTTCTAATGACCTAAGGGTACGTTTCAGTGACGTGTCTTCTGTTATTGAAAATATTTCCATGAACATGTCATCAGGTCACGACAGAGTAAGTGCAGTTTGTAGACCAGGTATACGAAAAACGTACAATACAATGCTGCGTGTACAATACAACAATGCTTTTAGGATGCTATTGTCGCTGTTGAGTTTCTGTAGCGCGTCGGTTATGTTCACACCACTGCGTACCGATGACTTTTTTGCGTGTTGCAGATAACGACAACAGTCCCCTGAGAATTGTTGCTAGAAGGTAATACTGTATTGTTGCCAAATGGAACCAAAAGATGTTAGTCTGTGTGCTCTTTGTATTATGTATGTGTCTAGGTATGTGTAATGCTGAGTGTATACCTAATCTATACTTATAATAAATCTGTAGAGAGGTCAATTCTGTACATTAAATATATTTCCCAAATAACTATCAGGGGGTGATTAGGGATCGATACTGATGCCAAAAATGCAATCAGTAAAAATTTTGTCTGTCTGTCTGTATAATCGTTATAGAAACCAAAACTACTCGACGGATTTTAACGAAACTTTGTACAATTATTTTTCATACTTCTGAGCTGGTTATAGTATACTTTTCATCACGCTACAATCAATAGGAGCAGAGCAGTGAAGGGAAATGTTGGGAAAACGGGAGAAGTTGCTCCATTTTTTAAGCTTCCGTCGCGTGTGCAACCCTAATAGTTAAAGCTACACAGAAATTACATGATTTGATGATGAAATGATGACGGGAATATTTTCCTTAAAATTATATAAAAAATATCCCTGTCGTGGGATATTCTTTTTTTTGTTTTGGCATATGTGTATCTTTTATGGTTGACTCACAATAACACGTGTAACTCCCGATAGCTTAGCAGTTCGAAGCTTTCTGATTATATTTGTCTACTCTTACGTTTATAACACTCTCAGTCATCCCTAATTAAAAAAGTTAACATTATTAACTATTCCATGAAAAGAATCATACAAATCGGTATAGAAACACCAAAGTTATACATGAAATACGCTAATAATTAACGCTAATAATTTTTTAAATAATCTATACTAATATTATAAAGCTAAAGAGTTTGTTTGTTTGTTTAAACGCGGTAATCTCCGTAACCGCTGGTGCGATTTGAAAAAATCTTTCAGTGTTAGATAGTCCATTTATCGAGGAAGGCTATAGGCTATATATCATCACGCTAAGACCAATAGGAGCGGAGCGACACTATTCCACGCGGACGAAGTCGCTGGCAGAAGCTAGTACTAAAATACGTTAAGTCGTCAATAACAAACCCTACGGGATGTTTGCCCTGATATAAATGTCAATAAATAAATATTAGTAGATAATCAAGTCCTTCAGCCACGCCTAATCACATAAAAAGTATAAAAGCCATAAGAACAGTAAATGATAATAATATTGAACAAAAACACATTATAGGTACAAGTTAGATAGTTACAGTTTCATTCGATCGTATTATTCGTAATCGTATAGTAAAATTATTATGGTATATAAAAGTAAATACTTACAAAAATAATCGGGTTTGAAACTAGATACGCATACCCACTACTACGTACCTATTACAGATCACTATACCTAACTCTATCTACTACCCGATTACGCTAAAAAATACAATACGACGACCTGCCGCCAAGACTGACTAATCAGGGACAGTTTACACTAATACGTGTTACGAGTGACAAGTACCTATTGTATTACTCGTACAATTTGACACAGAACGATTATAAGCTACCAAAAATGAATAGGTAGGTAGGTATGTAATATTGTAAATCGTTGGAATAGCTCATATTTTTGGTAAAATTGTAAACCGACGGTATTCGTAGTGTTACGGTTACCCAAGTATACTCATATCACGTCAATCATATTAGTATACTTGGGCCAAACTTATGGTAATAAAACATATGGTAATGATACCTTTCATAAGTTTTTTTCTTAGTAACTTATTGAAAATATTTATGGACAGCTCTGTGGTGGTATCCTAGTTAGCTAGCATTCCTATTAGTACCATGAAGCATACAGTGAATCTACTGATTTATTTGTTTTTGGATACCAGCTGCACCCGGCCTGGGTAAGAACTTTCGCGGGAATACACAGAAGAACCTAGATAATTATTCAAGTTTTATCACATCGGGTCAATAGTGATGAAAATTGAGGTTTTGGAACGCATAGAGGATAACATACACTTTATTAAGGTAGATATACTTAGATAAAGTAGGTATATAAGAAAAATAGTAATTAGGTGGGTATAACTGGTAGGTACGTTATTTCGCTGATCGTGTAACATTTACTTCTGTAACTCCCAATATCTACAATAAATTAATAATAATTAAAACAATGATTATAAATGATTTTTCAACTTAAAAAAAGGGTAGGTACCTATATCTACTTATTCAAAATAGGGATATTTGTAGATTTGCTTATCCAGCTAAGAAAATAAAAGGTAACTAGTTTTTTTCCACCTAAAAACCTATAAGTATTGCAATGTAGAAGTGCAAATATGGCAGTAAGCAACCGTTACTAAGTGAATGGTGAATAATCTACATAGTGTGTCTTAGGTATATATAAGGTTTCTATAGCTCACTACGAGCATAAAGCGAGATTTTGTATGTAGGTACTCGACTGTTTACTTTTTTCAATGCTATATATTTCAAATACGAAACTAAGTTATTCCATTGGATTTGTTTTCTTGCCTACTCTCGTTAAATATGCAAATAAAATGTATCTTATAAAATAAGTACCTATAAGCGCGTTAATCGGCGGTGGTGACAGTGGCAGCGGCGGCCGCGCGACAGGGTGCGCACTACTATCCACATAAACTTAGATGGCGGCGCGGGCCAACATGGGATCGTTCTGGGACGGACAGTGGCGCGGCACCGCGCCGCCTGTAACACGAGCTGTGAGCCACGCGTGTTTACGTAAGCGCCACGCCCCGAGCCACGCTTCGGCTGTTTGGGGCGCGGCGCGAAGCGCGAAGCACCTCCAGACGCCGAGCGCCGACTGACGCGGCCTCACCCCCGCGCGCCATCCGGCCTCGCGCCTGCGCTAGCTACTTACAATATCTACGAGCCTCCCATCCCAATGTCCTGTTACATAATAGGACTAAACGCTCACAGCTCCCTGATATCTCCCTGATATATCGCAAGACACAGGAAAGTTAACATGATTTCTAATTACACCTGCTTTAATTAATTATTTAAAATACTTTACCTACGTTGCATTTTACAAAATATTAAGATAACCAGTAAGTGATGACCAAAAAATCTATTGAAAAAAATATATACTTACATTCATACTAAATAACGAATTTAATATATAATAATTTTATGAGCTACTACTATCTACCTACTGCTTTTTAAATTTGAAAATGCATTTTTGTCTGTCTACAGAAATTCTAAGATTGTTTATACTTGGTACTATAAACCATTCCAATCCAACAAGAGGAAAACAATAACAAAGCAATCTTTCAATGAATGACAGACCATTTAGTGATGATGTCCAATTGTAGTGCCTGTTATAAATCAATTAATAAATTGAATAATTCGATTAAATAATAGTTAACATAGACGCAACCATCCATGTTACATGTTGTATTTAAATTCTCATGAAGCGCTGTTCATAGTTAGGTCTGGAGGGCATTAAGGTCCTTGAATCTCAATTACTCTGCGAGTACGGTGTGTTGTGTATGTCCTATTCGATACCCACATTCCAAATGGACGAAGCACAATCGACATTTCGTAGGAACTACCTACGAAAGTGTTGTATAGCGTCTTGAACCCAAAAGTTCCTAAATGATTAAAGATGATTCTTAGAAATTAAATCTACCTAGTTATTTCCCCAATTATCATGGGATCAAACTCCCAGACTAATCTCATCAACTGCCGTTTATAAGGATGCGACTAAAATTTTAAAAAGGAAAAATTATGGTTTCACTTCGCCTTATCACAGATGATTATTTCAGGAGCTAAATAAAAACAATTAAATAAACCCTACGGAAAAAACCGGCCAAGTGCGTGTCGGGCCACGCGCAGTAGGGTTCGGTAGTAGGAGGAGTTTGTCGACTATAGCTCTGTAACCGGTTAAGCCTACTTAGCCGTGATAGTTTTCCTTATAATTTCATTACATGTACTACGTCTGTGATTTTTTTCACATTTCTAGGTACAGCTATTCAAAAGTTAGGGGGGGGGGGGGTAACTCGTATCGAACAAAAAATTTCACTTAAAATCTAGATATTTCGCAAATGGCTCGCTTAACTGAAAAATGGTCTTCACACACCCATAATATTTTTGAAAGACCTATCTAACGATACCCCACACGAAGGGGTACACGAGAAAAAAAATATTCATCCCTACTTTACATGTTTGGGAGCTACCCTAAAAAAAAATATTTTTCAAAATTTTATTTTACTACTTTCTCGGCGTGATCAATATACATATTCATACCAAATTTCAGCTTTCTAATAACAAAAACCACGGAGCTATGCCGCGGACAGACAGACAGACGGACAGAGCGAAACTATAAGGGTTCCTTGTCGGACTACGGAACCCTAAAAATACTTATAGTTTAAGGCACAACCCTTAAAAAGTAAATATACCGACCTAGATTTTTTGTAGTGATTTAAAGTTGCGGCGGGGTATCGCTATGTAACAAACTTTAAATATCGATTCTTCTTCTTCTTCTGTCGCTAAATTTGCATTTCCAACTGAAAAGTTAGTACATAGGGTGCGTTCCACTAAGCGCGCGCAACGATCAAAATGCTCCTTTAGTCGTTCCACATAACGACCGCGGTAGTTGTCGTCGCGCCGAAAAAAAACTTACGATATTTCATGCGGAAAGAGATATTTTAGCAGAAGTGAATGTTTCTGCAGCGGATGCTCAACGTGCCTCCATAGATACAGCATTTACGACACAACTTGTTAACAGAGTTTTAAATGAACAACCCCGATCATCAAAGTCTGATGAAAATTTTCAATTTTCTGATAAGATTACTGATGAAGAATTCCTCTATGCAGAGGATACTGGTACTACTACTACTACTATCACAACTCTGAAACTCTATATAAATCGATTTAAAAAATAATGAATTAAGTTTATTTTCAAGGCTTACAGATTATGACCTAACCTCTTAAATCTTTTGCTTTCTTTTTACTACCTCGCCGTTTGTATTATTTACCTCCACGCTCAAAACGCTTTATAATCCATTCTACTTGAATTTACGACAGTAAGCAAGTGAAAAAACTGGGTTCTCTATTGTATCACCTAACTTTTTTATCCATAATTTAAAGTGCCATAACTTTTTTTGTCCTAATCATCATTTGTCCGAATGATAACCCACCCGAACTTAATATCACATAATATCACATGCCATAAAATTGAAATCCCTAAATATTTTATGTCCTAAATCCGTTTGTCATAAATATTACAATCAATAATATACAAAAGACATAAAACCTTTTTCAATAAAAGTTATAAGTTCTAAATTCAATAAAGCAGTTGATTGTGAACATGTGGTTTTTGTAAGCAAGCAAGCAGTATGGTCTCGACCATGCTGCTGCTGGACCATGGGTTTGGTCGACGGAGCCCCGCGAACGCGGGGCTCCTATTTCTGGGTGGTTTATAAAAAATAACCACGAAGGGGATGGCGGGGTCTTGTGAGCGAGCGAAGCGAGCGAATAACCTAACTTGTCCGAGTCGGGGTGCCCTAAAGTCCAGATTGCATCCAGTTCAGCCTCAGCCGCGGCGGAGTGTTACAACCACCTGCTCCTCGACTCGCGGGCTGCCTCGCCCCTCCGGTCCTACGCGATTTTACATTACACTCTAGGGGTAGAGCAGACAACGCTGCGTGGAGTCGGATTTACAGTGATTCGTTTCTGTCACTAAAACCTAATTTTTAACAAAAATACAATTATAAATGAACATTCGGAATAATACGCATTATTTAACACAAATACTTAGGACATATGACTTTAGGGCATGTAAAATTAGGAGATTCAATTATTATAACACTCGATATTATGACAGAATACTTTTAGAACTAAAGATAATTATGCTAAACAAAATTTCGGGATTTTGAACATTATGGTTACTGAAGTTTATAGCAAACGTGTTATGGATAATGATTTTCGGACAAACAATTTTAGGAGAAGAAAGGGAGTCCCGAAAAACTGCGTCGTGAACGTGATCGTTGTGAACGCTTAGTGGAACCATAGAAGGAAGAATAGTTCTATTTTGCTTTTTCTAAAGTAATCTATCTCTTTCATTTTGAGCATGACGTCACTGACATGTCATTTGTTTAGAAGAACCAAGCTCTATATTGCTCTTTCTAAAGTAATCTATCTCCTTCATTTTCAGCATGACGTCACTGATATGTCATTTGTTTAAAAGAATCAAGTTAATTCAAGTTCTATTTTACCCTTTCTTTAATAATCTATCTCTTTCATTTTGAACATTACGTCACTGACATGTCTTTTGTTTAAAAGTAGGTAATCAAACACGTCTTTTCTTTGGAAATAAATAAAATTTTGTTTAGAAGAACCAAGTTCGGTTTTGCTCTTTCTAAAGTAATCTATCTCTTTCATTTTGAGCATGACGTCACTGACATGTCATTTGTTTAAAAGAACCAAGTTCGGTTTTGCTCTTTCTAAAGTAATCTATCTCTTTCATTTTGAGCATGACGTCACTGACATGTCATTTGTTTAAAAGAATCAAGTTAATTCAAGTTCTATTTTACCCTTTCTATAATAATCTATCTCTTTCATTTTGAACATTACGTCACTGACATGTCTTTTGTTTAAAAGTAGGTAATCAAATACGTCTTTTCTTTGGAAATAAATAAAAATATTGAATCGCATCGGCGGCACATCAGTTGTCAAACTGGTCCAGTACGCTGCCACCATGATTGCGTTCTCAGAGGCGCTCATGAGCTCCTCTGGTGTACATGAAGCAGCAATATCGATTCTGAACTAGCGATACCTACCCCGCCAAATTAAATAACTACAAACAATCTAGGTATATTTATTTGGTTTGTAACGACTGATAAAGGACAGTACCTCTTTACTTTATAACAGCCGGTCTCAAACTTTTTATCATTTATACTTTACTAGCTTCCCGCCAGCGTCTTCGCCCGCGATATTTTAGATAATGGATACAAACACTTGACAAATTATATACTAAAACCTTTCTCATTAATCACTCTATCTATTAAAATAAACCGCATCAAAATCCGTTGCGTAGTTTTAAAGATTTAAGCATACATAGGGATATAGGGACAGAGAAAGCGCCTTTGTTTTATACTATGTAGTGATACTTTTACTAAATTCACAAACATGATCTCAATAATTAGGATGACTTTAATATTATTTCTGAGATCAATACATACTCTTACAAACCCTACTCTTACTTTTGAATGGCTGTACCTAGATGTTTGAAAAAAATCACAGATGTAGGATATAATTATGTATAACGAACTTTAAAGGAAAAATATCACGGTTAAGTAGACTTAACCGGTTACAGAGTTGTCGGCCAACTAAACCGTATTATATTACGGAACCCTACTGCGCGTGACCCGACACGCACGTGGCCGATTTTTTATAAGTATAGGTAGGTATTATATCTAATATTTTTTGTATACAGGGTACCATTTCTAATTCGTTGGCTGTACAGCCAACCTTACTCGAACTCGGAAGTGATATTGAGAGCATGTACGATATCAGTTAGTTACCAGGGGCGAACCTGTAGGGCGTTTCAACCTAACCTGGCACTTGGGGCAAGCATAGAGTAAGAACACATGAAAGCCAGACTTACATCATTGTCTACAGGCTGAATGTTTGTGAATAAACATACCATCGAGCAAAAGCGTTTGATTTGGCTTTGACAGGTAAGTAGCTTTATTATTATTATATTTATTATACGGTAGGTATTTACATCACAGCGTAAAGCTGAAATATAAAAAAACTTTTTACATAAAAATATAACAGACTTCCAAAAAACTTAAAATAGAAATTTAAACCATTGCTCTAAAAACGGTGACAAAAATACACGTTTAACACAATTTAACATTAGACACAGACTTCTAGAGCGATGTTTTAAAATACGTTTTTCTCATTTAAGTTTTTTGGAAGTCGAATATTTTTTTTGTTAAGTTTTTTCTAGTGGTTTTTTTTTATTATAGGCAGGTAAGTAAAGTACATCATGAAATCTTTTGAATTAAATAAACGATTTGAATAATTAAAAAAGCAATGCAACGGTAGGTCCTACCTACTGAGAATGTCCTTAATTTAAAGATCCTTTTTTTTTTTTTTGATAATGTGAAATACCAAAGTACGAATAACGTGGTCTAGTTTCCACTGGAGTTTTTATTAACTTTTCAAACAAAGAAGAAGAGTTATAGTAACGCAGACTTTTTTATGAGCAATGACGAGTACTAGGTAATTAGGTAAGTACAAATATTGTACCTAGTACCTACATTGTTTTTATGTTTCATCAATCGTTTTCGCAGCGTACGCCAAATGACTTGTACATAGGTATATTGAAAAATTATGATACCTACCTTCGTCAACATTAGGTATTGCAATTTTAGTATTTTTTTTTAAATCGGTTCAGTAGTTTCATAGTCTATTCGTTACAAACAAAAAAACAAATGTGTTCTCTTTATATTATTAGTATAGGCAGGCCTGTCCCACTCCCCGTGTAGGTATCAAAACGTACCTACGCACAGCGGCCTATCCGAGACGGCTAGTCACCGGGGCCTCACGCGCGAGCCGTGAGTGATGTACGCGCAAGATTTGTTCCTTTGATTATATACGTATCTACTTCATTTGTTCGTTTCAATTATTCGTAACTTTTTAGGAACGGCCTCCCGGACTAATCTGTTTGCATCGTAAGTCATTCCGGTGACCGTGTGATACGATTTGAAACGTCTTTTGTTGACAAAGGTATTAATAGTAAGGCGGCGTAATTCAACATTATTTGAGTAATATAAGGCCTGTGTCTCTTTTCGTGAAGGTATCGAAAACGTAAGTAGGTATGTATGCACAAATGTATTAGAATTAAAGTACTGTTAACACCTACCTTACGTTTTTATTTTGAAAGTCATTTGTTTTCTAGAGTACTACAAAAATGGTAATTCAGTATTTAGATTAATTTATTTTTTAAAAGGAGACAACCCTGTTTTCGTTAGAAAAGGTAAGCGTTACGCGCTAGAAAGAGACGCAACTTCTAGGCAACTATAAGCGTAGGTTATTACGCGCTGCGCGATCTGAATTGAACTTAATCGTATCGTCGCTAAAGTCTATATTTCTTTAGATGACTTTTCAAAGTGGCTCTTCTGTACTTGTACTATTATGTATTCTGTGGTATAGGTACACTAGTGGCCCGCCCTGGCTTCGCACAGGTAGGATAAAGATTATTTATTTGCATAAACATGTGTAGATAATATCTAATACATGGTTGAGATGCTTTTATATTAAAGTATATATTATAGACTAGCTTCTGCCCGCGACTTCGTCCGCGTGGAATAGTGGTGCTCCGCACCTATTGGTTTTAGCGTGATGAAATATAGCCTATAGCCTTCTTCAATAAGTGGGCTATCTAACACTGAAAGAATTTTTAAATCGGACCAGTAGTTCCTGAGATTAGTAGCGTACGCAAAAAAAAGTAACTTTTCTGGTTGATTTCTTACACCTTGTGTCCGAAAAACCCAAATATCTTACGGAACCCTATTTTTTCCAAAATAAAATTTAGCCTATGTTACTCGTGGATAATGTAGCTTTCGAATGGTGAAAGAATTTTTAAAATCGGTCCAGTAGTTTTTGAGCCTATTCATTACAAACAAACAAAGTTTTCCTCTTTATAATATTAGTGTAGATAGTGTAGATGTAGGTTATAATATTAGTGTAGATGTAATGCAATGAAGAAGTTTCGATCAACGTGTTTGACCATGACTGCTATTATACAAATATGAAAATTTTATTCAGGACAAGTTTTTTTCTTATTTTTAGTGATGGGAAATCATCAAATGACTCCCCCGCTTTAAGCGGGGCAAAAGGAAGTGTCGATTGTTACTGACTAACACCGACAGGTACTGGCCCTGAACTTGAACCACAGCCAGTGAACCATGGTTTCGTTTTAATTACGGGTTGGGGCAGTTTATATAACTGACTTTTTGTTTTTTCATTGTTGCAATCCTGAGACAAACTATTTAATAAAAAATTTTGGATTCGATGCCAATAAATCTCGATAGCACACATCAGAAATTCATCGGCCCTGCTTTGCAGCCAATTTTGCCAGGTTATCCACTGTCAGACTTATCGAATTGTTTTGTCACTGTCTGACAAACTTCATTTAAAAAAATTAACAGAAAGGCACAAAAAATGCCATACCTGCGGCGTTAATAAAAGAACTAAGACTGTAACAATAAACCACGGTCTTATTCACACCCTAAGAAATATACTTCACGCACCTGGATAAAAACTATTCTTTCAGGTCCCAGGTCTCAATCATCTCTATACCAAATTTCGCCTAAATCGATTCAGCCATTTTATCGCTAAGGCAAAACAAAAAGACAGAGTTCGGGGACGTCCATTATATAGGGGAGGGGGTCAAGTCAAATCTCATTCGATCTCATGTGATTCTCGGCAAATATCATGCAGAGATTTTCTTGCAAGAGCTGCTAAGCACCAGGTATTTAGTTAAATGTGCTCCGGCTGCACTAGTACACAACCACGCGGGGTATGGTTCCGTAATAGTTTTCCTTTTAAGTTCGATATAAGTATACACTGTGATTGTGAATTATAAATAGTTAAAATATGCACTTTAGTTCATAATATTCCGCAAACGGCTTCCTAACCCTATACGACGGTATTCACAAGAACAAAATCACACTCTTACATTTAACGTGTATGTTATGATAATATTGTATGAGTTTTTTTTTTCGAATCATCAAATGACCCCTCCCGCCGTGGGTGGGACGAAAGGGAGTGTCGAGACTCTTACTGACTAAAACCCATCCATGTTCCTTCCTCAGCCCTTTGTATTCCGGGGGCGCGGTATCTCTTTCGAACGTCCCGCAGATTGTCTTAGTTCATAAGAGATATTTATTAATAGATGTAAGAATGTAATGTGAGCCGTTGCATGACCAGGGGGCGGGTCCTCGCCCAATTAGGATAAACATTAAGTTGTACGGGGCGGGATTTACCCGTACCATTTCCTTAGATCATGAGTAAGCGCAGATATATGGGAGGTCGGTATTGTTGTTCTGTTGGTAGGTACCCAAAAAAAAAACCAAATCTTATTGCACCACTTTGTCGGCGTGAATTATATACATATCCATGCCAAATTTTAGCTTAGTCGTACCAAGAACCTCTGAGCTATGCCGCGGACAAACAGACGGACACGGCGAAACTATAAGGGTTCCTTGTCGACTAGGGAACCCTAAAAACGAATGCTTGTATGTTTGACAAAAATTTGTAGTCAATGCTCATTGCTCATGCCTGGTCTGTGGCTCTTCCAGTGGGACAATAAATAGGCCTATGATGATGATTATGATTTTATACAGTCATGATTAAACTTTGGTGTGTTCTCTTGCGAAGTATCCTGGGGGCTTAGACAAAGTAACAATTTAAAAACGATAACGAAGTTCGAAAAGACTAAAATGTATGGGACTGACATAAGCCGCGTTAAATCACGTGGTCAATCGACATCGTTATCGCAAGTTGGTAGACAATGTTTTAATTCGTAACGAAACTATAGAGTAACGAATTGTTTTTGTGGCTATCCCATACAAATGCGTAGACAAGCAGCACTTTCAGCGTTCGCCTTCGCTTCGATCGCGATCGCCAAAAGAGATAACGAAACGAATGTTAAAACGTTGTAGTTATAGAAACATTATGGCCGGATTTCATTTAGCAGCAGATTTTTGACACGGTGTGATTACATTTACTTACATACTCTTAGGTAGGTATTTCTTCTGAGCATTATTGCAGATCGAAAATGCATTCTTTACGTTTATTGTGGGCTGCACACAATGAAAACACCTGGGAGAGGCGCCAAAACCGGTTAAGACAGCGACGGCAATTGGAAACAATTGAGGATATGCCAGAATTGTTATTCATCCAACATTTCAGGCTTAATAAAAGAACATTTAGAAAATTATGTAACGACCTAAAATGTCATGCCGGATTATACATATATAGATAACCAGATATACAGATTACTGCATCATCGTTAAATTATCCGACACTTTTAAAAATGAATCTATTTTGAATACCATTAAGTTTTGGAGACCATCTAAAAGTAATAACACTTTATTCACTTACCACTGCCAAAATATTGTTTTAATTATAATTTGAAAACGATTAAACGCAACACTCACTTATTCTTAGCATTAAATACTTTTTGAAAACAACAACAACAACTACTAAGTTCGCGGGTTTGATCCAATTTGACACTTCTTGACTGACACTGACAGCTAAATTTTCGATACCATAAACAATATTTTTGTTTCTTAACGAATAAACAATTCGACACAACGATCGCGACAATAGTGTTACATTGGCTAGGAAATTGTTTTCGATATCTCAGTGACGATGACGAATTTAGATATCGTTTCGGTACGAAGCGATGTTACTTTGTCTAAGGACCCTGGACAGAACAGTGGTATTAAGCTAGACTTAAATAAAAATAATTAAGCTAATTATTCTTTTAAGTGTGTGCGGCTGGTATGTAAATTTTAAAAACTCACAAAGTGACGTCAATCCAACACAGGAATCAAAACTCATTTTAAAGTGCCAATATGAAAAATGCATGACCTCCACCTTATTTTAAGTCAGTTTAAAAGCTTTAAACATTTTACAGTTTTAGCACATACTATATAGGTAATAGATATAATTATAATGATCAATGGCACATACCACCGCCAGGTAAGAAGGGTTCATACTGATTCATACCTACTCTAGGTATAGGATTTTGGTCAGAAGTCAGTACTATTTTAGTTTTTTTCTAAGTTAATCTTTTAGTAAACACTTTCTGCAATCCTGTTAATTACAGCAGAAAATGCCTAAACTTTAGGCCCTACAGAGTAAATAATTGTTTTGATTTATAAAACAAAAGGTAAACAAACATAATTATGGGCCAACTCAAAATATATGAATGATACATGTAATAAATATATTAAAATGCAAATTTGGAAGCTATTTCTTTGGTTGATATGTATTTGCTGGGCACAGCATTATAATCTATAACAGGTAAAATAGGTGGAAATGTTTTATCACAGTTATTTACACAACCATTTTAAGTTGTACAAAATTAGACATTATTATAAAAATGCTTAATTATTATTATTTTGTGATCTGTATCATCAACCAAGACTTTATGTAGTTCAAAACTACACAGTTATTATTATTTGGCCGATGTTACACTTTCACTGTATCAGTCTTGAAAAAAAAGTCTAGTAATAGAAACAGCATTCTTATCACTATTTTGCATATCTTATACCCTGTAAAAGAAATTTCTTGCATTCAATATATAAAAACTCCACAAAAACTGCACAATAGTACCTATTATTTAATAGTCCCATTTCAGTTACCTATATTTTTGTAAATTGTCCAAATTCAAACCAATAATGTTCAAGAATATCATTATCAAAGTTCACCACAACACTACCATAATTGAATCATCAATAAAGTTCACAGTTCAAACACAATTTTTTTTATTCAGAAATTATATGAATACATTGGGGTTGATACAGTTTCATCGGCGATCACGATAAGATCTATGTGATTCACGTTCACGACTACGACCACGAGCGCGATCTGAAGTACGCCACAGAAATTCATCCACAGAACGTTCATAAGACCTTTTATCATAAACTAACACTGAACGAGGATAGTCAGCCAAGTCATAGTAACGTGGAGGGGGTGGCGGAGGTGGAGGGGGTATTCCATCATAAGATAGTGCTCCACTAAATCCCGGTGGGGGCACATATGGCAATGGAGGCAATTGATGATGCATTGATCGCATATATTCAGCCACATACGCTTCAGCTGCAGTGCTGCTACTACCATAACCCTCCCGGTTTCGTCCAAACCAAATTGGGAGGCGCTCTCTCATGTATGGTGAGGGTGACCGGCGCTTATATGAACTTGAAGAAACTCGACTTCTAGGAGTCATAAATGGCTTTCTCCTACTCCTAGATGATGAGTTCAAGCGGTTTCTAAAGTTAGATCCTCTGGAACTTAAGGGAGCTCGATATGTCCTGTAATTGCCACCACTTTTTAAATAGCCTTTTTTGGAAGCTTCCTTAGATTTTCTAAGTATAGGAGTCATTTCAATACCTTCATCTTCAGGAAAAAGCCTACATAATTCTTCAGCAACTTTAGGCTCAATTTCTTGGCCATCCCTTCCAATTTTGACTGGCTTTCCTTCATTCCATGGATTATATAAGTGAAGGGTGTTACTGAAAGGTAACTCTTTACGACAAATCCAATCAACTTTAAAGACACCATCTAAAACTTTGGCCGATAGACCTGGTGGTAGCACCCATGATATAGGAGCAACATCTCGCCGTGACTCACTCCCTAAACGTGCAAAGCCAGCAAATTTGCCACTTTCCTTGACTGAGAATATTAAAAGCACATTCCTGGACTCTCGATAAGCTTGATTTAAATTGGCTTCGTTTTGTGGCAGCGTAGACCATACACCTTTCGCTTTTGACAATGTTATATTTTCTGCATTATTCGATTTAATCAAAAAGAAACGAGTGTCCCTGAATAAATAATTCAACTTGGTCATGTAATCATACGTCTTTACTTTGCTATTGCTCGTCGTTAGGCACCGTCGTTTACTTTGCGGAGGTGAATGGCTTGCAGATTTAGTCCGTTTACGATTTGCACGTCTCTCTTTGGATCTAGTGCTAACTGAACTAATACTTGGAGTACTTGATTCGCTTGAAGATGTACTAGTCACTTCACTCCGTGTATCAAAATCTTTTCCTTCCTCTAATTGTTTTAATTCTTCACCAATTTCTGCTTCTACTTCACCAACGCCAAGGTTGACGGCGTCGGTGTTGTTGGAGACCTCCATTTTCAGTTCAATGTATTGTTTTATATTGTTAAAGAGAATTTTGTCAACAGAATCAATTACTGTGCCAACTTATTTAAAACCATAGTCTTTATTTCTAAAATAGAACATGTTATGTACTAAACTATAACATTCTCAAAAATTATAAAAATTACACGATACAATCAAATTAATCATTCACTTGAAGTTCAGCAAAAAACTCTCTCTGTCTGTCTTTGTCTTTGGCGAGTCCATAACACATCGACAATAATATACTTTTTACGTTACAGGTGCAGCCTGGAGACAATGTATTTTGAGATACAACAGAGGATTTTTAACCGGCTTCAAAAAAAAAGCTTCTGTATTGAACCTGCGATTTTATCCAAAACGACTGATTCTATTTGGATGTGGTTTTCGTTATTTAAATGCATATTTTTCAAGGAAGGTTTAAGTAGGTATATAGTAAGTTTATAAGGATCTGAGGAAGATCTTCGATAATAGTCAAAGAAACTCTTGAATTACTATGTGGAGCATAGAAGTGAGGAGAACCGTCTTGTATAGGGAACAGCAAGTTATTGGAAGACACCAAAATAGCGCTAGTGTAGCAAGTTGAAATGATATGAATATAGCAGTTTTAAACAGAGTGAAGTGTTCTGGGTTGTACTGTGTAATGTACTATTTTTAATTATTTTTCTTATAAAAAAGGGCAGTATTAAGTAGACTATTTTCCAACGATCATGGTGGACAGGGTCAACTTTTTTCAGACACCATTCTCTTAACAGTGTACCAAAAATATGTTTATTTTCTTGTATTGTGAGCTTTAAGGAAAATAAAGACTTAATATTATTGAATTGAATTATTATTAAGCATTATACAATTAAGTACTGTGGCGCCATCTTAATTGGCTCCCATCCAGGAGTTTTTTTTAATACACTGAGTTGGTCTTCCTTACTTCTTCCCTCCATATGCGGAATCCTAAAAACGGTAATTTATAATCTGTGCAGTGGGCGGAAACTTTCAGACTTGGTTACGTTGGCTTTTCCGCCTGGAAATCGTCTGTCAGTCAGCTGATTTCAATAAGATAATGTTGGTAACAGGAGGCGAAAAAACCGCGTAGAAGTTTGAAGAAAAAAGAAAGCCTGTTGATAGTTATTGTGAATGTGATACTAATTGGCGATTATCTACTTCAGTGTATTTTCTTTGCACCTGTAGGCTGTAAAAATGCATTATGTTCAAAAATACTTGGAAAAAATACCCATACCAACAATTAACATCAATGCAACAGCCGGTAAAAAGCCATCAAACATTTATCTCTATTGTAATTATTACAGTTTTTATTCGCAAAAGGTAAGACATTGGTTATTTCTGCTTTTATTCTGGTCTTACCGTCTTAGGTACGTTATCATTCTATTATATTGTTAATATATTGGTATACAAAACCATTTATGGTAATTACCATTTTATTTTTAATAATTAAAATTAATTATTTATGTTTATATTTATTAAATATAATATGTTGTACAGTTTATATTTACTATATTAAATAATATTAAAAATTATTGTTTTTTTATATACTAATCAATAAATTATAATAAGTAATATTAAAAGTAGACTATGAGATCTTCAGTCTATTGTTGTTTAGTTTAACAATAACTTTACAGGTACTCATGACACTTTACGAAAAGAATATTGATTTTGAGCCATTAATTGTGGATATAACAAAAGGAGAGCAGTATTCTTCATGGTTTCTGGATATTAATCCGCGTGGGGAAATACCAGTATTAAAAGTTAAAAACGAAGTTATACCAGACTCTACAAGAATTTTGGATTATCTGGAATTTTATTTAGATTCAGGTTTGTTTTCAAAGAATTTTCAGTTTCATTATTAAAATGATAACAGTGATTGTTTTAAATAAAGTATTTTCTTTTTCTAGAATTAACATCATTAATAAATGTGTCAACAGACAGTAAAGTACTAGATACTATCAACAAATTCCGTGAGATGTTGGAAGCTCTACCAGCTGGTTTGATTACAGTGGGGTCATTCTTTCATCCTCATCTGAGTGGTACTCCTAAGTTGCCATTTATTCTTCCAGTTCGGGAAATACTTAAAAGTAAGTAGGTGTATAATATGTTTTTTAGTGTGAAATTCATGGTTTTATTTTTAAGCTAGGTTTATCTTTATTATCAATATTGTTTAAGCTTAGGTTAGGGTAAGTTTAGGCAGCTGGTTTCTGCAACTCCATGACAAAGTGCATATTTTGTGTGAGGAGGTAATAACATTATTTTATTCAATCCACCCAACTCCTCAAGAAAAGCCAGCAGATGTTTAGTTCTGCTGACTATCTTTTGGATAGTACCTGGGTTACTGAAGTAACCCAAATTTCAAGCAGACAGGATTAACAGTTACTTAGATTTATTAGTTACTGTAATAATCAACTGTGATAGACGGACAGACAGACACGAAGTCGTATTCCCGACTTTTTTTAACAGACTTCAAAAAAGGAGCAGTTTCTCAATTTGACAGTACATTTTTTTATGTTTGTTTGGATGAACCGATTTTGATGATTATTTTAATTTGAAAGCTGGTGGTTCCCGTGAGGTCCCATATAAATTTTATCAAAATCGTTTCAGTCGTTTTCTAAAATATTAAAAATCGGCCAAGTGCGTGTCGGGTCACGCGCAGTTGCAGTTCAGTTGCAGGTTCCGTAGTAGGTCTCAGTTAGTCGACTATAACTCTGTAACCGGTTAAGCCTATAGCCGTGATAGTTTTCCTTGTAAGTTCATTACATGTGCTATGTCTGTGATTTTTTTCACATTTCTAGGGATAGACATTCAAACGTTAGAGGGGGGGATGCTCGTATCGAACTCACTGGACTGTCTTTTGTGAATTTGACATTCAAAAAGTGCTGATTTTCAGTCAAGTTTTTTTTTTTTTTTAATAAATTGCACGTTACCACAATAACGTCGCATCGTATACTGAACGGCCTCTAAATAATTTGCATAAAAACATGGTATAATAAATACCCTTGGTTAGCTAAAATACGCAATCATTGGTGTTTTCCCTGAAATCCTATATGCATTAGCTGACATCTAAAAAAAAAACCGGCCAAGTGCGTGTCGGGCCACGCGCAGTAGGGTTCCGTAGTAGGAGTTAGTTAGTCAACTATAACTCTGTAACCGGTTAAGCCTACTTAGCCGTGATAGTTTTCCTTGTAAGTTCATTACATGTACTACGTCTGTGATTTTTTTCATATTTCTAGGTACAGCCATTCAAAAGTTAGAGGGGTAACTCGTATCGAACAAAAATTTGCACTGAAAAGCTAGATATTTCGCAAATGGCTCGCTTAACCAAAAAATGGTCTTCACACACACATAATATTTTTGAAAGACCTATCTAACGATACCCCACACGGAGGGGTACGCGAGAAAATAAAAATTCATCCCCACTTTACGTGTTTGGGAGCTACCCTAAAAAAAAATATTTTTCAAAATTTTATTTTACCACTTTCTCAGCGTGAGCAATATACATATCCATATCAAATTTCAGCTTTCTAGTATTAAGAACCTCGGAGCTATTCCGCGGACAGACAGACAGACATAGCGAAACTATAAGGGTTCCTTGTCGGACTACGGAACCCTAAAAATGCCCATAGTTCCTGCCACAGTGACCGCAGCCTGGACGTAGGTTGGACTTAAGTGTACGTTTGTTTATGTTACAGGTGGTGACCTAGGTAATTCTACAAATTTGAGAAAACTAGCTGAAGAAAATCCTAGGGCTAGAAGTATATTACTATACAAAGCTGAGATACAAGACCGAAAACATGAAATAATAACTAATGAAGAAGAATACTCCAAAGTTCTTAAAGTTATTGATCAAGTTTTGACGCAAATTGAAGAACAATTAAAAAAGCAGCCTGAAGGTAATTTTACATTTATAATATTACGTTTTCCGCCCTCGTACCCAGGGAACTACTTGGCACACCCAGGTAAAAAGTAGCCTATAATCGTGTCTAGGGGGGACCCCTGTATCTCCATACCTAATTTCATTCAAATCGGTTCAGCCGTTTTGCTACGAAAGCTTAACATACCAATTCACTTCCCCATTTATAATATTAGTTTGTTCCTAAAAGTTATAGTATATAGTAGTTATAGTTGTCTATATTTTTGCCACCATTAGGTCTTTGCGCTATGGTTTATCGTCATATATAAAATTATTATTTTTATTTCTAGGTAACTGGCTGTGCTGTGAAAACTTTAGCATTGCTGATATTAACTTAGCAATTCTCCTCCAACGTCTTTGGGAACTTGGATATGAAGGTAGATATTGGGCAGCTGGAAAACGTCCTTTATTAGAAAACTACTACAACCGTGTGAAACTACGAGAATCCTTTAAAAAGACAATACCCAATTTACCAGTTCATCTTAAAATGATAATAATGTCGCAACCACCAGTATATTTAGGCGCTGCAAGCGCAGCATCTATCGGCGTTGTTGTTGCAATTGTATATATATTCAAAAAAATTATACGCTAATTATTCAAGTAATCAAAAACATCCAGTTAATTACCTATATATGTTTTAACCATAATTCGATGTAAAAGTTGCTTAATTTGTACGTATTTACTTTCATTTCGACCGATCATTAAATCTGTAAAAACATATTTTTAAAGGTGATGGCTAAAAATCCATACAATAAAAACTCAGAATCGACAGCATTGAAATGTTTACTAACGGGTATATTATGATAGACTGAGATGATACTAAAGGAACAACCCCGAAATCGATGATAGGACCTACATCATGTCAAAACAAAAATAAAGTATTTTTTAAAGAGTTACCGCGGCGGGTAAAGGAAGGAACATGGATGGGTTTAAGTCAGTAAGAGTCTGACACTCCCTCCCGCTCCACCCATAGTGGAACGAAACATTTGAGGATTTCCCATTTCTTAAAATAAAGGAATACGTATGTTTTTAGTCAGCGAGAGGGGTCATTTAATGATTTCGCGTTCATAGAAAGGGTAGCTTAATTAGTAGGTTGACCACTACAAATGCTATGAGAACTGTCTTACTTAGCAGTGTGTTGTTGAAAATGTAAACTGAATACGGATGCCAGATAAAATTGTAACTGCCTATTACGGAATATATTATCTTCTGTCTGTATTTCTTCTATATAAGGTCCATCTATTCATACTCGAAATATGTTAAACCATGCATCTATAAGTTGTAAAGAAACCATAGAAACGATTTTTTTATTTTTATCTAACCATATTTTTTTTCATATTAAATAATTTTAAATTATTTGAAACACATAAAAAATACTGACTCCTTTTTATTTTACATCCATTACGCTAGTTTTTTTCGTAGTATTCTGTCAATGAATGGGCGGCGACATGGTGACGCCATAGGACGGCGCGCGGCTTGATCACACGCATACACACACACACAGTCAAAAATGATAAGAGTAGGTACCGAGAGAGTTTATTATAAAACTACCTTATTCCTACGGAACTAATTACCACACCCACATAAGCCTATAACCATTTTCAGGTTCCCATCTATTTCCATATCAAAATTCATCCAAATCGGTTCAGCCTATGTTTCACGAATAATAAATAATTATTATTACCTACTGTTTTGCCGTGAAAGCGTAAACAAACTAACAAACTCACTTTAGCATTTATTAGTTAGGATAAGCCGCGCTGTGCTCGTAGGCTTCTTTCTTACAGTTCACATCTGTACAATTAGGTAGGTACGCAACGCAACCAACAAACAGCTGACGATGCGATTCATCGCTCGCTCATAATAGCAAGTAGACATGAGTTATAAAATTTTGTTGTCAAAACTCTGACTACATACGTAATTATTTGACCTTCTAATTTAATAGTAGGTACGTTAAACTAAAAGAAAGTCACCACTACACATTCACAATTTCAACGTCGTCCTTTCGTGTTACCTCGCAGAGGTCATTAACTTGTACGAATTCGAGTCGCACCCATCAGCTGTTTAACTATTGCCTATTCTGTGGTGTAGGTACTGTAGATTAGGATTTGTTTAAATCGTACCTAGGTTCAACTTCGTAAAATGTTAAGGATGGAATTAAAAATAAGTGTATTGGTGTAAGTTTATACCTACTTAGGTGGTTTACGTAATTTTAATTCATATTTGTTAATACGTAAGCGATAAGCTATTCAAATTAGACTAGATCGAGTTACGTAGTCTATCTAGATTGGTTTATTCGTAACATCTTCACGCTTGTATTCCTCGGAGAGATAAACAGAAGGCAGAGCTACCTATTTTCTTACGTTCACAGTCACAGTTCACTAGTGATATTGGTAGGTCCAAATCCAATGTAAACACAACGTGAGGACATGGTTTGCGTGCGGCTGTCCTGCACCACAGACACTGAGGGGAATAAGACTGTCATTTTAGTCATGCATGCGCTGTCGTGCGCCGTCTGAAGACACGACTTGCGAACGCAACCTTGCTGGGCGCTGCCCGACGACTGACTGAGTGAGCGAGCCCGCGCCCGCGCCGCCGCGGCGTCGGGGGCGTGTCCCGGCGGGTCATTCATACCTCATACAATCGGGAGTAAAGGTTTTATGCAAAACGTCTCAAGCAATATTACAATTTTATTAATTTGTTATAAAAAAAAGAATTCCAAAAAAATATATTTTTCGTTTCTATGGCTTCTTTACCCCCCACAGATGTCCCTCTTAAAATATTTCGGGTATGAATAGATAGACCTTATATATTCTATATAAGTATATAAATAAAAATGATTGTATGTTTCTCATGTATGCGTTCCTAAACCATTCAACCGATTGTGATGAAACTTTGGTGGGTTCTCCTGTCTATTCTCGCGTAGGTCGTCGTTAGGCCAGGACTAAAAACGTGGCATTGCAACGCATGTCGAGTGCGGCTAGTATTATAATAATAATATGTTTATGATGAAAAGAATTGAACCCCATGTTTTTGGAGTAAATAAATTATTTTTTATACACAATAAGCTCATTCAGATCGCACATAATTATATTAAATTACTGTCGACTCTGGGTTTTTTCTTAGCCATCGCCTTTGACATACATGCTCGCCCTCGCAAAGCTATATTTACCGATTACTAGCTATTTCCCGTGATTTCATTGCTATCATTGTATAATTACGTCAGGTACCCGCATAAAAAGATATAATATATTCGTGTAATATCTTCGTGTCTTATTCAGGTTCTATGCCTATATTCAGGTTATATACAATAAAATCAGTTAAGTCGGTTAGTCTTGATAAAGGATCGGCGACCAATACCAATTTCTATATTATTAATACTTTATTTGAAAAAGTATTGGGTAGGTACCTATTTGAGAAAATATTGGACAGACGTTGACGATTTTGATTAAAATACGGATCTAAATATTAGTTGGTCAACTAATCATGCGTGATCTTTGTTCATTTATTGTTGGGCGCCGACTCAAAATTACGGTATACTTACATTAGTTTAAGAACTTAGATTAAGGTTTACTAAAAAAAGTTTATTATTTTTTGCTTTATATAATTTTCGGCGGTTTAATTTCTTTGTTATTTTTCACTTTTCGGTGTCTCGATCTAATTACCAGATCATGTAAATATGGGCCTATGCGCAGATGGAGATAAACCGTTATTTTTAACATATTTACAAAACGGCCGAACATATGTTGATAAAATTAATGTGGGACCACCTCTGAAGTATGAAACCAAACAAAAAACCTGTCAAGTGCGTGTCGGGCCACGCGTATTAGGGTTCCGTAATAGGTCTTAAATAGTCGACTATAACTCTGTAACCGGTTAAGCCTACTTAGCCATGATAGTTTTTCATGTAAGGTCATTGCATGTGCTATGTTTTTGAATCTTCACATTTCTAGGGACAGCCATTCAAAAGTTAGAGGGAGGGGGGACGCTAGTATCGAACAAAATTTTTCACTTAAAAGCTAGATATTTCGCAAATGGCTCGCTAAATTGAAAAATGGTTGTTACACGCCCGTAATATTTTTGAAAGACCTATCTAACGACACCCCACATAAAGCGATACGCGAGAGAAAAGAATATTCATTCCCACTTGTATTTTTTTTTCATTCAATTTTATTTTACCACTGTCTGCGTGACCAATATACATATCTTGAAAACCTCCTCCATTTTTTCGTCGGTTAAAAATGAGCGTTGACTTTCGACTACTAGGTACCTTTATAGGGAGAAAGATGGGAACAGCTAAAGTTGCTAGTGGTTATGATCTGTTTTTGAAATATTTTATCTAAGCAAATAATTATATAATTACCTACTTTCTTTATTATATAAGCCTTCTATAATAAAATGTTACAATAAAAAACAGTATTATTTACCTTTGTAAGATATTTATTAAAACTGATGAATACCTATATTATTTGTTTTTATTATACAAACTAGTAGTCCGAATTTGTTTTAATTTTGATGTAATGGCCTTATGTTAGAGCTATAAAACAACAATTGTAACTTTAATAAATATAAAACACAAAAAAATTGTACCTATTGACAATGGTAGGTACTTCTGGACCATTGGGCACTCAGAATAAAACCAACTAATATTTTTTGATAAGAGAGGTAACATTTCATCTTATGATTTGATAGAATAGGTAATGAGATTACAAATTTCGTATTAGTAGATAGAAATCAAAGCATATTTTATGTATAAAAATGCAACTAAACCTGTGCAAAGAGAGGAATATTCCTAATCTCAGTTGTATGAAATGTGCCTAATAAGAATTTATAGATGAAGAGAAATATTAAATTTTTAAGCCACACTAAATCTCAACAGTGTTCACATGATTTCTCCATTATGAAAGTATATGAAATCAGTTTAAAAAAATACCAACCATAACCCTACCAACAACTTATAAAATTCAATAAATAACAAACCAAACTGAAATATCCCAAAACTATTATAATATGCAAAAACCAAGCCCACATAATACACCATTCTGATTATTTTATCTGGCTTCTTCTTTAGTGTTTTCCGAATCATGGCTAGTATTTATTGGCATGCCCATAAAATGTTTACCATTTGTAGAACTTCTTTTTCGATACACAGGTGTAGTTGGTACTGTATTATTCCTATTATAATATTTAAATATACCCTCTCCAGGTAAATTAGGTAAAATATTTGGTATGCTAAACCATACCCTGTAAGTAACAAACCAAGTGAGTACTGCTATAACACCACTGATAAACTTTTCTACCATGATGTGGTAGTATAATATAGTAGAAACAAGCATTACATCCCACAGTAACTGCAACAAAGCAATGGCTATTAAAAATGCTCTGACATATGGTGTAAAATTTTCATAGGAAATTTTTAAAATACTCAATTCCTCTGAGGTTATGTTTTTCAATGGATTAATGCTAGCAGACTTGTCATCAATACTGCGAGCATACTTCTCGTCTCTTATGTAGTCTTTTATTCTTTCCCATCCATTGATAGCTTTTGCCTCTTCAATCATAACTAAACTTGAATAAATAAGAATAAAACAGTGACCAGATATATCAAAACCATTCCAAAAATGACCATTTTTTAGACATGATATTTTGTTGTCATACACTTTGGTATTACAGCGTCCATAACTAGTTTCTATCATATTAAAAACAGTGGTCCAAATGTACCAAAATACTGTTGCCACCAATAATCTTGATAAATGAGCTGTTGCTATAATTCTTTTCTTTCCACAGCACGTTGTATAAGATGTTAGCAACACATATGGCACAGTAAGGAATAGTGTCCAGAACCATCCAATTTTCACAAAATATTGATTGAATAAGTTATCACTTCTCGAAAAGTATGTTTTAGGAAACGTTAGTACATCTGCAACGATAGATAGTAAAAACAGAGCTCCTAAATATACTGCTATTTTCAAATTCGTGTCGAAGAACAATATCTTTTTACAAATGTGCACGATCATCAAGACAAAGATTTCAAGTATTGACGATTCTTCACGTGTTGGTTTGGTACCTTTACTTTCAAGTGGTTCATTTTGCACTTTGTAGTTCATCCGGGCGTTTTTAAAACTTCCTCGAGTTGTCATGATTTGAAGATTTTCATTTGCTCAGTAACCTTAATATTTATCAATATAGAATGCTTGTTATTATTCTCAGATAAGGTGCTAAGTATATATTTTTAGAAGCTTCTTAACTTTCTCTTACTATCTTTAGCCATTAGCTGAAATAAAAGTTATATTTAATTCGATGAAGTTAAAAAAAATGTCATTAACTTCAATCAGAATGAATAGTCTTTGTGTGACATTCAGTGACAATGTGATGACATCACATCACAGTGACAATGAGGATCAGTAATGTAATAGCAAATTCAATAAAACTAGTATCTATGTTATTCTTTATGACATAAGAATGATATATCTTTTTGAATTATCGAAATCGGACCATTACTTATGAAGATATTAAGTAATAAACATTTGCCGTTCCGGCCGCTAAAAATTAATGTCCGCGGGAGCGTGTGACGTCACTCCAACGGAACCGAGCGCAGTCTGCATTCATATTTCACTATTCGGCGGAGCTGCGACGCGGTTGGTCAGTATATTTGGCAATTTATTTTACGTAAAGTGTTGTTAGAGTGTGTTTTGTGATATTTGAGTATAAAACGTCCTAAAATATGAGTACTAATAAAGTAGAGGCTGGTTTTGTGCGAGCTCAGTCAGATAATCTTCCAAAGGTGGATTCTTTCATGACATTTGATTATCTCAGTAATCTAGTTCTAAGTTAATCTACGTTACTTATTAGTAATCTTAAGATATTGATTTAAAATCTTTAGGCCTCCACACAATCGGCTATTATCGCGGTGAATCGCTGTACATTGCTGTGAACTCTCAAAAACTCTTGAGAGTTTTTCATCCAACGCAGCAATGTATAGCAAATCACCGCGATCATCGGTGATTGTGTGGAGGCAGCAGTAGGTAGGTGTAAAAAATAATGAATATAATGTATTGGTACACAAATCTTGATAAACAAATGTTGTTTTCGTTCATTCCTATGCGGATCATTTCGCGGATGGCTATTTAACCAACTTGCGCTTTATTTAGTTCATAGTTCCCTATATACTTGTCGATCTATAACGGAAACCTTAATATTGGTTTTCAATGGCTATTTTTTGCCACCTCGTTCATTGTTACAAATAATTCATTCAGTATGTACCTACTTAGGATGGCTTGAAAAAATCATCATCAATCATCTCTTTACAACAGGATACCATTTTGAAGAAGTTTTGCGTTTTTCGGCACGTTAAAAATAATTTTTCTAAGGTAATAATAGAAGTATTTGTACATTTTGGCACTATACAATATTAATACATGTTTGAAAAGGTGAATTAGACACAAATCGGACACTTAATTTGTTTGAAAGTCACAATTAATCAAACAAAACACTGCGCGCCATACTGCTGCCAACGGCTAACCGTTGGAGTGACGTCACAGCTATCGCGGCGACCGCTCGGTGAACTTCGCTAGTAATTTGGTCATAACTTCGTCAATTTTTATCGTAGATCAAAAATTTTTGCACTGTATGTTAAGGATTACTTAGCTCTACAAATCTGCATTGTCAACTAAAAACGTTACGGATCCTCATTCTGACATTGCTTACACCTTGCGCACACAGATTACTATATACTAGTCAGAGACTTGCGCACTTGAGTATGGATAGTACAGCTTGGCAAAAAAGTCTAGAAACGGAACTATTTTTTTTTATTGCTGACAACACCTCAAAATAATGTCGATTGATGTAAACAAAGTTCGCGAGTTACTTATTTTTTTATTTCGGCCATCAAAACGGTAATAAAACCATTTTATACTAAATAAAACCATTCGGAGTACTAGCAAGGAAACAATTTATAATGTTTATAGGCGATATCTGGTCGAACATGAGGCTTAAACTCTTCTTTCCGATCTCGACGATATTTACCAAAGTACCGCCATAATGACAGGTATGTAAGAGTCTGTTTTGTTGTATTTAGTTGTATCAAGTGTTAATTTATGATCTCTATTTTGTTTTGAATTGCTTGAATACGAAATAAGTGAAATTTTGAACAATAAACATTGAGCATATAGGTTATGTTTACGTTTTGTCTTTGAAACTTTGGTATAGCGCGACTAGATTAATATTGATACTTGAGTGGCTTGAGCCTTGATACTCTGCAATATGTAAATTCGATTTCTACATTACTTTATCTATGAGTGTGATCACAAGATAATATAATACTTGTTGTAGCTAGCATAAGAATATTACAAAAAAAATAGATACTTACCGAAGACTTTTTACGGTTAATATTGATAGAGGTTTAATCAAATGTTTAATCCTTATAGGAAGCACCGAACGTGCATTTCAATAACCCAGTAGGAGTTCAAAAGAATTCATGCCAGCATGTTAACAAAATAGAAAAGGAGTATTATGAATTTATGAGAGGGCTCGTACTTGGACATAAAACGTTTAGGAATCAATCTCCAACATGATAACGCAGTGCCTTTGAATCTGAGTGTGACTCAGATGAGTTTATGGCTAGCTCTAGCCAAGACATGGATGTGGCGGGCGTGGAATATTTAAAGGAAGATAATAATAATAATAATAAGATGAAGGCAGAAGGCAGTGCTCCTGGATACTGCACGTATTGTGAGGAGGTTCCTGTCTCTGGAGCCCTAACCACCGATAGCTTGGACCCTGTTCCCGATATCGGTGGATCCCTGTTTTTTATATTTTTAAATGTTTTTTATAAATTTTGTATAGAAATATTTAAAAATTTAATGAATATGTGTGAAAAATGAATAAACGGAATAATAATAAATAAATATCTTTGGACAATTTCACACAGATTTATTGAAATCAAATATAATAACGCTATATCCATACGCCTTTTTTTTATACCCAAAAAAAATTGTAAACACAGGAGTGCTTATATTATTAGTGCTTTTAAGTAATTTGTATTCAGTTACATGACGTGAATACTTGTTATTACATTTTATAATACTTACTGATTTTAATTAATTATAGAAATACAGCTTAGTATCAAGACGATAGGATGGTACGCTATACGGTCGCAGCGGGTTGCCACACGAACGGTAAAGTGGCGCCCCTATTAATTTCTACTCATTTTTGCCAAGCTGTAGTCTCAAAGATATATAATTCTTTGGTTAGTCTTACGTCCCCTCCCCATTTTAGCTCATAGTGGTTTTTTTTTGCTTGGTAATACCAAATTTATTTTTTCACATCGAAACACTGGGCAAGCAAAGCCAAGCCAAAGCTATCCAAAGCAATTAAATAGGTAGGTACTTACCTTAGGATTTTCCCTCCTTTTGCAGTAATCGTACAGTATTGTTTATATCCCAAAATTCATTATGCGTAAGATATCAAAAAGTCGCACAGATGATGATGTGATATCATCCACGAACGGCTCTATTGATAATGATGAACACGCCGACGCGGAACGCCAAGCTGACCCAGATGAGAAAGAGCCCGCATCTGAATCAACTGAAAATGTCGAACTAAATGAGAATGTCTCTACAAGTACCACCAAAGAATCTCCGAAAAAAGGAAAAGCTAAAAACAAAACCAAGAAAAGGAAATCTGAGAAAAATACTGCAGAAGAAGAGTATGAGGTTGTATATTCTTTTTAACTTCTTGTTTGTAAACAGTTCTGTAATCATTTAATTTATTAATACTTAGATTAAATTTCTTGGGCAACTATATCGCCTATAATGTTATACCGTCGTTTGTGTTTATACTTGCATCTGAACCGGTATTGGAAATGAACAATACGAAAATAAACATTACAGGTTGAAAAAATTGTTGATTCGAAAAGGATTAAAGGAAAACTTCATTACCTAATACGCTGGAAGGGTTATTCTGCTGACAATGACACCTGGGAACCTGAGAACACTCTTTCTTGTCCTGAATTGATTAACAAGTATAATGATGAGGTAAAAGTATAAAGTTCTTTGCATGATTACAAGTTTGCATGACGATAGGTGAACAAGCCATCAGATAGGTCTGGCTGGTCTAAATATGTTTTTACAAGTTAAAATTTAGACAACCTAAATACCTTTTCAAAACTTTATGGTTTTCTCTGTGCCTTTACTTCTGTACCACATTATAGTTTTCTCATAAAATAAAATCATGGAGCACTTTTCATACATACAGAATTCCAAGGTATTTATGGGTATTGTTTGGCACATCTATTATGTTATGTACAGTTATTATTATTGACCTAATTTTTTCAGCCAAAACTTAGTAAATTTATGTCCTTTTTCAGGCTTGTCTTTGAATATTCTTAAAGACAAGCATATATACTACCTACTAATATTATAAATGCAAAAACTTGTGAGGATAGATGTGTGTGTTTGTTTGTTACTTTGTCATATAAAAACTACTGAATGGATTTGGATGAAAGGTACAAACATAGTTTGTAACCTGGATAAACACAGGATACTTTTCAAGCAGATCTCTGGACCCAATCCTAAGTCTATGCAGACTAAGTAGCAGCAGAAGCTAGTCTTGCATAATCCTTACTGTACCTAGTTATTGAAATATTAGGTAAAAGTCTCCACTTAGTTCAGTTTCTGTGTAGCTTAATTTTTAATATTTTTTTTATTTAGAAAGAGAATTCAAAGAATAAAGATAGTAAAGGAGAGAAGAAGAATAATAAAAGGAAAGCAAAAAAGGACACCAAAGTACCGGCTAAAAGGGCTAAACATGACTGGGATGGTAGCAATGCTGATGAAAATGCTGAGTATGAAGTAAGGAAATGCATGATATTTCATTACTTACACCCAGGTGCACCAAAAACATAGTATTAGGTTACTTAAATGTGAAACGAAAGAACTGGTCATTTAAGATGTCAGATAAGGAGGATAAAATTAAATACTTTTGCAACAATTTTATGGTCTATGTTTCATATTTTTCGATAGATTTTTACATAATTTTTAACACAAAAAAAATATTGAAATTTTGTTTTGTGATATTTGTACAAGTATAAATGATAAAAAGTTGGTGTAATCGGCTATTAATGCTTTTGACAGTTTCTGATGATAAGCTACTGTTAAGCCATTACTTTACTTCTTTTAGGTTGATCGTATCTTAGAAGTTCGCCACAAGAAGAATGGAAAAAGGGAATTTTTTATTCATTGGAAGGGATGGTCAAGTAAATTTGATTCATGGGAACCAGAAAATAATTTAAATTGTCCCGAGCTAATTAAGAAATTTATGGATAAGGTAAGTTCACAGAATTAGTTCCGAATCATCATGGTTCTATTTCGGCATCAATAAAAATGTTACATGATGTGCCACTGCAACCAAATTATTTTTAATAGCATGGTTTCTCTTTGTCATCATTACTTAAATAAGATTAATGTACAGTCAAAAAGAAAAGCTTCAGTCTCATTATTATTCAAAATATTAGATAGTTTCACTAACTACCTTAAGGTTTTAAATATTTGTATTTACATTATGTTGCACCTATGTTTAATATAGTATCTCCTCAACCCATGAAATGGAATTGCCATACATACTAATTTATTTTGTTAAATACCCAGTTTTTACTATATAAAATATATATATATTGATAATAAAAAATATCCTGCTTATTAAAAAAGTTATGAGATCGCGTAGACATTCCCCAATGGTCAAATTCGCCTCAAGCAAGTGTGTTGATCCATGCTATTTCATGCCTATGAAGAAAAAATCTAATGAAATATTTGAAATTGGTCCTTAATAAAATTATAATAGCGAGCTATGCGAGAGTTTTTGCCAGGCATTTGTTACATGCTTCTTCATAATAATCTATTCTTATAATAAATCTGTAGAGAGGTCAATACTGTACATGAAATATATTTCCAAAATAACTATCAGGGGGTGATTAGGGATCGATACTGATGCCAAAAATGCAATCAGTAAAATTTTTGTCCTGAGATGGTTATAGTATACTTTTCGTCACGATGAGATGGTTATCTATACTTATAATAAATCTGTAGAGAGGTCAATTCTGTACATGAAATATATTTCCAAAATAACTATCAGGGAGTGATTAGGGATCGATACTGATGCCAAAAATGCAATAAGTAAAATTTTTGTCTGTCTGTCTGTATAAACTCTATAGAAACAAAAACTACTCGACGGATTTTAACGAAACTTGGTACAATTATTTGTCATACTCCTGAGATGGTTATAGTATACTTTTCATCACGCTACAATCAATAGGAGCAGAGCAGTGAAGGGAAATGTTGTCATTTTGTTTAAACGCGCTAATCTCAGGAACCGCTGCTCCGATTTAAATAATTCTTTCAGTGTTAGATAGTCCATTTATCGAGAAAGGCTATAGGCTATATATCATCACGCTAAGACCAATAGGAGCGGAGCACCACTATTCCACGCGGACGAAGTCGCTGGCAGAAGCTAGTAGTATTATAAAGAGGAAAACTTTGTTTGTTTGATTGTAATGTGTAATAGGCTCAGAAACTACTGGACCGATTTTAAAAATTCTTTCACCATTCGAAAGCTACATTATCCACGAGTAACATAGGCTAAATTTTATTTTGGAAAAAATAGGGTTCCGTAAGATATTTGGGTTTTTCGGACACAAGGTTTTTCGGACACAACCAGAAAAGTTACTTTTGCTTTGCGTACGCTACTACGCTAATCTCAGGAACTACTGGTCCGATTTAAAAATTCTTTCAGTGTTAGATAGCCCACTTATTGAAGAAGGCTATAGGCTATATTTCATCACGCTAAAACCAATAGGAGCGGAGCACCACTATTCCACGCGGATGAAGTCGCGGGCAGAAGCTAGTAATCTAATAAAATACTTTGTCCTAAAATGAGTCAAAAGTACAGTGTGTGCCGGGTGCAGCTATTTATTGTATAAATGTTTTACTATTCTGTTGTACAATAAGCAGCTAAGTGTATCTGTAGTACTTGATTTGCAGTTTTACTCACGCACCTGTTGCATCACACACCTGTGCTATTATAGATCGAACACAAAGCGAAAATTAAGTAATCATCATTTTCGCTCTGTGTTCATTCTTCTCTGCTCCTCAGGGTCATAGTGTGATATTAAATAGCTTGGTAACCTTTCTCAATAATTGAAGCTAAGCCCATATCCATACTAATACTATAAATGCAAAAGTCAGTGACAGACTTAGTCAGTGTCGTTGTTAGTGTTACGTTTTCCTGGGAAAACAGCTTTAGGCAGATTTAGATGAAATTTAGATAATAGATGCTTCCCTCGGAATGCCCGTGAAACCGCGGGAAACACCTAGTATTAGTATTGATTATATTATATAGCTCAGCCATTATAATTTACACATAGGACTTTAAACATTATCCTGGGCCTCTAGGTTAGTGAAACAATTACTGCACTTTACTACAAGAAAAGTTGCTCTGGACCTGGAATTTCACTTAACATGAGGATGTTTAAGTCCGAAATTTTTTTTGGCTATTGACTGATTGATGTCATGACGTGCAGCTGCCGATAGTTCAGCCACTGCTCCAATCGTGCCGTCCATATTCGTTATTATCATCTTAACATTGTATAATATTCTAAATGATAGAATATTTTATAATATTAACATTTCTATAACAGGTGAGCAAGGCTCGATCTGTCGATTCTCGGAACTTAAGAGTGGCTCCAGAAACTACAAACCGCTTCACATTGCAGGACCCTTCATCTGGACGTCGATTGAGCAAAAGGCGTGGACAGCGTCAGAGGTGAGGCTAGGTTTTATTTGTGTTATTTTAAAACATTTATTAGCTTTATGATTCATCAAATACTTAGTTCACATACTCTATGAAAGGTCAAGTCAAGCATGTATAATGTTTTATGTGCTAAGAAATGATTTTAAAATTAAGCAAGTCATCACATTATCAAAGAAATAATGATACAGTATGGTCTCTCGCCGTTTGGGCGGGTGATAACGTTGAGATTTGCTTGCTTGGAGTTTGGAACTAATGATAAGACGTCTGCTCAGCACAAGATTTATTTGACACTAAGTTGAAATAGATTGAATGAAGTAGTGTTCGTGTTTTAATCTTAAATCTTTTGGAAATGAATGATTGGTACAACCAACCATGAAACAAAGTGACATTTTTATATATCAAAGCATGTTTTTAACAGATTTTGTGAGTCCCGCAACAATTGCGACACCCGTGGCAAGAATTGTCCGTTTTCTTTTCCATTGCGTGCGTGTCGTGTCTCTCGCATGTTAGTATTACGTATCTCGCGAAGCTCACAAACGTGGCGAAGCAAACGATAAATACTATGACCTATCACTATTTTCAACAAATTTACATTTTTGGCTGTACTTACGAGTGCTAAGTAATACCTACAGAGTCTTCTTTTTCTTGAGTTATTAGATTAATCTTTGGCTGCACAAGAAATCATTTTGATGCGTATTTATTACTAAAAAAACAGTCAAGTGTGAGCCGGACTCGCGCACCAAGGGTTAAGAACCGGAAGAAAAATAATATAATATGCAATAAACTCGTGATGTCTTTATTTATCCAACCGCATAATTAAGTTTGTTTGTTAACGAAATCAGTTCATATATTGTGACTAATATTTATTATGTTAAATATGATTTATGATCATAATAAAAACAATATTTGAAAAATAAAATCGTGCTAATCTAATTGTCTTATTAATTACAGAGTCCGTTACGACAATGCTGAATAATGGTGTTTGGAACGTCTGTTTTCCAGAACGGTATGTTTATGTACCAAATTTATCATTTATATAAGGTCTTGCAGTGTTAAATTTAATATAATTGGAAGAAATTATATTAAAAAAATGTTTTAGGAACATATGAACACATTAGAGCATTTATTTGTGTACACTTTCGCTAATTAAATCCGGTTTGGCAAATGATAGCATCAGGTTTCAATTAACATTCATACCTGTTATTACGAGGCTTTATAATATGAATAGCATCATTTCACTAGGTTTTTTTGTTTATGTATTTGAAGACATATAATAATATATTATGTAGCTTACTGTGGCTTGCTCGACTTCAGCGGAAAATAAATAAATAAAACATTTTAAACAAGCTGATCACAGTAGGAAATTGCAATCTTGTTGTTTTCGAAAAATAAATTTCCTTTAAATTGCATGAGATACAAATTGTTTCTGATTTTTTTTAACCATACTCACTGTAGCGAATATACCTCGACTAATAATTGTATATGATGTTCAACCAATAAAATAAAACACACGCTCTGGCAAAATTAGCCGAAACATAATAATTTGAAACAAATTAAACTTTACTTGAAACTTACTGAGCCATCGAACTTCGTACCGCGATTTTTTTCACATCGTTTTATTAATACGAACCTTGTCCTGACAATAATGAACACAAAAACCGATTTGTCGCAGTCGTACATAAATTTCAGCGATTCATTTTTGTTTATATAGATAAGATATATTTTAATGTATGTTTATTTTAGTTTATTCCAAAATAGTCCCAAAAACATTTACTTCGGTTGAGAGGAATTTTGTAAATATATTACAATACTTAACGTTTATGGATCTGCGCATACTTAGATGATTTATGCTTATTGCAATTAAAGTGGTGTGTAGGTCTAGGTACACGAATTTATGCTGATAAGATAATAAGTATGAGAGATTGAAAAGTAGATTGAAAAATAAAAAAAACTTTAACAAAAAAAATACAACTGACTTCCAAAACACTGAAAAGAAAGAATAAATTTACATTCTGATAAGACATTTTTGTGAACCGTTCTAGATTTCCGAGTTCCTATGTGATTGTAATCAATATTTTGCCACAGACTTCTAGAGCGGCGTACAAGCGTTTGAGCAGAAAGTAATTTATTCTTCTCTTTTAAGTAGTCGGTTGTATTCTTGTGTGAAAAAGTTTTTGACAAGACTTTTCTTATGTTTGGTATGTACAATTTGTGGATCAAATTGACATAAGAGGCTTTTTTTCTGATGTATGGATGAACTAGCTGTTTCCCGTGGTTTCACCCGCATCCTGAGGGAACTACTTCACGCACTCGGGTAAAAAGTAGTCTATTTTTCCTTTCTCAGGCTGTAGACTATCTGTGTACCAAATTTCATTTAAATCGGTTCAATCGCGACAGACAGACAGAGTTGCTTTCGCATTTATAATATTAGTAAGGATAAAAATTTCTCGACTAAATGATATGATTCACCAATGACTAATGTTTCAAGAGTATTCTCTTACAACACTAAAAGTTCTGTAAGCTTCGAAACAGATAATTATAGGTCGACCGCTGTAAGCGCGGCCTTCGTGAACGTATGCCGGACGCGGTCGGGTGATGCGTTCGGCTATACATGATACAACATAGGTTTTGATATCGTAAGATCTGCTAAGCTTATCTTAAGAATTATGAAATCTCGAATCATTAGTCAATCAAGTCTCTCTTTAAAATTGTATTTCATATTCTGGTTTAAAGTACATAATTGTTATTCGTAGATTTTAAGTAAATATTAATTATAAATTGTACCGTGCTAAGTATTATATTTTATCGAATTATTAATTATGAAGAACTGGCCAAGTGTGAGTTGGACTCGCGCACGAAGGGTTCCGTACCATTATCTATAAAAACAGCAAAAAAAAAAACATGTATGTTGTATGGGGGCCAAATCATCAGAAGGCCGCGCTTACAGGGGTTTACCTACAGTACCAACAAGAAAGTCTGAACCAACATTATGATCTCCCAGATGTTGAATAAAAGGCGAGAATTACACAGAATTCGAACTATTACGGCCCTAAATAATTTTGACTATTAGTATATTAAAACGTGAAGCGAAACCTTTATGCGTGAAGGATCCCTTACTGTGCGCACGGAGGAGTGTGAGTCTTGGCAAAAGTAGTTAAGTTTTTATGGAGAACTGCCGAAAGACTCGACTAGTGTGCGAAATTACGCTAATTATTATTGTTTTAGAAATTAAAGCATCAGCTAATACAACCGTAATATCATCTTTAGTTAAACGGAATTAATTTAAAAAAAAAATCAATAAAATCCGAGACTTAAGGAAATAGTACGAACTTTAAACGTATCAAATCTGTGGGCAACCCATTTTCATTATAAGCCTTTTTGTCAGGGCGAACATACAATCTAAAAGTTTTTTATTGTTATATATGGATTTCACAGGGAAAAGCCCGATAAGATGGTGGTGGAAGTTGATCGGTTCGAGAACCTCTAAGCTAAACATTCGCGTAAGAGTGCTTATACTTATTCTGTAACGTGGGTTGTTGCGTAATAAATTATAATAAAAAACGTAAAGAATAGTTAGGAAGGTACAGAAAAAAAATAGAATAACAAAAAACAAATAAGTACGTCATTCAATTATACACGTTTATAACAAAAAGCTTTTCATCAATGTTTTAGTTTCGACTATATTGCTGGGTGTGTGTATATTTTATACTCCTCTTGCTTCATGACAATAAAATAAAAAGTTTATCATCAACGTAAAACTATTTTAAGCTGCAAACTGCACTAAGTACACAAGTTTCTAGTGATTTTGTATACAATTTTATGACTGCTGTATTATATGTAGTTTTAGTCACATAACTTTATTTTATGGAGCGTAAACATAATCTGAACAGGTTTATACTATTGCAAGATTATGATAAAAATAGAGGGATCGTCATAAATGATTCCAACTTTTGCACACTAAAATGGTGCTGCTAGGCCTGTGAGTGGCCATTACCGTGTTACGGCGCAAAACGCAAGGCGAGCTACTGGCGTAGCGTAAGGTAATCAATTTTCTGTGAACTATCCTGAACGTGCTGGACGTGACCTCTTTGCCATGAATTCGCTTCGCAATAAGCGTATTACTCTCTTATTATTAAAGAGTCTTGTAAAGTCGTTTCGAACCGTGGTTCACTCCAAGCGTCCTAAACACAAACTACTGTTTTGGTTACGCGAAGTTGTGCGTTGTGGTGCCGCTACGCGGTTATGTGCATAGGCCCTTATAGTTTGTACTCCTTCAAGTCTTCGAATTGCGCTTAATATCTCAATGAATATTTTTAATACATTACTTCAAACACAATGAAACTTCGATCTTTAGTACGTGGATTTAGAGAATTTTAATGTATATTAAGCATTTTCTTTATCAATTTAAATCATTTGTTAAATATATACCTATAATATCACATATTTGAACCGCTACAGCGTGATAATCACTGAACATCCAAATTACTAATAACTTTTACCTAGGTTTTTTAACACATAAACATGTTTATAAAAATAGGTAACACGGAAAGTTGCTTGTAGTAATTATAAGTGAAAAGGATTATAAAAATGTAAATTAAAAAAGGCCCATTACACTGAATTTAGGTTAAAACAAGCATGTCAGCGGTTAAAACTAGCTTAAAATAATGTGATCACTAAGCCAACGAACTATTAAGCGCAAACAAACTATAATTTGTTCTGCACCAATACGCATAGCTGTTTCGTTTTGAAACAAAACAGTTGTAGGTATTTTATAACAAACGTTTACTTCGTTTCAATAAATACAAATATTTTTAAGATAAATTTTCAATCCCATTATAAGAATAAATAATAGTAGTTTATGTAAAATTTGATTGCTTGTTACATTAATAAACTATATTTATTTAATCTCATAAGTAAATATTAAATGTTGGGATTGATGTATAACTTTTGTTTTGAAAAATATACATAGTTATATCTACTAGCCTTTATTTAGAATATATTGAATTCCTATGTATGTCTCGGCATAAAAATGTTAGCCATCATCAAGTTGGTTGCTGGCAATCTGTGTAAACATACACTAATACTAGTGTACAGTGCGAACATTATAACTGTGCCTCTCTGAAGTACACATAGCTGCGCAAAAATCAACGCGCATAACAGCGCCCTTCCAAGAAATTACGTCATTGGCATAGCTTTTATTAAATTAAATAAATATAAATGGAAGCAATATTATTTTATGATAGTAGTAAATAAATACAATAGTTGCTATACTTTTACATTCGTGGGTATAATAAATTTGTAGATATATTTTAAAATTGTAAAACAAAAGTCACTGCAGATACATAAATGTAGATGCATAATTGCGGTGCGTCTTTTCGTAGATTACAGTCTTAGTGCACCAATTATGCCTGTTGGTAGGAACAAAGTGAAACTGTATGGTTGCATTAATAGTATGATGTAGGTACGTACCTGTTTAGTCCAACTTAATCGACTTGAATTAATAAAAAAATCTTGTAAGTGTACATAAGTTGTATCCCTCGAAAAGTTTACGACGTGTATATGTCACTGTAAGATAGAAGATCTTCAGCTTATCTCACGAATAAGATTATAAACTAACTAGCTTTCAGCCAGCGGCTTCGCCCGCGTGGTCTATATGAATTCTGGCTATTTGAATTCTCAGCCCGATCGGTTTAAAATTGACAAAGTTTCATACAAAGTTTCATCCCCTATTTTATCCCCTTGGGGGTAGAATTTATCAAAATTCTTTCTTAGCGGATGCCTACGTCATAACATCTACCTGCATGCCAAATTTCAGCCCAATCCCTCCAGTGGTTTGGGCTGTGCGTTGATAGATCACTATGTCAGTCAGTCAGTCACCTTTGAGTTTTATATATATTTAGATTAGATGGTATTTACAATCTTACAGTGACTTATACAAAGCGACGTGTATTGTCAACGACACCACTGAACGATACACACCACTATGGGGTGTCACGACTGGCGTGTATTACAATGTTTTTATTTTGTAAAAAAGGTAGTGGTGGTGTGGGACGTGTAATAAAATTGTAATAAAAACTTGATAATTAATATCGTTAAATGCATATTTTGTACTAAAACTTTATTACGGTGGTGTGTTTACCAAAATATTGTAAATGACACCCCACTGGTGTGGTGCAATACACGCAAAGAGAGAGTGAACTTGTTATACTTTTTGTTTGTGTATAGATAATGGTCAACATTTTTATTCCGAAACTATTATGTTAAAACTTTTAAGTGGTTTAATGTGTGCATTTTATTTTTAAACTATTGTACTAAAGTAGTTAAATATGATGAAAGATTAAAACAATATGCAAAAAACACTGTTTTATTTATGACTTAGCTTTTCGCCAACGACTTGTCCGCGTGGGATACACAAATCCAAATTTGAAAATGAAAAAATGCTTTTTTAGGAGACGATATAATGTAGATAAATAATTTTTCTGGATAAAGACTACCTTATTCTGGCATCCCGCTAATTATTGGCAATCAGTCTTTTATAATAGTCAGAGGCGTATTCAAAGTATTTAATTTAAGGAAATCTGTACCAACTTGTAATAGGTATCTATCGTCGTCGTCGTCAATCGTAATTATTTCAGATTTTTCACTTGACAAACTCCGGAAATAAGGGGAAGGGCAAGCTGGATCAGCTTTCAAGTTAGGGTCATATTTCAGGGGGATCATAATTTGTCACGGTTCTCCCATTGAAGCTCTAAAACGAGCCTCCCAAAGAGTGGAAAAGGACCTTTCTGCTATCGTCACTACACTAACTAGTTAAGGGGCATCCATTAATTACGTGAGGTAACTTTGGCTATTTTTCGGCCCCCTTGGTGAGATTTTGTTCGACCCCCTCCCCTAATCCCCAAACGTCTTTTCAGTTCTGGCGTCAAGGCTATTCTTAATAAAAACAAATGTAAAATATTGAAATTTGGTTTATTACCTTCTATTCATTAAATATTTTCTCATATTCGTTATGATAGTAACCAAGTTGTGATAATTATTTCTGGCGCTGAACCCGCTCCACCAAACTTCAATTGGCTCCGTCAGCATTTTCTATATCTACATATGCAATCTTCAGTTAAGTTGGCCTTACCAGAAGATAGATAGCAACAGTTCAATAATTTATTCCTATACTGATCGTGAAACGCGAATTGTCAGCTATCTCTATGTACCCTCGAGATCGGGTCTCGGTGGAGCTACCAGGACTAATTCAAAACCGTGTGGCGGCGGCGAGCGGCGCCGGGGCGCACGCGGCGCCAGCGTCAGTTCGGCCGTCGGGCCGCGACGACCGCACGTGCCGCAGTTCGTCTCTGCCTCGCAGTCTGCGTGAACCGCGCGGGCGCAGTGGCCGGTGCGCGCGGCCGGCCGCTCGCCCAGCCGCCGGGCGCAGCGCACGCAGCGGCCGCGCACGGGCAGGCCGCGCCGCGCCGCCGCCAGCGCCCGCGCCAGGCGCTCGTGCGCCTCGCGCGCCGCCGCCCGCGCCGTGCTCTGCCAGGCGGCGCGGCGGCTGGCGGCGCACGCCAGCACGGCCAGCGCCACGCGCGGCTCGCAGGCGGCGCGCAGCGTGTCGGCCACGGGCACGTAGGCCGCGGCCTCGAGCAGCAGCGCGGGCGGCGGAGCGCGGGCGCTGCGCAGCAGGCGCGCCCACATGTCGGCGGCGGCGGCGGGCGGCAGGCCGGCCGCGGCCCGCGCGCACAGCTCGCCTCCCTCGTTCACCAAGCGTGAGGAGATCCGTTCGTCGTCGGTCGCAGCGGCTAGCCGAAGGATCGCATCGAGAGCAGCGCTCGGGTCACCGACCGCTTCGAGACACGCCGGTTCGGCTTCGCGTGGACCTTCTACACGAATGATAGCCAACGCCTCCTCTGGGCGTACGAGACCGACGTTATCGGCTAGAAACGATCGCACTCGATTTGGACATAGGCGACAAAGGTTTTGCAAATGTACAGCAGCAGCGTCACCTCGCAGGTGTCCCGCCTCGAGGAGACTTTGCCCAAAATAGATGACTTGTTCGTCAGAAATCGACTGCAGAATCCACACAAAGTCAGTAAGGTGTTCGCCCACAAGGCAGGCCGCAGCATGCGGTCTTAATTTAATCAATGTCGGAAGATATTTTTCCATTATTTTAGTGGCGTCCTCGCTTGTCTCCACCAGAGATCGAAGGTAATCGAAAAGTTCATCCACGTCGGCGTTAGATGGTGATTTTATATTAAAAAACTGTGCAAGTGCGCTTTCATGTCGGCCTAGCATAGCATCGATGCGCCACAGTACGCGCGGTCGCTGGTCGGCAGCACTGTACTGCTCCTCAAGCAGCTCACACTGCGTGCGGCCTCTGGTCAGAAGCACGAGCCACGCGCGGTCTGCTCGCTCGCAATTAGTGATCGCGGCCAGTTCTCGAAGGCTATTTATCACATCTTGGTCGGACGGGATTGCGCCTGAATTTAATTGCCCGGTTAAAAATTCTAAGATTTCTACGCGGTCTTCTGTTTCCTGAAAAGTTTGTGGTAAATTTAATAATGAATAAAGGAAATGTGTAAATTAACTAATCGGTTATGGAATGGTTGATAATTTATGCCGCAAATTATAATCTATATATCAATACGTCAAATTTTGGATCTTTTTTATAAGAATACACGGAAAAAAAGGGCTGAGGAAAGAAAATAGATGGGTTTTAGTCCGTAAGAGTCTGACTCTCTCTCCCGCCCCGCTCACTCACGGGAGGAGTCATATGATTTATTTTCCATTCGAAAAAAAAGAGCGGCTGAAGGATTAAAATTCTTCGTCGGGCTTTTAACTCAGATCATTTGCTCTCTGAGGGTCCAGCATCACTGGCCCACTAACCCCACGAAGCTCTCACCCTCGGAACAGAGTTTTTGGCTCTGCTCTAGCGACTCGCCCAATCAAGGCAAGCCAGAGATGGGAGACCTGAGTCATAAATACAACCATACCAGCGCAAAATTTATATTTAAAATATGTAAATAACAATTTGCAGCATCCAAAGATATGAATAAAGTCATAAATTTTAATAAATAGTTTGTAAGAAGCGAGTATATTCCATTCAAAAATCGCTGTTGATACGAATACTTTTTCGAAAGTGATTCGTGCTAGGCCCACTGTTCCTTGTCATTCACTCCAGCCAGCCAGTGAAGGCAAGCGATGAAGAACGGTAACTTGTCCCGGGAGCACTCGGTACCCGCAGGGTCGCTACTCCCTGTCATCAACCTCAAGATGCCCTGCGGGTATACATATATAAAATGCCAGTATACAAAACCTCAACTATTTACATAGTCTAAAATAATTTAGTGAATTTGTCGGTCTTGTTCCTTTTTCGGAACTTCTTTAAAATTTATTCCATGTTGCCGCAGCACCACCCTTATTGGAGGCGTTTTGAAGGACACTTTTGATCCACAGACTTGGTTCTCCTCATACTCTACCCTCTATAAATTTTAACGAACATCATCATCTGCCTAGCCTTTTCTCAACTATGTTGAGGTCGTCTTCCAGTCTAAACCGGATGCAGCTGAGTACGAGTGTTTTACATAGAGCGACTGCCTATCTGACCTCCACAACCCAAATACCGGGTAACACGGTACCCTTTGGTAAGACTGGTTATCAGACTTTCTGGCTTCTGACTACCCGAACGATTGTCAAAGATCTACAAATGACGACCGGGACCAACAGCTTAACGTGCTTTCCGAGGCACGGAGGAGTCTCGCTATGACATAGATGGTCACCCATCCACGGACCGACCGCGCCAAGCGCGGCTTAACCTTTGATCGATCGAACCGTGCGGCTGTTACTTAGCCACGAGCTCCTCCATGGTAAATATCCTACATAAATGTTAAAGAACATAATTATACAGATAACAAGCTTTCCACCAGCGGCTTCGCCCGCGATATTTTAGCCCAATGGATACAAAAACTTGACAAATTATGTACTAAAACCTTCCTCTTGAATCACTCTATCTATTAAAAAAACCGCATCAAAATTCGTGGCGTAGTTTAAAAGATTTAAGCATACATAGGGACAGACAGCGGGAAGCGACTTTGTTTTATACTATGTAGTGATAAAGCAAAAACTAAAAACTTACAGGTAAATCTCGTGCAAAGGTAAGTAACGCACGGGCGACCCGCAGCTTGTTCTGCTTCCCAAGGGGCCCTACGAACGGTGGATCACGAGCGCTCTGCTCAAGAAGCCGTACTGCTGCGGCAGCGTCGTGTTCCACCATTACTTTTAGAGGCGATCGCCCTCCGTTCTCATCCTGCTAACAAAAAAATATCTACTTTATTTGTAACTCAAGTATCATAGCGAAAATTCGCAGTTATCCATGATGAATTTAGAATAGAATTGAATACAATGAAGTATTTACTTCATACAGATTATTTCTAAAAAGAAGGGTATATAATTTCGTAATCAGCACCGCTAATAACTACGAAAACAACACGATTTACTTAAAGTCAAATTCACCATCTTGCGATCCGTCCAGGGCTTAACTTACAAAACTAAGCGACTAGTGGGGTACGGACCTCGGCTTAGGGCGTCGCTGGGGGAGGACAGCAAGGGACAGGCTGGATCAGAATATATATGATTATTATTATCGGGAAGTTTGAAGCTATTGGCTCAGTCGAGCTAGAGTCGGGAGGGCATTATAAGCCTAGTGAACGTCAGCTACAGTTCGGTTGGTCTCCCAAGTATGTATAAAAAAAAATCAATTTTCAGTCATTCCTCCCGAATGAAATGTGTCAAGTCATAGTTAAACCAATATCTTGGACTATCTAATAATGGGATGGTTGATACGTCAGCTGGTCTCGCGATTATTTCCTCTCTTTTGAAGTATTAATCAGATAACAGCTTATATTCTATTATGAATGAATAAAATCGTCAGCTGGCCGTATCGCAGTGGAAAGATCGTTAGCTTATTATCTGAAAGTGCTGCACACAGGTGCCATTAGGAAGCATCTATCGCCTGTTTAAACGCATCAAGCTGACAAGTTTTCTCTTTCCATTACTAAAAGATTACATTATCATCAAGGGAGGAAATAGTGTATCTAAAGATATTCAGCGTTTTGCTTGATGAACTTAATTTAATCATTTCCGATCTCGCTTTGGTTCTTGTAATTTTAATCTCTTTCTTATTTATTATCTGCGCTCTATAATACTACCGTCGGAGCTCATTAATTTAGCATTGAGCTTTGAGTATCACACGTATCTGAAAATACAATGCTAGTTTTTCTCCTGGGGTTAAAATCTCTGCAACACACGGAAAACAAGTGTCGGCCACCACTCAGTCGACGGATGCATATAGCTAAGAGTACCTCCCCGGCGGCGAGCATGGCGTGCAGCGCGTCGTGCCGGGCGGAGGGGCGCGCGTGGCTGGGCAGCGGCCGGCCGGCGGCGCCGCGGCCCGCCAGCGCGTCGGCCGCCGCCACCACGAGCGCGCAGCCCGCGCACGCCGCGCGCGCACACCGCGCCCGCGCCGCGTGCGCCGCCAGCTCCCGCATCGCGCCGCCGCCGCCCCCTGCGCACACACCACCATTGTAAGTCTCATAAATACTGCACGACAACGTAATGTATAACTCGTATTACTTACGCAAGATTGAGAGAGAGAGAAGAGAGCTGGTCTATCCCTCGTTAAGCGACGAGTCGTATATCAATTGAAAGGTCTTTTTAAGTGCAACATTTTGTATAAACATATCTTATACCAATTTTTAAAACTTTAGGAGTTAGAATACGTTTGGATGTTTGTAATACAAAAGGGACTTGAACATAACTTGCAAAACTTGAATATTTAAAACGTCTCTGCCTACCCCTTTCCAAAAAGCAAGCAAGATGTTAGTGTGTCACTTAGGTCGTTAACCTAGCTAGATGATTAATTTATAAAACTCCTTGGTAAAAAGTATTCTAAAAATAATAAATAGCAATAACGCGATTTTTAAACGTTTTCATTAAATACCCGCAAACTCTTTAAATACTAACAAATGACAATAGGTGTATTACAAGAAAATATTCTACATAAAATAATCTTTCTATTGGTGTATCACTCATTGCTAGAGGAAGCGTAGACCAAAAACCCATTCTCCTTTACTGCCATTTTTAACCCCCGACGCAAAAAGAGGGGTGTTATATTACGAAAGTACTAAGGTTATCAATAAGCCTCACGATCAATTCGTCTAAGTAGCAAAACGTCCAAATGATCGAAATGTCTATGTAGCAATACGTCTAATTAGTAAATTGTCCTTATAGCAAAACGTCCAATTATCGAAATGTCTATGTAGCAGAGCGTCCAATGAGCAAATCGTCTATTTCTCATAATGCCTGGACACTCAAGTACGAAAATATTAAGATATTCTTTTTGAGATCAGTTAAACTTTAAAAAAACATTCAAAATTCTAAAGTGATATTTTCCATTAGCTTTTTAGGGTTCCGTAGTCCAACAAGGAACTCGTATAGTTTCGGCATGTCCGTAGATATGTATATTGATCATGCTGATAAAGTGGTAAAATAAAATTTATGGCAGCTCCCAAACACGTAGGTACAGTGGGGATGAATATTTTTTTCTCGCGTATCGCGTATTCTTTCAAAAATATTATAGGTGTGCAAAGACCATTTTTCGGTTAAGGAAGCTGTATGGCTCAGAGCTAGTGGTAGTTGATTGTAGTTGAGTTGAGTTGACGGTAAAACACGGCAGAGCACTTGAAATAGTTTATTTCTTAAAGTTACAAATAGTTATAAGTTGGCTGCCCACCGTGCCAATCGCGATGAGTGTAATTTGTCAACTAAACTAAATATTGGATTTTACATTAAAGTGAATTGAGGTCGCATAGTCAGCAACCAAGTCATTGTACGGAAACCGTACATGCTCCCAAGGGAAAAGTAAGATGAGTATCAACCCGAAAGGCGAGTTGGGCAACCAGTACATAGCAATAAAAAGTATAAAACAAGTATAAATGAAATAGAATGAGTTATAAAATTAAGCAATGTAAAGTAAAACAATGTAAACATTAATTTGATGATATGTCATCAAAACAAAATCCTTTTCTCGATTCCTGTGTAGTCGAGGTCCGGATCTCTCGCATCTCGATGCTTACTTCCTCCTTGTCAGCTCCTTTCCGTTGCTCCAGTTTAGTGCTTGGTGTAGCATTGGAATAAATTATTTTCTTCCGTTTTTTGATAATAAGGTAGATGCCAACCACAGCAAATCCTCCCAACAACAAGGAAGTCGTGGAGTAAAAATAAATATCGTGCGGCGAAACATTTGAAAGTTCAGGCAGTACTTCCTGTCGTTTTTGGTAGGAGATTTGACGCTCAATTTTGGACACGTCTGCTACACTACGCAATTCGGTAATGTTCAATTGCGCGTTCCTCCAACCTAGATCGAACATGTTGTTTATGGTTGAATTTATGGTCGGTACTTCGATATCCAATTCCATGTTTACGTTACTTCCCATGTGATTGAAAGTAAATATCGTGGCATCTTTTTTCTGTAATAAGCACTTTGGCGCCAAGGCGATGACTCCTATCCCGTCAATGACCGCTGGTGTCACCTGATCGCTGCATATTACGCGCATCAGCTGTTTGTTGCACAACGTAAACAACCAGACGTTCGGTTTATGTAGTTTTATCCAAGTCTCCTTGCAAGTTATGTCATTAATGACACACGCCAGCGATGTTTGTTGACTGAACACCTTAGCCTCACATGGTGCATCCTTATCATGAAAACTGTATACTGGTTGATTAGAGATGCAAGTGTATTCGTCTTCTCCGTAGGCGGTGCAATGGTGCATGTCCTCTTCTTCCAGTGTAATATACGAGTTTTTAATCAAATTGATTGCGATGAAAGCAGATAAAGGTTGCACTAGTTTCAAGTTTCCATGTCTCATAAATGGGATTGGAATTACACGATATATTTTGTAGTCATCATCACTCAGTAGCGGAATGTGCAATTCGAATAATAAGAAGTTACGGGTAATTCTGGCTTTTACGTGAATAAGTTCATAGATGTCTTGAAAATCCTACTGAATGTCCTTAATTGGCAGTGAAACTCCTTGCGGTAGTTTTCCTGATATGATGTTGAGCTGCTCCATCAGCTGAGAGGCTGAAAAAAGGTGTGTGTCTAAATGGCCTCGATAGATGTTGGCTAGGGCATTCATAAGCATTTCTTGAATCCGGTGTAAGTCATTAAGAATTAAAGTTGAAATGACTGCGGCAGAATTAATATCACTAATCGTGTATAATATTTGCGCTCTGTTTTCTATTTTTGCGATTGCGCTGCAAGTTTGATTCATGTAGGTTTGAATGTTTCGTAGTTGTTTATCCATAAATTCCGAACTTTGCTTAATCATGTTATTTTCTGCTTCAACAATCAGCGTTTGATTTTTCATTAATTGAAGTAAATAATTATCACTTGTTTGTAAGTGTTTTATATCCTGTTCGTATTTTTCGGCAAAATCTGCATCGAGAACACCGAACAGCGTCCTTGCTAATTTTCCGAACCCGTCGAAGTAACCTCGTTTCTGCCTTGAATGTTGCGATAGTAAGATGGAATTGTATTCCGTAAGGTGGTTCAATTCGTAACGTAGGTGATCGACAACAGTTTCACATGGTTTGTATTCGTGGACTATTTGTTGACAAAGTATATCCACTTTATCGATGTAGACCTTTATCTTACTCGTGGCTTGCCAATATGATGTTAAATTGTAGAATATTAACAGCGACCATTCGTCGTGTATAAGTTGCAGTTTTCCTGCTTCATCAAAGTATATGGGTTGGTTATTGAGTATCGATGTCACCTTATAGTTGTTGGTCGTGGAAAGCGCTGCTTGTGTGACTCCAAATATTGTCATCATACACAGTAGAAGTAGAGAGAGTAAACTATGTTTGTTCGTCCTAGGGCTCCTCTGTTTTTTTTGTTTTTTAGGTTCCGGCGACTCTTGTTTGTCTATTTTGTTTTCTGTTTCTTCCGTGCCTTGTAAGTATTGGCGTAACGGTAACGGCGATAGTTTTACGATTGGTCGTTTTAATAGACCTTTCTTAGTTTTTAAGGTGACGACACGTACTTTTCCGTCAGTTCCCGGATGAAGTTCCACCACTCTCCCGAGAGCCCACCTTCCTGGGGGTTGGTTTTCGTCTTTTACTAACACTAAATCTCCTTCCACCAGGTTCTCTTTGGGTTGTTGCCATTTGCTGCGTACTTGTAGCTGCTGTAGATATTCGGATGACCAGCGCTTCCAGATGTGTAAGTTTGTTTGTTCCACCAGCCTCCATCGGTTTCTCAAGTCGTACTGGTTGAAGACTTCTTCCTCCTTTGCTGGGGACAATAAGGGCCCGCCCACAAGGAAGTGACCAGGTGTCAAGTATTCTAGGTCTTCAACGTCTTCAGACAGTGGGCAAAGCGGGCGTGAATTTAAGCACGCTTCAATCTGAGTTAATAATGTTGTGAACTGTTCATAAGTAAGCTTTTGTTCACCCAGAACTCGCTTCAAGTGATACTTCATAGATTTAACAGCGGCCTCCCAAAGTCCACCAGCAGATGGCCATAGAGGGGCGTTAAAATGCCATTGTATCTTCATATTGTTTATTTCGTCGTAAAATTCGGACGTTTTGAAAGTTTTGTTTTGTTCAAAATCTTCATGCAGTAACTTTGCGGCCCCAACAAAATTAGTCCCATTGTCTGAGAACATATGCTTTGGGGTACCTCTGCGTGCACACATACGTTTGAAGGCGGCTAGAAAAGTTTGAGTTGTCAGGTCAGACACCAACTCGAGATGCACTGCCTTGGTGACCATACAAATGAAGATGGCTATATAAGCTTTGCATGTCTTTACGCCTCTCCCCTTGTTGATCTTGATATCCACATGGCCAGTAAAGTCCACGCCAGTGTTTGTAAATGGCCTTGACGGTGTAACTCGTTCTTTAGGCAAGTCCGACATTAGTTGCATGTTACGATGAGGCTTAAAACGATGACATCGTATGCACCGCCTAAGTTCCTTTTTTACTGTCCTGTTCCCCCCAATGATCCAGTACTTGAGACGTAAATATGCTAGCGTGAGTCGTGCGCCACCGTGGAGAGTGTCACGGTGAGCTTCTTGAATGATCATTTCCGTTAATCTTCCAGTATCAGGGAGAATAATTGGATGTTTTGATTCCGGAGGCAGAACTGAGTTTACAAGTCGCCCTTTGACGCGTAGTATCCCCTTCTTATCAAGGAATGGGGTTAACTTCAAAAGATTACTTTTTGTAGGTATTGTTTCGTTTCTCTTTAAACTGTCAACTTCTTCTCCGAAGTAAGTTCCTTGTACGTTTTTGATCACCATATTCATTGCTTCAGTTATTTCTTCAGAACATAGATACATAATCCCCTTATTCTCTTCACAATAGGTTAATTTATTTTTCCGGACGCGTGACTTGATGAATCGTCTAATCCACGCAAGTACTCGGATTACGCGTTTGATACTGCTGTGCTTATTCAACAAGTTGGTAATTATTTCGCTGTTTTTGTAAGTTGCAACGTAGCATTTGTTGTTTACTGTTATAGTGTCGCATAGTTCATCGCCCTGTAAGTGGAGGGCATTGACTTGTCCGCTGTTTTTTAATTTTAACCAAGAGGGACCCTCCCACCAGAGTTCGAAAGATAGAAGTTGCGATGGAGAGAGACCTCGAGTAGCACAGTCAGCAGAGTTTTCTTCCGACTTAACGTAGTTCCATTGTTTTGCAGGGATAATACTGTTTATTTGTGTCACTCTATTGGCGACATACTTGTCCCATCTCTTTATGTCTCCCTGTAGCCATGCTAAGACGACCTTAGAGTCACTCCAACAATGTATTTGGAGATTTTTATAAGAAAGAGTGTTTTTAATTTTCTCCATAAGTTTGGCGAGTAACAATGCTCCACAGAGTTCCATTCTAGGCAAAGAAATCCTTTTACTAAGCGGCGCCACCTTTGTTTTAGCTGTGATTAGCGTAGTTGTAAAGTATCCATTATTGTTTCTCACTCGACTATAAATAACGCATGCGTATGCCTTTTCGCTTGCATCGCAAAATCCGTGAATCTCAATGTTGTCCTCTGTACACTGAAGCCATCGCGAAACCGAAATCTTGTTGATAGAGGAAAAATCCTTTCTCAATTTTTCCCACTCAGCAGTTATGTCGCATGGCAAACTGTCATCCCAGTTAGTCTTGCTGATCCAAACCTTTTGAAAAAGTAGTTTAGCTTTTATTGTTACAGGCGATAGGAAACCAAGAGGATCGTACAATTTACTTATCTCACTCAGTAATACTCGTTTTGTCAGATGTTTCTTCTCACATAGTCTCCACTGATAAGTAAATGTATCCTGTTTTCGATTCCAGCTCATCCCTAACATTTTTGTGTTTGGTGTTTCAGGGCTGAATTCTATATTAGCTTTAGTGCTCTTCTGGTCATCTCGCAGGTCCTCCAATATAGATGATTCGTTACTCGTCCACTTTCTTAAGTTGAAACCGCCTTTCTTCAGAAGTTGAATGAGTTCTGCGACTATCCTTTTCGCATCTTCAATGCTGTTTTGCCCATAGACTAAGTCATCCATGTAAAAGTAATTTTGTAAGACGTTGGCGCTCTCAGGGTAGTTATCCCTTTCATCTTGTGCTAGTTGGTGTAGTGTTCGCATTGCTAGAAAAGGCGCGCTTTTCATGCCGTAGGTCACGGTGCATAGTTGCCATTCACGTAAAGGTTCGTCCGTAGAAGATCGCCACACAATAGTTTGTAAGTGCTGTTGTCGTTCGTTCAGCCATATATACCGATACATCTTCTCGATATCTGCAGTAAACACGTATCGATACGTTCGCCAGTTAATAAGTAGGGTAAACATATCCCTTTGTAAATTGGGGCCTGAGTACATAAGGTCGTTGAGGCTGTTGTTATTGCTTGTCTTGTATGATGCGTTAAAGACAACTCTCAATTTTGTCGTTGTTGACTCCGCCCTTAAAACCCCATGATGTGGCAAATATACAGGATTTCTACCTCGAGTTTCCGCAGTTATGGGCTTCATGTGACCCAGAGAAATGTACTCCTCCATAAAACGATTATATTCCCTGCGTAGATCACTGTTCCTTAGCATTTTTCTCTCGAGCTGTAGGAACTGGGCTTGGGCTTGCCGCTTAGTGGCTCCTAGTTGAGAGTTCTCATTTGCTTTCATGGGCATTTGCACCACATATTTCCCGTCTGCTAATCTTTCAGTAGTTGAGGTATAAAAGTTCTCACAATGCTGATCTTCGTTAGTTAAGGCGGCAGTGTCCGAGATTTCTTCAGTTTCCCAGAATCGTGTCATGTTTCCGAGGTCATTAAGTATTGCAAAGCAGCTAAACGTTTTGACATTTCCACATAGTATCCAGCCCACTCTTGTTTGTTGAGCTACAGGGAAATTATCAGCTTTTATGACTCCATTCAGTATGAGTTCTGAATAAACGTCGGCGCCCAGTAATAAGTCAATCGGACCCGACTTATTGAAATGAGGATCTGCAAGTTTCAAGTTGTCTAGGTAGTCCCAGTTTTGTATGGAGAAGGAGGCTGAGGGTAAGTTATTTACTAGTTTTTTCATCACCAAAACTTCCAATTTGAATTCGTAGTCGGAATGTATCGATTTGCATTCTAAGTTGATCGATCCTTTACAATTGCCCGACAGTGACCCGACACCCGACACAATAGCGCTGACTTTCCGTCTCGGTAATCTGAGTCGCTGCGCGGCATCTTCGGTCACGAGGCTTACTTGCGAACCTTGATCCAGCAAACCTCTTAAGTTAATGTAATCACCGTCAATGGTCTTTACCTTTAACAGGACAGTCGTCAACAGAACTTCCGTTGCCTCGTTTGTTATGTTGTTCACAGCGTGTGACGTCGATGGTGTGCTGCTAGTAGTAGGTGTGGAACGGTGGTTCTGATGGTTTCCCTCGTCATGCAGTAGTGTATGATGTGGCTTTTGACATAGTTTACAAGATTTCTTAGAAGTGCATTTACGTTCTCCGTGACTGTACAAACAATTTGGACAAATACGCAAATTCCGAACTGTGTCATTACGTTCCTTAGTGTTCATAGCCAAGAATTTGCAACATTGCATTAAAACATGTTCAGTTTTGCAAATCGGGCAATTCCATGCCATTGTAAAGAAGGCTCTGGGCGACTTATTAAATCTGTTAAAGTTTGATGACCTCGAAATATTATATTTATTATAGTTATTGTTTCGAGCGACTGACACGTTGTTGGTTGGTTTATATGACGTCAGATATCTAGGCGACGAGTGTGACCGTTGCTGAGTATTTCCTTGTAAAGCTTCCAGGGCCATGAATTTGTTCTCCAAAAATTGGGTAAATTCCTCCAGGTCAGGGAATTCCCTCGGTTCCTTGAGATCCTTGACATACTCATTGTAAGTCACCTTGTCGAGTTTCTGAACTAAAAGATGGACAATAATCGGACCAGGGTTGGTAATATCGAGACCAATGTTGCCGAGTCCGTTCAGACACTCTAGTGTGACGTCATGTAACTTCCTTAAGCTCGCAGCGCTTGCCTCTGGTATGGTAGGTTGATTTAGCAACGTGTTCATGTAGGACGTGAATAGCAGACGTTTGTTATCATAACGGTGTGTGAGTATCTCCCAGCAGGAATTATAGTTCTCCGCACTAATACCGAGATGCTGTACGATTTTTTCGGCTTCGCCCTTGAGTTTGGTCTTAAGGTGTTGCATTTTTTGCGCTTTCGACAGTGATGGATTGTTGTGCACACTCTCCATGTACAGATCTTTGAAGGTAGGCCACTGATTATAGTTTCCATAAAAATCTGGTATCACAATCTTCGGAGTAGACTTCTCGTAATGGACATTGTTCCAAATATGATGTTGCAGCTTCTTTCGCAAGTTATCATAGAGGTTCTCAGTCGCTTCATATTTTTGTTTGTAGGTTGAATCTTCGTCTTGAGAAATATAGTCAAGTTCCCAGTTAGTTTTCTCAATGTGTTCCCACTTGCCTTTTAAGATACAGAGATTATCCTCAAGCTCCCATTTTTCCATTGAGGAGTCAAAATTCAGCTTCTCCACGGTACGTTCAAAAGCTCTAAAGTTACAATATTGCTGTCGTAAAAGTTCCTGCTGTTTTTCATGAGTCTTGTCTAAATCGCGAGGAGGCACTTGAAAGTCGATATCATCGAAGACAAATGTAGATTTAACTTTACCTTCAGGCGCAGAGGGTGACAATATAATAGAGGGTGATAATTCATGAGTTGACTCTTGGAAGCCGATGGTAGCTCCGCTTTACGTTTCAGTATATCTTGCAGAACGTCCTCGTACATCTTCTTTGTGTTACTGAAAACGTCGTCGACGAAGTATTGGATGTCGGTTACGCCTATTTTTTCTAGAAGTTGGTGATTGAACACAAACTTCTCCCAGTTCGTGTTCAGTCGAGAAAGTCGCTCCTCCAGATACTTCAAGGTTTTTCTTCCCGGACTGTCTTTCTTGTAGTTGATGCTGATTTGTTTCAAGTTGTTGAAGATTGTTTCTTGGTGACTGATTATCTCATTTATGTTCTGAGCCATTTTTATGTATTGTAGACGTTAAGTTGAAAGTTGAAGTTAAGTTGAAAGTTGAAGTTCAGTTTACAGTTCAATGCCGCAGGATTGCGTCACCGCAGGCACTAGTTCAGTAACGTTGCGAGTTTCGCAGTTAGTTTTCTAGATACCAAGCGTATTCTTTCTCTACTAGAGATATTTGCGCCTTCTCAATCCTACTGGGGCGACCCGCTTCTGGGAGACCAGTAAGACCGATTCGCTATCGCTAATAGGGATTTTTCACACACTTAGTATCCGGCTCGAAGGACCATTTTTTTATGTATGGCTCAGAGCTAGTGGTAGTTGATTGTAGTTGAGTTGAGTTGACGGTAAAACACGGCAGAGCACTTGAAATAGTTTATTTCTTAAAGTTACAAATAGTTATAAGTTGGCTGCCCACCGTGCCAATCGCGATGAGTGTAATTTGTCAACTAAACTAAATATTGGATTTTACATTAAAGTGAATTGAGGTCGCATAGTCAGCAACCAAGTCATTGTACGGAAACCGTACAGAAGCCATTTGCGAAATATCTAGCTTTTAAGTGCAATTTTTAACTCGATACGAGCACCCCCCCCCCTCCCTCTAACTTTTCAATGGCATTTTTCCATAAAAGTTATATTATTTTTCAACTTTTTAATTCACAATAAGTATGGACAAACATTCATTATAATGATTAAAGTCGATAGAATTAGTAGTTCCTGAAATAATCAGATGAGAGTCTATATTAGACAACCAGACGAATTAAAACTAGGCAAGTGTTTCGAACTTCGGAAGTGAGCTTTATCAACAAGTTTTCATGTTATGTCAGTGGTGATTAGAGCCTCCTTTTAAGCGTATAAAGCCTGTTTTAGTAGTCTCCCCTCTTCCATGTATTAGTGTAGTATTTACAAAATACTTGATTATTTCTATTTCCCCATTTTTATACAAATAAAGTAACTTCAAACTAATGGTTTTATTTAAAAGTTAAAGTTTCGAAAAGAAGAAATCCCCAGTAAAGTCATAATAATCTATGAACGACTGCATAAAAATTGAAAAAAGTAAAGAAAAAATCCTGATTACTTCAAAACTGTGATAGTTACAATGAAAGTTTTAGTTTTCCTATAATATTTAATTAATGTAAATATATCAAACCCTAATAAGTGAGAAAAGGGGGCCCCGGATTTTTTTGTGAACGTTTTTCAATATAATTCGATAACGGAAGGCTGAAAATAATAATTATTATTGTTTGTTGCGATAAGTATATGAATTATTGTTATGATTACGACTGTACTCGAAAAAAGTTAGACGATTTGCTCATTGGACGCTCTACTACATAGACATTTTGATAATTGGACCGTTCTGCTATAAGGACAATTTACTAATTAGACGTATTGCTACATAGACATTTTGAGCATTTGGACGTTTTGCTACTTAGACGTATTGATCGTGAGGCATCAATAATGCGTGGCATTACCGAGCGCAGCGGCGATGGCGCCGACCGCTCGCCATAGTCCTTTCTCCCTAGTGAGGACGCTTGCTCGGTGTGGGTCGATAGCCGTCAGCGGCAAAGACGCTATGACGCGCTCAATAAGAGCTGGCTCGAAATCCGCCAGTTTTTCAATCAATGCCTGAATAAAAAAAATCGTATCATGGTCCCGTTTTAATAATAATTTACCGTTGTTTTAAATGCCTTTGGTATTTATTAATCCCTAGAATTTTAATTTTTAGAATTAATATAATGCAAATATAACGTTTAATACAAGTGAATGAACTGCACCTGCGTCGAGTCCGGTGATGGTGATAACTCAGCTGTTGATAACTCGCCGCGAGCAACTGCGTCGCCTAATGCTTCTACGAAAGCTTTTTCATCAGAACACTGTTCCCATAAACGATTCCACAGTTCTTCCCTAAAAGTTAGTAAAAAAATATTTTTTTATATCTGATCTGAAAATAATTTTATTTGGTAAATAATTTTATATTCAACTAATCGTAATGAAGAGCTCGTGGCTAAGTAATAACAGTACGATTCGACCGATCGAAGGTTAAGATGCGCTTGGCGCGGTCGGTCCGTGGATGGGTGACCATATATGTCATAGCGAGACACTTCCGTGCATCGGAAAGCACGTTAAACTGTTGGTCCCGGTTGTCATTTGTAGATCTTTGACACTCCTTACGGGTAGTCAAAAGCCAAAAAGTCTGATAACCCGCAGCTTACCAAGGGGTATCGTGTTACCCTGTAACTGGGTTGTGGATTTCAGATAGGCAGTCGCTCCACATAAAACACTGGCACTCAGCTGCATCCGGTTTTGACTGGAAGACGACCCTAACATAGTTGGGAAACGGCTAGGCAGATGATCAACAAATCAAATTTTGACCCTATTGCAAACATTGAAACTTACCTTAGATTAAATTTTAAGCACATCTTTACAGTTTGGTCCGCAACTTGCTTGTTACTCAAGATGTGTGGCCTTTCAGAAATGTTGTCTATAAATTGGTAAGCTAATGACTTGGCCTCAGTTCCCTGGGAAGAACAAAGTAAGCGTAATGCATTCAGATGTCGTCCTGAAGTCATGAGCGCCTGTGCTCTCGCGAGCAGGTGCCGCGGCCGCACTCGCACTATGCCGCGCCGGCCCAGCAGCGACAGAGCGCCCGCCGACACGCAGGCACCGCCGAGTGCGCTCACGCCCGCCGTACACATGGCTCGCGATACGCGCCCGTCAGTCCAATGCCCCTGAAAATAACCCTACATTATTACGAATTTACCAATTCTGGCTTGGGAATGTTTTGCTTGGACTACGTTTAGATTACTTTTATACGTAGAAAGATTATAAATCTTTATTTGTAGGTATTCAATAACCTTAGAGCACAACAATAGCATTACAAGTGGTACATACCTTGAAAAAGGCTGATGCGTAAACTGGTTCCATATTCGAAAGATCTAGAGGTTTATCATAATCTTCGCCCCACAATCTGAGATTCTCATCAGCGTCGAAAATAGCAAGATTACCGCCTAGCCAACCGAGCCATAAAGGAGTTGTCTTCAATTCGATTCTCTGGATTGGTTTAAGAGATATGGATGATCCAGTAATGGTTAATGATAGCCATTGTAGTGTTTTAGCTCGGCCACATACTAGCACTCGATCATCCGTTTCACTCCACTCTAGGACTGGGAGTGTGTCCGGAGGGCCGGTGAGGCGTAATCCCGCAGCCCGACCTCCAGCTACAATAATAACCCGCGACAATGTCGCCAACGCTAAAATGCGAGCGTCTCGCGCCGCCATAGCTACTACTTCACCTCGAGCACCGGAGAAAAGGCAAGAAGAACGTGCAGATCTGACTCCTAAGGGACGGGAAAATTTGATCAACCAAACAGAACCGCCCGTGTCCAGAGCCAGACCTGAAGTGCCAGCCCAAGTAACACGCAATGTTCCCCATAACTCTCCACCTAAAGTGACGCGTCTCAGTATTGTTCCACGTAAACTTTCGTATTGACATATAAGCCCTCTTGCATATCCAGCAAGAAGCCGTGTGCAGTCTTGATTGTATGCTAAACATGATACTGCTCCACGATCAGTGTTTAAATCACAGACCCATCTCAATGTTTGTTCATGAAAAGACAATATGTGGCCATGTGCTGTTCCTACTGTTAATTTTGCTTCTGTACCAACACTGAGTGCCGTTGCAGCACCAGCTGATGACCTTTCCTATAAAACAATAAAAAATATTTTACTGACAAAATCTTTAAAATCATTGTTACAAAGAATCATGGGCAAAATGGGTGTAGATCCAACAGAATTGAAACCTATTTTATTTAATAGGCATTAATAACTGCATCATTTTTTGTATGGGACCAAACTATCTAAGTCGCAGGAGAACGAAGATATAGGCATAAGAAATAAAAACCACTCACAATAAATCAACTATTGTGATTAAAGCTACCAATACACGATCTAAGATGTTCTTTTGGTTAGGCGAATTAGATTTGCAACTAGTCTTCTCTTTTCATCCGGCTACGCCACAGCATTGACGACTGATATTATCGTACTAAAAAATCTTTTTGTATGTGGCTGTACTTTTAATAACAATATTTCATGAGGAACTATTTTATAATGCAACCACACTTTGTTTTTCCGTTTGTAAGCGCGCTAATAATTTGATAGACAATGATTAAAAAAAACTTTTTTTTTTTCATACTTTTGTAGATTAGGAGCAATTGATACAGAAGTTCAGTTGATCAAAGACACACTGGGTTACAGGTAGTCATCAATTTAACAATAATATTTGGAAATATTACTCTTATTTCATAAAGATCGGCAGTTTATTAGCAATCTTTGATTGACTCTAGTGGCCAAATCCGGTGGGTACAACATGTATAATATGATGAAACGATAACTACGCATACGTATCTTTCTCCTGACACTAGTTTCAGGTCTGTTGGAACTACACCCAGATTCCATACAAAACTGCCCATGATTCTTTATACTAATACTAACACCCAGTTGCATTTCGGGAAGGGACTTTTTGAGAAAGGGACATTTTGGGAAGGGAGCATTTTGGGAATTCAGGCAAGCATTCTAGGAAATGGTCATTATGGGGAGAGGGACATTTCGGGAAAAAGACTAATTGAAACCGAGGGACATTTTGGGAAAGGGAGATTCCCTCCATACCCATCTTGCGCACAGATTTTACATGTTCAAATTTCGCTCAATATACAATAAACTGCACTTTTGAAATGCCTACCATATCGGCTATCTCGCACACTTTTATTCGACGGTCATCCAATACCAATTTGTGTTTTTTTTTACATTTTCTGTCGTTGTGACTACATTTGGGCGATAATACCGGTGTTCGTTTTGACAGCTCATACGACTTAGCTTAAATAAGCAACCCAATATTTTACTATTGTAAAAAAAGGAGCAGACTCCTAGGAGTCTGCTCCTTCAGTAGAATCCAACTCGGCTGATATCGGTTGGACTTTTCAAATAAAAGTATTGTACCACATAAGGATGACCAATTTTCTTCATGTTTGCAAATTCTCTGAGTATCACTTTGGATGGCTATTTACTAAATACTATTTATCGTAGCGTTATCATATTTATAACCGTTGAGTTGTTGAAAGATGGTATTATCGATAACAGTTATTGTTTTTAACTACCATTTACCTTCCCTATTTCTAAAGTCAGTTCAGGTACTTTTAGGACTACCCTCGTAGCGTAGGCCGGTATTGTTATGGTTTGATGATAATTTGAAAAAAAAAACCAAGCTGTTGCAAGTTAAGCACCTTGGTCATTTTGTGCCCTGAACCTAGAAAATTTAAAGGCTCTTCGTAGTTTTTTAGGATTAACTTAATATTTCAGGAAATACAAAGAAAAGAATCATGGGCAAAATAGATGTAGATCCAACAGAATTGAAAACTATTTAATTGGTATTAATAACTGGATCATTGTTTGTATGGGACCAAACTATCTAAGTCGCCGGAGAACGAAGATATAGGCGTAAGAAATAAAAACCTCTCACAATAAATCAACTATTGTGATGAAAGCCACCAATACACGATCTAAGACGTTCTTTTAATTAAGCGAATTTGATTAAGTAGTGGCCAAACCCGGAACATGTATAATATGATGAAACGAAAACTACGCATACCTATCTTTCTCCTGACACTAGTTTCTGGTCTGTTGAACTTCCCCAGATTCCCTACAGGAATTTTCAAACTCTAAGTTATAATCATCATCTGCACAGCCTTTTCCCAACTATGTTGGGGTCGGCTTCCAGTCTAAACCGGATGCAGCTGAATACTAGTATTTTACAGGTACCCCTAAGGGGTAAGACTGGTTGTCTTTCTGGCTTCTGACTACCCGTAACGACTATCAAAGATCTACAAATGACAAGCGAGACACCAACAGCTTAACGTGCTTTCAGAGGCACGGAGGAGTCTCGCTATGACATAGATGGTCACCCATCCACGGACCGGCCGTGCCAAACGCAGCTTAACCTTTGATCGGTCGAACCGTGTTTACTACTGTTACTACGTGTGCCTACTACGTGTTACTTAGCCACGAGCTCCTCTGTCAAAGGAAAACCCAAAGTATATTGCAATGTTGATTCATTCATAGTAAAGAGCTGACAAAGTTTAGTTTCGAATTTTAACCTAGCACGAGTAGCACCCGGTGCGTTGTTTGTTTTTATATTTGACATTCATAAGTTTCATTAAGTCTTTTTCAATGCAGGGCCGTCTTAACCATATTGGGCGCCGGGGTGCGAAAAAGAGCCTAGACTGATACCAGCGCCTACACTGACACTGACATTCATACCAAAACCTGGACCGATACCGACGCCTACACTGATACCGACGACTACTCTAGATACCGATGCCTACTCTTGTAGCGACGCTAACATTGATACCGACACTTACACTGATATCCTATAGTGATACCGACGCCAACATTGATATCGACGCCTAGACTGATACTGACACATAGACTGATACCGACGCCAACTTAACCCTTGTAGCAATAAGATCTAAATTGGTTTTCACATCACAAGTCGCAAGGCGATTATGCCGAATATTACATGAGGCGTATTTTGTGATTAATCTAATTATGTTTTTATTTATAATGGTAGGTTTTTACACCTAATGAATATTTGTTAAGAATTTTTAAAACTGATTGAATGATTTGTATGTATGAGGCGATCAGCTTGCGCCCCTTAAGATCCTGCGCCAGGGTGCCTCGCACCCCTCGCACCCCGAGAAAAGACAGCCCTGTTTCTATGTAATGAAAAGACAAATAATCAGATTCCTTAAGTGGCGAGTGATCATGGTCACATATATACACAGAAGGCATTGCAGCATAGATACAATGATATGTCATGCATAATACTCACCTGTGCCTGTAAAAGCTGTTGTGATATGCCTTGTAAAAATTCCACTTGTAATGCAGAGCATGCGGCTGGGTCCTCAATATATTTAGTTTCTTTGGGTTTAACTTCTTCCTCTTCAGTAGACAATACCTCAGCTAATGTTGGAGCCTCACTAGCTGGCAATGCATATTCAATCTCATCTAACTGAAAAGAATATGTAATGTATTAATAGTAAAAATATGCAAGTGTGATAAAATTGGATGTCAATTATAAAAGAATACTAATATAATTTGTTTGTGTAAGGACTATTCGGAACTAGTAACTAATGAACAGAAAGCTACAATATCTGAATTTGTTTGTTATACTTTTACAGTAAATAGCTGAACCAATTTGGATGTTATTTAGTATCAGATTGAAGGGACCATGGAGACGTTTATAGGCCATGTCTTATTCAGGCATGTTTAGTAGTTCTTTTAAAACGCGTGAAACTGCGGGGAACAATTAGTTATATTATAACGCGAATGGAACTACTTCACATCCAGATAAAAACTACCCGGTCCTTCGCCAGGTTTTAGTCTACATTTTTGGGCCTTTTCTTAAAGTTAATGAATAAAAATCATACATATTATTAGAAATTGTAGTTCTAAAGCCTATCTGCACACAAAAACAATTCCAATACATAACTAATTTTATGACTGTGTTATTGTCCTGATTGTTTTATAATAAATGTGAAAGGAGTTAGTTATTGCAGGTACACTAATTTCCATTTAATATAGCTAAATAAAGAAACACTCTAAATAAAGATACACTCAAAGGGCGTACAGTGCTCTCCGCGTTCAATACAATAATGCGTTTAGGGTGATGGTGGGGCTGCCCCGCTTCTGTAGCGCATCAGGAATGTTTGCGGATGCACATGTAGACTGCTTTTATACAACGATGCGTAAAAGATGTGCTTCTCTGGTGCGCAGGGTGCGGGCCAGCTCCAACAGCATCCTAAGCATGATTGCAAAGAGGCTAGATTGTTCCTACGTGGTTCACTGCTGTGCCATTTCACATGGAATGAAGCGGCAGTGAACTAGGTATCGATTATTTTGTATTTTATATTTGTATATTACTAACATAGTTATTAAGTATTACCAACAAAAATGAGTCATGGTTACTTGAATAAATAATATTCTATTCTATTCTAAATAGAATGGCTGAAAGCTGGAGTAAGTATAGTTTTTTTAGTTCCCCAAGAAGATACATTTTTTGATATATGAAGAAAGATAATTAGAATATAAAATGAATAGATTGTAATTGTCACTTTAAGTTGCTATCTGAAAACTTGTGGTCAGTGTTTAGTTAATGTTTTACACCTATCAAATGATGAGTTGGTAATAATTTCATGCATGCTCAGTGCAAAAATTTAATGACTATTATGCATTTTAATTGTCTGAATTATTGTTGTGTGAAATAATATTATGTTTCTGTTTTTTCTTGAGTTCTATACATTTGTTTTCTATTTAATTATTTTTTGTAATATATTCATTTAGCCATAAAAGGAAAAGATACAATGTATAAACAAAGTGATAAACTTAAATTGTGTTTGTACTTACCAATTTATGGTAAAACAATCGATACTTACAAGTAACATAAAAGATGGGAATGGGCGTAACAGACGACGATGCAGGGCGTTACGTGTAGGTATGTAGATAAGTAGTGTAGTTAAGTAGATGAAATGTTAATGAATTATTATTTAGTTAATATTAATATGGGAAACTTGCACAAATCCCATAAATAAATTGAGGTGGTATTATACATCAGTAAATAAAAAAAAATCACCTCTTCAATATCCAAATACTGAAGACTTTCAACTGATTCCAAGTCAGAGTCTAACAAAGACTGAACAGAAGGTGTTTTTAGTAAATCCATCCCGTGGACGTCTAGCGAATATCTGCAATGAACATAGATATTCAACATACTTATCCTATCTTAAAAGTGATTCCTTACAAAAATATTTATTAACTGTATGAACTGACCAAATCTTTTTATCGGAAAGTTTAATCTAATCTGCTTGTTACTATTCTATTATAATATATGAGAAAGAAACACCTACCTACCAAGTATTAAAAACGGATTCCAGAGTTTCGGTCGGACTGGGGCTCCAGTCCTATCACTCTTTTTATATTTTTTCACAACGATTATTTATCAATTTCTGTAGGTCAATTGCCATAGTGCCATCACTGTCTGTCATTTATCAATGTCATGTCATTGTCACAGAAATTGACTGAGGAACATGACTAAGAAACAGGACTGAGCAGTTGAGCATGGGTAAAAAAAAAGCGAGCCGGGCGAGATATAAGCGATCGAGACCATTGTCTCTTTAAGTATTTTGTCCAAAAAAAATTATATTAGACATAGGATAGTTCATTTTTAAAGAAAAGTTTTTTCAATACAACAATATCTATTTTACTTCAGATGGTTTCATAAATAAACAAACACGGTTGAATTTAATGTCGAAATGAAGATGACAATGTTAGTTCCAGTTTTCACCAAATCACCACATTCAATAGATCCATGTCAGACTATAGCTCGACTATAGCGACTTGTCATGGAGTCAATGACAAGCGACATGAATTTAAAGAATTGAAAAGTCGTTTATATACTCTGTGTGAAAAGTGTTGGCAACACTGGTTCAATTGGTCCAGTATTCAGTACAGAGATGCCAGATCGTCCCAAAAGGGACGATTTTTGTCCGTTTAGACATGTTTACGTCCCTTCGATGTCCGTTCATATATTCCGTCCTTTTTTCGTCCCTTTTCAAAAAGCCACTACATTAATTTACTTTCTTATTACAAAAATAACAAAACGCTGTTTTAAAAATTACAAAAATGCGTAAAACTTGTAAACATGAAACGCACGCAACCACAGATTACATACACTACAGATGTAATAGTTTTCACTTTTTGCTTAGTTTCCAAATGCTCCGTTTAAGCACTGCAGTCGCAATCTTGAGATGACAGTTTTAGCTATATAAACATAATCTGAATATGTGGCATTATTGATATGATCTATCTAGCTAGTCCCTAGTTGTCCTCCCCAGTGACGCCCTAAGCCGTGGTTCGTTTCCCAAATTAAATTAGGAATATCTCTGCTTAGCAAAACCTACAGAACCTCTCGCCAGATGTTATTGCTTGCAAAATCACAGCAAATCTTTTGATTAGCTCTTCATCCAGCCCGGTAATAGCTGCAGTTTTATTGGGAAACTCGAATAAAAATATTGTTGTTTTCCCTTTTTGGTATTTTGGTTGTACGAAAAGTATTAAAACTCATTTTTTGTTCCTAAATATCGAGCTAATAGTTGTTTAAGTATGGGTGTACTATATACCTCTGCCTACTCCTTCGGGCATATAGGGGTGATGCTATTTTATGTTACGAGTTTTTCCTCAACTTCGAGGATTTAAAAAAAAAAATCGGCAGCGATAACCATAAAACAGAGTATGCCAAAAAAACATAAATAATTAGTACTATAACTACCTGTAAGGATATTACGGTTTTTCTTGCCGTTTAAGAGATAATTAGATTTTTAGGGTTCCGTAGTCCGACAAGGAACCCTTATAGTTTCGCCATGTCCGTCTGTCTGTCTGTCTGTCTGTCCACGGCATAGCTCCGAGGTTCTTGTTACCAGGAAGCTGAAATTTGATATGGATATGTATATTGATCACGCCGAGAAAGAGGTAAAATATTTTTTTTTTAAATATTTTACTAGCTCCCAAACACGTAAGGTGGGGATGAATTTTTTTTTCTCGCAAACCCCTTTCTGTGGGGTATCGTTAGATAGGTCTTTCAAAATTTTATGGGTGTGTGAAGACCATTTTTTGGTTAAGCGAGCCATTTGCGAAATATCTAGCTTTTCAGTGCAAATTTTTGTTCGATACGAGCATCCCCCCCCTCTAACTTTTGAATGGCTGTACCTAGAAATGTGAAAAAATTCACAGACGTAGCACATGTAATAAACTTACAAGGAAAACTATCACGGTTAAGTAGGCTTAACCGGTTACAGAGTTATAGTCGACTAACTAAGACTTACTACGGAACCCTATTGCGCGTGGCCCGACACGCACTTGGCCGGTTTTCTATATTCTAACAAATAATAGAAGCGATATCCAGCAAAAAATCTAGCACAAACTTTCAAATTGAAATCTCTACGTGTATGAAAGCCGATTTTCAGCCCATCGTGTGCCGTTTGTTTTACTATTTGCAAATGCAAGAGTGAAAAGACTTTACAGTAAACCGAAAAAGATCAAGATGGAAAGCGGAACCCGCCTCAACACCAATACTTTAGTATCATTCAATCGTAAATTCGTAACAAATTAGTATTTCTCCAGCCGTCCTTTTTGTCCAAAAATCGTCCTATTTCAGGTAGTGAATCGTCCGAAAGTCGACAAAGGTACTGGCAACACTGATTCAGTATTGTCCGTGATTGTCCGTTTCCAGAATCGAAAGTCGGAACTTTCAGTCAGTGATGCAGTGATGTGTGATTAATGTGTAGGTGAGGTCGTAGGAATATTTAAAGTGCTAAGACGTGTTATTTATTTTGAAGAAAAGACACTAATTGTGACAACAACTTCGCAACAAACACAGATAGTACTTAAGAGCTAAGAAAGGTAACGGGACGGATTGGATCTTACATACTTCGTCGGTCGCCATTTTGTTTGTAACTATTCGTCAAAGGTCACTTTCGTTAAAAAAATAAAGTGTCCAACATTGAGTCGTCCTTGTAATAACACGATGGCAGATAATAGTTCTAAAGAACCTCCGATACAGACTGTAAGTGGTCTACCACCTAATCATAATCCTTGGCTGTATAATATGTACCACCAATACAATGGATATCATGGTGGTATGTATTCACCGTATTACAATCAGTATTTCAATCAAATGGCTAACAACGGAGGATTTGCTAGTAATCCTCATCAGTTTCATCAAAACAAGGACCAGAAGCTGGATCTAAATCATCCTCAATTTTCTAAACCACCACCAACCACTCCTTTGCTTGGAATGTCCCCACTCGATACAAGTCGTCCTTTTTTTAATCAACCGCCAATTCGTTTTAACCTCAACAATATAAGAAAGCCAGCACCAATTGCACTTAATGAAAATCCACTCCTTTCAAACAATAATGGTCCTAAAAAGAAACGCAAGAAGCCAAACAACAAATTAAACAATGATATAACAGAAAGCATAAGTGATCTACAGCCACCACTGCCTGATCACCCCCCTCCTCTGCCACCACTCCCTCCTCCAGACATTCCTAAGCCTCCCCCGCCTCCCCTTGATGTGCCACTGCCTCCTCCACTGGCAACTGAAGATATACCTCAACCACCAGAACCAGAAGAGCTTCAATCAAATAACAGCAACAATATAAATGCTGAAGAAATTACTCAAAATAATAATTCTTCAAACTTCTTTAAATCTGCTACTACAGGCACTTGGCCTGAAAGCTTAGAGAGATACATCAAAAGATGCTATGAAAAATGTAAATCTGGGTTTGATAGAGATCAAATTGATATATGTCTCAAAGGAAGAATAACAGCAGCTGCCAATAAAGATGAAATATGGACCAGGAATTGGGATGAAGAACCAATTCCAAGTGTCCATAGTGAACGAAACAATTTGGCAGTTAAACCTGTGCGAGGTACATTAAGTTTGTACCAAAAGTTAGAAAATGCTGTGGAACTTCCCAAAAACAGAAGCCCATTAAGTGTTCGAGGTTTTAATGGCCATAAGAACACTCAACAGCGCAGAAGACGTCCCAGTTCTAGGAGCAGATCCAAGTCGAGGAGTCCCCCTAGAAAACGACTGAGGTATATTAAATAACCAAAGTAGTACAATATTTGTAAACTAGCTGTCTCCTGCAGCTTCACTTGCGTTATAAAGGAATAACTTCAAGAACCTAGATAAAAACTTTATGTTCCTCCCTAGGTTTCAATCTATTTTGATAACATATTTCATCTAATCAGCTAAGCCCTTTTGACAGTGAAAGCTCAACAGACAGTTACTTCCTCATTTATAATAGATAGGATAGGATAGAAATAAGAAATGTTTGTTTTTATCATTATTCTTGATATTCTTACTACAGATTACCTGAGTAAGTAAAATCCATACTCTGGATATTAATAGACTTTAGCTTGCTGGCATAGAGACCCAGTTGCCATTTTGATTATTTTATATTTAATTATTATATTTATATAAATGTTCTTTATTTGTATACACCAGTGCCATAGTGACTGTCAGGTCCCAAAATAAATAAATAGGTATAAACCCTTTACTATGCTGTCTGATAATATTTATTTTTGTTTCAGTGCTTCTTCTGCTTCTGGTGATGAGGTTGAAGATAAAAAAAATACCAAGGGCAAAGGTCGTCAGAAAGTTAAAGATAGGCTGTCTTTAGATCAAAAGAAAATAGATAAAATATATCAAAAAAGTGCAAACAAAAAGAAACCTTCTTTTGATCAATTTGTTGTTGAAGATTTACAGGGTAATGCAGAGAAGCTTCTCAAACGAGCTGAGAGGTTTGGTAGTTTAAGTAATGTTCCTTCCATAGCAAGCTCTTTACAGGGTGGAACCAAGAAACAAGAACCAACAGTAAGGAAATCAATCATACAGGATACTGAAGGCGACTATGAAATTAATAATATGCACATAGTAGGGACTTGCTTGGATATTGAGAAATCCTTCTTGAGACTGACCAAGGCACCAGAAGCATGTGAAGTGCGGCCAGTGTCAGTTTTGAGAAGTTCCCTCAGAAATGTTAAAGAAAGATGGATAGATAAACAAGATTATAGATATGCTTGTGATCAATTGAAATCGATCAGACAAGACTTGACAGTAAGTTTCTATTATTATATATATATATTACTCTTAAGTAAGGGGTGCCCAAACTGCGCCGTAGACACCAAGTAGACGCCATAAGGCTCTCCTGTTTATTTGGTAACAGTATTATTTTAACCAATTTCAACTTGCTAGGACACCAAGATACTCACCCCCTGGAATGTACTGGACTACCGGGTTGTTTTACTACCTCCATTCTTCAACTCTTCAAATGCTCTCTCTAACATTCACAAGATTTGCGATAAAAAAGTATTTATTTTCCGCTTTTCCGTGTATCATCTATCTTATTACCTTATCAGCATAAATTCGTGTACTGGACCTACGCGGCGTAAATCATCAAATCGTCTAAGTAAGCGCAGATAAGCTTTTTTTCGGATGTGAAATCTTAAAATGACTCTTATTAAAACGAGTTATTGTGGGTAAAAATTGACAAACTAAAGTAGCAACAGGTCGTCAATAATCGGACTCTGACTCTGAACACATTTCGTGTCAACTCTTTCTACAAGCTAGGACACGAACGTCGCGGCCGTTGTCTGCCTCACCCGCCTGCTCCGTAAAATTTTAACTGTGCTGTGTAGCGTCACCCGTGTGACCCGTGTCTGGCCTAGGAGCTGCCCATACTATTTTTATAGTGAGCTAGATTCCTGGCCGCTGAGTATGTTTGAGATTTTTTATTTGTATGGTTCAAATTACTATTTACAAGAAAATTTGAATGAACATGCAAATTATTTGCGAATGTTAGTTTAAATGCTGTATGAACTAATGCCGAATGTGCCGAATGCTACCATATTATCATAACTTGAATTTATTTTCCAGGTACAAGGAGTTCGCGATAATTTTACTGTTGAAGTTTATGAGACACACGCGCGAATTGCTCTTGAGAAAGGTGATCATGAAGAGTTTAACCAGTGTCAGACACAGCTCAAAATGCTTTACAGTGAATTACCTGATAGCAAAAGCAATGCAGCAGAATTTACTGCATACAGGATACTGTATTATATTTTTACTAAAAATACTTTAGGTGGGTTGTCATTCTTTTTATTTAATGATTTTATTTTAATATAGATGTTTCCCTCGGTTTTAGCCGCGTCCTAACCTAGTCTATAACCGTCAATGCATTATTTTCGAACAAATTTGATTACCATAAAACATTTTATAGTGACTAAACCTTAAAAGATAGTCAAAGCTGTCGCGGACTTATTTTTTTAATTTCAAAGAGGAACAATTCCGTCATACATGATATTTGCGTAATATATATGGGAAATTTTATGGTCTGTTCTAGAACCACAAATTAATGTACACACGAAAATCTAAAGAGGATTAATAAATCCATGTAAAAGCAATAAATCCATGCAAATAAAGCATGTATTTTCGAAGGTGTTTTCTTAGCAGATAAAATGTTCTCAGCATGATATCAACAATTTTCTTTTCAGATTTAACCACAATATTTCAGTTTCTTTCAAAAGAAGATAGGGAAAATGAGTGTATCAAACATGCACTCCAAACAAGATGTGCTTGGGCCACAGGGAATCTACATAAATTTTTCTTGCTGTACAAAACAGCTCCTTTGATGGCGGGATATCTCATGGACTGGTTTGTTGAACGAGAACGCAAGCAGTACCTGAAATACATCATAAAGTCGTACGTCCTTTATTTTTTTAGTTCTATTTTTGGTCTGGTGCTCTGCTTTTAGATTACGCCAATAGAATACATATTATTATAATACCCGTATTAGAGCAAGACTCCCGGGCTGCCTGACGTTAATTATTTTCTTACCGCTCTTACTTATAAAAAACCTGTACCCTGTAACCTGTTAATAGAGATAAAATTATACCTTGAGAATACTAAGGGTATATTCGAAAGTGTGTAAATGGGTAAAAAACTTGTCAATCGTGGCTTAATTGATGTTAGTTTCAGTTATATTTTAGGGTTCCGAACCAAAATTGTAAAAAGGAACCCTTATGGTTTCTCTTCCCTGCCTATTTTTCGGAAGAGTTATGGCGGCCAGGGAACAAAAATGGCGAAGGGACATGTTTCACTTCGCCTATGTCCGTCTATTACAGCAACTACGACTTCAAATTTAAAGCAGAATGATTGTCCATATTAATTGCAAGTGAAAAACGTGCGACCCACCGACTGCTTCCCTGACTTTTCCCTGATAGTGGACATCCTGATTATGCACAGACGTTCCGGTTCCGTTCTCTTATAAACAAATAATTGACGCGTAAAAGTGATATCATATCCAATTTTGCAAAATAAGTAATTTTATTTCACTTCAAAAAAGACTGTGCCCCTTATCTTCGAAGTTAAAGAAGCGAAAAATCTGAAATAATTAAGGTGGATAGACATTTACTTAAATATTACAGGAAAATAACATTATGATACCAAGTATCACGGTTATGAACTAATCACCAATTAACTCCAAACAAAATTATGCAGTCGTAAAAAACAAGATAATTGCGATTTTAATGTATGCATTGTTTTCACCATTCCATAACATAAAATCACGCCCCTAAGCATTAAAAGATAAAGCAGAGGTATAGAGTACACTCTTATTTAAGGTGATGAGCACTAGACATAAGCATATTCTAATTTATCTAAATTACAAACCGACCCACTGCAAAAATAGAACCTACATCAAAAACACTTCAAATTGAAAAATAACTAATACATTGCTCTAGAAGTCGGTGGCGAAAATACACAAAACAATAACGGTTTGATCATTCTCGGCTCTTGCTCCATAAATAATCATAAGCTTTTCGAGTGGAAAATCCTTACTTCCTTACTAATATTAGAAATGCGAAAGTAACTCTGTCTGTCTGTCTGTTACGCTTTCACGCCAAAACTACTGGACCGATATAAATGAAATTTTGGTACAGAGATAGAATAGACCCTGAGATATGGTAGGTATTAAATTAAAATGTCTCCAAATGGTTTTTGAATTAACACAGCTTTCAAAGAATTAAGCGTGCCCAATTGTAATAAATTATAATACACGTGAGAAAAAGTGAGTAGGTCTAATCACAAAAATATTCCGCACACACAATTTAAATATACAAGTACAATAAAATTACCCTCCTGCGGGCGGGTATTCTACAGGTAAAATTATTCTTGAATATCCACTTATAATTAAAAGCTGCATAATTTTGTTCATTGTTTTACACTGTTTCCTACAGCCAGTAGGAATAGTGAGGAACATTGCCACGTTATTAAAAACGTTGTATATCGTGGGTTTACTGCAAAAACCAGTTAACTAACAATTATTCCAAAAATGTGTTAAATGCACATAATACTTAGTTTTTTGAGCGCATTCTACTGGTAAAATCGGCTAAGCGCTACCGCCCATTAAAAGTTACTTTGTGCTAAAAACGGTTAAATACAGCAAATTATCCGACACTCGACTGCTAAAATAACTTAAACACCTCTATTTTAAGTGATTATGAATATTATTCTCTGAAAAAACAATGCAAGCATACATGACACATTTTTCTTATTAATAAACAAACCAATTTTTATTAAATAAAAGGGAAGGAAAAAACAAGATAATTGCAACTTTATTGCGTATTCATTCTTTCCAATGGTCGGAACCCTCGGTGCGCGAGTCCGACTCGCACTTGGCCGGTTTTTATTACAATATTTTCACATAAAACTCAGGTAATTAACTAAGCAAAATTGGATATAGGTAAATCAATTAAAACATTAGTAATATAGGCAAAACAGAATTTAAGCAATTTACAGATAAGACCAGTTAACTGCACGAACTTGCTCTTAAATTCACTTGTTTAAAAATTTCTGTGACACATATTTAATATTATTAAACAAAAAAATAATCCGTAAGATGTAATCTAACTAATGAATAGTGAACATTAGTAACATACGGAAATTTAGAGATTAAATTAATCGCAAGCTTTGACTCAATATCTCAGAACTAGGTTTGCTGCACTTAGCAGGTTTTTGCAGTAAACCCGATACATAAGTTTTGTTTACTCCTAAAACAGTTCTATAAAAAGGTAATACAGGTTAAATTTCACGTCTTATGCACCAATTAGAATGTATTGTATAAATGTACTTTGCCAGCATTGCTGGTTTTGTTTTATTAACATTTTTTTATATGTGCAGCTACAGACAAAGTGTTCCCGTGGACTTCATCATTCGAGAGTTGGCGTTCGAATCAAGCTCTAAAGCAGTTGAATTCTTAAATCAATTCCCACTTTCGTATACTGATTGCGATCAATCTCAGTTGGATTGCAAGGCGAGTCTTCCAGCTGTTTCGAGTATATAACATTTCCTATTTGATAGCCGTCCTGTTATAGTAGCGTGTTGTTGCGTGGTAATGTAACGATTATGGAGCTGCACTTCGTTTGCTGCGTGCCTGTCAGCCAGTCGTGATCATCGCTCAACATAATTTACATCTTAATTTTAAGCGCTTTGCTAGGATGAGGCGGCACAATGAAAAGTTGCGTATTCAGTTGTACAGCACAAAAGGATAGACCATTGAAGATACTACCCAGACAGAATTACTACCGGCAGAAAAACATTTTTATGCGCAATATTCAGTGGGAATTTATAAACTTTTTTTAATGTGAAGTGATAAAAGACTTGCAGAGGATTTTATTTGTACAGTGTATTACTGAATGGACTAAGTGTTAACGTTTATCTCATACGGTTTTTGTAAATATTGTGATTTTTATAATTGTGTATTTCAAGTTTCATTTGTATTAATTATGAAATATTTTTAAAGCACGCAAATTATTCTATTTTAGAGTTAGTCAAAATAAATGATTCTGGTTTTACAACTCGTTGCTTGATTGTTGATGATAATGTCATGTCCTTACTCATCCCTGATCCCAACAAAATGATCATTGAAATTTCAGTAGAAGCCTCGTTAAGACTGCACTATCCACATTCACGATATTTTTCACTTATCGTTGCCAATCGGTATGGACGCGTTATTACTTTGTGCAATAGCCAAGTTTAACTATTTATAAAAAAAAGAACGCAAGGGAAAAAACCTAGATCAAAGAACAGGAGGCCACCAAAACGGGCCCGGGGCTATTTATTATATATGGACTTGTCCATCATGTGGTTTAACTCGGAAGCTTAGTGCAAAAAAAACTGTAGGTAATTCATGGTTATACTACTTTTAACTAATTATACTACTAATTAATATTTAATTTTAACTAATTTTGGCTGTTTAGTTTTACCAATCCTAGCGGGATATTAACAATGATTGAAACTTCCCGCGGTTTCACCCATATCCCGAGTGAACTACTAGACGCACCCGGATAAATGGTAGCCTATGACCTTCTCCAGGGTCCTCTCTATGTGCGTACCAATTTTATCTAAATCGGTTCAGTAGGTAGATCCAGAGATTACCTCCTACAACCTTACAAAGATAGAACTGTAATAGACTGAATATTATGTTGTATTATATTTGCAAATATTAACACAATTTGTTAAATAACATAAGTTACATAACACGTTACTTAATCTGTACGCACCTTTATGACTTAAAAGAAAAACTATCACGGCTAAGTAGACTTTTAGTCGACCAAATGAAACTTATCACGGCACGTGGCCCGACATGCACTTGGCCGGTTTTATATTTCTATAACAGATCCCAAAGAACACGACGATTCTGGTATAATTTAATTAATGTAAGTGCAGTATCGTTGTCTCCATTGAAAGTTGCAAAATGCAGTCTTAACTAAACACACGTCTCAGACCTTTCAAGCTCAGAATATCCCTTTCCCAAAATGTCCTTTGGTTTCAAATAGTCCCTTTCCCGAAATGTTCCCTCCCCATGATGCCCATTTCCCAGAATGTCCCTTTCCCGAAACGTTCATTTCCTAAATGGCCCTTCCTCAAGAAATCTAATAAACAAAAATAACATTTACGGTCCTATCTGGATCCTTTCTCAAGAAATGTCATCATCTGCCTAGTCTTTTTCCAACTATGTTGGGGTCGGCTTCCAGTCTAAACCGGCTGCAGCTGAGTATCGTGTTTTACATGGAGCGACTGCCTATCTGATCTCCACAACCCAGTTACCGGGTAACACGATACCCCTTGGTAAGACTGGTTGTCAGACTTTCTGGCTTCTGACTACCCGTAACGACTGTCAAAGATCTACAAACGACAGCCGGACCCAACAGCTTAACGTGCTTTCCGAGGCACGGAGGAGTCTCGCTATCACAAAGATGGTCACCCATCTACGGACCAACCGCGCCAAGCGCAGCTTAACCTTTGATCGGTCGAACTGTGCGGCTGTTACTTAGCCACGAGCTTCTCGACCTTTCTCAAGAAATGTAATAAACGAATAAACAAAAATGACCTTTATGGTAATTTCGGGAAGGGACATTTTGGGATATGACCGTTTCGGGAAAGGGCCATTCTGAGAGATCTACTTTACGCACCCGCATAAAAAGCCTATATCGTGCTATAACCATCTCTAGGGTCCCCTCTATATACATACCAAATTTTATCTAAATCGGTTCAGTAGATCAAGAGATTATCCCCTACAAACTCTCAAACTTATTTTTTTTTATAATATTAGTATAGATAAGTAGAACAATACAAGCCACCGGCCACCACGTATATCTATGTATAAGTATATGAAAGGTTCACTGGAATAGTTATGAATGTCCAAAAATATTGAATTCAGTGAGTAACGTCATTTGGTCACTTGATATAATTATGCAGCTGTAATCTTGTTTACAAATTCGGCAACATCGCTTCCAGCTCTGAGATAAATGTTTCTAAATAACGATGCAATAACGATCTGTCCATTGCCTCGCAATTGCCGCCGTAAGTATATTACCATGATAGTTAACAGCTACTTTTCTATTTACGAGGGCAGGTAATAAGGAAGAATTTAAATTACCTGGTTTTGCTTATATCAACAGCAACATATAATGCACCTAACCTGCAGTTTCATAGGCCTGAAACGAGAGCTATAAGGTAAATACTATGAACTCATATTACAAAATATTAAGAGTTTGAAGTTAATTAAACTAATGATTTGGACAACTATCATTATTGACTGTGAATGCAGGGACAGAGATTGTTCTAGTTCTGATTTTTGAGGACTTACCTAAGATTATGTAATTTTTAATTAGTTTATAATACCTAAATAATTATTATTTTCTAAATAAATAATACTGATACATATAGAAAGTATTTACATTGGGAAAAATTAAAAAAGGAAGTATAAATATTCTAATATAAATTTAACTAAAATATGGCATATATTTTTTTGATACATATTAATTAACTTAATAAGTAAAAATATTTTCCTATCGCCGTAAGACCTAGTTTTTTACATCGTGTATAAACTTAAAACCGAATTATCTCAAAACATCCATCATTGTGAGTGGACCCTTCACATGAGAGCTAAATAGTTTTGTTTTTGATAGTTGATAGAAACAAACTAATATCGTCAGATTACCATTCAGATATGGAGACAAAAAAAGCATTAGATAATCCAATTCATAATAGCCATTCGGGTTTAATAAACTTATTTTAGTTATCAAAATTAAGTTTGAAAAAAAGGGAAAAACAGTTTGATAGTTAAAAGAGCCTTATAAGTCGAATAACATTATGAAAAAGAGGTTAATTTTAACACTACTTTAACATTTACCCTTTACACCCAAGCAAAAGTAGAAATTAAATTAGAAAAAAAATCATCTTATTTTATACATAATGATAACCAATACATTTAAATGTTAAAATATAGATTAATGATGAATTCAAGATACTTAACATCTTCATTAAAAATGAGGCAGGCACACTTTGCCAGCAAATAACTCTGATATCACAGTAATCCATAAAGACAGAACAAATAATATGTATGATATGCCAACTTGGTGGCTATTTGGTAGCTGGTATGGTTGTCCTCCAATTTCATCCACATGGAATCCCATTGGGAATATGACTGCTGCTAGGCAGAAGACTACCACTGAAAACAAGAAACAATAATCAATTTCGTGCCAATGAGTTAGGTAATAAAAAAAGGCAAGAGTATTAGTATACACTCACTAATATTATTAATGCAAAAGTAACTTTCTTGGTATGTCTGTAATGCTTTCTAAAACAGCAAAAATTTGGCATGGAGATAGATTGAAACCGGGGAACATACCATAAATAGTGAAACCATTGTAAACAGTATTTTAATTTAAGTAAATAATACACAAGTTCATACTTGCTGCAAATCCAACCCATCTGGCATATGGTATGACGTTTCTATCAAAATGACTGGATGCCAAGAGTATCACAGTAGTAGTGATGCATATACATCCAATGAATATGCAAATTAAAGCAAGCAACCATTCGGGTTGTAGATCAGGAGTGTAACAGACTTGGGGCCGGTTATACAGTGTAATGCAGGACCACATCAATCCCAGTCGTGTGTCACCTGAACAAACAAAAGATACTTTTAGTAGAATCAAAGTCATAATATACTCAATAACTTTATTGCATCCCATAATGTATACAATGGCTAGTAGGTAATATTAAAAAGAAACAACTATGGACCCTGTCAAATATAGATCATATCTAGCAATATGCAATGAGAAATAGTTTAGAACACTGCTGATCACTAGTTATGACTTTATCCATACCAGATTACAGTTACTGAAAAACTGGCTAGAAAGAAGTTTGGGGGCCTGCTTAGCTTAACCATTAGGCACCACAGGATAAGCAAGGTCAATTTGAAATTGGAATTCCATTTTTATGAATTTTCAGAAAGTTTATCTAATGTCAAAAATAGGTGAAACTGAACAGCTTGTATCAGTGTAATTTTGTTTTCAATTGTAGCATAATAAGAAGGAAATATATATAAGTATATAAATTAAAGAATGAGCTCAAGGTAGTGGATGGATGTACAGGAATGGACAGGCCTCTGCTACTGCAAGCTTAAGAATGCAACAAAAGATTTGTCAAGGTAACTGCCCAACTTGTGTCAAAGATGCACCCTTTGATGTTGATGATGATAAGTTAAACTAGGTGCTCTTTAGTACATTGATATTTCACATCAATAATTAAGTTCATATACATTACATCAAATGCTGTTTTTAATTTTTGCGTTCAAGATGGTAGAGGACTGGAATGAACAATGTAGGATCGGTTGTACATACCTCCGACTTCAGTAATTATCCAATCTGGCATTGCAAGACTAACAATAGCAAAAACATCTGCTGCCATAAACAATGTGCCTGATATTACTGTTAATTTATCCATGATAGATAATATTTTTTACGGACTGCTAATCACTACTTCATACTTGTTTTATAGTCACAGACTACTTGTGGGGATACTTGGGTAAACAAACCCTATGTAGTGAAAATAATACCACACACCCACTAAATTACACCCACATCGATTTCAATTTGTCCGTAATTCGATTTCAATTTGTCCGTAATTCGATTTCAATTTGTCCGTAATTCGATTTCAATTTGTTTCTGACCACTTTAAACACTAATTTAAGATTGAGATTGATTGAATAAAACAATAAATCGTATTTGAAAAATCTTTCACAAAATTATGTTATTTGTCACTTCATCACTTGTCAAATTGAAAGAAAAAAACATTAACACAGACAGGTGTCAGATTGTTAAAGACAACTGTTTATGTTATACTCTGTGGGTACGACTAAAATTGTCAGATGAAAAAACCGGCCAAGTGCGAGTCGGACTCGCGCACCGAGGGTTCCGGCCATTGGAATGAATAAATACGCAATATGAAAAAAGTCGCAATTATCTTGTTTTTTTCCGACCGCATAATTAAGTTTGTTTGTAGAGGCAAATTGCTGATTACTTAAAAATTACTTACTAGATCTCGTTCAAACCAATTTTCGATGGAAGTTTGCATGGTAATCTACATCATATATTTTTTTAGTTTTATTATTCTCTTATTTTGGAAGTTACGGGGGGGGGGGGACACACATTTTACCACTTTGGAAGTGCCTCTCGCGCAAACTATTCAGTTTAGAAATAAATGATATTAGAAACCTCATTATCATTTTTGAAGACCTATCCATAGACACCCCACACGTATGGGTTATATGAAAAAAAAATGAGGTTCAGTTCTAAGTATGGGGAACCCCCAAAATTTATTGTTTTTTTTCTATTTTTGTGTCAAAATCTTAAAGCGGTTCACAGAATACATCTACTTACCAAATTTCAACAGTATAGTTCTTATAGTTTCGGAAAAAAACGGCTGTGACATACGGACGGACAGACAGACAGACATGACGAATCTATAAGGGTTCCGTTTTTTTGCCATTTGTCTACGGAACCCTAAATACATAACCGTCCTTCTGGCGTAGTTGGGTACAAAGAATAAAACAAAACACTTAAATGCTTGTCAGACCAAAGAGGTCAAAGATAACAATTAAAAACTTAATTATTGAGTGTACAATTGAAACTGGGTTCAATTAAAATTATTTTTCTTTTCTAAGCTTTTCATTATAAAAATATATATATGTATGATAGATAATCGATTCTATTAGCCGGTTGCATAAAAAAATATACGGTTACTTTTACGTGAAACGGAAGAATTGTCATTCGAGATCTGTCAAATAGGAGGAAAGAATAGAAGCTATGTTTTTGCAGTCACCAGTTAGCGTAGCTTTTCGTTTAAAGAACTAACATTGATTTAGCTTTAAACTATATCTGCCATTATCAATCAGGAATGGCATAATATTTGGGATTAACATCAATAATTTGCAGAAATCCGCGATAAAAGTGCTCGCAATGAAAAGATCTCTTACATTTGACATTTCATGAGACCTTACTCTAACACTAGCGCCTCTAGCGGTGAATTTAAGCGCGGTAGCTCTCATTTCGCTTTTATTTTATGGTTTTCGTCTAGTTTACTTAATTATTATATCTATGTATTCATATCATAACTCTAACTTTTGAATGCCTGTTCCTAGAAATGTGTAAAAATTCACAGACGTAGCATATGTAATGAACTTAGAAGGAAAACAATCACAGCCTACTTGGCGTAACCGGTTAGGACATAGTCGACCAACTAAAACGTATTACAGAACCCCGCTGCGCATGGCCCGATACACACTTTTTTCCGGTTTCTATAATTTTGGTACTCATAATAGGTACCCTAGTCTAACAAGGTAAAACAAGATGTGTAAGTAGTTGTTACCTATTTCTGTATTTTATTATGCAATCAGTGAAAGGTAAAAGAAACAGTACAAATTTTTGAGTTCATCATCTGTTATTTCATGTAAACATTTACACATAATTGGTACTTATAGATAATAAAATGTGGGTATGTTGTTAATATTAACAATTCAGTCCGTTAAACATGCCAAAGTCGTCGTATGCTTAGAAAGTAATAATCGTATTTAAGAAACTCTAGGCTAGGCAGAAAATACCGTAATGCTTAGTCAAATCGTTTACTTTGTAGCTACTTAAACCTTTGTAGGTAGCTACAAACCATTACGTAAATCATGATTTTTATGAAAAAAAAAAACATTTTCTACCAAGCGGTGTTTTGCCATTTTGAGCTTAAATTATAACGTGAAGTAGAGAGTTTAGGCGGGTGCTGCAGGTGGAGCGTTGGACACAGTGTTGCTGGTAGCCGTTGAGACAGTATCATCCGGCTCTTGAATTTGTAACCACGGCATGCGTCGTTGTAGTTCCTGTCTGTAACAGAGTTAATAGGTCGTCATCTAACACATTTTTTTTTACATTATTCTAGGCCTAGTAGTTATGGCACCTGCATCTCGTGTAGGTATGAGTGTGCGGGTTCGAAACCTGGTAAATACCAATGTGACTTTTCTAAAGTCATTTGTACCTACTTTCTAATATATTTTAGACACCACTGACTATCGGTGAAGGAAAACATAGTGAGGAAACCAGGAATAAAAAGTCTGAAATCGCCAATACGCCTTAAGCAAGCGTAGTGATCAATGCTCATGCCTTACCTATATGAGCAGAGTCATGTACACAGCAGTGGGACAATATATAGGCTGATGATGATGATTAAATATTTTGATGATGCAATAAAAAAGATCAAATATTAAACGTGTGCAGTCATTTCATATAAAAAAGCCCTAAGGGTTCGGAATACTAATAGTGGCTATGATCTAAAACATTGACGGCAAGGTACGTAGGTAGGTACCTTACTGCAGTCAAAGGTGTATTCTTGATTGAAGTTCGATTTAAGGTTGATCGTTGGATGGAAGGTGACATTTCATGATCATTCTGTTACGGAAATTTTCATTAATTCCTATTCATTGTTGGTTCAGCGGGAGACGTTATAGTACCTACTGCCTACACATAGGTAGGTAATAATAGATCTGCTTCTAAACCGATATCAACTACACTTTACAGTTTATAAGTAGGAAGGTTTATTATATAATAGATAATGAAAAATACAAAAGAATTTATAGACTGTATTCATTTACCTGTACTTAGGATGACTGATAGCATAAACCCAGGGATCGATACAAGCAACAGCTTTGCATGCCACGGCCGGAATCATAGTAACCTGTAGATAAAATGAAGTCGGTATGACTGTTTCGTTTATCCCTATAGCTGTTCTCATTTATGTTGATTTTTAACAAAATGCCTAGTAGAGGTCGACATTTATCAAATACTAGCTTCTGCCCGCGACTTCGTCCGCGTGGAATAGTAACTTTGGGCTATCGCTAACTTTAACCCGCGATTTTGAATCATTCTTCATTGATGCTCCGCTCCTAATGATTTTAGTGTAATGATATATAGCCTATAGCCTTCCTCGATAAATGGGCTATCTAACACTGAAATATTTTTTTAAATCGTTCCAGTAGTTTCTGAGATTAGCGCGTTTAAACAAACAAACTCTTCAGCTACGTAAGAAGATTTATACAAACTTTCATCCCCTATTTTATCCCCTTAGGGGTGGAATTTATCAAAATCCTTTCTTAGCGGATGCCTACGTCATAACATCTACCTGCATGCCAAATTTCAGCCCGATCCCTCCAGTGGTTTGGGCTGTGCGTTGATAGATCACTATGTATGTCAGTCAGTCACCTTTGAGTTTTATATATTTATCAAATATCAAAATTTATCAAATCAAATATCAAATAAGATGTATGTGGCAAGAAAAAACTCTGATAGCTCCCAGAGTGCCTTCTTACGAGTGGACAAAGATTAACTGAAATATTTGTATTTGTAATATTCACCCCAGGCGTTAGAAGTTGTTGGTTTCCAAAAGCCCCTATGAGTGCCATAACGCCGTACGGAGTCCACGATGCTACAAATAAGAAGCACACAGTGAGTGCTGCCTTAGCTATTCGTATTTCAGCTGATTCTGCGCCTGCGTTCTGGTTAGCTCGAAGTGACTCCACGTTCATCTTCTTGGCTTGTTCCCTGGAAATAAGATTTGTTAAGTGTGTAATTCGTATTTAAGACTACAATTTCGTAGAAAAAATATCATAAAAATACCTTAAAGCGGCTTCATGTGCAAACACCTGCTTAACTATTCCGCTGTAAAAGTATATAATCATTGACATAGGAAAGACGTAGCTGCAGGTAAAGATGCATGCTACGAATAGCTTGGTGTCGAAAGTATTCGTCAAGTAATCGAAAGTACAAGACGTCAAATAGCCCTCTGAAATAACAGAACACTTTATTAATAGGCATCACTTATCAAAGCACGAGAATAAAATGGGATGAATATTACAAACCAGGAACATATCTGCCCCAGATTTTAAAGAGTGGCAGCAGAGCCCATGGTGTACTGTATATCCAAACAAAAGCCATCATCAGCAAAACTTTACCACGGGACAGACGCCCGTCCAATGGGCGTGTGATTGTTGAATGCCTGAAATGCAAAAGTAAGAACTAAGTATAGGTTATTCTGCAAGTATAGTGGTACAGACCGAAAAATGGAAATAGTTTTTCTTTGTTATTTACCAGTTCATATTTATAATCTTAAATGTTTTTTTTTAAGTAAGAATAAGAAATGTTTAAAAATATAATTTATGATTACGTAGATGAAGCTCAAGTTATATAGGTATGTACTTTCAAGTTTATTTTAAACACTGTCTAACGGAAAACATTGTAAGGAAACCAGGACTAAAACTTGTTTAGAACAGTTAAAGAATGATCGTCGCTGCGCGAGTCCGACCCGCACTTACATACTCGACCGATTTCCATTACCTGTCATAAGCGATGCAAGCATTTGTCATTCCTGCACCAATGCCACTATACGCGCCCATCAACGCGAAAAGTTGACAACCGATGGTCCCACTGGCAAAACCTCGCATTGCACTATTGTATATAAATATAGGTGCTTTCGCCATCATAATAAAGTCTAAAATTGCTAGTTGAAGGATTAAAAGGTTACTTGAGGTCCTCAAGCTTTTTGTTCTGCAAAATAAAAGGAAAATGTTTAATGCTAATAATTTGATGGGGAACAAAAGGAAGGATGATACTGACGTTGAAAATATGAAAATAACTAATCCATTTCCGACTAGTGCGGCTGCAGTAAAGAATATGTAGAGCAGTGCCAGCGCAGTGTGAGCGCTGGCCGGGGGTGCTGGGAAAGACAACCAGTGCTCGGGCACCGCGGCCAGGTCGTCCCCAGTCAACCCAGCGCCCAGCATCTCCACTTCACCTGCCCCACCCGACCTGAAAATTCCATATTATTGCAAATTAAAAGAAGCCTTCGCAGAAAAGTTCACATATTGATCGTAAATAAACAAATAACTCACTTGTAAGGTGCAAAATGTGCATCGTAGTAGGAATTTTCTGTTTGATTGTACATATTGAATGAATGTAGGGAAGGAATGAGCAGTCCTCGGTAGTGTGCCTGACTGCCCACTGCACAGACTGACTGCTGGCTACTACTGCGCGCCCTTTGCTTTTATATCACATGGTCCTACACGTAACCAGATTTAATGGATTATCCGCTGTGACACCTTTGATAGGATTAGTAGAGATTTGGCTTACACACGGCCAGAGATTTCTGTTGATGTAGTTCGTAATGTGTTTAATTCTACCTTAATGCGGTTGTAATAAGTTTATAGGGTATAGGTATAGGAAGCCCCCATAGAGTTATAGGTAATGGATATTATATCACTAGCACGTTAATTCATTTGCGCGGGATAAAGAATTTAAAAACACATTTCAGTATTTTGTGTCTTGGACGTTTGAATTGTAAATATCCTGTCCTCTATAATAACGCCATTTGCCTTATAAGCTTTTTTGGCTATAAAACAGTTGTTTTATCCCTTTCTATCAACATTTTGACTTGACAGATAAGGACAAAACATTTTGGTACCACGGCGGGAGGGATCATTTGATGATTTCCCATCCGAAAAAAAGCCAATTGCTCTCTTATGAATAAGGCGGTAAATATGTAGATATAAGTATGTAAATACTTATAGTACAGGATCCCTGGTACATCTTTCATCAGTTATTACTAACAAGCTGATGTTTCGTGAGTAGGTTCCTTTTGACTAGACGCCCAACTTTTTTCTTTACAGTAATGTTGGTAAGTGGTAGCTTAATAGGGGTAACAAGGATAAAATATGTTGATTTGACGAATTTAAAAATTTTATTGCTAACCGATTTTTTCTTTGTTTATTATCAAGATAATTATCTAAATAATGTGAAAAAATATTTGTCCTACAAAATGTAAGGTTTTGTTAGGGAGTCCCCCCGCTCCAACATGTATCGTAAACAAGGTCATGAAAAATCATTACTAACCAGCTGATTTTTTTTTATTGGTTAGCTAACATTTGCATAGTTTACCACCCACATTGTCCTACAAATTGCGTGGTAGGTCATCTTGGTCCTACGCTCAAAAGTTGTAGTACTTATACTTAATGTCAAAATAATTACTATCAAGCTGAATGTTCGAGAATAGCTTCGTTTCAATGAGACGCCCAACAAATTCTTGTACGAAACTTCTCGATTGTGGTTTATAACTAAGATAATAGGGATGAAATGTGTTGATTTGACGAATGAAAAAAAATTATTACTAACCGAAATTTTTTTTGTTAATTATCGAGATAATTATCTAAATAACGTGAAAAAATATTTGTCCTACAAAATATAAGGTTTTGTTAGGCAGTCCCCCCTCTCCCAGTATCACACTTAATGAACTTAAAAGGAAAACTATCACAGCTAAGTAGGCTTAAGCCTTTGACCTCCTACAGAACCCTACAGCGCGTGGCCCGACACGCACTTGGCCAGTTTTTAAAGTCGTTTAAAAACGAGAAATAGAAAGGCAGCTAAAATATATAAGTACTTCATCATCTGCCTAGCGTTTTGTACTAAAGTTAAGCGTTAGCGTTAAGTTCTTGGTACTAGAAAGCTGAAATTTGGTATAGATATGTATATTAGTTACATCGACAAAGTGGTGAAATAAAATTATGTAAAATATTTTTTATAAGCTCCCATTACACGTAAAGTGGGGATGAATATTTTTTTCTCATGTTTCCCATCGTGTGGGATATCATTGGATAGGTCTTTCAAAAATATAGTAGGTCTGTCAAGACAATACTTCGATTTAGGAATCCGTTTGCAAAATATTTACCTTTAAAGTTAAAAAAATTTTCGATACTAGCATCTCCCCTCTAACTTTTGAATGGCTATCCCTAGAAATTTGAATAAATTCATGATGAAATGTAATCAACTTATTAGGAAAACTATTACGGCTAAGTAGGCTTAACCAGTTACAGAGTTATAGTCGACTAACTAAGACCTGCTACGGAACCCTACTGCGCGTGGCCCGACACGCACTTGGCCGGTTTTTTTATTGGTTAGCTAACATTTGCATAGTTTACCACCCATATTGTCCTACAAATTGCGTGGTACGTTATTCCAGCCCTCCAGTTACATAGTTTAAATTCATGAAATTAAAAATAATATTATTTTGTACATTTTGCTATTGGAGCTGAGGCAAACTATTATCCTTGCTCACAAACGCATGCGCACCACAGATAGATAGATATACTAGTCAGAGACAGATTGAGATTTATCAGATGAATCAGATAAAAAATAATGTTTATATAAGTATATAACATTATATTATGTATGTATATATATATAATACATTATATATTATATATAATGTTTTATATGTCCTTATACCCTTTTATACATATATCCTTTCATTTGTATACTCCAAAATTACAAATCTTGTAGGACTAATAAAGCTTACCTTTTTTTTTGTAGGACATTGTTTTATTTGGACGAAGAATATATTAACCTATCACGTGATACCTTTGTCCTACAGTTACTAATAAAAAAAAAAGTCCCGCGGTATTGACAACTTTTGAGCGTAGGACCAAGATGACCTACCACGCAATTTGTAGGACAATGTGGGTGGTAAACTATGCAAATGTTAGCTAACCAATAAAAAAAAATCAGCTGGTTAGTAATGATTTTTCATGACCTTGTTTACGATACATGTTGGAGCGGGGGGACTCCCTAACAAAACCTTACATTTTGTAGGACAAATATTTTTTCACATTATTTAGATAATTATCTTGATAATAAACAAAGAAAAAATCGGTTAGCAATAAAATTTTTAAATTCGTCAAATCAACATATTTTATCCTTGTTACCCCTATTAAGCTACCACTTACCAACATTACTGTAAAGAAAAAAGTTGGGCGTCTAGTCAAAAGGAACCTACTCACGAAACATCAGCTTGTTAGTAATAACTGATGAAAGATGTACCAGGGATCCTGTACTATTATATATTTTACTGCACTTGGCGCGGTCGGTCCGTGGATGGGTGACCATCTATGTCAAAGCGAGACTCCTCCGTGTCACGGAAAGCACGATAAGCAACAGCTTAGTCATTAGTAGATCTGTGACAGTCGTTACCGGTAGTCAGAAGCTAGAAAGTCTGACAACCAGTCTTACCAAGGGGTAGGTATCGTGTTACCCGGTAACTGGGTTGTGGAAATCAAATAGGCAGTCGCTCCATGTAAATCATTGGTACTCAGCTGCATCCGGTTTAGACTGGAAGCCGACCCCAACGTAGTTGGGAAAACGCTAGGCAGATGATGAAGTACTTATATATTTTAGCTGCCTTTCTATTTCTCGTTTTTAAACGACTTTAAAAACTGGCCAAGTGCGTGTCGGGCCACGCGCTGTAGGGTTCTGTAGGAGGTCAAAGGCTTAAGCCTACTTAGCTGTGATAGTTTTCCTTTTAAGTTCATTAAGTGTGATACGTCTGTGATTTTTTTACATTTCTAGGGACAGCCATTCCAAAGTTAGAGAGGGACACGCTCGTATCGAACAAAACTTTGCACTTTAAAGCTAGATATTTCGCAAACGGATCTCTAAAACGAAAAATAGTCTTCACACACCTTTATTTTTGAAAGACCTATCCAATGATACCTCACACGATAGGATACATGAGAAAAAAATATTCATTCCCACTTTACGTGTAAGTAAAAGTGTACCTTAAAAAAAATATTTTTCATAATTTTATTTTACCACTGTCGGCGTAATCAATATACATATCCATACTAAATTTCAGCTTTCTAGTACCAAGAACCTTTGAGCTATGCCGTGGACGGACAGACAGACAGATGGACATGGCGAAAGTATAAGGGTTCTTTGTCGACTACAGAACCCTAAAAAGGAGGTTCTGTATTATTTTTTGTATGTATGTTGTCCGATTTTCTCAAAAACGTCGTTTTAACAAAATCGCGAGTTATTAACTTACAGGCTGGCTAATCATTTAAAATTCGACCAAGCGATTATAATATGGAAAACTGTCAGGAATACTAAAACAAAAGGAATAATCAACAATTTAATAGACATCACAACAACCATTTGGATTGAGTACACATTGCTAATTTACAAAATAACTCCTAATATTTATGTACAAGAATTCTATAATATAATTACAGACCGTATAAAACTTCTTTAAAGTTTATATAATATATAAAAGTACAATCAATATTTTTTGCGGATCAGTCAGAACACGACCGCAACGTCCATTCTTAATAAGATACCCACAAGTTTATACCTTGATTTGTTTAATCCGGCATCATGACAACTTTGCATGGGACCGGGACGAAGTCCTATTTCAATGGACCGAGTAGTCTCTAAATATATGTCACTGTAAGACTGTGAGTATCGTTAGTTTATAATCTTACTTGTAAGATTATAAGCAGGCGAAAAACTGTGAACTGTGGCAACTGTTAACAATATTACGTATATTTTTGTAACTTATAATCATTTGAACGATTTGACACGGGTATAGTAATAACTGTTGTAAGCTACCGAAACTGAATATTTTAACAGTTGATAAAATTCACTATTTTTCAGATGGGAAATCATGAATAAGATAATAAACTAACGATACTGACGAATGAACCTACGGTATTCATAGCTTTACGGTAAATTATATAGGTACATATGTTACCGTAGGACTATAATAATAATATCGTTAATACGGCAGTTATAAATACTGCTTTAAATACATTTATAGGTACTTTTATTGGGTAAAAACCTCTATAAAACTACTTCTCCACGCTTCTCTCAGTACGTTTGGTTTAATCTTACCATTGTCGTTCCTTTGACATTTAGCTGATCTTATTAATTGACTTTGAAATCATATCTACACTGCTTTGTTTTGATTTCGAAATTAGTATAGTCCAGCACAGTATGTTCGGATGATGAGAATGAGCCATAATACAACGAAAGTAATTTATTATTTTTCATTCCATTTACATAATACCGCCTACTAACACATCTGGGATTAGTTCAGATATAGGTTCGTACTTTTCTCTATTTAGAACCGGCCAAGTGTGTGTCGGGCCTCGATACATATAAGGTTGGTCGACAGAGTGGTCTTTGACCGATGTAGCCGACTTTAGCCGTGATGGTTTTCTTTTTATTTTATAACCTCGTTATATATGATGTTGCCGTATTTATTTTTACACATAAGAGAGGGATGAACGCTGGACTACAACCATACTATTGGCACTTTACCTTTCCACCAATATAGTACACGATTGGGTGCTCTCATAGAAATATTTATTATATCTATGGGTGCACTTAACGTGAAGGGGAGGTGTGGTATTAAAATTGTTTTTTTTTTGTTGTTTAGTGTGCCGGTTCGCTTTTTTACTTGTAATTTACGCCTACACGTACAAAACATTTCTCTGTTCAGTGGGATAACAGAAGTACTCGAGTTAGAGGGTTCGCGGCCGCATATAATGCCTAGTTACAATAACCACATCAATAACACCAACACTACTCTATTTTAACTTATCAATTAACTTAATAAAAAAACTATATTCCTTAAGGTTAGGCCTTAAGCGAGTTTTCATGTTAAGTATGTATAAGTAAAACATTTAAAACATATCTTTTTATCATATGTAGTTACACGATTAATGATTATTTAAGAAATTAGTTGTCATTGAATTTAGTTTACGTAAAATACCTGCATTTTGGTATTTAGAATTTGGACGTAATAATCAATCAATTACCTACCACTTATAATTTAGATATTATCGTGACATAATATCCTACACAATAATACCTATTGATATCAATTGGGTCGTACAGATATTTTACTGGAAATCGTGTTCAAAAATGTAGTAAACTTATCCGACCTTGTCCAACGAATGTCGTTGAATCTAAGTAGTTTATAGTAGACCATATGAAAATACTGTTTAATAAATGTATGGCTAAGAGAAGTTCAATATGTTGTTTTTATTTACATTGTACACGTATACTTTATTGACAAAAATGAAGTAAAAAAGTTGACGTTTCTACTTTGTTGTTTGTTGGTTTAGCTGACATCGAAGTATTGGTCTAAGATCCGGACCTACATCGACATTCATCGAGTTGATAATAGAATCAAACATATTTTATAATAAATTTCGTATAATAGAAAATATATTAAAAGTGGGTTGACAACAAAAATCCTGGACAGGATATTTTTAATTATTTTTTAAAAAACTGTTTTTTATAAAATTTTGCAACATGATGATAATAATAAAATTTTATACTGGACTTAAAGTATAAAACATATAGAATGTGCAGACGTAGGGTTGACTATTATTTACCTGGACCAACTACTGGGTTGACAGGTATAAAAGGTATGTAAATTCTAGTTACTTTCACTGATTTGATAATAAAAAAAAAATTATATCAGCATAAGCGCTGTTTTATTCCGAACACGATGATATAGGGTTGACTGCAAAAAAATCGGTCCTAATAGGGGTATACAAGTTTTAAAGATTTAAATTTCAACGCGTGTGGAAATTAGTGACAGAGAGATCCGAGGTAAGTATACCGTGTGATAATAAAGGACCGAACATTGCAGTCGTGTCTGATGGGATCGTGAATATAAGAAAGTGCACATGCTCGGTATATAAACTATATGGAGAGTAGAGGTACCCCTGCTACCCTCCATATTGTAAACAGTACGCGTTATTTTGGAGTAGCTAATGACTTATGATATTATATTTTATCGAAAATACGTATTATTCTGTATCGTTGTGATAAAAAAATAAGCCTTTATTCTCTTCCTAACATTACAAGTAAATGGCAGATTAACCGTGTTCGATGTAGCTAACTATTAATGTTAAGTCGCTTCATACATGTTGCTTTCCTCGTCTAACACTATGCAGTGTCGCTTCAACCATTTGACTGTCAGCAACATTCATTCATTATTTTTTGGCATAAAAAACTATGTTTTATGATTTTTTTTTCAAAGACGAGACTCTAAACAACTCATTTAGTATAATAAGCGTGTCCTAAGCTACCTAATGTGAGTATTTATCAAAACCTAATTGGTGGTTAAAACAAAATAGCCCTTCCCATTATCATTGAGTTAAGTCATTTAAATCACTTTGCTTTTTACTAAATAACACTGAAAAGTCACTTTAACCATTTTGCCGTCAACTGATAGACACTGTTGGCAGTTTAATCTTTTTTCCTTACTCTAGAAATAAGACAGTATAGATCATTTTGTATTAAACGACCATTCTTTTCTATATTATAGCAGTTTTTTTTATGACAAGTATACCAAAACATCAGCGGATTGTTTGCAATAAAGATTCCCGATCCTCATTAAAGTAGGAGTAGTAGTTTCTTTATAACGTTTTTTTTTCGAAATTTTAGATCTTTAAATGGCTCTCTTGTAAAGTTTATAAAATGTCGCTTTAAGCCTTTTACCTTTCACCTCTCGAATTATCATGAAGTTGAACTAACTAAAGCAGCACTCAATTTCGTTGGTTACAATACCAATAAAAAAATAACTGCTTTACGAAGTAAATAGCATGAAGACTATAATTTTTTCTTTACAGAGTATTCAGTAAGTACATAATATATGATTCCTCCAATTATTATCTAATAGAATTCGATATATATCACAATTTTAACGTTCTTTGAATTCGTTTTTATCAAACAAATAATTTGAAAAATATTTTTTCTGAAGGACCTCGGCCTGTTTTTTTTTTGTTTTTCAATTTCTGCCTTTTCACATTTTTATTATTTTTTTTAAATTTTCCCAAGAAAATAAGACAAAAAAAATATTTTCAGTTGCTCCGAAATAACGCATACTGAATTCAAATGTCAGTTGCTCCAAAATAACGCGTACTGTTTACAATATGGAGGATAGCAGGGGTACCTCTACTCTCCATATATAGTTTATATACCGAGCATGTGCACTTTCTTATATTCACGATCCCATCAGACACAACTGCAATGTTCGGTCCTTTATTATCACACGGTATACTTACCTCGGATCTCTCTGTCACTAATTTCCACACGCGTTAAAATTTAAATCTTTAAAACTTGTATACCCCTATTAGGACCGATTTTTTTGCAGTCAACCCTATATCATCGTGTTCGGAATAAAACAGCGCTTATGCTGATATATTTTTTTTTCTATTATCAAATCAGTGAAAGTAACTAGAATTTACATACCTTTTATACCTGTCAACCCAGTAGTTGGTCCAGGTAAATAATAGTCAACCCTACGTCTGCACATTCTATATGTTTTATACTTTAAGTCCAGTATAAAATTTTATTATTATCATCATGTTGCAAAATTTTATAAAAAACAGTTTTTTAAAAAATAATTAAAAATATTCTGTCCAGGATTTTTGTTGTCAACCCACTTTTAATATATTTTCTATTATACGAAATTTATTATAAAATATGTTTGATTCTATTATCAACCCGATGAATGTCGATGTAGGGTCGGATCTTCTACTATATGCAAACTCCCATTTTAAAAATGAAAAACTGGCTAAGTGCGATTCAGACTCTCGCACCGAGGATTCCAATCTTTGAAAGGAATATTATAGGTACGCAATAAAGTTGCAATCATCTTGTTTTTTTTTAAGACGGCATAATTAAGTTTGTTTATAAACGAAAATGACAAATCACTTTTTTTTTGTAATTTGACAGGTAAATCGCTAAGACGAAAACACACGAAAGTAGTATTTTAGCTTTTTTAGCGCAGTTTCAACCCCTTCCTGATAGAACTACATCACGCAACCGGTTTAAAAGTAGCCTATAACCGTCCCAAGGTCCTAATTTATCTCGATACCAAACGTTATCTATCACATTCCAATATCTCAGAAATGACAAATTACTTTGCCTAACCATGGCGTTATCCATAACAATTAAACTAATAAAAAATATGATAAATTCGAAAATGACTTTGTAAAATAGACGTGAGTAAAATTATTATAATAACGAATCATAAATAAGGATTAATTAAATTATCATAAGACTACACTGCGTCACATGTGTTCCAGTCTTACCAAAGGGGTATGGTGTTACCCGGTAACTGGATTGCGGAGGTAAAACACTGGTACTCAGTTGCATCCGGCTTGACTGGAAGCCGACCCCAGCATTGTTGGGAAAAGACTAGGCAGACGACTACGCAAGTAATCCCTTATGACACTGTAAAATACCCATTGTTTATAGACTACTTTTTAGGCTCATCCAAATTTTAGTTAAGTACTTATATATTTTTTTTGTAAATCATTGGAATAAAGTATTAAGATCAAGTTTAATTAAATATAACAAGTGTGTATACATAGTGTGGGCGATGCAATGAAAATTCACGTACCACATTCAATGTAAGTATATAAAGTTTAAATGGCTTGTAAAATTATGTGTTTATTTATGAAATTCGCTTTTATCAGTCTTTTAATTTAACAACGGATGATTAAATTAAAATGGTTTAATTACCTATTTAATTGATTATTTTTAACAATCTTTTTTTATACGTCTAGTTGTTTACTAGTGAAAACTGATAATCATTTTGGTGTAGTTATATCTAAGAGTATTGACAAGAGCTTAAGGCTTGTGTAGATTAATTTAAACAGACATGAAACAGGAGGGTCAAAAGTAGCACAACATCACAAATTCATAACATTTTAGTTCAATCAACAACAACGACGATCAACATTTGGGCTATACGAAGCTACATATCAGGTTTGATAATAAAATCGTGTTATAATATTTTATTAAATACTTATTCATTTCTTGCTGTCATGACTTATTAGAATACACTCTATCAAAGAAATGAATACACCTTGCACCATCATAAAACATTGCATGACATAATCATGTCTTTCTTCCTTTACTACGGCACCATAGTACTTAGATTTAAGGTTCCCCAATTCGGAGGCGTCTTTCGACCTTATAACTTATGAAAATGCTCTTATTGATACACAGAGTATATTACTTTACAATAGTAGGTTTAAAAAATAGATACTACTTGTTGCCGTTTTACGAAGACACGTCGAAAACTCGTGTAAGTGTATGTATGTATGTACAATACATTTTATTGTTTGTATCTTAATAACTGAAAGTTGTATAATTCATACAAAACCGTATCAACAAGAGTTGGCGTCTGCTGACACATGTTGGCGGGTCCCGTCGGTACGAGACGCAGCTAGTTCTCATTTGTCCGTCGGAGAGGGATCTGCTGGGCTTCCTTGAGAGGGTTCGATGGTGATGCAGGTCTCCGGCGGCGTGGTCGGGGACTCGGAGAAGCATGAAGTCACGACTAGACGTGGTGATGGTGGCGGCGATAGCTGCGCGGGGGGTGCGGGCGGGGCGCTGCTCGCACGTTCTTCTTGTTCAACACATAAATGCACCACTTCTATGTTGTTTTTACTAATGTGTTCTTCATCTACTCTGAAATTATAGGACAGCGCAGGTTATCACTAAAATAACAGTATGTTTTTGGTAAATTCTACGTCGGAGTTAAGATGTACTAACAACCATTGCATCCAATTTACAAATTAAAATTATGGTAGGTAATATAAAACATAAGGAGGTGGTGCATGTTGCATCAAAAGAAAGGCAGGTATAAAAGTTACGAATTCGTTGTGACTGTTGTATGTAATAAAAGTGATATTATTACCTTATTGTTGATTCTTCTAAATTGTTTATATTGTTTGTACTCGCTACCGGGGTAGCTGAAAAAATAGATAAAAATAAGATTTTTCTTGTCCAACAAGCAACAGCCCAAAGACCGCACATCCGCGCAGGCCCGGGCGCCGTCGGGACTGGACACCTGTTCGGACCAGCCGAAACCCACCTGGGTTAGTGCAATATTAATATTAAAAGTAATAATCAAAGTAAGCGGTCTAACACAACTGTGATAGGTTCAAACTGTATTCTGCATTAGATGCATGGGCAAGTGCTGTATTATTCAATAGTGGACACAATACAACACGGAAGAATAATAGAGATACTCAATAAAATTCAAAAAATAAGTACGACGAATAAATAACATAGACGAAACTCTGCGTTGTTGTAGGCATCATCATAGTTTCGTCTACCGAAATGGTTACCAACTCAGCATTTGCTCAGTGTTTAGACACCTCGCTAATTTTCTGTTGGCACAACGCAGTGCCTCACGGGCAAAGGTAAACCAATACTAAAATCACAATGAACTTAATAAACAAATGAAATTATAATATCCAGACCGATTTCGGTCCAACTCTACACAACCGGGGAGAGATCAGGCGTAGGACCGACAGCTTCACCTACTCTCCGAATCGGTCACCCATCCATGGACTGACTGCGGCTAGCGCAGCTTAACCCTTAATCGATTCCATTTTTTTATTTATAATATTACAGGTATTAATGCAATAGGTATAAACAGGACTTGTTTTTTTGTCGGTCTTAACGAAATATTTTCTATGATTTGTTGCCTACATTTTGCCTTTGTATCTTTGGACATCATAAATTCCAAGCATAATTAATGAGTAAAACAATTAAACTCTTTCATCTATATACTACGTAATACATTAAGAGAGATCCTGACACACTGACTTATGAACACAGAGCCAAAACAGCTGGATCTAGATTAATATAACATTTTGGACAGTTGGTTCCTTTTCTTGCCTAGACAAGAAAGGATTTTTGAAAATTCCCACCCCTAGTGGAACCCTTAAGTAAGCACCCTTTTCAGATTTAAACCCTAGGGTAAGTTTTTAAAGAAAACCTAGCACGTATTTAATTTCAGAATGTGCCTGTAGATGGCGTTACAAGAAAAATTAAAACATGCCAACGAAACCATTACCATCTTACGATGATTCTATTATTTGGGCGGGGATAACATGGGTACATTATATATAATATCTTTAAATTTAAAGTTTTGTAACCGCAACCCGAAATATATCGTCATTAATTTGGAGTCAGATATTTTATTTAACCATCCACACATACAACTTGGATTAAAAAGTATTGTTACCGTTCCATCACTAAACCGATAATATTTGATTTGTACAAACAATGGACTAACCACACGTGTGGACAGTGAATGGAAGAAGATGACTATAAACAGTTCTGTGTAGGGGTTGCAATGCAGCAAAGTGAGATCCTGCAACCTAGCGGGTTTCTAAAAATCGGATCCGCAACTGCCATAGTTACAACTTGATCCTATATTTAATTACTAAATTACTATTTGAGATTGTATTTTCTGTATTATTTTCTTCTTTTCATAATATGTACTTTTAATAGTCATTGGTACTAATTCTAAAGTTGAGTTTAATCCTCCCAATTAAACGCAATTTTATGAATTTTAAGCTTAGTTTGGAGAATTTTGAGCCAACAGAATGGGCAGAAATTAATCTCCAAATACTCCAAATAATGTACTGTACTCTTGCTTTTTTTTTTTTTTATGTATGGCATCTCGCAGGTCAACCTAGAAGGTTGTCGACTGCTTAACCGGGCTGCTGTACTCTTGGTATTTCATTTAACGTTCCTCGCAGTGCTCATAATTAGTTCTATTTATCCGCGTCCTGAGGGAGCAACTTGACACACACTATAAAAGTTACTTCGCTAGGGTTCAAGCCATCTCTATAGCAATTTACGTTTAAATCGGTTCAGTCATTTTACTGAAAAAGCGTAATAAACAAATTTGCAAACCAAAACAAACAAGCTCACGTTTGCATTTATAATATTAGTTGGGCTTTTTAAAATACTTACGGTGAACAGTATCGTCTCTGAGTCGCTGCTGGCGCGCGAGCGGTCGGCGGCGCGTGTTGTCGCGTACGCGCAGGGTGATCCCGGCGCACGCACCGCTGCCGTGCAGGTCCAGTGCTAGGGACGACTGCGACCCACACTCCGACTCAGCCGCACTAGCGCTGCCACACCACCAATTGGTTCAATTAGTTATAAAACAACGCAATACAACATTCTACCATGTTTACCTAGTAATAAGAACTGAATAAGACAGAAAGAATAGGTAATCTAAGTACCAAAACAAGGGTATTACTTAGCTGAAATGGAAAAACAAAATGAAGGCCATGAACAATTGCGTCAAGTGGTGTGAATGTGTGAACTTTACCTAACGGCTGACTGCGGCGGCTCGTCTACGGAGAGCGCGTAGCGTCGTAGCGGGCGGCGTAGCGCACTGACCGGCATGGCGGCGCGTGTGCTCGCGCTATGCAGGTCGGGCGCTGAACCGAACCGAGCCCGTACCTTCGTTCTTTCGCCACCAATTCTGTGTTACATACACTAACTGCCCTCATCATCGTCCTAGTCTTTTGTGTTTTGGGCAAAGCTTGTCAGCGCAATCCGGAGACCATCTCCGGATTATCAAATGTAACTCACAAGTAAAAATTCTCAAGTCCATCCCAGTTGACTATCACAATCTCGCGACTCGCCTCTATAATGCGTGTTATATTAGCTGTTCCCCAGCACGGTAAGCGATGGCATGAGAAATTCAGTGGGCATGGTTAAGCCGTTGGAGCTTATCTACGGGGCTGGATGGCTACAGTTTGACGGAGTGCTGATCCTACAAGTGTGCTCACTGTACCAATTAAATTAAAATTAAAAGGTATGTATATATTTTCTAAAATAAACCGATGTCTTTTGATTATTTGGTAGTTTATTATTTATGAACCTGATATATTCTAAAGTCAAGTTTTTAATGTAATTGGCACTCTTCTCCATCGATATCATGATATAAAGAGTAAGCACACATTATCGGGATTAGCGTTTACAACTAGCTTTACGACTCGCTAACTCACGAAAAAAATAGGGCGTGATAAAACGACTAAACTCATAATTAGTAAGGTGCGGTACCTGTGATGCGTGGGGCGGTGCCGGTGCGGCAGCGGCGCGAGCGGCAGCGCGTGCGGCAGCGGCAGCGCGTGCGGCAGGCGGTACACGCCCAGCTGGTCGAGGCGCGCGGGCGCCGCGCACGCCGGCCCGCGCCTCGGCAGCGGCCGCGGCATCGCTTGCGGTCGCGCGGGGGTCACTTTTGCGGCACTGTCGCGCGCCTCGAATGTCATCACACATGCTGCCACCACGATGAAGCCTAAAATGATAATGTGATGGTGTGTTTTAGGTACATTCGTTTACTTTAAACAGATTTGTTGAATACGATTAGATGGTAAGCAGGGAATAAGAAACGATCACATAACAGTTTTTAGCCAAAATTAATTGATATTTTCTACAAAAAAAGTGGTTTTCAGTAAAGTCGGTTTACAAACGATAATTTTACGTGATAACGAGCTCTCTCTTTCGCATGTTTCGCGCTCTCGCTTCTATGCTCGAATCAGGCGGAAAGTGATTGAACGTGACACTGAATCATGTTTTTTTTGTGCGTGCAGCCGGCGTTCATCGATATATAACACGAAGAAAAAAACAACGATATAAGCATAAATCTTTTATTTACCAGTAAACATATTTAAAAGATCACAACTGCCATCACATGGCTATGTAAAATAAGAGATGTGATAGGCCTTACAGCATTTCTAATTCCTTACCTTGGAGAGGTATAGAGTATTCAATCGGTGAACTATAAATAGAGAAATAACCGAAGGCACGTAGCTACAACAGCTGCGTAGCCACTACGGAACGTAGCTACGACAGTTGCGTAGCCACTACGTAACGTAGCTACGACAACTGCGTAGCCACTACGGAAAGTAGCTACGACAGCTGCGTAGCCACTACGGAACGTAGCTACGACAGCTGCGTAGCCACTACGGAACGTAGCAATCGTAGCAGTAGCGCGTAGCAGTAATCAATACTCAATACTTTAATTAATGCATTCCATGTGTACATAATTGTCCTAGTAGCGAGTGTTTTTTAGTAGGTAGTAGTATAAAATACATAACTGTTGGGATGACCAAAATGAATACTTGTTTACGTTGGTCCGATACTTATACAATGGTTTTAGTACAGAATATTTTTATCGCAATGTATTTATTGTAGGTACTGCATAGTGTTTTGACTAGTTCAACCTAGAAAAACTCAAGACAAAAATATTTTATGGCCATTTGGCACAGTAAATGTGTAATTAACGCTGTTTTTTTTTAAATTAATGCGAAATTTATTAAAGGAACTAAAATATGCTTATTTTTGTAATAAGCTGTGTTCTTGTATAAGCTTGTATTTTTTTCCTTGCGTTCCCTTAAGGTAAAAATAAATGAATCCTATTATAAATGCGAAAGTTTGTGAGGATGTATGTGTAAATATACATATATGTTCGTTATTATTTCACGTAAAACTAATGAATGGATTTGGATGAAATAAAAATATTTATCCGAAAAATATTGGTAAAACTGAATGTCGGTATTTTTGGACAATTAATAATATACTAGTTCAATAAAATAATTAAATTAAAATTTAGCTTCCGAATTCATCACTAAATAAAATACCTATGTAATGAATCAGTAGTAAGAACCGGCCGAGTGCGTGGAAATGATGGTCTTCACACACACACACACATATGACATTATTGTGTGTATGGGACTTCCCTTAATTTTTTTTTAAATTTTATTTTACTTTAAATTTCAGCTTTCTAGAACTAATAACCTCTATGCTATACCGCGGACAGACAGACGGATATAGCGAAAGGATTCCTTGTCGACTACGGAACCCTAAAAATCAGTGTTATACGGTATCGCCTAATATTGTAATCCGATAAAAAATGTGCATTTACCCTTGATTGCCTGATTAAAAAAATAACTGATTATCTACCTCATTACAATGTTATATATAACACTTGGAGTCGTCAGAGTGTTTGTTTATCAATATCAATAAATTGAAGTTCAGTCATTACTTTTATATAGGTCGACTAGTTTCAGATTACGAATTACGTCCAGAGGGTGATTCTGTCAGTTATCTGTCCGGTAACAGACTCTTAGAATCATCACGGGTACGCGACCCCGGACTGCTCTAGCTGCTGTTGCCACTCTCCTCTCGTCCGTGGCAATGGTATCCCTCCCTCCCCCTTCCTTGTTCCCCAGTTCCTAAGCGGACACCTCCCGCTGAGATCGACTAGTGATCCCGGCTAGTCACAGGACCTTGTTAGGGCTAGGTCTGCGTCAGAGGCCTCGTTGACGCTTAGGGACGTTCCTGCCTCTCGCCGATTGTAGCGGTCCCCCGTTCCATTGGATACAGGGAGGTAGGGATAAGAGTGCACCTGTGTATGCGCGCACACTGTCGTTTTTACGTTTCGTGCACTTTAATATCTCCTGCGCAAATGACTTGGATCTGACAACGGACTCCGATATTGATAGTCCTGCGGCGATGGACAGAGGTAGAGAGGTCTGTTTGTGATGCCAACCAGGCTTTGTCTGATGTCTGCACGCAGGCGGCTCAGGAAAGATGGTCGCTTTGCACTGCATTGGGTTAACAGTGTAATTCGGCAGCTCCCTGGGTGACGAAGCAGCTCTATTTAGAGAGGCCCTGCTTCCCCCAATCCGGGGAGGGGACTAGAAAAGGTGTCCTAAAAAAGGCTTAACCCATCATACTCGGAGGTAGTAGCCACGGCTGTCTCTGCATCACTCATGCGTGGTCCAAAGATACAGAAAAGAATTAATAGCCTTAAGATCCTTAAAACTCATAATATGACCTTTGCAGCGTGGAATGTACGCACCCTCCTTGATCGCGAGAGCAACTTGGGTCCTCCTCGTAAAACCGCTCTCGTATCCCGAGAACTACGTCGTTATGGTGTTGATATTGTTGCGCTCAGTGAGACGCACCTGGCCGACGAGGGGGAGAGAGTGGAGCGCCTGGGCGGGTTTACTTTCTTTTGGAAAGGGACCCCATCTTCAGAGCCCAGGAGATCCGGTGTTGGTTTCGCGATCAGAAATGATATAGCCACTAAATTGGAGGAGTATCCTGTTCACATTTCGGATCGCGTCACCACGTTGCGCCTACATCTGGCTAATGACAATCACCTCAATGTCATCAGTATTTATGCACCAACAATGGACAAGGATGATGACATCAAGGCCAAGTTTTATGAAGAAGTTACGCAAACCTTATCAAAAATCCCTTATAGGGAACAGATACTCCTGATGGGTGACTTTAACGCGAGAGTTGGGCGTGACTTTGAAGCTTGGCCTAGGGTCTTGGGAAGACATGGTGTTGGCAACATGAATAGTAATGGACAACTTCTTTTGTCCCTCTGTGCCGAATTTGAGCTGACCATCACCAATACCATGTTTAGACTCCCGGCAAAGTATAAGACCACATGGATGCATCCTAGGTCGAAACATTGGCACTTGATTGACTATGTAATTGTCCGTCAAAGAGATATTTCCCAAGTGCATGTCACCCGCGTTATGCGTGATGCTAATGCAATTTGCTCCACGGACCACCGTCTTGTCATTACCAAAATGAAGCTCCGATTACATCCTCCTCGCAGATCACAAGGAATGAAGCCTAAGCGTCTAGACGTAGAAAACTTACAAAGTCTAGAGGTGCGTGAGAACTATGCACAGGCAGTTAGTGGTGCGGTCCAAAAGATAGACATTGAGGGCGGTGATTGTGTGGCTAATTGGGATATGCTCTCATCCACTTTAGTAGCTGCCGCCACGCAGACACTGGGTATCAAGCCTGGAAGACGCGAGGACTGGTTTGATGATAATGATGAGATTTTGTCCAAAGCTTTTCAGAATCATCGATCTCTCTTACGTCAGCATCGGGACGACCACCAAGCGGAGCAAGTCAAGAAAAGTGGTGCCGAGCTGCGGAGATATGTACGGGAAATAAAAGACAAGTGGTGGCTACAAAAGGCCGAGCGCATGCAGTGGCTTGCTGACACTAAACAGCTGGGTGCATTTTATGATGAGGTCCGCAAACTTGTTGGTACAGCGATTCGTTCTAGAGTGCCCCTAAAATCCCTCGATGGTACACAATTGCTTACCAACAAGCAAGATGTACTCAAAAGATGGGCAGAGCACTATAACATCTTGCTCAATGTTGATCGAGCTGCGGACATTCCTTACATAAGCTCAATGGCATCACTTCCCACAGTCAACAAGCTGGACGATCCACTGACTCTGCGTGAGGTTGTTGTTGCCGTTCAACAACAGCAGAACAAAAAAGCGGTCGGCATTGACAATGTACCTGGAGAACTGTTAAAGTATGGGGGTGAGAAATTGCATGAAACCATCTGGAGGCTCTTTACTCAGATGTGGTATGAGGAGCGAGTTCCTGACGACTTTCGCATCTCTCGTGTTTGCTCACTTTACAAGAGTAAGGGCGAGAGATCTGATTGCAATTCTTACAGGGGCATCTCTCTGCTGACGTCTCCAGGGAAAGTCTTTGCGCGTATTTTGCTTAACCGCTTATTGCCCTTGTCGGAAGACATTCTACCTGAAACCCAATTTGGCTTCCGGCCGAATCGAGGTACATGTGAGGCTATCTTCTCTGTCCACCAACTCTTGGAGAAGAGTCGAGAGCAGGGTCAACCTTTGTACCTTTGTTTTGTTGACTTGGAGAAAGCTTTCGACTGTGTGCCTCGAGAAGCCTTATGGATTGTACTAACGAAACTTGGATGCACGGACAAGTTTGTAAGAATGATCCGACTCCTGCACGATGATATGCGTTGTTGTGTCAGTGTGCAGGGCGAAGATTCGGAGTTCTTTTCTGTGAGCTGCGGCGTAAAGCAGGGTTGCGTACTCGCTCCAACTCTTTTCGCCCTGTACTTTGCAGTTGTAGTTCGGGAATCTCTGCAGACTTTGTCTGAGGGTATTCGTATTCGTTTTCGTACTGATGGCGGCGGTGTCTTCAACCTAAATAGATTAAAAGCTCACACCAAAGTGTCCCACGCCACTATCACTGAGATGATGTATGCAGACGACTTATGTTTTGCAGCGGAATCCCCAGAGGGTCTACAGAGGCTTATGTCGAGTCTTGATGAGTCATGTCGCAGATTTGGCCTTAAGATCAGTGTGAAGAAGACCGAAGTCATGGTTCTTAACAACGCTCCAGCGGACATTAAACTCGATAACGTCTCGCTTAAGCAGGTAGACAAATTCAAATATCTGGGCAGCACTATAACTTCAAAGTGCCTCCTTGATAACGAAGTTAACAGCAGAATTGGAGCAGCTGCTGCGGCTTTTGGTAGGCTTCGTTCCAAGGTGTTCCGCCCGCATGACATAAAGCTTTCTACGAAAGTAGCTGTGTACATGGCCATAGTTCTGCCAAATCTTATGTATGCCTCCGAAACGTGGTGCCTATACCGTAAGCACATTCGCGTATTAGATAGATTCCATCTCAAATGCCTACGAGACATTATGAACATCCATTGGTCGGACCGTGTACGTAACACGGAAGTACTGCGACGGGCTAATGTCGGCGGAATGGAGTCTTATCTGATGCGGCGCCAGCTGCGGTGGGCCGGCCATGTCTCACGGATGTCTGACGACAGTGTGGCGAAGCGCATCTTTTATTCAGAACTGCAGGATGGCAAGCGAAAACAAGGCGGTCAACTCCTGCGGTACAAAGATGTACTTAAACGCCACATGAAGAAAGCTAACCTAGACCCATCACAATGGGAGACAATGGCAACAAACCGGTCACTATGGAGGCGTACCGTGGTCACCAAGGTGTCTGAGTACGAAAGACGACGGAAAGAAGAACTCGACTTTAAAAGAGACGAGCTTAAGGCCCGACCACCTGCGACCATACAATATCATTACATCGGAGGGGTGCTGACATGCAGGGAATGTGGACGCACATTCACTGCAAAAATTGGCTATGTCAGTCACCTGAGAGCACACCAGCGATGCTCTCAATAACCAGTTCCAAGTCGCTGTGGCCGAAATCGGTCAGGATTATTATTAGTTTCAGATTACGAATTCAAATTGGTTGAGAAGGCTCGTCAATATAAAACTAAACTGGTATGCTATGCTGCATGAAGCTAAGTGAAGATACCTCCGAAGCCCATGACGATAGGTCCTGCGTAGGACAGGTTGTTGAGGTGGAAGCCTCTCGCCTCATCCTTCACGGAGATAGTGGAGTTGCCGCGCACCTCTTGCGCCACGGATAGCGTATCTGCGTAGTAGCCTGCAACAGCGAACAATTTTCACTTACACCCACAGCGGAAAAAGTACGCAAATACATTATTATAAATATTATGTATGGAGAAGTTACAGCCGCACGTGTCGATCGATGTTTGGCGCAGTCGGTCCGTGGATGGGTTACCATCTATTATTTAGTATCTATAGTTTTGTTTTTTGTTAACGAAACTTACAATATATAATTTGCAGTCTTTAAATATCCATAAAATATATTCTACAATTGGAAAAAGTTAGATATTAAAAATATTATTTCACGTTGGACAATTGATTTTTTGCTGAAATATAGACCAGGCCACAGGATGCACTTCGAGTAAGTGTGTCGAAAAGGCGATATCGCGGAAAAGAAGACTTAACCTAGTGGCTCCGCCATTGGGGATAAATACATACAGAATTAATGTTTTCTGCGAAGAAATAAACTTTATTAACATATTCTATGCGATATTTATTATACGCAGTTTCAGAATGCAATCAGAAAATAGATCGCAGCATTAACAATAGCTCGGAGCGGATGTTTGAAAGGCCGTATCAATAAGTAAGGACAACATGTGAGACCGGAGGCTCCAGACGGAAGCGTCAGCCGTCACGTGCGCAGACGACAGGAAGCGCCTGCCTACCCGCAACCCATACATTGCATCACGTACATATATATACTATACACCGTACACATAGACGTTTGCAGCCCCTAGCGCTTTTGTTAGTGACGGGTTGTATAGCCTAGAGAGGTAAAAAAGCTAGGATTAAAAACTTGCTAGGAAATATCTGCAGGGCAGATACTTTGGAAACTTTTAAGACTTTTTTTAGAAACTAACGTTTAGGACAGTTGTCTAAGTTCCTAATAATTTGACTACAATAAAAAACATTGGCAGCACAATATGTAAATAGTAGTTATTGTAAAATGAACTATGTGCGAACTTTTCGCTCTACAATGTGTGAAATTCATATTTTTTCGTTGGCTATAAAAAACAGTAAAGAAAATGAAGATGTAATAAAACAAAAGGAAACAATGTAGTCTTTGCAAATTATTGCCTCTGTTAATAATAATTTTACAGATGTAGTTACCTATGACAGCCATCGCAGCTCCGAGCAGCATCAGTAACAGTCCAGCCGACAGCGCTCGACACGCGTGCCATAAACACGTTGAGCTCATCTTGCCCTTCACCACCTGAATACATGTACAGTACAAATTATAATGATGTGACATCGGAGACAAAATTATAATAAAAAAGTTTGGTTTTTAAAAAAAGATGCCTAATTAACTTTTTTCTTTTATTTATAAGTAATGCTTGGACCTATCGAATTCGACGTTATTCTTATTCGGTGCGCAGTGGGCCTACAAAGATTTATCAACCAGGAGTACTACTTACATCTTATTTCACCATCTTATTTGTATAAATTGATAACGTTTTTGTATCCATAATCACGTTGATTTGGATTCTTGAAATCATGAAACTATTGTCTTTTCAAATAAAAGTGTGAAGTGGAATTAATGCCTTATATTAAATATAAACAATAAATACATGTAAGACACTGACTTTGTAAACTATAAATGTTTTTTCAACGTTTTAGTATAAAATCAAATATATAATCACTGTGTAGTGTTTTAAAAGTCAGTTCACTCAATAAAAAAAAATGATAATATTAAGTGTCAACAATATTAAAATATTTTGTTTGTATAAAAATATTGTAAATAGTTTTATCTGTATATTATTAGATTATACCTGGTGTTGATAAACAATAATTAATTTGCTTTCATTTTTCATGAAGTACGAGATGAGAAGGGTATTGGCAGGTACTGAAAATAAATACGAGAGCGCGCGGTTTCCTCGCGCAGCTGTCACGTACTCGACACAAATTCTACGCCGACGTTGTCTCACGACTCGTCAAAATAAATATGTATATACATTGGAATATTCGCCAAATGCAGATTGGTGCCTTTGTGCTAGTGTGGTGATCAGTACACATACTCATAAAAGAGCAAATCAACAAACTTTATGATCCAAACAAACACGACTGACTAATAACGTTTGTATTCTTGGACATAATTGAATAATTTGTTTTATATGTTTACATGTAAATGGAGGATCTTTGCCAACTGATTTACAATCGATTTTTATTTTAATGTTTGAAACTTTATTGCTAAAGATTTCTCTTTACATTTTTGTTATTTTTATACTAAACGGTATTAAGTAGATGGTAATCATTTAAATACATTCAAATATACGAGTTTGCTGTGCAACAAGTCTTTGGCCAACTGTTGAGTTCCAGCTTCCAGTGATCAAATTCACGAGATGATTCAGTACACTGACTAAAGCCTCGCTATCCCAGTGATAAACATGGTCCAAGATCCTTTAGATGACGCGCGGGATGTAGTCAATTTGTGGACAGGTGATAGTTGGCAGTGGTACCTGGACGTTCCAGGTGGCGCCCGAGGCCGGGTGGGCACGGCGCAAGGGCCCAGTGACGCTCCGCGCGCGCCGCATGCCGACTGCCGCGCGCCGCCGGGCGCTCCGGGACGCGGCCGCTGCGCACGCATGCAGCCTCCCAGCTCCAGTCCACCTGCGTCCTAATTCCGTTAATAAAAATTGCGATGTTTGAGAATTGTGCAGATGATGCTTGAGCCGTACGGGGCTCACAGAAACGAATGATTAATGATTATGCCGAGAACAACGATAGCAGAGGTGCCTGCAAATGTTCTGAATTCACAAAACAATGGTACATTATTGTCATTAAAATAATATTTTTTGATGCCTAACATCTTTAGTATAATTTATTATTCTTATGTTTATTGTTAATTTAATGAATGCAGCGATCAGCCGTAGCTTTTTCAGCAATGTTAAACTAGTAGATACCTATCGGGCCGCTAGAGGTAATAGAATGAGAAAGATATAATTTATCTACATAGATTTTACCGTTTACGTATCGTACTTTATTAAGTTTATGGCTCCATTGTACAGGCAAATAATGCTTAGAAATCTTAATTTGATATTTCGGAAAGAGTTTAACTCTTCGATCGGTACTCTTTTATTAATAACTGTTGAATGGCCTGGCCGCGCAGTCATGCATTGTTTGATGTCCAAACGTACCGTTTATCGAAATTTTACTTTTCAATAAATGATTAGTTTATATTTTTTGTCAATCAGCTCAAACTAATTTAGCCTGATGATAATTGTGTCCTGATTCAGAAATATACAGATTTTGCTTGAAATCGTATCATACTGAATAGTCGTAGCCTTTGGTCACGGTTGTTATTTATTTGAATATCTGTTACAATTGTTACGCGTGTATTCAGAAGCCCGAAATTTTGAAAACGAGCTGCCACTAACTGGGTAGCGGAGTTTAGATAGACAGTCGTTCCATATAAAGCTGGTATTCAGCTGCATACGGTTAGTATGGGAGACGACGCCAACATAGGTGGAAAACAGATTTTTACATAGGTAGGTAGATAAAAACTACTCAAAGATGAAGCGTCTAATACTTAGCCGCAACATGAGATTCACATTTAACTTAGAACTGCATTCATACGAAAACCACAGATAAAACTTTATTTTACTTAAATATGAATTAAGTATTTGTAACTCTTTGTAGAATTTTAAATGTTCTCGTCGTCACGGCATCACAAGCTTTTTTTTAATAAATCAAATTACTTACTGTTTTCAATTCAGATTTATTATTAGATATCATATTCGCTGTTTTATTTTGTTCATCGAAAATAGTCTTAATCCAGTACGTCTAAAAACAGTGATAATAAATATTCCACAAATACAATTCAGCTGAATTTAGATTGTTTGGTTGCAGGTTTTAGATTGTTTCGGTTTTCATTGTAATCTGCAATTAAATTTCCTTGAAATATACCTACCTACCTATGTACGTCGCCGAGTTAATTGATGGTAGACGATTGTGCATCTGAAAGACGGTGTCCGGCGGTGAGAGTCGCAGCAGGCTCGGCGCGACTCGGGCAGCGGGGGCCGAGGCGCGCGCGGGCTGTCACGTGGAGCTCGGGGCGCCGGCGCGGCCGGGCCGCCCGGGTCTCGCGCCCGGCCGAGCTCGCGGCGCGGCATTCCCCAGCCGGCAGGCGGCCGCCACGCTATGCGCGCCGAAACGCGGGAGGCCGCGCGAGCCGCGGTTCGCCGCTCACCGGGCGTAGGGCCCCAAGCTCATTGCGAGGGCCGCGTCGCCGGCGCCTCCGCGCGCTAGCCGCCGGTGTATGGTGGAGCGCGCCAGGCGGGGGGCGGGGAGGCAGGTGGCGTCGCGCAGGTGCGGCCCGCGCCCGGCCCGGGGCCGCATTCGCAGCGCGCGGAGGCGCGGGCACGCCGCGGCGCGCGCCCGCCCGCCTCGTCGCGCTCATGGAGCCGCCGTGGGAGCTCGAGCTGGAGTTGCGGCGGCACATCGAGAACTGTGCCTGCACGTGCGACCACATGGGCTACGGGAACTATATGGACTACCAGGTGGCGCCGGCCGCGCACGCCTGCCTGTGCCGTGCGATCACCTCGCCGCACGCCCACGTACGTGTCGTTGTTTGCCCGCGCCCGCTTGCATCCTCCGGCCCTCCCCCGCATGATCTTGCCGCGGTCCGCTAGGGACCATCTTCACGCTGATTTGTTTGTAGTGGTTGTATTATGTCATTTCAACTGCATACGTAGTGTTCAGTTTGTACCTGTGATTTATGTAACATTGATGTATGTTAAAGTGAAGTTATTTTAATATAATTTACGCATTCATCTCGTTTTATTTTGATTTCCATTTAAAGATTTTTTAATTGTTTGACGTTGATTCTGAAACGATACTCGCAGTTCAGTGTCAGCATAAATAGATCAATCCTAAGCTAAAGGAAATAGTAAAGTAATACATACTTCTAACTTCAGTTCAGCAAATTCAATCAAGGTGAGCGGTAAATACCTATGCATTGAATTTAACATGGTTTCTAGTTTTTTTTTGTGTAACTGAATAAACTTCTGTTCAGTCGCGTTAGTTTGTAATCATTGTCACGTTTGTGTTGATCATACCCCCAATCACGTTAGTTACATCCAACGTGTAGATACAACTTTCTCTAATCCGTCTGTGTGCATGTATGCCTTTAACAACTGAGTATATATTTTTAAAGTATTCGTTTCATAGTATCCTCATAACAATATTATCAAAATGTTAAATATCTTTTATTGAACTTTTGTTAATTCAATGTACGAATTGTTATGGTAGCAATTACCAGAGTTGGGGGACACAATAGGTGATTTAAATTTGACAATGTTTATAGTTCACCAGTAAGATCACAATCACTACGGCCACTATACGTTAGTACTTGTACTTGCGACTAAGGCATCTCTTACATTGGACGGTTTCTTAATTTCCCCTCGAGCTGGTATTTTCTTCCGTTATACGATAAGTACCGCTAACCGGATCTAAAGCTTCCTGTTGGTGGAAATTCCATTACAGTCTGTCGAGCGGTTTTTCCGTGTTTGTATCCTATAGAAGCTACCTATTTATTGTTATTGGTGTGGTAGATGTATCTGTACGCGAGTCTACAAAAGAAAAACCGGCCAAGTGCATGTCGGGCTACGCGCAGTAGGTAGGGTTCGTAATACGTTTTAGTAGGTCGACTATATTTCTGTAACCGGTTAAGCCTACTTAGCCGCGATAGTTTTCATTTAAAATTTGTTATATACGTCTACATCTGTGAATTTTTTACACGGCTAGATACAGCCATTTAAAAGTTAAAAGGGGACGCTTGTATCGAACAAAAATTATAAAGCTAGATATTTCGCAAATGGCTCTCTTAACTGAAAGGTGGTCTTCACAGACTTATAATATTATTGAAAGACCTATCCAATGATATTTCATACGGGATACATGAGAAAACAATATTCATCCCCACTGTACGAGCATGGGAGCTACCCTAAAAAATATATTTTTCTGAAGTTTATTTAACCACTTTGTCGTCGTGATCAATATACCTACATATCCATACCAAATTTCAGTTTTCTAGTACCAAGAACCTCTTAGCTACGCCGCGGACAGACAGACAGACATAGCGAAACTATAAGGGTTCCTTGTCACTATTTTGGTCACTTTGATATTAACATAGAATTATATGATTTTCTAATAGGGCTTCAAACGGTGCACTTGACGTTTATATTAAAGTTTATATTGCCCCCACACTCACCCCAGCCATAAAGAGCGTAGTAGGCAACGGGTTTAGACGGAAAAGGCTTGCTATTTATCTAATTTACTTAAATTACTAAATTGGATTCCGCGCAGTGAATACATAAATTAGTGGTATCAGGGTGAACTTTTTCCTGTAAAGGGCTCTTATTTACTAATTTCTGCAGTAGCGGCGTTGTTCCTTTACTGTTTAAGCTCGGCTTTCGTGAATTCATATTTTCTGATTATTATTTAATGTAATAAGTAAAGTACATACCACCTACTACTTCTCCCCTTACTTTCCGTATGAAATAAGTGATTTTTGAACTTAAGAATCCTTACTTTATAATTCTTACTAATAATAAATATCTAAATGAAAAAGTAAGCCAGTCTGTCTGTTATAGTTTTCACGGCAATGGCTTAAATGGGGTACCCGGGTGCGTGAGGTATCTCCTCTAAGAAGCGGATAAAACTGCGGGAAGCCGCTAGTGTTAAATAAAAAGGTAGGCGAAGAAACAGCGAGAGTACGGAACCCTCGATGAGTGAATCTGACTTGCACTTGGCTGGTTTTTATCTTTTTATGGCCGATATTTACGCTTTACGCACGAAAGGTGCATGTGGTTCATTTATAGCCGGTTTAATTATACCTTGATAAAAGGTAAAATCTGTATTATAATGTAAATGTCTAATTTATATATATACAAGCACAGGGGGGTTAGACAAGTGGCAAAACGCTAACGCTAACGTTATAGAATAGAAAACAAAATGTATGGGAATGACATTCGTTTACGACTAGCTATATGTCATTCCCATACATTTTGTTTTCTATTCTATAGCGTTAGCGTTTTGCCACTTGTCTAGCCCCCCAGTTCTGTGGTATATGCGACAGGAATAAATAGTTACAATACGTAACTTGGAGGCACGGCATGACAGGCAGTGGTTCAAGACCTTACTTGACTTCAGTATGTTGATTAATTAATATGTACCTATAAATTATCTATGTAATCCGTCCACTTATACCTACTTATGCATGTACTTTGAGTACTTTGGATGATATATACGGCTATTTAAAAACTAGCTATTTTAATCGGATAAAAAGTATCTTGTGTTAGTCCAGATTAGTTTACCTTTAAGTAAACTATGTGGGTACCAAATTTCATCCAAATCCATTCGGTAATTTTTGTGTGAGAGATTAACAAACATACATATTATACATTATTTTTATAGGGATGAGAAATCATCAAATGAATCAGGAGGGTTAGACAAGTGGCAAAACGCTAACGCTTACGCTATAGAATAGAAAACAAAATGTATGGGAATGACATTCGTTTACGACTAGCTATATGTCATTCCCATACATTTTGTTTTCTATTCTATAGCGTTAGCGTTTTGCCACTTGTCTAGCCCCCCAGAAATGATAGACTAAAGTGTCAATAACTGACTAAAACCCATCCATGTTCATTCCTTCGCCTTTTGCGTCGCGAGCTCGCAGTAACTCTTTCGAACAAGCTCTCAGTCCCGGACTTCCGAAGTTTCGCATTATAATATTATTAGGATTTGATTTTTGAAGACGACCGCTCAGCTTTTGCACGGTTTAGGGGTTTAATTGAGTTAAAAATTGCAAAACACGCTACACTACACTTTATTAATGTTTTTTTTTTGTATTTTTATTATCTTAAAATATAAAACATAATTTGTATGAATACATTAAATTAATAATATACATTGTATATGTAAATTCGGAAGCGGTGGAATAAGCAACGTAACGGTGGAATAAGCACGATGGAGGATTTGTCCATTTTATTAGCACATTAGGTTGAAAGGTCATAAAGTTGTACACGTGTGAGTTCATTTCAGCCTGCCGGGACACTTCTGTTCTTTACATCTCAATTCAAACGCTATACAATTTTATTGCACTAAAAAGATTTCCCGCCACCATTTTTTCCATATTCTCCACTTTTATTTCTACGAAATACACGTGAGACAGACCGAAGCATAAAATTAAATAGATTTGGGGGCGCGTTTGCAAAACAAGTAGGTGATGTTTATCTGTCTTTTTTCGGAAAACTATCTAAGTATTTACTTATTGTATTATTCTTAGTATTTACTTATTGTATTTTATGTGAGTATTTCCTTAGATAATTTTCCGTATTTTCTTTTAGAGTTTTAATATTTGTGACTAACAAGTAAGTACCTCATAGTCAGAATAAAACTAACTTTACTTAGCTTCATTTCACAGTAGTACTTATAACTAGAGCAGATATCTCACTTATAAATAATATTTAGATTTCTGACCAAAAATGGTAAAAGGAACTCATATGGTTTCACTTCGTTTGTCTGTCTGTCTGTATTTCAGGAACTACCAATGGAAATTTGGAACACTTATAAAGAATGATTGTCCTTGCGCATTGAGAATAAAAAAAGTAAAAAAAGGATATGCTTTTATGGAAAAAGTGGGGATTTAAAATTTGAAAGTATTGTAACTAGGTCTTGTGGGGTACCTACCATATGCGAGAGCTCGGCCTGCACACTGCTACTGTAATTTATATTTCTCTATGTGATATTTTTTTACATTTGAAAAGTTAAGGATTAGTTCAAAATTCATATATTAAGACGACGACTACCGCCAATGACCTTGAGCAAATGGGCGGAGCTTGAGCTTCCCCCCCGCGACCCCGCAATGCACACCGCACGGTTGTCATTTTATATTTTGAAGAACTTTGACGGGTGACCATAATATTATGTAGAGATTCTAAGGACAGTCGCATATTTTATTTTGATATGCATGTCTAAGATATAAAAATAGAAATACAAATACCATCTGTCTGAGTAATACTTCGAAACACTAATTTCCAACCCCCACTGCATACTTCGTTTGCCAGAAAAGCAAAAATATTTTCAATTTCTTTATCGATCTGAATTGTTACAAGTTTCAAGAAAAAATTCTGACCACTAGCATTCTTGAATTAATCCGCTGTGAAAGATGGACAGACAGACAGACAAAATCGCACCATAGGAGTTAATTTTTAGGCCATATTGGTGTCCACTTTGAGCTCTTCTAACAGAAATGCACGCAAGTTTTTTTCATATTTGCATTTTACGACATCTGCTGCTTCTCAAATAACTTCAGCTCATCTTCACTTGTATAGGAAAATCATATTAGTTTTGTAAGGAGAGCCTGGAAGCCAGTTAATTAGTCCAACGTTTCTGATCCATCTGTAAAGTGTCCGACCAAACCTTTGGCATCAGCTTTGGCCAAACCATTAGCTTAAAATTGGCCTAAGTTTTGACACCAACAGAACCGAAATTGAATAATCTATTACGTTTAAATACCTAAAAGTGAGTGAGACTGTATTACAAATGATGTTAATATTTAAATAAGCTGCAGGTAGTTTTATTTATATTATTAAGTTGATACACCGAACATATTAGTAAAAAGTCATTGTGGCTTCTTTGCTAAGGCACCTGCATCTCATTTATGAGTATGCAGATTCGAACTTCGAAACCTAGAAATTACGAATCTGACTATTCCAAAGTTTTACATGCACTTTTTTTAGTATAACTTAGACACCATTGACTAACGGTGAAGGAAAACATCGTGTGGAAACCTGGACTACACGGTCTGAAATCACCAATCCACCTTGAAAAAGCGTGATAATTAATGGATAGTAAAGATTCCGATTATGACCAGGATTTTTTAAATTTTTACCTATCATGAACCATGGAATATCACCCGTTTTGGGCCCAATTTTGAAAGTGCCGGAAAGCAAAAAATCAATGTAAAAATAAATGTGCTAAATTCGGATATAGACTTTGTCTGAATGAGAATTAGCTGTTACATTTTCAAGCACCAAATTTGTACGACCCTTTTCCACAGTTTCATGCATTATTGAAGAAATAAAGTAATGGAAAAACATCCTACCAGTGTATGGCATTTCGATAATCTTTTAGAAAGATGCAATATCGATTTTTGACTTTGAAATCATTTATAATTACCGATTTAAATATTTTTGATCTTTATCTTTTTACCTTATATTACTAATATAAGGTTTTTTATAATATATTTTATCAGAAAACCTCACCGCAAAAATTAACAGATTTTTTTTATAAAAAGATTATTAAATTGACATGCAGTAGCTCAATTTTCATTTAGTTTTCTTATTACAATTCATCGGAATTCAAACATAACCTTGGAATTGGAAAATGGTCGAAATACCATATTAAGAAAAGCATTTAAGAGAAAAATGTACGGAATTCTAATTATTTCAGAATGTTTGTTTTACAAACTACGGAGAGTTTTTTTAAATTTAATTCGTATACCAAAAGATGTCGAAGAAAACATACAAAATATTAGAATATGCATCAAGCCTTTATATCAAGCCCTTTCATAATTATGATGACGTAGAAACTACACTTTGTAATTTTAATTCCTATTTTTCCTCGAAAGTAATAGGTAGTATTTTTCTACTTTATCCATTTGCGATATATTTCAACAATAATTCCAAATTGATAAGGTTAGTTATTCCTGAAGTAATTATCAGCTCTGACAGACAGACAGAGAAAGTCGCATCTCATAAGGCTTACTTTTTACTATTTTGGTTCGGAACCTTAAATATACTATTTGAATATATCTTTTTTTTTTTTTCATTTTCAGTTCTTCTGTCTTTGACTTCTGGACCAAAAATTAATGAAGATCAAGTCCTTTTTATTTATCAGGGCTTTAGCCAAAGAATTAAGCGATTGCCTATTAATCGGCTAAGGCCTAGCCAAAAATCGACGTTCTGTCGGATACTATTTGGTGTTGAAAATAAAACATAAGAGTGGCATAGTGAAGTAGGACCTTCATTTCTAAAACACTATGCTTCGTCTTATCTTTTAGATTGTGTGTATATAATATTATCCCACATTAGATACCTTGACTAATAGATTAATATGTATATCATATGTGACTGCTTACTTGGCGTTTTTACTAAACTTCGAAAATGGTTGCTATGTAAAGCATCACTACCCAATGTTACCAGTAAAAAACCGGCCAAGTGCGTGTCGGGCCACACGCAGTAGGATTCCGTAGTAGGTCTTAGTTATTCAATTATAACTATGTAACCGGTGAAGCCTACTTTGCCGTGATAGTTTTCGAAAGTTAGTTTTTTTTATTTTTGAAAGACCTATCTAACGATACCCTACATGAAGGGTTACGCAACAAAAAAAAATATTCATCCTCATTTCACGTGTTCGGGAGCTCCACTAAATTATTTAATTTTTTTATTCATTTTTACCACTTTTTCGGCGTGATCAATACACATATCTATACTAAATTTCAGCTTTCTAGTACCAAGAGCCTCTGAGCTATGCCGCGAACAGAGAGACAGACGGACATTGCGAAACTATAAGGGTTCCTTGTCGGACTACGGAACCCTAAAAATAAAACTAATGTAACCAATCCAAAATAGAAAAATGGTCTAGCTAAAATAGTCAGACAATACAATACATTTTACAATTTTACAATACTCTTTGAATAGCGTAAGCTTATTTTTTTATCATATTCTGCATTTTTTTTCAAATTCGTCTCGTAGCAAAGAAACTCGAACCCAAATTCACGTGTTTAGAAAAATATTTTCATTGGTAATAATTTAGAATAGCGCCACCTTGTGACCCATGGATAAGCCGTTTTATTTACAAACCATTAAGTTTTGTTCTAAGATATCATCCCATGCCCTGACTTATAGCTACTATTTCTATAAATTCCAAACTATTAGGAAATATTGTAACATAACATGAAAGAATTTTAATTTTGACGATTATCTCCGACCTACATGTAAAATTTAAATGAGGTATGCAATATTCTCGTTTTGAATACGCAATGTATTAAAAGAAATACATATTTAAATCCTAAAGTACACTTAATTATTTAGTAAGTCAATAAAAAAATATATTTGTCCTGCCAAATTTAGATACACACATTTTAGATTATGACAGATTATGGATGATTTGGTTTGAAAACACGTTATTCACATCAAAAAAATATTTTATCCGCTTGTAGTGCCTTTTCAATGTAATAATTATAATTCACCAGTCATCTTATCACAAATATAATAATTTATTTACATCGTAATGTGCTCGCTCTGAGTGACAGCGTCTACCCGTGACAGTGGTCACAGACGTACTGCCCCCGTCGCCCGGTGGAACCCCTCCGTAATTTCAACTCAACGTTTTGACAAAAGCACAAAAATTGACGTAAATGTACGATTAAAAAAAAATATACGTATACAAAAAGACAGATAATTAACTTTTCTATAAAATGGTACAGGTTTCATTAAAATCCGCTTGATAAATTCTATGTAAAACTCAGTTTTTCTTCTGCGTTAGACCTAACTTCATGATTTTTTTATACAATGTTATAAATACATAATTAAAAAAAACGTTATACAAAATTATCAAGCATATGCTCTAGTTTAGTATATATACTTTTCAAATCATGAAAGCAAGTCGTTAAAGCGTAATCATTAGCTTTAAAAGGGCCAAAGTCGTATATCGCCGAAACTACTTAAAACTACTTATGTTATACATATTTCTCTTATGTTTTTTAGTTTTCGTCCGTCCGTCCCCCCCTTATCTCCGAAGCTTGTGAAATATAAAATCTTAAATAATTAGGGTTGACAGACATAAACCTAAACATTACAGGAAAAATTAAACTATGATTCTAAGTATCACAGTTTTGAAGTAATCAGCAATTTTCCTTTACAAACAAACTTAATTGTGCGATCGTACAAAAACAAGATAATTGCGACATAATATTTTCATTGTGTATCCCTTCTAAAGATCGGAATCTGAGTGCGCGAGTTCAACTCCCACTTGGCCGGTTTTTTTATTTAAACTCGACAGCTGTTTTAACTGGTCTCATTTCTGGCGTAATACGAATGCGTGATCTTAAAAAAATAGCTAATACCAACCGTTCATTGATATTTGGAAATATATATTTTGCAGAAATATCAATCAGAAGTATCAATTCATTATACAACTTCGCGTATAATATTAGTAAAATGACAGCAAGCCATGAGGATAGTTGTATGATTGTAGTTATTTGTAGTCTATTACTATGGAATGGGTGAAATTTAACGCATTAGACAGACCATGTATTGCATTATAAACATATAGAAAATTTTCATCTTAAAATTGTGCACTGTATGCACACGACGCGTGTGAACGCTAATCCACAAAAATAAGACAAGATTGGTGATTTCTTTAACCTTGAATCCGTATCTTTCAATGATCAGATGGAAACACCGAATTAATCGCATTTATAAAATGACATCGCATGTTTACAGAATGTTATAAGTTCAAACTTGATTTCATCATGCCAGGTTTGTTGAGCTGATATTTCATCCCACCTTTTATTTGCATACTCTGGCCTATTGAAATACACTCAAAATAGTCTGTGAAAAAAATAGCCCTGTTGATATAAATAAACATTTTCAACAAGTTTTAATATGCAAGTTAATTTAATAGGTAATGAGCCTGTTACCATACTCTGTGGCTAGAGCCTACTTCACATCTTACATGGCACTTGAATCCGGAGATATGATTTAATAGCGGGTAGTTTACTCAGAGAGTTTTACTTAGGTATTTCATTAAAATGATGTGAGCAATCATTGATTGTCATTGACTATCTTAGCATATTTTTTTACTTAAGATTTCATTTATACACTTTATTATAATATAGGTACATTCGTAACTAGCCATTACGAAGACTTAGTTTTCGTTAAAACAAATAGCTTTAGTTTTCCCACTTCTAATAAATTATGTTAGTGGGGGAAATCGTTTATGTAGTCGTGCAGGTAAGAGGTAGGTCCACAAAGGAAGGAAAACATCAGATATCTCTTCCTTAATCATGGCGGGTAAACGGCGTACCGCGCTCACCGTTTTTAACAAATATTTTCCTGGAACCTTTTTATGAGTTCCTTTTGGTGTACTTAGGTATTAGAGGAAACTTGACGTTGAAAATATCGCCTTGTTCACGCATCACTGTTTATGTATAGCCGACATCAAAGTGGTTCGTGGTTTACTTACAAGTTTTATCTTTCCCCTTGTCAACTCGCTATTTGCACTGTTCGAAACAGACGGTCCATATTGAGATATCGATCTGAGCTATCTTTGTAGAACATTAGAGCAGCGGTGTGCTCATGAGGGTCCGCGTGGACCATATAATTTTAAGGGATGACCTAGTTGAAAAATTCGGTCATCCAAAAGCGAATTTACTTAAAACAATGTCGTCAGCAACGGATATTTATACAAGAATGTGTCGTTAAATATACGATTTGAGACGCACGTATCTTTTGGGTGTTTACGGAAGACGAAAATATGCATCACAGAATGAGAGAATGCGCTGATACATCGTTCAAGACTCAAGAGTATTCATTTAGTCTTCATGACAAGCCGATGAGAATGGTGGTGGGTATAACAGTACTTTACCAAAAGCATAGTTTTAGACGGAAAATGTCTACTGACTCTTTCCAAGATATAGAAGATTTCCATCAATGACGACGCTCGCTGTAGGCCAATAAGCAAAAAGACAATTTTAAATTAGGTACCCAAGCGCTACGCTTTTGTAGCGCGCCTACGTAAGTGCTACGAAAAATACAATAAATAGTAATTTCATGAATGCTGTACATAATTTTAATTAATTTGCAGTTAGTTTTGCGCGTATTATTTGCAGTGTTAACGGTGGTTGTTGATTTAATAGACGTTGACTGCGGGTGCAAATTGGTGTTAACCACAATATTGATGTCAATGAAGTTTTGAGCTGACCAAATATTTTAATAATATATCAGCATTTATATATTATAGTTATATATATTGTTCGTTGAATTACTATTTAATTTAAAAGGAGAGAAAGAATGAATGACGTAGAGAACAATACGAGAAAAAATTAAGCCTAATTAATATAATAGGTGCGAAAGTAAGTTTGTTTGCTAATGACGCTTTCACGGTAAAACGGGTGAACCGATTTGGATGATAAATTGGTAGGTACCAAGAATTTGATTGAAGAAAATGGAACCCTGAAGTTTATTCTGTGCCTGAAGGCGGATAGGCTACTTTTTGTCCGGGTGCGTTAAGTAGCTGTCCGGGAGTAGTTAAGCAGTTCTAGCGAGAGTAGAGTAGGTACAAAATGTAAGGAGTATTATACCGCATACAAACATAACATAAAACGTCTCTCACGGTTAGACTAAACCGCTGTTCTAATAAGCAAGTATAGACGTTGATTTCATTTGAAACCCCAGATAGAAGCTGGAAAAGTATTTGAAGTTATTGGTTACACATGAATTAGTAAAAAACAAAACACTTTTCCGATAACCTTACTAGACATTAGTATTAGAATTTGCATAGTTCATTCATCTTACCTACAAGTAATGTAGATATCAGACCTCCTCGCTCCGACTCCGCCACATTTGTCTCGGAAATGTGATTTGTATCAGTGTAGATTTGTTGAAACGATCTTTGTTGTTTCTTCCTGTGGATCTCATCGTTTTATTCATATTATGGTAACACTAAAAACCTGGCCAATTGAAACAGCTTATGCTAGCTGTGTATTCTTATGTAGTATATGTGTATCGTTATGTAGCTTATCATACATTCGTGGCACCTTTTCTCAGAAAGTCTTAAGAAAAAGTTCATTAAAATGTCCATTTAACTTACTTTTTTAGGGTTCCGTAGTCATCAAGGAACCCTGTTTCGCCCTGTTCGTCTGTCTGTCTATCTGCGGCATAGTTCAGAGGTTCTTGGTACTAGAAACCTGAAATTTAGATATATATATTGATCACGCCAAGAAAGTGGTAAAATAAAATTATGTAAAATATTTTGTAGGGTAGTTCCCATACACGAAAAGTGGGAATGATTTTTTTTCTCATATGTCCCGTCGTGTGAGGTATCATTGTACAGGTATTTTAAAAATAAAACGGGTGTGTGAAGACCGTTTACCATTTGCGAATACCGTTTGCAAATTATCTAGCTTTAAAATGCATTTTTTTATCGATAGGGGCGTCCCTCCTCTAACTTTTGAATGGCTGTCCCTAAATATGTGTAAAAATTCACAGACGTAGGACATGTAAAGAAAAAAACTGTCATGGCTAAGTAGGCTTAACCGGTTGCGGAATAATAGTCGACCAACTAAAACGTACTACGGAGCACTACAGCGCGTGGCCCGACACGCACTTGGCCGGTTTTGTCAATTACATTTTATTCCTTCTTACGACAATATAAACTAAGCGAGAATTCCTCTATCAAGCAGGTTACATTAAAAAGCATAACCGAAGCCACGAAACACTTAGTTTGAAACGATTAAACAATTAATGGATTTCACTGATATCGTCTATGTACATTGTACGTACTATCCGTGAAACTTCTAATCGAACATCCGCAACGAGAATATGAGGGAGGGCAATGTGTAGCGGTGGACTTTTATAGGACAGAAGAATTACTAAAACAAGTTTTTCATTATAATAACAAAATTACTTGAAACACAATTTAAAAATATTTTTTTATACATTTACTGCTGGCTGGTGTAGTCATACAATCTAGGTACTGTAATGATAAGTATAAGGCTATTATGAACTTCGATGTTTGTTTCCAAACAGTTTTTAAAACAAATATATCCTCTGAATTTCCTTTAAACTTCTGAGGAAAAAAGAAAGAACAAAATATTTCAACCACTATACTACTATGCACCACAATATCTCAACGTTCATGAACTTATGAAGATAAATATTTTTAAAAAAGTGCGAGTCCCGGGCACCGACACGCGCACACAAACTTCGGAATGAAAAATACCTATTATACGCAGCAAAATACGTAATAATTCTGTTCTTCCCGACTACATAATTTTGTTAATTCATAGTTTATTTTTAACAGACTTCAAAAAAGAGGTTATGATTTCTTGTTATATTTAGACTAATTTCTATCGATTTATTTCCAAATTTTCTAGACTAAAACTTCGGAGATGAGGGGGAAATGCTTTTTACACTATAATTCGAAACTGAAACATAGAAAACAAAATATCAGATCAAGCCCTTTCATATGACTCCCCACAGTCCTGTTAACTACAGTCTCAACCTGAAATTTTAAACCTCCACTCCCCCACCTCTATTTTTGTAACTGTAACTTCAAATTCATGGTTTTCGTTTTTTACTTTTACTTGTGCTATAAAACCTTGCTTCTAGCCAAATTTCATGATTCTAAATCAACGGGGAATATCACAAAGGCTGTGATTCCCTTTTCTTGATAAATGGACAGATAGTCAGAGGACCCAGAATTGATCCTATATTTATTACTGTCAAGTTGATGAGAAAACACTCTACCTCTTCCTGTAAATATATTTTTTATATTCTTTTAAATAATTCAGAAATAAAATAAATAAAAAATAAAAAGAGTTCACTTTGATAATAGAAAAAATACAATAAAACGTATTGAACCATGGCACGTCACGTGTGTGATTCACACTCGGTCCATATAGCATCCAGGTCCGTGCTTCATAAAGGCGTTACGGACGGACGGCTAGTGTAGGTAAGGTTACAATGGGGGTGCAAAATTTCACGCAACATTATGTCGTTGCGGGGGCCAGTGGGGGCCACAGCAGCCGCGGCGTGGCGTGGGCCGTGGCCTGTGAGCCGTGACCGCGGACCGGGCCATGCTCCGAGGCCCGCGATCTCGCTGTCTGGCATGCAGCGAATCGATGCAGCTCCGCCCCCGCACCTGCCTCGCCCGCCAACTGTTTTCACGATAGTCATCGCCTTTGCAAACATTGCTCTTATCAAATGTGTCAGTTAAATATCGTGAATGTTATAAATGTGCATTATCAGACATTTTTGGATTTTTTAACTAATTTAATAAAGGGCATTCGTCTGCATCGGTCCTCATCAAGCCGGTCAATGACTTTGAATACCAACGATGGGTAGCTACTCATTGTTGTCTGAGATTAAGTTTTTTTTTATTTATAAAAAAGGTATTTTTATAACTCTATTTTAGTATTTATCTGAAATATTTGTTTTTCTCTGCTTACGTAGATACTAGTATATAAAATTTTGCTTTAGATAGTTGTCGTCTGATGTTTTGATCAATAATGCGAACTCTGTCTAAATGAATTCAAGAACTTAGTCAATTTTGTGCAAACGTATCTATACCTAATCCTTTTAGAAAAGCGAAGCTAAAAGTTCCATCTCACTTTGATTTTCAATAATACATAGCTGTTGGAAACACTACGCATGATTTTGTGTTTATAAATATAACAAAGCTAATCAATTATGAATCCTGGTAATATCTGTGCACACTAATAACGCGAAAAATTGTTTATATGCGAAATTTATTGGACTGAGTAGGTACCTATTGAGCTATTTTGTGTAATTCAAGTTTCAGCGTTTAGCTCTAATTTTAATCAATCTAATCTGGCAAAGCCATCGTCAAAAGATTTAATCTATTGAAATAAATAGGTAAGTATTATATTTTTTTAGGACAACCAACAAATCTTACACTTACATTGATTTATTGATAGGGTGCCACAGCATGCAATGCATGATTCATGGTTTTATCGGAGGTCTCTTGTGGAGATACATTTCGTTCACCATAAATATCTCTTCGATATTCATTTAATTTATAATTATGACAATTCCATCACTGTAATTGATATAGCAATAGGACTGCTTAGTTACGTAATGTTGAAGGAATAATTATAATGCCTTAAATTGTATTTTTACGCAGGATGAATGAATTGAAGACTTGTTTTATATAGGTTGATATGGAGAATTTAAATACGGTAGAGCAAGGAGTTACTGCGTCCATCCCATATATTTCGTAATTCCGTAACGTAGCTTCTGTAATTTTGTTTTAAGTTGGCGCACTTTGTAAAGGGTCAGGAGATGCATTACTTTGACACGGTTACATAAACCTATACCAAACAAAAGCCTTTTCTTAGTAGGTATATAGTATATAAAATACCTACTATGGTTATTTTTAATATTTGAATATAAACTATATTTTCATTAATGTTTTAAAAATGTACATACTATAATAATATGAAATTTGCGTGCATCTTTAAATGCACATAGTAAGAATAAACGTTACATTAAAACATAGATATTTTTCTACTTTCGGTGAAATTACAGAAAACAATATCTAACGCTAATAAGTATCAGATTGAATGCAAGAGCATCGTTATTAGAAAGGAGGTTTCAGTTAAGACTAAAATCCAGGCGACTGGGGCCTTCGCGCCAGTTCTGTCTGTAAATGGGTCAGAAGCTATTCAGGCTCACCCTGTGCGCCCCTTCCCCACAGTCTCGTCCCCTAACTGTGTGTGCCCCTTGCATAATTGAACACGCGGCAAATTATTGTCACGCCTGAATCGACTGATATGAACGCTTACAATATTCTCCATTCAAATCACGGTGAAAAATTTGTGGGAAAATCGAGGTGTGGATTTCCGTTTAGGTACTTTGTTTTTATTGTTTCACAAAAGTGTTTTACGTTTATTTTCTACTGTTATGATAAAAGAATAAGTAATTAATGCAAACACATTCTATCTGCAAAGCAGCCACAAACTAATTACCGCGTTCATGAATATAAGCATGTATACTTGGGCATATTTAAAAGCTTAGTTAAATCGTGTGCCATAGCAACGTAATATTATGTCAGTCATTTAAATCCATTGTACTATAACCCGCTTTGCGGCTGCAAGATTATATTTAATCAGGAAACATGATGTGGGATAAAGTAGGCGGGTGGAGTCGTAGTAATAATAAGTCACCTGTGTAAGGAATAATCGTGCAGACCTCACATAATTTACCTACTTGTTGCTTTTGCCTAGATTTGTTTTTGTTTTATAAGAGCTTTTGTCAAAAGTAATTCGTATTTACAAAATGTACATATTTCTTGCTAAGTGTAGTAAAAGTTAAGATACTTGCATCTCGTGTACAAGTGTGTGGGTTCGAAACCTGGCAAGTACCAATGTGGTTATCATATTGTACTTTTTAAGTGTATTCTATACTCCACTGAGTACCTAACGGTGAAGGAAAACATAGTGAGGAAACTTGGACTAAAAAATCTGAAATCGCCATTGAACAAGTGTGATGATCAATACTCATGTCATCTCTGCATGAGAAGAGGCTCTTTCCCAGTAGTGGGATAGTAAATAGGTCAATGATGATGATTGCTTATTCCTACATAACTCATAAGTATACAATGTCCTTTTTAAGCATGTGTGTTTATATTTTTATTACTCTTTCGCGTTAAAACTGTAGCAAAGATAATCTATACTTCTTCTTCTATACTTTTAATAAATCTGTAGAGAGGTCAATTCTGTACATGAAATATATTTCCAAAATAACTATCAGGGGGTGATTAGGGATCGATACTGATGCCAAAAATGCAATCAGTAAAATTTTTGTCTGTCTGTCTGTCCGTCTGTCTGTCTGTCTGTCTGTCTGTATAAACTCTATAGAAACAAAAACTACTCGACGGATTTTAACGAAACTTGGTACAATTATTTGTCATACTCCTGAGCTGGTTATAGTATACTTTTCATCACGCTACAATCAATAGGAGCAGAGCGGTGACGGGAAATGTTGTCATTTTGTTTAAACGCGCTAATCTCAGGAACCGCTGGTACGATTAAAATAATTCTTTCAGTGTTAGATAGTCCATTTATCGAGGAAGGCTATACGCTATATATCATCACGCTAAGACCAATAGGAGCGGAGCACCACTATTCCACGCGGACGAAGTCGCTGGCAGAAGCTAGTAATACATAAATACTCGGTTCATATGTATCGTTAAAAAGTTTGAACCTTACCCACTGTAGGTACTTCTTAAGTATATATTATATTAATCTGCTTAGAAGTAATGTGGGCAATGGTTGCGAACTCTTTGTACTAAAAAGTCAAACCTAATTGGTACTGACATAGTCAAACAATTAGGTCAATGTGGGTCAAAGTTAAATAATAATGCTTGTGTACATAATGGCCAATGTTGGCACAGCTTTGTCAAAGCCTCTTTACCAAGTAGGACGCAACACAACGATTCTTATACTAATGACTAAATTAATATGAACTCTTTAGAATTCATATGAATATCATTTAAAAATAAAATACTTATTTCTTAGTTGGCAGCGCACCTTACCCAACTCTTACAACATATCATTATCATTCTTTTCATTCATATCTTTTCATTATCACATATCATTTTTGTTGGTTACTTTAGGAAGTAACATTATGTTTTTTTTCTGTTTGTAGGCCGCAGTGCCAGAAGGTATGACATTTCCGGGTCCGCTGCCGGATGTAGCCGAGCGGTGCGGGCGCTGGGCGCCTGACTCGCTATCGGCCTCGGCGTCGGGCAGCTCGGATGAGAAGACGATCCCTCGCCGGCCGCGCTGGCGGATCGCTTTGGCGGCGCTGGTCGTGCTGGCCGCGCTCGGTGCCGCCCTAGCGCTACCCCTTGCTCTTGGTGGCGGAGGGCGAGCTACTCCGGAACAACGACTCACTACTATTCGTCGCATGCTACGAGACTCGCCACTTGTCGACGGTCATAATGACTTAGCGTGGAACGTACGGAAGTTTTTACATAATAAAATTGGTGACTTTAATTTGAGTGCCGGTCTCGACGGAATTGAACCTTGGGCGCGGTCGCGCTGGTCGCACACTGATATCCCGCGCTTGAGACTCGGCCAGGTCGGTGCTCAATTTTGGTCAGCTTACGTGCCATGTGGTGCAAGAGATCGTGATGCAGTTCAACTAGCGCTCGAACAGATGGACGTTATCAAACGTATTGTAGAATTGAACGCTGCGCACTTAGCGCTAGTGACTGATGCGGGGGAACTACTGGATGCGCATCGTGATGGTCGCATCGCTTCTCTTATTGGCGTAGAGGGTGGCCATGCTCTTGGGGATTCTCTTGCAGTACTTCGGGCGTTCTACCAACTAGGTGCACGCTATCTTACAGTAACACATACATGTGATACGCGATGGGCGCGAGCTGCGGGCACCGCAGGAGGACTCAGTGAATTCGGAAGAGCTGTTGTACGGGAAATGAATCGGCTCGGCATGATTGTAGATCTGTCGCATGCAGGAGAAGAAACAGCACGCGACGCTTTAGAAATGTCACAAGCGCCTGTAGTATTTTCGCATTCAGGAGCTGCAGCCCTTTGCAACTCTAGTAGAAACGTTCCCGACGATTTACTTCGCATGATAGCTGCGAACGGTGGAGTCGTCATGATAAATTTCTATGCAAAACTAGTAACGTGCGGAGAGCGAGCCACTTTAGAAGACGTGGTAGCGCACATAAACCACGTACGAAGGGTTGCTGGCGTGGAGCACGTCGGCTTGGGTGCGGGGTACGACGGCATCGATGCGCCGCCCGAGGGGCTGGAGGACGTGTCGCGGTACCCGCACCTGCTGGCGGAGCTCCTGCGGGACCCGGACTGGAGCGAAGAGGACGTGCGGAAGTTAGCCGGCATGAATGTGGTGCGCGTGTTACAGCACGTGGAGCGAGTTCGCGACCAATGGCGGCGCGCCGCCGTGCTCCCGGGCGAGGAGACGGCGGGTGTGCGCCGTGGAGACTGCGTGTACGGGCCTGCGTGACGCAGGCTACGAGCCGCGCGCTCCCGCGGCCCCCCTCGTACTGCTCAATATTGACACTTGTTGAACGTAGTTATACATGTATATTAGTGTCCAAATGTGATTTAGCGATTAAAGTAATCTCTACCTGAACCTCGATGCACAAATTGTTTAGCTAAGGAGCCGCGCGCGCTGGGTGCTTCGTCTCGGCGTCGCGCATCGGCCGCGGTTCGGCCGCTGAACTCTTCTCCATCCATGCACTCGACTTCGTTGACGAAAGCCCAATGCGATCCGCGATTTATAATGATGTCAGCCATTGATGATATAAAAGGATAATGTGTTTATAGAAAAATAAATATTCTTTATTTATAATATACTCGTTTTTTATTCTGTATGCCATTTGCGTTATCCAAAAAGATAACTAAACTACCTACAAGACAAGTAGGCACCTAATAGTTACAATAGGTTATGGAATGTGCGGTCATACCCATCGTAAAATACACTCGAGAGCAATGAATCCGGGTCACTTAAAGAATGTTAAAAATCTCGGAAACTAAAAATGATAGGTTAATGCAATAAATTGTATTTAATAGACAATGTAATACTCCTTAAATGAAAGTAAAAAAAATATGAGTCACCATACATTTTATTAACACAAAATTACATAAAGAAAAAAACTGCTGATCTCTCCGTAAAACAAAAATAGGAAACATGAAATTTTTGAACTTTATTACGATTTTCTTGAATTTTAATACTTCGTATTGCCTCCTCGTGCTTCCATTACTGCGTTTACGCGGTTTGGCATGCTGTACACCAAGTTCCTTATACGATTTTGGGGAATATACTCCCATTCCTCTGTGAGAGCAATTTTGAGCTCACAAAGCGTGATTGGGGGAGGGTTTCGTTGTTTTACGCATCTGCCTAGCTCGTCCCAAGCATGCTCGATCGGGTTGATATCCGGGCTGCGCGCTGGCCACTCCATACGAGTAATGTTCATCTCTTGAAGGTAGTCATTCACAATCCTACCTGTATGAGGTCGGGCATTGTCATGCATAAATATAGCATCCTCACCTAAATTGACCATAAATGGACCAACGTGATCATTGAGGATTTCTTCCACATATCTTTCGCTAGTTAAAGAGCCGTTTTCTATGATCACCAGCTCTGTGCGACTTTCAGAAGAAATTCCGGCCCACACAAGTACAGACCCACCACCGTAGGCTACTTTTTCTTCGATGCATGCTTGCTTGAATCTTTCCCCTGGTCTTCGATACACTCTGTGTCTTCCATGCTCTGCTATGCTATATGCTTCTATGCTTGTAGAGCATAAATTTTGATTCGTCGGAGAACATAACTTTTGACCAATCTTCAATACTCCAATTTACGTATCTCTGGGCATATCTTAGTCTTGAAATACGATGCCCACGCTCCAGTTTAGGGCCGTTTGCAGGTCTAAGGGGTTTTAAGTTAGATTCAGCAAGCCGACGTCTTACTGTCCATGCACTTGGGTTACTTCCTCCGAGGCGTCGAAACTGATTTGTGAGTTCAGTTCCTGTGAGAAAGCGATTTCGAAGCATGGTGTTCACCAAGTATCGGTCTTCTCGTGCTGTGGTACACCTGGTTCTGTCCGTTCCTGGTCTGCGTAGGTTAGAACCAGTTTCTTCGTAACGTCGGAGAACTCTTTGTACTGTTGACAGCGACACACCGACAGTCCTGGCTGTATCGCGCTGACTCCGGCCGGTTTCCAGCATTGTAAGTATTCTGGTGCATTCTTCAGGCGTAAGCGACATAATTTCAGCTTGAATAATGAATATAGAGCACTATCAACATGGTTTATGTACCCACATAAATGACAGATTACAAACAAAAGCAAAACCAAATGCTGTAATTTCGTAGTTCCATCTTCGAAAGTGGCCCTTTTTCAAATTTGATTTTTTTATGATATAACTTTACAATAACTAAGAAGTTTTAATACCTTCATTTAAGGAGTATTACATTGTCTATTAAATACAATTTATTGCATTAACCTAGCATTTTTAGTTTACGAGATTTTTAGGATTCTTTAAGTGACCCGGATTCATTGCTCTCGAGTGTATGTCATATTCTTAATCAACAACAATTACCTACCTACAAAAACGATGCCCACGATAGTACGATATCGATTTCACTAAGAAAAGTTAAATACGCCATCTTGGACCTGCGAAATGATCGCTTATTCATAATTAGCACCCCTTACACTCTCTAAAACGGTATCCATATCGATTTTACTCAAAAAGTTAAATAAGCTATCTTGGATGTGTAAAATGATCACATATTCGTAATCAGCATCCCAAACACCTTCGAAAACGCAACATATATCGATTTTACTCAAAAAATTGAATCCGGGATTTGGATCTGTAATACGAAACTAATTCGTAATCAGCCCTAAAACCCTTTCAATCGTTAAACCTAATGTTTTGTTTTAAAACAGTAGGTAGATAAGATTGATAACCTACTCTTGGAGCTTTCATATAATTTCACACCCACCATAATTCACATGTCCATAACTTAAGGTACAGTCAACCGACTTCGATATAATTTATGATTTTCTAGACTGAACTTTAGTTTTAACATAAAATTAGCGCTTTTCTAGTACCTAATGCGCGTTCAAACTAACAGACAGAAATTTTAATAATTGCAATGCCTTCTTATATGCAATATTCCTTTTCTCAAAATTCCTAAATGTACAGATACGTAATATTTTCAATTTTATTATGTGCATGTATAATAATAATCTTAATAAATAAAACAAAGTCGGGTTTGTTAGAACACTTATAACACGAGAACGGCTGGACCGATTTTCATGTTTTTTAGGGTTCCGTACCCAAAGGGTAAAAACGGGACCCTATTACTAAGATTTCGCTGTCTGTCAGTCCGTCTGTCTGTCACCAGGCGTATCTCAAGAACCGCGATAGCTAGACAGTTAAAATTTTCACAAATTATGTATTTCTGTTACCGCTATAACAACAAAATATGCTAAAAATAAAATAAAAATGTAGCGGTACGAAGTTCGCCGGGCCCTCTAGTAAGTATAGATCTATCTTAATGTTTGAAGAAGATAACTGTAAGTCCGACTTGCTTGGATCTTGAATAAATATGGTGAAAACTGGAACTAACATTGTCATCTTGGAATGACAATGTTACCAACTAATGAAAATTTCCATTTTTTTAAGTAAAACAAAACATGATAAATAACGATTTATTAACTCAACTTCTACGACCGATCCATGTCGGACTATAGGTATCATTTATACGACCAATTGCACCAATTGGTGTAAGTTCCTGTGAGTCAATAGTAATAATATTTTTAATTACTGTAATAATATTTTTACTTATGGGTATGATTTTCCCTTAGCCAATATTGTGGCCGGTATCATAAAAATTACATTTCAAGATGGTGGTTACCGTTAGTTCACCTGCCAGCCACATTCGTAAATAGCCATGTCGGACCATATATATATAATTAGGATTTTCCAAGAAGTATTATAGTTGGTTATAAGTATTACAAATTTTCCATCAAAAACATCGTTTAATTTTTGCCTCCCAGATTTATCTGTAGGTTCCTTGGTCTGACCCAAAGATATAGAATTAAACATAGATGGATACTAAAAAGTTGAACAACGAAGTGATACACCTTTCCTTACCTCCAATATGACAGTTCAGTGTGTATTGAAAAGAGATAGCATTATAGGCAACGCTTCGTATTGAAACCCTGCGCGCCACCGGCCGACGCACTGTAGGCCAGAGTGGCCTACATCAGTGTTCGTGATTTTTAGTTAATTGTGGTTAATATAAGCAAGTTTTGTGAAAAAAATCTAACTGTGGGTATTGCCAAAACACCATGGCTTGTGCCGTAAGGAGCTGCAAAAGTTCCTACAGAAATTTAAAGGACAAACCCGGAATAATATCCTTTCATCGGTGAGTGAGCATCCATTTTTTCCGATTAATCAGAAAAACTAGAGTATTTGGTAAGCCTTCCTTTGCAAAAATACTGTAGAAAACACTTATCTTTTGTTTTCATACAATAACTTTACCGGATGACAATACAAACAAATGAAAAACGTTTGATAAATATTGATCGATATGTGTTTGACATTTCATGTACTCGCCATTGGTCTTTTAGTGTTGTACTGTGCAGATATCAGTTATCGATAATCGAATTAATATTTTTTCGTTCTAAGTATTCAATAATAGTACTTATATTTTATGTAAGTACTTTTTCGTTCGTTTCGGTAGGTACATTATAAATTTAATTTAAAAACAATATTTTTAATTTTCAGCTTTCCGTCTGACCAACGACTGTCAAAGATGTACAAATGACAACCGGAACCAACGGCTTATCGTGCTTTCCAAGGCTCGGAGGAGTCTCGGTATGACAGATGGTCACCCATCCACGGACCGACCGTGCTAAGCGCAACTTAACCTATGATCGGTCGACCCATGCGGCTCTTACTTAGCCACGAGCTCCTCAAACTCAAAATAAACTGATGTTTGTTTTATTATCTTTCTATTATGACTCCCTTTATTTCTTATTTTTACGCCCCGGCTGCAGGCTGCTAGACTGCTGGATACAGGCCTAAAATTGATGTTATACTTGCGTTTAGAATGGAAAATATTTCACGAAAATTCTTTTATAAACTACTATTTTGGTCAACCTTTACATTTATATGATTTATAACAGTATAGTATTTATATTATGGAAACAAATAGCTTACTCACGTAAACTTTTTCTATCTCTATATATGTTCACCTTGTATATATTACTAGCTTGAAATTTGGTTATGTTGCGATCCTTAGGGAACGCTTCAAAAGTCTGGGATAAAAGGTATACTATGTCCTTCCCCAAACTCTAATCTACCTCTACCAAACATCACAATCGGTTCAACGAATTAGGCGTGAAAGCATAATAGACAGACTTTCGCATTTATAAAATGTAGGGACTATCTAATTACTAGTTATATCTTTTCTACTTTCATGTTGTTTATTGACAAAATTAAGTTATCGATAATTTTTCCTCACGAATGGTGCATCACTATAGCACTATACCATAATAAAAAAGTATATATAGACAAAACGGTGACACTGCGATATTTAGTAGCAACAAAGCTATTATGTTTGTCTCTTTTTTTCAAATGAATTCCGTAATGAGTTTAAAAGAGATGCAACGTGCATTGAACATTTCGCTTTTTATTATCCATCTATGTTTAATTGTATATCTTTGGTCTGGCCATAAACTCCATTGACATTGTCAGTGTCACTGAACTAACATCAACGCCAATTCAATGATTGTCAAATAAACGTCAGAGTTAGTCAATAATGACACTGACTGGTGCTCGGCTTCAGTTCCAGTTCTGCCTTCTGGTACCTACTTGTAACAGTGGTGTACAAATAATACGTATTTTTTAATAAATTGTGTAAATGATTAAATTAGACGTAAATTAACAAATATACTGATTCCTGTCAATAACTTTTGGATATAAAATATAAATAGTGATATTTGAAATAACATTCTTAAGCATACAATTTTGTAGAAGGTAAGTCACGATTTTGTATTTTAATGTACCTAGTATTTTTGTTTCTGGAATATGGTAGGCAATTAAAGAGTAATTTTGTGACCATCGTAAGCATCTTGCACGTTAATTCATGAAATTCCTCGTATTGCATGCAGCGTTACCTTGAGTGAAGATGGATCCTAAGCAAGGTTGGTTTCACCAGCTACATTAACTTAGAGATTTTAGTGTAATAGAGATCATATACAAACACTAATGCCCTTAACCTAACAAGAAATGCAACCGTAACGCCATTCATCAATTGATCAACAATCAATGCTTTTTTGCCACTGTTTTGTACTTTGGTGTGTATTTACTGTGTACAAGAATAATCTAGGCAGGTATATGACATGTTGAAACTTATTAAAATCATAATCATTCATTTGCTTTTACGGACATGCTACAGTTTGCGAAATTTATTTATATACCAGTTGAATTTTGAATCATAAATCCTTCCAAAAAATATCATAATTGTATGTGTATATAGAGATGTGGATTTAAATACATATCTCCGCCCCTAAGATGACCCACCAACCAAAATATTTAACCATTTTAAGTTCATGTGAAAATGTCACAATTTTATTTAATTATTTTAAACATCTAATCCAACGATTGTTCTTGTAGATACTTTTAATGAATCGGTGTCTACAATAATTGAGAGAAAAGTTAGAGGTTGGTTAAGTGGAGTAATTGACGACATGCGGCGCAGTAGCCCAGTACAACAGTGGCTTGATTCCTTGCCAGCTGATGCTAACATTGAGGCTGAAACCACTGGGGAAGAGGTGAAGGTCACAGAGCCCAAGTCTGACGATAGCAAGGCAGATGAATCAGTAACTGAGAACACAGTCATTGAACCTGTCAAAGAAAAGGTCCAAGATGATCAAAATTTAGAAGTTCCTTTAAAAGAAGCATGGAAAAGAAAATCACTGGATAGTGCACTACTTACTAGCACTCCGCAGAAGACAAATGTCAAGAGACTGCAGCGGGACCATTCAATTCAATCTGAGGGATATTCTCCTAAGTTTAAGAACCCACTGTTAAGAGACCATTCTCTCCAGGTAACTTATTACTTATTGCAACTGACACTAAGGTTCAGTATTCCAAAGCATGTCTTGTAACACTGTTATATAATTGATAATATTTTACAGTCTGATAACAGTGGATCAAGTGGAAGCTCAGTTTTAAATGTGTTGGGAGCTCGAAAAGTTGATGCTGAATCAGTTTTAATTGCTTTGGGCTTTGGGCCAAGTGAAAAGCAGCAGAAGTTGCAAAGGATACCAGACAGATTTTTAGCTCCATCTAAAGTTAGTATTGCTATTATAATATTTAATTTGACAAACTTATTTATTACCTTTACCTTTTCAATACTTGGATTATTTTATTTTAGCTCAAAGGCATTAGCACGGAAGATTTCATTAAGAAGGAACAGCACTCAATGCGTATGCATGATTGTGGCATATTTGGGTACAGAGGTCTGACAGGTATGTGATATCTATTTTATAAGACAAAAGGTGACATAGTTTTTTATAACATGCCATTGCTCAAAGAGGATCTGAGGAGAATTTTTATGTACCTTTTTTGGCAAATTCTAACTGATTTTCAATAGTTATACATATTATATTTATATTCTAGTTATGTCATATTTATATTGAAGATATATTAATAATCAAGCAACAGCCTTGCCACCCCGTTTTTCCTAACACAATAGGTGTCCCAAAGGCCATTACAATAACAGTAACTTATACTGTAGGAACTCAAAACCGTTAATCTGGTTTATAAATAAATAGGGTTACTGGTAATTCGACAGCAATCCGTTAAGGTGATATATTGCAGATATTTCCAATAACCCAATTTTTTGTGTATAATTACATGAACCTAATAACATGATTATATCTCTATCATACTGGAATGTTTGCAAATTTTGGCCGTAAAAATTCTCCATGAAGGTATCAGACTAACACATGTTTTGAAAGATAATAATAAGCTTTTTTAACAAATATGCAGTATCTAACTAAATTCGAGGGAGAAACATTTTTAACACTCAATCATTTAAGTAAATATAATAATTATATAAAAATATTATTAACTGAGATCCTAATTATGTGAGCTATTTGTCTTGTCTGTATGAATATTTAAACGTGATAATAGAATTTCTGGTGTATATAATGTAGGTATTCGCTTTATTTTACGGTCGCTAAAATAGTCGTAAGTAAGAAATACTTCTAATCTAGATTCATTTGAAACCTGAAAGGACATGGCCGGATCCTGCCCTCAGAATTTACATAAATGTACAGTAACTGCTAAATAATGAAAATTACTTCTGTAATAAATAAAAATTAATCGCATTAATTATATTTCTCTAGAACTTGAGAGAAAATATACGAAAATAATATGTTTGTTAATTGTCTTTGTGTGGTTTTTATTTTGACTTTGTCATTGAATAAAATGGCTGCGTTTGGATACATGCATTAGACAAACATTGTATCTGATGCCCGCCTGAAGGTCAGACTAAAATATATAAAATCCATGAATGTTAGCATTGTATTGTTACGGTAAATACCTACTTATAAAAATCAACTGTTTGATGATTATGGCAGACACCATTTTTCGAGCTGCCACTCGTCATCATACCGCTCACATTACGCATTATGCATCGACAATATACTCAAGAGTGTGTATCCAAATGTCCTAGAGTAATTTTGACAATTCTGACGTTTTAGGTTTCGGCGCGTTAAATTAAAAACCAAAAAAACTATCAATATCTACTATAGTCTTGCGTTGATCATAATATCACGTATTTACTGTTCTGAATATTTTAAATTGACCCCACGCTATCGTATACCGGACTTTCGTTTACGCTTCTACTATTCTATTGTGTATATTAGGCTTGTTTGTAAGCAAGCCCGTTCCTACTATGGAGAACACGTTAGAAATAATGGCATTTATGAAGTGGAAGTGTGTCCAGTATCCAACAATATTTTTCTTATATTTTGTTTGACAGGGAGCCATCTAGCCCCAACCCCTTGGATTCCATTTTAGGCTATTGTTGTAGCTGCCTAGTTGGAAATCGGACAGTTGGGTGTTGTTGCCATGTCATGACGTTGTTATGGTATTTGGGCTGGGCCAGGTATTAAGCAAATATAACAGCACCAGCCTCATTCCTCGATAGCGTTTTGTTGATCTTTGAAGATGAATAGGCTTTAGAATCTTACTTAAATAAAAACTCAAGTGAATTTTCAGTGTTTTATTGTCTATCAAATTGTATAGGTAGATTTTTTGCAAAGTCGCTATGAGAAAGTCATAATATCCAGAAATATTTGTAGGTGACGAGCTCTTTTTCTCTATCATGGCTTGCCTATAAAGACGTTTGAAAACTCTACTACTCAGTAAGTTTTACTTGGTATTTTGGCTCTTCACTAGAGCCTTCAATTCTATGAAAATGTATGGAACACCGAATTAGAGAGTATTCTGTATATTTTTTATAAAATAAGATATTTACAGATGCACTAACATCGATGTGAAATATCGTGTCGGCTAGTAAAGAAACTGCCTTTATAGTCATTGAAAATATTTCACGTTTAGTTTCGCCTATAAAACTCAGAACCGTTGATTATTGCTATTCAAAATGTTTAGGCACTTATTTTTTTGTATCATATTTTACGTATCTCTGTCAAGTTCTCTGATCATAAAACTTAATATATTGTAAAAACAAACCTGTAAGCTTTAATATGACGTACTGTTTATCAATGTACATGAGATTTTTTTTTAGGGCACAGCTCCATACAAAATCCGGCCATGTCCTTTGATTCGATTACGATGCACTAGTTATTCTTTCGATAGGCGTGTTATCTTCTGAAACACATAAAAATAATGTCCAAATTATTCGCCATTTGATACTGGTGCTTTTCCAGTGAAAATAAGTGGCTACAAAATATAAATCCGACAAAACCGTTGTAAGTGCGGGCCCGGTTCACTATTGAAAATTATTTAGTAAATAGATAAATCTAAAGACAAAATTGCTTGTTTTAATTATAATAATATCCGCTCAAAATTTAACGCCGTTGAGTGATCTATGGACATGATCTCTTGCCAAAAATAGCTTACTTAATTCAGATCATTTATATTTAACCTTTTATTAATATTTTTCCTGCTTTGTTCGGTGAAGGGTATACTAACAAATTTAATACAATTACTAACAGAACACTGCACGCCTGTATGCCGTTTTATGAAACCCGTTTCTTCGAGTTGTCATAGGTCATATCAAGTTCCTGAGATTGCAGTGCAGTAAGTAGCTAACATAGTTGTAATGTCTGTATTAGCCTGTAGTAGACACGAAATCTTCTTAATTACACCGTAATTTTGGAAAATTGTGTAAATGGGGTACCAATTGATTGTGCAGTCATCCACAACGTTAAGCTATATCCGTACCAAACTTCGTCTAAATCTGTTTGGCAGTTTCACAGTTAAAGCCTAACAAACAAATAAGCAAACTCACATTTGCACTTACAATATTATTCGCAGTTAGTACAACTTCTAAAAAATATCAATACGCACTAATTTGATCATAATTCGTCAAACTCGTCAACTCATTACCTATTGATTGATTTTTTGGTGACTTCCATCTTGTACTAAGCCAGGTGCGTAGAGATACAATAAAACAGTTATCATTTTGTCTGACAAGATGCTACAACTTAATTTCGATAAACTTTTCTTAATTAATTGAAATAAGTACATACGTACGCGCACACACACACACACACACCATTTTATTCGTCTAGCCATCTTTATTATTTCTTCTTTACAAACCTATATTTAATGTTCATATTGATATAGATCTAGCTAAGATATCTAGCTCAATTTGTACGATTTCAGGGAATCCTCATGTTCCACCGTCGACAATTGTAGCTAAAATTATTGGTTGCATTCTTCAAGATGAAGTTTGTCGTGAAGAGGCATTAATAAAAGCCAGACATTCTATAGCGGACATGCGGACACAGCCTAACCTTAATGCAATCCTCGCCGCGCGCATGCGCAACAACTAATAAACTTAGCTCAAAACAAAACTTAAATGTATCCAAATGTAATTTAATTTGTGGTGTATGTACATAATATACGATCCGTTGAATATTTAGTAGTTGACAAACCAATGCAATGCAATTTCCATGTTAGCTCAAAATTATACGCTCAAATATAATTGGTGAAGGGATTTTTAAGTACATAGCTACGTACTACCTACATTTAGATATCATAATGTAATTTGGATTGTTGTTAATCACAAAACTAAATCACAATCTGTAGGTAGTACCTTTATAAATAACCGTGCGACGAAAAACAAATACTTATTAAAAAATCATATAATTCTTTTATCAGTTATTTTGAATGATGTTTAGCCAGAAATATACAGTAATATTATATCGAGATGCCTCCTCAATTACCTATTAAAAATAATGTAATAATTCCATCAATAAAAATCTTATTAAAAATTATTTATCTGTTGTCTATATTAGGTATGAATATTCATTATTTATCTGTTGTTGTTATTAATATTTTTTATAGTACTTTGAAGACAAATTATTCTGAAACACAAAACTTTAAAATTAATTTCAGATATAGAGTTCCAGCGTAAAATTAAGCGAAATTATAATTTCTTCTTTTCGCTTCTCTTACCTAAGCATGATCGTAGACTAAGTAAGTACTTATCGTTTCAAATAATGGATAGTTAAAAGACTAATAATAATATTTCTTGTTGGTGTCTTAGATACTTACCTAGACATCCATGGGTCATATCAAACTTGCCTGACATTAACAATAGAAAGCATATAAAAGCGTTTATCTAAAATTGTTTATATGATAGCTGTAAATGTAAATAAGTGTAATATTTTTCATAATACTGAAATTGATATTTATTCAATTAAAACGCTGACGAGTTTTTATAGCGATAATTAGTTTGATCATGCATGATGGATGATAATTTCAATGGTAGTCTATTGTATCTATTCGTTGTGTAAAACCAAAGCAAACTCGATCTGTATTTGTTTGATGTAACTGTGTAAAGCAACCTGTCAATTTTTATGTAGGTTGTTCAAGAAAAGTAGTTAAGTCAACAATAACGCAATATTTATATATTCCAAACAGCATTTACTTATATTTACGTAAAGTAGCCAAAGTGGCTAAGTCCCGAGTTACAATATGGCAGCTCGGGATGGGATTAAAAAGGTTTTAAATGTGAACTAAGTATTTGCTGTGGGATATTTGTGTTTTTGTTTTGTTTGTTATGGTAATTTTTAGATCTGTTTGTCTGTTTAGATCATGTGATTCTGAACAATTGCTTTTAGTAAGTAACTAGGTACATATCTTCATAGGTTTTATGTATTTACGCTGTGTGTGTGACTTTAATATCCAATTCGTAATATTAAAATAGATGTGCAAGAACAAAACATAATAGTCAATATATTTGATTTGTGACTTATTATTCGTAACGTGTATTTAAATTATATAACAAGCTGCACATTTGCTTATTTGAATCATGACTTATATGTAGGTACAGGAGTTTATATTTAACAGTCATGTCATTTATTTAGATACTTACCCACTTATATATTTTCTTATTTACTTGTGCCTTATCTGTATGGGTACGGACACGAATAATTTATGAAAAGTCAAACCATTCCTACGTCTACTAGAGCATTTCATGTGGGCGGTAAGAATCATTAACTCAATCAAAATGATTATTATTGCCACTGTGTAGGTATATATGACTGTTCCTAACCAAAGTTTTTAAGTCTCATAAAGCGATTGATCTGCACATATCATGTTGTATTCATTGTACGCTGTGCCAATCAATCACTTCACAGATATTAAAAATAACATTCCTATTAAGGAAGTAAAAATGCGGAGCAAACATTCTAAATCTACGCGAGTTATTAAATGATAATTTTATTAATTTTACGTTATTTAAACTCGTAAGGTAGCGACCGCTCACTTCCTAAAATGAAGGTCCGCAATCGTAAACTGACCTTAAACTATTGTGATGTTGTTAATGTGACCTGATACTGAAATGTCATACTATTTTGCTCATTAGGTAAATTAGGTACTTAAATGTTTAACTTTTATTATTTAGAGATCTGAGTGTGTGGGATCAAAACATAAATTGAAATGAAATTCAGTAAACTTCCTACTATTTTCTGGATATAATTTGTTTTATTTAAAAACTCATTACATATTTGTCCTACCGATCCTTTTATAAATAACCTATTGATATAGGTAGGTGCATTAACTAAATATAAAACAGTTATCAGCGGATACGGCGTAGTCATGTATTGTTGTGCCTTAAATTAGAACAGGAAACTTTATCACTTGTGTATTTAGCGTAATTGGGTAGAGAACAATATTAATAAAACGTTAAAGTGTTATACCATCCTCCAAAGAGTTTTCTTCTGATACAGTATTTTCTAAATTCGTCGAAGATAAACATGAAAGAACAGAAAGGCAAAGCCAGGAACCACCTGTAACAAAACTAGTCTTACAACACCATAACATATTTATGTTTTACAGTACATTTTCTGAAATCTGATTATTTTTATTACCATCTTAGACGTAGAGGATATGTGTGGAAGAAATCATTTAGGCCAGGAACGTAACAGATAGCGCATGACAGCAATAGCTCAAATACGAGTCCCATATTTAAAATTTTGTTTTTCATTCCTGGAATTCATCGTCAAAAATAATTTTAATTGCGTTATTTAAGAATTAATGGAGATCAAAAATTGGCAGCTGCCCAGCAATTTAACTCTTACCGACATGAAACAAAGAGTTATATCTGGTCTTGCAAATGACGCCATTCATCATTTGTGTGAGCACCACGGCTACGAAGTAAGCCGCTTGTGAAGCTCGCTCCACCTCTTTACGTTCTTCGTAGGTCCACTCCTGACCAAAAGAGTCTGTTATGTCGCTAACTGCTTCGTTGTCCCATCTTTGTCTTATACCTGGAACATCAAGTAGGATTATTTTTTTATTTAATCTAAATGAAACTATTTATATATACCTATACCTAATAATGCCAGTTCGTCTCTTTGTTACAGCTGCTTATTTCAACATAATGACTTCTAGATAATGATACCGACTTAGATTATTGAAACATATTCAATCATCTAAGTGTTCCTATTCGAAGTTTCAAGTCGAAGGCTATCGAACCTTGCATGGTACAAAGAATGATTGGCCAACTTTACCTATTGCTTTCAGGATTGAAAGTCCCCATATAGGTTTTGATTTACTGTATAAACCTAAGTATTTCATATTAATTTCAACTGGGTATATGCGTTCCTGACAAAAAAGATCTTGACAAAGTGATGCTAAAAGCGTTCAGATGTATTTCTGAGCGTTCAGATTTTTTTCATGAGACAGGTAAAATTTTCTCAGATCGCGAGTCTAGTTCTTGGCCGAGTTTTTAAACCAATTTAAATAATGTGTTATTCGTTTGTCACACGGCTTACCAAATAATGCGCCAGGATAAAAGCCGTGTTCAGCCATTACAATGAAGTAGGCAAACATGCCAGCAGCAAATTCTATGAGACCCAAATGTGCATACACTAATCTTAACATTCGCGGCGACACGAGCGGCTCACGGACGCGAACAGCTCGCGTCATGACGTCAGATTCTGCGCGCTCGTAAGCCAGCGCTACAGCCGGCCACATGTCCGTACCCAAGTCTACGCACAATATGGTCATTACACCTTTAACAAAATATCATGATGTTACAATTTAATTCCCACTCATAGGGGCATTACATTCGCAAATAAAATCCTGAATTTTCTTAATCACTAATAGATTCCATAGTAGATAAATGCAGGTATGACAGTTGCATCCGGTTAGACTCTAAACATGGTTGGGAAAAGCTAGACATGATAAACAGATACCATACTATACTTACCCAATGGTAAAGGTATCGAAAATAATATGAACATTAACACAGGAGCTATTTCGGGTACATTAGAAATTAGTATGTAGCAAACTGATTTCTTGAGGTTGTCGAAGATCCTCCTTCCTTCTTCGATACCTGTCACAATAGTAGCGAAATTATCGTCCATCAAAATTATGTCTGCTGTTTGTTTGGAAACCTGGAAAGAAGTGTGGGTTACGTGAGTGAGTATCATACAAATAGTAAGTGTACGACGTAACGTTTATAAAAGTTGTAGGTGTTACTTGTGATCCGGTGATGCCCATAGAAATCCCGATATCTGCTCGTCTGAGCGCCGGCGCATCATTAACGCCGTCCCCGGTCACAGCCACCACGCCGCCTTCACGCTGACAAGCCTCGACTATTTGGAGTTTTTGTGTGGGAGAAGTTCTTGCAAACACTTTCAAGCACAGATGATGTGGCGTTAAAAGAAGGTTCATGGGTGAGTACCTACCACATATGTAAATAGATTTGCTTATTAGCATCCAACTACCTATTATAATATATGTTTGTACTTACCTATTTCAAAATGTTTATCAAGTGTCCAATGTAATAGATCAGGGGTCATATTTCTCAGTTCGTTGCCAGTGACGACATGACATTTTGGGCTAGTGGCTATTCCGACTTCGACAGCCACAGCGCGCGCGGTCGCCGGATGGTCACCAGTTACCATCATCACCCTTACTCCCGCCTCACGCACCCGCCCTATCGCTGTACGCACCTGACGTTAACATGACAAAAAAACACCAAAACTTTTTAAAAAATCTTTCATATTGAAAAGACCACCGGAACATAAGTTCTTCTCACGTTCTTCTCGTTGTTAGAAGGACTGTTGTTGACTGTAGGTACATCTTATGGGGCTGTCCGAAGTCTATTGACTTCTTAGACATGCTTTTAAAATATTAGACCTTATTAGGTCTAATATTTTAAAAGCATGTCATGTACCTAAGTGAGTAGGGTAGACTGGGTACGGTTGAAACATTTTAGCGTTTATCCTCCATTACATCGGGACTAGTTAAGCTAGCGATGACGGAAATATATTAAATAAAAGACCATGTATCTGTCTACTAATGGACAATGTTACTTGAGATCACTGTATTGTATGTTATGTATAAAATGAAATTGAAAAAATAAATAGGTAAATTTGTTTCAACCGTCCCCATGCCAGGGTCGGTTGAAACAGTGCCTGGGGTCAATTGAAACACATGCGAATAACACAAAATATAATAAACAAACATGTTTTATTCATCGTCTTATAATGTACGACTCGTAATGGCACCTTCAAACATCAAAAATATGTTTAAGTGGTACTTGACGGTTGGTTCGTATGCCAATTTAATACATCCTTTTTAGTTAGGCCAAAATATATGTCTACACATCTTATATAAATATTTAGATAGCTCAAGCTCTTATTTCTGGTTAAACTCTCGATTGTGAGCCTTATATCCCGTTTTCATCGCCGCCACTCGCATTCGCTTAAGTGCCACCTCAATAGGGAACAGTGGTTCAGTCCATTCTGACGAAGATCCGGCTTTTACATCTTCATAGGCTTGTTTGTACGTTGATAAGTCAGCCTGACATCTCGTAGTCTCCCTTTAGTGTACTCTTGGTATCTTAGATACAAGAAAATGAAATAAAGAAATTGTTTCAACTGTACCCACAAAAAATGTTTCAACTGTCCCCAACCCCCATTCTATGTATAAAACGGTTCACAGTGAGAATGATAATAAATTTGAATAAAAACTAATCATACAGTCATATTCAACAAACTCTAAGTAAAACAATACAAAACCCTCAATACTCTAACTTTAATAAAACCATTATAATTACAAAAATATACGAACGAAAATTACTTACTTTTCCGTCAAAAAACACAATGGGCCCTCCTATACACAAAACCAGTGCGCGAAGAGCAAAGCAACACTAAAATTCGTGTTTTGAATTGTCACCCGCTTCTTTCTCCCCTTGTACCCCTCACCTCATCACGCATGGTTTCGGAGATATTCGCTTTGTTTCAACCGTCCACCGTTTCAACCGTACCCAGTCTACCCTAATAATAACTAAGGTAGGATAATCCTACATAATGCAAGTCAAGTATTCTTCAGTCATAAGCCTCGAGTTATGAAATGGACGGACTTTTTTAAAAACCGGCTCTAAACAAGAGTTTTTTGTTTATATGTGCAGCTCCAGCCAGATATGTGCCACATAGCCAACTAACCCCTATTAAATTGTAACCGCCTCATCCCCCATTTTTGACATCAAAGTAAAATATGTTTAGAATTATGTTATTTCCTAGGCTTGAGTATCGTTTTAGAATACCAGCCCACCCAAGAATAATTCAAAGAGCTACAGGATAAAATATAATTGCCTCGGAACGTAAATTATTAACAAATCAATGCGTAACTGACCTCCTCTCGAGGTGGATCCATGAGACCCATTACGCCAAGTAAACGTAAGTTTTCCAATGGAAAGTTAACATTATCCGCATCGAACGCATAATCTAACGGATATTGATCTGAATTTAAGAGATGATCAGCAAAAGCCATAATTCGTTCACCTTAAAAATAAGCAAGTTTTAATATAGGAACTTTCAAATAAATAAAGTACATTTATTACTGAATTGCATTATAATTATAATGGCGTGGTAAAGTTAGAACTAGGTATATCAGTAATATGATACACCATAATATCAGTGTGCCATTAATGCCAAGAAGTTTGGAAACGTTCAAGAACGTTCAGGAAAGTGAATCAGCGTGTGTAGGTGCGCCTGACTTGTGAAATAAACCATAACACCGAATCTATACATACATATTAATAAAATTGGAGTGTTTGTTTGTAATATTGAAATAACCGTTTTTTACTACATGTATATATATACGGTACATACACCAAAATATATTTTTTTTTTTTTCAATTTTTGTCTGTCTGTTTGTTCCGGCTGATCTGGATCTCTGAAATGGCTGGACCGATTTTGACGGGACTTTTATTGGTAGGTAACTGATGTAATAAGGAGTAACTTAGGCTAAGTTTATTTTAGAAAAAAACTTTTATTTAAAAAAATAAAAAATTAAAGAATCGACTGTAAGGCGGAACGAAGTTCGCCGGGTCAGCTAGTATAATTTCAATTTGTTGCAAATTAATGCAGCAGAAAGATTCATAGCAGGATCAATTCATCCAACAAATAGGCGGCCCATTTATTTATATGCAATTGGACATCTTTATTATACACAAGTAACTAGACTATATTACTAACCAGTGCTGGCTAAATTTTCAATGACTTTGTCAGCTATTAGCTTCATGTCTTTTGTCAAATTTATATCTTTGGTGTCGGTAGCCACGGTGGCACAACGAGCGAAGATGATTTCTGGCGCCCCTTTCATCACTACTATAAACTGCGCCAACGATGTATCGAGATGCACACTGACCTAATATTTGATTTTATATTTAAATGCATCATTCGAAATAGTTTGGTGTAAGAGAATGACGAAAACATGGCTGTACAAATTTCTGAAGATGAAATCCAGACATGTACCTATCATAAAATAATTTCAGGGTGCCTAATGCTTTAGGAATTTAGGATCGATAGTCTTGTTCTGCAAAGACGTACGAAGATTAAAGTTGTCGACATCTTAAACGCCTTTGATTAGGTATATACATAAATACCTAATATTTACGGTGGTTGCTATTTTTTTTAATACTTAATTTGTGATTACGCTGCCCGCGGTTTCTCCTGCAAGCATATCTAAAAAACTTACATAAAACATAATATTAGTTAGGATTATGTATATGATTGATATGTTTTACTTGATACTTGTTCACTGAATTGAAGGGTATTTCAGCGACTTTAGGGTAATTTCTCCTGACACTGATTGGGTCATTGTGTTGAAATAGAAAATTTAAAATGGCTGTCTCAGACGCATCGCCACGAATTCCACCACTAAGCTTAACGTCTGCGTTGCTGCACAATGCTCCACATATTTTCAAATGTTCGTAAGCTGAAAACAGAACAACAATTGTGGGCAATGAAATAATTACATACCTCAAATGTGGGTTATGTATATACATACATATATGCATTCTCTTCACCGAGTATTACCAAATGTGCGATGTTTAAAGTACCTACAATAAAATGTAACTCATGGATACGTTGCTCATAATTACCTCCCAAAAATTAGTTAGCGTTAGCTTTACCGATCTCACGCCATTGAAAGTTTTCGTTCCTATATAATACTAGGAAGCACCTTATTCTGCGGCCGAATGCGAGTCGGACCGGGGGTTACGACGTTTGAAATTTTAAGGCAATAAAGTCGCAATCATTTTGTATTTTTCCGACCGCATAATTAACTTTGTTTGTAAAGGAAAATTGCTAATTACTTAAAAACTGCGGTCCTTAGAATCATAGTTTTATTTTTTCTATAATATTTAGATCCATGTTTGCCAATTCTAATTATTTTAGATTTTTCCCTTATCAAACTTCGGAGATAATCGGGGAAATGTGTTTTTTGCAGAATCCTTACTAATATTATAAATGCGAAAGTAACTCTGTCTGTCTGTTACGCTTTCACGCCAAAACTACTGGACCGATATAAATGTTATTTGGTACAGAGATAGAATAGACCCTGAGGAACAACATAGGCTACTTTTTACCCGGGTGCGCTAAGTAGTTCCCTCGGGATGCGGGTGAAACCGCGGGAAACAGCTAGTTCATGATATATTTGAAATTAAAAGACATACAAGAAAACAAAAAATATATTAGAATGTCCAAATCAAGACCTTTCATATGATACCACCATACCTATACTTTGAAATTTTAAACTTTTTCCATAAAAGCAATATGATTTTTCAACTGCAATACGCATGGGTAATCGTACTTTATACCTGTTCCAAATTTTAAGTCAATAGTTGAGCATGAAATAATCATCTGTGAAACCATAAAGGTTCATTTTTGGTACGAAACCCTAAAAATAGGTAATTATTTACTAATAATGAGCTCACAGTCGCTAAACGGCGCTAAATAGCTCATGTACCTAATTAACCATCTCCTGTTAAATGTGAGCAGGCTTAGATACTGCGAAGTAGGAGTGACCCAAGTCAATGTGAACTTGTGACGCACTTTCGATTCGGATTCAACGAAATATGCACGGATGATTGGAGAAATAGAAAACTTGCTCACATTCGGCAACTAAAAGCATGGTGTGCTGCGTTCGAAGCTTAAGTTTTTAGAGTTACAGAGTATGGATAGTTCTACTTATGACTTGTTAATTTGGAATTTCTTTAATTGACGTATTATTGTAAACACTCATCTTTTTCCTTGCTTTGCCCCAACTATCTTGGCTGGCTTCCAGTCTAAACTGGGTGCAGATGAGTACCAGCTGCATCCGGATTAGGTCGTTATACATGGAGCGACTGCCTATCTCGCCCTTATGTCTGTCAGACTTTCTGGCTTCTGAAGACCCGTAACGACTGTCAAAGATCTATAAATGACAACTAGGACCAACACGTGTAGCTTACGTGTAACGTGTTTTCCGAGGCACGGAGGAGTCTCGCTATGACATACTTAGATGTTCAGTATGGTCACCCGGTCCAGTATGCTCGGACCGGGGTGAATCCTATTTTTTTTTGCTGTTTGGTTTCCGAATCCTCATTACCCTCATCACCGACTGTCGTTTAAATTGTATAATTTACAAGCTTAAAATTATTATGGTAAATAACGATATAGATATAGACTCTTAATGTAGGTAAATCTTGAATATTATACGGCTGGTAATGATGAAATTCGTGTAAGGAAGCGAACAGCGTCGAAAAACCAACCGCACATTTTTGAAGAATCACCCACCGACCGCGCCAAGCTCAGCTTAACCTTTGATCAGTCGACCCGCGTGACTATTACTTAGCCACGAGCTCCTCAGAATAGGTTATATTGTTGTAAAAACTCAAAACCAAATAGGTCCCTATGTACCTAAGAGAGTCTAGTATTGTACGTCGGTTATTTAAAAAGAGTCCATTCACTTACCGCGATTATTTTGTACCGCATCTGCAAGCAAAAGGCTTTTATCAGTCCATAAAAGTACTTGTTATAAGTAATTGGAAATAATTAGTAGCTAGTTATAAATAGCACATTGTCGCCTTACAATTAAATTCAGAGTCTTTCACGAATAAAACTTTGTTCCACGTCCATATATGATGCACCACCATTTTATTCTCAGTAAGTGTGCCAGTCTTGTCGGAGCATATGATCGTGCAGGCACCCAAAGCCTCTACGGCCTCTAAGTTTTTTACAAGGCAATTCTTTTTCACCATACGCTGGGCAGTTATCGTTAGTGATGCTGTTACCGTGGGCTGTAAACCTTAATCATCAAGAAAACATTATATTAGGTACTAATTTGGTATTAGGATGAATGAAGACACTTCTTTATACCAGGGATATTTCAATTCTATTTGTTAATTAAAAAAAATCTGATGACTTTTCTATAATGAGATGTACCTTCAGGAATATTGGCGACAATTATTCCGATTACGAATATGGTAGTCTGCATGAAAGGATAACCAAGAGCTAATGATGCGGAAGCTATAAATATTCCGAGTCCTAAAGCCCACGTGGACATGTATCGCATGAAGCGGCGCAGCTCCCGAGACAGTGGGGAGGGGGCCGGGGTCAGCCTCGCTGCCAACCCGGCCACGCGACCCAGCGCGGTCAGGTCGCCGCAGCACAATACGACACCTGCAACATTAACCAACCAGTCTGCAAGCAGGCTTTGGACATCACTTAGGGACTAGTTCAGTAATTAGTACCTACATATTTATCTTCTTGTAATTTGTATGGTTCCGTAATCAACAAATTACCCTATAGTTTCGCTGTGTCCGTCTGTCTGTCTTGGCTCAGAGGCTTTTAATACTGGAAAGGTGTTATTCGGTATGGGCAGGTTAGTGGTAAAATAAAATAATGAAAATGTTTTGATTGACTGGTGATGGTAAATCTGTGATAGATATGTGTTTGAAAAATATTGCATACTTATACAATTGGTTTTTGATGTGTGCAGACCATTTTCTCGTTTGCAAAATATTAAGCTTTTAAGTACTACCTATTAGGTACCTGTTATTTTTGTTAGAGCCAAACGTACCCTCCTCCGTCTGCCAGCTAAAAGTAAAATATACTTACTTTCAATGACTTACTTCGAAACTTTAAACTGCTTGTGGCCCGACTCGCACTTGCCCAGTTTAGTACCTACCTACTTTACATAACATAACGCTTATTAGCCCTGAAGGGTTACGCACCCAAAGGAGCACCTGTGCACGCCCACCACGGCCACCACCCACATTTCGCCAGTTACAAAAAGTAAAAGTATGTATGTAATAATTACATAGGTGCATAATAAGTTTACCCAAAGCCCAGCCTTCTACACACTGGGTCGAGAAGAAAGCAACATTTGCTGATTCATGTATGTTCGGATTTCCTTCAGTATTACTACGGGATACTGCCACTGACTCACCGGTCAAAGAGGAATTATCAACCTGAGAATAGATAACCTTTACAGTATCTAGTCTACTAAACTAGACTAGAACACGTGCATATCCTCACGCGGTATGTGCACGTGGCAGTTGCAGATAATGTGTTGATGCGTACTTTGAATCCCTTGCTTTCGATAATACGTATGTCAGCCGGCACAATATCTCCCGCCTGTACGTGCACGATATCACCCTTGACGATGTCACATACTGGTGTCTCAGTATTTAGTACCCCTTCTCGAATGCAGCTCGCGTATGTTGGTATCATACTGTTGAATGTCTTCATTATCTGAAACAGACGGGAGAATCATGTAGCCGTTGATTATGTTGCAGGATATGAAACAATCGCTCTATTATTTCTCACAGGTTCCAACGTAGGTGGCTACAATTGGTAAGTACCTAGTCTCCACTTACCAATAAATAACATAGTATGTATCACCTATGTAATGTAATCTCTACGTATGGTGTTAATAGAATAGACCTACCAATTCTGACCTATTGTGATCCCAATCCCACACACTGTGAATTCAAATGAATGAAAATTTTGATAGACTTTTCCATTTTTGCCTTTTCGGTTCTTTTGGAAGTTGGTTGTATTTTTTGTAAAAACATTTTTTTTTTCAAATGAACAATAATTTCTAACCTTGGAACTTTTATAGTTGTGATAGAAACTGAAGAGCCCACATATGACGTCGACCGCAATTAGCACGCAGCCCAGATAAAGGTTATCAGCCGTAGGATTCGCTTTTGTTGACGATTCTATTACATACGCCACCAAACACAACAGTGCTCCCAACCAAATTAGTATAGAAAACCCTAAAATTGGAAACTAATTAAAATATATTAGCTAATATTTATACATAAGGCCGACCTCATGATGTTTTCTGTCACCGTTAGTCAGTATATCCAAAAGAAACTCGGAAACTAGGTTGTGTGGTTTAAGTCAATCTTTTTTTTTCGGGTGGGAAATCCCCGCCATGGGTGGGGCGGAAGGGAGTGTCAGACTCTTACTGGCTAAAACCCATCCATGTTCCGTCCTCAGCCCTTTATGTTCCGGGGGCGCAGTAATTCTTTCGATACTAATCGATACAATACAATACCTATTATTATATTGTACACAACTTTACCACACGCAACCTAGTTTCTGAGCTTATGTTGGATACACTGACTAACGGTGAAGGAAAACATCATGAGATAGACCGTACCTAGTGATCACACATTCTGTGTGAGAAGAGGCCTTCGCCTAACAGTGTGTTAATAAATTGACAGTTGTTGCAAGTAGGTAGGTAGGTACCTAATTTTAAGAACCAACTGCATCAAAATGTCAACTTGCTAAAATCTATTAATTTCATAATTTAATTAATGGGTTAAGAAATATGATGGTGAACTTAGGTACCTGTACATAAGGATTTTATTAACACTTTTGTCCACCCATATTCCGTGGCTGGTGTGAGTGTATTCGGACCATGGTATTCCAGCAATTCGTGAGCCTTGACTTTTGTCAATCCATTTATCGGGTCTGTCTGCAGCTGGTCATATAATTCTTCTATAAAATGTAATAACTAGGGTACATTTCAGCCGTGCTTTGCATTAGCACCTTAATTCTACACACGAAACCTGCCGACTCACTTACATAATCTGGCGAACTAATTGTCTGGTGTTAATCTAACTGGACTTTGAAACCCACACTATACGTACTCGTCTATTTGAGAATATTTTTCTAACAGTAGGTAACAACCCTTTATATTATAATATTATTATAAAAGTAACTGGACTAGGACTCCTCGCGCTATTTGACAATGGGGCTAAACTAGGTTTACTTACTCAATGGTATCAGGTGCATTTCAGTCTGTATTTCTCTCTTCAATAGATTGAGTCGCGTGTTACTCAAATCCCTTGATCTAAGTCCCTTCGGCCTGATCGGTCGAAAGAACTCCGATATCGAAGCATTACTTGAACTTACGGACATTTTTGTTATTTTATTAATATCGGAAATGAAGAATTATTTCGTAAATGAAGGACGCCAAACGCGGCATATAAGTTTTTTCCAGAAACAATCTAGTTGGTTGATGGATAAATCAAATGAATTATAAAGTATTATGTGGGGAAACTTTCCGAATTAGTTGGAAGAAGCAGCAGAAGACTGTGAATTTCAATTTCACATTTTGTGCTACGAGTTTCGGGGAATTCCAGTAAGTTTTGGACTCTAAAAAACCTTTTTCGATGTACTTGCTAACTTACAGGAGTACCTTTAGTGTACCCACAATAATTTATTTAGGGAGTACCTACATGCCGCTCGAAATAACTCCATTATAGATTTTCCAATAGCTTTATCATTGAATACAAAACGAATTAATATGAGTAGGAGTCTACTCCTACCTATCTATTACTTATATACTTACATAAATCTAAAGCCTTTTAAAGATGGATCACGTTTATAATGATTAGATGTTAATTGTAAATTAGACTAAGCAAAGAAAATAAATCACTTAAAACAATAAAGAAAATATTTATTTGTATTTAATGTAGGTTATCAATAAATGTAATACAACCAGGGAAGCAATTGTATATTAAATGTTACAATTTACAACTTTCTTACACAGGTTACATTTTACTTGTCTTCCTTCCCATTAGACATCGTATTTTAACAGTGTCCACAACTAATGCCCAAAAAAATACCTGACTAGTCCACACATATTAGAAATAATAATTTTATTTCAAGAATTTCAGATTTTCCCTGACTTTTGACTAATATATTTTTTCCCAGACCACCAATTGCCTTTCCTGACTTTCCCTGATTTTCCAGATATACACTATCTACTCACTACCATCATTTCAATATTACACAATATAATACATAGCCAAGTATTCTATTGTAATGATATAACAGACTTGGAATGATTTCAGACTTCATAAACGATCTAAATTAATATAGGTAGGCTAATTAATAATTATGGTTTCATAAGCAAATACATACTGAATCTCAGAATAGCCCTTTTTATGTTGTAGGTTTGTATAAAAATATATTACTTAATATGTGTTAAAATGCTCTCTTGATTAAAATATAATCACAAATACTTGTATGATCATAAAAATAATATTACATTTTGTATATTATTTAATATTGAAACTTATATTTTACTTCTTTGTCCTTTTAACCAAATGGTATTAAGTTCCTGAATTTCTTTTTCGTTTGCTTTCAATAGTTCTTCTCTCACAGAATCCCGCAAGAGTTTCTTAGTAGCTGTGACACAGTACTTGGGGATTTTTGATACCTCAACTATTTTATCCCAAACTTTACTTTGAAGCTCCTCCGGTTTATAAATGTAATTTACAAACCCATATTCAAGGGCTTCTGCTGCAGAGAGCCTATAGTTACATAGTAACATTTCAGTTGCCTGGAATTCAAACATAATATTACTTACTTTATTAAATAAATAAATAGTTTGATATTTACAGCACGTGTTTAAATTCTATTTACCTTTCTATCTCCAAGAATTCTTGGAAATGTAAATGTTGAACATCCTTCAGCTACAATACCCAACTTTGAAAATGGAGTTAAGAAATATGACTGTAACAGAGAATGAAGGTAAGTTATTAATACAGGTAGTGGCAGATCCAGGGCTAAGGGGCTCAAGCCCCCCCCCCCCCAAAAGCTAAGCAAGGAGACTTATTATGCATTAAGCAATATAAAATGTTTTGTGCTTTTTTAGTGTTTCGCTTGATAAAACCCACCCTCACCAGAATCAAGCACCCCCAAACCAAAATCCTGGATCCACCACTGGATACAGGTACATTTGCATACATCTTAACTCTGTATTTTGATAATGGAGACTAAAAATTGATTATAAAGAATAAACTTACATTCTCTGAAGCAAACACTAAGTCACAAAGTGCTAATGTTGTGGCTGCTATGCCAATGGCTGGTCCATTTACAATGGCAATCAGTAATTTTGGAAACATTATAAATGCATTGATGTAGTCTTTGAGAACATGTAAGTGGTTGCCTGTATTGGAATCTATTGGTGTTGAGAAATCATTACCACTGCTGTAAAAATCTCCTGTACCTGTGAGCACCATCACAGAAATATTGTCATCCATTGCTGCATCATTCAGTATTCTTATTACTCGCTGGTACATCACATGGTCTATAGCATTCTTCTTGCTAGGCTTATTGTATTGAACTATTTTTATACCTCCTTGGTGAGTTTCAATAATGGTCTCTTTGATATTCATCTTGATGAATCTTCCTAGATATGTGTTCAATGTCCGATCAAAGTCCAAAGTGCAAACAAGTTTTTGTATCAAAACAGGCAAATTCTTGCCAGATTTGAACGGTTTTGAAAGGACTCAAAAAGTATATTAATTAACTTTTGCAGGCGGTTAATATAATAATATTTATATCGTTCCAGAATGGATTTGACTTATCACAATTAAAGATTTTAGTATAAGAACGTGAATACTGTCGCCGGTCTGATTTCGCGAAATTGGTACTTTATCAGCATTATCATAACAAACAGATCTTGCTGATATGACCACGATATGACATGACAATGACTGATTGACTGACTGACATGACATCTGACAATGACGTTTACAGAACACTAATGAAAATTATCCGCTGAAGAACTTTCAGCAATCCATTTACAATGGGAAGGAATACTCAATACTGTACACAGATGGCGCCATAGTCGGCAATTTAACAGATAAATGTAATATTAAATCCATGACCGTTATTTGAAGCTTACTATTTGAGATAGGCCCTATCTGTTTTCCGGTGCTTTATGTCCTTTTCTTTCTCTCCTGTACATCTGTCTCGCTCGCACACTCCCCACTAGGCAGGTCCGAGCTCAGTTGGAGGCTCGGAGGCATTCACGAATCATTGGCGTCTTGTTTTCCGGCGAGTACGGTTGTCTTCACCTACATTAAACCGTAAATAGAAGTATCACCAGCGCGTGAGTTAATTAAATTTTTAAACGGTTTTACCGTTCGTATTTAAATTCGATTTGATATAACCTTTGTAATTCAAATTGATTACGGGTATGTAACGTATTTTTAGCGTTATTTTTCTTGTTTCTTTTTGTTTCTAGAAACATTTACCTATTGTACTTTCTCCTGGTTTCAGTATAAAGTGTCATAATTATTACTGTGTCCTAGTGGTGAATTTTTGTTGTTTACAGATTTTACATATACTTTTTAAGAGGGTAGGTCACCTTTTAAAAAGTTTTTACTTTTAGGATGGATGATTTAGATAGCATGTAGGTACTATATGTGAACCGTGAGTGTTGAGGAGCCGCGACATGATTTATCGCGGGATCCCCAGTTCTCGGAAACGTGCAAAGACAAATCGGCGGATGCACAAGTTAATCCGAGAGGTGAGTGAATTATGTATTATTTATTTGTGTGTGTCTGCTGACACTATAGTTTCGGCCTATATAAATCATGATATAATCTTAAATAAAAGAGTAACGAGTATCTTAGAACACGCAGTCGTATCATTTACACTGGTGACCCCGACGTGATCCTCACCCAGCTACGGACCCGGCCCTAGGCCTGCCGGCTGGTGTGAGGACATAGTCATAGCCATCCCGACGTGATCCTCACCCAGCTACGGACCCGGCCCTAGGCCTGCCGGCTGGTGTGAGGACATAGTCATAGCCATCCCGACATGATCCTCACCCAGCTACGGACCCGGCCCTAGGCCTGCCGGCTGGTGTGAGAACATAGTCATAGCCATCTCTACGTGATCCTCAACCAGCTACGGACCCGGCCCTTGGCCTGCCGGCTGCAAAACTGAAAGAACCTGCGGTTCCTAAGGCATTAATAGTATTTATTAGATAATTTATTGAAAGCCCTTCAGGATATACAATTTTTTAACAAAAGTGAATGAAGTGAGGTCAGGTAATCTGAAGTACAAAAATCATATTGCCATACACCTGGTTTTATTGACCTAGGAATAATGAGGAGATTCGTGCGTATGATCAGTTACTAGCTTACGCCGCTCTCACCTTTTGTGCGCTGAATGAAACTACTATCCTGGGCTCATACAGAACAGAATTTAAATTGTAATAGCTTGCAGGATAAGTTCGCGGAGGTTTTCTTTCGAAAGGTGATTTCCACAAAGTGTCTTCAGATTTGTTGCAGCTTATCTGTGGAAACAGGGAGCCGAGATGGAATAACTAATCATGTTCGTGATCCTTTAATTAAGGAAACGCTACGCATGATTCCACCATTGACCACCATTTATTCGAAAGTGAAGCGTTTACCGCTGCCCTTGAAAAAAGTGAGTCGAGTTAAGAAGGCATTTGTGCCCTTAACCAAACCTACAAGTGGCTCTGCTTCGCAAGCAGGACCAAATAAGGCTGCACGCCTCCCCCCGCAGGGGACGGCTCTCTATCATGGACCCTCGCAGGGTACCAGCCATGGATGCTGCGCCTCTATGCCTCATCCACATTATCAATACCGCCTGTCCTCGCAGGACTGCTATCATGAACGTCCTCAGCGACAGAACAATCAGAGTGACCGTCGCACGGCACCTGCAAGTAATAACAGTACATGTAACCTACAAGTGGCTCTGCTTCGCAAGCAGGACCAAATAGGGCTGCACGCCTCCCCCCGCAGGGGACGGCTCTCTATCATTGCCCCTCGCAGGGTATCAGCCATGGATGCTGCGCCTCTATGCTTCATCCACATTATCAATACCGCCTGTCCTCGCAGGACTGCTATCATGAACGTCCTCAGCGACAGAACAATCAGAGTGACCGTCGCACGGCGCCTGCAAGTAATAACAGTACAAGTAACCTACAAGTGGCTCTGCTTCGCAAGCAGAACCAAATAGGGCTGCATGCCTCCCCCCGCAGGGGACGGCTCACTATCATGGACCCTCGCAGGGTACCAGACATGGATGCTGCGCCTCTATGCCTCATCCACATTATCAATACCACCCGTCCTCGCAGGACTGCGGTCATGATCGTCCTCAGCGACAGAACAATCAGAGTGACCGTCGCACGGCGCCTGCAAGTAATAACAGTTCATTTCGCCCGCGGGGCGCGGCTAAAACTACAAGCCGCAGAGTCAGGGTAGAGGAAACCGCAAACACCGCAGAGTCTCCTCTGACTACAACTCTGGAAACAAAAATCGTAAGTACTGACTCGATATAATTCAGGGCGTTTCAACTGGCACTATTTTACAAGGGATGGGAGGAAATGGGAGCTCCAAACTTTCTGTTTCGCAAAATAACAGGGTATCGCATACCCTATCATCTAAAACCACCCTAGTCCATTGAAAAGTTAAGATTTGGGATTGCGTTTTTTATAGGACGCAATTTATTTTTATTTTTTTCATGTGTAGGGGGGGTCAGTGTAAAGCTAAAACCAAGTTTGTGGGGTCGCCGCCCTCGTCCCACTGCCGCCATCTTGAAAATAGGGATTGAAATAGTTTTTCCGATATATCTCTTAAACTATTTATATGTTTAAAAAAAAAAAAAAAATATTGACCATTTTTGTAGATCGTTTTTCGAGGAACAACTTTTATATAAATCATTTTTTCATTAAGTCAATAGCTAAGGTTTTACAGCGCTCCGAAGTGAGTATTATTGTTTCAGTACTCTTAACTATACATATATTATACGTGTAGTACACACGTATAACAATGTGTCATCAGTTAATGCAAAATTAATATTTAAAAAAATAATAATAATAATAACAATGGCTTTTCTTGCCTGCAAGAATTACATAGCCTAGTGGACCTTCTAAACTTGTGTAGTACCACAGGGCAGACTACATCAAGGATATAAACTTACCAGACGAAGTCTTAGAAGATCTTCGGTGGTGGCTTCACAACTGCCACCAGACATCTGCAATCCATCTTCCACCACCACACTCACTTTGTGACCACAGACGCTTCCGATCTAGCTTGGGGAGCTCAGGTATGCGGACTGCTCAAGAATAGCATCAATACTGCAATCTCAAAGAGATGTTGGCAATATTAATGGTGCTCGAAACCCACGGTCCTCTACTGTGAAAGTCCACTGCTCTGTTCCAGTGTGACAATCGAACAGTTGTGGCGGGCCACTTGCGGAACGAGGGCGGCACGAGACTCGTGCCGCCCACCTCTGATGGAGGTAACGCAGAGTGTTCTGCTTACTAGCTTTTCATCAAATAAATCTGTGTCAATTTATACCCGGGGTTGTGGGGGTCAAATAGGCAGTCGCTCCATGGAAAACACTGGTGCTCAGCTGCATCCGGTTTTGACTGGAAGCCGACCCCAACATAGTTGGGTTTGAGTTAGCTAAACAGGTGATGAGGCAATTATATACCCGGCATTTACAACGGACATGCGGATCACCTGTCCAGACACAAATGAGTTCCAGAATGGCATCTTCTACCCGCTTGCAGGGATTATATTACATATTATTTCACAAGTTTGGTACTCCGGAGTAGATCTACTTGGGTCCAGTCTGGCAAACGTGGCAGCCAACTACGTGTCTCTGGATTTTACAGACACCCAAGCGATATTCCACAATGCTTTTCCCGGAGGGGGAACTACCGCCTTGCGTGGGTGTTCCCACCACCATACCTGATACCCAAGGTGCTGGCTCATCTCAACTCTGCGACCGGGCTGTACCTGTTAATCGTTCCCCGGGTGGGGTCGGGTGTTCTGGCGGGCCGATCTCAAAGCCCGAGCAGTAGCAGCCCCGTGGTCGATCACTAATCTCGGGAAGAATCTAATAGATAGCAGGACCGGTCTGCCACCCCCTAAAGTTCAAGAGATGGCACTCGAAGTCTGACGGATCGGAAAGTTTAACGGGTTGGAATGAAGATCAAATACAATTACTTAAATCCTCGGGGTGTACTTCAACTCTTAAAACCTACAAGGTCACGTGGGATCGATGAGTATCTTGGTCTAAAAAGTATAATTTGAACCCTTTCACCCTACAGGGTCCATCGTTGCTAGATATCTAGCAGACCTATACCTAATCGTCAAATTTTCTTATATTGATTACACATATGTATATTGATTCATAAATCGGTGGTGGCTACTCTGTGCAATGCCGAAGATGCTGGACGAATAAGTTCGCATACATTAGTGAAACACTTCTTTAAGCCAATTGCTTTAAAGAAGCCGGTCACCCATAAGCCTCCAGTCTGGAATATAGATGCACTGAACTCCTTCTTCTAACTCGGTCCCTCACTGCTGAGGATCGCGACCACATATTTGTTTCCAGCGGGAGCGGTCGTACGCCGCGTGTAAGGCTCTGTGCATGCTGCCACCCACCGCCTTCTTGATTGGAACTTGATTGGACTAAACTCCTACTTAAGTTCAAACACTATAGATGAAAATAATCCTTTTCCTGCTTCTCGACTCACACTGTGATTGCGGGATGGGTTTAAACTGTACTAACAGAGGCTAGTATACCCGTTACACCGCGTAGTCTACGTTCAACTGTATCTTCAAAAAAAAAAAAAAATGGTCTGATAACCTTCCTTTGGATGAGATTTTGTCCAGAGGAAATTGGAAGTCTAAAGAGACTTTTACACGCTTCTACAGACGAGAAATTAGCAGTATCTGCTAGCAACGGCATTACTAGAATGTTTAAGCCAGCTGATTGAAGTTTTTATTTTCATTGATTTTTGATCTTTTGAATAGAAGACTGTTGTTATTACAGATTTGTTCATGATTGGTTTTGTTGCATTTATTATTGTACAAGGTAAATCTTATGTTATAAAGTATCATAAACATGATCCTATGTAAAGCATTATTTATTTCTTGCACACTCCGACGCTCTTTTTATATAATAATACATTATTAGTGGCAATCGCTTAATCTATAGGTTTATATTATTTTTATGAAGTCAATCAAACTTACTTCACATTGGCGTCCCCACCACCAGGCGATAACAAACACGTCTCAAATAGTAAGCTTCAAATAACGGTCATGGATTTAATAGCAGCGTTTTACCTGAAATAAAACGCTTATTAAATACTTACCTTATTTGAAGCTTACAAATAATTTCTGCCTGGTATTTTCGACTCAATGATTCGTGAATGCCTCCGAGCCTCCAACTGAGCTCGGACCTGCCTAGTGGGGAGTGTGCGAGCGAGACAGATGTACAGGAGAGAAAGAAAAGGACATAAAGCACCGGAAAACAGATAGGGCCTATCTCAAATAGTAAGCTTCAAATAAGGTAAGTATTTAATAAGCGTTTTATTTCAGGTAAAACGCTGCTAATGAATTGATGTTCGTTAGTCTCGCTAAAACTCAAGAACGGCTGGGTCAATTTAGATGATTTTGGTTTTAAAATGTTTGTCGTAGTCCAGGGAAGGTTTAAACGGTAAGAAAAAGTTAATATACATGTAGGTCGTAGGTACAAAGTACAACGGGTCAGTCATCTAGTAACAGATAAATGCAATCGCTACTTGTTTTAACATTTTTTTTCTTGTGACAAAAAAGTATTTTGCTTTTTTGGATGACTTTTAAATGAAAATTAACCCAAATTCTTCTCATTTAGCCGCCAAAATGGCCAATTTAGAAAACAAAATAGCTAAACGGTATATTTAGACATCTGTAATTAAACTAATTATATTTTTTAACTAGGTTATCATATTTAATTTGAAAACACTGTTGATTAGTCGCCCTCTGTCGGGAAAAAAATAAGTCTCCCTCCCTTCCCATTTCTTGATTTCAAACGTCAAGTAATAGAATGATAACGATAAGGACTGACAGTAGTGACAGCGGACAGCTGACACATTTGACCTAGCCTAGCCCTTGGATTTATGCAAACGGGAATGTTTAAATTGCTGTATAAAATCTTAAACATTAACAGTTTGCATTCTTCTAAAATATATAGTAACGTTACAGTACCTCATAAATATAGATATTTTAGTACTAGTAGCACCATGTTTAAGTCAGCGGTATTCAGTCTCCAAGAAGCATCGAAAGACCAAGTTCAAGAGTTCTTGAACTCTTTTGACACAGTACTAACTGACTGTGATGGTAAGATAAATTTTATTTATCCTATGAAATTTTTAATAAATTAATTTGCTTAAATGAATGTGGTATTTGTTTCCCTGAAGCATGAAACCATGTACCATCATAGTACTTATCTGAATATGCCTTGAAATAACTTATACAAACGCTTCATATTTCACTGTAGGTATTTAAATTAATCCAGCTTATCCTTTAATAATGATTATTGATTTTAAGGTGTTCTGTGGATTGACAACAATGCAATCCCCGGCGCTGCAGAAGCAATGAATCATTTCCGAAAGTTGGGAAAGAAAATATTTTATGTAACAAACAATTCAACTAAAATCCGTAGTGAATTTGCTAGTAAAGCAACACAGTTGGGTTTCATTGCTAATCCGGTGAGTTATAAAAATGAATATATTATTATTCTGTTAACAAAAATTAAGATATAAAAACTTTTCTATGGAGTAATGTGGATATCCTGTCTTTTGATTTATAATAGTTATTAATGTATTTTTTTGTATTGTAAGAAATTTTATACCCTAACAATATTATAAATGTGGAAGTAAGTTTCTTACACTTTCACATTAAAACTGCTGAACCAGCTTGGATGAAATTTGGTATAAAGATAGTTGGGACTCTGAAAATGGTTATGGGCTACTTTTTTCCAGGTCCATTAAGTAGTAGTAGTAGTTCCTTATAGATATGGATAAAACGGGTAGGTCCCATCCGCCCCGGTGGTCCCGGCCCGGTAACGGGACGGTTGGGAAAAATTGTTGCATCGACCCCGGTAGTGCCGGCCCCAGCCGGCCCCGTCGTTTAACGGGGTGGATGGCACAGATGAAGTATCATCTACCCCGGTGTGTTTTTCTAACGGGACGGATAGCACAGATTGAGTAGCATACATCCCGGTAGTGTTAAAAGCGGGGAGAATATAGTATTATTATATACACAAAACACATGAACTGAAAAATAAAAAAAAGAGTTTGTATGTAACAATGTAACAATCAGGTTTATTAGTATAAAAATACATATAAACAATGATATCAATCATATATTTAATAATTTGTTGGTTGGTACAGTTCCAATCTATTGGAATCAACACAGTGTTATCGTTTGCTGAAGTGTTTACATCGGGACGACATCATCCGTGATGAACTTTAGAATTTATGGATGAAAAAATATGATTGATATAATTGTTAATGTATATTTTTATACCAATAATAAAAATGATTGTTACATACAAACCCTTTTTTATTTTTGAGTTCATATGTTTTGTGTATATAATAATACTATATTCTCCCCGCTTTTAACACTATCGAGGTGTTTGCTACTCAATCTGTGCTATCCGTCCCGTTAGAAAAACACACCGGGGTAGATGATACTTCATCTGTGCCATCCACCCCGTTAAACGACGGGGCCGGCACTACCGGGGTCGATGCAACAATTTTTCCCAACCGTCCCGTTACCGGGCCGGGACCACCGGGGCGGATGGGACCTACCCGATAAAACTGCAAGGAAAAATATTTTGTCATAAAATAAATAAATTGATTGTATGACTGTGCTTAAAGGAGATATTTAAAAGAGTTTTATTTTGTTGAAACCTGAATGGTAACTTAAAAACAAGCAGACTTGGGAACATAGGGATACTCTCATAGACATTTTACTTCTATATAATAGGGCTGACCTATTATAACATTGACATCTGATAACATTTTCATGCCTCTCAACTCATCCTGCCATTGTGTATTGGCAAAATGATTTAAAAACTATAAAATAAGTAGTACAACACACTAGGTAGGTTTCTTCATAAAAAAACCTTCTAATAAAAAGTATTTGTAATTTTGCAGGAAGAAATCCTCTCAACAGCATTTCTAGTGGCACATTACCTGAAAGGTATTGGGTTTACTAAGAAGGTATATTTACTGGGATCTAATGGTATTGGAGAAGAATTAAAAGCTGTTGGAATTAGACATATTGGTGTTGGGGTAAGTTGTATCTTAAATATGTGTTCCAATGCCAACCAATGTATTTGATAAATGTAAATGATAAGTTAAATTATTGACTAAAAGTATTTTTTCTTCTTACATCCGAAATTAATGTTTATTGATACCCTTTTATTTTAGCCTGACCCTGTAAAGCCAGATTTTAAATCAATGCAGCCATCCGAATTGGATCCCGAAGTAGGTGCAGTGGTTGTGGGCTTTGATGAACATGTTAGTTACCCAAAGTTCATGAAAGCAGCTTCTTACCTTGCATCTGAAGAATGTCTATTTATTGCAACTAATACTGACGAAAGGTTTCCTAAAGGTGGCTCTATTGTCGTGCCCGGAACTGGAACATTGGTCAGAGCTGTTGAGACTTGTTCAGAAAGAAAAGCTCTGGTTCTTGGGAAACCTCATAGTTATGTAAGGAAGTACCTTGAATCTTGTGGACTGAATCCTGCAAGGACTTTGATGATTGGAGACAGGTATAGGCTTTAATCTATAACATACTGTTTAAGGTATTCTTCTATTGTATTGTTAGTAGTGTTGAACTTCTTTTCAGTCTCAAAATGCGTCCCCTTTTTGATCTTATTCTAAGGTATTTTGATAATATTTTTACTAGAACTAGCTTCTACCCGCCACTGCATGGACTGGGTCCAGATAATGGTAAAAAAAACCTATACGTTAATTCAGGTTATAAACTATGTGTATACCAAATTTCATCCAAATCTATTTAGTAGTTATTGTGCAAAAGTAAAAAAACATCCATTCATCCTCACAAACTTTCATATTTATGATATTAGTTAGATAGTAAGGTAGTTTTCTAGACCGCAGCTTACGTTACATCGCGCGAGGTCGTACTTCACATTAATAAAATAGTAATTCATTGAAAAAAAAACATCCCAATCAGGTATTTATACCTTTTCAGATGCAATACTGACATAGAGCTGGGTGTGCGCTGCGGCTTCCAGACGCTGTTAGTGTTATCAGGAGTCACTTCGAACAAGGAGTTGGATAAACTACGCAGCGAAAAGACTCCTCCACTACCGGACGTCGTCTTGCCGAAATTAGGGGATCTACTCCCTCTAATACTATCATAGTACAAGTACAACATGTAGATAAAATGGTAGTCAAATTAGTAGAATGTTCAAAGCATAGGTCAATTTTAAACCAAGGGTTCTTATTCATAAGCAGTGTACTCACACATGTATTATTAAGTTACAAATTACTATTCAAAATAGACAATGCAGTATATCAGTACAATGTTTAGCCGGCACAATCTGATAAGAGGTATTTAATTAATTAGCTTAACTTGTGTTGTTACCAGTGCGCTTACTGTGTTTTATTATAATCTGTGATTTTTTAAATAGATTTAGAAAAATATTTAATATGCAGAGCAATACTAATGGTGCCCACCTACCTAGAACTTTATTATTTTCTTATAAAGTATGTTAGGTATTAAATCAACATTTCATCATCTGCTTCACCTAAACTCCTCCAACTCCTACATGTAGCACCACAGTAGACCTAAATAACTACGAAAATATCTATAATGCACCCTAGCCTCTTTAGCAATCACAACTCCGATGGATTTGTTATTGGTTTATTTGAAAATACAATTTCAAACATTTCTGATTGCAATCACTGCTTTAGAAAAACTACTTTTTTACAGCACTTTTTTCAAGTTTCAAATGCATTATCTGACTTTGGTTCCGATCAAGATGTATGCTTTAACTTTGGGCTGTGAATATGTTTTCTACTGTGCATAATATGGGTCTACAAGTTCTAATATAGTTATGTATGCTGCAGGTAATTCAAACGAGCGGAATGAGCTTTTAACTGCTATGACCCAGTCTTGTACTACATATTCGTATATCGTTCCTCACTCCGTAGTCTTGATGTCTATTAGACTCTCTACTCACCAAAACCAACTCAGGCGACTTAAATTATTATAAAGACTATCAAATAATGTTGCCGACACAAGTAGTCTGGCTGTATCCGCGGGTTTGGAGTGTAGTACACTTTAGATATTCGATAAAGCCTTTTGGCAACTATGGTTTTCGATAAATTATACTAACATTCCGTGAATGACGTACCTACCTTAGAACATCTTTGTAAGTTTCGAAACTGTATTAAGTACTGCGTACTTACTGCAAGTCCGGTGGTTGAATTTTATAATTTTTGATCCTATTTATCAGGATTTCGGCATTCGCCAGTCGTATGTTTCATTTATCATAACACATTTTCATTTTAGGTAATCTTGATTGATGCACTTTATTATTTACCTGCTGCAAACTTAAAAAAATACTAGTGTTCTGTATCTTTGTAAGTAACTATCTAAGTATAAAAGATATTAGGCAAGCACCTACTTTTAGCTTATGTTGTATTATTTATCAAATTCAAGACATTGTTGGTTGTTTTAATGGTTTCAGTCATGTTTAGAAGTCCGGAAGGAGTTCCAGTGAATGTCAACGTATATTATTCCTCCCCTTGTGTTATATCCTTGAATTAACGATTGTGTAAAAACCCTGAAATCGAATACAAAGAAATCCAGCAATGAATAGCTATAGTATAGAACAATAAATTGGAAAAGGAATAATACTAATATGTAAGTACATATGTCTCATATCGGACTATAAAGATTTATTTAAGAAGTTTTTTATTATTATCATTTAACATTGCTTTGTTGACTCATCACTGTGTGTTCATTCGTATACAGAAGTAAATTAATATTTTATTACAGTTGTGTAGTGTATAATGTACAATGTTGCTTTTAATAAAATATTTACATGGTTCATGAAGCTTTAATTTTGATCCTAAGACATGGAAGAACCTGCCCAGTGCATATAGCGCTGAATGCTCGGGGCTCGGTGTATACCCGTTTTGCCAAGCGACCTATAAGTATAAGGGCCAAGCACCACCGATTGCAAAAGAAAAAACCGGCCAAGTGCGTGTCGGGCCACGCGCAGTAGGGTTCCGTAGCAGGCCTCAGTTAGTCGACTATAACTCTGTAACCGGTTAAGCCTACTTAGCCGTGATAGTTTTCCTTGTAAGTTCATTACATGTGCTATGTCTGTATTTTATTTCACATTTCTAGGTACAGCCATTCAAAAGTTAGAGGGGGGGGGGGGGTGCTCGTATCGAACAAAAATTTGCACTTAAAAGCTAGATATTTCGCAAATGGCTCGCTTAACCGAAAAATGGTCTTCACACTCCCATAATATTTTTGAAAGACCTATCTAACGATACCCCACACGAAGAAGAAAAAAAACATCCCCACTACGTGTTTAGGAGCTACCCTAAAATATTTTTTTTTATATACATACACATATACATCTCATCATCATCATATACACCCATACCAAATTTCAGCTTCCTAGTAACAAGAACCTCGGAGCTATGCCGCGGACAGACAGACAGACGGACATGGCGAAACTATAAGGGTTCCTTGTCGGACTACGGAACCCTAAAAAGTTGAAATCATATTGCTTTTATGAAAAGTTGGGGTTTAAAATTTCAAAGTGTACTAGGCCTGCGGGGGTATCATTATTCGATGATATGAAGATGAAATGGGGATGAGCGACATTAGACGTTAGGCATCGATCTAAAAGGTCTTGCTTTGCACATTCTAATATTATTTGAGTTTTCTTGTACTTATGTATTTTAATTGCCGAATTGTAATATAATTAAATTTACAGAAAAAAAAGACAGCCCCTTCTTATCTCCGAAGTGTGAAATACGAAAAATGTTTGTCCTCTACCTATGTGTGTTCTAAACCCTTGACCGTGTACTCCCGCGACGGTTCCTAGACCAAAAAAGTGGTATTGTAACGCATGGCGGGTGCAGCTAGTCTGAAATAATACCTAATTCTTGTTGATTCTAAGTACCTACTAAGTAGGTACCTACCTATCGCAGTTTTTACATAATACATAATCAGAAATTTTCTTCTAAAAACGAACTTAAATATACGCTCAGATAAAACAAGATATTGCGAGTTTATTGAGTTTCTTTCCGGTTCGGAATTGCGATGCGCGAGCCCGACACGCACTTGGCTGGTTTTTAATTTTAAAGAATTAAGTCCTAAGTATTAATACTTCCTAAAAAAATACTACTTAATTAATGATCAGCCGTGACAGACAGACGAAGTGTCACCATCATAAAAGGTTCCTTTTTATTAGGGTTCCGACCAAAACTGGTAAAAAGGAACCCTTATGGTTTTTACAATTTTGGTTCGTCATCCTAACTCTTTTTTACTTTTAATTTTCGTATTACTCTAGATTAGAACGCCTGCTTGCAAATTACATTATGCCAAGCTAACTCCTTATGAAATCTATTCACCATAAGGGATTGGGTTTGTTAGCTTCATGGTGCGTAATATATTAGGCCAAAGCCATCGAGACGGCATACATACGGCAAACACGGAACTCTTCGCAGCGCATGCGCAGTATAGTATCGCAATACGCTGCGCATCTCTGGGCTTGTCAACATTTAGGTCCCCTCTTTTTCGCGCCAGTATCGGTGCAACCGCGATAGACGCGCGCCGCCACAAATAGCGTTCGCCCGCACACGCTAGTTCATGTGATCTCATTTATTTCACTCATATCCTGAAACATTGATGTGAGTCTATATTTATTTTTATTATGAAAATAAAATTTATTGAACGCTAATAACAATATGCTAGAATCAAACTCAAGATTTCCTCTCAGATATTAAAAAAAACTCCAAAAAATATGGTTAATTAATTTTAGTATATTTTGCTGTTACAAAAATATGCCTAATTAAAGGTACCAGCTTAGGATTCAGAGGGGCACCCAAGGGAAATCCATTTATTCCGTTGTGTTAGGAAAACAAAGAAAGCGTCAGGGGTCTGACATATTTCGGGTACGTTGAGGGGTGCTAATTTATCCCCTTACGCGTCTAGCTCTCCAACCGAGAAAATGTTTTAGTAATAAGTAATAAAATCTTTTTTTCTGTAGTCCAACATTTGATCTAGCGGTTACACAGTTTCTTATTGGTGCCACTATTTTTAGATTCACAATCTCGCAAATGTATTCAGCTATCCATCAATCATTACTAAAAATATTTCCATAGCTCTTGCATCACATCATTACTATTTGAATGTATGTTTATAAGAGGCGCGATAAACGTAATAAGTGATTTAACGCTGAAAGTTTCCTGACGATAAACACTTTATCTGGAGTATCGACGCACTCAAAATTCATCGTGCAATTATGGTGATAACAGCTTACAGTCACGGTAGCTGTTACAACCTTCATCAACACCAAACAACGCAAACACTTTGATAATAATAATTATAATCATTTAACACCGTTTGGTTCGGTAATAAGCATTGTCATAGGTGCGCGATAACAAAACTATCTTTCACAAACTATAACATTATATCTCACTTGCTATTTGGATACCAAAATTGGTTGCATTATTTTGCGATCAGTTTAACGGCTATTTAAGTCATAAAATATAAATGTAGTAGTAATTGTGATAAAATAATGTAGATAAATGTTAATTACCTACCTACCTTGAATGACATCAACACACAATTGCCTTTATTATTATTAACGTACGAAATTGTGTATTGTTTCGATACTGTAGGTCCTATATAAAGGAAAAAAATACGAATGTAGCTAAGAATTAGTATGGGCATCAACATAGTTATTCGCAGTGGATATTATGCTGACTTTACAACACGACCAAGCCGTTATTGAAAGCCTGTTTGAAGTTTATGTTAGGAGATGATATCATCAGTAGGTAGGGTACGTTGTTTCTAGTAGGAAATGCGCATATCAATAACTTTTTTGCTAACTAAATATACAATTTTCCACGAAAGAAGTTTTAAATGAAGGATGGAGATAATTTACGTACTACATGCTACACTATAATATCTACCTAATATTTGTTTTTTTTTATCGTACTGACCTAGGTGTCTCTTAAAATTTTAATTACTACCTATTCAAACCTGTAGGTGTTATAGTCAAATTTGTAGATATACGATTAGATTGGTTATAATTTAGTCATATCGCTTCTTCAATTAATTTCTAACTAACGTGTATAGGTAATATGAGACTTTCACAAAACTGTTTTCAAAATCAAAACAGGATATTATTAATCGGGTGCTTTGCTTTAATGCACATGAAAACCTAAGGTAAACACGGTAACGGTTTTTAGTTAAAATCTGACTGGTTTTGCTTGTGTTGAAAAACTTTGCTTCTTGCCAAATTTTATGATTGTAGGTCAACGAATAGTAGTCAAATCTATAGGGAACTACCCTATACATTTTGATTCTTCTAGTCTTGGCAGACTGACAGACCGACCGAGCGAAGTGATCCTATGTTCTGTTTTTCAGTTTCAAGTTTATTTAAGTTTACCCTTTACTTAATTTATTTTTTAAGAATAATGGTTTAGGTAAAATCTAGATGTTTCTGAGCAATATTAAATAAAGTGCTAACACGCTCGCCGAATGCACCGATTAAGCTCAGTGTCGTCGGCACCAGGGAAAGTTTATGCAGAACATTTAACTATCAACTCTAATATAGAAACTTGCAAGGCCGTTCACATTCTGTCTAGTTTTTCGCACGCTGCCTCACTTTCCCGATTTCCCTCCATTTGTAGTTAATGTGAAGGCAGCTTACTATAAAGTTGTGGAAACTATTAGACATGATTTTTATCAAATACTTACGAATGATTTTTTGTAAGCACTTATTTTGTAAATACACTGACGGACTAATAAACTGCATCAATGTTCAATACGCACTTACCTTTGAAAAAAACATTTTAGCTAAGTATTCCAACTTTTTATACAAATTTAAATTGAAACCTATAGTTTGGTTCATTAACTTCATAACAGCGTAGTATCATTATCCCTAAGTGTATGTTTGTATACTGGAAAGGGCCATTAAATTTATTTTAAACAAAAACTTTGATGCTGTTTCTTTGTCTGGGGGTATATGTATATGTCAAAAATACTGCAATGTTAGTGTGTCTTTTGCTTCAAATCAGTGATGATGGTTATTCCAGAATCATTTCCACAGTTAATAACCAACAGAATATCCGTTTTATGGAGGAGGAGGTAATCTTTATACCGTATTTATAGACAGGACTACCAAGGGCTTGTGGAGGGGAGACAGGAGAGAGAGCGATGATATGTGATTTGCTGCATTCCCTTTAGTTTAAAAAGGTCATGTGAAGTCACGTCAAATGTATATAGCTACCCTTTAATCCGGTTTTAATTCACCGTTAATGTAATCGTAACATAGCCTTAGTAACTAACAATTTAGTATTCACACAAGAAAATTAATAGTATAATTTAATTAATTTTACATGCACTAAGTTACTAAAGTTGTTGTGTAAAACTGTTCGTTGTTCTACTGCCTACCCTTTATTTAAGCTACGTCCAAATAATTAGATATTCAAACAACTACACTTAATAGCTTCTGCAAGGCCAGACCTTGTCTTTTAGGTGCCACCCGCACCTTGCACCATCGCCTTGGGTGTTCAAAACTACGAGGTAGATAGGCACATTAAAATACATAGAGAGTTAACAATGTTAAAGATCCAACCGCTGTTTTTCTATTGACGCACAGTACCTTACTCAACAGTGGCGCCAAGTGGTGACTGCAAAAACGATAGCTCCCAATGCAGGCTTTCATAGTCATTATTTACGTACTAGTGTCCGTACAGGCAGCTTACCTACTACAACAAGAGCACTAGACCGTCGGTCATCTGAAAACATGACATCATTCTCATGCAAATATAGCTCATTATGTTATAGGTGTGAGTTTAACTCATTAGACACACATATCACGTCTGAAGATGAACGAAGCTCAATGATTTGCCTTCCTATTGTGCCGTTTTCGACCAAAGAGCATAATTATTTTAAGGCGCGTTGTCATTGAGCGATCCAAGTACTTCACTATCCTACTAAAAACATACATACACATTTCTATAAACCTAGGCTTCTCTCTAAGGTTAAGCCAAGTTTCTAAAACCTGTTTCCACCATTTTCCAACGTGTATTCTGATTTGTTTTAGTCACGCGAAGGAAGTCGTCCACAAAACCGTATCTATGTATAGCTACCTATGTCTGTCTGCTGAGGGGAAAGTTGAATTATGTGAGCTAATATTAGAGGCGTATGCTTTTACCTATTTATATTTTTATAAGAATGACTCATTGCTCAAGCAAGGACATTTACGCGAATGCTGATAGGGGATGACGTCAGCCTCTGTCACTAGGACACACTATAATTGTATGGGAACACATATATTTATGAATGAAGTAAATAGGCCTTAGTTAGTTGTCGTGTTCCTTGTTTTATCAACATTTAGATGGTAGTAGATACACAAAGTAAATGCCACATACTTCGCTCAACTCATAATTTTGACGTCCTTTCTTTTTGCTCCGATAAGATTAGATATTTACTCTATACACTATACATGTTGTTAATTTTATCAAATTGTGATTAAGATTAATTATATCGATATAGCTAGCTACATGTCAAACATGTGTATGCAGTTGCAGTTTTAAGCACTGCTCAGTTTTGTATGAATAGGACGGTGGTATGAGCTCAGCTCAGTGTAAACAGACCGCGCGCATGCAGAGAGCTATGACCGGAGTTGTATTAATATGGGTTAAAGCAAGAAGTAGGTCGGAGAGGTGCCACCATGCCGTCCAGCTTCATTGTACTTACGGCTGGCATAAATGTTTCTCTTACTTATCGTATCCATTATCTACCTACCTGCTAAGTAATTATTATACTTTCATACAAAACGGCTTTTGTAATTCAAATAGGTTACTTTGCTACTTATTCTCGATTAGTTTGACTTATAGTCTTTGCAAAAATGGACACGTCTTGTCCTTGAAGATATTGCCCCTGTTGAAATACGCACTGCGACTTTTTAACATTTCAATAAAACCAACAAAGGCGTCACAACTAATATCAGTCAATGGCGTCGCTTTGTGAACCTACCAACTTCCAACCCCAAACGTACCTACTTGTCTATGTATATTCTGCAAGTTGAATTAAAGCCGACTAGGTAGGTAAGGTATAGGTACTTACATCTATTTGCTAAATTCATTACGATTGATTTTCGTGTCGCACTCGCAATGACCTACCTATTTTATTTAGGTAATATTGAGTGATTCATCGACTCCTATAATATCAAGTCATAATTTATGAGCAGCCTTGATCTCTAGCTGAGAGCTCTGTAGGTCAGATCATTTAGTCTAGATAGGAATAAAGTACGAGGGCACCCACAGTGACAAATCAGCGGAGGTGTAATCGCATATTGTTCCTCTTAGGGCCCTCGCCCACGACGACTTTTTGTAGCGATGCTGTCGCGCGTTTGGTAAACGCGCGTCAGTATCGCTACTAACGCGTGTTAGTCGCATTTGCAACGCGCTACTGCATCGCGACTGTATCGCTGCAAACGCGCGACCGTGTTGGACGACATCGGGGGGAGGAACGGATAGGGAGCAATCAAGTATTACGTAACGCAATTTGGGGAGAGGGGAGGGTCTTGTAAAACGTTACGGTGCGTTACAAGGGCGGGAGAAGGGGTATTTAAACAACGCGTTACGTAACATTTTTTTATTTTAATAAAAAAATCGGCAACCCTTTTCGTTTATGTTTTACGGGGAACCCCTCGAAGAAGAAGGGCAAATTAGCTGCTCTGCATTGTGCGCCATAGTGAAGCATTGTCTGAGGATACCGATTGGCTCAAAGACAAATTTGATGCAAGTATTTTAACAATACCGTAACCTTCTTCGTCTGCTCTCCAAATACCTGTAATGAAAGAGTCTGAGTGGCTGGCAAACCCGTGGACAGAGGAGCAGTAATTACAATTGAATTGTGTTTTTACGTACCTACACTTATTTGATTTATGACTAAATCTAATCTAAATCTAAATATATATAAAGTTCAAAGGTGACTGACTGACTGACTGACATATCAACGCACAGCCCAAACCACTGGAGGGATCGGGCTGAAATTTGGCATGCAGCTAGATGTTATGACGTAGGCATCCACTAAGATGGGATTTTGATAAATTCTACCCTCAAGGGGATAAAATAGGGATGAAAGTTTGTATGAAACTTTGTCAATTTTAAACCGATCGGGCTGAGAATTCATATAGCCCACGCGGACGAAGCTGCTGGCGGAAAGCTAGTAAAAACATATAACTTAAAAATCTCTTATTTATTTAATTACTACTGCAAACGCAATTAATACTATAACAAAGGTATACTTTCTTCAACATAATTTTGCGTTACGTAATACTTGAATGCTCCCTTACTGAATCGCGTTTGCATCGCGACAGAAGCGCGACAGTATTGCGTTTGCATCGCGACTGAAGCTGAGCCCGTGGGCGAGGGCACACAGCTCGCGACCGCTTCGCGACTGTATCGATGCGGCCGCGCGACAGCATCGCTACAAAAAGTCGCCGTGGGCGAGGGCCCTTAAGCCCCCACAAGCTTGTCAAGCCATTTGTATAATGACTTTGTGTTTATATCGTCAAGCTCCACATTGTCTTCCAGGATTAGAGCAGTTACCAAGGCCGAACTGCCAAATCAGTCATGTCATTTCCTTATTTGAATAAAACGACTAGGTAATATTAAGTTTTTATGAGAGTTACCGACACTGAAGAGACGTAGGAGGCAAATAGTTTATTTAAGCACTTTATGCTTACCTAATGCAAGTTTGGAATCTCAGCTGATGTTTACAGCGAGTTGCCGGCATATCGGTTCGTACGCAAGGTCAGTGATGTAATTGCCAGTTTTAGCACTGGAACGTGAGCCAGTACGAGTCGCGTTATCCTACGATACACCGCGATATTCACAAATGAATATTCGGATGTTTATGTATGACATCATCCCTGTACATTCTCAACTGCAATAAAGTTAATTGACCATCATAATTATTCGAAGATTAAATGAATGTTTTACACCGTTAATTGTTGCGTTGTTGTTGCAAGATTGATGTAAATGTGAAGTACCTAACTCTATATAGAAAAGTAAATAAAAACTAATTAGCATAGCGTAAATAAGTAGTAGGTACCTACTTAATCTAAGTAATTATATTTCCAAGGCACCCAAGTAAACCTACACTCGTGGTGGCAAAAACATAGGTTCATGGTAATGGTAATATTATTCATGTTTTCATTAATCATGCTCGCATAGACCATAGTGGATTATACTAGCCTATTTACTACCTAGGTACTAAGATCCACTTATTCCACATACTTATCTCTAAAAAATTTAGGTATTCGGAGTAAAATCCGTTTCAAATATGTACCTATATGAAATATTTTAACTACGCATTAAATTATCGAATATGCGCACTGTACCACTGACGAACTGCGGCCGCGTAGGCCTGCGTACAGCGCACATAAAAATATTGGACTAAATTGTATTATTTTTATGCTCAAAATTAAAAACGCATTTCTTGTGTTATATTTGTTTCCTGATACCGAGTATGGATACAAAATTCTTGCAGTAATTTTTTGAACACCCAATGAACTGCCAAATTGATATTCGGAATAAATAAACGTTTTGGATGTTCTTTACAGAGTTAATTAAAGAAAAATGTTTCAAAGTAGCTACTTTCTAGTACCTAACTAATTGGACGTTTGTTATTTTCAGTAAATAGAGCAGCATGTCAGAGGAGGCACACACAGACGCCGCTGTCGAGCAGGTGACGCAGGAGGTGAAGGACGTCAAGCTGGAGAACGGATCTGCTCCGGGGGCACTCAACGGAACGGCCAACAAAAGCGAAGGAACGATCCCGCTAAAGGTAATATCTATACATACATCTATACAAAATTGTAACAGGTCGATATATGTACATTATAGATGTTGAATGTTGAAGAAAAACAAATATGGGCTGTCTTTATTAGAGCAATAGAATCCAAAACATTTTTTTTTAGATTTTTTTGTCTGTTTGTCCATGTGTGTACCGCACTCATCAAGCAAGAACTACTGAATCGGTTTGGATGAGGACATAGGTTATAGGTAACCTGGTTAATACATAGTATACTCATCATCTGACTGCGTGAAGTTGTTCCCTCAGGATGCGGTTGAAATCGCGGGAAACAGATAACAAAAGACCTGTTTTTACCCGACTTATCGCCGTCTAACATAAACTGATGAAATACAATGTATTTATTTTTCCACTGATACCGTATTGACTACGGTAAAAATCGAAATGAAAAGCATGAAAAAAAAATCTGCATAGAAATTAACTAGGTCTTAAAAACTGTACCTTCAATAGAGCATCATTCATGCACGGTGGGTTCACATTCTCACCTTATTACACCTTAAAACCAAATTACACGTTTGACTTGGTACCGATTGGTACGATTATAGTTACTTCTACCTATACTTCCTACCTATCTAAGGTAGGAAGTATCATAGGCACAAGAGGTAACAGGCTACTAATTCAAAGCCTTACGAGTGCAACGATAAAGTAATTCTCAGAGTGTAGGTCAATGTACCTAGACATCCCTTGTTCTAATTGATTTCATATTTCCCAGGACGCGTTCAAAGCTTTTTCTAAATTCGGAGATCCAAAGTCAGATGGCAAAACGATAACGCTGTCTCAGAGCGATAAATGGATGAAACAAGCGAAGGTGATCGATGGGAAGAAAATCACCACAACGGACACAGCCATCCACTTCAAGAAATTGAAGACCCTGAAACTTGGCATTGATGACTATCAGAAGTTCCTCGAGGATCTCGCTAAAAGTAAAAAGGTAGAACTGGAAGAAATAAAGAAGAAGCTTACAAGCTGCGGTCAGCCCGGCGTCTCGTCACACGTTAGTATTGAGTCACAAGTGCTCATTGTCATCTTCATAACTATGAACACCTTGAGTTTTATCAACACATAGTCACGTTGTTCAGGCGCTGCTGTTTAAGATATCTATTATAATAAATTATTTTCCTTTGTGTCACACATACCTAGGTACTCAGATTTATTTAAAACAGACTTCAAAAAAGAAGGTTCTGTATTCGACCCGTATGTAAATATGTTTTTTCTACTATCAAGTACATAATATCAGGTACCTACCTATCGATTTTTTTTACTCGTATAAAAAGAACTAAATGAATTCCAATTTGCCTTAGACAGATGAAGGCAATCGAAGAAATTCTATTTCTTATATTCGCTAAAGGGAAATAATTATCCTAGGGTCACCATCCTACTGAAACGAGAAAAGAAATATGTACCTAGGTATTATACCTATTTCTTGTTTTCTTACATAACTTTTTGCATAAGTTTGTGCTGTATGGTATTACATCACTGTTAGAAGAACGCTAAAAACTGCAATTACGTAACTAAGAGCTCTTAAATATATTATCCAATTGCAGGTGACAAAATCGCCAGCGGCCGCTGCAGCAGTCGACCGACTGACGGACACCAGCAAGTATACGGGCTCCCACCGGCAGCGGTTCGACGAGACCGGCAAAGGAAAGGGCATCGCGGGAAGAAAGGATCTCGTCGACGGCTCGGGCTATGTGTCCGGCTACCAACACAAGGACTCCTACAATAAGTCCCATTAACCATCAATATATTCACACGGCTTACAATTACACGTCTAAATATACCCTGGGATCGCGAATCCTCAAACTTTATATCTTTTGGACTAGTGGCTATATACGTGTGGTCCAAGATTCGAGGCCAAAAAGATACAGTGTTATGCTATTGGTCACCATTATATAACACCATCTCTTTCTGACAGTGAAATCTGAATCACATTTTTGTCATAATAAATTACAACTAACTGTATGATAGGGAGTCTTGCTGGATATGATCGAAGAACATTACGTATTCTAAACCGATCGTCCAAATATCAATCCGAAGCTTCTCTATGCATTAACAATTTCTGCAATAATAAGTACGATATGATACATTATTGGTATCTAATAGATATAATGCATACAACATTGTAAAGCTTTGTGTGTTGTGCGAAAGACATTCCTTCCTTATAAAGTAAACTTTTAATAGTGTAAGTTTGGACCTTTCCCCCAATATGATAATTGACATTTTATACCCGACTACTAAAAATAAGGGTAATGTTTTGTCTAATCTGTTCGTCTAGTCGTGTGTAGAGTTAGATTCTTTACAAAGTACATATTAAAAAATTAAAGGTACCTATTTTAACAATGGAATGGTCATGAAATGATAGTATTTTTTGTAACGTATCTCTTGTATTTTATCAGTACTAAAAATGTGTAATAAATAGTACAAAACATCTGAATACTATTATAATGTACAAAGTACTCGCCAGCACTTAACGCCTACGTAACGTACCCACCTAGTTTAAGGGTACTGTTACATTCCTTTTACTACATCTTTTTCAAAAGAATATTAATGTGTCATAAATATAATATAAGTGCACGGGTTATTTATAGGTTTTTAGATTTATTGTTTCTCAACATTTAAACTGGTAATTATGCCTATAATAACTCTACCTACTGTAATGTTTTACCTTAAATTTATTTTGTTACTATTATTAATAAAATACATACATTATTATATTGTAGTTTATTTTATTTACTTTCTTAAAGGGTATAAATTAAAGATCAAGTGAGATGTCGATTGGTACAATTTATTTGACTTATAACTACAAATACATGTGTAAAGCACTAACATTTCATGAAATAATTAATAATGAATTATACATGGTATTATTATATGGTGGTACTATTAATTTTATTCACCGAAAGCAAATAATCTAAGACTTAATTCACATATTGTTCGATTATTATAGTTAAACTATAAAATATAATTATAATAACACAAACATTGACTGCTAGCCCTTACTACCTTCCGATATAATAATATATTGTTTAAATAAAAATAACTAAACAAAGAATATAATGCAAAAGATTAAATAATAGGTACAGATAGTTGTGCACGTGGTAATACAGCCTGTAAACGACTACCCGACTTTCCTGTCCATCGTGTTCGAAATTTACATTTACACGAGTCGAACACGTTACATCGCAAATATAACCGAAGCTATTACATAGTTCTACGCACATACAGACCAAGCAAATGGACAGGAGTGGATACAGGGTTTTGTGAGCGGAACTTAAATATCAATTGGAGCCCTTTGTCCATGGAGTAAATTTTTCCATTTCATAAATAGAGTTCCTTGAGTATTCTTTAACACCCTGGTTGCACCGTTGTAGCCATGGTAAAGTTAATTTCGAGTCAGCATGATTAATCCTACACTGCACTTATAGGGTAAGTTGGTCGTGTTAATATGTATTAATTATCTTTGTGTTAGAGGTGGCAATAATTCAGCTTTGTCGACAGAAACAGAAAAGTCATGGTGTTTGTTTACACTATACACATCTTTAGTTTTTCTCTGATCTTTATTTAAAACACACGCCATGTACAACACGAGGAATGCTGTAGCAAATGTAAGGCTTTACCGTCATCGTCACTCATACTTTATAAAATTCAGCACCAAATTATTTGTATCTACTTACGGAATTATGTGGATTATAATATATAAAACTACTTAATTTATATATGTGTGAATTTGCTGATGACCTATTATTTCACTAGTAGCTTAAGCTACTACTGATTGATAATGATGCTAGCTCTGATGTCAGTACAACAAGCTCACATCAGCATGGGTTTATAAAATCCTGCGCTGACGGAAAAATCCGTAGGCTTGGTTTTATGTATCTTAATTGTTGCTTTATGACATGAAGTTTAAGTTCAAAATATTAATAGTGAAATGATAGGAATGAAATCAGCATTGAATGAGTGACGATGAATTTATGTGATGGCTACTCTGAATTAATATAACATCATTGAAGTCAGTCTACAATTCTAAAGGTTAACCAATATTATTTGCATTTATTTTATGACATACTTTTTATACGATTCGATACAAGGTACTTACCTATAGGCTTATAGCCTTGGGAAGTCAATTAGTCTTACAACTTGACTCATTTAAATAAATATGGAAATATAATAAACGAGTTTTTTTTTCCATATGACTTCATACTATAGGCACCTAAACTGATTTAGGTTATATTAAAACGTTCGCTTCGTGTAAAAAGTAATATTTAGTACTTTTGTCCAACTCGCTGTAGACCTTATTCAGAATTATCAAGACTCTCGTAATGATGATATTAACATTTTTAAATTCATTATGTCAAATTATGTTTTAGAAAATATTTTATTTACAATTTGCTACATGTAGTTACATATTTATAGACATAATTGTAAGCTGAAAAGCATAAAAAAATCAATCATTAAAATTTCTGAGAATAATTTACCTAGAAGACAGGTAAAATATTATTTTCACCCTGTTTAAATAATACCTCCTTCTAAATTTTGAACATTTAACGTAAAATACTAAATAAAAATTAGATTAATCTCATAACTTTTTACTTTGTGTATTTTATTATAATACAATCCTTGAGATGAATTGATTTACTTTTGTGGTTTTACATGCAATTTCTGTATCAATAAACTTTGATAAGGACTTGAGATTTCTATATATGTGGCTTAATTATCGTAGCATGCATACGTAACAATAAACTATATAAGAGATAACTGCAAAAGCTGAACTAGAATCCCAGATACCATCTGTTCTCTCTGTTAGTCAATTATTTATCTGACAAGATTGATTATTAATATACAATAAAATCGTCCACTGCTTTAAGAATAGGGCATAACTTACCTACACTTTATTCGATTTAATTATACTTTTTTTTCACAAGTTATTTTAGGTACATTTTACGCAATATCAACGCAAACTAATCATCAATTAGAACATACTCAGCTCTAAATTGAGATGGTTTAAATATACTTGGCAAACCAAGCTCTTATAACAATGCTATATGGAATTGAGAATTTGCTATATATATTTTCTAGTCATACAAATTTATCACAAAGTCGAGTGACTTGAAGACTATTACATTGGGCCCTCAATCGTACTTACTTTCATAGCGAAGTAGTAAACAGCTCGACTGCCCAAGATGAAGGCGAGGAGGAAGCCTCCGACGTAAGCCACATAGATGCCGCCGCCGTGGCTCTTAGCGGCGGAGAGCGTGCCCAGCGTAACTCCCAGCGCGATGGCCAGGAACACCAGCGCCAGCACCGCGAACGTAGCGCCGCGCAGCCGGGCCATGCGCGCGCCCACTGACGACACCTTGCGGCAGTGGGGACATCGCACCGGAGCGTTTTTCAGTAGCTGATACTGGAATAACACAACAAAATAAATAAATAAATGCAAAATAAAACATTTATCTAAGGTCACTGACCTGAGCAAAGATCTATATGAAAATACCTACCTATAGTTAATTTGTCATAGTAGTAGAGATAATGTGTATTGCCATTATCTAACTAGGAACAGAGCACACATTCATACATTCATGGAATACAAGAAACTGTCACACACACAAAATATGTAGAATGCTGTATCATTTTATAAACAAAGCTGGGGTGTTGGTTTTATATTTCTAAACCAATTGTATGATGCCATAGAAATGCTAAGGATATTAAGTAGCACATTTGTGGTTAAGTATATAATCAACAAGTAGATCAATTGATGCAATTTATAAAGAACCTAATAATGAATATTTCTGCCATCTTGGTGTACATTTAATTTTTGTTTACTATTTATGAAAAATAATAATTATTATTTTGTATGTTTTTGCCATGTACGGGACTGCAGAGTCCTGGACCTTTGGAAGGCAAAAGTGGGGCCGAAGCAACATGTAGAATCCCTTTGATACATATTTAATGAAATATAATGGTGACATGTAACCTGCAATTATCCCTGTAACTAACAATCCCTGGCTTGTGCATTAATTATATTAAATAAATAAATTACATGACTGAAGTTAGAGGGTTTTTAGTAAGCCTACCTATAGGACAAAAATATAAAAAATATAGACAAAAATCCTCCTGCACAGTCAAGGAGCGAAAATATAAAAGGATATGGTATTAATTATATCTAAACATAATATTTACTGAAATGCAACTATGATAAAATTCAATGTAAATAACATGACTGTTTTAATTATAATATAAACAATAACAATAATTGTGTCCAATATTTACTAACCTATAGGCAGTTGTGAAAATAAGTACCTACATATATTGTTAGCTATAACATTAAATTCCAAAACAAGAAATTAATGGGAATTTAATATTAATACAACAAAATTTGTATCAGTGTAAACAGAGATACTAAATAATCATAGTCATTAGTCACACTATTTCACAGCATAATCTTCTATAATGCTAAGATCATACACAGAATTCATGTTAACAACAAGTGAGGTTGGTTCATTTTAATGAGAAAAATATTAATTTTATGGTTTTAACATTGTACTTGAGTAAAGATAACAATGTTAAACATTTGCTTGATACCAAGTGTTGGTAATACAAAAAATATTAAACATATTGTAGGTTTAAGTTGACTGGAAGGTGACATGTGGTATTTAATTAGTCTATTCATTGCAATCTGTTGTTACAATTACAAATAAAAAAGTTCAATATGCAAGGTCTGATAGAGGTTACCATTAATGAATAACATTTTTTCTTAAAAATAATAACTTAATCAAAATATTATCTTTCCTATATTTAACTCACTTCAAATGTATCTCCTTAAAATAAACCAGTAGTGTATCTTTTTTCTTCTTAATATAAAAATGCAATGTTTGTTGGTTTTCTTCAAGCTACATCAAGAAACATTGAGTCTGATTTCGGTCAAGTTTTTGATATTAATGAAGAACTGTTTTATAATATACAAAACAAAAAATAACAGCATAATTATATATTGATCAAAGCCAAGATAAGCTAAAGATTAGCTAGTGATCATTTAATTACTAAAAATATATTTTATTCAAAATTCACTATACATACCAGAAATGTGTCTTGACAGTGAGCACAGATGACCCTGCACATTCCAGGCAAGGTTGGCACTGGTGGAGTGACGGGCGAAGGTGCCAGGTTGATGATCCTCTTGCAGTCTGCTCGAGGGCATGCAATGCGCTGTGATGATGACTTGCAAATCAGCAAGCAGTTGCAAGGGCAACGCACATATTTTTTGCCAGGTGGAGCATTCCTTATTGGCTGAAAAACAAACAGGCGAAGTCAATAATACGAAGTGATATAAGTTAATGAACTTTAATAACAAGAACCAACAACAAACAAAAACTTAGTTAAACAAAGAAATCAACTTCGATATTATAATACAATTTTATCAGTGATTGGTCAGTAGGTCATCTTAATTAGAAGGCGAAGGGATTCAATTACAAACTGAAAATACTGGTTTTATGTCCTTACCGTTGCTTCATTGCATTCTGAACATTTGACAACATGCTGCTCTCTCTTCCCAGATATGTCAATCATAGCCTGGCACACGCGACATGTTACCATAGGCATTCCCGCTTGTTGGTACGGTGGAGGAAGCTCGTCAGGTCCGATGGGAGATATTGTGCTGACATTTACCTCCTCTGTCATACAAAAATATTACATTGGCGTGTTAGATATCTAGTTAGAAATACGTAACCAATCATGTAATAACTGGAAAATTAGTTGCACAACACAGGCATTTTGATGGACTACGTAGCGGCTGCTACGAACCATTTTACTCCATTGTTTAGCAACAAAAATCACAAAAGTATTAGTTGAATCATCAGCTGTCAAAACAATAAAACCAATCTAAGACTCACCATCCCTGAGTAAGGATTTAGTTTCACTTTGATCGTCCCCCATTGTATTAAAAATTAACTTTGGAAAGTGTAGTATGCAAATACCCAATAATTAAATCACGATTTAGACGAAAATATGTACTCGGTACTCCAATCCTCGAAACTTGATTTTTTACTTTTTTTTTTTATTAGTACCTTGACTTTGGATACCCACATTTAGAGCAATAAAAAATATGAGTTTTTTGAAAAAAAATGAAAGATTGGGGTGATATTCACCTATTTTTATTGAATTTGTTATTAAATTTAAGCAAAGGTCTGTATTATATTAAATCAATGCACTACTAAAATGTTTTGTAATATTCGTTAAAACGTTGAATTATTTTTAAAACTTCTTCTACTTCTTCTTCAGTCGATTGCTCAGTGCTGAGCGTCGTGATGTCCTCGACTAAACATTTTGACAATCTCCTTCCAATTGTGGCGATTTTTAAAACACGCTACAGGAAAAATATCAATCCTGTGCATCGTAGCAGCAGATAGGTAATAAACACCGTGCATAAAAATTGAGCTTGATTCTATTAGGTTGGGTTGGATTGGATTGTTGCACCTTATAAATTCCATTCCTTGGTTGGGCAAAATAGAGTAGAGTACGTTTATTTACTTGAAATGAGTTGCAATACGTGTTACAATTGTATATTATTATTGTAACCCTTTGAGGAAAACCAAGCATGAAGTGATAACTGATAACAATCTATATTCTTTGCAAGTCATATATAAAACGTGTCATCCATTGAGGAAACTGTTGGATATGGTAATCTCTGTATCATAAAACAAAACGGAAGATCAGTTTTTCTGTACTAATTAGTTTTAATGTGGTTTCAACCAAGAAGCAACTGAAAGCCACGCTTAAAATAAATACGCAAAAAAGACTTGTGACTCATTTATATTTATATTAATACAACATTGACATAACAACACAGTTATAGATATGTAGTTAATTTAAGCTGTCTGCATTAATTTCTGGGTACACTGGTTTCCAGCTATACTTAAAAGCTTGTTGGATTAAACACTTTCAACTGATCTCAATCAAGGAACTTCTTGAAAAAAGTTATCTCCACTCCACCTACTGCCGGATGTCAAAAATTTAGCCTTTTTTTTTGCCATTTTATAATTGGCAATATTGATCGATACTCTATAAATATTTGTCAATGTCATCGATCAATTGTCACTGTCAGTTGTCAATGTCAGTTGGCTGTCTTCTTAATTTACAGAGGTTATGTTGTGAGGTTATCTCATGTACTTACATGTGATTTTTAAGGATTTAAATAGTGTAGATAGATTATTATAAATAAGAATAGTATCCCAATGGCTAGCAAAGTACACAGAGTACGTTATTACAATGCAAAGCCACAACCTATCAATTGTGTTTCGTTTAATAAAACAAGTAAACACATCGCTGTTGCGAGGTAAATTTTCGACCAAAATAAAACAATGTTTACCATGTGAAATGTGTTTGGTATTTTAATTTTGATTGTCATTGTAGAGGAGATGCTTCTATCGAGATATGGGACTTGAACTATGCGCCATTTCTCATCAAGTTCATTCCTGGTGTGGAGAATGGTTCTGTGGAAGCACTTGGCTGGGTAAAAGACAGACTACTGTCGACTGGTCTCGGAGGAGCTTTGATTGAATGGGACTTAGATAAACTTTGCCTGAAAACTACAGTGTTGCTGACTGGCTATGCGGCTTGGTGCCTAGATGTGAATCCAGATAATACTCTGGTAGCAGTGGGAACTGAGCAAGGATATATAAACATGTACAGCGTAGAAAATGACGAGATCATTTACAACAAGTTATTTGATAAACAAGAGGGCAGAATATTATGCTGTAAATTCAGCAACACAGGAAATGTTCTTGTTACAGGTAAGGATATCGGATTATTTTCATATTTTATATAAATTGTATTTTTAGTGTTATCAATAAAAAAAATATTGTTTATTTATGTATATAGTTACATGCTTAAAACAACCAGTCCATAATATTCCAAACACACTACACTACATATGTATATACTATGGATAAGTGTCATTTTACTCATCAACATGTCTAGAAGAGGGCAATGCTAATTCTTTGCCTAAGAAACAAGTCAGCTCACTGGTCTTGTGATGAATCAATCAGTCTTTTTGATATCTCCTTAAAGGGGCAACACAAACCCAGACCACAAATCTCAAGTGTTTTGATCTCTTAAAAATAAAATAAAGTTTGATTAGTGTGCAAATACTTGGTAAACAAATTGGTAGTTTGCAATATATGAGAGGAATCAATATTATTAAAAAATTTAGTTTGTTCCTGAGGGGATAGAAGATTTTGGTTCAAAACCTATTGTGTTAAACATATCTATACATAAGGCATTAATAATATTAAAATATAATTTACTTAGATACCATGTATTATAAAAAGAGTAAATTCACCCCATTATTTATCACAAAAAAATGTAATATTAGTGGGATTAAGTTCTCCTTAAAAATTATGGTAAACACTATTAATATTGTATTTCAGGGTCAATAAATACAATAAGGGTGTGGAATGTGGCAACAGGACATGCAATCACTCGCATGTCAGTGAGTCGCAGAGGCCGGGAGGTTATAGTGTGGTGTCTGGGAATACTCTCAGACAGTACTATTGTGTCTGGAGACAGTCTAGGCAGACTCATATTTTGGGATGGTACTCTTGGTGATCAGGTGAAAACTTTTTAAAATTAAAGAATTAAAGTAGAAGCCAATTTTAAATGTTAAAATTATTTTTTCAGTACACAGGGTAGCCAAAGAAGTAATGTCCAAAAGAACAACTTAGATGCCTATTAAGATTTTGTATATAAGAGAAAGACTTTACTAAAACATTGTCTCAAAAACATATTAAAATAATTCCAGATTGAATCATACTCAACACATAAAGCTGATATATTGTCAATAGCTGTGTCTGATGATGAGAAGAGTCTGTTCTGCAGTGGAGTGGACCCTGTCATTATGAACTTTATCAAAGTCAATAAGAACACTGGCAAACAGACTGAAGCTCAGTGGGTGAAAAATGTGCAGAGAAATATTCATGAACATGATGTCAGGTAAATATGTGAAGTGTGCTGGTTATATTTGTTCATATTCTTGATCAAGAGATCCAAACCTTTGTACTTTTATGATTATTTAAAAAAACAGTGTTAAGAACATTTTGAATAGCTATAAATAGTTTTCATATAAAACTAAAATGAAAATTAAAACCTTATTTTATAACTATTTTCAGAGGGCTTGTCATTCATGGTGAGAAATTAATCTCAATAGGTGTTGATGGGTACCTCACATTTTCAAGCTATCCTCCAAAGTGGGTAATGAGGCTGCCACCTATGATACCGGCGCCAAGGTCTTCAGTTTGCAGTCGAAAAAAAATACTTCTCCTTAGGTAAGTTTTAAGGAGTGTGAAATAAGTTTATTTTTTATAAAATAAAAAATAATATATATAAGATACTTACTGTTTTGTTTGAATAAATTATGTACTTATCTTCATAAAATTTTAAAGGTACAGCAATCATCTAGAAATATGGAAACTGGGGTCCTATGCAACCAACAACAGTGGTAATGTGTTTGTCACGAATGTCAATACTAAACTAGATAGCAGTCAAGCAGAAAACAATGAACTGGAACAAGACTCGACAATTGATGTAATCAATAAAGCAAAAGCAGAAAATACACAGAAGCAGAGTTTGAAACTGACAGACAAACCTGTGAAACTTGTGACTATTCAGACTAAAGGCAAAAAGCAGATACGGTGCTGCCAACTGTCACCCACCGGGGAGCTAGTAGTTTATTCTACAGCCACTGATGTTAGGCTGTTCAAATTGGAAACTGTGAGTATGAATGGCGACTTCTAATGATTATTTTGGTTGCAGGTGAGGTGAGACTGTTTATGTGTAAATATGTATGAATTTAAATACCTACTTATTATTATAATTATACCTACTGCACTCTTAAAACGTAAACATTATTAACAACTCTTTTTAAACACAAATCACTTTTTATATTTAAAACCAATTTTTGAATCACTTTATTTTTCCAAATTTGTTTGACAAACACGTCGTTGGCATTTAGAAAGTCAAACAATTCGTTTAATCTTCGGTTATACATTTGCAGGATGAGGAGCAGTCTAACATATCTCTGTCTAAAGTGCTGATCAACGGGCTGCCGGCGGGCGGGTGCGACCGCGTGTCGTTCACTGAAGACTCGAGCACGATGGTGGTGCACTCCGCCGGGGTGCTGCATGTGCTACAAGTAGACACAGAAGCAGGAGCCACGCCGGTGCAGACTATTTCCTTAGAAAAATGTGAGTTACAGTTATTCATTTACTTTTGTTAAGGTTCTGTATCCACAGGGTGCCACCCAAGCCGCCCCTCCCGCCCCACCCACGGTGGGAGGAGACATTTGATGATTTCTCATGCGAAAACAAGGGTGCCAGCCTATTACTAAAGCTTCTGTCGAAAAGGGAAGGAGAACTCTCGAAGAAGTCCAACTTGTACTTGGTCGGTTTTATTTAAATTGTGTACCTTAATTTTAACTGAACTGTTAAGTTTAAATAATTGTGTTCTAAGCAATTTACTTTTCTATTGCAGATCTGAAGACCAAGACAATATTACATCTGTTCATTTCTAAAAGAAGTCCTAAGGGTGCTGTATATTTAGTTGTGGCGGACACTCAAGGCTCCATAGCCGTTTGGACACAGAACGCTAAAAAGTTTGAATTTTACGTCAGTTTACCAACGTACCATTGCGTGCCGTCAGCGTTGACTGTGGACAGTCAAAGAGAGAACCTCATCGTGACTTATGTTGATCAAAAGGTAAGTTATCTATTTTATAGGGGGAATGTACTCCCCTGACACGGATATATTGACTGACATATTAATAATGTAGCTTTTAAATCCTATATAGATAATATATAATCCTAGATAAGTTTAACAAAAATGTGAGTTGTAAATAAAATTCCAAATTATTATTGATATGTGAAGAAATGCAATTGGTAGCTTTACATAAGCTTGTAGACCTAATTAGCTAATGAATAACGGCAGGAAAGGTTGGTGGGGCGACATTATCGCCAAGTGGAAGAGCAGAAGAATGGTAGCTAAAGTAGAATGAATAATATTCAGTATCCACTTTTATACTTACATGATTTGACTGACAGATCTAACCATTACTTTTCAGATCTTTTTCTTTATAGACTCAAAAAAATAATAATATATTCTAATTGCGATTTACATAATCCATTTACTATATCTCGTTAGATAGTAGAGTACGAGCTAGCCGGGAAGCGGTTCTCGAACTGGCCGGGCTCGGCGCTGCCGCCGGAGTGGCTGTCGCGCAGGTCGGCCGTGTCGGCCGTCAGCGCGCACCCCTCGCGCGACGCCGTGCTGTTCCACGACGAGACCTCGCTGTGGATCATGGAGAAGACTGCACAGGTTTTACTTGAAACTTTAATTTTATAACGATAATCATGTTTTATTTAGATTTAGATACACGCTTCTTTAAATTTTCTTTATGCTAATCTGTTTCTTTCTTATTCATAATAACGCAATTTGTGTTATAATTTTTTAGACTTTTTTGCCCTTTTCTGTCAAGTAAATTTTAAGTGAGACTAAACAGTTTTATGACTAAAATAAACTTACCCGGGGAACTTCACGCGGTCCTGAGGGAACTGCTTAACGCATCCGGAAGAAAAGTAACTTATAATGGTCTCCAGAGTCTCTTCTATCTCTGTGTCAAATTTCATCTGAATCCGTTCAGCCGTTTACCGTGAAAGCATAACAAACACAAACAAACCAACTTTATTTCGTATTTGTAATATTGAGAAGATAATGATTTTTGACTAATGCTTTATATCTAGTAATTAAACAACCAGTGACCCGTGACCGTACTTCAGATCCAAATATATGTTGTTGTTGTATAGAAATGTTACACATTCTGTTGCCGTAACCGTTGCACGTTACTGTTACCAAAGTCCATATTCCGTGTGTACGCGAACCTGCTGCGAGTTAGAATGTGCGGCTCGCAGTAATTCGGAAATTAAACGCGTACACACTAGAACCTCGTTACTGTATCAGTTACAGTATCGGGGTTAGCGAGATCGCAAGTAAGTCAGAGGGCAAAATATTAAAGAATCTGTTTATTTTTCAGGAGGTGGTGGAGCCAGTCGCTAAAAGAAAATCGAAACCCGGCAGCATGAACGTCGGTCTTAGAATTGTCCCCATAAAGGTGAGCTTACTACATAGGTACTACTGACGAAGCCTTATTATTTCTCTATCACCTTTGTTGAGATACCGCGTGTCAAGGGCACATTAATTTGTTTCTTACCGATTTTTAGTTCTATCATACTAGGTATATTTTTTGAAAGTTAGAATGTTCAGCCATATAATTTATTCATCTGATAAATAATGGTAATGAATTACTGTATAATAAAATCATAACTACTTTTCATTAACAATTCAACCTAACTTGCTTGAATAGTTACAGAACTATTTTACATTCGTTGACTTAAATTGCCATATTTAAGTCAACGAATGTAAAATAGTATTGGCATACAAGGGGATAAAATTAACTATTATATACGAGGTAGTTTTACTCCCGGGAGTAAAAATTTCAACTTTGAAAACCTCTTCAATTTCATATGTTCGGTATCTTGATCTAGTTTAAAGATCATATATATAAAAAAACCCTTTTAATAGATTGTTTTTTGGAGTTCAGTTTTCGTCCCTTTCATCTGTTTCTGTGGTGCACAGATTCTGTGATTACATACATACCTATTTTTTATGTAAACCTACTATTATTTTGTTTTCTAGTATTTGGCTGACTTCCACTGGCTCGACAAGGATGAAGCCGTCACGCTGGAGGTCTTACCCGAGAACATCGTGTCACAGTTGCCGCCCATCGCTGCTACTAAAAGACATGGTCACATATGATGTAAAATAAATGACATCTTTGACATTTTACCTGTTTGTGTTTATTTGTATATCATACCAAACTAAAGTATGTTTTAGTATCATTTATTATTTTTCCAGACATTTATAGTTTTGTTGATAATAATCCCAGATTAATCAATACTTTGAAAACAGTCGATAAAATGCGGGAAGGACTTTTGAAATAGTTTACAATGGAATATAAGGCTAAGAGAAAGTATATAAATCATCGCCGTGCAGTGAAAACCTCGTAAAGCACAAATTAAATGAACATATTATTATGTTTGTTTCTAATGGTAACGGAGGGTTTCTTTTTCAATAAATAAAAATAAATAAAAAACCACGAATTTGTGCTGTACAAGGTTTTCACTGCACGTTAACGAAATATGGAATATCGTATTTATAATAATTTTTAAAGAGTGTTTTAAAAGTGCTTAAGTTTTCAGAGAAAGATGTTAGGTAAAAGTTTTTGTAGTAGGAGGGGCTAGAAGTTATTTTTTTATAAGAAAGTTAGGAACATGTTATATAAAACTTCATTGTGAAGTGTTACGTGATTGAGATATCAAAGTAAGTTTAAAATTATTCAGTCTCATTCATGATTCTCTCCAAGTTGTCCCAGCCGAGCGGCGACACTGTCAGCTGCTGCGGGCGCGCCCACATCTCATCCGTCATCTCACACCGCGATGGCGGCAACTTGTACGATATCGGGTCACCGTCGACGCTCCTGAAAGATTAACGCCGATCAAGTCTCTATTAAAATATTTTTGAGAAGTGAAATTTGGCCGGGTAGTTGGTGCTGTTAATTCAATTAAATAATAGAATCTATTATACTCGAAGATGGTTGCCTCGGAAAGCACGTTAAGCTGTTGGTCCCGGTTGTCATTTGTAGATCTTTGACAGGCGTTACGGGTAGTCAGAAGCCAGAAAGTCTGACAACCAGTCTTACCAAGGGGTACCGTGTTACCGATTTTACGTGGTAACTGGATTGTGGAGGTCAGATAGGCAGTCGCTCCATGTATAACACTGGTACTCAGCTGCATCCGGTTTAGACTGGAAGCCGACCCCAACATAGTTGGAAAAAGGCTAGGCAGATGATATATACTCGAAGATAGCAGAAAGAAAAAAGTACTGTACGAATGAAAAGTGTGACTATAAAGTGACAAATAACACGAAATACTAGAGTAGTCAGTGATAGGCACCTACCACCACCACCACCACCACCTACAGTCTACCACGTGTAATTTGCGAGCTTTAGCCATAAAACCGTTAAAATAGGTACACATTTTTGTGTATGTATACGTAGTACGCACCCTAAGAATACAACAGTCTGCTTGTAAGGGTCGTAAATTTGTCCAGGTCTTAATGGTGGGCGTAGTGGATAATCTCGGTCGGTTTTCACCAGACGTCCGAATCGCTCTAGAGGGCACTGCGCGCGACGCCCAATCATAGCTGGAAAAAGTTTTCAAACTATTGTATGAACTGCCTTGATAAAAATATTTCAACTTAGTTCTTTTTTTAAATAGTTTCTAGACTTTGAACATTTTATTTCGTGATCTTTTACTTTTTGCATTAACTACTATGTTTCGGTCACCTTTGCTAACCTAAGAACTTCAAAACTTTTAGCTGACTTATATTTTTATGATGTCTGGCTGCGATACTGCGTTGGGTGACAGAGATATCGTTCATATGGATTGTTAGTCTGAAAATGCAACAATATGTTTTCTGAAGAGTAAAATTACCCGCTGAAGTGGGCGGTAGAGGTGAAGGCGATGGGTCGACCGTCACTGGATACTGCTTGGGCTCAAGTTGGCTACTGTGCGATTGTAAAGCTGCACGATATTCTTCCACCGTCATACCTAAAATATAAAATATCTATATATAGTAAGTATAAAATGCTTTGTCCTGAATGACTGACGAATCAACGCACAGCCTAAACCGCTGATCGTAGAGACCTGTAACTTGGATGGTTTGTTCTTTGTATGACCCCATTCAAATCGGATTAGTAGTTTTTGAGAAAATCGCGGACATACATACATACGGGTCGAATATAAACCCCCTTTTTTAAAGTCAGTCAAAATATATTTACATAACATGATGTATAAATATAAAAAAAATTGAGAGTGGGGCTCGCCTCCATAGCGGCTTTTTGGCCGCCTTTATTCACTGATGTTTTAGACAAAAGCTTTCAAGCAGCGATTCTGTTCATTTAATACGTAGGTACGTGATGCTTTATGAATGGTTCACTCATGATTCACCTACTGATCCCGATCAAAAACTAACATCTTTACACCCGATGGAGCAAAGAAGGTTTACTTGTGCGTTAAATAGGATCATCGGATCATTATTGTGAGTGCATCCGAAACTGTAAACATTGCTTAAAAAAAACGCCAGCTCAGGTACCTATATTAAAAGATTTTAGACAGGTTGAAGTGTTTGAAATTCAAGCATATTATGTATCTACCTTAGATAATGTGCATAATTATTTACGTTCAGTGGCGATAAAAAGATCTAGATAGAGATCTAGTAGCGATTTAAAGATCTATTTTTTTAACGGAAAGAGCAAAAGTAGTAGTGAATGTGTCTCTACTCACCCACTTTCTGCGCCTCTTCTTCTTGTATTTCTCTGATCTTGCTATAAAAATACCACCTCTGCGGCCAAAGCTTAGCTGCGGATTTAGATTTACGCATAACTGAATTCCTGAAATAAACGTAAATAAGTTTGTGTTTTGTGTGTGTGCGAAACTGTGCTATGTGTCACTTAGATTATAGTTCCATTCTTGTTAAGAAGGTAGATAGGTAGGAGCACTTAGATTACCAGCTCTTAGGTACCATATTTATTTGGTATCAATTGGACAAAATATTAATTTTGATGAAAACTTGAAGTGTATCCTAAGTATGGCTATAAAGCTGAAAAACATATTGGATATATACATTTTTTTTAGGCGATAATACCGAAAACTTAAAATGGTTTGCAAATTGTTTGTGCGGCAGAATAAAGTTGACAAGAAGTAGCTCTTTCGATATCCCAATCCCAAGTGGTTTCATATATGTATAACGAGATTCATTTAAATCCTTCATTGATTTATTTAACATATATTTACAATTTTAAATATACTTATATCTATATATGAAAAACTTAAAAATTAATAAAAAAATAATAATTAATAAAAATTAATAAAATATTTATTAAAATTATAAAAATAGTACTCCACCGGCATCGGGTACATGGTCCAAGCTACTTTAATTAACATAATAATGTTTGTATACTACACTTACAATATTCCCTGAGCCTTAACAGGATCAGTAGAAGGCTCCCGGCGACCACCTATATTAGCCGGTGCAGGTGCTGGGGCCTCCATATTTAATTATACTCTTTGTTCTAACAAAGGATGGGACGTTTTGTGAACTGTATTCTTGCAAGTGTTCGAAACTACTAGATAAAATTCCGACCCTTCGAGTTCCTTATGCAGAATGTTGCTTTGGTGATGAATGGAATCGATCAAGCAATAAAAAGGAATTATTAATAACTATTTTATAATCAAAAGTCACGGTGAAGGAAGTTAATTCAATCTTTTGATGTCATGCAATCGAAAATGTTGGTAAGGTATCTAACTGTTTTAGGAGTTCGTGATATGTATTCTTAGTCCGCAGTCGGTAACTATAGCTGCCTATCAACATCTATTGGTGTTCGTGCTTACAGCAGGCTGGAAAGGGAAACTCCGCATTCAATGTTTGTTGAAATATGTTCTAGCAACAGCTTGGTGAAATTACCTAGTAGGTAGTCCATGTTACAGTAATATATATATTTATAAGCGGGTAGTCTTGAATTTTCCTATATAAAAAAAACAATTAATTACCTGAGTAGGTACGTATTAGCGTAATTAGGTTTATGTATTCATAGAAATCAAGAGATAGGTGCGAAAACTTTAGTGATATTTTACGTTTATGTACGATCGCCATTTGGTCTAAAATCGACAGTAATTAATTAATTTTATTTTTAATTTAGATTTTTGCACTTCTTCCCCATATAAATTTCCTACTTATGCCAAAACACACACTTCTGTGCGTGCAGATAGATAGACGGACATGGCGAAACTATAAATATCTTTTATTCTCTATTTAGGTACATATATTTTATAGTTTTAAACTGTAAGTAATGGAATGTCTCTTTCGCTTTATTTCAGAGCTACGACGTCAATTACAAAATTCAAAGTATTGTTACCGACGTGTTCTGTGTAGTGTCAAGCGAGACGATGTTAGGCGGGACGTCTAGACCAGACAGCCTATAAACTTTCTCAAGCATATTACTTTTATTTACCTACGGCATTTACGCGAATGGAAACGCTTGCTCTGTTTGCAAAGGTCAAAAGATGTGACCTACGGTGCCCTAAACTAACGCTTAGTAACCTGATCATTATGCTTGTTCGACTTCAATTTAAACTTCAATTCTTTCTTTCAATTTAAAAATTAGTCACACTTTACGTGTGTTATGTTGTATTAAAAATGATGATTCTATGGTATATTAATATCTATCTGACTGTCGTGTCCATGGCTTATTTTATGTTTTTTAAGTTATGGATTTGAGGAAAGAAAGTTAAATGAAAACATCAGTGTGTTTGTGGATTGAAAAGTCTGTGTAACGGTGTGTTTGTGTGCGTATACATAGGTACCTAGAATACCGAGATGGCCTAGACAGACAGACAAAGGGCGACGGAAGGGCAGACAGTTTGCAATGCCGTTCGCATTACTTTATTCTCAATGTTTTCCTTTAAAAAAAGCAGAAAAAGTGTGGCCACGAGCATTGTAAGGTCCCGTAGCAGATGATTTTCCAAGCAAAAACCATTTAACTGGCAGAAGGGGACAAGGGTACGTCTGAGCTAAGCCGCGGGCAGACAGAAAGGCAGACAGGATATGGTGAAACTATAAGAATTCCCTGTTGACTACAGAACCCTAAATAATAGTTTACAATAATATAAGATACGAGCATTTTTTTGATTAATTTTCATTCATATTTTTTGTAATATTTAACCCTTTGGCTGCCATGTCAGGCACAGGTGCCTGACGCTAGCGTAGGTTAGGCCTTCAAATTATTTGGGATGGCAGTGTATGTGTTAAGGTCATTTATTAATTTATATTTTATTCATTAACTTAAAAAATAGAGTGAAGTTCGGTGTATCAAGGTAACAGAAGAAAGTAGCACTTCTAGGTAGGATCAAGGATTGAGTTCCGTTACTCAAAGTTCATATTGTTCCAGGCAGCGCTGAGAAACTGAGGACGAAGCCCTTGATATAAGTACATGTAAACACTATGTAGAAGTTATGTCAGTAATGTTGTAAATGCCGTAGACTGGTTGCGTAGTACTTCAAAAGTCTAGACGCTTCGCACAATGATAATGTTATCGTCGGCTCTCAACTACTTTACGTTATTATCAGTCACAAATATGTAATTACTTCTGATCATAATGTTTAATTAGTTGATCAAATAGTTACCTGCATCACAGAATTGCACTCACATATCTGTAGAATTCAGATCTTAAGTAATGTGTATGTTCCAAAGGATACAAAAATTTTCGGCAATCAATTTGTTAGCAAATTTACTTGGTACCTATGCCTTATTTAGGGATCCGGTTGTAGTAAGCGCTTCTTAGTTTAGATTGGTTTTTAATCCGAGTATGATGGAGCTGCTCGCCTATGCAATCAGTGTCAATATACTCCGATTGGTACTTAACACAAACTCCTTGTTAATGAAGTGCTAGACTGAGTCATTGGACTACGCCATGATAAGACGGAGAGTCATCGATGTTATTCAAACACTGCATTATAGTCTGTGCTGGAAAATTTGTTTTTTTAATATTACCTTGTAACGTGCGTGGGCGCGTTTACAAACTTACGATATGACACAGATAGACTTGGAACTGTCTGTTGCTTGTCTTGATAAATATTGATAGGTCGTACCTATAAATATTTATCAAGACGAGAATTGAATCCTTGACATGCAGTGCAGCAGTTAATAGCTCAACCACCACCAAATTATGTTGTAGTAGGTATGTACCCTATACACCTATACCCTACATTCTAATTTCTAGTTTTCAGCTAGCTAAATATATAATATTTCCTCAAAATTATTTTTTAAAAGATATATTTTTTTTTATCACATACCTAGTTACCCAAGAATAAAAATTATTGACTGTTGGCTTTACAGTGGGGTTACTGCTATCATAGGTCAAATATTACAATGTAGATACTACTACTGGTTATGTGTTCTCATAATCGTTTGCCTGTTTGTTAACTGCAATACGATAGGCGAAATGAAGGTGTGCTATAGAAACCAAAACCTGTGCCTTCGGAGAATACTGACATCAATGTCAATCAGGCGAAACATTACTAAAGTGAACTGTTCTAAAATTATAAAGAAATGGTACGAACTCAAATTTCGCGGGCTGACCTGAACGACCTTCTACCAAAGTTAACACTATACGTATGCTGTACTTATACATAGGTGCTGTGTTAATATCCACAGTATCAAGCTCGTGTTAAACGAAGTCTAGACGCTATTAGTAACACATATTAGACCTATACGCACACTTCAGATACATGATAGACGCCGTCTGCACATATTTTTCAGTGAACGTTTCACAGTCGTATAGGTAGGTAAGTATATGTATTATAAAATAAATCTCGCTAGACAAAACATTAAGTGCAGACTATTTATAATTTATTTATCACAACAAACTGAATACATACGAAAAAAATATTAGCTTATGTACTAAGTTGGATGCTGTCCTGCAATTTAATATGTAAATGTTTTTAAATGAATCTTAATAAACGGAATATTATGTTATCGTTTTTGACGGAACTATCATTCAATAATAGTTAGTCGGAAAAATTACTGGGGTACAATACGTCATTGCGCACTACGTTCAAATCTCGCAAATGGCTGAACTGATAAAAGCTAGACGTTTAGGTATATGCCACTTTTATTACACTGATATAAAAATAAGTTAATGGGCTTGACCTGCAAGCAATGTGTTCAGGTTTTATGTCAATAAAATCGTAAGCGGAAATAGCCGTCTGTGCCGCTGTCGGGTCAGACTCCAGGCGCGTCAGACGATGTCTGTTCATTGTACCTACTAATAATCTTCACCCACCGGATTTATTGCTATTTATGTATCAATTTACATACATTGAGTTTTTGCATTATTATTTATTTTAAAAGCTTTCATTCAGCAGATGAAGATTAAAATTGGAATGGCATATTTTTATGAATGAATGATATAAACAGAATAACACAGAAAGCGTCCTTTAAACATTGCTTTATGTTATCACTATGTCTTAAACTTGTTTCTGTGGTTGAAATCTAGGTTTGTGTGTGTGACCTAATTCCGCATACAGCCGCACTGAAGGGTCGTGAAAGGAAAGGGCCCGAGTCGTACCTATCTAACCTTTGGGCACGTCCGCCCCCGCGTCTAGACGCCAGTCCAATATAAAGAATATAAACATAGGCTGTATAGTAACTGCACGCAATTTACTGATCAGTCTGACTACTAATATGTTGCTATCATTATAATTTACGTGCTTAACTCATAATCCTAATTGGTTTCGAAACGATTTCTCTAATGAATTTTGTTCATGTTATACCTACAAATCTACATATATTCTAAGTAAGGTAGATAAATTGTCGTAATTTCAATAGTATTTTCCATGAGATATATTATGAGTCATAATAATCATATCATTTTTAACGCTAACATGGTGCTTACAGATGTTTGCACGCAGTTTTTGTGCCGCGTTGAGGATAAATTGTTGTCTAATAATGCAGCCACTTTTTAGCACTGGCGGTGATACATTTATCTTGCCTGGTGAATAAATATGCAAGTCAATCATGTTTTTTTTTGTAAAATTTTAGGCTTTTCTGTAAAATTTGGTAATTCCAAGATATTTGTAGCAGCTGTTGTTACTGTGACTAATCATCTACAAATGCGTGACTAATAATGACGATTGAAAAGATAAGGGTGACATAGGAACATACGTATTTGCGTCACAAATCGTGCGTTGTCGTGCCTATACCTATTTGAATTAGATTCGTAGTATCAGGATAGGTACGCTAACTGAAGTCTGTGACAAAGGGGTGCGTTTGCGGTGCACGTAGGCACGGGAGGCGGGCGTAGGCTGTCTAGACGCCTGGCCGCGCCGCCCGCGCCCTCTGTACACGACACTAATTAATATTACCGTCCGTCTGTTGCACGAGTGTGTACTCTGCTCGCTAATTGCCCTTAAGCCTTCGATTAACTTAAACGACGCTTCGCTCGTAAGTTATTAGACAGGCAACTGGTAAATAAGAGGAGTTTTGCAAGGTAATAATGTATAGGTAGATCTACTGAATAAGTATTTCTGTAGTCTCATTAATTGTGATAATGCATTCGGAAATCAAGATTGTAATACTTATCTAAAAACACAGCTATACTTAGAGGAGTAGGTACCTACCTACTATTAAAAATAAACGCAAAAAAGAAAAGTTGGCACTTAGGTAGGTACAGATTTTTCTTAAAATTGTACACCGAACAAAGATAAAACTGCTGATGTCCATAAGTACGAATGGCAAATATAAGATAGTTGAATTGTCATTCGTCTAGGATCTAGGCGGCTAGACGGTCCAGAATGCATTTAGTCGTAAAAGGCAATGGAGAGGCCTTCGCTTCACCTCCAGACGCTCGCTCGGCACGCTTCGTCTGTTGTCCTCCGCCACTGCGCTGTGCGCTCACCGTCTAGACTAGACAAACAGCTATCGCCACTGACTTGACGTCATCTAATCTAAAGCTAAAAATACAAAGAGGTACATTTACGGATATTATACTGTTTTTTATTAGCTAGTGATAACTAATTATCTGCAATGCAAAATTGATCGTTTTATTGTTTTAGTCTACTTTTTTACAGCCAATGATAAAAAATCTAAAAGAATATCCGAAACTTATTTTTAAGCTTTTTTAATTTTATGATTTAATTTAAATAGAGACTTATTTAAAAAAAACTGAAACCCTATTTAAATACAAAATGTCAAAATTATCTCTATGTAAAATGTAAAAAAAAAAACATGCAAATCGAATAAATAAAATGCACCAGATTCCGAGAAAAGCGATATTACTTTTAAGTAGGTAGGTATATAATTATATTATGTAATTGCATGTTTAAATCATAGAATTAATCAACTATGCAAAGATGTTGGTTTTATCGTTCACCTATCATATATGCAGGTTACATCCGTTATCATTTAGAAATGCAGGCATGCTGCAGATGTAACCTAGTTTCATAAAAGGGGCTTACTGTGAGCTCATAAGTAGCAGGACTGCTACGTGTTTTACATTTCTACATAACTTTTTTGAGAAGGCGTGTCATTTCTGAAAAGGTAACACAGTAAGCAGCGACTAAGTAACACAAACATCAAATGAAGCTAGCAATCCCAGTCATTGAGATCTCATGAGTTCTCTCATGATAATCCTTTTGTGCAATCATTTTATATTGGTATAATTAAAATAAGTGTATGACTTTGATGCGTGTGTAAAAGAGTCAAGTACCTGGGTAGTCGTGACATGCGTTCTCTCAATAAGTGCACAGTGCATTGCGACTCGGTTCACCTCCAGACAGTCTCCTCGCGGCACGCGTCGTGGCGAGCGCACTTCGTCTAGTCTAGACGAATTGCATTATGTAAATTTATATACCTAACTAGACGCCTATTTTGAAGACTTGAAGATTATTCTTCTACTATACAATTGCTTCGATCTGCATATTTGATCACACGAATTGTTTTTATACCTTTTATGGCCGCCTGTAAAGAAAAGAAATCGCTTGAATGAATAACATACGTTAGCGTTATTTCATTTCTTTCAAAGTAAACAGTGAAGTAGCGGGTTGCTCAATGAATGAGAACTGAAGACACGGCTTGGTGGCCAAACTTGGGAGAGACCTGTGTCTATTAGTGGATTGAAATAAGTTGATGATGATACTGATCTATTTATTAAAAACCCAAATAATTGTACCTATATGTTTCAATATTATCAAAATATAACTAAGCGACATTGGTAACAATTTAACATTATATCGGTATCGAGAAACATAAATCTTGTTTTCGCGACGTCTTTTGATATAATGGTGGTGACAGTTCCTGAATTCCTAATTAACAGATTGAGAGTTTATTGCTTTCCGATATTATCTTTATTATGGCCATAAATCTAAAATGATTGTAGGTGCTAAATATATTTTATTTCTACTGTGTTTTCATTAAAATTCGTATTGGGTGAAAACAACCGCAATTAACCGGCTAATCTGGCTAGTGGCCCAGACGCGTACCTTAATGGATAGCTCGACTAAATGTTTTGTCGTGTCTACCTAATTGCGTGGCTTTTTAAAAACAGTCAATTGTTTTTGTCAACATATTTTCCTCTAATAAAATTGTTATTGCCACATTTTCCTAGTAATTTATTATTATTTTACGATTGTTTAGGGCCGTACTACCACGTGTTTTTGCAATCAATAATCAGGTGTGAGAGCAAGATACAGCTACTAATGTCGTATAGAACCGTCCCTTTTTCACAACGAAGCTAGCCGCCCTAGGTTCCTGAATTAAATTTTAAGCTTCGAAATTCCGCACAACGGCACCTAACGCTATGAATGCAATAATTACATACATAAAGGTTGTCCATAATGTGTAATTGACGAATAACATGGGTAAATTTATAGGTTATTTTTCATAGCATAACTAATAAGATCGAATTTATGATAATATGCCTATATGGGCTAATGTGTTTTTGAGCCACGATATATGCGTGGCACGTGCAATAATGCATGTTACTTTTTGCATATACTCACATAGTTTATCGGTCGGTTTTGGTCCCATGGAAGCTAGGTTTTAGGCAAAAATCTGTAGCTATTATTTACAATTACAGGATGAGTTGTTGGAACTAATGAAGTATCAGTTGCACAGGTCGATCAATCAAATTTAAGCTGCGCTTACCGCCGCGATCCGTGGAGACACCCGTCTATGTCATACCGGGGCTACTCTGTGCCTCGGAAGCATGTAAAGACTCAAGCTGTCATGGTAAAGATCTTTGACGTCGTTGGGTAGTCTGAAGCCAGAAAGTCTTACAGCCAGTCTTACCAAGGGGCAACACTCAGTAACTGGGTTGTGGGGGTCAGATAGGCAGTCGCTTCAAGAAAGCTGCATTCCGTTAGAATGGGAGGCCAACTTAGTTAGAAAAAGGCTAAGCAGATGATGAATTTAATTAAACGCTAGGTCAAAGCTGACCTAGCGTTATAATAATAATGATAACATAATAAAGGAATAAATAAATAAATAATGCTTAGTTAGGACGAAAAAGAGTTTAGTAACCATTGTGGACCCTGTCGGGCACAGCAAAGATAGAGAGGACTCTACCTTTACCTTTGTCTCAAGCGGCAATACAGTGCTTTAGGGCAAAGTGGACCGTAAGAGATTTTTTTACAGATAGTCCTTATTGGTCGGGAGTTAGGTTGAGTATCGAGGCGAGGGAGCGCGACCCCACGCGTCGTGGCCGGCGGCCGGGCGGCGCGGCGGCGGCGCGGCGGCGGCGCGTCCTATTTTCTACCGCGTGGCAGATTGTCGCAATCGTGTACAGACGTCGCCGCGCCAACCGTTAGTTACGACCGCTCCACTTTAAACCTCATCCATTTTAATTTAACAAAAGTGCCGGCCGATAGCGCGGAGGAAGGACTCATATCCGTCGGCCACCGGTTCACAACTGACTCATCACTCTAAAATCGTGTAATAGTTCCTCTTTACCGTAAACCTATGTATGCACGTTTATGGTGGTGTAGTTTTGTTATTGGATCTAAAAAAACGTTAACTTTTAGGCTTTTTTATTTCGCAACTTAGGGGAATATCTATAATGGAATAGGAGGAGAGGAATAGGTCAGAAATTAGGTAGATTTCCGATTATCTAATGGCCGATTAATGTTCGGAAACTTTGGTCTTCTATTTGAGGATTCAATTTTCGAAAATACCTATTAACATTATTGTAACAACACGTTGGGATTAAACGTTCTATGTGGTCATGACGGCCAACTTTATAAACTATCACTCAAACCATTATAAATATAATCTAAACTAGCTGTTTCCCGCGGTTTTATCCGCATCCTTAGGGAACTACTTAGCGCACCCGGGTAAAAAGTAGCCTATGTTGTTCCTCAGGGTCTATTCTATCTCTGTACCAAATTTCATTTATATCGGTCCAGTAGTTTTTGCGTGAAAGCGTAACAGACAGACAGACAGACAGAGTTACTTTCGCATTTATAATATTAGTAAGGATAACAAAAAAATAGGTTAGATTTCCCATAGTTTTTAAAACTTATCATCATTTTAACGAGTCAGAATGATATATCATGTTATTAAATATACCCGAAGCTCGTAAAATTAAATTCTATTATATTAAGTTCATTGTTTTTGGCAACTTTATTGTAATCATTAGATAAGTAGGTTCGTTTGGTATTACAAAGAAGATTTTGTAATTACTAGAAAACTAGTTTATTAAAGATTATGAAGTTACTTTATGTACGGCTTAGTCTAATTATCTGAGCTCTTTTGGGGAGCGAGCTCAACATACGTCTTAAGTAAAGTTGCTTTAATTGGATGCTTTAATTATTCAGCATAATTAGGTGAAATTAGGAAATTATTACTTTTTCTTAGAGCGTTCTGCTCTCGACGCTCGACCAAAGCATCGAAGAGAAGAATAACATAATATGCTTTCTAAATGGTAAAGTATGAGATAAAGGTGCAAAACAACAACTGATTCAGTACTGGGCATTTCGGTTCATCGCAGCAAAGCACGCACAGATGAAACTTTATCTGTCCAGCCTATTCCAAACTATCTTGGGGTCGGCAAGTGTCTATATGAGCTCCATCACCCAGATGGGTTATATGATAGCCCTTGATAAGACTAGGTTATTAGGCTTTCTGACTTTTAACGACTGTCACGGATCTACCAATGACAGCCGGGACAAACATCTTAACGAATTTTCCGAGGCACGGAAGAAGCTCGGTATGACATAGGTGATTAGCCAACCGCGGACCGACCATAGCAAGTGCGGCTTATCCTTGATCGCTCGATTTGTGCGGCTATTGGTGAGTCACGAGTTACTCCAGGCTGGAGTCTCCAGCAGTGGTGTATGAGCTTAAGCAACGTGTCCACTGGCGAGTAACTTCCACGATTTCTTGCAGAAGTCAATTGACAACTGTTTTCACTGCAATTTCTCCATATGCACGTGCTCTCTATACACGTGCGACTTGCAGCAAGTTCGGCAAGGCACTATAACTTGCAGAAGTCAACTTGCGCGAGCGTTTACATGTTGGAAGTCGCGCAAGCGCAAGTCAGCTTCCGCAAATTTTATTGCCACTGGACACTTCGCTTTAGATGGCGAATGGTAACTTTACAATCATATAGGTTTGTTTATTCAAATTTTAACAAATACATCATACACCACTACTGGACATAGGCCTATAATAACCTCGAGGGAAACTCCGTTTACGACGATCGGTCTCCAGATCAACGTGCTCGTTGATCATTCTTTACTTTTATCCATAATTATCCGGAGATACGTTGAGATGCAAGGCTGTCCAGCATCTGTTGTAGATTCTGCAACGTTTCAGCCATGATGACGATGTTGTTTGCGAATCGCAGGTAAGAGATGTGTACGACATTTATATTGATGCCACAACCTTTCCAGATCAGCGTCTTAAACATATCCTCCAGCGCGTTAGTAAACAGCTTCGGACAATCGGACATCACCCTGTCTTACTCCTCTTGTGGATACGTTCAGTTTGCTGAAGCTTAACAATGGGCTTAAAAATTACATTTGATTTTATTTGAAAAGCTTTGGAAAACTGCAAAGTTTTTACATTATTCACAACTGAAAAGTGTAGACGTAACTGAAGACAGACACAATAGAGATATTAACGATAAAATGAATCTGTTATTGAATGCATGCGACTTAAACAATTAGCTCGGTTGCATGCCGGCCGCGGCGGGCGTCGTCGGGCGGCAGTGCGCGATTACGCCGCGTCCCCTTATACAAGGTAGCATGTGACGTCACTTAATAGCATTTCGTCTGCGACGTCGGACAGTCTGCCAGACCAAAGTTGTACACGCTCTACGCCATCGCTTCCTATATGCTGAAACATAGTCGATAATGGCGTACCTTCTCAAACTTATAGAGAAGCGTAAAGGTAAAAGAGAGAGAATAGCAGTGGCAGACGACATCGTTAAAGTTTTCATAGCGAAGATTGATAATAATAGGAATACAAACGTGTTTTATGATCTAGTGTATTTATCTTGAAAAACATAGTTTCTTGTACCTACGAAGGTATGGAATTGCGTGTATAAATACATGTAATAAGTCCGTCTGACATGATATCATAGTATACTATATATTCTATTTGTAAGTACCTAAAAAATGGATATAAATATTATAAAAGCTCAAAATAAATTTTATAAGATTGTCATAAAGACGAAGTGCCTAATTGATGATGACACAGCAAAAAACTATAATTTAACTTTAGACTTAAATTGAGCTTATTCAAAGGGTTGAGTGCAGGGTGCAGGTGCGTCAGTGGGTTGTGTATAAGTACTACCATTAGGGCGTGCGTGAGGCGGGGGGCGGCCTTAACCTTGAACGCCGCCGTCTGACCCCAGGCGGCGTCATCGCGACCCCCTCGCCACCCTCGCGACCCCTTCCTTTCTCGTCTCGACACTCGATAAATGAAGCTGAAAGTCGTGTTAAATACACGCAATAACGTCTAGTCACATTGTATTGATTAGACAAAGTTGGATTATTTTGTTTTCAGAAACTATTAACATATAGTTTTCGATGATATGATATATAGGCTGTGTGGTCGATGATATATACCTATGGATAAAGGTGCTCTATATGGTTTTATATTGCATTAACTAAATCTCCACACTTATATACAACATATCTTTACGACATATAAAAGAGAACCTCATAAATAACTTCTTAAAGTTAATGACCAAAAAAATGCAGTAAAATCTTCAGGACAGCCCTGAAGATTGCTTGTATCGTATTATCATTTTAAAGACAAATAAACACACAAACTTTTCTTTTATAAAAAATATGTGAATTATTATGATATGTAAGTACACCTACGTTACCTACTCATGATCAAAATTTTCATGATAATCTAATTTTTTTCGTCGTAAACTTTTTAGAACTTCCGAACTTAATGGTAATAAAAAGGAACCCTTATGCTGCGACTTCGTCGAACTGAAACCCTATCAACTTGAAATTTGGTGAATGAAATGAATGAAATCATTTGAAAAATAATATTGCTTTTTTGAGAAAGGGTTGGAGAAGTGGAGGTTAATAATTTAAAAGTGTAGTTACTAAGTCAAGTTGTGACTTTGTGAGGTATCATATAATAAAAGGGCATGATTTACACACCCTTATATATTATTTTGTTTTATGTTCAAATGATAATGAAAAAATAAAAAAGTTTGGATAGCATATATTGTGAATTAAATTAAGGTTAAAAGATATTAACCTAAATAATGAGCAAAAATCAGCAATTCCCGTTACAAACAAACTTAATTATGAGGTCGTAAAAACAAGATAATTGCAACAGTGTTGTATTTTCTTCCAAACTTCAAGTCCGACTCGCACTTGACTGGTTTATTAATTTATCTAATAAGGACAATAAAAACTTTCGTTGATTAAATGATGAGCTGCAAACAACTCGCATAATGTAAGTACTAATAACGTAGTGTTTACTGTCTGCGTCTCGATTTCTTAAGACAGTCCAGACGAGGAAATATTTACGTGCTTTCATGTTTATTTAGTCTACAACCCGCCGTTCTCAGCCGTTCATTGAATCAGAATCACTCAATGAGATGTTTCAATCTCAATGTAACATTTGTTGCTTCATTACGGAATGACTCTTTGTTAGTACTGGATGGATTGATTCCAACATAATTGCAGTATTATTCATGGATATTATTACAGTCCATGCAATAAATTATGAGTAAGAATTTAATTTTGTATGTATTACAGTAGGTATCCAACTGTATAATAGTATAAATGCGAATGTGAGTTTGTTTGTAACGCTTTCACCTTCACGGTATAACGGCAGAACCAATCTGTATGAAATTTGATATGGGGATAGATGAGACCCTGGAGACAGTTATAGGCTACTCTTTATTTGGTTGTATGATGTAGTTCCGTGATGACGCGGGTGAAACCGCATGATGCATGATGGAATAACTGGACTATACAGTTTCTACTGAAGGACGGTTTTTTGGGTTAAATCTTTAGGTTGCAGAATGTGCTCTTGAGTTGTGAGGTTGGTCTGTGAGGATTTCAGTAAGTACCTGTCGATTGGGTCTGGCTTGGTATGGTACGGCTATACGGGTTATAGGCTCGCGTTCTATCTAGTCTGATCTTATTTTTTAATTCAATTAGCCTATAGTAGGTAGCTAACGTAAATTACTGATCTCCACTAAAGGAGGTGTGATAGCAAATGCCATAATTTGTGTTATTAGATATTACTATATCTAATTAAAAAGCTAGATTTTATAAAGTTAATATAACATCAATATATCTATAAACACCAATAATTAGCCAATGAGATTTGCTTGTAGTTAAATAAGTAAAAGTAACTCAAATGAAATTAAAACATTTTGCTGACACACTCTAAGATTGCAAACAATTTGTGAACTAACGGGGCAGCGCACTATAAGTCTTGTAGTTTTCAGTGTCGAATTCAGTGACGTATAATGCGAATTGATGGTCGACCTGACCGCGTGTCCTCTAGACAGCAGACGGCATGGCGACCATACGAGGTCGGCTGCACCTGACACCGTCGCCGTACTATTTGGTGTAATGTCGCGTTGACCGCGCCCCGCGGCAATGCATACGCGTTTGACTTACAAACCGTTATTAATTTTCAAGGGTCATAGACTATGACTTTAGACTATTGTTTTCAAAGCACATTGTACATGTTTATGTTTTGTACATGCACTACACATGGACTACAAAAGTTTACGTCAAAATTCCGCGCATTTTATTGATAGCAGATAAGCGGTAAAAAATTGTACAAAAAATATAACCGACTTTCAAAACACATATAGTAGAAAAATATTTTACTTTTGCACTAACAAATTGAACAAGGTGTTTTTTCAGCGACCAGAACACACTTTACTGACCGCTATCTATCTCTATACTTACCCATCTAAATCGGTACAGCTTTTTTGTCGGGAAAGCGTAACAGATGCAGTTGTCAGTTTCTATCGCATTTAAATTTTTTGTAAGGCTAGAAGTTTGTAATTTTACGTTAAACTCTTATAAGGTAGGAACTTAGCCTAATTATATTCTTCAACTACCTACATTTATGTATTATATCTCTATTTTTAAATACTTAGGCATACTGCGCCGTGATTACACATTGACCAGATAGATAAGGTAATGTCAAGAAATCGTAAAAATATAATTTTATCAGCATGTTAGAATATTTTGCATTCTCTACTTCATAATTACAACGGTACCTAGGTACTAGACATGTGCGCCGATCGGCGTGGCGCACGCCGCCGGTCATTTTGGCCACGCCGACGCCGCCGGGTTTTTCATCGGCGTCATCGGCGTCAAAATTCAAATAGTATTTTAGATTAAACGTGTCAATAATATAATAAATAATATAATAACTGCTGTCAGCCTGCCCACACAAAACCTGGACATCGATGTGTTTCCTCCTACAGAGAGGGAGGTAGTAAAGGCCATCCGCAATTTAAAAAATGAGAAAGCCCCGGGATTCGACCTCATCACAGCGGAAATGCTAAAAGCCGACGTACCCACCGCTGCAAACGCGCTGACGCCCCTTTTGCGGAACATCTGGTCAGCCGAAGAGTTACCTGACGACTGGAACAAAGGCCTTCTTATCACCGTCCCCAAGAAGGGAGATCTGAGTGAACGTGGCAATTGGAGAGATATCACTTTGCTCTCGACTCCTTCCAAGGTGCTCTGCCAGATCATCCTGGACAGGTTGTCGGGGGCCGTCGAACATCTTCTTCGCAAAGAGCAGGGGCTTTCGACCCAACCGATCGTGCACCGACCAGATCAACACATTGCGCATAATCCTCGAACAGGCATCAGAATGGCAGAGGGAAATGTACTTTGACCTTTGTGGACTTCGAAAAAGCCTTCGACACGCTGCGATGGAATTGTATCTTGGACCGGCTTCGTGAAATTGGAGTCCCTGAGAAGATCACGACCATAATTAAGGCCATCTACGGGAAATATTCTTGTAGGGTGACTCACGACGGCCTCGTCTCGGAGGACATACAGGTCCATGCGGGTGTGCGCCAAGGGTGTCTCCTCTCGCCTCTCTTCTTCCTTGTCGTCCTCGATGGCATCATGAATAATACCACCAAACCAAGCGCCGCGGCATAGAGTGGGGGCTGTCCAACGTCTTGGAAGATTTAGATTATGCTGACGACCTATGTCTATTGAGCCACACGCGCGCCGACATGCAAGCCAAATTGGACGACCTACGGCGAGAGGCTATGGAGACTGAACTAAAAATTAACATCCGGAAGACCCAGGAAATGAGATGCGGAGTTTCGTGCTCATTACCGTTGCTTATCGGTACAGAAAGGGTGGAAAGGGTCCACAAATTTACATACCTCGGCAGTGTTGTGTCAGAAACAGGAGGGACGGAGAGGCAATCCTCGAAGATGACATCACTTCGAGGATTGCCAAGGGGAGAGCAACCTTTGCACAATTCCGTCCTGTGTAGCAATCGCGAAAACTGACCAGGAGAGTTAAACTCAAGATATTCCGGTCCAACGTCAAAACCGTATTGCTGTACGGATGTGAGACGTGGAAAGCCACAAAAGACATCTCGCGTAAACTCCACATCTTCGTCAATCGCTGCCTTCTTCGTATTCTCGGTATTTACTGGCCCGAAAAAAATCTCCAACATCGAACTGTGGGAACGCTGCGGTGAGACACCGATCGACCAGCAGATCAAACGTCGCAAGGGGAACTGGATCGGCCACACGATCCGAAGGGACCCCGATCACATACCGAGGCAAGCCCTAGACTGGAATCCCCAAGGAAAGCGGAAACGTGGTCGCCCTAAACAATCCTGACGGCGGACGATCATCGCAGAGGCGGCGACTATAGACATGACGTGGAGTGAGATCAAGCGCGAAGCTCAAGACCGGACGCGATGGCGGAGCACTGTGGCCCTCTGCCCCAACTAGGGGACATAGGACTATAAGTCAAGTAAATCATAAGTGAATAAATAAAAAGTTTAATATGGATTGACACGTCTTTTACTTATTTTGACCACCCACGCCGATTACGCCGATGACGCCGCCGCCGCCGACAAATTAGACTCTGGACGCCGCCGCCGGTTAAATGAGCATCGGCGCACATGTCTACTAGGTACTTATATTTAGTATAAAAGATTGGTATACCTATAAACTTGTACTTTAAGAATTGAGCAGGTGTTAACATGTTTACCCTAAAATACATTGTTGTAATTTTTATTGTGCACAATACTGGATCGACATTTCATTTCCCTGGGAATAGGGATAAGGGCAACTGGATGGTCTTACCAGTGCCTCCGAAAACTGTGGTCGCGGAACGAATGGAGCATTCTGGTATAGTACCTTTATTAATTACTACTTTAGCATTTTTCGCATTTCGCATTATTGTATAATACTAGCTTTCCGCCAGCGGCTTCGCCCGCGTGGGCTCCACTCGACCGATTTTGTGCAAACTTCACATAAGCCATCTACTAAATAGTCCGAACAAAGCCTAAATATTTGGTTTGGATAGGTGAGCCCGTTCCTGAGTTATAAAATTACAACGAAAAGTGGCATTGATTTTTTTTACCCGTAAATAAAACCTTACTAATGTAAATATTATAAAAGCGAAAGTTTGCGAGGATGTATGTCTATCAGTTTGTTACTCTTTCACACCAAAACGGGTGTGGGAAGTATTTCCTCCAGGATGCTTGTGAAACAGCAGGAAACAGTGTATTATAAATGCGAAAGTACTCTATACTCTATACTCTATTTGTTTGTCTATCTTTTACGTTGTAACGGTAAAACGACTGTAACGATTTAGATGACATTTACCGTCTTACTTATAAAAAACCTGTAATCTGAAGTTTAACCATTTCTCAACTAATCCTTATTTAACGTCGTAATCCAGGATTATTTTTTCACTCATCACGTTAGTGTTACAGTTTTTATCCAGATGCGTGAAGTAGTTCTTTCAGGATGCGAGTGGAACAACCAGAAACATATAATATTTTATAATATGATTCCTTGTTTCTTGTTAATATAACATGTTTTATTTCAGAATCAAAGTACCCTAATGGCCACTTAGGACGTCATGCAAATGAATGTCTTGAAAATGATCAAAGTTTAATAAGTTATAGCGATTTAAAATATTTGATTGACGAAAAAGCGGAAAAATTACAAATTAAAGAACATTTTGTGAACAAATACTACCCTGAAGCGAAGGAATTATTTGAAAATTATTCAGATGAGTTAAAAGATTTCCGCAAACAGTTTGAAGATCGTCCAAATCATATATTACATATACTAAACGACACGGCTAAGATGCGCCAGGAACTGGAACCGCTAGTTGACAAGATCGCGGTTCGGTTGCACGACTTTTACAACATTGACTATAGCTATTACGATATGAAAGAACGCTCCGATGCTATTTTGAATCAATTAGTGAAGTATAAAAACATGTGCAAAATTAACTGTGATGAGGACGGCATTGAAACTAGTACGTAAAATACCAGTTTTTAAGATTCCGTAGTTAATAGGGAGCCCTTAAAGGTTCGCCATGTCTGTCAGACCGACAGACATATGGACAGCCATATGTATGTCGGTATGCGGCTGTTGGATATAGGGCATTTAAATCTATATCTTACTTATAATAAATCTGTAGAGAGGTCAATTCTGTACATGAAATATATTTCCAAAATAACTATCAGGGGTGATTAGGGATCGATACTGATGCCAAAAATGCAATCAGTAAAATTTTTGTCTGTCTGTCTGTATAAACGTTATAGAAACAAAAACTACTCGACGGATTTTAACGAAACTTGGTACAATTATTTTTCATACTCCTGAGCTGGTTATAGTATACTTTTCATCACGCTACAATCAATAGGAGCAGAGCAGTGAAGGGAAATGTTGGGAAAATGGGAGAAGTTGCTCCATTTTGTTTACACGCGCTAAACTCAGGAACCGCTGGTCCGATTTGGAAAATTCTTTCAGTGTTAGATAGTCCATTTATCGAGACATTTTAGATTATATCATCACGCTAAGACCATTCGGAGCGGAGCACAACTATTCCACGCGGACGAAGTCGCTGGCAGAAGCTAGTTTAAAATATTATAGGTGTGCGAAGACCATTTTCTGATTCAGGAATCCGTTTGCGAAATATTAAGCTTAAAAATACATTTTTCAGAGTTGTAGAGCAGAATTTATATTATGGCAAATCATCAAATAACTCCTCCCGCTATGAGCGGAGCTGGAAGAAGTGTCAGACTTTTACTGACTAAAACCCAACCATGTTCCTGCCTCCATCCTTTGCGTTTCAGGGCTGCGAACAATCCCCCAGCCCCGGCAGGCACTGACCCTGGGGGCGGGCATTTAGGCTAACTAGACATCCGCCATCGACACGGCCCTGGTCCTTACCGGACTGTGAGCTACCAATTGCTCACCGTCCGCAGACCCACAGCTCCGGTGGCCGGGAGTCGTCTCGCGGCTCCCGACGCCTGCGACGTTTGCGACGTTTGCCTTTTCGTCACGCGTACCACCACCTTCTGTTTCACTTATCATCCCTCTGCCTGCTATTTCGCTGTTCGTGGATATGTGAAAAAAACTGACAATGCTTTCAGGTAATACATAATACCATAATACATTTTATTTTTCAGGATTTGGACATAAAATAACTCACAAGGCCTTCAATATTTCAACATCCGCTGTTAACAATAATAGGTATTGTGTAAAACTTAAAGATCTTAACGATATTATTGATGCAAAGCTTAGTCAGCTACATATGAAATATGATGAAGAGTTTCATCGTGAGCTCCAAATCAGAGATAAATTATATGCACAAAAAATATCGGAATTACAAATTAATTTGAAAGAAGCCGCAGTTAAACAATTTGGTACGACGATGTATCAGATTTTAAGTCTACAAGATAATTATCATCATTTCACTAAAGATTTGAAAAACTTCAACATTTCCACCGAGGAGCTAGATAACATAGAGGAAAATACTGCTGAAATTAAATTAAGATTAATTGGCCTGAAACGTGACGTGGAAAAATATCGGCAATATTGCATGAAGTGTAGCAACCGAAGGGTCAAACGCAGTAAGTAGTATCGTTTATGAATCAAGTGATACTCGTGTACTATGTGTACTACGTCATTTGATTAGGTACCTAATTGAGAAAACGTTTCTTAGTGTTCCAGATAATATATTTTTTTCCTTTGGGGCTTCATAAAATCATTCCAATGATTAATTTTATTAATTACAGATATCATTAACTTGTTGGATAGCGGCGAAAATTTACAAGAAACTCAAATAGAAAACAATGCTGATATAAATATACTAGACAAGTTAATAGGAGCTAAAATAGACGAAATCAAAGGCATGATCAAGAGTAATTTAACTGACATGTTTAAAGACCTGGACAAAGACTTTAATGATCCTGATGTTGTTGACTTATGTATAAAGAAACTACAACCGATACAACATCAAATAGATAATGATATTGAAATGGAACAGAAAGCCTTAAACGAACTTAGTAACCGTATTCCGAAAGAGTCAATAGAAAAGATACTCGCATTATCGAAGGAGTCAAAACAAATAATACAGAGTCTGGAGACCGCTAAACAATTTATTGATAGGAACGTTTATTTCTAGAAATTATGTATGATTACAAAGTCATAACAAATTGTTAAAAAACATTTGTTTTTTTTTTAATTATAACATATATATCCATCAATTACTGATATTCAAAATATCAAATACGCCAAAAACGTTTCGAGTAGGCAGGTAACAAAGACAGTTCCAGAACAAAGACCTTTTTTTGTTGATTTCATAATACCATCCTTTGGCAGCGCATTGATAATGAAGGGTTACCGACCGGGCAGATAGTCGATTACAGATTCAGCTGCTCAATAAATCTGAATAGGTATTGTGCGCGGACGCATACAAAAGTGTTGTACTTATCGTGAATTAAATTTATAAAGCGATTCAGAGAGGCGTTGACATCAATTTGTGGAACGTGTTGCGATTGCTTTACAACAAAGTGCTGCCCCATTGCGCGTGCCAACTTTATTTAGTATTTCCTACTTTAAGCTTATGTCCTTATTGTCTGAGCTATTATTTACTTTTCAAGAGTTATATATTATATAAAATGAACTAAATAGCGGCTGCTGCGGCTGCAGAGACCACCAAACGGCGCAAATATAGTAGTGGTAGTAGCCTTATACCTTGTGGCCTGTGGGCAACTAATTTCGAGCCGTCTGGGATCGAAAAGCTCGGGCAATGGGGTCCGAGTTCGCGTCTCTTGTCCATGGAAATTTCGAAAAGACTGGTCGACAACTAATAAGCTTTGCCATTTAACCATTCAACGTGGCAATGCTGCCAGTCTTCTAGGCACGTTTTCAGATGACAGCGATGAGAATTAGTGATTTGACGCCTAATCTCATTGACGCACATGTCTTGTCTGTATTGCATTGTTTGAATTTTTTATTTGTACATACAATAGCAGTATTTAGGTTTATTTAAATATTGTAAATAAACTTTTATTTTACTGCAAATATGATAATTTCTCATGTCTAGATAAGCCCGTGCTTATGCAAATACTATCTAGATTATAATTGCCCCACCTGGAGACATAAGGTAACAGTTATAGTTTCTTATAAACTTTGAGGAAGATGACTATCTGTGCGTCTTACCCGGGTACCTGCTGCCCGCTGCGAGGCCTGCGACTGATATTTATTGACGTAATTATCTCCAAAAATATGCGGTTGGTTTTTCGATGCTGTTCGCTTCCTCACACGAATTTCATCATAACCATTCAATTCAATATTTATCTACATTAAGAGATTATTTTATTATTTAACATAATAATTTTAAGCTTTTAAATTAGACAATTTAAATGATAGTAGGTCATGAGGGTAATGACGATTCGAAAACCAAACAGCAAAATATTGAAGATTCACTCCTTAACCAGCACTGGGATCGCGGGTTTGTAATCCAGAACTATTTTCTATTTAGTGGAAAGAGTGCAAAAACTCTTTGTATTACTTCTAACCTTTATCTGAGGTGATTAAGTCTTACCTCACCTCAAAAATGACTTATACATAATTAGGTATTATTATTTTTTTGTTTATTGAGATATTAAAGTCCGTGTTAAAGAACGATCATCACGCATAGAATATTTGGATGGATTTGAGATGCCGGGGCTACGGGACGCTCGAAAGAGATACCGCGCCCCCGGAATACAAGGGGCTGAGGAAGGAACATGGATGAGTTTTAGTCAGTAAGAGTTTGACAGTCCCACACGCCCCACGGCGGGATTTGATGATTTCCCATTCGAAAAAACATGGATTTGAGCATTTGGAGCCACTTGGTTATCCAAGTCTACTAATTACCTGTATTATCTTCTTACTAAAGAAGATTGAAAGAAAACTTTTAATTTTAAATAATCTATACTTATAATAAATCTGTAGAGAGGTCAATTCTGTACATGAAATATATTTCCAAAATAACTATCAGGGGGTGATTAGGGATCGATACTGATGCCAAAAATGCAATCACAAAAAACAAAAATTTTTGCCTGTCTGTCTGTATAAACGTTATAGAAACAAAAACTACTCGACGGATTTTAGCGAAACTTGGTACAATTATTTGTCATACTCATGAGCTGGTTATAGTATACTTGTCATCACGCTACAATCAATAGGAGCAGAGCAGTGAAGGGAAATGTTGGGAAAACAGGGGAAGTTACTCCATTTTGTTTAAACGCGCTAATCTCAGGAACCGCTGGTCCGATTTGAAAAATTCTTTCAGTGTTAGATAGTCCATTTATCGAGGAAGGCTATTGTATCAAATAATAAGTCACTTCTCTTTCTATTTATTTGATGATTGCGTTTTGCACGCTTTTGCGGAATCTCTAATAAAATGCCGGATTGCAATCCCTTACCTCGTGGTTATTTAAGATTATCTATATAAATGTATCTATCAACCACTCCACGAGTGTACAAGAAGAACTACAGTACGGAAGGTGTGGCGGCGGATTGTGAAGTTTGCTACTACACCTGAAGTGACGACCACGACTACTCTGCCAATAGTCCAATAGTAATACAAAAATTGCAAACAGTTAGGTCTTACAGATGTACTGTATTAGAATTATAAGAGTAAACAATGGTTAAAATAGATACCTAAGTGATACTTTTTAGGGTTCCGTACCTCAAAAGGAAAAAACGGAACCCTTATAGGATCACTTTGTTGTCCGTCCGTCCGTCTGTCAAGACCCTTTTTCTCAGGAACGCGTGGAGGTATGAAGCTGAAATTTATATCAATTACTCAGGTCTACTGTCCCTTGAAGCTGTGAAAAAATCAAACTTCTAAGCCAACGCAATCAAAAGATACAGCCGTTTATGCCGCAAATTTTCGACACTTGCAAGGGAATCAAAACCTACAGGGTGCTTCCCGTGAACTCAGAATCTTGAAATTTGGTACGAAGCAACGTCTTATAGCATAGATAAAGGAAAAATTACGAAAACCATAAATTTTTAGTTACATCACATAATATATTTTTTTTTAATAATTTTAACCTTACTACCCATTTCCTCATAAACGCGTAGAGGTATTAAATTGAAATTCATACCAAATACTCAGGTCTATAATACCTTTAAGCTGTAACAAAATCAAACTTCTATGTCAACGCAATCAAAAGAAACAGCAATTTAAGCTGCATATTTTGAAACTCGCAAGTACTCGCAAGGGAATCAAAACCTAAAGGGTACTTCCAGTCGACCTAGAATCTTGAAATTTGGCATGAAGCAACGTTTTATAGCACATATAAAGGAAAAATTCCGAAAACCTTAAATTTTTAGTTACATTACAAAATATATATTTTTTAATAAATATAAACTTATTACTTTTTTCCTCATGAACGCGTAGAGCTATCAAGTTGAAATTCATATCAAATACTTAGATCTAATTGCCTTTAACCCGTGAAAAAAAAAAAAATCTAAGTCAACGCAAAAACGCAGAAACGCAAAACGCAAAAGTACAATGACTCGATTGTCGTAATGAACGAATTGTACGGAACCCTCGGTGCGCGAGTCCGACTCGCACTTGGCCGGTTTTTTACTTTTAATAGTGTATTATACACTTAGCAGATATCGTCACCTCACCAGTAATCTACTACCATTTTTATCCATCTATTGACAAGATAAATGAGAATCAACTTTTATAGCGTAGCCAACTTCGAGTTCTATATAAAGAAAACATGCAACACCCAATAATATCTGTGCAGTTCTATGTAAAGAGAATGACATAAAATAAGAAAAACAACGGTTTTCCCATCCCGGCTGGACATGTAAGTCAAAAACGTTATTAAAATGCAGCATCACGACGATGTGAGCGTACCGGAGCTGGGCGGGGAGGGGCACGTCAGCGGGGACGGGTTGAGGGCCGATGCATGGCCACAGACGAGGAAAACTAGAAAGACAACCTCATTTCTTCATCAAACATCTTATTATCTTTGAACATAACATCTAGAGACATAGAGGTAAATGGCCTTTAAACGCGAAACAAAAGGAAAGCTACGTAGATAATTGTTGCATGCGTTGGATTTAAACTACACTTAATTGAGGAAATATCTGTAGAACTAAAAAAAAACAAAACACTGTTGCTTGGTAGCTCAATATTTATTATGCGCTGTAATTGTGTGAAATCTCCATTGAAATCCATACTTTTCATTAATATTTTCAATGTGAACGGAATAATTCAATGCAACTCAGAGTTGATTCTCTGTAAGCAGCTTCGCTGGTAATATTCAGGGTGCATGCACCGTGCGTCCGCAAGGGCACAGAGGGCGCTGCAAGCGATGCGCCCTCGCCCGCGGCGACCCGCACGACCTCCGCGCCCCCTGCTCGCTGCTGCAAGCCGATGCTCCTACTGACAAGCACTCTGCCTTTAACCATACCTTCTACAAGTATAAAAAGGTATTAATTATAATAACTAATGTTCATAATACGACCCTAATATTCATTAAGTGTTATATTTGAAAAGCTACCCACGACGTCACGCGTGTTGTACAATTTTCAAGGGTTTAATTTTCATATTTTACGGAATACCGTTTTTTTCAAAAATATAAGTTATCTTATTTGCTCTTACTAATTCTAACATCAGGCATCTATTTGCCAGTCAAAGTTCTATTAAAATCAGTCTTGCCGTGTCAGAGATTTTCCGGAACGGACATTTTATCGTGTGGGCTGCACCAACCTAAAAAACCCTAGTCTTAGAGTTTTATCAAATCCGCCTGACGGCCTATGACATGGAATTGTAACAACAACTGCACGTTATCAAGATAGCAGCCAGGTACGTGGATGTGACACCACCTACTTTCAGACTACACCAAATACCCCGGGTATTTGGTGTAATTTTACCTCATCATCATTTTAATTTAAATTTAATTTTTCCTAAAGTCCCTTTATGCGTACACTAGACGAAAGAGGCAGTCAATTTTATTCATTTCTATTGACATCTATGTATATAATTTATACAACATATGTATATATACTTATATATAAATATGAACTGCCCCATCTGTTAAATATCATCACTTGGGAACGCTTGCATCGATTTACAAGATTGTTATTTATTGTATATAGGGTCATTCTTTACAACGCCTGAATTATATACTTTGCCGGTAACATATTGATTAATATTACTGAAACCGGTTATGCAGTGTTTCATAAATGTATAAAATATTTATTTAGTATGTTTTTGTCATATATTGCATGCAGCGGTCGTTTGCATAACACATATCACCTAGAACGTCCTCTACTTTATAAGATTTGTTTTTATTATTCAGAACTAACCGTTCTACATTCATTATGTTCTAAATATCTTAAAAAAATCATTTTATTGTTTAGGTCTCGCAAGCTAGACTATTGACAATCTTGAGTGGAGGCTGTGTGTAGGCAATCGGCAAAATGCAGTGCAATCCTGTAGCTAGGTGGGGCGATGATATTCTTAACGCAGTGGGCAGGGATAAGCAAAAGTGCCGGAGCCCTCCCCTAGGGCCTGCCGGGGCTGCGGAATGTTCGAATAAAGATTTCCGATCCGAAAAAAAAGTGTGTAGGGATTCGACGAGGAGAGCTGAAGATCAAATTCAGTGGCTTGCCACGGGAGACCTATGTCAGGCAGTGGACTGACACGGGTGATAATGATGAATCAATTCTATATTTTCTTTAATACAAAGGGTACCTTTCATGATCGAAAGGCTAAAACCTGATATTGACTGTCTCAGTACTGTCAGTTACCTAGTTAATGGGAGGTTATGAGACAAGTACCTACGTGCCGTGGTGTCATCGCAAGGACAACGGTCGTCGTCTCGGCGTCGTAGTGCTACGTCATCATATTGTGACCACGACCTCTCTGCACTCAATAACATTGACCACTTTTTGCAGCCAGACTGCAGCCGACGACGTTCAATTTTTAATTATGTTTATCGACCCATCCCGCAGCTCTATTCACTGTTGGTGCGGTGAATAAATTAATTTGTGGACATGGGTAGATAAGACAGTCCCCTTCAGCATCTGTTTGTTCGGCTATCAGATACAATTGACGGAACCTGTACCTTTATTCGGTGTGTTTTTAGTAAATTAGCGTAATTTTTATGTTGTTCGTTTTTTGTACCTTTTACTTTAAACATTGAACTAGAACAACGCTTATGAGCTAGCTAGGCATTTTTTAGCCTTTATATTAAATGACCTTGTGATTATTCTCATAATGTGAAAAAAAAACAAATTAATTAGACATTTTGGTATAATTGAAAAAAAAAAATCGATTCTAAATACAATTTACGACAGGCGTTAGCGCCATACAAAAGAGAATTGTAATATTTGGTTTTTATTACATTCAATGACATGTTTGTAGGGCGTGACAATGTCGTTCGTTAAACATACATATTTTTTATCATTTCAAGTAATGCCGTAGACTTGCATCTTCAAGCGAATCATTTGTGTATTTAGAAGATCTGTATGTGGTACAGTTATGACATAATTGATATGAATGCGTTTAAACGTGGCCGAACGCGTAGAGTTGCGGTACATAAAATGTTCATCTGGTGGTCACTCTGGGAAATAAGCTCCGAAACCACCTTGCTGACTTAGTAATATTATTAACAAGGCACGAGCTGAGTAGTAAGGTCATTCTGATACGAATTAATTAGAAGAAGATGAACTTGTATATAAGGCAGGCTCCAAACCTGACAAGTACCAATGTAACTTTTCTTAAGTTATATTTACTTTCTAAGTGTATCTTACACACGCTTATAAAATATGAAAATCTGTAAAAAAGTTTGTATGAAAATCTGAAAACGCCAATCCGCCTTGAGCAGGCGTAGTGATTAATGCGCCTTTTTAGTGTGAGAAGACGCCTGTGCCCAGCAGTGGGACAACATATAGGCCGATAATCGATATTGAAGCCATTATAAACTCCATAAATCGAATAAAGAAATAATTCAAACGCTAGCTGATTTGAAATCAGATGGCTTTTATTAAATTATCCGCTCTTCTAATTCGGTGGCAACTATTTCTAGCTAGTAAGTATTTTAAATGTAAACAAATGATAGTTATGTTTTAAATAAATAAAAAAATAAATTAAAATACTGAATCAAATTACCTAGAAAAGAAATGTTTCGGCGGCTCAGTAGCTTCAATATTCAATTATAGTTTTACCTTTTTCCCCTGCTAATAAGACAACTCGCTCAATTTTATAGAACCAATACATGATTTTGTGCGCCATCCTGGCAAAACGTGAGCTCTTCCACTTTTACAGAATAAAATATTTTTATCTTTATCAATTATTAAACTTTTTATTTACGGGACGTAAAGATGTTTTGGCATTTTTATTATTTAGATAAATAAATTTACCAATAGATAAGTAGGTATACTTAAGATTTAATATTTTATTAGTCTGCAAAGGTTTTACTTTACAAATGAAGTTACATGTTAACTTAAAGTTTTTCTTTAAATATATTTATTATAAATAATATTAATATTTTCTTTCAATCGTTCTGCTGTTAAGTCGACATCTGCACTTACAAAAATTTACGCAAGAGGCCCCATTTTGGTTGCTGATTATAATTAAGGTAATTAAATTTCGTCGTTTGGGCCGTAGAGATAACCCATAGATAACCTTACCGTGAAGTTATAAAAACGTGTTTGTCATGAGTTAAATTTAACGTCTGGTACCTATCCTATGTAACGTAATAACGGTACAATTTAACGTTATAAACATTGTATTTTGAAAGACCACTTTTTGGGAGCCTAGATAGTGAGCTGGCGAGTCTTCACCTGCCATTTTACTTGTAGGTACCTATATTTCATATTGTTTCAGCAGGCGCTATAGGTTTCCATAGTGGCTCATGTTCTAGTCCACTATCTCATCACAATAAGCCAAGTATTTTCTTTCCATGTTTTTTTTTAGTAGTCTTGTACAAACTGGGTATTGTCAATGGGTGTATTTTTATAGTGAACACATGGATAATCGCTGGTTATGTGTATTCCTTTTAACTTTGTCGATTTTTATTTTAACACTTTGTCATCGTGATTAATATTACAAAATTACCTATAGCTTTCTAGTACTAAGATCCTCTGAACCAAGCCATGGACACTACTGCCTGTACGTGGCTTAGGTTAGAACGGATTCTGGCGAAAAAATAAGTGATCCTTGTCGTATCTATATACCTCGCGGGTTGCGTAGTCACGCAACCCGCTGCCGCGAGGTATATGGATATATAGGTATATACCTCGCGCATGAAATTCAAGTTTCTTTGAAAAGAAAAACAGGCATGTGCTCTGATAATACCTACAACAGTTCGGCAGAACTGTCAGACTGGAAAGAAAGATCGCTATCAGTAATTGTACTTCGCGGTAACTATGAACGCCAGTTGCATCATTTTCTGTAATAGAGTTGATTATGTTGCACATAATATGTAATTGATGATAAGTTTGCGTTGATATTGCATAAAATAACATCATCTGCTAAGCTTTATCTTAACTCTGTTGAGGTCGACTACCAGTGAGTCAGCAGAATATCCGCATTTTACATGGAGTGACCACGGTAATGTTTTACTGTAGAGCGACTGCTCCTGACCTCCACAGCCCAGTTATTAAGTAACACGATATCTTTTGGTACACACTGGTACTCAGCTGCATCCGGTTAAAGACTGGAAGCCGACCCCAACATAGTTGGGAAAAGGCTAGGCAGACGATTATGATATCCTTTGGTAGACTGGTTGTCAGGCTTTTGAGCTCCTAACTATATAGATAGATGACAGCTACCAATTAAATCTGCATTCCGAGAAAAAGATTTCTCATGAAGATTTCTCGGTATGAAATGGATGGTCATCCATCTATGGACCGACCACGATATTGAGATAGGTTAATGCAACGAACTTTTTATAAGGAGTAGATAACATTCTCTTTATAACATTAATCATTTTAAAATGAACTGAATAAGTAAAGAGGGGGGCAGATGGGTTGCTCAGGTGAGGTGGGAGCGCAGTGTGCGGGTGCAACTACAAGGTTGGTGTTTTAGCTGGCATCCGGCGCAGCGCGTGGATTTTCACGCGGCACTGCCCGAACAGGACTTCTATCTTAACGCTCCGACGACACGTTTCCGGCGCACTGTAGGTAGGTGCTTAATGGTCATTTAAAACAGTTACTTAGTTTTTTTTATCCTACTTACATATGCATGAAGTGTAGCAATAATGTCTTAACGAAGTTAACAATTATGAGAAAAACGTATTCTTTACCAGCTAGCAGTAAATAAGATCTCTTCCGTGAATTCTGTCAAATTTTATACCAATAGTCAGAAGATTTCTAGGACTTCAAAGGTTGGTAAATGGAAGTTATATATTATTGCTTGGTATAGAAATGTTTTCAACATCATACAAGCTTTATTTCCAAGCTCCGTTTTTATATAAAGAATAATATTATGTGTCTGTAAAGCGGATTATACTGTCCCATACATTGAAAGATTGCTTAATACATTCGCCAATAAATTTAGTATAAAATGTTATGTGTGCCTGAGACAGCAAACATGTAATTTATTTACCGTCAAATATTTTATATGTCGGCTATAACGACAGAGCACGATAAATCGAGCCTTTTATTACTGCACACATTCGAGCATTGCAACTTCGTAAGCTTTGTCAAATATGCACAAAAATACTTTATAAGACTCTTTAACAATTTTCTGAGTCCCGGCGCGAGGTCGTTCACATCGAGTTTCACAAATGTCCAAACCATTCACTGACATGAAATAAAGATATAATAAGCTTGTCATATAATATTATCTTCTAGTTATCTACATATAGAAATAATGACTATAATAGTATACGCTAACCGAAGAGCGGTACGCTAAGTTAGAATATTTTATACTTTTATAATGTTCTAGATGTCTCGTCTTCAGACATTTTTATTTCCATGATATGAATACCTAACTGCCTTAATCCTTGTGTAGCGTTCTATTACCGCAATAGATAATTAAAGCCTCTAGTGGCGGAGTGCAGCATTAGGAGCTGCATTTAGAAGTGGTCTATAAATCAACTGGACAGGACCGTTACAGGTACTAGCGTGTTAGCTGGTTTTATTTGGTCTATTTTCCAGACTAGCAAATTGTTCTCCAGTAGGTATGGTTTCAGCTGAGATATAGTACTTAAGTACCTCAGTGCTGTAAACCGTACAAAGTAGTACACCTATTCGGGAATCATTTTAATGTTCTCTTTTATGTTGATATGCAAGTTTTAATGTAGCGAATTAACGAGTTTCCCCCAGATTATTACAAAGTAACAGAGACAACTTGCAAATGTAATGCATTCTGGATTTAATGATCATTGGTTAAGATCGTAAAATATAAATGAGGTGTTTTGTCAAACCTAAGGCAGCACAGAGCACAGATTTTGATACAAAACCTGATATAATATTAATTTATTTAAATGTGCTATCTACAAAGAAAATGCAGCAGACAGGTAATAATAAGAAAACACATTTGGCGATTCATATCGGGCTGTCATCAGCCCGTTAAGTCACCCTTTGTAACTTTGATTAGGCTCTTGTTCATAATAAAAGTACTTTAAGAATCTAAATCTATCCTTCGCATAAATAGTATCCAAATAAAACAATACCTATTGTAAAAAGAAAAGCAAACCGCCAAGCTTTGTGCTGACTAGGTAGGTACATAATTATGTATTCCTTTAAAAAGCTGTTTATAAGAGACATATTAAACTACGAGTGTATCGTTTGCAGATTTCTCTTCACATGTTCAATGGATAACGTAATGTAAAGACTTTGTAAGTGCTGGTGAAATCGGTGGCAATGGCCAGCGGGGGCGCCGGGCGACGCCCCGGGTGCATTGTACACCGTGGTGCATCGAATGCAACGTGCACCGCCCCGCGCCCCGCGCGCCGCACCCCTCACCCCACACTTAAGTACATCAATTCACTCTTCTCGAATAATCCGTGCATTGACGTCGCACTCGTAATCTCAAAGTTTGTAAATTGACGTGCAACGTGCACTCAGTCGCAATATGCAAGCGGAGCGCCAAGCCAACGTTGACCATCCCATTTAAACATTTTACAATCTCTAAAACGAAACGACGAGACATAACTAGATGCATTTCTAAATATAAAAAGCCAGACAGGTCTGACAAGTGTGAGTCCAACTCCGATAAATTAATGTTCTACGTATACAATGTCTCAATTGACGTACCAACTATGATAATATGGAGATAAGGTTATTAAAACATAGGTTAACACGGAGATGACTGCAATGAAGTAGAGTATTAGCATACAGGCTCGGGTAAGATAGACAGTGACTTGAACGATCACTACTTGGTAGAAAAGATGTTGCTAATAATGTATTAGTGTCTCTGAGCATTTAAATGTATAGGTATCAATCTTTACATATAAAATGCTTTGTCCTGAATGACTGACTGACGGATCAATGCACAGCCTATACCGCTGATCATTGAGATCTGAAACTTGAAGGGTATGTTCGTTGTATGACGTACGCATCCGATAAGAAAGGATTTTCCGATATTTACCCCTAAGGAGGTGAAAAGGGTGGGCAAAGTTTGTATGAAACTCGTCACTATTAATTTGAATTCGTATAGCCTACGAAGGCGAAGCCGCTGCTGAAAAGCTAAGACGATGTTAATAGCCATTCAGAGGTGCCATAAGGTAACGTTTTTACTACTTACACCGATTAAATAATTAAATATTTACTACATGGTTGGTTGGTCCATAGCAGCATAAAGTCAGCAGGCTGTTGCAGACCGTGGTTTGATGCGTCAAGCTGAGGCCTAGGTGATATAACAGACGTTATAGGCTACTGATAATGATGCATGAAGTTTAAGCTAAAAGGATAAAATAGGCAGTCAGGTAGAATCAGTTAATGTATAGTTACAATAACTGGTAAAAATTTAAGGGCTCAAAAATAAGGGCCAAGCTTAAGTACTAACCTGCATAGAAACGGTAGTGTTTTACTGCAATTGAAGCAATGAAAGAGTGACCCACCGCAGTTGTCCCATAGAGGTTTACGAGAAAACTAATATGGCATACTAGCTTCTGCCAGCGACTTCGTCCGCGTGGAATAGTGGTGCTCCGCTCCTATTGGTCTTAGCGTGATGATATATAGCCTATAGCCTTCCTCGATAAATGGACTATCTAACACTGAAAGAATTTTTCGAATCGGACCAGCGGTTCCTGAGATTAGCGCGTTTAAACAAAATTACAACATTTCCCTTCACCGCTCTGCTCCTATTGATTATAGTGTGATGAAAAGTATACTATAACCTGCTCAGGAGTATGACAAATAATTGTACCAAGTTTCGTTAAAATCCGTCGAGTAGTTTTTGTTTCTATAGAGTTTATACAGACAGACAGACAGACAGACAGACAGACAGACAGACAGACAGACAGACAGACAGACAGACAGACAGACAGACAGACAGACAGACAGACAGACAGACAGACAGACAGACAGACAGACAGACAGACAGACAGACAGACAGACAGACAGACAGACAGACAGACAGACAGACAGACAGACAGACAGACAGACAGACAGACAGACAGACAGACAGACAGACAGACAGACAGACAGACAGACAGACAGACAGACAGACAGACAGACAGACAGACAGACAGACAGACAGACAGACAGACAGACAGACAGACAGACAGACAGACAGACAGACAGACAGACAGACAGACAGACAGACAGACAGACAGACAGACAGACAGACAGACAGACAGACAGACAGACAGACAGACAGACAGACAGACAGACAGACAGACAGACAGACAGACAGACAGACAGACAGACAGACAGACAGACAGACAGACAGACAGACAGACAGACAGACAGACAGACAGACAGACAGACAGACAGACAGACAGACAGACAGACAGACAGACAGACAGACAGACAGACAGACAGACAGACAGACAGACAGACAGACAGACAGACAGACAGACAGACAGACAGACAGACAGACAGACAGACAGACAGACAGACAGACAGACAGACAGACAGACAGACAGACAGACAGACAGACAGACAGACAGACAGACAGACAGACAGACAGACAGACAGACAGACAGACAGACAGACAGACAGACAGACAGACAGACAGACAGACAGACAGACAGACGGACAGACAGACAGACAAAAATTTTACTGATTGCATTTTTGGCATCAGTATCGATCCCTAATCACCCCCTGATAGTTATTTTGTAAATATATTTAAAGTACAGAATTGACCTCTCTACAGATTTATTATAAGTATAGATAATATTATCATGTTGAATTGGTACCACATATCAAAAGCATGTTTATATGTATTTATATTTATACTGCGCTGAAAAACCTTGTTTTCGGACTTTCCGCCGCTGACGCCCGTTTACATCCACATTTTATTCACTGCGTCCTTGTACATAAGAAATTAGAAGAAATACCGATCTTGTGAACGTTTAGCACACATACATATGTTATTGTATAGACAAGAGGCTACGACGAATAAACTATTCATTTTCACGAGGCTTCCGGCGACTAGGACCGCAATTAACTGATCCGCGGTGTGAGTCGCCGGATGGATTTAATTTAAATATTTTTCTTCCGGCTACTGGGACCACTCATAAAATATAAGGTTCAAATCAAAAATAGTACAGTCAGACAAAAAATCTTCAGTGCACTCTATAATATAATATCAATCAGTTGAAACAACACTGCGGTCTCTTTCATTCTATGATGTTCTAGTACTTTTTGTGACGCAACATTTCAAATGTTTAATTTCCATTTGATTCTTTTAATATATATTATAGAGTGCACTGAAGATTTTTTGATTTTTATATTTTATGAGTGGTCCCAGTAATTTAAGTTATGGGTTTCTAGATCCGCATCCAAACTATAGCCCTTTGTCACATGCACATATTTTTGTGGGGTAATTTATGTTTGACATATAACAAAGATGATACTCTTGAACACATACATAAATAGTTGAGTACATGAGTTGTTCGCAAGATTTTTGACGGCCCTGGAACGCAATGGGCAATTGAAGAAACACAGATGGGTTTTAGAGTAAGAATCTGTCACTCTCTCCCGCTCTCTCTATTTTCATTCGCTTGCTGACTTCCCATTCTCATAAAAATAGATATACTTGTAGGTACATACAACATTTTTTTTATAAAATCTCAGTAGATATACTTTACTTTTTTAAAACAGTGAGATGATGCCAGTGGCCATGAATATTGGACTTGAAACAGTGATAAAAAATATTTCCATATCAGTTCCAGACATTTATCTAAAAGTACCCTTAAGTTTATTACCTACCTTTGTTTTTTATTTTAGTGTAGATTTTGTATCGTGTAAATATTGTTATAATTGATTTGATAGTCCATCAAATATTTTCTCTGGCTGTTCTTGTTTGGCTAACGACCAAGAGCATTTTTTTTTTTTTTGTCGTGGGGAAATCCTCATGGACGAACCCGGCCTGGGGAGGCCGGGAACAGTGCCGGACTCTTACCGGCTAAAACCACCCCGGTGTCACTTCTCGCACGTGGGCGCAGGGCCGCGGGAATCCAGATTCGTCCGCAGCCCCGCACTGGTGCCGGCCCGTCCTGCCGGGCCTCGTCTCCTGCACGGGGTAGTGAGGTGTCCTACCCCGTGCATCGCCTCGGGGGCGCGCGTGGACACAGACGCGCGCCGCCGGCTCGGGTCCTATCATGGGGGGCGGGGACTTCCCCAAGTCCGTCGCCCCTGGACCCGTTTATGGGGGGCGGAAGAGGGCGTTGTCTGCCCTCCTCCGGCGCCCGGTGCGCCTGCTGCGGGCGGGGTTGAGAGTGGAGATCTCCCTTTCCCGCTCCGCAGCTTCCTTCTGCGACATCACGTCCTCGCAGAAGGACACCAACGCGTCCCACGACTCTGCCCTGCCGACCATACTCCGAACAACGGCCGGAACGACCAAGAGCCTCGATCAACATCTCAGGACGCTCTCGTTGTGACGCGGCCCTCCCCACAAGGGCCTGCCGGGGCTGCGGGATGTTCGAAAGTGTTACCGCGCTCCCGTAATATAAAGGGCTGATGAAGGAACATGGATGGGTATTAGTCAGTAAGAGTCTGACACTCCCTCCCGCCCCACCCACGGCGGGAGGAGTCATTTGATGATTTCCGAAAAAAAAGGAGGCTTATGTTGGGCGGCTGGGTCAAGGCGGCTATTTCGAAAGGCGGTTCCCCTTGATACGCCATGTATTGTGAGGAGGTTTCAGTCTCTGGTGTTAGCCATTGGTAGCTTGGAACTTGTTCCCGTTATTAATGGATCCTTGTTTTTTAAATAAATGTTTTATATTATTTGTGTAATTCATATTTAAAAATATAATGAATATTTGTAAAGATGAATACAGAGTAGTTAATAAAAGCAAATAATACATTTTCATAACTATAGATTTTATTTCTGCATATCTCTATATCATGTGTATGGGTGACATCGGCCTCCGTGAAAGCCTTCAGGCTTCGGGTGTTCGCAATCACCGCGTCACTCTGCACACCGAACAGACTGGTTTCGAATGGTCCGTACTACTTTTATTTTCCTTAAAGGTTTTATGATTTCGTACCAACCAAATATGGTTGCTTTCTAAAAAATACCATGGTAGGTACCTATTTTTAAGAACTTTCAAACAGAAATATTATGACTATGAATGTTAATCCTTATAATTCATGTTTCTGTTTCCAAAAGGTGGTGTATCATATAATTTGGTTTCTTTTTGGTAAATTTTTCTTTCAAAGTGCGGAACTCTCGGTGCGCTAACTCGCACTTGGTCGAGTTTTTTTTATTTAACCTAAATCCAAGTAGGTATCTCAGTTTTAACCAATAGGTGGGCTTACTGAACCTAGTACCTATGTACTTTCATTCGTTTTTCTATAATAATCTAATTGCTATTTTTTATAGGTAGATGCAATATTCAGAAATTTCATGAAACCTCTATAATATAAACTCGCAAAAAATTCACTAATGGATCCTGAAACACGATAATCATCATCCATCATTATATAAATTATCTCAGAATGAGTCGTCTACTGTCAGCGACGTAAATGTCTTCTGCAATCTGTAACAAGATAGCGCAATTTAAATAATCACAAATATTTAGTAATCCTATGTGGAACAAATTGGTGGTCCGCTACTTGAATCGGTTCCGCTGAACAAACTTGCACGTAACTCGGCACGTAAGTGGAGTCGAGCCGTCAAGCGGCATGCGTCGTGTCTCGTAGTGACGCATCAATAAATCCGTGTCGAGGCAAGGTCGGAGCGAGGGCGCACGCCTAGTTCGCGCCGCGGCCGCCACAGGCAGCGCCAAACATCGGACAGACAGCGGGCGCGTGAGTCAGCCTCGTCGTGCCCGAGCGGCGTGCCCGCACCGCCACCGTCTGCCGCCGCCGCCGCTAGCGCTCCGCTGGCCACCGACGTGTTTACGTGGCCTATGACACTACGTAATCACCTGACTGCAACTACACACCACAGCGATCAACATGTTATACATAATTAAAACGCAGTGTGCATGAAGCGAGGAATTAATGTCAGTCACATTTTAAATATATCGGCTGCGAACACACTGTTTTAATGATATAGGCATTGTGTAAACGCCGTAGCACTGCAATTTTCAGGACGATTTTCGTACTTTTCAACATTATGACAACGTTGTCTTGTTTCGTTTCAGATTAATTCCAAAGAATTCCACAGCATTCACTATTTACATGTAAGTAGGTAGTTTTTGACTCTACAGCCGATAACATCACACAACGAGTGATTTGTTTTATCTCATTGCCTCATAAAGCAAGCCTTGCATGGCATTGCATCACGCAAAGCTATGTCACAATGACTGTTGGCAGGCCAAGTCATTAAAAATCCGGCATGAAACCTTAGTCAAGTTAATGTGATCATCGCGTAGAAGTGCTTAAGGCCATACTACCATATACCATACAGGTACTTTTGAATTATCAATAGTTTATTAATTAATTTCCGCTAAATTGTTCATTGGTGATATTTGTCCGGTTTTCTCGATACCTATACTTCTCAAGTTTGAACCATAGCAACTGAGTCGAATATTTATCTCAGAAGTCTGAATTCGTACTAGGATACGGTGATAGCTCGCTATGGTTGATCTCATAGAAATATAAAGCAAAATAGTGAAAAATTTAATCCGATACCAGCGTCCCCTTGTAACTTTTGCATGGCTGTCTGTAAAAATGTGAAAAAAATCGTTTAACTAAGACCTACTACGGAACCCTACTGCGCGTGGGCCGACACGCACTTGGCCGGCTTTTTAATATAACAGTCAAATTAATCGCTATAGCTGTAGAATCTTTATAGTTCTCTGCATTTTTATGCCATGTTTTCTTATAGATAACTATCTTAGCAAGGCGTCTGCGTTTGTTTTTTTTATTGTCTTATCAATTGATCCTTCTTTGTCTTATCATTCAAATATTTACTTCTGTTTGAATGAATTGCGAATATTATCCGAAAATTCGTAGACTATCAGCTATCTCGTGTGGATGTTTATCAGCAAGGCTCGTGACAGTTATACCGCTGTCACTGTTATGAGTCTGCCGAGATTGGATAGAAAACGAGCCAGAACTATGGCGAGATTCTTTGATATTGAGCATTGTAAGGTTGTCTGGGGCGTGACGACATATATACATAATGTGCTGCATATTTATTGTTGCAATTTTAATACAAGGTTTTATTCTGAACATTTTATAATATGAAGAATTGAAATTGGCTACTTGCAATTTTTTTCTTTTTTATTATTTTACCTACATATATTCATCACCTATTTTAGCTAGACGTGTTAAAACTTTCCATAAATACTTCACGTAAGATTTATGATTCTTTTACTTGACCAAGCTGACATTTAAAGTCCCACAAAAACTTACATTTACCATTTGAAGAGCTTAAAATTCGTTTCGTGTTGTATTGCGAACCATCTGCCACGTCGCCTTGTCGTGTTTGCCTAATAAAACGTTTCAAGCGCAGATTATTGCTGCAAATATAATTATGTCTGATTATTCGCAGACTATTAATAAACTTTTGAGTAATCTTTATGTTCCATAAATAAACTCACACATCGGAAGTATATATCAGATGTTTACCTACAAATAGTTTATCCAACTTAACGGTACCTTTTGAAACCGACAAACCTTAATTTAAACTTTAATCGAATGATACTAGTAATCTATTCAATTTTGAAGAAGACTGCAGTTCCTTAATAATATTATAAACTAGCTATTTGCCGCGACTCGAGAGAAATACTTTTTAACATACCCGGATAAAAAGTAGGTTATAACTGTCCGAGGATACCCTCTATCTCTGTACCAAATTTCATCCAAATCGTGTCTACGTTTTCTCGGGAAAACGGCTGAACCGATTGCGATAGAATTAGGTACAGAGAGAAAAATCTTAATCTGCAATTGATTTTGAGTCATACCCCAAAGTAGGGTTTATTTGCCTACGTAGCGCGGTGCTCACGATGCCCGTGTTGTACGTATAAAAATCATAGATTAAAGTTTAAAGAAAATGTTGTTGTAAGTAGATGTAAGTTGTTATTCCTGAAAGAATTTCTGTAAACCGTCTAGTAGTTTCTAAAGGTTACTCATCATACCTATACAAACTTACACCAACTTATTCTCTATATACATGTAAATAAGACAGATTGCTCATTTGCCTGTTCCATCGGGCCATGTCGGCCCACTTTATGTACTAGTAGTACGAGTAGTGTCGTCACACTTATCGGCCGACGATTATCTTCGGGCCGTTCGTTATCAGCGTCAATAGCACTTGATACTTTGATACGCAATGTTTGCACTGTTTCTGTCTGCGCTAATGTTTGTTTAGCTATGTTACGCTCTGACAACCCACTAATGAGGTCAACATCACCTCTTGCCAGTGGAAAAATTCAACAGGGAATACATATCTTTAATGTTTACATTACAGCCTGATAAATGTTTAGTCATCACTGTGTGTGACTTTCATTTAGTCAAGGCTACTCAGTTTTTAGTGATTATACATACATATATCGTGGATAGGTCTCAAGTGGCAGTAATATACACTTGTAAGATTTTGTGAAATTCAGATAAGTTTTATGCGTTCGACATTATCTGTAAGAGGCATTCATTTCAAAATCTGTTTTAGTTATACGCCCCGTAAATATGAATACAACTAGCTTTCAATCAGCGACTTCGCCGGCGTATGATATTATGAATGAATTCAAATTAAAATCGAAAAATCTTTGCCCCCTTTTTAGCCCCTTCGGGAGAGAATTTCGGAAAATCTCGGAATATCTGATGGCGAAATCCGAAAAATTTCGGAATATCTGATGGCGACGTCATACAAAGAACACACCCTCCAAGTTTCAGGTCTCTACGATCGTCTGTTTAGGCTGTGCGTTGATCCGTCATTCAGGATAAAGCATTTTATATGTAGGTATTGATTTTTGATTACTTGATGTCCGGGTACCATGTAAAGGTAACATATATGTACATTTTATATTTTATTTCTGCCTTTTCCTATCCAATAGGTCCTACCCACAAATAAAAACTTCAATTTTTCACAGTGAAAAGTAATGAGCTGAAAAGCCGACTAAAATTATAGATTCAAGTCCCACGTCTGGAATGTTGGTTCATTAGAATTTATCGAGTATTTCTTTAAATGTGAAAAGTGCCTACTTGACGTCAGATTCGAATCAAGGTGAAAAAAATACCAAAGTATGTTGACAAAAATTAGGTAACTATATTTCAGCAACGGTAACAGTGCTTCCAACACTATTCATCTTATTAATTTGAACTCGCTAAAGTGGTTGGAGAATCAGGGGCTTTATTTACCATGACGTGCTGCTGTAACAGATCAGTTGTGAAAAAGAGACGGTGCTTTATGACGTTAGTAGCTGTGTCTCGCTCTCACACCTGAATAGTGATTGCAAAAACATGTGGTGGTATGGCCCCTGGTATATTAGAATTCTTAACAGAAAGGGCCCTGCCCTGACCAAGTTATCCATAAAAAAAAAAGTAATATGAAATCCTTTCAAAGCGGTCCTCTAAAATCAGAAAATGAAAAAGATTTACCTGATTCTTAGTTGAATAGTAAAGTCAAAAGGTTTCGTAGTTGTGTTTAAATAGGTATAGTTTTAAAACCGTGTTTATATAAAACAAACAAACACAATCCTTGCAGACTGTAAAATTGAAATTTGTAAAATGTCAGCTCAGCGGGCAATTTTAATCAGAGCACGTTGATATTTTTTGGACGATATGTTACACTCAATTATTACGATTCAAATGAAATATTCGGCAATCTTACATCAAACGCGTGAACAAATTAAAGAACGTGGCAGTTTTGTGCGTGAATTTTGAGAGTGAATTAAAAAGGCCCTTCATATACCCTTGAGAGAGGCCTTCGCTCGTATAGTCTCTTTATTAATTATATAATTTAAATAATTGTTTCACAGTTATGCATGACCTTTGATTTCGGTATTCGTAATAGTCACAGTAATTAAACGTTTATGACGTAAATCGTAACGTAGTACAGATAACGAATAATCTTCGTTATTTATAAGAGCCTTACATAAAGTACGGTTTTTCCATTTCCTTACGAGCGTGTGATATTATAACGTGTAATGATGAACAAACGAACTCAAAGACAACAATGATAAAAAATCTTATTTAGGTGAGTGGTAACAGCCGACAACATTAACCTAAATACACCAATCACGAATTACTTTCAGGATTAAAATTGGCCTAAGCAATCAACAAAAAACCATTAATGCCACGGATTACAGTAATGTTTTTGTACCGCACCTACCTAGCTAGTTCATTTGTGTGCGAACTGTACCGTATATAGGTAAGTAGAGGCCGCCTGCCGTCGGCGAGGCGAGGGCGGCGGGGCGGCGGCGCTGGGGAGAGGAATTTTGGCGGCCTTCCTGAAGAGCCTTCAGGTGACGCGACGGGCCGTCTAGACGTCTGGCGCCTACCATGTGTCGCAAGCCCAACTCACGTGACTTAATTGTCACGTCACTTTAGATGTCGAACGAATCGAATACAAACAGTCAAGTGTTGTGCGAAGTATTCAGTAGTGATTGATGACACTGGCCGGGTTCATTTGAATTTGATTTATGACAAATTAAAGTAATTCTTAATTACTGATCTGAAGTTGTTTGTTTTTGTGGAAAAAGAGTTGGAGAACTAAGTTAATTAATTTTACATTGTTTATTACAGGTGTAAATTTTAACACTTCCTTGAAGTGAAGAATACTGACAATGTAACGACTCGAATTAACCTTATGGCCTGTGCCTACTACAGTCTAAATACCTACAATTCTATAACAAACTTCACACTTTGAATGCTAAGTGTTTTGGGGTGGCACACTTGGCATAGAGAAGACAGACTGGACTACTAGGTATAGCATCCGATGCAATCATTTAGGAAGGTACCTAGATATTGATTTCCGTATTTTGTTTAACCAAATTTTAAAATTAAATACCTATTAAATTCCCCTAAAAAAAAACTTCGACCGTTATGATACGTTACTACAAATTGCCAAATCACAATTATTATAATTCTTGCACGAAAGATTTTTTTTACCACGAGTGATCATTTTACAGAAAATTAAACCTATGTTACGCACGAGTCTTACATAATAACTAATGGGGACATCAATCAAAACTAATTATTTATCAAATTTAGTTCGCCATAAAGCTATTAACTGAATGTGATATCTAGAACTATTTCTATTGAAACTATTATGTTGGTAGACACATTTTTCTCAGGCAGCGGAGCGTGGCGTCTGGTCTGGCTAGATTCCATACACTGAGGGCGAAAGCGGACGCGGTGGATAGTCTACAGGAAGTAGATTATTTAGACAAAGGTGGGACTAGACTACAGTTTTATTGCGAATGGTCTGGTACGAATGGATAAGTACAACAAAGAAATTTGCAATTTACCTACCATGAAATGATATTTAGTTGCATGAATTTGCGTAGACGTGTGGTATTTTTGTATGGACATTAGCATAACGATTGTTAACGTAATTATTTTCTTTTTAAAAATTTAATCTGTAGTCAAGGCCGTACAAATAAATCATAATTATTTTTAGTAATTATAGATAAGATCTGGAAATTGTATTAAATAGGTAGATACTAACAAATAAATACTGCTGCCTTTTTCAGATTGTAGTCATTTCAGTTACATTAATATGTTTGAAAGTAATTAGATCATTGATGTCGTAGTCAAATAAATGCATTTTCTTAAAATAGTAAAGTCATTTTGGGGTAACCTTCATAGGACCGTATCGTCGTTTTATATTGAATGTTCTTTTTGGTGAGTGAATGTGAATGAATGAGCGCGTGTGTATCGCGGCCAGGGCCGGCTCCGCTTCCTTAAGTATGCACTGGTCACAGTGTGACCATGACACTAAACTATGAAACAACGGTTACTAACTCGAGTGAATCTTTGCAGTCGGTCGCGCGTACACTATTCTATTTTTAAAACGATGTTCCCAACAGCAAAATGTTTACGCGTTTTATATCTAACATAATATTTATTTTTCGCTGTAAGAGCTGGCATTGCAGGCAAAAGGAATTTCAAGTTACACTTGTGACAAATTATAGTACCTAAGTATCAGAACTAAAATAAGTTGAGCCAAAATCACTGGTTCTTTATCCCCACTACACAATTATTTTGCTAATTTTAACCTTTAGAGATTATATTTTATAAAACATAAGCTCATAAGAGTCGGTAAAGTCGGTTATCAAAATTAAGATTAAAATTTATATTTGTCGTCTTAAACTCAGTAGCACAAGCGAATGATTGTCAAGACTCCGGACTAAGTTTTATTACATGTGCCACCTAAAATATGGTTACGACTTCACGCTTTAACTTTATGTAAGAACATGGAAGCGTGTTGGTAATTACAGTACGTTTAACAGTTCAAAACTTTTGACAAGTTAATATTTTGACATTCACTTTACTCTGAGAAAATGTACTTTGATATACTTACATAAATTACTATATAAAATTAATCAAAATAGACATACAATTAACTAAATAGCACACATACGAGTACATAAAATGTAAATCAACACGACTGACCAGATGATTTTTTTATGGCAGATATCTAAATATGGTCGGCTTGTTATCTCGATAGTGCTTATGTGCAATGCGGTTTGAAGATGCATTGTAATAGTCAGTCACCTTGTATCAGCTCGTATCATTAGCTATGTGTCGAAGTGTGCGCGTCTAGACAGGTGTGCCCGTTTCTTTGGACACCGTCGTATCGCAAGCTAATGTGAATGTTAAATTGACCGCAACGCATTATTAATGTGAAGAGCGCCTCGTTTGCCTCTAATTGTGCAATCATTTATTCTAACTGCCTACAAATGTGTTATGGTAAGTACATGAAAGTAAGTTAGCGTAACGATGGTAATGTATACGATACGTATGTATGGAGGTACCCACATAATCGTGACGATTTTTTACGTTTACTTCAAAACATATTCTTGAAATACTACTATCGTTTTCATGATTACAGCGTTTTGTAATATTACTGGTAAGTAGGTATACATAATTACTAATGGTTATCGTATAGATAAACCATACGGTTAAATCATAAAATTAATTGCATGATATGACTATCATTCTAATTATACAATTTATATATAATTAGGTGAGTGTGGTGACGACCTACATAACACAGTAACAAAACGACCTTGGTCATATTCAGTTCCGGACATTGTATTGAAGAACATTGGCCTGCAGGTAGGTACCTACCTAGTTTCAGGTCGTACTGATAATACCACTGAGTTTATTTCTACATTACGAATAAAATAAATTATATACTTATAAATTTTGTCTGGTATCCTTATGAATATTGTAAATGCGACAGTAATTCTGTCTTATTTCGGTTGAGTTTAAACTTGGTATGGACGTAGACTTCAGTCAGCCCGGCGACGGTAGTTTATGTTCGGATGCGTGAAGTAAATAATTCCCTGAACGTGCGAGTAAAATAGCGGGAAATAGACAGTAGTTTATAAAACCGATTGCCGATACAGAAGGGTTGGGAAAAAACAATAGTACGTAACCTATAATTATGGTATGACCTGATATGATCGGACTATGAAAGTGAGGGAATAGAGAGTGCACCCGTGTTTACGCAACCGCTGGTGCAGTGTAATATCCTGGTCTTGATTGAGATAGGCCGCCGTGACCGAAATCGGTCTGGAGATTATTATTATTATTATAGTCCTGCGAACAGGGGCCTTACCATGACGTGCCAAACAACAATATTTTCGTTATGAAAAAGAGACGGAGCGATACGACGTTAGTAGCTGTGTCACGCTCTCAAACTTGAAATGTGATTGCAAAAACATGTGGTGGTATAGCCCCAGGTAGCAGATACATTAATTAAGTCAGTGTGACAAATCAGATTCATAAAAGTATAACACTCATACTGATATGAACTCATTTACACGAGGAAATGTATATACAGTATTAGCAAAACGGTTTTACCTGAGCGATAAATAGTTCACGGTTGATGGACTGTTTTCAGATAACTTAAGCTAGCCATAACAGCGGCACGTTGGAATGATAAGCAAATAACTTCATCAAACTTGAACGTAATTATATAAAAACTTAATATACCTACAATACCAAAACAATATTATTACATACTAGCTTCTGCCAGCGACTTCGTCCGCGTGGAAGAGTGGTGCTCCGCTCCTATTGGTCTTAGCGTGATGATATATAGCCTATAGCCTTCCTCGATAAATGGACTATCTAACACTGAAAGAATTTTTCAAATCGAACCAGCGGTTCCTGAGATTAGCGCGTTTAAACAAAATGGAGTAACTTCTCCCGTTTTCCCAACATTTCTCTTCACTGCTCTGCTCCTATTGATTGTAGCGTGATGAAAAGTATACTATAACCAGCTCAGGAGTATGACAAATAATTGTACTAAGTTTCGTTAAAATCCGTCGAGTAGTTTTTGTTTCTAAAACGTTTATACAGACAGACAGACAGATAGACAGACAGACAGACAAAAATTTAACTGATTGCATTTTTGGCATCGGTATCGATCCCTAATCAACCCCTGATAGTTATTTCGGAAATATATTTCATGTACAGAATTGACCTCTCTACAGATTTATTATAAGTATAGATTATAAGTATAGATAGATATAGATTAACAAGATTTTTCAGGTCTCGCTATAGCGGTAGCGTCGATAATGCACTTCTTTATTAGAAATAAAGTCGCATTTTTTAAAAGTACGTTTTTATGTTGTGTGTAAAGTGGATTTAGAAGCTAATAAAATAAACGTTTATCGTTGACTTAGAACTAAATAATATATTGGATACGTTTAATGAATCTGCAACATCAAAATTTGCTGCGACCCCGTTTATAGCAATCGGATTTCGATTCCCGAGTCGAGCCAAAATTGCTTTGTGGATTTAAAAAAAATCACATAGCAGCCCGGAGTCAGGAAGACGGCAATATTACATCATGTAGCTCGAAGGGCACGTAGTCCCCGGCTGATAGCAGTTGTTGTTACAATTCCATGCCAGTGGTTACAACTGAAAAAAAAGCCTGGATGTTTATAAAACTTGAGATATATTATTTCCAGGGGCAAAGTCTCCAGGGCTACCAGCACCTCAATTACGTTTATTTTTTTTATGCGGTCGTCTGCTAAACCGGTTGCTAGTGGAGGGAGCCACCCTACTTAATTAACATTGTCCCAATTTATGAGCGCGTGCTCTATTTTTACTTTGAAGCTACTGTAAGGAGGGGGTCCTTTGATCTTTTTAGGGTTCCGAACCAAAATGGCTAAAAGGATCCCTTTGGTTTTACTGCGTCTGTCTGTCCGTCACAAAGGTGATTATTTCAGGATGTTATCGACTTAAAATTTGAATCAGTTAAAACAATGTTTGTCCATGTGTATCTATTGCGAATGTAAAGTTGAAAAATAATAAATATTGCTTTTATAGAAAAATGGGGGGGGAGGGGTGAGTCAAGTGAGTTTGTAAAGCGAAAAATCTGAAATAATTAGGGTTGATATACACATTAACCGAAATATTACTAAGACTCTAAGCATCACAGTTTCGAAATAATCAGAAATTTTCCTTTACAAACAAATTTCATTGAGGCAGTCCTGGATTTGTCAATAGGCCGTATAGGCCGCGGCCTAGGGGCGGCAGCGTCCTAGGGGCGGCAGATTTCAAATTCAGATTTCAGGACGCTCACTGGTTTTCTCATGGTTTTTTATACTAATACGTTTAATCCCTATAGAAACTCATTCCTATCGAAAATTATCAATCCTAGGTACCTACTGTTATGTTATTGTACCTATTTTATATTACTGCGTGAGTGTTCGTGGAAAAGCAACATACGCTTTAATTTGGGGCTAGGGGCTAGGCGGGGCAGTGCCCCGGGGCTCCCAAAACCTGATTAGCCAACCTTACTGAACTTAACCTTATAGAACTAGCGAAAAATTCTCCCATCTTCGGAAACTAAATAAAATAGGTCGCAACATCAACAATCATTACAACCCATTAAAAAAATATTATTCCCCATAATTTACTTGCTAAAAAAGAAATTCGCGCCCGCTTCGCTCGCGTTTTCAATTACATATTCTTATTTCTTTTCAGATTCTGTTTTCGTTACAATTTATTGAAAAATATAATTATCCTGTTTAAAAAAAGTTAGCGCTCGCGCTTCTGATTACGTATATATATTATTTATTTTCAGATTCTGTTTTTGATACAATTTATTGAAAAATTTTATTCCCTATAATTATCATGCTAAAAAAATTCGCGCTCGCTTCGCTCGCGCTATCGATTACATGACTATTTGTATTTCTTTACAAGCTCTGTTTTTGTTACCATTTATTTAAAAATATTATTCCCTATAATTAACAAGGTACAAAAAAATTTTCGCTCGCTTCGATCGCGCTATCGATTACGTATGAATTACTTTTCAAGCTCTGTTTTTGTTACTATTTTTTGAAAAATATGATTTCTAATAATATTATCATGTTAAAAAAGTAAAACATAGTGTTTATTTATTTTATTAAAATGCGTTTTGTTTCTTTTGTGAAAAGTCTACCCTCCATTTGGACTTCGCCCCAGTCTGTTACAAGGGCCCCGAGCAAAAGTTGATATGGTGCCCCTAAAAGGCTAGCTACGCAACTGGTAACCACCTCCGCTTTCCGCCCGCACTCAGCTGCCTGCGCCTTATGATTTCACTTCGTCTGTCTGTCTATCTGTCACAGCTGATTATTTCAGGAATTACTCATGCTTGCAACAGTTATGAAGAACGATTGTGCGTGCGTATCGTAAATGAAAAAAATAAAATTTATTTAGGCATCATATGAAAGGTCTTAAATTATTTACACATTCGAATATACTTTTAAGTTTTCTGGTATGTCTTTTAATTTTGGAATTATAATAGAGTCCGCATAAAAAAATTCGTTCTTATCTCCGTATCTCCGAAGATTGAGAACAGAAAAATCTGAAATAATTAGGGCTGATAGACATTAGCCTAAATATTACAGGCAAAATAAAACTATGATTCGTATCGTATGTATCGTATTGCAGTTTTTAAGTAATCAGCAATTTTGCTCAACAAACTTAATTATGCGGTCGAAAAAAAACAAGATCCCGACTCGCACTTGGCCGGTTTATTTTATTTAACTTAAGTGTTTTCCTTACTACAAATGTAAAATTATTATTTAAGAAAGGTACATGGGCGGCGGAAATAAAGTGGCCTATACTCATAAAAAATATAAATCCGGCACTGCATTGAGGGTCTTAAAAACCAAGATGATTTAGACTTTATTGCGTAAAATTTTCATTTCAAAGGGACCCTCAGTGAGTCAGACTAACACTTGGCCGGTTTTATTAAATAAATAAAACTTCAATCCAACTCCAAAATCATTAAATCTAATTTCAAATCAAATTTAAAAATTGTCTCTTTTCTCACTTAAATAATTAACAAAAGTACCTATTTAACTTTTTTTAAATATAACAAATTAAAAACTTTCTATGAAACCTAAACTAAAACTGTATTAGTTTAGAACCTATTGATTGATTATTATATTAAGGTTTTATATATTTCTTGTTTGTAGCCAACATAGAGATGTAATAAAAAATGCAAATAATGTACCTAGGCACATTAGTAAGTAAGAATAATCAAGGAGTCGGCTAGTACCTAATTTTGCAATATCATGCTGAATATAACGATGTACTTCCTGCAAACGGCTAGACGTGAAGCAGACAGTTGAGACAATCTAGAAAAAAAAAACAGTTTGCTAGACAATCTGAAAGTTGAAAGAAAGCCGTAAGGTCACTATTATGTTTATGCCGAGGCGAAACTAATACCTAATTACTGTAAAAGATTAAGTGATTTAGAACATGATATTATTAATCATTTGTAATGATTTATAAGAGACATGCTGTCCATGCTGCAATTGTTCAGTAGATACTCAGGTCAGGATAGAACTCAATTTAGGGCAGATTAGAACAAGAAGGTTCCAATATCAAACAGTGAAGCGATAGTATCGCTGTAGCAAACAGTAACGTGTACGCGATAACAACAGCACAAAAGTAGGAACTCAAATCTTTGTATGTATATAGAAACTAGGGGAGTATTCTACCAGTCACCAACATAGAGGGGACTATTCTAAACTAGGTTTAGTACACGTCTACTGTCGATGTCGCGCCGCAATTGTAAAGTAATTTACGAGCTGTGCTTAAGCTGTGAGAGCAAAATGTGTCCATTGTCACACATAAGGTATATTATATCTGTCCGGCCTACATTCCAGCACATACTGGCTTGGCAAAATTTACAATTCAGCATGGTTACATAAAAGTGACTGACCAATTTAAGAGATAAACTTGCTGGTGTTGTTCAGCTTCCAGTGAAATGGTTTACGAAGTATGTTGGTACTAAATGTGTACAGTTACGCAATGAAGAGTGACGAGTTACGACACCATAATGTTATTATCAGGCCATGTACGCACGGTCGTAAACAACACATTTTATAGTACGCATGTATACCTACGCAATAGCGGTGCATAAGCGGACGTAGTCTCGCCGCCTACAAATACCATGATTACGGGTTTCTCAATGTCGACACATACTAAATGTAAAGCCACAAATAAACATCACATGATCCTGAACTTCGTATCCGCAAGGAAAAAGCATCAATTAACGTAGACCTTATCCTCGACTAACCTTCCTCGATCCATAATTAGCATTTTGACACGCATTGTTTTATTCTTCAGCGTACTTGTGACTACGTACTTGTCGGTTCGTTACTATGTATGTCAGAGATAATAGGTATCAAGAAGATAAACAGTGGACATTCTAAACCATATCATTATTTGTTCAAACAGCTATAGCCGTACCCAAATCAATATGAATGTTTAAGTAGACTGAAAGCGATACTACACTGCAGCCAAACTATAAAGCGGTCTAGCTATAAAAAGGATAGATCTTTAGATGTTTACAGAACGTTTAAACATGAACAGCTCAGTGGATTTACATCCCGTTACCTGCTCAATGTGAATTCAAATTCATTGAGCATTCTATGAAAGGAATTGCGTACTATTATGGTGCATCCGTGCAAACATATTTTATACTCTACATGAGTATCATGTGTGGTTTTTTACACACATATAATTAGCATACTTTCTGGCCGCTTTGATGCCAATACTATTTGGGGATAAGAGTAGACGTAGTTATAATATCGTAAGGAATTTTTGCCATGTAATTAATTACTTCTGAAACTGAATAACATTCAAGCTAAACAACAAAAAAAAGAGAACGTTTAAAAAGTAGAGATTTATCCGAATTTAAAGCTATTCTATTCAATAATTATTTAACAGAACCGCCACCGCGCCGCCTCTGACGCTCGGTATTGTTAAGCCACGGTCACCTGAAATTCAGATGGTCAACTGAACGACCTTCCACATCCACTCATTAGCAATTCTTCTATTGACACGACAATGACTTCCAGTAAACATAGGTTTATTCATTCTTTGCACCAACAAATTGTTGTTTGTTTTACTAGCAGACGTAACTGAGAACTCGAAACAAAGTCTCACAATGAATTTGACTTCTTACATTTGTAAGTTGAACTTTCATTATAGCGCGTATGGAAAAGAATTGAGTAGATGAATGAAAGTTTTTGTTGTTACTTGGGTATGCATTATCGCACTGCAGCTGTTTACTACAGGTACCATATATATTATAACACGTGCTTTGGGTGACTGGGAGAGTCGCTGGAACATCTGTGTACTGCGGAATGTGTCACCAGACACGTGCATTCTAATGGTGATGAGGTGCATTGGGTAGCACGGGATGTGCAGCGTCGTCTGCAGTGGGCCGGAGCAGGGTGACCGGTGACCGCTCCGGCGTGCCGGGTGCCATATTCGGTCAGTGCACATTGTTGTTTACCGGCGCGGTATCGCGAGGCCGCGTGACGTAGCGTCTAGACGGGCGCCTGCCCCGTGCCCTCCGCCCCGCGCCGCGGCCCCCCGCGCCCCACGTCTGCCACCCGACAGCTATGCACTGACTGTTTCGATCACCAGCTTATCTTTTCAAACGGTATTGCTGCACTATACCGATGCACTCGACGACAACGATCGACGGTGACCATAGTCGGCACACGACACCCTTGCACCACGACTCACTCAATGTTGTGACGTGACGATAGTACCTGATGCCGCGACGAAGAGACCATGAAACGTTACACACATATAAAACATGTATTATATGCAAGGAAAGGTCAAGAGTGAAACTATTAGCGACAACAATGAACACTGGAAAGTCGCCTTACACTGACACGTGCAGTTATGAATCCCATTTGGTGCTGACAAGGCACATTACTCAGGTAGTAAATAGGTATGACCATAGGCCATACGACGTATATTATTCCTTTTAACGTCTTTATTGTAGGTACTACGGAAGCAATACTTCGTCTTTAGTATTATAATTAGTAATCTATCATTTATAGCTGTTAGGTACCTACACACATTGTAAGCACCTATAATTATACACTCCTTCGGATATTTCAAAGTTGATCGAGCAGCCAAAATCATGTCATGTTTGCAATTGGTTTCAGTTTCATTTGGCATCAACAGACGTGAAGTATAATTTTCTACAGTAGACACATTTCGGCTTACCTTATATCAGAGACTAGTAGTCTCTGCTTATATTCGTATTAGCGTAAAAGGCAATTACCATGACAGGTTACTCTGACACCACCATCATTAATATATATTTTTGCGCTACTCAGTTTCATGTTCTCTGTACCTACGTGTCTGTACCTTACCAGGTACACTGTTCTAGCAGTGTGCATTTGGTGCCAATAAATATACTAATTACTTTACAAATTGACAATAGGGTTTACGAGTAGTGCGCGCAGCCATTGAAAAGGTCTTGGTCTGTCGCACTAAGTTCCGGCTTCCAATTATAATAAATACGTCTATAACTTGTGATATTCAGCGACAATATCTCAAACCCCGCAGGTAACCATATCAGCATGTATAGATTCATTATAAAAAAGAGCCAAAGAAACCAGACGGAGTGTTTATTAAAAACAGTAGCAGACGCTGTATCATGTGTTGCGGGACATTGTATAAATAACATATAAGATAGCAATTAACAAGTCTTATACCTAATTCGAATCTGACTTAAACGCACAAAAAATAACCACTCGCCTTCAAGTTAAAATTGATTCTCGATAAGATAAGGAGCAAACAGGTGATTATTGAAGATTTAAAATCAATAAAGCCCGACAGTTTCATATATTTTATGAAGGTGGAAATAACATATCTGTAGGGCATTATATTGTAGCTTTATTTATGGGAGGGCCATCATTGTTATTTAAATACTAAAGTAACTTTTCAGCAGTGTACAATATTACATTTGTTTTGCGGCCGATAGCAGCGGGTTCAATTAGGAGGCAAAGCGTTGTTGGGTTTTCCATTTAGACAATTCTTAGTAGCTGTTAGCAGTTGGAATTTTGCTCGGTAAATGACCGACAACAGTTTCGCCTCCTATAGTAGTAGATATGATTATGTATACATATGTGGGTGTTTGAATATGTACAGAACTAGACCTGCCACTTTACGTTTGTTCATAATTATAAAAATTGTTTTCTATGGATGCATCAAAATCTAATATTTTTTCTCATTACGATTAGTTACTCCATGTTGCATGTGCAGTCACTCTTACGTGTCTAAATTGAGGTCTTTGATCTTTATGACGGCAACTGGCAAGATGCTATGTTTGAAGTCTAGACACGTTACAAAGTCTAGGATATAGACAAGCAACATTATTGAATAAACTCTGAGCGACTTTATGCTCTGAGTTCAAACTTCGTCAATAGATACTCCAAGTTTTTGTTTTCAAAATAAAACAGCATTTTTTTCCTGTAAACAATAAGGTCCGTTTACAAACAAAGCAGACTCGAAAAATATGCAAATAATTACATATACATTCATAGAATTCTTCTGCCTGCCTGCATTAAAATATAATCTACAAATGATACCAAGAAAGTACGGTACGCATATTTGGACTTTATTAATAGTTAATTCATAGTCTGAAGACTTCATCTGCACTGACGTAAAACGATAGTTAGAACTAAAATTTACGTTATCTGACAACACTGCCAACTTTCTAGACTTTTACAAAACAATACACGATCAAAGTGAAAAGTATGTGAAATGCTTTCGCTATAAATCTATAAAGTAGTGCTCCAAATGGTTTGTTATTCAGTAGCATTAAATGTTAAACTCTATTTAAGTATATTTTACTGTTTTTTGGCGTTCTACCATAATTCAGGTGTTTTTTTTACATCTGCTATAAAAAATGCCTCGCTCTCTGTCGTCTACGTCTAACACGAGATGTCAAAAACATTCATGCCTGTTGTAACTTCACCGCTCAAGAACGGACTGACAGAAATTTAATTTAATCAAAATACTACCCACACCGGCTGGTTATACAGCTGGCTTCAAAAATATTTATAACTAATGTTATTATAGAAAAAAAAACAGTTTCATAATTTACGATGATTGACTCCAAATAATGTTAAAATAACCATTACCTAAGTGCTCAGCAGTGGCACAATATAATAGGTTGATGGGCGATGATGATAATATGGAAATTATCTATTTCGCATGACCATAAAAGGTAAAGCAAAAAATCCTTAAAAATGTAATCAACATTTTTAATACAAAATTTATTATACTCGTGTACAACATACACACATTAAACAATCTGGGATAGTAAATCCATGACCGAGAAACTATTATGTCCCAATAAAACTTTCGGTACATAAGCAACGTAGGTAGTAAATTATCGTCGCGGTGGGTAACAAATTTGTGACTCCTCTTATTAACTACCATTGAGGTCATTGAACTAGGCAACGTGTATATCAAATTGGATGATAAAATATAATCTATGTATTACGTAATGTGCAGAGTAATCAACAGTTTCATGGACACGAGTCTGTGTCTGCAGAATGTTTCAATTAAATTTTATATAATCGTAGGAATTACATCGCAACATTAAAAAATATCATTCAGTTATTAGCATAGTATTATGGTAAATATGGTTCATATAAGCAGTTTTACATTTTGTAGCCACTATACATTATTTAATCGAAATTGGTAAAAAAAAACACTTATCTATTATTTCGCCACAACTTTAAATTAAATTGTTATGTAGTTGATAATACTTTAAAAACATACTATTTCCCGCGTCCTGAGGAATATACTGAAGGCACCCAGATAAAAACTACCCCTTGTCCTTCCCCAGGGTTCAGGCTATCCCCATACCAAATGATATCTAAATCGGTTAACCGGTTTAAGCGTGAAGAGGTAACAGAAAGGCACACTTTCGCATTTATAATATTTAAAAGTATGAATATAATAGTATGGATTACCAATCAAAAGTCCTATTACACGGCCTATTCTTTTCAAGATGGTCATACTTTTAGTTTCTTAATATTACCTTGATATTTTGCTCGCAAGTGTTGATTACAATAGAAGATACTACAATTTTGAGCCAAGTTCAAGGCTTTTTCCTTTACAATTTCGGAAGTCCTAGTTACTAGTAATATTTAAAAGGAGAATTGTGTGCTTTATGAAAAAAATAACCGGAATGCGTCTCGGAAAAGTTTCTCGAAAAATGAAGAGAAAATATATAGATACGCAGTAAAGTTAGTAAAAAGCAAATATCCTTAAGTCCTCATAATTGACTTTGTAAACTTACGAAAGTTGCTGATTACTTGAAAACTGTGATATTCTTTTATTTTCCCTGTAAGATTTAGGCACTTTTAGGGTTCCGTAGTCCGACAAGGAACCCTTATAGTTTCGCCATGTCCGTCTGTCTGTCCACGGCATAGCTCCGAGGTTCTTGATACTAGAAAGCTGAAATTTGGTATGGATATGTATATTGATCACGCCGAGAAAGTGGTAAAATAAAATTTTGAAAAATATTTTTTTTTTTAGGGTAGCTCCCAAACACGTAAAGTGGGGTTGAATATTTTTTTTCTCGCGTACCCCTCCATGTGGGGTATCGTTAGATAGGTCTTTCAAAAATATTATGGGTGTGTGAAGACCATTTTGGTTAAGCGAGCCATTTGCGAAAAATTTTCAGTTTTGTTTACACTATTTATAGTGTACATTGTAATACGAAGACATTATTGTTTTATCAGGAAAACCAAAACTTTATCATATAAGCGAATTCTTTACTTTATCATTTCCTGCGGACATTATGTAGATATAAGATAAACAAAAAAATAGATCCTTCTGTTTTTCTGTTTTGTCTAGTACCTTCAGAATTGACGTACCTATTCGAAATAATTCGAATAGCTATTCGTCGAAAACCGAGATTGCCTCCGAGCATCAATAGCACGTTAAGCTGTCGGTCCTCCGCTTGATCTCTCAGGATGAAAGTTAGGAGAAAGAGTCTCATTCAATATAATTTTATTTGTGTCTGCGCATAAACTGTGCACTATTATATCATGCACATATTAGACTACGCTATGCTGAATATGTTTTTTAAAATCAGCTTAGAGTACTTTTGACATGTAAAGTACAAAAAATTATTACCTATGAATAGTAGGGCCCTATATATTACCTATAATAAGTTTAATAAACAGTGATAGGCCAATGAGAGACGTTTCTGAAACAGCTACTGAATCTAATTGAATATCGCGCAATCATAAAGCCACAAAGGCAATACAACATTCGAAGAAAAGCCTTCATAATACTTTTCAGAAGGAATTTTTAGCCTGACCTCAATTATACATGATGAGATATTCTTTGCGAGGGAACACCGCTTTGCGTAGTAGGTAGGTAAGTACTTTTCTTTGTCAGCCTGACTTTGTAAGAGGACTCCAAGATCTCTCTCGTCTTTCTGTCTTAGGTGTGACGTCCTCATTTTATTTTTATATTATAGAAAGGTCACAATGCTTTTTGTAACCAGGTATGGTATTGTTCTTCCGCGTTCTCGTAAGATGACTTAATTCGCCATATGTGAGTAGATAAATAATAATTTGATCTCTTCATTGTGAATTCAAATCTACCTCGTATTAAGCTGGAAGATCTGGAAATACATAATAAATGAATCTTCCGTCCGACATCTTCTATGAATATTTCTCAGTCACGCACGACGATGTGCGTATGTGCAATAAAAACAATTCTCACGTAGGTACATGTACCTACAACGCTCAAATTATTTTAGCTCTCATTGTACAAACGAAATGACCTAGACAGAGTTATCACGTCTGTCTGGCGCATAATTGTCTGCTATGTAATTAAACTCTGTCTATGAAACTGTACCCAACTGTACGTACCTAGCTAATTCTGAGCTGGCTCCGGGAGCTACCGCTTAGAGTCGCCACCGGCTGCGGGGAATGCCAATCCGCTTACATGCTATTTAGATAAGTTTTGATAAATTCTATAAAATGCACGGGTAAACCCATAACTATTATCTTGCTAATAGATTGAATTGTAGTTGTGCAATAGGTAACCTGTAATTTGGATGCGAATTGTCTACCATAAGTTTTGCAAAAAATGCGCTTAATTGGATGTTAAATGTTAATTAAATAATAATTTTATATTTCTTGTAGCTTTAGTAAATGTCATAACTTAATATAAGACTCAATTAAAATACCTCTTTCATTAGTGTCACCTAGACGTAAAATGGAATTTTCATTAGTATTAAAATTATGTAATTCTAAAATAACAATTTTAGTAACTTTTTTAGACATTATATCCAGTTTTGATTTGTATGTCAACTTATATGGATACTATTTAATATTGAGACGTGAAAGAGAGCAATTCGGTGATAGAATGCGCCTGCGTCTACCTATCTATGGAACCAATGGCACATAAAGGTATTATTTAGTGTATCGAACATGTTTTGTCTCAAGTTCGACTGGAAGAGAAAACCTTTCGCATTTAATATATTTTGCAAAAATATATAGTAGACACTCTTCAAAAAATTACAGCAAATAATCTGGGATTGTTTTCTACGTATTGTTTTTAAACGTACCATAGCACTCTGCATAGAAGCTAGTCTTGTATAAAACGCTTACTGCATAGCAACCGTGCGAGCACACACGTCACTTAGAAGGACGCTGTAAGCAAACAACGAATGTACATTTTCGAACAATAATAATGTATAGGTACATTGTGCGGTTACGATAGTCCTGTGAATACGTTGCACTCGGTTGCCGGATTATCGATTTTGTCTCGAACGAGTACAGGTAAAACCTTAAATAAGAGACCTGTTATGGATGTTTGCTAAGGTAGCTTTGGATGATTATTGCTGGAGAATTTGTTGCGACACTTCTTCCCAGCTAAAACACGTAGGAAGTGGTGTAGAATGGGCGTTTTATCGGTTGTCTTTTGTAACGGCTTTCAAAAAGTGCTTTTTTAAATAAATTCTTGTTTAATTTTGAATTTGATGCTTAACGAAATGCAATATTGTTCTATAATTTTTAATTATAGTCATTTCTATGAACATTTAAACAGTCGATATACTCGTACTTGGTGATTATTTATTCTTTAGACTAATCTTAACATACAGTTTAGCAATACACCTACTGCTTGATGTATAGATAAAAACAAATTATTAAAAAAAAACACGACTACGAAAGTCTAAAAGCTAAAACCAAGTTGTAAAATTACATGCGCAGGCGGAGGGCCGTTTTATGGAATACTTTCATATATTAGAGATCGCTCGACGACACAAGCCTTCAGAAGTAATGGTACAAAACCCTAAATTTGGTGGGTAGTCGTGTAAAAATGTCACTGACATTAACTACGTATGTAATTTAATGAGCTTCGTAAAGGTAATCTCTATTCGAACAGCTAAAAAGCCACTACTACCCAGTCCTAACAGATTTTCCTTTACCCCTACAGATTCTGATGTCCTCGAACTGACCCAATTATAAAAGACACTTATATGCTACCAACATAATATATAAAGGCTAGCATATACCTTCGAATCGTAAAAGTACCTTTTTGAACTTTGGTTTAGGCCATTTTGAGCACGCTGAAAGATTTCCATTTTCATAGTGTAAAACAGAATAGTTTTCACAAATAACGTAGATATTTACGCCGAAAATAACCTAGAAAATCATTAACCAAGTCATTTAGGTACTTTACAATTTAATTACTTTGTGATGTCATAGTGTGTGGTATTTTTTAAATCAAAGTTTCATATCGCGATCATAATCGGTTTTTATTTGTTTTATTTTTTATTTCATAACAGCGGTACCTACACAGAAGATTACATAAAGACACGTTTGACAAGTCAACTACGGAGCGATAATGTTATCTCCAAACTTATTCTGAAAGACAACCTTATCGTAATCAATACGCCAAGTAAATAACATCAAATTGATAATAGAGGCCGATATGTTTGGCGGTGATTTTACTCACCCCAGGAGAGCCTCTACTAAGTTTGAGACAGTCCACTGCAGAAGCACGTGTAGAGTGTAGGTAGGTAACTGGTTGACTTGTTTATCAGTATCAGATTAGTGTGTTGAACAAGTATGTAATTATCACAAACTGCATGGATGAAAGTCAAAAGTCCATTTTTAGGAGATATTAAGTTATGTGCCGATTATAGCGGTTGCTTGCAGCACATGCACGTGCCTCAAATGTGAATAGCAGTGGTCGAATATCGTGTGTTGTGTCTGTCATCATCAGCCTATATATTGGTCCACTACTGGACTCAGGCTTCTTCTCATACAGAGAAGGCATGAGCATTAATCAGCACGCTTGCTCAAGGCGGAGTGGCGATTTCAGACTTTTTAAGTCGAGGTTTCCTCACGATGTTTTCTTTCGCAGTTAGTCAGTGACGTCTAAGATATACTTAGAAAGTACGTATGACTTTAGAAAAATCACATTGGTACTTGCCCGGTTTCTAACCTACACGCTCATACACGAGAGGCAGGTGCCTTAGCCACTAGGCCACCACAGCGTTTCCTGTTGTGTCTATGCTATGGATGAAACATTAAACATTTGACAACCACGGTCTTCCACTAATTGACTTCTTTGCTGAAAAGAAAAAAAAATACTTACTAAACTTTACCAGAACTTAGCAGTCTCTGAGTTTGGTCTCATCCTTCTACATCATCTTATGCAGGTACAAAATTATATCGTGGACGACCTTAGATAATGCGGCCAATCAAATATAAACTATAAGATGCCGAATTAAAAATAGTACATTTCAATTTATGTAGAATGTGGGTTTATAGTTTACTGTCATGGTTTTTCCAATGTGAGTATTGTTATATCTTTTATCAAACTATCAGACATTGGTGCTGTCTGCACTTCACACACTTATCAGTCAATTTAAATGTGTGCCCAAAGCGTAACATCAAATAGGTTAGCTTACTCATTACATAAATTACGTTATATGTATAAAAATATGCAATTCATCGTTATTGGCTCAATATACCTGGATTTAAAGCGAATAAAAAACACATCTTATCGGTATACTCTTATCCCAAGTATCATTGCTCCGCCAGTCTACCAGTTCTAACGAGCTCCATCTGAATCTTTTCATGGAAATATGTATGTTCTTTACTATTGACGAGGTCACGGTCACTTTTCAAGTTTCAATCAGGTGTTCATGTAGGTACCCAAGACTTGACTTCTGCCATATTAATGTGACTTTCCTAGATATTCGTTTACCCACCGCGAATCTTTCTCTATGAGCCTCAAGAGAAGGTCTCATAGAAAAAGATGTAGTCACCCCAATAACCACAGATCGATTCGTTAGGTGACTATTATGTAGCTACGAACCTATAAAAACTACCAATCAAAAGATGTGATGAGATAATTTTCGTTAGTATAATCAGTTATCAGCTATCATAGGTGTACTTACATAATTTATCTATGATTTTATTAAGTAGGTGTGTATTACATGTCTTTATCAGAATATTGGAATGTTTCAGTGATGTAACAATTACCTAGTTCGTAAATCAGTACAACGCTGAGAACGTTACATTTGCAACAGCCATGGTATTCATTTACCCAGTCTCAATTTAAATAAAGTATAACTGACACAACTACCAAAAAAACTTAAATAATGATTCTGTCGTCTGTTTTGAGAGAGAAAGAGATTGTGATGACCAGGAATAACCTGTCTCATGCAACTCAGTGTGAACATATTGCTGAAGATCGCATTCTTATGTTTAAGCTGGTCAAAACATCTGGGGGGTTAGACAAGTGGCAAAACGCTAACGCTAACGCTCAATGTATGGGAATGACATTCATTTACGACTAGCTATATGTCATTCCCATACATTGAGCGTTAGCGTTAGCGTTTTGCCACTTGTCTAACCCCCCTGATTATGTATCTGCCTCGTATACAACAATAACGATATTTTCAGTACTTTCCGTTCCACGCCTGAAGAAAGTGATGTGCAGAATATAATATATCCATGGAAACAACATTGTGAACAAATGAAACAACTTATATCATGAAAATAACAGAACATTTGTCAAAGTAACAGCTTATTCCTACTCCATAAATATAAAAAAACCGGCCAAGTGTGTGTCATGCCACGCGCAATAGGGTTCCGTAATAAGTTTGAGTTGATCGACTATAACTCTGTAATCGGTAAAGTGTACATTCCTTTTAAATTGATTAATATGCTACTGTTGTAAATTTTTCACATATCCAGGAGCAGTCATGAATATAAGTTAGAGGGGGGACGCTCTACTATAAAAAATAGCACAGGTTCGCGTGATTCACGAGTAGTAAAATAAAATTTTTTTTTTTATGTTACCTCCCTTACACATAAAGTGGGGAAGACTATTTTTCCCGTTTGCATTCCTTTGTGTGGGGTATCATTAGATAGGTCTTTTAAAAATACACCCTATCTGAAGCATTTTCCAATTTATTCCATTTGCGAACTACCAAGCTTTAAAGGGAATATTTTTCTATTAACCCCCCCTCTAACTTCTGAATGGCTGGACCTAGATTTGAGAAAAATATAGACCAACTAAAACCTACAATGGAACCATATTGCGCATGGCCCGACACGCACTTGGCCGTTTTGTTACGTTACCCTGAAATACGTACATATTCTTCAAAATTATCACTTTTTCAGCGTTTTGATACCAATCAGTACTAAGAGCCTCTGAGCTGTACCGCGGACAAGCAGACAGACAGACATGGCATGGTATACAAACTATAAGGCTTCCTTGTTGACCACGGAACTCTAAAAACAAAATATTCAAGCAGACATATATAAAGACATTCCAAATAAAATATCTTGATAAATGGTTTATTATAAATAAGAAACACTAAATGTTACTAAAATACTAATTTATAATAATTAATTTTATCGACTTGAATGAAAATTTGATTCATTCAGCTGATTATCATATAGAAGACGCAAAAAATGTTAGAGCTCACGACTTAAGACGGTAGAGAATATTACGTACATTAAATTATTAATCATAAATGTCTAGATATGCTATTAAACAACAGTGATAACGCTTCACTTCCTCGAATCGTTCGAACGGTTTGTTTGTTGGCCGGTCTCGAAATCACACAGGAAGTGCCTGCCAAACGTATGAGCGCCACGTTACATCGAACTGTCGAATATCAAGAAGCGTCGTGGTATTGATAAGGTATTATCGTCAATTAAGTACCTTTGTACTATAATCAGCTATTACGCACGAGCTGAACGACGGGGAAGCTTATGTTGTAATGCATATAGTTGATGAACTGCATTCAATTCCATACGAATATTATAAATGTGATGTCTGTCTGTTACCTCTTCACGCTTAAACCGCTAAACCAATTTAGATGGAATTTGGTATAGAGATAGCCTGAGCCCTGGGGAAGGACATAGGGTAGTTTTTATCCAGGTGAATTAAGTGATATACCCTTGGGACGTGAGCGAAACCGCAGGACACAGTTAGTTCGTTTTTTTTTTCAGTTTACATTGGAGTTTGCAATTGGGCATGAACTATCCACAGATATAGTTTGAGGGCTTCGGGATTGTTCGAAAGATCATAACCATTCAAAATTCATACATTTAAAAGTCATTTATTCAAACTGGGCTGAAAATCAGCATTTCATTCAAAAGACAGCTCCCAACACTACATGAGTAAAGAAACGCCCGCCCTTCTCCACTCCCTATGTGTATTTGCTGGGAAGAAGTGGCACAATAAACGATGACGATATAGATAGATGATGGGTCAAGTTTAATTGATAAATAATACATAAATGTTATGCATTTTCCCCATATAAACTTAGCTATGGCAAATGACATATTATGCTTGTTGTGCCTATCCGTGAGCGCAATATGCTTAAAAAAAGGTGTACCGCTATATCAAATATAAACGATATTCTTTTAAAAACATACTGAAAGATTTTACGGCTAGAAATATTAAATCATGGACTAGTCTATTCAAGGCAATCCTAGATGTACGTACTAAATGTTTGATTCACCTCTCAAATTTTATTCAGTAATAGGCTACAATTTAATTTAAAAGATTTATATGATACATGAGATTGCACGCTGCGAAATAAACCAGTAAATAAATATAGTCTTTAGCGTTGACATTACATTATTATATAATCACCATAGCTCTGAAAATTAGGACTCGGCATTCATATTATTCGATTTCCCTTTGTGGAGATTTGGCTCCGGGTTTCAGGAATTTTTGAGTTTTGCATCTGTGTTACCTATTAGGCTCTGGAAAATCTATAAGGAGGCCTGGCTGGCCCTCTCTGTAGGCAATATAAACATTTGTTTTGGAAAATAGAAATCGATCGTTCTAGACGTGGCTTATCAGGCAGTCGGTCAGCTTATGCACCAGCGTCAATCATGCCATAAGTAATATGTAGCTGATGTTGACATAAATAAAATCTAAGGAAATTCTACAAAGTTGAAACAAACAAATCATTAAATAGTAACAGTTTAATTAATATGTATTTTTTTCTATATGGATAACCTGTTTGTTTTATCATTGGTTGGTACCAAAACAATGGTTGATAAAGCGAAGTGTGACACGAGCTGCAAGCGTGACTAACTGTTCGATAAAAGCCGCTGCAGTCGCGCGCACGCGTGCTGATTACGTACAGCCGAATTGCTGCGCCCGCGACCCGCCTAACGTGACAGACGTCTCGGGAGAGATCGTGCATTCGTGCCAGACGGCTACCGAAATTTGGGTTAGGCGCTTTTTTGCGCGACGCGGGCGCCGCCGTGGAAGCGCTCGCACCGAGGTCGATGAGCCCCAAGCTGCCCCGCGCCCCTCTCCACCCCCACCGACCAGTTCCACCACAAGGTGCAGCGGCCGCTGCGACCAACCGACCAACCCTACATACCTACCACCTGCCAGACACTAAGCAAGTATAACATAATGAACCAACCTGAACACTACGACCGTCCACTTTCGAGATCAACTGGAAAACTGGACACGATTCAACTAAAGTTATTTTAAAATTCAGGTTTTAAAAATTAGTCATTGGTTAACGATTATTTAAACTTAAGGAAAATTATGTTATAATATATTAGAGGTCGTTTTATAACAGATGTGGTCGTCTTCAGATCTTGTTGACATTGTGGTTCGATTTGTTTTAGATTTCACAGAAACTAGCGAGATTCAGGAATTTAAAAGCAAGAATTAAAATATTCGATTAGTATACCGATACCCAAATATATGAAAAGTCTTTTGTCATCACTCCTGCTATTCTCAGCTACCTTCTTATTCACAAAAGCTCATAGTCAAAGATTACTTACAGTATTGGTAATCCTGAATCCATTTCTAGATATCGAGTTTGATGTAGTATCGTCAAATGAGCAAAAACAAAATATTTCATTATTATAACAGATAATTTAAAAAAAATACGAATCAAAAATTCTGACTAAGGTTCGTAATATGGTAGGTATCTAAGTCTAGCGAAATGTCGAACAATTTACAGCTGTCAATTGACGTGTTTGTTTTCTGCGGCTATATCTAACTATGTGTTTTTTTACAAACTGCGACCAAGATCAATCTGTGGATAGACTAATATGAATTATATGTCTAGACAAACCATCCGCGTCGACTAAGCTGCGCATATGCTCTTGCTATTATTTGTCTAGCGCACAAAAACCGAACAGCAAAATGTGCATTGAATATTATAATGATTGACACACCATATATTTTGCACCAAATGCCATTGGCTTTTTACAATCGTCGTCTCTGCACGACGCTATGAATAAAAATGAATGTAATCATGTCTGGAGATTCATATCAGACACAAGCCATAACGATTTCAAATTAGATTTTAATAGGCGATCCACTGCATCCACGTCGGCGAACATATGTAGGTACGTCATAAGTCATAACATAAACAGAAATGTTAACAGCAGTTGGTACATATATTTATATATTCGAATGTTTCGACGATAATGGAATTTAAAATGAACACACTTCAAGCACATCTCGAATTCCGGGCTCAGGTACAGTCTCCTTATTGTTGTACCGACATTTTTATGTTTGTGGAGTTGTCGATTTATACATTATAATCAGTCGACTTTAGTTACGGAATACGGCAATTAAATTGGGCGTGAGACGAGACTGTTTGTTATTATCGATTCATTATTTTTCTTATAAAAAAATAATACGGTATTTCTTTTCATTCGTAGCTACGCAATAAATGGACTGTAGCCGCCTGTGTAGGCTATCTCTATAAAGATTATGATTAATGACTATTTTCCCATTTTTGCTGCTTAAAAATCGTATTGGTTATAGAGCCTACCAAATACAATACCTAGGAGAAGCTAGGCGAAGCGAACACAATACTACTAAGAGAAGCGAGGTATTTGCAAACAGTGCAATGTGCACAGAGGTGCAGTGAGGAGTCAACTCGACGAGGAGAGAGCGTCGACTTGTAGACGAGAGCGTCTAGAGAGTTTAAATTATCAAGCGACTCACCACGACTTGTAAACTAGACATTGCTATATTTTATACGAGAACTATGTTCATCATGCAAGCAAAGTGCTTTGTTGGTGAATTCAAATCAAAATACTAGTTTATTACGCTCCTTTCCAGACAGTCTGTTGCCCATTTAAATTTTAGATAGGTACGTAATAGTCTTCAACCTGTGCCTGTGGACGTATTCAGTCGATGTAGGTACCTAACTAAGTAAGTTTTAATGTAATGTAATTTTATTTATTTAATATGAATGATAGCAAAAGTACATAAGAACTTCACATTATTTTGTTGTTTTAAATTCGAAATGCTATAGGGTACTACTTTTAAAGAGGCTTTCAGCAGGTTACACTACACCAAACTTTTTATCATTTATGCTTAAACTTTTACGAATATCACAAAACAATAATTAGCATACTTTTAATATTTTTAGATATAATAATTAAGTAACCATATATCATAAATATTTAGACGAAAAGCATAAAATAATAGCAAAATTATTCAATTTTATCCTCCATTTTGACAGATCTTGGATGACATTTCTTCCGTTTCACGTATAAGTAACCGCATATTTTTTGGGTACAACCGGCTGTTTGTGTCTTTAAAGTACCTACTGATTGAATGCTTTGTCTACACAATTACAAACCGTACCTACAAATTTGTATCTTAGTTCCTATGGTTTGTGACGACCATTCTTTATTTTTAACCGACTTCTAACAAAGAAGGAGGTTATCGATTCGGATGTTTGATTTTTTTTATGTTTGTTTGCGCATAACTCTGTCGCTTGCCACCTGATTTGAAAAATTCTTTTTTGTTGGAAAGGGTATACTTCCCAAATGGTCCCATGATAAGGAAACCAAGATCTGATGATGGCATCCCAGAGGAGTCCAGGGCAATTTTAGAAAATCCTAGGGGCAACTAGTGTGTTTGTTAATTTTTTCATTAAGTATTTTAAAACACTACAATTTTATGAAGCTCTGGAGTCAATCTGATGATGGAGCCAAAGTACAGTCGAGGGAACTCCTCAACGATTTACAGCAGTTACCTTGTGTTTAGGCTTGATTAATTTGTATTGATGAGAAATTTACACCTAGATGGGTTGTGACTGTCATAAGTGGTCTGATGATGAAGACGAAGAGCAGTTAAGGGAACTCCTCAACGATTTACAGCAGTTACCTTGTGTTTGGACTTAATTTATATTGATGACAACTTAGCATCCATATGGGTTATAAGTGCCATTCCAGGTCTGGTGATGGAGACCATAGACATTCGAGGGGGTTCTAACAACACCTGAAAGTTTCTAACAGTGCAAATGCCTGGGTTCAAAGATAGGCACCTCGTGAATGTAGCGGGAATTCGCTGGATGCGAGATGCGCGGCAGTGGGTTACGTTTCAGTTTTAGTTCAACGCCGTTTTCTCATACGAGAAGCATCTTTACCTGGCCTACCCATATTTTATATAAGATTAAAAATATGTCACTAAAAACTTACAAATATTTTTTTTTTTTTTTTTAAAAAACCGACTTCAAAAAACCTGAAAAGCACTAAAAGTTAAAAATAATACTGAAACCTACCTATATTAATAAACCTAACCTAATCTACGATTAAACCATAATAAAATTTAACAATATTTGGAGTCGGTGCCAAGCTAAGTAATGAAACGATATGGTACGATACGGTAACGAATGGTATATTGCCGTTCCGGCACCGACTCCAAAAAAATTATAAATTTTAATGATGGTTTAATCGTAGATTAGGTTAGGTTTATTAATATAGATAGGTTTCAGTATTATTTTTAAATTTTTAGTGCTTTTCGGGTTTTTTGAAGTCGGTTTTTTTTTTCTAATAGAGGATTCAATGTAATCTTTAATCAAGCGCTATAATATCTCTAATAAGTAGTCCACCGCGTAATAATTGAAGTCCACATAGTTGGATGGTCATGTAAACGTAAATTATCTGAATAAGCCTTACAGCTCCTACTTTCCTGAAAACATTTTGTAAAACTTTAATTTACTTTGTTTACCTAATAAAAATACTTGTTCACTACCATATTCTATAAAACACCGAAACTGCATGGCAATAATCTTTAAAACATAGAAACACAAAAAAATGACTACTTGATACCTAGGCACTTAGTGCAATTCGTTTTATTAGCGGAATAGGTATCAGACAAAATTTCTTCGAACTGTATTTCATCATCCATGCACCAGGCGAGAATTACAATAGTACACAAAACACCCGTCTAAAGTCTAGACACCGGCCACTCGGAATGTATTAGGCAGACTTTATAATAACCCGTTTAGATACATAATACATAGGTACCGACATTATTCTCAGACGCCGAAATCAATCCCTAATTCTATACGATCTAGATGTATAAGTTAAGTAGATGTTTGTGGTGGCACGTGGTGACGTCACAATGTAAACGGAGCGCGTCTAGACGGGCCGCAGACGAATTTTTAATACAGGCACGACTCGAGCGGGGCTCGGCTCGGCCGCGTTTACCAACTGCAGCGCAGTAACTATTGTTGTGACCAGTCTAATTTGCATGATAACTTAAAATTATATTCATACAGATACAGACCCAACTTGTCAAACATATTTTCATCAACCCACTGATATTTTTTTCAATGTATTCTCTTATATATGATTTCGAAGTTCTAATTATTTATACCAGGATTTAGTGTTAAATACACATACATGTGAGACTACGCACAGTTAAGAGCTCTGTAGCATTAACTTAGTACCTACGTAGTAAAAAACCGGCCAAGTGCGTGTCGGGCCACGCGCAGTAGGGTTCCGTAGTAGGAGTTAGTTAGTTGACTATAACTCTGTAACCGGTTAAGCCTACTTAGCCGTGATAGTTTTCCTTGTAAATTCATTACATTTACTACGTCTGTGATTTTTTTCACATTTCTCGGTACAGCCATTCAAAAGTTAGAGGGGGGGTAACTCGTATCGAACAAAAATTTGCACTAAAAAGCTAGATATTTCGCAAATGGCTCGCTTAACCAAAAAACGGTCTTCACACACCCATAATATTTTTGAAAGACCTATCTAACGATACCCCACATGGAGGAGTACGCAAGAAAAAAAATATATATCCCCACTTTACGTGTTTGGTAGCTACCCTAAAAAAAAATATTTTTCAAAATTTTATTTTACCACTTTTTCGGCGTGATCAATATACATATCCATACCAAATTTCAGCTTTCTAGTATCAAGAACCTCAGAGCTATGCCGCGGACAGACAGACAGACGGACATAGCGAAACTATAAGGGTTCCTTGTCGGACTACGGAACCCTAAAAAAGGGAAAGGTTTTATGATGTATTAACAAAAACAAAATTTTAATTAATTTTGAGGTGTAAAACTAAAATAATAATAACAACATCTGAAATCAGCTGATATCATAAACATGACGTGACGGTCAAGGCGTGTTATTTAAGTTTTATGTCTGCCTACATTGTAAGCTGTGCGATTCAAAATCTTCCACTGAAAAGTCTTACGTTTTACTGTTTAAAACTATTTTTCTTTTGAAAAAGTTGATGCTAGATATTCATCTTGAAACGGTTGGAAAGTAAGTGAAAGGTCACATTGTTAACGACTTTCGCACCAAATATTGGACCTATAAAAGTTATATGGTAGAAACCATATTGTCATCATAAAATATCCTATTCAGCAACTTATGGAAATCCATATCTTCCGAATATAAAGATATTCTGAGATCATCACAAAGAGATGAGCGTGGGTATAAGTATCGAATAGTTATTATATTTGCACCTGCGGAACCCTAACAAAAAAATGGCATTGACCATGCCCTCTCACATGTCGCTGTTGTTAAAGTTCGAGAATAAGGACAGAAATAAATATACAAGTATTAGTAATAGGGGACACAAGTGCGCGTCAGGCCAAGGTCGTGATTACGTTACGTCTGGAGGACAATCATTAGCCCGCCACTTAGCACAAATCCAAAACAATGGGTTACGTTTCTGAAATATACCGGCCCGCCTTCAAGTTGTTACATTAATAATATTTATAAAATAAAACTCCGTCATGAGTCAAATTTAAAACATTTTGTATTTTCTCCCGAGTACCTAATGTTATTAAAGTACCTAAATCTTATTTAATAAACATATGGTTACTTATTCTCATTTAAACCATTTTCTTGTGAGTTAATAGGCATAGTCTTCGAGAGTGAATTAAATAAATTGTGTTTAACCGTGTTTTAAGTCACCTGAAACTCAACAAGTATAAGTACCTACATGATCTAAGACGTTTTGTTCGTACGTGTTAGCATTCATGCTAAGGTAGACGAGGTGGACAAGTTCAAGAGTGTGACCAGACTTCTGGTTGACTTGCCAAAAAAAAAACTTGCCAAAGTAGGACGGACAGAATATTGATTTGGGTGCGGAGTTCGTAATTAATGTTAATTACAAATCAAATAATAATCCACATCAGTCGATACACAACTTTTGATAATATATAAAATAATATAATATAAAAAACATAGGTTGATACTTAAATTAGCCTGATTGATGGATCGTCTCGTATTTTCCAGTGGTGTAAGTGGTGTTGCGTTCCGTCTAGACGGGAATCTGCTGTATCCACGGACATTATTACGCCATCACTCCAATTGGATTTGGTTACAAATAGGTCGTTTTATTACATGTTGCAGAGCAATGACGCACGCGGACGATCATCACCGTTTTTGCGGCGAGGGGAAAGCCCGCCTGTTTAGCAGCACGTATCTAGACTGTGAGTATGTGTCTAGACGTCTGTTCCAGGAGGTCGTGAGCTAACCGACCGCTTTCACATATTTATTCAGACACCGAAACGGGGCTCCCGACACAATCGACGATTACGTGACGTAATTTAGAATTAATTCGTCTGTGACTATTTTCACTGAATCACCACCGCAGGTATTTGACGTATAGTCTGGCTAGGTCTATGATGTGGATTTTATTTTAAACTTCCCAGAATTTTGCCCGATAATTTCGTCTTTTTGGGGGCTACAAAGTCAATGTCGAAAAGCTTAGAAAAACCCATGTTTTTTCCTCATATCACCTCTTTGTCAAGTATAATACTTTGTTCTATTTTGCTTATGCTGACAAATATGAACATTGAGCACAATGAGCACGTTATCTCTTAGCCTCGATAAAAGTGATTGACATGAGTATACCAAACATGTCTGTCGTCTGACTGTGACTAATACTGGCCAAATATTGTAGGTGTATATGACTATTTATTGATTTATTAAACAATACCTAAATAAATGCGTTAATTAAGAAGTTTTTCGTTTGAGTATAATAACATTTATTATCAAATAACAACGACACACTTTGTGAATAGGAAAAATTCCAAAGGTATTTACCTAATTTCTTTAAAAGCACCTTTTTATCAACTGAAAATTTATATTGAGTTTGCATTTTGTTTAGGGATTGGAACCCACCCATGTTCCTTCCTTCACCCGGCCTTCGTGTTCCGGGGTCGCAGTAACTCTTTAGAACATTCCGCAGCCTATTGAGTTTGTATTTGCACCTACGTACTATTTATTTATGTATAGACCACTGAAAACACTGGCGCTTTCAAATAAGTACTTTATAAATTTCTATAAACAAACCATAATATTATCACAATCAACTTCGCTAAAACTGTAATCTTATTTGATTTCTTTGACTTGTCTACTTTATGCGGCTTCAATCTCCACTTTAGATAATGCTCTTCAGAGGAATATCTAGTTAGATTATCTTACTGGATTTATAATATAATACCATACTGTTCCCAAGGAAGTAATCCGTCACCTCTACCTCTTTGACCTCAAACCATAGACACACGCATATGGCGTTTTCAGAGACATCTTTTCTCAGATACAGCAGTTACAATTTTTTGTCATGCTGTCTTAGTGGAATAGTTGATTTAAATCCAACATTGGCTGTAGACTTGCTTTAAATCCTGGAGTAGGTACTCTCGAACTACCAGTGAGTAGCACCATCAAATGAACAAGTTTAGTGAGACTGGTTACTCATAATATGAAACTAGTACATAAGTATGGAATATAGCATTGACGGTTACGTCCCGTCTGCAGCGCGGCAGACCCCGGCAGGTGGTCACACCACACGTCCACGTCTATTTATAGCTGGCACATAGAATACACCGCAACATTGTATCGACGCCTCTTATTTATTATGTTGCTCGGACCGGGGTGCCGGGCGGTGGCGGCAGCGCAGCTTGCAACTCGCAAAGCCGGCCCGAGGGCCCGAGGGCCCGAGACTAATCTCATTCTACGCTCACTTCAACCTTTTTGCCCGTCTGCACCCTGCCGAGCTTGCAAATAAAGGATTAAACACACAAAGGTACCTGTGTACTTCAAATTGAGTATAAACATTACGTAAACTCTTTATTTGTTGCTTCGATTGTTTTTTTTGATGATGTTTGTGATTATGGGGGTAGAGCTCATGACGGCTCGCAGGCTGACTTGTATGTACATGAAGCCTGAGCCGTATCAAAAAATAAAAAGATCTTATCTATGAAAAAAAAAAACAACGTTAAGAATGGAATTTAATCTGGCTAGAATAATGAAAACTACTTGGTCTTAAAATTTTCACTAATTCCTTTTGATTTTAATACTCACACTTTGTTGATGGCGTTACCACTGCTGGCCGACCGTTTTCCGCTAAGTCCGGAGCGATAAGACTGTATATCTTGAAGTCACGCATCTCCTTTAGAGCATCAACTTTAGAGCTTTCAGGAATGCTTATAAAGACGCTAAAGACTGTTTACGATCCATCTCTACTATAACAACAACGTATATCGTGATACCAGTTGTATCATTATAAATTGTATCGAAAACTTCAGAACTTGGTCATTATTATATCTATAGTAAAGAACACAGAGATCTAGAGCTCCATTACAGCTTCTTGTACAATAATATATTATGTTTTTGTGAAAGGTGCGAAAAGAATAATGGCATCGTTTAGAGATTGAATTGACACTTTTTATTGTTTCTCTCTTGTTACGGTGGTTATTATAATTAATTTGGTAGTTACTGCGCCCAGTCTAATATTAATAATATTTCGTCAAACGACAGATTATGACTAAACCATATAGAATAAAATTAAATTAGAGTCTGACCAAATGAAATTGTTACCAAGTAGTGGTAACCACAGCAGCGAGGCGGGGTGCGGCCAGGCGGCGCAGCGGTGCGGGCGGGGAGGGGGGGTGTCTAGACAGGCCGCAGACGCATGGAGGCTGCGCCGCGCGACTGCCACTCACGCACACATCCACCCGGTGCATCGGCCGATTTCACTTATACACACACACTAAGACGCGGTGCAGTCTGACGCTGACCTCTGCCTCTCAGACGGACATTGCATTACCTACGTGTTTCTAATGCATCGTTTTGGAAATATGCATTTAATGACTCGTGGCTTTGAAAGGTCGGTTCGCAAAAAACAGTTTTGTACTGCTGTTGTTAGGGTTCACATTATTGTACGTTCTTCGTTTTCATGCGGGTGGGGTCGATACCTTACTCTTTTCATAACATTTAATTCAGCAATATCTACTTCAAACTTACTTTGATCGGCACTACGTAAATGAAATCGATAAAAGCTTTAAAATCGCCACACACTGACTGAATAAAGGTCGGTACTCTTATAAAAGCAAGAAAAAGCACAAAAAATGTTATGTACAGATATGTACGTGTATACAAGTTAAGTACATTGTGTCAGGTTGCGAAGTCGGACGGTCGAGACGGAGCAGGAAGTCGGTTGGTTTTTTTCTCCACGGCCGCGGTCGCCGCGGGAAGGCGTCGGGTTGCTAAACGTGCAATGCAATGCGACCCGCAAGGTGCGTCACTGTACACATATGTATGTAGCTATCATACATCCTTAAACGACGAAAGAACCCTTTTTCCGATGACTACATTTACCTACATGGTTGTGTTTTTTATTGACAGATTTGAGTAACTTTATTCATAACTTTCGAAATTTTATTAACCACATCATTCGTCAGTTTAGACCTTTCTTATACATAGTTTAATAGATATCTAACGATAATGTACCGGTAGGCAACTAGCAGGCTAAATTCACCGTGTACGCTTGTTTAAGTTGAGCTTTTTGAACCAAAAGCTACATTTATTATACAACGTACAATAATGTGCTAGTTTTAAACATGAATAGGAACAACTAATTACGAATTACAACGAAGAGATATGAGGAAAACACGACGGTTCCAATAAACTGAAAAGTTTTAAATGAAAGTACATATTTGAATTCACTTCGTTTCGACATAAATACCACGACATTAATTTTACTGACCAAGTGATCGTTCAATCACTCTTCGTTATTAACATTTCATCTAGTCTAGACATTTAGACATTTTTGGGGCAACACTAGCCAATATATCTCTTTTAATAGCTTAGTAGAGATGATCTCGCATTATTTTGAAATATTTCGTTGAGCAAGATTCCTATTTATTAAATTACTCGTATATCTAGACTAGACAAACGAGACAACTCTAATAAAACTTCAAATTCACATATAGAGTCGAAGGTAAAATATATTTTAATAGTGTCAAGATATAGTAATAATATTTTAATGAAATTATGCATAAGATAATAAAATTCGTCTCGACGGACGACTGAGAGACTGATGGCGTTCACAACATATAAATCTTATTGAAGCATATATTATTAACTGCATGAAATGTATATGTATGTTATACTTTCTTAAAAACAAAGCGATCTCGCTATATCCTAATAAAGTAACGCAGTTATTTTACTCTGTGTAGTTATTTACAATCTACATGGCTGTTGCTGAATCACAAAGCAGGTTGTCATAAAATGACAAATTATTCAAATAATGGTTAGCCAGCTGATGTTAACAGTTATCCATTGCAATTTGTTTTGAAAATTAAGTTGACGACCATCCTGCTTTCATTATTTCTAGGGCAAAGGTTGATACTTATATTCACCAATACTTAGTCGACACTGTTTCTATGGATACTAACATGTAGCTAAATATATTATTGGCATACAATTAATAGCATATATATGTGTGTGTACAAAGTCAGCGTGGAATTGAGAACAAAGCGGAACACCGGGTGCACAGCGAGCGATAAGCGCGGGCCGCGGCTGGGCCCGCGGTGCAGCGGTGGCGCCCGAGCCGGGGGGCGCAGCGAGGTGCGGGGCCTGGGGGGGAAGGCGCGGGGCGCGGGGGTGCGAGGTCGACGCTCCACACGTAAACAGATAACTCCGATTGATTACACGACACTGCCCACTCTTTAATGCAACTCGCTCGATACAGCTCAAACAAAGGATACACTTCCTTTTCAGAATCCATTATTTTCACGCACTTTAACGCCATTAACGGATAGAAAATGGATCCTAGAAAAGATACAATTCGGAACGTTTCCATTTTTTGCTGTTATACACATGGTTTGTTGCTTATGTTCCTAAAACTAATGTTCAAGACGCTCAGGTTGCCTCAGTCTCTACAATGTTCTCAGTCTCATGATCTCTTTAATTTCATTATTTTACTTATATCCTGAGCTTCGCCTTTGTTCTATCGTGATAAGTGTGGACAACGTTAACCCTCACAACCGCATGCAGCTCATGTATGCAGTTATCTGAGGGCACAGCCGTGCCCCCGCCAAGTCGAGCAAAGGCACAACCGTACCACCTATTGTCGAAGCCAATCCGGCTATTTTCGATCCCCCGTAACTTCGTTATATATAAAATATCCAGAAGCCTGTATTTTCAGTGACCGAGTAGACACAACATGCCAAATTACATTCAATCTTAACTCAAACATAACATGGTTTAAGTCAGTTTTTTTTCGCTAATCATCAAAGTTCTAAGGTTTTCTATTTCATCATTTTTCATCGTATGTCAAAGATGAGTGATGAGTTAGAGTTCATGTCCTGTAGTAGGGTACCGAGGTGAAAAAGGAGGACTGCAGAAAGAATTTCTAAGCGATCTAATTTGATTTTGATTTTATCTCTTAGCATAATTATTTAAGAAAGATATAAGAAAGTTCTATTGTATTAAATTTAATAGTTCTGATCGAAAGCAGTGTTTGCGGGCCACGCAAACACAATCAGAGCGCTAATTTAGATAAATTGTATTGCATGTAACATATGTAATTACCAAGTTATTCTATATACTAAAAAAATAAGATGTTTAAACTAAACAACTTTGTTTCACATTATCATTATCCCAACATTATGCGGTAAAAGAACTGCGCTGCGAGATTTGGCATATTTATACGTGTTATGTTTCGAATGGGTCACAATGACACGAAACGACTCCAAAGCCTTATTTTTCAACAATGAATCATGTTTACATATAGCCTATATACGAGCATACTCCGTTGTGGCGATGTCTTTATCATTTTCAACTCGTATTTGTTCAAGACAGCACTACACCGAAACCACATAAACTTCAATAACACATATATATATATATATATGTAGTCTTGTTTTAGTTAAGAGCGCTGTCTATTGCAATGTCAACATCTGAAAAGTCCTTTAATTTTACTGAGACAAAGCATACCGTTGTCATTTTGCCGTGGCGGGTGTGGAGACTATGCCTCACACTTCACAAAATGATGCCTCAGTGTTGGGAACAAAGGCAACGGTTGGCAAGTTCAGCGACGCCCACTGACTCACGCTTTTATGCGAATGCCTGGCCCCTCAACTGTTTAGAAACTTAAAGACGCACCTGAACTTAATACTACTAAACACCCAGATAATTCCTTGAAAAGATGATCTGACGGGGTACAAAAAATTATTTTTCATTTATTGTCAAATCAATCAAATCAAATCAAAATCTTTATTTGTGTCCACAGGTATAAGGATGTTAGGTACAATCAGTATGGTAAACGTATCACTGTGTCCTGCCACTTCAAGTGGCATACAAATATTAATAAAATTCTATAAAATTAAAAAAATATAATAGGTAATATGAGACACAATAGTATTATATAGTAGTATTATATTAAATTTACAATGTAATTATTGTTACGTTAACATTGTTACGTTAACATAAACCAGATACATTCAAAAATATATTACCGATTAACACGTAATCGCATGCCGTAAAAGAAGTGGTTAAAAATTAATTATTATCTTCTTGAGATAACGTGTGATAAAAAATATTTGCGAATTATAACTACTTTTTTATGCAGCCCACCCGAATCCTTGGTATTATACCTACACTTTACAATATAATATTTTTCAAAGTGTTTATAGTATATCATGCTGTTTTACAATTGCTGAAAGTATAAAGTAAGTAGTAAGTGTACTAAGGCTGCGTTCCCACGACAGGAACAACTGCAACATAGTTCTGAAAAACACTCCTGATGTTAAGCGATCCATTTAATAATTTTTGTGCCTTTTGTACTTTAAAATGACCTTTATGCTTGCAGAACAAGGATAAGGATAACATACAGGCATAAATAATGTATGTTCATAATGTGTACTAGACAAGGAACACAAAAACCGCGGCGTCAGTTAGTTTATAAGTTGAATGCTTAGCTGCTGAGTGCAAGGCTTCGCGCAGTGGCGCCGACGACGTTCCACACCACTTTGTGTGAAGAGCGATCCCGCCGGCAACACGCCATGAAACTTACGCGGCGCAGTTACGCCTAGAATTCTGAAAGTTACAAGCGTACTCACTGAATGCTGTCAAAATATTATCTAAAGTATTACTATAGTGTAAAACTAAGTATGACAATAAAACATGATTAGACTTATAAAAAAAATAACCGTTTCAGTAGGCTTTTCTGTTTTCTTTAAATCCTTAGATTTTCTAATTTATGTATGTGTATTGAATGAAAACGGAATCTATTATTATTCTATTTCATACAAGATTAAATAAATAAATTGTCTCCTATAAGTGAAGGAGTACACCGACAGTTTATTCCTTATATTTATTATTCCTTACAAGCTATATAATGTGTATATTTTTTGTGTACCTATATCCTCAAAATAAATAAGAAGTTAATACATATACATTTATGAAAATAGTTTTTGCGGATTCGTATATTATTATGGTTTTATTAATCATTAATATCGACGTATTTGGTATCCCACTGCTGGAGAAAGGCCTCTTGTTATACAGAGAAGGCACGAGCATTGACCACAGCTTTTGTTCAGGGCGGATTCAGACTTTTTTTTATACTGCCAGGTTGTATAGGTATATGCTTTCTGCCACCAATCGGCAGTCCTGCTATCCACTCTAGGTCCGGTTAAATCTGTAAGTGAAGAAAATAAACTGAAAAATATGTAGTTTATTAGAAATTCAGCGCTATTATTTAAGACTAGCTGGTTCCCGTGCTTTTCCTCGCGTCCTAAGAAGACTTCGCCTGAATAAAAACTATCTTTAACTTTCCCCAAGGTTAAACCTATTTTTATACCAAACGTCATCAAACAGTCGCATAACAAACAAACTCACATTCGCGTTTATAATATTATTTACAACTAGCTTCTGCCAGCGACTTCGTCCGCGTGGAATAGTGGTGCTCCGCTCCTATTGGTCTTAGCGTGATGATATATAGCCTATGCCTTCCTCGATAAATGGACTATCTAACACTGAAAGAATTATTTTAATCGGACCAGCGGTTCCTGAGATTAGCGCGTTTAAACAAAATGACAACATTTCCCTTCACTGCTCTGCTCCTATTGATTGTAGCGTGATGAAAAGTATACTATAACCATCTCAAGAGTATGACAAATAATTGTACCAAGTTTCGTTAAAATCCGTCGAGTAGTTTTTGTTTCTATAGAGTTTATACAGACAGACAGACAGACAGACAGACAGACGGACAGACAGACAGACAGACAAAAATTTTACTGATTGCATTTTTGGCATCAGTATCGATCCCTAATCACCCCCTGATAGTTATTTTGGAAATATATTTAATGTACAGAATTGACCTCTCTACAGATTTATTATAAGTATAGATATAGATAGATAGATTTCGATCCTACATTCCCGTTAAAACTCAAACCACCCATATGATATTATTTACACTTAATAATCGAGGTAGCTATTGTTGGTATTGATTACCGACCATTACATAAATGTTGCGACTATTCCTTCATAATCAAGTGCAATAAAGCAGACCAGTGTCAGTGGTTTAAAACCGGCTGCGTCATGTGTCCGTGTCCGCCACATTGTACGAGTAGGTCTGTTGCAAACGTGCTTATTACGTCTGATCATAGCCTTGTCTACGCCACGCAGCTACTTTACAATATGCAAGCGTAGTTTGTGGTTATTGAAATGTCTTCCAATAATTTATTGAATAATATAGGTACCGTGAAGAACGTTTGTAATTTGCGTAATGGAACTCGAACAATGTTTGTAATGTACATGTGTTATTGAATAATTGTAAGATGCACAATGATACAATATGACTGATATATTCAAACTAAAATGTGTTTTTATTTGTTTTATTTTAATTTCAATAAATAACGGTAGATAAATCGTCAATAGAACAAAAGACATCAACGCGTCAACATCCAATTATTTCGATTCGATTTCCTGGATAAGCTAACTCTTCAGTTGTCACATGTTATTATTAACAATATAAAGATTAAATAAATTTACTTAACAAGTAATTAAAAACAAAAAAAATATTAGTTTAAAAAAAACATAGGTTTATCGACATTATCGTCATTTTTAATATGTAGGTAGTTGTACAGATTATATTACTTTGTAACATTTCAACAAAACAAAGATGCAATTAAACAAGTTTAGTATAAAGCAAGTGCTCACAAAAGCATACATCGTAAATAAAAAGACAATTTGTAAATTGCGAAATGTAATTGCAGACGTCGTCGGCGCCCGGGCGGCGAGAGGCGGGCGGCGCGGTCCGCCGTGCTAATGAAAATTTAAAGTAACCGGTGCGAGCGGACCGAGAGGTCTCGAACACAAGCACAGCGGATTCCTATATGTAAAGGCTATATGTTGTTAGCTCAGGTTATCGGTAAACCTGAAAAATCCTTTATACGTAGCATTTTTATTATAAAACTTTATAAAAATGTTACGTAAAATACAAAAGATAACTATGGTTTTGTAACAAACCATAGTTATCTTTTGTAACAAGTTTTACGAGTTCATCTTTGAGTTTTGTTTTGTACTTTATTGTTATGCTGTTTCGATACAGTTTCGTAACTTACTGAAATTTATTTCACATCTCCATTTGTGTTTTTGTGTCTTTTGACAATATGAGAATAAAGTAGCCGATAGTCCAACTGCCCATTACTTACGATTTCACCCTGTGCGTTGTTTAAACGCTGTTCTCTCATGCCTTGGTGTGAAGGCTCTCGCGGCAGCACGGGGGCGCGGGGGCGAGGGGTGCGGTGCGGCGCGAAGTGGCCACATGCTCCGGTGCATCGCGACCTCAGTGCAGTGACCGCGCCGCCGCGCCGCCGCCTAGCGCAGCCTGCGATGTCACATGAGCACATTGCACCTTCTATATCCAACACCACACATTTCTTTTCAACTATTTCTAGCACATACCTACATGGAGTACATTCCCTCGCCAATCCTTCTGCGATGGGTTGACTTTCAGCAGCTCAATTCAGGAAAGGTCTGAGATCCGAGCCTGGGCTACTCTTTAGTTGGAACAGTAATAAGACCTACGTTCTTTTTCTTCTTTTTTAATTGTGTATTTTCTGTGCATGTCCAGAAATAAATGCCTTTTTTTCTTCTAACCATAACGACTTATATTCCCATGATTACCACTGTCAATATCCATTTGGTTCCGTGGCGTGTAGAGGTTTAATTGAGTATAACTGAAATTCTATTCAATTCAAAACATTTGTTTCAATAAGACCATTTACAGGCACTTTTAAATTTGCAAAAAATTCCGTTACTCAAAAAAAAAAATTAAGTTATTTGCCCGTTCCAAAGCGTAGATTCCTATGGAGAAGAACGAGCAAGAAACTCCATGGTTACTCTTTTTCAACGTGAAACTTGCAGATATGTATCAATGATTGATCAATCCTTATAGTCAATGCATATATACCTCAATGTGTACTCCGAAATACTAGGATTTTCATTTCCCGGATCCCTCAAGCATCTACCAACCTTTTTAAAACTACTGAAGAATACAACAGTACCTTTATTTGACCAGCGAATACTGCATTAGGTATTTATTTATACCTTTTTCTTCCTTTCCATTTATTTATCGTCTGCAGGGAATTTACATTTTTTGTTGTTTGACTGTTATTATATCACTCCTATGTACCTTAGGTATACATGTACCACCACTTAAAGTTACTTATTGAGAACGCCACTTTAAATTTACCATTGTACATTTTAATATTTATTGTTTTAAAATAAACAAATTACATAATGAAACATGTAATGGGATTTTTCTATGTTGGATTACTCAGTAGCAGCCTAAAATTAGGACTTCATATTACATAGAACTTTAAACTAGTGAAATGTAGGTGCAAGCATACTTCTGCCTCACGCTTGAGTCAAATATCTGCAAATGCAGCTGCCATGCATGCCTCGCTTAGGGGTATAATTTCACAAAAAGAACACATCCTCCAAGTTTCAAGTCACTACGATCAGCGGTTTAGGCTGTGCGTTGATCTGTCAGTCAGTCAGTCATTCAGGACAAAGCATTTTATATGTATAGATGATCACATTGATCACCCATCTACGACCCGACCGCACCAAGCGCAGTTTATTCTTTGATCAATCGACCCGTGTGGCTATAACTTAGACACGAACCCTTTAAGCCGAAGCTTTAATTAACTTAAAAAACCGGCCAAGTGCGTGTCGGGCCACGCGGAGTAGGGTTCCGTAGCAGGTCTCAGTTAGTCGACTATAACTCTGTAACCGGTTAAGCCTACTTAGCCGTGATAGTTTTCCTTAAAAATTCATTACATGTGCTACGTCTGTGATTTTTTTCACATTTTTAGGGACTGCCATTCAAAAGTTAGAGGGGGGATGCTCGTATCGAACAAAAATTTGCAAAAATTTGAATCGAAAAGTGGTCTTGGCACACCTACTATATTTTTGAAAGACCTATCTAATGATACCCCACACGATGGAATACATGAGATAAAAAATATTCATCCCCACTTTGTTTGTATGAGAGCTACCCTAAAAAAAAATATTTTTCATAATTTTCTTTTACCACTTTGTCGATGTAACTAATATACATACATATCCATACCAAATTTCAGCTTTCTAGTACTAAGAACCACTGAGCTATGCCGCGAACAGACAGACAGACAGACGGACATGGCGAAACTATAAGGGTTCCTTGTCGGACTACGGAACCCTAAAAATGAAGGAAGTTTTTGTAGTTACCTACAAAGTCCTGAAAGTAATCCAACTTGAAATTGAAAACCAGTTTCTCCTTTCTTAAGTAAAATTATCTTCGCACGGTAAGTACTGTAGGCAAGTTTAAAAATATATATTTTTCAAGTAACCTAATCGAAAATACATTTTATCTTTTTAAACTATCCCACAATAAGTCATTACATTTATGACAAAAACTACAACTCAAAAGTTAACTATTTTTATTTCGAATATAACAAAATGTATTTATTCTATTCCAAATTTCTGATAAAAAGACACTTACTGTAAGTTTTGGTATTACATTGGGTAGATCGGAATAAAAGGTTTCCCTTTCGCCACTAGACCTGCTCTCAAGCTATTTTCTAATTCAATTTTCAACCATGTAACGTCAGCATAAAAACAGTTGGAGATATTTAGACATTTCTATTGAAGTGGTGAGGTGTGAGGTGGGTTAAATGTGTAATGAACGTTGAAGCAGACGTCCTCGGGTAATTACTTTGGAATGATATTCACCCTTTATTTTCGTATGCTGGAACATAGAAATTATTTTCATTCATGAGGATGATCGACATTATTGCGGCATACGACAAGACCAGTAAACCTCAATCAGATGAACGGATGACCTCTAGACGGTAGCTGATGCGGAAGACTGATTATTTTAAAAGTCACTTGATTCTCCTTGAAGTATCTGCCGCTGACGAAATTGTCTCATCCGAATTAAACAGCGAGACATGGCCCATTGAATGTAATCCGGCAATCTTAATAAAATAATAGCTCATGCCCTCGGCGTCGCCCGTGTTGTATGCACATAAATCATAGCCTATATGACGAATGTAACATCCAAAACAGTCCATTAAAATGTGTGTGTATGTATGAGTTCCAAATCAAAGGAAGCTCTTTTAGCACATTAGTAAAACACATTATTTTTATGCCATATTAGTAATATAAATATTTTTGAAATTCCTTATGGGCTTCTAATCACGTGTGTAAAATTTCACATTTTATGTTATTTTATATGTATGTTTTTCTGCATATAACACGGGAACTATAAGTCGGACCGTAACTATTCTTTTGGCTCGCATATATTTCAACTTAAGGAATAGTGCCAGGTTCATCAAAATTGGGTCGTTAGTTTCAAGATTAAATACTTTCTGATCGTTGAAAAAACACATCGTTCGTTTTGCTAGTGCAAAAGTGATATGAGAAACACGAATTCATGCAGATATTTGACCAAGACACTAAAAAGGGAAAAATGAAAATCTTTTTATAAAAAATAAAGTCTTCCAATATACATACTTCAAAGAAAAAAAAATGTTGCTGCTAAAACCTTGCTATAAAAGTCGGTGTCTATCACTAAACTACTATGTATTGTGTATATTTTTGCCGGTTGTATTTTATATAAAAAATATTTATTATTACATCAATTCTCAAGATTGAATTATACTATGAAATTAGAAAAAAAAAATTTTTCAACACATGTTCATTTTCTTGTGTGTGTCGAATAAGACCCAGGATAAAGTTGCACATCACTTCATGAGTTATATATGTCAAGACCCATGTAATCTGCGGGACGTTCGAAAGAGATACCGCGCCCCCGGAATACAAAGGGCTGAGGAAGGAACATGGATGGGTTTTAATCAGTAAGAGTCTGACACTGCCTTCCGCCCCACCCACGGCGGGGTCATTTAATGATTTCCCATCCGAAAAAAAAAGACCCATGTAATCGGTGGCTAACATATTGCCATCGACTAGGCACAAAGTTAGACTGCGAACTGCTACTGAGAAATTCCACATAAGAAATTCCAGTACTACATTTCCCCCGGGATCGAACCCCGCAGTCATTATCGTAAAAAGTACTGTTATAAATGTATGCCCGAGAAGCTTATTACACCAATGTTTGTAGGGTTCCATAGTCCGACAAGAAACTATACTTATAGTTTCGCCATGTCCGTCTGTCTGTCCGCGGCATAGCTCAAAGGTTCTTGTTACTAAAAAGCTGAAATTTAGTAAAGATATGGATATTGATCATACCAAAAAAGTGGTAAAATCAAATTATGAAAAATATTTTTTTAGGGTAGCTCCCAAACACGTAAAGTGGGGATGAAAATTTTTTTCTCGCCTATCCCTTTTCTGGGGTCTTTTAAAAATATTATAGGTTTGTGAAGACCATTTTTGTTAAGTAAGCCATTTGCGAAATAGGTATAGCTTTTAAGTGCAAATTTTTGTTCGATACGAGTATCATTTAGCTTTTCCTGTACGAGACGAGGCATTGGCCCAACAGTTGAACATTAAATAGACCGACGATGATCACTAATTATTTAAATTGTATAATTTGTGTAATTGTTTCATAGTTAGTAATATATTAAAGAAACAATTTACTGATTCATTTAGCGATGTTATGTTATTTTGTAGATATTTGCACTAAAGAAATGCTAAATAACATTTCAACAGTACGCTCCTGTGGCACAGAATATTTATACAGGTGGAGCTTCCCGACGTATGAGAGTTCAACGTAATGTCAAACACCTATCTATATCAGAAATAATTTTACGTCTAAATATAAACCGTGCATAAGAATTCACAACACAGAGAGCGCGAGACAGTGAGATAGTGCGAGTCTCTGTTTCCTTGCCAATAGCTGCGACATTGTATCTATTGACACGGGCCAGCAGCACGTTCGCCGCCGACTATTTTGAGTAGACGGGTGGCGCACGTGTCGAGCGGCGGCGGCGGAGTGGCGGCGTGCGGGTCCGCGCCCTCAACACCTTCTCGCAAAAAAAACCCTCTCAATGAAAAAGGCAATTCCCTGCAGAATGTTATTGAGCAGCGCACCGGTTGCGCAGATGCAGGTGGCCGCGGTGTGGTACATATCGCATCACCGCCCGCCCGCAATTTCGCGTAAAATTGGCAGCGTGCGGCGGGCGGGCGGCGGCAGCGGCGCGGAGCGTCGCTCCCGAAATAGTGTTCGGGCGCGGTCGTACGCTGTCGGGAACGGCGCCCCAGTCGCCGTGTGGCCGCGCGCGCGCACCCGCGTCGCTTCGCCAGCCGTCCCGACGCCGCACGAATACCCGGGTGAGGGAGCGAGCTCGCCGGTGCACGAGTCAACGGTGCGCGTATTTCGGTCGCGAGAGGGCCCCGGGCCGCGTCGGGCGCGCTGCCCGCGCGCTGGCCGCCGTGCTCTGGTGGTGGTGCGTGGCGCTGCTGCGGCTGGTCGCGCTCTGCGCGCCTCCCCCCGGCCCGTCGCCGCCGCCCTCCGCCCGCGCCGCGGAAGATGCGCCGACGACGGCCGCCTGCGCGAGCGCGCCGTCCAACACCACCGAGCCGTCGCCGCCGCCCGAGCCGCCCGACCCACCCGCGCACACCGGTCAGTACACCTGCGCCCGCACTCCGCCGCCCGCTCTCCCACGCGACATGACCCGCCACCGCACCGACGCCGCGCCGCGCCGCGCCACGCCATCACTGCACTGTGCCGTACGCCCGGTGTTTTGCTTTAGTCACTCTTCAACCTTATCAATTTCGTATTCTGACTAAGCACGTGTTATGACACCTAACTAAACGTACAATAACAAAAAAAAAACATAAATTTAATTTGACTTATATTTTAAGAATGGGGTATTTTCTCAAAACGTTGCGTTCTTAATTAAAGTTTGTCAAATAGACACTTTAATATACTCGTAGATTCAGATAAAAGAATAAAACGGAACTGAATTTGTCTCATAATGATGTAGGATGACACAAAACATACACGGAATGTACACAACATACCATGTAGACATGAAACTGAAGTCACTAAGTAAGTAGGTGTGTTGAACTGATAACTGTGATAACATTATTATCAGTTGGCAGAAAACAAACAATGCTATGGATGTGGCTTACATAAATATTTACCAAAACGATATTTTTAATTAGGTAAGTGCTTGTTGTACCGATATAATTTTAGATTATTTTAGCATCATGGATGTTCACTAAATTAGCTGTTAGCTCTACTCACATGATGTGATGAGGTATGACGTAGATGTTAAACACTCCTAATTCTTCAAAATATGATTATTATTTCATGCCGTATTATATTATTTCATATATTATTATTTCATTATTTAAATTGATTTAAGAAATTACATTCTGTGATAACAAGAGTCGCATTCAATTGAACATTTTGAAATCCCTTATTTAATTCCTACTTCACTATTGAGTAAAGCCAAACATTTCTATGTTGTCTAAAATAAATTCCAAAGTAATGACATAAAACGAACCGAAGGTAATTACCGTTTTCATTGAGACGGAGAATGTAGAAAGAAATGCGGCAGAGGGCGCGGCGGTGGCGGCGGCGGCGGCGGCGGGGCGCGCGGATGTGGGTCATCAGGGCGAAGGTTCCGTCGCTGACAGCCCTCGCCCTCAGTCACCCTGCCCACGCCGGCTGCCACCCCGTCTCAAACGCCTCGCCAAATTCACCACACGCACTGCGCAACGGACCCCTTCCACTAAACGAACACTTACTATTTCTGTAGGTACTGAACAACTCAAGATATCAACAAAGACAAAACAATTGAATCGCGTTTCTCGGAATCATTACCATAAAATGAAGATATATCGAACAGACAGGTCACAGAGGCAATTAAGCCGCGATAAGCGTATACAAGTTAACACACATGCAAATAATGCTGATAGGCATATTGAAGCGTGATTCAATTTGCTAATTAGGCCGCTCACTAATAAGACCATGTCTAAGGTCTTGTATAGCGATAATATTATCTATTTAATTGACTACTATTTAACATAATGAGATATAATAAACAACGGTAAAAGTATTTCTGGCCAACAAATCGTTTTAATAAATCTTCAATCATTCGTAAATTATAATGACTACATTTTGAAATAACACTGTGGAGCTTCCCATCACGACACGAAGCATGTGACGTACTAATGCGATATATTAATAAAAATTAGATCTATGCATAAGTGCTCGAGTTGCTAATAATTTAATAATTTTCGTCAAAGGCTAAACAATAAATAGTACCATTGTTCGATTTTATGTCGTCGTTCTGTGCAATGTAGGCATTTAATAACTCCAATATTATAAAACAACATTACATTAACCAACATAATTACATAGTATTTGAAACCAATATATTATCATTTTCAATCCATATTATTAAAACAGGAACTTTTTGAATACGTAAGTAAGACATCATTTAATTCGGCAATTTGCTGCTTTAGCAACGAAATTTAATGCTTGCCGTAATACACTTTCTATTGTAAGTAATTTACGGTTTTAGGAACTTTCCCTTTCTATTCTATACTTACTATAAATTGTAAAGTATACAGAAAAATACCCAGATTATTTCATCCACTACCAACTGTTTACCTGCGACCCAAGTACTTAATGCACCCGGATAAAATGTAGCCTATAACCATCTCCAGAGTCTCTTCTATATCCCAACATTTTTTTATTTAAATCTCTTATTGTTATCGTTTATACACAAATGAACATTGTACCTACTATAAATAAAGCAAAAACTCTCTTTATGCGCTTATACCACGGATAAGAACTTCAAATTGAATTTATGTGAATGGTGATTCAAAATTCGGATACATCAAGTAGTTTCAAATTTGTATAGTTGATCTACAGTTGATTGTGATGCAATGATCTACAACTAATTTCAGTTTCCATATTGCGGCTGGAAATGAACTCTTTGTTTGTATCTCATATACGTAAAAACACCGATGACATTAGCATAAGACATCCAAACCATACAACAATTATTTTCAGAGGAAGAAGGCTGAAGTGACTACAACTTCTTCAGATGTTATCTCGACGTCTATTTTGTGTAACCTTATGTCAAACCTTAGCTCCGGTTTAAAACTTTATAATTCATAAACTTTAACTTACATCTTCAAAATATAAACTAACGAACGTATCAATGATTTCCATTCGGTCCAGACTTCTATAGGTTGTAATATTAATACTCTCTTTTATTTACAACTTATAATATAACTAGAGAACTGTAGGTATACCTGTTCTAAACCTTTCTGAGAAATGTAGGCGTGATGTTTGTATAGTGTTAGTATTTCAATCTGAGTCTGTTATTCGTCGCGGTCTTTTCCTATATAAATGTTATTATGACTAACTTTCAAATATAGTCTCTCACTCATAAACTCTCGGTAAACGAGAAGGTATCTACACGTCATTTGAACTCTGGTGACCCACTTACTTATCTCATGGTCATAAGTTCACAACTCACAAAGTAACTATTCAGTAATCTGTGCTGAAACTAGTTAATTCTACAAATCAAATGCTAAAAATATGCATATTTGCGATTGTTTTGCTTCACGTTTTTAATATTAGTAAGGATAAATAAGGATTTCGTCTGTTCTTCGATGTTTTATCTGTCTATATAATAGACCGTATTTTTGATAAAGTTCACATACGATTATTATAAAATGAATTAGAGTGGCGGTCGTATAAATATATTTCACTAACTACTATAATATATTTCGCCACCAATGGTATTTTTAAGAAAAAGATATTTAAATCTAATGACAGTCCGTTGCGGTAAATATCGAGATTACCAGTAAAATTATCGGAATTATCTAGTGAAAACTGAGATACTGGGATTCTAATTTCCTAAAACTAAAGTAAATTTGTATGAATCAAAAGTGCACTAGTTACTCGTAATAGGGAACCATATAACTTTTCAAAATACAAAAAATAATGTTAAATTTATACCATTCTACTACTTCAATCTGAAATTAAAAAATAATAAAGTAATTTATCATTATACTACTTTGTTTACAACCACCATGACACTACCCGACGTTGTAAAATACCATAACATGAAATAATACACGTTGCACCGACTTTACTTCAACGTATCGTTCACGTGTATCACAAAGTTTCAAACGATCCCAAATTTAGCTGGTGTCTACTTGCAGGCTCTTTGAAGTATGTTCTGTGAATTTATTCACTCAAGTTATGAGTATGCGCCTGATTGATGTGTCTAATACCTATTTACAACCTACAAAGCGATACGTTTAACGTAAACATTCGATATTTATTGTCGGGCCAAAATCGGTTTGTGGATTTTGGGAAAATGACCCAAAGCAGCCCGTAGTCAGGAAGTTGGTGGTGGTTGGTATGCCCCACTGCCTGGGAGAGCACGTAAAGCCGTCATCCCCGACTGCTATGTTGATAGCTGGCAGTTATTTGCTGCAGTTGTTAAATTCATAATCAGGCGTATCAGTACGCCATTAGGTGGATTTGAGAAAATCTGACACTAGGGCTTGTTAGGTTGGTAAAACCTGCAGCCCACACGATAAGAAGAAGAAGATCTAATTAGATTCAGTTTTCTCCAGTTTGCTGGTCAGGGGGGCTAGACAAGTGGCAAAACGCTAACGCTAACGCTATAGAATAGAAAACAAAATGTATGGGAATGACATATAGCTAGTCGTAAACGAATGTCATTCCCATACATTTTGTTTTCTATTCTATAGCGTTAGCGTATTCATACCATAGGAAATTTTCATTACTATCTCAGATGTTCGAATTGTGGTTCGAAATTGTGTACCGAAAGTATCTTTGAGACGGTATTACCAGATTCGTTTCTATTGTCAACTGTCCACTAGCATGGCGAGGAACTTTGAACAAAAGACACGTAGTAGGTAGGTTATTAAAGTTATATATATAGTATAGTATCTTCATTATCATGTGGTGCTCGATTGCCTCTGCCCCCATTCCTGTCCCATGGACGATACAGACGTTATTTCAATTTGGGAGATCAGGAGGATCTTTGAGATTCTTCTTGGTTCTATTTATCTGTAACAACTACCGTTATACCTTGCCTATATCTGTTATATCCAACATGTTCAAATCCTGTTTCATGTACGACAACACTTTCAGTATTTTGTATCTTTAAATTAACTTGTCATTTTGATAAATTGCCATCACGAGCGGCGATGAAACTTTTACAGAAGTCATTCTACATAAAAGTATTAACTTTTCAAATAATATGCGAGCTGGGAGCAATGAATCCGGGTCATCCGTTCTTGACGATACGTTAGAAGATTTGCTATGTAACACTGTAACACTGGAGCCGGCAATGAGATAACAATCATAACTTTGGTTTATATATCACGTGGCGCTTCTCAAATGGGTTTTCAGAATAACAATGACTCACAGAGCAAACATTTGTATGCGGAGATAACACCCATTTAATTCTTTCGGGAAAATTAGTTGATACCCATCTGTAACCTTGTTCCGTAACCGTTCTATAATAGAAGCATATTTTAAATAGGTTAAAAATACTATTTTTTTAATACCTACTAGCTTCCCGCCAGCGGCTTCGCCCGCGATATTTTAGCTAATGGATACAAAAACTTGACAAATTATATACTAAAACCTTCCTCATTAATCACTCTATCTATTAAAAAAACCGCATCAGAATCCGTTGCGTAGCTTTAAAGATTTAAGCATACATAGGGATATAGGGACAGAGAAAGCGACTTTATCTTATACTATATAGTGATGAGGCACTTTTTGTTTTAGCAAACTACAATACTTCTTTATAAGCATATTTACAACTTACTCGATGATACTCATGTTGATGGACAAGCGACCCCCGGTAATGTTGGGCCTGGCAGTTGTTATGGCGTCATTAGCTAAGTGTATAGGTGTGCACTGTTTACATACAATTTCAAAGAATTCTGGAAGAGTGTAGGCGGGGCGGGTGTTTACCTGTTTAGCCATCTTTAACATATTAGAAGATTTTATTAAGCTCATTTAATATTATCTGTGTTTGAAAATGCAGTGTAGTTCTCTGTTGTTGTAAAACTTATTAAAGTCTCTACCATACATTTTTATAAGACTTTAGACCAATAATATAGATTAGGGTGTTCCTATGGCCGATAGTTTAGGAAAAGCATTGGCCATTTTCAAGCATTATCAGACCTACATTGTCATCAAACTGACATAGGTTTAGGTTTTTGGTATTTTTGCTCATTTTGAGTATAGCAACAGGCTGAAACATTGGTTATCATAAAACGAAAAAAACATAATAACGCACTAAATAAATTAACTATTGAATTGCGCATATTGCAACTTTCAGTTTGGGAGATTTAATACTTAGCCACACATATGACAAAATAACAGGCGTATCACTACAGTCAGTCAGACATCGAGGGGAAACAATTGAAACGTTTTTAACTTTATATTCAAACATATTAATACTTGCCTAAAAAACGTATTACGTAGGTGCCCAATTTCCCGAAGTAATCAACAAGTTATACATAGTTTTATTATTTCGAACTCGTAGCTGAAGAATGAAATTACTGATCTATTATTAAATTTAGTGAATGACTGTTTTAGAAAAGTACCTTTTCTAAGAATTAAGGAGTTGGTAAGATGCGTGCGCGGATAGTAGGATCCCATTTGGTCCCGAAGCAGCGCTTGGATGGGTTGGGCGCGAGGGTGTGGGGCGGGGAGAGATTTGTTATGGCGGCGGCAGGAAGCGCCCGGTGGCACGACTGGCACGTGTAAGAGCGGCCTTGAGACGGTAGGTCGTCGAACGCGACGCGCCGCCGCCGGCAGACACAGCCGCCTGTCGCCCTCTGGCCAACCGCGACACCATAGCCTTTGTCGCATCGCCAGCGCGCCAGCGCCTCTCCACACCTTGCTCAATATTTACACCAACAACACGCGCCAAACACTCCATAACTGTTTACGCCAATCGATTTATACCCTTCGATCGATTGTAAATATTCGCCAAGTAGGTACATATGTCGCGACAAGCGATTTCAGATTCCCGGAAAGGTCAGCCATGTTGCACTATTACATCGTTCATATGGTGAATTATGCATTTGGAATATCGTTTAAATCCGATTAACCAAGACAGGTTTTTAAAGTAGCTTAGATAAATCGCAGTATATGTGAGACACGAGTAAAAAATCTGGTAACCCCGCTTTCGAGTTGGGTCATCGCAACAATACGCGAGATATTTAAATGACGTCATATATTCTTGATAAATGCTTTGCTAACTCTTCTCCATACCTATACATATCGACTTAATAGGATCAGGTTTTTCTGTGCGTGCAGTTATGTTTACAATAATTTATATTTAACTTACCAAGATTGTTTGTTTATTTATCTGATTAGTGCTTGTTCTTGTATCAGTTCATAAATTGCAACCTACGTGCTCTTTTAAACTTTACAAGCATGTTTTATTAGTTTATAATATAGATAGTTCATGCAAACCATAAACTAGATCATATCTTATATGAGAGGACCCAGACTCTTCGCCACAGGACTCTCTCAGTAAAGTTTTTGCACCAAGTGATTGCGGTAAGAGAGCACACAATAATGAAGCATTACATGAAATCTAAGATTGAGAAATATTTTTTCATTAAAATAAGAAAATAATGTAAAAAAAGTTTGTAGTATAATCTACAATATCATGATAAATGTTGGTGCTTATGCATCAAGTTGCTCCAGACTACTGCAGGATCAGGCCAACTTCTTGTTATCACTCTGATAAAGGAGTGTGGGACAGGGGCGCGCTCGCGGGGGCCTGGGGGTGAGGGAGGAAGTGGGTCGCGGGGCCGACGCCCGAGCCCGGCCTCTGCCGACGACCTACGACCGCCGCTACCCCTGAGCTCAACACTGAAGAGATGTTCAAGTAATATTAAATCCAGCGCCAAAAAATTCTTACTTGCTTAAATTACGTAGGGTTTCCTCGATTCTAGCAATAAAACATTTAAATTACGACCATAATGTAATGCATACATTAACGCCTAATAATATTTGTTTGTGACTATATTAAAATAACATTTAAAAGAAAAAAATGAAATCAGTGGCAAGCCATAAAATAGGAAAATAACTAAAAAAAATAACAAATAGAGAGAGAGTACCTACACCCTAAATATGATATGGATATTACCAACAAAAAACTTAAGCTAAACAATAACAGTGCCTTATATATTAATTACGTATACGTATTAACTATATGTACCTATAGCACAACCTCGAGAGTAGTACCATTCACGACTACTCTTCATCTTGAGGAAATTGTTGTATTGTAAATCACTTTGGTTTGCTCCAAGTTCATCCCGAAATTCACGGCTTAAGAATCGCTCAAGCCGTTAAGCCTCTCTTTCAACTCCTGAAGATTTTCAGATCATCAACAAAAATCGAAGATTTGAGATAAACTGAGCGCTTATATTACTACTGCTTCCCGCGGTCTCCCACATCCTTAGGAAACTAATTCCCGCACCCGGATAAAAGTATGTGTGTACCTTTAATTCAATTCCATACAGTAGTTTTTGCATGATAGACTAACAAACATAAATATTTCCTGATATTTCGCATTTTTAGAGTTCCGTAGTTAACAAGGTACCTTTTATTTATAATTTCGCCATTTTCTTCTGTCTGCCTGTTTGTTCGCGCCATAGCTCAGAAGTTCTTAGTACTAGAAAACTAAAATTTAGTATGGATATGCAAATTTATCACGTTGACAGAGTGATAAATAAAATTTTGAAAAATATTTTTTCCCATACGCATAAAGGGGGCAAAAATACTTTTTTTTCACATGGATCCCATCATGTGGGGTATCATAAAATAGTCTTTTAAAAAATAACTGGTGTTCAAAGACCTCATCAAGAAGATTCAGGATGACGTTCAAGCATTCTTTCTTCTATCTTTTGAATAACTGTTCCTAGATTTTTAATATAAAAAGCATGGAACGTTAATCGCGCTGTTATAAGCACAGGCAGCCTTATAATGCTAATGGCTCTGTCACCAATCTGCAATCTACAACTTGTGTAAGGCCTACTACAGATCAAACATTATTCAGCACACAGATACCTATCTGAAGTTAAAAGAAGTATAGAAATTATTGCCATAAAAAATCCTTAAAGATTTTCAACAAGAATGCTATGCTTGGTGATTTACATCTCTATCAAAATATACTACATCGACGATCGAATATCAAGTGGTGTAGTGGTAGCGTTGTGGACAGTCCGACGTGCGCGAGTGGCTTGCACTGCCGCGGCGCACACGCCCGAAATAACCCGCGAAACACGACGAAAACAATCGAGACCGCGCTTGCGGCCTCATGCGCGCGCAAAAATGACGAGGAAATATGCACGCCACTGTCCAGCTCACCGGCTCCTGGTACTTGGAGAAAGTGCCACCATGCACTGGCCACGCACTCGCGCACACGCGCGTGCTTCCAAGACGACCACTACATGCTGCCACACTGTCAGCTGGGACACGTCGTTCACGCGATGAAGCATTGATTTAATGGTTATTCACAATATTACATTTGATATAAAATAATAATTTCTTCTGAACTCAAACAACTTTCAGTCCTTTATTCTAGAACCGGCTAGCTAGCTAGCTAACAACAAAATTTAATACGAATTCGTCAATGTGTAGTGAGTTCCCAGTTTCCAGATGAACTATTCAGTTTCACGGGCTCTCGTCCCAGAACAGCGCGACGCGTGCCGGCCGTGTCGCATTCTTGCTGCATCCCCACATCATCGGCCGGCTACGCGCCACCCGCGCTACGCCGCCGCCGCCGCGCCGCGTCGCCGCCCATAGTCCGCACCTCACGGCACAAAATCGATATTGCATACTCGACCTCAAATTGATTTTGCAAAAGTATGCGCACACATGTTCGTATGTAAGTAGGAACACGTAACGATACCGATTGAAATGATTTGCACCTTAGTTTTCTCTGACTACGGTATCTTTTCGGTACGGAAAATAATATTTATATGTAGTGTCATGCTTGATATCTGTTTGGAAAAGTATTTGGACATACCTTATTATGTAAGCAGTATACGGACCAGACATACAATTAGGTTACGACAAACAAAACTTAACGTGTTTTTTTATGACACACCTATTTCGAGACCAGCTGTTATTTTGTAAAGCAATATACGACTTGGGTAGCTACTCTAGGTAGGTACTTCATGTTAATAAATACATTATTATGAATTAATATTTCAAGGAACCACATAATTAATAATTGTATGAAGTAAACGTGCTAGTGTCCATGTCTTACAAAAGCACTCGCTTTGTACACATAGCAAGAAGTCACTCCTCACAACAATGTTGTCGTACTCTAAGGACTTAGTTGGAGGGCCGCGGGATCGATAGAAATAACCGGCTATTTACCGCTACCAGCCGCGGCTCCCCACTTATATCCAACTATACACTTACTTGCCTGTAAATATACTGTCTTCCATATGGTCATTTCTACACGCTTCAGTATAGGTAGGTACTACCGCTGCCGCGTGGTTGATAATGTCGTGTCTAATATTAAATAAATCAAGTTTTAGCCTTTTCATTTAAAGCAGCAATAACATATATATTTAGATACTAGCTTCTGCCAGCGACTTCGTCCGCGTGGAATAGTGGAGCTCCGCTCCTATTGGTCTTAGCGTGATGATATATAGCCTATAGCCTTCCTCGATAAATGGACTATCTAACACTGAAAGAATTATTTTAATCGGACCAGCGGTTCCTGAGATTAGCGCGTTTAAACAAAATGACAACATTTCCCTTCACTGCTCTGCTCCTTTTGATTGTAGCGTGATGAAAAGTATACTATAACCATCTCAGGAGTATGACAAATAATTGTACCAAGTTTCGTTAAAATCCGTCGAGTAGTTTTTGTTTCTATAGAGTTTATACAGACAGACAGACAGACGGACAGACAGACAGACAGACAGACAGACAGACAAAAAATTTACTGATTGCATTTTTGGCATCAGTATCGATCCCTAATCACCCCCTGATAGTTATTTTGGAAATATATTTCATGTACAGAATTGACCTCTCTACAGATTTATTATAAGTATAGATAGATTTGACTTATCGCTATTACCTGCTCAGTTTGCATATAAATAAAAACTCATAAAATCGTACCTATTTCGTCAATAGCAGACAAACATCAACATCAACAACGTAACGAAACGTTACGACACACACCATTCATCCTAAATGCATTAACGTCCCTGAATTACATCGGCTTGGCGTTGCATTCACATACACCAGAATTTCCCAAACTATGGTTCGCGAGTGAATGTTGGCTGGGTCCTGACGAAACGAAAATTGAAAGTACGTCGACTGGCCAGAACTATTCTGAACGCGATTTTTTTTAAAAGTGTCAGCATCTAATAGGTACACATGCCTTTATAAATACGCAAGCATTCGTATCGCACACTTCTCTAGCTCCTCTTTATGTTTGCTAGTACCTACCTACTTGACTAAAATTGAAGTCGATGCTAAAAGTGTAATAACGAAAAATAGGAGACAAATACATTCTTCACATTTAAATAGCACTAGACTGTTAATAAAGAATCGTATCTATTTATTTATTCTTCTTATTTGAAAAGTCCTCCACTTAAATTGTTGTAAGTACTCTTCTTGCTTTGTGGCAGTCGAGAAATGAGTTAGATAGGTCGCGGTTCAGGTAACTTTAAGAACCACTGTCATAGACAATGGCAATTGTTTTCGCGACCGTATTTCGCGTGAAGTGACAGCGATGACGCGGCGCGATGCTTATATGTTATTTATTTATAGCTAGCGACCGGTGACCGGCGCGGCACCAGTCGACGCCGACGTTGACAAACAACTCGTATTAGCACCATCTCGCCGCGGCCGTCGCTCGCGCGCCGCAGAGGAACACGACCATTACTTCGTACATCCTCTGTTGTAATGACCTTCAACATAGTGTCATTTGCAGACCGAATGACTATGCTACGCTCGTATATCATCTATGTAGGAAATATAACAACAACATTGTGTTGTCCTACATTATGGCGTTATACTCAGTGACTAGGTGGTATAAGGAATTTTAACAAAGTTATTGTGGACACGTAGCTAAACAATAAAGGCAGCAGTGCTAGAGCTAACCTAACTCAGTAATAGATTATTATTTAGCTTAAGCTTCTTCACAATCAAACTCTGGGTAAATTTATGATAAAGGTTACAACTCGATCCGTAACTTGTTCCTGTGTATAATATCCTTGTGTGTAATATCCTTATTATATTCGATTAAGCAAAAATGACTTGAACTTACCGTAAATTTGTCATCCTAACATCAATTACCTACATCTCATGTGCGGGTTGAAAAACTGGCAAGAAAAACTTTGTGATAAAAACTTCATGACTAAAAATTCTGAAATCATAAATCCGCCTTTAATTAGCGTGGTGATACCTTCTCTGTATGAGAAGAAGCCTTTACCCTGCAGTGAGAAAGTGAATAGGCCGATGATGATGATGAATACTCTTCCAACAATAAGTCCCTACTCATAGGTTGTCACATCACTGCGTTGTCTGTCGGAACCTACCTATCTACTGAAGTCCCGTTGACCTAGAACCTTGAAATTTGGCAAGAACCAAGGTGCTATAGCACAAGTTAAAGAAAATCTCCGAGAACCGTGAGTTTATAGACTCAACACAAAAATGTGGGGTGAAGTGGGGTTGCAGAATTTAATAGTGTAGGGGTATTGTTTGAAATGAAATGAAATGTCTGTACATTATAACATATTTTATCGTCTTTTCGTTCCGGTCTGAAAAATACCGTTCGTCTCCTTATTTCCGAAGTTTGATAAGAATAAGGGCCAATAACGTAACAATTAATGTAACTAATACTTACAGGAAATTTAAAACTATTAGTTATGCGGTCGGAAAAACTCATTCCGAAGTTCGGAACCCTCAGTGTGCAATTCCGACTCGCACTTGGCTAATTTTTATTTTGTCATTATAAACAATCAACAAACACGGTAATAAACAATGAAAAAAATATGACTTGTTTAAATAACAATTTTGATTAAGTAATTAATCTAAAATGTTTTTTTATGCTCTGTTTATTATTAGATTTATGAGCCTGAATGTAGGTTGGCCATTACTAAGTGTTTATTTTTGTAACACACCTTAACACGACTTTACAATACTTAATGCATCCTGTTCTACATCTACTACAACGGCAACGTGAAGAGCGCTCATTACATAAAGTTTATTTACTCATGAATAGGTACAGTAGATACGCCAGAGGAATAGTGAGATAAACAAGACGAAATTCGCGAGACACGTCATTGAACCGTTTCGGGGACACAGACCGATATACTCGTAACAAGTACAGACAAATAAAATTTCCTTCATGCTGCTGCGATGCTCTAGAATTTAGTCGTTACTCCAATCCATGTCTGTTGGAACATTTTACTTTCCACGGTAAAGATGGACCATTTACCTCGCTATACCAATGTTATAAGAAGAACCACTAAGGTATAAACTGTCCATCAGGACCGTTTACTTCATGGCTGGTTGAAAATTAAAGCAGTGTTGTTGGCACCCAGAATGCGTAATTTACCTGTTATATTAATTAGAGGTGACGCAACGTTCAGGGCGGGCCGGGCTCGTCCGCGTCGGCTGCCTACGCTCACCTTCCTAATTACGCCGCGTCTAGACGTCCCGCCAGCCTCCTCCCACACCCCAGGCCACCCCCTTATCAAATACGGCTTAGAATTTTGCACATATTTGTACCTACTTATTCGGCCCGTTCTTTACGATCTTTTTTCTGGGACGCTGTGCGAGTATCTTTATTTACTAAAATATACCTACACACATTGAGTTTCGATTTGGACTGTTTCTAAGATTGCCAGGAAGGAGTTTACTTGTCGTTGGGCAACTGCGATTTAGGATAAAATATCAAATTAACTTGCGATATAATTTTAGGACCTGAAGTTCAGCATTGTTCTTCCATATATTAATATTTGGGATTGACCGTAAATAAATCGAACTCATCGTAATCTCGAAGGGACAAACTGAAACACATTCTCATAAGTAGTCTTTGTAAATAAAATCGACAAATAATTTCGGTACTATAAATATTTACATTCTACTTACATATAGCGTAATACGAAAATGTGAAATCTGAATGTCTTTCAGCAGCAATCGGGTAAAAAAATAATATTTAGACGTGAATTTTTTCTTGATAGATAAAAGAGGAAGATAAAAATGTGCTATCTAACAAAATATAAAATATTGCTCCGTAAGCGAATGTCTGATAGCTGTGACTAATCCTGAAACCTTGCATGATATAAATTTATAATATGTGTTAATACTTGGACATTTCTTCGAAGAGTATTATCATTGTCTCGCTTGTCACACACACGAACCGCTACCGAGCTGATTCATACTTATTTCTACTGTACGATTAAAGCGACACTATCTTAAAAACCGATAAGAAATTTAAAATTCCCTATAAATTACGGCCGATATTTAAACTGGAAAGTCATTAATTTAAATCAATGTCGGGATCTTCTGAAATAGACAAGGGTCGCGGCTCGCTTGCGATTGCCGTGATTGCTGCACTGTCCGTTACTATATCTTATACATATTATTATACTGCCTCTGTTTATCTAATAGAACTTTCCATTAATATTGAGCGAATGTGAGAACACAAGTTTTCGTATCTTAATGTATCATTATTTTTACTCTGCATGCCTGTACCACAGATAGCATAAGAGTTAAGACATCTGACTTTACATGTATTTCCAATAACATTCAAGAGAAATTAGTTTTGACGAAAAACACACCACGTTGCCGAAATCTTAAAAAGATTCAATATTGTTTGTACCCAGCATATAATAAAAACAAAGAGTTAACGTGTAATCAAATATGGTGGTCCTGTTGACGACTTATTGATATCACACTAAAGAAGTCAATCGTGAGTGACGGATACTCTTTGGTCATTTTAATTAGACAAAAAAGATATAAATATTTTTTGTTACACTTCCATCTAAGCGAACCTAACGTTTGTCAAATAGCGGCCTATGTTGTGAAAAATAAAGAATACCTATCGAAATCCCCACAGACGAATAATGTTCACGTTATTCCGTAATGTAAGGTTCCTTGAGTAGTATATATCACACCAGTATACAACGTCATAATACCCAGTAGGTACGGAGCACAAGATGTCTGCGACGCACAGATAGTTGATGGCCAACGTGATAATTGGCACTCACCGTACCCCGCCGCCAGGGGCGTCAGCCCACTAAACACGTCAAACTTTTAAAAATGTGTTTTCGTTTCCCCGTCATGTTTTCAGTCACCGTCTGGTACTGATAAACAATATAATGATTTATCGCATTTGAATGCTACACTTGCATTGAATACACGGATTATAATATCGCGATTACGCAGGTGGCAACATCTGTGATGATGTTTTTAGAACAGTTTTTCTCCTATGTAGCGATTGATATCAAACCTAGACTGGACTGCTATCATAACGGTCTATTTGTTTACTTCAGCGTAAATTATTTTGGTTTAATCTACTGAAGTTGACGCCTTCTGCCACACCTCTGCTTATGTACATTCACAGCTTAAGAAATTATCAATTTCTAGTCGAACGTGTTGAATACCAATGTGCTCACGATGGACTCTACGATAGTGTTGGTTGGTCTTCAAACTGCATAATTGGCACAAGACAGTCTAATCAATCGACGGCGTGAGCCCTTCGCGTTTATGTGTTTCAATTCAACCTCGTTAAGATGTAGTACAACTATTAGGTATATCGGCCTACTGGCTACTAGAGCGGTGCGTTTACGACACTGACACGAACGTGCCGAGGACGTGGTCGCTGACAAGGCTCAAGCAGGTAAGCCAGCACTCAACGGGCGAGTTCGCGCCACGTGGCCAGGTACCGCCAGCTGGAGAAGCTATTTCGGTGATCGGCGGCAGGCCCCGGCAGACCGACACCAGACGTCGCCGCCGCCCCCGCGCTCCTCCCAACCTCTATAAATAACCGCACTGTGCATTCTTGGGCGAACGATGTCGAATTTTTGTCGAGTACGCGCGACCACATGCCGTTTGTTTTGGCCTAAACCGCCGATACTAACCTGCGGCAGCGCTTACTTTTAACGAGATCCGGCTCGCTGACTCTAGATACTAGACGGGACGCGGCTGATCCCTCCTGTCATTGATACTATTGCTATATAATCGGCGTCATGCCCGCAGCACGTATACGAGGAAATCATATGACCGGCCAATCACGACATTTTCAACTCAAGTATTTTCTAAACAGATGACTAAACAGCTATCATTGTACTATTCCATAGTAGTTCCCACCCCATACAGGTTCGTTATTTCACGTGAAATATTATTTAATCAAAACAATTTAAAATACATATTGTAACCATATTTTTCAATAGGTATTGAGGGAAGTACTAACAAATAAAAATGTAGTTTAATACATCATATTTATGCTGGTATGTACATACCAAACAATTAAGTTATGAAAACGTGCACTCGGTTTTACTTCGGTCGGACGTCAAGAGAGATATTCTGATTAAGCTTTGCTAAATTTAACTCAACCACGCAAACAAACTCTCCAGCAAAAATAGAATGGCACATAATGCAAAACTGCACTAACCGAAGAATTTATAGCAGACTTATGTTTTGACACTGATTACAAAAATAAAGCATCATTATTCACGCAAATAATAATAATACATTCTGTTTCACGACTAGATTTCAAGCATAACACGTGTGCATTCAGACAAAATTTTGATCTACGTTGCTACGACGATACGTCTACGCACATGCTACGTAACGAGCTACGAAAAAATTAAGCATCAAAGCGAAGTTACGTCTGATCAACATTATTACTATTTAATTTCGTGTTTTGTTCAAGAGGGGTAAATAAACTACTGAGTTATTTAATTAAGGAAAATATAAAGTATACATAATACTTAGCGGTAAGGAAAGGAACAGAGTCCTTATTGTACGTATAACGTACGTGTAACGTACGTAAACAACGTACGTACGTACGTTGTTAGTGTCTACTTTAGGTATACCCTGTTATATAAATAAATGATTGTAATTGTTACCTGTAAGTTTTTTACGAATGTTCCTTTAACCAAAAAAGGGAACCTCACCATATATGCACATTCATTCAACTTTATGTTCGCGCTACGACTTAACTATCAACCTATGATTAAATTGCCAGTTTTAGGTTACACTTCAACAAACGACTAGGTATTGATTGCAGGTACCTTTGCTGGGAAAAGAAACACTTCTCGCACAGAGAATTATAAGTACTACACTGTGTTTTCTAAATAAAAAGATGTTCGCAATTCAACTGAGAATTAACTGATTTTAATAATTCTTATTTAACCGATTTTTTTATCATTTTTTTTAACGAATTCCGGCATGATTCAGTATAAATAAACAACGGTCTTATTTTGGAGTTCTGTTCAAACATATTGCAGGTGTATGAGGAGCAATTTTTGATTCGTCGTAACGACTGCATGAATCAATGATTTCTTTTTTTGGATCGGATTTAACACTAAACCGTTAGATCCAAGAAAGCAAAGATAAGGTTTCAAAAGATAGGGTTTATCCTAGACATAGGAAAATACCGTACATACCTATATTATACTTTAAATATATGTAGGTGCTCACAATTTATTGAATTTTAGTTTGAGTGTATATAATAATTAAGTTCAAATCAAGGTTTTGTGTTACGATATAGGCATTTTTGAATTGACCTATTCAAAGAATTTATTATCTACTTATTAATCACTTAAACAATATCTGATATCAGCAAACAATTTCCGTATCAACCCGCCTTATTTACTTACCTAGATATTAGTCGTTATTTATTCGCACTTTTCTACTAGATCTAGTTTTAAAGTGCTAATTTTTGTTCGATACGACGTATTACGGTGGCATGGTATATGACCGTGTCGGGTCACGCACTTGGCCGGTAATATACCATGCCACCGTTTTTTTTTTGGGTTTACCGCATCAATAAATTTTTCGAATAGTTTTGATAACACTGGCAACAGAGAAATAGGGTTTCCCAGGCTTCGTAATCATAATGACTTCAGCAAGCAACCTTCCATGACTCAGGTCTCTAATTAATATGAAAATGAGTTTGTTAGTTTGTTTGTCCTGCGTATCTATCTCCATACCAAATTTCAACTAAATATAGTTTTACCGTACCGTACATTTGCATTTATAATATTAGGTAAGTACAATAGTAGGGCAGTCATCTTAGGAAAAGAAAATTTCTGGAATAAAAGTAACAAACTTGTCCAAACCTTTCTGTCGATAGTTTATACGTTCCCTCAAGTCTCATAACATCTCGTGTCTTGCTTGAGTTTTGAGATAATCGAGGTTAGAGGTCACGAAAATAGGTTTTTCTTCATATCTCGCTTTATATCCCTTAGATATATTACATTCAAGAGAATAAAATTGTGGTTAAACAGTGCATTCATGGGCGAATCCAGCTTTCAAGACGGGGCTTCTGCCATTGAAGATCCAAGTCAAGTTCTAAGCTTCTTTAGAGTGGAAAAGGACCTTTTTGCTGTCGTCGTGACACTCAGGTTATAGCTGATAGTTGAAAAATGCATAAAATATGCCTTTTTAGGGTTCCAGTCAACAAGGAACCCTTATAGTTTCGCCATATCCTATAGCTGATATTTGGTATGGATAATTGGATATGTATATATTGATATTGATCACACCGACAAAGTGGTAAAATGAAATTTTGTTTCTCGTGTATCCCGTTTTGTGGGGGAAAAGAAAAGGAAAACTACAGTTACAGAGTTATAGTCGACCAACTAAAACCTAAAAATATATACGCGTCGACTTGTAAACCTCAATCGGTATCAATGTTGTGTCGGTATCAGTGTAGGCGTCGATATCAGTCTAAGGGCTGGTATCAGTCTAAGCGTCGGTCTCAGAGTTGGCGTCGGTCGGTATCAATGTTGGCGTCGGTACCTGAATAGGCGTCGGTAGCAGCCTATATGTGGGTATCAGTGTAAGCGTCGGTATCAGTGTAGGCGTCGATATCAATGTTCGCGTCGGCTATCAGGCTAGATGTCGGTCACAATGTTGGCGTCGATATCAGTCTGGGCATCGGTAGCAGTCTAGGCGTCGTTATCAAAGTAAGCGTCAGTATCAGGCTAGATGTCGGTTACAATGTTGGCGTCGGTATCAGTACAGGCGTCGGTATCGGTTAAGATGTCAGTGTAAGCGTCGGTATCAGTGTAAGCGTCGGTATCAGTGTAGGCGTCAGTATATGCGTCGGTATTCTATGGTCGTTCGGTGGTCTCGGTATCAATGTGGGTTGCTATCAGTGTAGGCGTCGGTATCAGAGTTTGCGTTAATATCAATCTAGCCGTCGGTATTTGTGTTGGCGCCGGTATGAGTCTAGGCGTCGGGTTCAGTTAATGCGTCGGTATTAGTCTAGCCGTCGGTATCAGTGTAGGCGACGGTTTTAATGTGAGTTAGTATCAGTGTACGTCGGTATCTGTGTTGGCGTCGATATCAGTGTAGGCGTCGGTATCAGTGTAGGCGTCGGTATCAGTCTAAGCGTCGGTATCAGTCTAGGCATCATCTAGGTTGCACTTAGCATGATATAAATGCTTTTATATACCCGGAAAAATATTTGAGATTATTCCTTTCACCCGTAAAAAGCTGTAATTCGTAATCGGCGCCCCTAACAACTGCAAAAACAACACTCATACCTATCGATTTTCCTCAAAAAGTCAAGTACTTACCCCATCTCAAATCTGTAAAATGATCGCAATAAGCACCGCTAACACCCTCCCAAATGATACCCATATAGATAAGAAAAAGTTAAACCCGCCATCTTTGATCTGTAAAATAACCGCATATTCGTAATCAGCACCCCTAACACCCTTGAAACCGTTAAACCTAATGTTAGGCCTTAAAACACTAGTTAACATTGATAACCACCCTTGTCTCTCACATAACACATTCATATTTCAGACACACAGCTTTCATATTTCAGACCCACCGACATTCAAATGACTATAACTTTTGTTACAGTCAACCGATTTTGATGAAATTAAATATTATCCTAGGATAACTTTTGTAGTGATGTGTGTTCAAATTAACAGACAGAGAGATATTTCTAAAAATGATTGCAATGTCTTCTAATAGTCACTTGCAATATTTATTCTCCTTTTATGTACACAAAAGTTAAGTTTTATTGGCAAGGGGGACGTGGGCTTGCACCCCGGCTCACTATATGGTTAAGACGGCCTTGGACATAGCTTTGAAACTATGTATGTTAATAACCATTATGAACTAACCGAAACATAATGTACCTACGTGACTGTTCGATAATGATGGCGATAGTCCTCCCAGGAAAAAAAACTATGTTTCCTACCCTATAAAAATACCTGAAAAACGATAAATTAATACCTACTTGAAATTAATAGTAAAAAATATCAAATGTAATAGAAATTTTATTTATTACGTTCTAATGTGAGGTGAGGCTTATTATAATCTAACCCTGTGCAGTGTGCAGTGCCTGGACAGTGTGTATATTTCTAATAAAGGTATACATGGGATGTTAACGAGAATTTTGCAGTTGAAAAACGTGTTCTCCCCTTCCTCTCTGCTGTTTGGGGAAACGTGACTGCTGTATGAGGAAACGTGACTGCAACGTGAGCTTGCATTGGTGAAAAAATGTCGCGGTAAAAAAATGTGTAAATTCGCAATTTTTGCTAAAACTCGCACTATACCGATTTTTTTAGTATAAGTATATAAACAATGTTTTAGATACTGGAGAGGAAGGGCCTTTTAATTAAACGATTTACAGAGAGGACTGAATATATTTAATAATAGGAAAGGTAGCCGATTATTATCAATGTAATCAACAATTATCATTTCGTAACAATCAAATTAATTTTTGGTCTAGTCCTGGCGTTCTGGGTCTTTAAGAACTCTACAATATTAATCATACAAGATATTTTTTTAACAACGTTTATCAAACGTTTTCATTTATTTACATCAAATTTCAATGAACTCAGGGAAACCAGAATGCTATTTTACTGGCTACACTGAATGTAAAATTATGGTGGCAAGATATTGAAATTTTATTTACGTGGTTTTCACCAGGTAACAATATAAAAGAGTAAACTTTTGTGCAAAATATTATCTTCATTGCACTATTATATTTTTGCGAACAAAATCACAATTTTTCACCCCATATTATTGAGAAAATTGTCCTCCCGTCATTCAGTAGAAGTCAAGCTGACTGAAGCTGACTACATATTTACAGATGACATGAATTGTGGCTGGGGGCTAAAACATATGGTCTGCATTTTGCAGTGGCGGAAATTCTGGTGAGGGTAGGTTTTATCAAGCGAAACACTAAAAAAGCACAGAACATTTTATTTTGCTTAACATATAATAAGTCTCCTTGCTTAGCCTTTGGGGAGGGCTTGAGCCCCTGCTTGGTGATTGCAGATCTAGTTACATTAGCAAAGTTCGACATGGATCTACATATATATGAATGTGATGAAAACTGGAACAAACATTGTTATCTTGGAATGAAAATGTTATTAAATGTTCATGATAGGTACCAATTTTATTAGAGAAAATTTCATTTTTTTATGTAAAACACGACATGATAAATAGCAATTAATTAAGTAATTAATCATTTACGCCCCACTAATAATATAAATTTGGAAACAATAAAATATAATATTTAAACATTTAACACTCATTTGGATTAAGTAAGTGGCTCACAAGCCGAGGCCCACAAGATTATTAAGTAGTCTCCGCAGATGATGGACATCCACAACACCAAACGCATCGCAGATCATCATTGCCCTTTCTTATCGAAAAAAATCTAGTACCTATTTTCAAATACGGCTATATTTTTACTTCAAGTTGGGTAAGAATTACCCAACTGGGTGAAATTGAGTATTATCCCCAAAAATGACATTTTGAAATGGAGGCTAGCATAGATATATATGTTACTAAAGTAACTAGATGTGCAATCACCAAGCAAAATGCGTGCCATAAAGGTTCTGACCAGTCATCATTCATGACATCTGTCACTTGGTAGCCAGCTTAAATCTATCAGAGTGATAGCAGGACGATTTTAACAATAATATGGGCAAATTTGTAGTAAATGTATGGGCAAGGGCAAATTTGTAGTAAATGCCATCCTTATCATACAATGTCATGAACATTACGTTTCGGTTAGTGTGAGAGAGATAGATATAATTTTACATCAAAATGATTACTAGTTTCAAAGCTACGTCTGCATTCTAAAAAATGGTTACGTTTTTGTGACCGCTAATGTTCGGGATTGCATCTCTATTGATATATAACGATGGTGGCTAGAGTTAGTTCACCTGTCAACCACATTCCTACCTAAATAGCAATGTCGGACTATACTACCTTAAAAATCATGGATTAAAATTATCAAAACAATAGCAAACAAGCCAGAGTAAGAAACGAAGCCATAATTGTAATTGTTACTCAATTATGGATATGTAACATTGTTACATATGGGCATAACCATGTTTGGACCAGCAGCAGTGATGTGCGATCTTATCGATTCAAGTATTATTATAAATATGTATCGACTAATTATATATATATATTTTTTGCACCTAATAGTTTTCATAACCTGTAACTAATATTTTTCAGAGTGGTGGTGGGCGGGCGTATGCGTTGGCGCCGCTGTACTGGTTTGTGCGGCCGCGGGCGCGCTGGCCCGCCCGCACTTGCGCCGCCGACACGCTGCCGCCGCAGCCGCCGCCGCCAACCCCGTGAGTCGTTGTCATCACTATCTTACACATGGGTATGCCTTCGCCGCGATCGATAATTAAAACAACAATTTATGTATACACCGCCAGTACTTATTACAATATTATGCCAAAATATTAGAATGAGCTTCAAGAAAAGTCTATAGGGCTGTAGCTAGAGACGAATTTAAGTTAGGGCAGCATTGATTACAGGTAGGGCGGAAGTAAAATTTTTAACATATTTGATATTAGATCTGCACTCGAAGCACTGGCTCCTAAATCCATCGCCTATCTCTACATTTTTTTACCTCAAACTATAAACAAACATAATATAATAATTTATCTTAGTTTTTGGTATTTTTAAGGTAGGGCATCGTGATTTCAAGGTAGGGCATAGGGCATAGCCCCACAATGCGGGGGGCATAGCTATGGCCGTGTAGGTATCTAGTCTTAGTCAAAAGAGGCTTTGATCCATGATTGGCCGTTGATCAAATAGGGAGACTAATTTAGAAATACATATCTAAATTTAGTTTTAGTTTCTTAAAAAAAAAACATTTTAAATACCCACCTCGTCTGATTATGACACTTTCGTAAGTAGATCAGTCCTGGATTTGTCAATAGGCCGTATAGGCCGGGGCCTAGGGGCGGCAGCGTCCTAGGGGCGGCAGATTTCAGAGGACGCTAACTTGATTATTGGAAGGTACATACATGGGCGGCGGAAATAAAGTGGCCTATTCTCATAAAAAATACAAATCCGGCACTGAAGTAGATCCTTTTTAAATTTGATTGAAGTTGGTATATTACAGTTGGAATAAACGGAATTTCATGCACTTATGTACCTAGTTCATGTACGGTTCTTTTTATGTATCATGACATTTTTCTGTTCTTCAACTTATTTATCACCAGATAGGTACCTACCATGATTTGTAGAAAGTCTTCTATATCCTTATCCATACTTATATGAGATTAATGTGAGAGTAACTCTCTGTATGTCTGCCACTACGACACCCTGTACACTCAGTATATAAACAGGTGTGAGGCATATAGCGTGACACGAGAAAAGTGTCGCGATAGAGTCATCAATAAGAACTGTGAACAGAATAAAATCGTTTTTTATGTCGCAATGTTGTAACGCTTTCACGGAAATAATATGGTAGGGAGATAGTTTGAAACTTAGAGAAAATTGTTTTTTCAAGGTTCAAAAGATATTTCCTTCCTGAGCTAGTAGTTTATATTACTAGTTTTTCCTCGCGGCTTCACCTTATTTACTTAAATTCATAACTACATACCTAAGTCATCTGGTGTCATATATAAAATGACTTGACACTAAGATTCATTGAAGATTCAGCAAATTATCTCAATTTGCGTTTAAATGTCTTTTTCATTATATAGCTCCATAAATTATTTGAGAGGCTTATTTTTTTCATAATGCTTGGTCTTCATGTAAATACAAAAAATAGTGTGCCTATTAGAAGATTATTGGTTACCTACCTACGTACATTCTATGACTACAACTTGATCATTGAGCAATGCCAACCGTCTCGTCTCGCGAGCCGACAAACGCGTCATCGCTCACTATTACAGTTATAGGTGCGCATATATAACAACTACGACGGTAGCAGCAATCGAGCTTCTTTTACATGTGTGCCAGCTCATATGCACACACACGGTACGCTCACCATTATAATCTGTAAACACACTCACTCTCGCACTAGCTACATCGTAACATAGCACCCACCTACCGAAGCACAGCCGTGTACCGACGACACGAAGTACCGATTGAGCACACAAAGTGAACTAGACAGATTATTTGTATGTGTGAGATAGCAATGTTACACACTACGGACGTTTTAGTGTGCGGCGACATCGGGGCAGCCGGTGCACCGCCCGCCCGCCCGTCCTCCCCGCTACGCGACTGCGAACACCGCGCCGCGTCCGTCCGCGTCATTGAACAACAAGACTCGCTCGATGGCAGGCGTCTTTCTGCCAATATGAAAAAAGGAGTTAAGAAACTCCATCACAAAACACGCGATAGTGGAATTTATATGTTATTCTTAATTGATAAATAAGTTTATTTTTATAGTGTTAATGCCTTGAATAACATATTTTTATTTATTAGTGAATGATAGTTAATTATTGTAAATGCGCTAATATCTCTATAGTGCTCTGTGATTGTTTTGTTTAAAATATTTACAGCTTCAACAAAACAAATTACGCAAATGTCAGTGACTGTGTAGTGTAATTATCAAACATAACGTTAAATGTTCGTGATCGATTCACTTTTTGTGACTCGATTAGTGTGCCATCGAATTTGGATTTTAAGCACATCACTAACTGTCATCCATAGGTGAAAAACCAATTGTGGACGACACTGTTACAAATAGTAAGTAAAGTTGATTTACCCAGTTCTATTAAAATTTGACTCCAGAAATCATCCTGAGCAAACTACACCTATAAGTGAACCTATGTTAACATCATCATATTTTCCATATCAACAGACTGAAATAGTTAAACGAAAATTAAGCAGAAAATAATATTTGCAATATGGTCAGAATAGAAGAATGTTTGTACTGGAACCGAGTGAGGCCCGAGGCGACTCGGATGGCCGCGAGACGGCGGGAGCGTGCCAAGTGATAAGAGGCGCGCCGATAGCGACGTCACACCCAGACGTTGTTTGTGTGAATTTAAATAAATTTTCATGACAGACAGTTCCGTAATCACCTCTTGCTGTATAATAGTAGTGACATGCCAACTCAGTAATATGTGCAAAACTTGAAAATATGCTCATCAGAAACAGTGGGTATACTTAAAGGTTACTGAAATTATTCTAATTTATCTTTCATTGATATTTATTGCTTGCTAATTTATAAAGCATTTAGAGAAAAAAGAGTCGTCATATTGTGCAAGGTAGAGAATCTTTGATAATATTCTTATCACAACAAAAGGTTATTTTGTTCAGGACATGAAATTATCAGCTGTGTTGGTTTTTAATAACTATTCTTAATATGTAGTGTTATTTAAAACATCATTTCTCAGTGATCATTGAAATTACTCAAAACCATTTTGTCTGTTGAATATTAATCAACATTGTGTTGTGTACATGCAGTGTTCTGTTCTACTTGCCATGAATATTCTACATTTATAACCAATTTAAATGAATAGAATTAAAACCAAGACCCATTTATAGACACATGTGTGTTGTTATCTTGATAAGGAAAGTGGAAACCAGACGATAATATTGTTGATAATCTTTAAAAAAAATTGGTGAAGACATTGTAATAGACTTTTATCATTATGCAAGTTCTTAAATGGAATTGAGAAAAAAAAACCTTTACAACTTTATTATCAAATGGCAAATAGTTTAAAACTGTTTTGTTTGAATTTTCATTAAGATCATGCATTTTAGGTTATTCAGATTGGGAAATATGATTTTCTTGAAATCAGCACTTTGTCATGTCCTTATTTCTGATCTATTCATAAAAAAATATTTTGTGTCAGATAGAATAATTATTACTATACATATAGCTATAAAAACTACCTACAATCCTGATATTGCAAGCAAATTATCTAAAATGTTGAATGATAAGAAATTAAATTACAATATTTTACTACTGTGCTGATTCATACAATCCCAAAAGAAATTAAAAGATTTTTTCCAAAATATTATGACAGTTGCATTTCATAAAAGTAAGTAGTAATTATGGATGGTAGCATCCATAAATATCCTCTTATTACCGAAAAAAATTGTTGGTCTTAACCTAATGTTGACATCTAGGCATACCACAATATAAACAAATTTATTATACTAATATTATTAACTAGGTGTTTCCTGTGGTTCCAACAGTGTTTTAGGGAACTACCGGATAAACAGTGGCCTATAACTGTTTCTAGTGACCCATCTCTCTCCATACCAAATTTCATCCAAATCTGTTCAGCCGTTTTCTTGTGAAAGTGTAACAAATAAACTCAATATTGGTAATGATTCAAAAGTTTATGAGAATGGAGGTAATATTATGTATGTTTGTTTGATACTGATATATGATGCAAACTGAATGGATGAAATTTAGTACACACTTTATTACCTGTAATACTAGTGGTATTTCTTTTGCATAATGCAAAGAAAATTGTGTTTTGATTTGCCTTTCTACCTATATTGTTTCTTTATAATTTGTAATAAGACAAATACTAATTAGCTTACTATATTTTTTAAGCTTGAATAGTAGAACATTGCTCTTTTTCAAGCATTATTTTGATTCAGATAAGTAATAATCACTTTAATTACTTCTTTTTATGCTCATAATTATCAAAATATTAGTTTGTATATTGTGGAACAATGTGATACCAAAACACCTTCCTCAGTTGATAACTGATTGTTCATCCAAACAAAAGAATGTTACAGTTCATTGACCTTTATTTCTATACCTAAAATCTTGTTTACTATTTAAAGATATCAAACATTATCAATAGCAGAGTTAAAATAACACATGACACATTCACTTATCTTGTGAAAATTATAGTAAGAAAAACATAATTCTGTAAACAATGAACTCAAAAACTACATAAAATTCAATTGGATTATCTTTTTTGAACTACAAAATACAAACTTATGTAGGTATAATGTAACAATACAGATTTTATGGCAAACAATACAACTAGAGCAGGCATACATACCTGTTTGTTTGAGAGGCCATGTGGATAAATAGATTAGCAAAGTTAAGCTATGGTAGCCGCGGTCAAACCATGGATGGGTCACTGTTTTCTTTACATAGTGAGACCCCTCCGTGGCTCGGCGAGCACGTTAAGCTGTCGGTCCTGCGCCTAATCTCTCGATTGCCAACCCATCAGAGTATGGGAGTGCACCTGTGTCTGTGCATGCGCTTGGGCACCATAATTTCTCCAGTTTAAATAACTTTGATAGCTACCATATTCTCCATTTCTCTTCTGTGCTTTAATTTATTTTTTTGTATTGTTATCCCAAAATTTTAGTCTGTCGCTGAGTAAAAATTTTAAGACAAAAGAAACTAATATTGGAAAACATAATAAATCTAATGAATAATAAGAACAGTAGAAAATACACAATTATAATGTTCATGCTAAACTAATTTATATTACACTGTCTCAAACTGGATACAACTACATTGATTTTATAAATATTATCTCTTATTTCAATGTAGCTTGAGTTCATTTTGAAATACATAATTTATGAATTTGTTTAATAGCATATATCAGCTGCAAATTGTCTGATAAGTGAACTAAGTCCATTTAAAATTCGATTATTACTTAAGGTAAAATTAACTCTAATTAATTTAATATTCTGTTTAGATAAAGTGAGTAGGTATAACTTTAACTCACTTTTAAATTTGAAATAAATACTTACACTATCATGTTTTTCTTTATAAGGATAAAAATCTCGAGTTTTATTCGCCTTACATGATAAATGAGCCAATTTTCTCTGATAGATTCAAATCATATTAAGCTTAAATTAGCTTTCTAGGCTCAAGGCTGTAAATGAATCTTGTACAATTTTTAAATAATTAGGTGGTTAATGAGACGGTGTGTGAGCAAGGGCTTTGTAGCTTTTTTAGGGTGGGATATCATCACATGACTCCCCCCGCTCTGGGCAGAAGTGTCAGACTCTTACTGTCTAGAAAAAACAAAATTCATCAAATTTCCTCCTTCGCCCTTTACGTTCAATGACAGCAATAACTGTTTCAAACAATACCGCAATGGTTTTGTAGCTTTAACTAAACCCTAGCTGAGACCTACCTAAACCTAAAAGCCATCACAGCTGACAGTAGTTCTCATATTATTAGGGGCTTGAGCAGCAGACAAATACTTGCCGAAATACAAACAGTTTTCTGATAATGTGATTAAGTCCAATGTGATAAGGCTGAATTCGTCGCCATTTACTAACATTAGGTAGATATCACTTCTCAACGTAAAATTAAAAAAAATAGCAGCACTTCACAATCTAGGTTTCTTTACCAACCAGAGTGGCAATCCCTTGATCGTTAAGGCGGCTATATCCATGAGTGTAGTACTTATAGTGATAGAATATTAACCCCGAGGATAACCACATAAGTGAGAGTAGTGTGTTGTGATTTGCAGATGCTCTCGGTACAAGTGCCGGGGTGCGCGGGCATGGAGCGGCTGGGCGCGCCGGGGGGACCGCGCCTACGGCACGATCACAGACATCACCATTCCACATTGTGAGTATAGCATCCACCTTCTCCTCGGTACTAACAAGCAACACTTCACTTCTTCGCGTCACGCGCGAACATTAGTTCAAAATTTATTAGGACTTAATCTAAAACTAGCTTTAATTTCCTTGCTCGCACCTATAGATACGAACTGTTCACAGCGCGTATGTGACGTGAGAGCAAAACGCTGGCCAAAGTTGGTCAGATAAATTTAGTTCTAGCTTGAATTATTAGTTATATTATAATATGAATGGTATACAAACAATTATCATCATAATACAATCACAGAGGAATGATCAGTTGCTTTTGCTCAAAACTGCTAACTGCTTTATCCCACTACAAGGTAAAAGCTCTTCTATCTTGAGCTGTTAAGAATCAGTCTTTCCTAGACATGATGCCCAGGTTCACCCGCCAATTCTGCCTAGGTCTGCCGCGACGTCGCTTGGCAACTTCCTAAAGCATAATAATACTGATATAACGGGTGTATTGTTTCCAGGGAATGGGAGAAGCAGCAGAGGCTGCAGGCGATGGTGGGGCGGCTGCAGGAGATGGTGGAGCAGGAGACGCGCGCGCGGTCCGCCGCGGCCGCCGAGCGCCTCGGCCTGCCGCCCAGCATACAGCTGCCCGACGGCGAGTACGGCCAGGACGTGCATCTGCAGCTGCGAGTCCCTTACCAGGTGCGTCGCGCACTCTACCGGCCCACCACACCAGCTCATAGACCTTTCGAAAATCATTATTTAAAATCTTGATGTCTGAAAAATTTCTGTAGGGGCATTCTATACTAGAATGTACATATATTCCAAATATACATATTCTTTGATTGATCTCAGTATATCAAACTGAAAAGTCAATCTAACAATATTAAGATCCACAATCATCACAAAATCCTAAGTGATAGTAGTTAATTGTTAAGGCTGTGTTCTGTCTGTATGTGTGTATGGCTTGTCCTAGTCTATAGACCGTAGGTTTGTTCTCCCCATAATATTCATAGTTCCCATACTATGACTGCCAGAACTTCAAACAAGAATTAATGATAAATGGAAGCATCCCCTTCTATGTATGAAATCAAACTATCAAGTGTTTCGGTTGTTATTGATAACGGAGTGGATATCGACAGTATTTTTCGATAAACTTTAAATACGATATGTTTGACGTAACTGAGAGTCGCGTTCGTGTTTACAGCAAGCCGAGCTGACGAGAAGCAGCTTCCAGCCTCCACCGAACAAGTGCGTGAGCGACGTGCCGGAGTGGGCGGGCGGCGCGGAGGCGGGCGGCGCGCGGCGCGGCAAGAAGGACGGGCTGCTGCAGAAGGCCACGCGCTGGTGCATGCGCATGGGCGCCCGGCCCGCCGCGCCCTTCCTGCCGCCCGCCGCGCCGCCGCCCTGCGTCATGGTGCCGCGCCGCGCCGCGCCCGAGCCGCCGCCCGACGCGTGACGTCGCCGCGCCAGCCCCGTAGAGACCATATCACGCTTACATTCCATTATCGGGACGGTCGGACTCGCCGCAGTGCACGCGCGTCCCGGAGTATTATAGACTTGGTATTTATTTATTCGGGAGCGGCGGGCGGCGGCCGGCGCCGCGTCGGACTGCGCCGGACTGCGCCGGACCGCGCGGGCTCGCCGGGCTCGCCGGGCCGCTGCGTGCCGTGCCGGCCGGCCGGCGCGAGTGGCTCGCCCGTGTTCCTCGCGCCGTCTAAAAGTTTCGCGAAAACTAAGACTGAGATAAAGTAAAAAGATATAACGTTATAAAGTCTACGTTGAAGTATGTTGTCTTAGGTGAAATTGATTCAGATAGAAACTATTAAAGGTATATTATAATATTTAATGAATCTTTCGACGATCACCCTCGATGATATCGTGTATTAGCCGAGGGCCCGTCGACGGTGAGCTGAAGTCTTGCAGTGTACAGTTTCATGTTTAAGTGACCTATTTTAAAGTTTAATTTCTATCCAGCAGCTATAAATCTGTGTTTAAACAACTTTTATATTTATTTATAATATTGTATGTAAAGGATGCATATCAGTACAGTAAACGCAAGGAATATTAATTTACGTTGCATAGTTACTATTTTATTGTAAATATTGTCTCTAATTTAATATTATTAGATTAATTACGGCCGAACGCCAAAACCCGGGGGTCTTTTCAATTGAGTGTTTGCTACATTCCATATTTATGTTGAAATATTGTCGATAATACTTACTGTACTAGTTGCTTCCACCTGTCTACCTTAGTCCTTGTATGTCTGTATCCAGTATCGCGACTGCCTGCTGTAGTGGGGCGCCGCCGGAGCGCGGCTCGCCTGTATCGATACCTAGTCATGCTGACAATAATTGACAATCGATTAGTGACTGATATTTAAAATGCAGATGAATAGAAATCTCATTAGAAAATAGACATAAAAAGAAAAATATTGAATTCTTTAGTTGTAAATTAGCTGGTTATTATTTATATTATTCGGTCGGCAGAACGTGTCCTGCATGGTATAGTCACTGTTTGATGTTTACACGACGAGTTAGTACTACCTTGGTCACTAGACTATGTTTTGCCGGCCATAACGGAAGTGTCACGACAGTCATTATAACTATGTTTACAATCCATGATATCATCAACGGATAAAGTTAATTAATGTATTGTTATGCCCATTGGTTTACACATTCATAGAAAGAAACCATTTTCTTAGTCCATTAATAGTAATAGGCGCTCGCCTAATCGTCTATACTTTATTCAATAGGTTGCAGTGAACACTTGTATTTTCCTGTACATAATTAATATAATATGTCAAAAAGTGTTTTGATTTTAATACAATTACGGGTCTTAAGCCTAACACTTGCCGTTAGTAAGCTACAATGCTGGATACTAAAGTATTTCACAATAAAATGGCGCAATGGATTTAACTTCTTTTAACTGTTATAAATATAGCAATTTTCACAAGCTTCTGAGATTCATTAAATGTGACTCCTAAAGATATTATATTAATTTAGATAAATTCTAGTCTCTACCACATGTAGTTTGATTCTATCCCAAAAATGTTGTATAACTTATTATATTATGAAATTATGAAAGCTTGAGAATGTTCATGTATTTATAACGTTGTCTGGAACTGTATGCAGCACAATACGAACAAAGGAAATACATTGAAATGTGCCCTATTTTCCAAATGCCTATAACATAAGTACGTTGTTGTTACTTAAGAGATAGTGTGTCCGTGTGTACGTGTGCGTTGTCTCGTTACGCATTGTGTGTGTGGAGCGAAACAATCCTTTGTCTGTATCGTTAGTAAAATGGCACAAAAGTTTGCGCATTTTATTGAATTAATTACATTGACAGCATTGGAGTGCTATACGCGGCCATTTTTACGGACTGAACCATAATATAATGTTCAAAATGTTAAAGAAATAAGTAATTTATAATTACTTGAAACTGATTTGTTTTGTATATTTATTGTTTGTCTTCGATGTTTTAATATGGCGATTGATAAAAATAGTTCATTGAAAGACAATTTAGTATTTATTTTTAACTTTTTGTATATACTTAAATAATATAAATATATAACAAACTATTGTTGTGGCCTACACCTTAAAATAGAATGGTATGTTCAGCACACAAAATATGTTAACATTAAAACATACTATATGTGCATGAAACGAATCTCTCTATTGAGTTTCATTATGAGTGAGAGAAATTGAACATCCCTAAATGATCGAGTTGTACAGTATTCTGCATAACAGGACAAAAATATAGAAATTATTTTTCTGATTTCTATATTTTTGTTTTTTATTTTACGGTCACAAGTATTGTAATACTTAAAGCAGCTTATCATTTTATTAAGTCCCGCCATGTTTTTTTGTTGCCTTAAAATTATAATTAGTGTCGAAAGCGCTATTTTAGCTATTGTTGTACAAAATGCTGATGAAAATATAAAAGTTGTTTAAAATAGTCTCACAGAATAGATATTTAATCTAGATATCAAACAATATTCCATTTGTCATATTAATAAGTAAAAGCAGAAGCAAATGTTTAATAATAAAAGAAAACTGCATTAAATTATGACCTACCAATAATGATCAACGATTTTCATTTCAAAATTCCGTATTCGGTATTGAAACTCCGTCAACAAACAAGACAGTTCAATAAACATCTTCTCTTTCTAGTAAAAAAGCGTAAGTAAATATTTAAGATAAACATAATCTTGAATCAGCATCCGTTAGCGAGTTACAAGTTTGACTTCTAACCAATCATCCCCACAAGCAGGAGAGGCGCAAGTTACGTAGCCGGATCTCTTTCTGTTCTCTCTCTCATCACCATTAACCTTTGTACGCATAGAAAGGTACATAAACCAAAACTTTCACAAAAAAATTAGACAGACTTCCAAAACACTAAAAAGAGACAAAATAATTTCCACAAGTGTTTCAGCAGAAAGTAATTTTATTTTCTCTTTTCAGTGTTTTGGAAGTCAATTCACAATTTTTAGAGACCTTTGCAAAACTGATATTTGAAATCCTTACCAAAAGCCCTTTCAAACGATACCTCATGCGATTATTTTATCTTGGAAAGTTGTAGGAGGGGGTTCAATGCAGAGTGCATCTACGTGCTCTACTTAGTGGTCAGTCATCGACTACACGTATAAACAAAGCAATATTTTACTTGTTACGCCAGTTATGATGTTGTAAGTAGTTAGATATGTATGTTGCTATGATCCTATGAGGAGTTCCATTCTATATCTCCGAAGTTGATCAAATCATTAACAATATTTCTATGGGACCACTTGGGAAGTTATACCCTTTCAAATTATAAAAAACGCTACACTTCGCTTCACAGGCTTAATAAAATAAATAGATTTAAATATTTAGCTAATCTGACCAAAAAAACGGCCAAGTGCGTGTCATATTTACACACTGATTATGAAGTGGGCTATTTGTAGTTTCTACTTCCTAATTAACAAATTCTATACTTATTCCCAGTTTAGTTAGTCCAGATTATTTAGTTAAAAAACGGACAAACATTTTCTCTTTTCAGTTTGTCTGAACAATTTATTCCCTGTTTAACACAAGTAACAACTTCTGAAGAACAAACAAGCAATGATAATAATAAAATTGAAATCAATGTTAAGTTGATCGATTTACTCTTATTTTGTGATTTAGGTAAAGTCTACTTAGCTGTGATAGAAAAACTAGTCGTAGTAGTAAGTAATAGTCTTAATAATATTAATCGATAATTTCCTTTATTTAAATTTCATACATATTTTTTTTATTTTTAAATATTCATTATAAAAAAATATAAAAATCGATAATTTTATTATTATAATACCTACGCTACTACTAAGATTATTTTAGGCATCCAGAAACTTCGCTGACTGGGGGAATACTAACATAAATTATGACTTTAATTTATCGCATGCAGATCCCTGAATAATGTCGTCTCGTGACGGCCTAGTGTTTAAGACTCCTACATCTCGTGTACGAGTGTGCGGGTTCGAAACCTGACAAGTACTATGTGACTTTTTAAAGTTATTTGTACTTGCTAAGTATATCTTGGACACCACTAACTTATAGTGAAGGAGAACGCCGTGCGAATACGTGGATTTAGAAAGTATGAAATCACCTTCGCCTTGAGAAAGTATGGTGATTAATGGTCAGCCTTATAAGAGACCTTTGTCCAGCATTGGGGCAATAAATAGGATAATGATGAAGATGATGATTTATTTACACCTACTCGTACTTGAGGTACTTGTACCAGGACATTAACATCAGTCCTAAGATATATGATTTTCATTTTAGATATATACTGTTGCTAATCAGTCTATTATTTGGACGTGCAGATAGGTAAATCTAAAAAATGATTAGGCACATTTCCAGATGTTTCCTTATTTTGAGATTTGTTTCTTTTCCACATTCATAATGGTAGGACAACAGGTAAACTTAAAGGCATTACTAAAAAAGTATTCTCTCAGCAGTCTGTGGACTTTCTAAACCCGGCCGCACACCAGAACAGCAAACCACAAACGTAGGTATAGCAAATATGACCACCAGGGTAAGGTTTAGGTACTATCTCTGTCTATTTTCAACACTTTTTGCTGCCTAACATTTAACGCATGAAGGATTTGCTGTAGCAAAGCTTGTCGTGTGTGCGCGCATTAATTGTTCCTTAATAGCATTTTATATATGCTATCCTTTCTGTTTGCTGTTCAGTATGCGGTCGGTCGGGTGGAGAAGTTGGTTAATCAATATCAACGCTTCTTCTATCCAGCCACACCTAACTGAAGGTCGACCCTTGAGCACTATCAGTCTTTTTCTAGTTAGAGATCACTCCACTGTTGCTTCATACCTCATGCATGGAATGATGGGGTTTTTTACCATAAGCGGGACATCTGGCAACACCATTTAAAAATAAAAATGTATTTTTTTAATCTGTGTTATCTCTGCTGCTGTCAAACAGAAGATCAGCTGTTTTCTGTTGTAAAAGTCATAAAAGTGCAACGAAGTTTGTGACGTTGGTGTTATTGTTGACTACATCAGTGTCCCAAACTGCAGTAGGTTCTATAGAAACTTTAACAGTGGCAAAAACATGCAAATATACATTGACTGGTAAGTACATAGAAAATGTTAAACTTCTAACCTATAAACAGCAATACGGCACTCAAAATAAAAAAAGCAATGTTTGCTCATTATTTTTTTATTTTGATTTCAAATTATACTAATTGTTAAGTAATTAATTGCTCAATTTTCTTTTCTTATTATTGGAGGCCAGATAAATAAGCATAATGCGGTTGCTCGGAATTTCATTCGCCATTAGTGTTATCTGTACTATTGTTTTCAAACAAAAGGAGTCTCAGTTTTTATGATTCAGAGATTTCGTGAGACCTTTTTAACTACTCTCAATCAGGGTCCCTAAACCCGAAACAAGGGAAGTGTAGTAAGAGAAAGACACCTTAGTGTAGTAGAATGAATAAGGGAGGGAGACCCTTAATTCGGAGCCGATTCAGTCAGTGTAGTATCACCCCTATTTAGAAGCCTGGCGTCCACCAGGCAGGTCGGTTCGGGTTGCATCGCAACGCTTGAATACGCTTGCGGCTTGCCTTGCTTGTTTTTTATGAATTAACGCCCACTAGCAGCGGAACGCATTTTCAAACTTCAATATGCGTTCTGTGTACAGAACTTATTCAGTGCACTGTGCACAGTTGAATGACTAAGACTAACTAGTTAAATGCATGTATAAATAATTAAACATTTTATATTTGCAAATAATTTGTTTTGAATATTAATACCTGTATTAAAAAGAAACCGTCAAATAATCCATCAGTCGTCAAATCATAAGTTTTCCGTTTTCCATTCGTCCATACCGCCATATCTGCCGAGAAATCCGTTGGCAACGCTGGCTGAATTTCAGCTAATTGGCAGCGCCTAAAAATATTCCGCGTATTATTTATCGCATTATACCATAAGGTTAACCTGAAGTTTTAAATAGTTTTCTATATTCATTTAATGCTCTTGTAAATTTGTTATCAAAATAACTTATTATTTTGTAACTATAACTACAAAAAATGCAAGGGGACATCACTATCATAGTATTAAAGTGACAGATGTCGAATGTCAATGTTCATGACAGTTAATGAGTCAGTGTCAGTGTGTCACTGTGATTGTGTGTTGAAGATTGATTTGTTTCGTATAATTACATTATTTCAAGATATCGGGTACTGAAAACTCACAGGACAGTGCAATACATTTCTGCTTTAATCCTGTGATTATTTGGTTTTAACAACTTCGGATGGAAACATTTTAAATAAAAAATAAATTTACAAATTAAGAAAAGTTTTTTTCTATTGTATTGGTGGTAAGTGTGCTGTTTTATTTGTAGTAAATGTTCTAATAATATTTAAACTCTATTACTATGTTGACAACACTGCTAACAAATAAACATATCTTCAATTTTAGGCAGGAGTGACAACTAATCCGACAAAAGATCAATATACATATTATTATCATTCAAAACAAATTAAAACTATAACATGGGACCACCAAAGAAGTTCAAAAAATATGATTCAAGAACAGGAAGTGATAGATCAGGTGAGCTTAGATATTATTAAATGTTTCATAATTTATCAACTTGAGCAGTGGTATTTCAAACATCTACACATTTGTCAATTTACTTACATGTCTCTTATGAAAAGCCCATGTTCAATTGTAGATATTTACTGGTTAATATGCTATAGCAACAGTAACAGCCGGTTGCACCTTACAAATGTGGTTACCAATATGTGAAATGGAAGAACTGTCAAAATGGAGGATAAAATTGATCAATTTTGCTATTATTTTATGTGTATCGTTTAAATATTTATGATGTTTGTTTACTTAAGTTTTATAGCTATGTATTGATATTATAAAAAAAACATTAAAAGTATGCTATATTGATAATTATGATGTTTTGTGATATAAATGATAAAAAATTTAGTGCAACCGGCTGTAAGGGTATATTATGGTATGATTAAATAAAATAAATAGGTTTTCAAGACCCTTATAAAGTATTATTGTTCACAACAGGCAAGAAAAAAAAAGTAGAAGAAGAAATGACAATTGATTTAGTGGATGATGACAACACGGAGAATGATGGTGTGCCTGGTGCCGCTATGCAGGACGCAGAGAAAAATGATCAAGTGCCTGAAGATGAATTTGGTGCCAAAGATTATAGGTTAAACTGTTACTGTTGTGTATAGAATATTATTGTTATTTGATATCATTGTTAATTACTTAAATATATTTCAATTCTAGAAGCCAAATGGCATTGAAGCCCGACAATTCCAGTCGTCCATTGTGGGTGGCACCTAATGGTCACATATTTTTGGAAGCGTTTTCACCAGTCTACAAACATGCCCATGATTTTCTAATTGCTATCGCAGAGCCTGTGTGTCGGTGTGTATTTTGATTTATACATATAAAATTCATGCTTATATTTAACAGTCTCATTTATTTTGGCTTCATATTATGAAATTAATATTCATAATAATAAGTTGCTAATTTAGTCTCCATCTTCTTAAAGACGCAAATTACAATAAAAAAAAACATCAGCTTATATTGTAATGAGGTTGAAAGTTAATTTTTTTTTTTTTTTCAGTCCACAACATATACACGAGTACAAACTGACAGCATACAGTTTATATGCGGCGGTGTCTGTGGGCTTACAGACAGCAGATATCATTGAATATCTACAGAGGCTCAGCAAGTGTGCTGTTCCAGCAGGCATTATAGAGTTCATACAGTTGTGTACACTGTCTTATGGCAAGGTGAAGCTCGTCTTAAAACACAATAGGTAATTCACAAATTTAAATTAAAAAAAACACAAATTTAAATTAAAAAATTTAGTAGTGCATTATTTAGATGCACCTATGGTAACCTAAAGGTACATGGTTTTACAAATAAATTCGTCTCTTAGGTATTTAGTGGAGAGCAAGCACGTGGAGGTCCTACAGAAACTGCTCCGCGACCCGGTGATCCAACAGTGCAGGCTGCGTCGTGACGGCGATGACGACTTCCTGTCGTCCGCACTGCCCGATAAACCGACTACGGCACTTAAACCTGGTGGGTTGGCTGTCGTATGTATAAGTAGGACTGTTCTAGCATATCTCATGCTAATACTTCAACACACAAACGTGTTAGCCTCTCTTTCTCCCTTTGTCTTCATACGTTTTTGTAACTATTTTTTTAAATAAACAACTCACACGCGCTAGCTCTATTCAAAATATTTCAACATTTCATTTTTTTTTATTACTTAGCAGGTATGTACCTACAGATAACATCGGCCGTAAGGAGGCCATATTCATTCCTAAAATTCTAACCTTAAATGCTAAACTGTAATGACATGGTCAACTCTTTTCGATCCATTTGTCTCATTTCAATTCTTGAGATGTATTCCGAATATTTATTACACATTTTTTTAGGCGAGACAAGTGATAAACCACCCCCGGCTAACGGCACTGTCCCGGACGACATCAGCCAGTTCTACCAGCAGCTGGACAAGGAGGATGACGACGACGAGGTTACCGACATCACCGCTAACACCGCCGTCGCGTTCGAAGTCGATCCCGATAAGATTGAGGTATGCACTTACTGATCAATTGGGTGTTTGGATGCTAGTAAAAATACATTGTTACCGTTTTATAATAATAATATAATATGCAAACAGTGTGTTAAATAAAAGTTTATGAATAAGCTGTTTCCCGCGTCCCGCGAGAAGGTCTTCGCGCTCAGATAGAAATATAACCTCCTCCACCTTCGAGCTATCTCCGTACCTTTCATATAAATTACTTCAGCACTTTTACCATTAGAAATTACAGTAGACGATGAATAGACAACGAAAAAAATTGAATAAAACATAAGTGCCAACCAACAAAAAGAAGTGAACCAGGACTGATTTGTTGATTTCCCAGCTCTAAAAAAAAAAGATTTAGTATCTATAGCTGTGTAATGTTTGCAGGTAATACAAAAGCGTTGCATCGAACTGGAACACCCGTTGTTAGCAGAGTATGACTTCCGCAACGACACCATCAACCCTGACATCAACATAGACTTGAAGCCCACGGCGGTGCTGCGCCCCTACCAGGAGAAAAGCCTCCGCAAAATGTTCGGAAATGGACGAGCACGGTAGGTTTTATCTGAATTATCTTATCTATATTTATTTTACTTAATATTTAAAAAAATGGAAAAAGTAGAAAAATAATAAAAACACAACAAAATTGTATCTGATTTTTTTCCATAACACTAAAATGTTTAGGTTTATTTAATACCTTGAAAGTAAACTTACATTTAAAATGTTACACTTTGTATTTGATAAACTGAAAGATTTAAGACTGCTGCTACGGCAGCTTAATTTATGGAGCCTTACGATTGTTAGGCTAGCCGCATACTTTTAGTCGAATAGCTCTTTAGTTTCATGTCCAAAGTATAAGAAAATGTAAGGTGCATACGCATACAATCAACTCTGTAGTTATTCAACAAAAAACCCACTTCGTTCGCTTTTTGATTTATCAGTCGAACTAACGACCAACAACTAGATGTGTTGCGCTGTATTGGATGGAACGCGCATACGCTCGACTAAAGAGTCGATCCGTGACCTTTTTTTATATATTATTGCTAAACACGCGTTTGACCACTATCTCACCTGTAAGTAAGTGATGACGTGGTTGACGATGAAGCACGCTTACCTAGAAATAACCTGTATACTCTTCACTTAGGGATCCCAGGTTGTAGCTATCAGGAACCACAGACGCTGGCAGAGAATTCCACTCCTTAGCAGTACGCATAATGGAAGTTTTTCAAAAACGTTTTGTGCGTATGGACTCTCAATATTCATGAAATGGTTTCAATAAAAACTTCAGTCATTCTATAATACCTACTTGTCTGGATACTCTTTCAGCTTAGAATGTAATGTATGAAAGTTAATAAGAACCAGGTTACTTGATAGAAAATTAAAGAAATATACAGTCGAATTGAGAACCTCCTCCTTTTTTTGAAGTCTGTTAATAAATCATTTGAAGTCAGTTAATAAATATTTACGGAGGAGCTCGTGGCTAAGTAACAGCCGCACGGTTCAACCGATCAAAGGTTAAGCTGCGCTTGGCGCGGTCGGTCCGTGGATGGGTGATCATCTTTGTCATATCGATACTCCTCTGTGCCTCGGAAAGCACGTTAAGCTGTTGGTCCTGGTTGTCATTTGTACATCTTTGACAGTCGTTACGGGTAGTCAGAAGCCAGAAAGTCTGACAACCAATCTTACCATAGGGTACCGTGTTACCCGGTAACTGGGTTGTGGAGGTCAGATAGGCAGTCGCTCCATGTAAAACACTGGTTAAGACTGGAAGCGGACCCCAACATAGTTGGGAAAAGGCTAGGCAGATGATGATGTTAATAAATCATTAACGATTGGATTGATGATTGTGTGCGCACTCTCGTCGACTAAACTGTTTGACCGTCATGAAATTGTGAGAAGCACACAACTCCACTAAACAGTTTGGTCGATGTAAAAGTTGTATCGTACAAATTAAAAAAAAAAAAACAATTAGACCATTTACAGGCACTTTTGAATTGTCAAATAATTACGAGTCAGTCCGTAAGTAAAAAAAAAAAGTAAAATCGAAGCTATTTGCCCGTTCCAAAGATTCCTATGGAGAAGAACGAGCAAGAAACTCCATGGTTACTCTTTTACAAGGTGTTATAGTTTACAATATTTGTTTTACATTTGTTATAGAAAAAATGTGAGAACAATGTACAGGTTATCTGACACAAGTGTATCACCCCGCAGGTCGGGAGTGATCGTGCTGCCGTGCGGCGCGGGCAAGTCGCTGGTGGGCGTGACGGCCGTGTGCACGGTGCGCAAGCGCGCGCTCGTGCTCTGCAACTCCGGCGTGTCCGTCGAGCAGTGGAAGCAGCAGTTCAAGTGCTGGTCCACTGCCGACGACAGCATGATCTGCAGGTACCGCACCCACTACTGTGTCACATGTTACTGTAACAGTTTGTAGAACTGATCTTATGGCGTGATTTCTGAGTAATACTGATGGAAAGGAGTTTTAATTTTCAGATTAGGTACCTATATTATTGATTAAGTGAAAGGGTGCCCATCTTCATCAGTATATATTGTCCCCTGCTGGGCATCTGGCCTCTTCTTGTAAAAATAAGGCATGAGCATTGATCACCATGCTTGCTCAAAGCGGATTGGCGATTTCAGACTTTTTAAATCCAGGTTTCCTCACGATGTTTTCCTTCACCGTTAGTCAGAGATGACTAAGATATACTTAGAAAGTACATATGACTTCAGAAAAGTCACCTTAGTACTGGCCAGGTTTCGAACCCGCACACTTGTACACGAGAGGCAGCTGTCTTAGCCACTAGGCCTCCACGACTATTTAGCGATAAGAGTAGCCATGTTAGCCGTTGGCTGCATTACGCCTAGCGTCGAGTGTTGATCATTGAACTTAACTCACTTGGTCCAATGATGCATATGACAGATTCACATCAGAAGCTAAGGACAAGCCGATGGGCGCCGGCATCCTGATCACGACGTACTCCATGATCACGCACGGGCAGCGGCGCTCGTGGGAGGCGGAGCAGACCATGAAGTGGCTGCAGGCGCAGGAGTGGGGGCTCGTGGTGCTGGACGAGGTGCACACCATCCCCGCCAAGATGTTCCGCCGCGTGCTCACTATAGTGCACTCGCACGCCAAGCTAGGTACGCTATCTGTTATTTAGGTTATCATATTTATTTCTAAAGCTATAAATCACTCTTGTGGCTCCCTGTCCATGATCAGGTAGCGTTGACCGAAACCTCATAGAGACATGCCTCCTCGCGAAACTTAACCTAACTTTGAACTTCAGGCATTGTACAAATTATATTTTATATTTTGCATGAACATAGACATTATATAGAAAAACAAACATACATAGAGAAACAACCGCATAGTTTTCGCCTAGAGCCTAGACTCTATTATCTATTTATTTGTTGTTTGTCTTTACCTCGCTATCAATACCTTTAGGTTTGACCGCGACACTACTTCGAGAAGATGACAAAATCGCAGATCTCAACTTCTTGATCGGGCCGAAGCTGTACGAAGCGAATTGGCTGGAGCTGCAGGCGAACGGGTACATCGCGCGCGTGCAGTGCGCTGAGGTGTGGTGCCCCATGACGCCAGAGTTCTACAGGGAATATCTCATACAGAAGTAAGTATCGCTTTCGGTACCTGTTTTACCCATATTACTTTTTTTTTCCTCAAAAATATGCCGCCTTTTTTCTTATCAAATAGTCACTAAGGTCCTTATTCCTAAACGATACTCAAGCATATCTCGTCTTGAGCATAGATTTGGATTGGAGTCATTTGATTGGATTAATCAGATTCTAAGTAGTGATTGAGTCTTGAGTTAGATTCTGTAAAACCTAAGATGCCTCGTTCATATTAATGTAGTTATATTTTTGTAATTGCTGGGAAGTTTGTTGCGACACTTCCTCTTTCCAGCACCCCTGCGGGTTGTCTTTTGTATTTTTTTTTCTTTGACAAAAGAAATATTACCATTCATAAAGCAGTAGAATAATAAATTATTGTGTATTTATGTATGCCTTTAAAAAAGAAGAATAAATAATAATTAAACATTATTTAACAAGAGAGTTTGTTTACAGAATCAACAAAAAAATGCTGCTGTACGTAATGAATCCATCAAAGTTCCGCGCGTGCCAGTTCCTAGTGAGATACCACGAGCGGCGCGGCGACAAGACCATAGTGTTCTCAGACAATGTATTCGCCCTCAGACACTACGCCGTCAAAATGAACAAGCCATACATCTACGGACCCACGTCACAGAGTGAAAGGATTCAGATATTGCAGAATTTTAAATTTAACCCTAAAGTGAACACGATATTTGTTAGTAAAGTGGCCGACACAAGTTTTGACTTGCCCGAAGCAAACGTCTTGATCCAAATTTCATCTCACGGTGGTTCACGTCGACAGGAAGCACAACGATTAGGTAAGCAAATTATAATCTTATTTATTGTAATAGTCTGTAAAAGTTTTTCTATGAAATTGGTATGTTATGAAGACACATTTCAGAAAAGTCATTAGTACTTGGCAAGTTGTACTAATGTGACTTTTTATATCCTGAGATTATATTCGACACCACTTACCTTTACCTTTGAAGAAAAATATAGTGAAGAAGTAGGTATATACTTTTAGATCGAAATTGCCAATCTGCCTTGAGGAAGACCTTGTGGAAGTTTTTGCCCAACAGAGGAACAATAAATAGGCCAATGAAATGATAATTGGTATAAATTAGTTCAAAAATTGTTGTCAGGCTTGACACAGACTGATGAAGATATCATAATGGTATAATAGTAATATCGATTGATCAATGTATCGTATTTTCAGGTCGTATATTGAGAGCCAAGAAAGGTGCTTTAGCGGAGGAGTATAATGCTTTCTTCTACACCCTGGTGTCACAGGACACGCTAGAAATGGCGTACAGTCGCAAGAGACAACGGTTTCTAGTCAACCAGGGTTACAGTTATAAGGTGATGTTATAAAGATTTTATCATACTTTTGATAAAATACAGAATTAGCATAAAACACTTTTTTGCACAGGTTATCACTGAGCTCAAGGGGATGGATCAGGAGCCTGACTTGCTGTACGGGACACGAGAGGAGCAGGGCATGCTTCTTCAACAGGTTATAATGTCGTCTAACATGGATTGTTTTTATTTTGCATATCGAATCAGAATTTACAAAGATGTTATAGTAGGTCTTGAGTATTTAATCTATCCTATACTCTGACTTTCAGTTCGGTACTACGCCGAATGTTTGACGTCACTATGACGTAAAATCACTTTTTATAGTCTGTACCAATTGATTTTAAGAAAAATGTAAACAAAATAATAACCTATGTAAATAATAAATGAAAAAAAACCTATGAAAATATGTAAAAAAATAAAACGGCATTAAATGATGAATAGTGATGTTTAAAGCATGAAATTGACAAATGCGCCATCCTTACGCCATTTTGTTATTTTTTGTGGCAGAATTAGAACAAAATAGGTTACGACTTTGTTTCAATCAATCGGATCAGTTCAATTAGAACAGATATTAGTAATAAACGAATACTTTAATTAGCATCAAAATATGATGGCAAATAGTAGAATATGAGCGGTGGGTGGTCGCAGGTGCTGGCGGCGTCGGAGACGGAGTGCGAGGAGGAGCGCGAGGGCGCGGGCGCGGGCGCGGCGCGGCGGCCGGGCGCGCTGTCGTCGCTGGCGGGCGCGGACGACGCGCTGTACCTGGAGCACCGCCGCAGCGCCAACGCGCAGAAACACCCGCTCTTCAAGAAGTTCCGATACTAACCGTACGTCGCACACCGTCGACACGATGAGGCTAGACCACTAAAACAATCATTATAATTACCATTCACAAGTTCCAAGTTTCCATATTGTCATCCCCGCGTTAGTCGTATGGAGTTATACACATCATTTGATGATAGATAATTTCAGCGCGTCCAATGGTGTATAATACTGTCATTTTATAATTTTACTCGTAAGATTATAAACTGAAAAAGATTTGTTGAACTGTACCAACGGTTTACAATATTACGTATTAATTACCGATTTTTTTAAATCTACCCGTATTAAACCGTAAAATTGTAAATTTCATAATTTTAAGCAAGATTATAAAATAACGGTATTCACAGTTCTACGTGACACATACATATAAATCCATATCCACACAGAATCAGCTGTTGTAACCTTTTTTAAATACCTTTGCATAAAAAAAATGCGACAGTAGAAGCAGAACCTCTGTCGTCTCACCCGTGTCTCATAAATACAAGTGTGCGAAAGTGCTATCTGTTACATTGATCAACTGTAAATAAATTTCACTGACACCAGCTCTTAATTTTGTTTTATTTTAATTCCCACGACCTTGCAATTTTGATAGCACGTTTTGATGAACCGTTTTGTCAATTTCAGTAAAAACAATGACGGCAGCGGAATTCCAGAGTGGGCGATAGTTGAGCTCCAAGGTCTCGTCCAGACGAAGAAAGAAGGAATTACAGACGCTACGGTGGTTGGCGACTTGCATTATTACAATAGAAACAAGCACCCCGTGTTAGTCCTCGGCCATCACATTCTTAACGGCAAAGAACAAAAATTGGAGCAACCGATGGCGGTGATTGAAAAAATTGTGGCAGAAGACAAAACCGCTTACAAAGTTAAGGCTATTATCAAAAAGAAATTATTATTTAAATCTAGACCTAAGCCCATAATCTCCAATGTAGCAGAAAAAGTGTGATATTGATAATGTAATAAATCAAACAAACAGAATCCCAAAAGATCAGACTTTCATTTTTATGTGTGTGCGGTTAGAAAACTAGAATTATTCATTTTTCGTTTGTTAATTCTAGACTATGTTTAAAATTGGTTTCCAAGTTGTTGCCAGGAACGTACACGTACTATAACTTACCAAAGATGACTTAGATGTTGTAATATTGTTAAAGATATTATTTTAATAATTAAAATGATGCAATTTTTCCGAAAATGATGGACGATTATATATGGCCTGCATAGCTCTTGTACTGGAATCTGAATAACTCACGACACAGTCTGAGTCGCAACACAGAGACACAATTTTTACAAATAGTGTTTTCGGTATTGAGCGTGTTTTCAAAGTTTCTTCCGCATCCTGAGGGACTATTACACGCGCCTGAATAAAAACTATCCTATGGCGTTGCTTTCGCTTCGCATCCTAATATGTATTAAATGGGTCAATCAACTTTTAAGTGTACATCAATGAAAAATTTCATTTTTTTAATTTTATTTGTATTTCTTTATATTTTAACATATTTGCTGTAGATAATTATTTATATTTTAAGAATTCACATAGAGCAGAACACTATTTTTAAATAAAATAGTAAATTTGACTCCGAAATCAAAATGACTCTACTAAGATAGTCCCTTGGACAACTAAACTAAATAGGCTTCTGAAACATTTAAAATTCAGTCAAATTATAAACGGTCACTTTATTCTCACTTAATATAGGATGGATTTCAATTTATCTGCCATAAATAAATGACGCGACTTTTAATTTATAAGTTATTCCCAATAATATTGTCTCTTGGACAACGACACACTTTAAATGTAACGAACTTTTCATTTAAGTTGTAAAATAATAGTTGATACGTGATATTTAACAGTTTATGAATTCACTTTTAATTGATACATTCATGTTTGAAAATTTTGTAAACATTACTGTTTTTTTTAAAGTAACTATGACGATAATTTGTCTTTAGAAGACAGGGACAAATGGTTGTCCAGTGGACATATACGGTTGTCCATAGGACATACTCGGGGCCAAAGGAGATACTAGGATTGAAATCGCCTGTATTTGTTCTTTTAAGGTAAAAAAAAACAACAATATGACAATAGTTATCAGTTTTATTATATTTTTTTACGAAAGAATCTTTTCTCTTTCGCTCAGCTAATTTCTCCGGGTCTGCTTTAAGTTTTTCTCTATAGCGTCTTGATTTTTCTTTTTCCGTCAAACCCATTAGATATCTAAAAATAATTTAGAATAGAGGACTATTAGACTATAAAAATATGTTAAGTAAGTAACACACGTCAAGAAGTACAAAGTTGAAATTGGTCAAAATATCAATCTAATTTATATTAAACAATAATAATAAATGCTCTAGTCCTTGTAAGAAGCTCTTCAGTGACTAATTATTGAAAGAAAAAGTATTGCTTTATGCTAATCCTATCATTATTGTCCTATGGACAACCAAAATGTCCCACGGACAACGGTTTTGGTTGTCCAAGTGACTGGTTGTCCGAGTGACATTTACCAGTCTTTGCGCTCCCTGTTAATAAATAATTATATTTTGAATTAGGTCTCACGCGCAGTCAAATATATAGATTAAATAGAATATATTTCACGTTAATTTACTAAGGTATATCAAATACTTACGTTTTTGTGCTGGTTGTCCGGTGGACACACAATAAAGCCAACCACTCTTTCAAAACACACTTGGCCGACTGGGGCCGCGGCAAAGATGAAATCAAAATCGCGGCTGGATGAGTGTTGTCACCAAATGAATCGACTTGCTCTCAAGGCACTGATCACGCAATTTGTGTTTTGGTTTCGGAACTTTTTTGCCGTTGTCCGGTGGACGTCATGATAATAAAATATATTAGGGACCAAAATGAACATGTAAAAAACTAGTTAAAATTATGATGCAAACTAAAATCTATATGTTAGCATCATAGTAGATATTGTAATAAATAATTATGTACAAGCGTAATTAATTGCCATATAGTATTTTTTTGTATAAATTAATGTTTCATAATACTAACCTACTGGGGGACAAACAATAATACACTTAATTAGATGTTTTGTCACCCGGACAACCATTAAAATTCCAGTATAATAGTGATTTGTTTAAAATAATTTACTCGTATCTTTGCTTAATATTATGATAAATGCGACATATGCCAACAAACCACTTAATTTTCTTTAGAACTGCGATTATTGGTCAGGGACAAAACATAGTACTCACAGGACAAATAAAAGTTGATTGACCCAAATACGAAAATAAGTTTATTTGCTACGCTTACATGGCAAACCGTTGAACCGATTTGGATGAAATTTGGTACAGTCAGCGTCTAATAGATAGTGACACTCAGGGTATTCAGATAAATAGACGCAACCAAAAAGTCAATAATATCGGTACAAACAAAGTTTCCATATCCATATTGTCAACACTTTAGGGCGAATTCGACCAAACTGGAATAAATTTTAATCTCGGCGTAGATCTCTTATTACTTGAGAATAAATCAATTTCACGTTTAACCAACTACAATTCGAGGAATAACGAGTCTATTCGGGAATAGTCACTATACCACCATTTTGCGTGGAATAAGAAGTTTATTCAAGGAATAATAAAATGGCGTCCTATTGACTTATGCCGTCATTTTAATTCACTGACATTTTTATTTTATTTTTTTTAATTTATTTAAAGGGCTTTGTCGCTTGGCAGTTACTTTTCCACGCTATAATACAACAAATTAGAGTTGACATGAGTTATACTACTGCACCCTCCCGTTTGTAGAGCAATTTTTTTTGGCCGCGTATTACATTCGTTCACATTCACTTCGCTATTCGTGAGTAGCTTATCCAAGTAAAGCTATACGCTAGATTGCATGGAAAAACGACTAATGATTTACTCAAGAATAAAATCATGGTATATATTATTTTCCGCATAGTTATTCTTGTATAAATTCAGGTTTGGTCGAATCTACCCTTAGTCGCTCAAAAGGTCGAGACGTTTAAAATGTCTGATAATGTCTGATAAATAAAAATATCTGAATACCCTGAGTGTCACTATCTATTAGACGCTGACTGTACGGGGATAGAGGGGACCCTAGAAACTTTTAACCTGGTCCGTTAAGTAGCTTCCTCGGGACGCGGGAAACAGCTAGCTCATAATATTATTAACTAGCTACCCCGGCGACCTTCGTACTACCTAAACAGTCAATTTACAACAACTAAAAAAACCGTTTCTAGATTTTGTGATAACGAGAAACAAATTTCCGTAACCTTGACACCAAGTTTTCCCTCTTCCAAGCACAAAACAATAATCAACTGGTAACTTGACAATATAAACTTTATAAACAAATAAAAGCTTGATGATTTTTCCAATATGGTAAGCATACTGAGATCATCGCCAGTGGGAAGGGCACAATGACAGGCGCAACCTACACACAAAACTTGGTAGAATTGTTCCGCTATCTCAGTGAGGACTTCTGCAACATTATGAAACCCTGGTACCTATGTTACGTCATTACGTGGTATTATTGCAAAGTAACTGGTGGGTAGTTGAAACATCACAGCGGTCTCTTTTATTTTATGATGTCCTAGTACCTACTATTCATGAGCAAAATTAAAAGATAAATGTTAAATTATTGTCTCTCAATGCGGACGGAACTTCTGCAATATTATGAAGCCCCTAGTATGTTACATGGCATTGACAAAGTAACGGGTGGGCAAAGATATTACATATTATAGTTGAAACATAACAGTGATGTCCCTTTCATTTTATGATGTCCTAGTACTTTTCGTGACGCAACATTTCAAATGTTCAAAGTAACGGGTGGGCAGATATTAATTTTACATTATTATTTACGGGTGGGTAGTTGCAATATAACAGCGGTGTCTCTTTCATTTAATGATGTCCTAGTACTTTTCGTGACGCAACATTTCAAATGTTCAAAGTAACGGGTGGGCAGAAATTAATTTTACATTATTATTTACGGGTGGGTAGTTGCAATATAACAGCGGTGTCTCTTTCATTTAATGATGTCCTAGTACTTTTCGTGACGCAACATTAAAAATGATTTTTCAATGTGTTCATTTACCAGGACGACATGTCAGGCCAGTCGATCTTTTTTTTTTAACGTTAAACCCCATTATATTTTGACATGACTTTTTCGATGTTTTTATAGTTATTCTGCTATTTGGGACGGAGACAAATAGGTACAACAGATAAAAAACCATGAAAACCGGTCCAGCTGTTCTCGAGTTATAAGTGTTCAAACAAACCAGACTGTTTTAAATATATAGAAGATATAGGTATATATTGGTAGTTAAGGATTACAAGACCCTTCAATTTTATTTCTATGTGTAGGTTGTAAAAGTAGATTTTGATAAAAAAACCTGACAAAAGCGATTCGAACGCGCGCACCGAGGGTTCTTACCGGAAAGAAAAATATGCGCAATAGTCTCAATGATTTTGTTTTTCAGATCGCCTAAAAGTTTGTAAAGCAAAATCGCTGATTCGTTAAAAATTGCGATACTTACTACAGTTATATTTTTTCTATATAATTTATCTCCATCAACCCTAATTATTTCCTGATTTTTTGCTGCTCAAAATTCGGAGATACAAGAAAACATAAAATATATTACAATGTGCTGCAAATCAAGACCTTTCATAATATAAGATACCCCACGTGACCTAGAAACTACACTTTTTAATTTTAAATCTCCACTTCCCTCCACTTTTCCATAAAACCTATATAATTTTTTACTTGATCTTTTGCAAAACGAATGGACAATCGTTCTTTATCGGTTCCAAATTTCAAGTCGATTGCTTTAGTTGTTCCTGAAATAATCAGTTGTGAAGACGGAGTGAAACCTAATGAGTTCCTTTTTACCATTTTTGGTACGAAACCCTAAAAATGTCGTACTAATTTTAATACCTATTAAACGTACTGTTAGACGGGCATATAAGATAAACAACTATTCTAATCTAACTCTTAAATTAAGTGCAGGAAATAAAAGACATGTTACAGTACTTAAGTATAATTACACTATTCACATTCTTTGATGTGACTTAAAACTATTTAACCCATAAATTAAATGGCCTTAACTATGGATGAATTAATAATTTTAAATGAAGATGATTTTTTCCATATGAACGAGTTGTATTTGAAAATATATAATAATGTATTATACATGTCCCGATATTGTAAAAAATAACATAGATATTCAAGCCCGCATTTGCAGGAATTTGCTTATTTATTTTTATTACATTATTATAAAGACTTGAAAATTAAATTGTAGCATATCTACAATAACAAAAAATAAAGAGAATAAGGTCGATATCGTTGCGATAAAACACTAGAATTAAGTCGGTAAACCTGTTATGTATTTTCAAACTGATTGTGACACAATACGAAATATTGCAGATGAGTTCTTACTAATAACATCAAGAGCGTTAAATGAACGATGCACATCAGCATACCAGTGAGTCGGAACACAAACTACGTGTAGGTAAACTAAGTACTAAAATATAACACATGGTGGAATAGTTTCCTATCTATATCATTAAACATTAAGGTGTCACATCAATTAAGGAATTACATCCGTCAACGTTAAATTCAATATGTACATTTTTTTATTTGAATCACTATCCAATTCTACCAAATATTATTTTGTTTTCACTACTAGTATTTACACATACATTGTTTCAATCCAAAGCAACCACCTCGTTTCTCAACTAACAAATCTAAACATGCTCAAATAACATTTTTTATACAATTTGCGACATTCGCTTACCACACAAATATTTGTACTATGTGGTCAAAATGTAACATTTATCGTGCATCTCATGCACATTATCTATTTGTGTTGCTTTGTTTATGTCGATATTTATAATAATTGATTCTTTCCTCAAAAATACATCTGGTTGGTTCGCGGGTAATTAAGTCCCCTAGGCGAGCGGTGGATTCTCATAGCGGCCCTTATGTAACAATATAGAATGGTTACTTAAGACAGCTCTTTTTGTTGACAAAGTAACTTCAAAAATGTGGTGCATTCATTCGACTGACTGTCGTTGGTACGGTTTTGGGAATGTTCAGATTCTAAAACTATGCCTGTTTTCTTATAAATATAAATCTCAAAGAATTAGATTACATTTGCTTCATCTTCTGAATTTTGTTTTCTTTAAATATAATAGTGGATAAAAAAAAATAGAATGTGTAAATTTCTAATGCGTACGTTCAACGTCTCGTCACCGTTTATGAATGAAACGGCTGCTGCACCGCTCTTCTAGGTAACCGTAGCTCACCCGTCATGTGGCCATAACGTTCAATTCATGTGATGTCATATGCACTAATCATCATCATATTAAAAAATCATTCATAGTGTCGGTACTAATTATTATTTCATATAAATTTATTATAGTACATTTTTAGTTTACAATCAAAATATATAGAGTTCGATATTATAAAAGGCACTTTATTTTAATGAAAAAGAAATAAATTACCACTAGGTACACTTATATAAGGACACATAATTTTAACAATAATATTTTGAAACAAAACATAAGTATTACAATATTCAGTTTAAAGTCCATACAGAAATGGAGAAGAATTAAGGAATACGAATTGTAATACACATAACCGAGGACAGAGATTTTATTATGAAATAGCATTAACTGCTTTATTTACATAACACTATTTTCACGCCTGTAACTCTGACAAGTTGAAATACCACTCACATTTCATCAGTTGCTGGCACATGTCCACACCCAACTGTAACACTTTCCTGACGGAAAACATGTTGATGACAATAAGCAGTTTCAATCATACAATATACAAAAAAATCATTATACCGATGTTTTGTAAATAAAACAGTGAATGCAAACTTTGGCTGTAAAGAAAATTATACTAAACCTTAACTTATAAACTCATAAAAATCTAAAACAAGGACATAAACAATTTAATCTATAACATAACATAATTTTCTATGATTAAAATCTAATTAACACCAAGAATCTAAATCTGTTTTAGACATAAATCAAACGTCTCTATATAAACTTCTTATGCATTCATACTTTTCTTTTTTACCCTCTCATTGTTAGCAGTCTTTACACAATACCTAACCCCCAGTCATAGGGCTCGTACACATACTACATTTACAGTCATTTTGATGTCAGTCTGACAACTGGTCATATAACTAAATGCTCAGCCAATGTATATAATTATTTCATGAATGTTTTAAAGGATTTCACAAATATATTTTAGTCAAATTAGTTTAAACCTGCATATTTTTTGATAAGTAGATTCAAAAAGATTTTTGAATTGAGATTTATTAAAAAAAGTTTTTCTCATAAATAGATAGTCGCAGTTGATTTAATAATATTAACTGTTGCCAAGAAACAAACAGTTTAGGCAGTGTATGCTGCGCGTATGATTTCCTGCCCCTCGACTGAGGTCCAGTACTCTACCAGCAGATCCCGCTCCTTTTCCAAATACGCCAGGAATGTAGACTCCGACCCACTCTTCTTCATATTTAGTAGTTGTTTTTTTAACCAGATATTCTGAAAAAATAGAAAGATATATGAAACCAAAACCTTGTGATTATACGTCAACCAGTAGGTTGTTTGATTTATCAAAATGTGGTTCTCATTTACTCTATCTGGACGATTAGTAACTAATTTTACGATAATAATATGGTTAGATAATATCGTAACTAAATCAAATTCTATTCTGTGAAAAAAAAACTTAGTGAAAACGTCTCCTTATTCGACTTTGATCTTATTAAAAAGTAAATTATGTGTGACAAGGTATGTGTACATAATACTAAATTCAAAGAAAATATTAGTTGAAATAAATCCACAAGTTAATATCTCGCCACAAGGTTATCCTTATCGATATAGGTTGTGACCTATTAAGGCGTCGAGTTAAGTGTATTACAGTGGTAATGACTATGTGGTTCAATATACTACTGCTATTTGTGCTTTTTACTTGTGCAGCTTCTAGCGATGACAACGACGAGCCTGTTTTATACTATTACGGCCTCGTAAGTACCTCATTAAAGTGCATTCTGATCTTTAGATAAGGCAAGTAAAATTGACCATATATTTATAATTTTGCTATCAATATAGCATTTTTTTGTAGATTTAATTTAATTTTAAATTTATGGGCTCATTAGTCATCATCACAATTTAAAATGTTAAAAAATATTTAGTAAGTACTGAAAATCCATGTTACCCTTACTCGTAAACTTCGAAGTATTGAAGTTTTAACTAAACACTCGTAAATACCTATCGCCAAATCGAATGTACCTACGTCATTGTAGTATGAAAATATTATATGCTATTGGTAAATTGATATCCAATTGTTAGGAGGAGAGCGAGCGCAGTCTACCGCCGTGCAATCCGCGGCAGGCATGCTCTGCGTTAATATTGCGGTACTGGCGAGCGCCCGCACTCGTGCGGCTGTGCCGGTGCGCGCGCCGCCTGCGCTGCGACACTCGCGCGCACCACGACAGTCTCATTGAGCTAAACAACCGAGCATATCTACAGGTAAACATTACCGTCCCTAAATATTGTTACATGAATTCGTTATGAAATCATTGTCACGTTATTAATGCCATGTCCAGCCAGACATACTAGAAGAAGCGGTGTCTACTTAAACGTGTTTTTAACATGGAAATAGGCATTGGGGAAAAGAAAAATCAACCCAAAATTGGGGACTTTGATGTGTACGGTGTAAGGATGATTTCCGTGGAAAACGAGAACGTACTGGAAAAGGTACCTCTATACTAGCTCCAACTTCTAATTTAAGTAAGGACACAATTTGTTACAGTTCTGCCAACCCGTCACCGACTGGCCAGAATGTAACATGAACGAAAATGCCCTCAATGTGATGACGACCTACCAACGTATGAATCCTGATGAACTTGAAGAAATGCATCACGTTAACATGCAACTAATTCCGCCAAATATAACGTTTAGCTGCCGCTGTCGAAACCCCAACTACTGGAAACTGGCCTCTATCAACGATAATTATCGGAGGTATCGATGCTCTTCTCTTCCACTATGTAAAACCGGGGAGTTCTGTGGAAACGTTAACTACGATCTAATCGCTCTGTACCAGTCTTGCCTGTGCCCTAAACATCACATATGTGTGCACAACGGTGGCATTACGCATACACACATCTCAGAACTGCTTTACGAAGGGAAAGGCTGGAAAGCTCATTGCCAAAGAATAGAAAACGACTACAGTTACGAAGATTATTAACTTACTTGCGCAGGTTGAGCAGCAATATCTTTAGCGATAGTGTGGACTTGTTCATTGAAGTTTTCAGGCCACAGTATGCGGCTTATCAAACCGCCTCGCAAGGCGTCCGAAGCGGTCAACCGACGTCCGAAAACGATTAAGTCGTTTAGCTGCAACAAGTAGTTTTTCAAATTAAAAAAAGAAAATAAATTTTGATTCCATTATTTTATTAAAACTACCTTTGCTACTTTAGCGCAGAAATAATATTTAAGTCTTAACAAGAAACCCTCATAAAATCACTCCTTTCCAGTAATTTCGGGAGATAACTTGTAATTTAATTGTTGTGATTACGTTATCCACAACAATTAAATTACTATTACAAATAAATATATATATAGTCCGTCACTATACAATAATGAGTGACGCGATTTCAGATTCCTTCATAAATACATGCAAAGATAACTCTTCCTTATGATTAAAATGAAGTATCATATTAATTCTATTGTAGAAACTTACTGAAGGTTGTGAAAGGAGTCTGTATGTAGTGAAAACTGATAAACCGGGCTCTACTGGGGCTGCCACTGCATGCGACTTCGGGCTGATGGCGAAGCTTGCGCGTTCCGAGGCCAGCGCCACATCGCTCAGGCCAATCAGGGCCAGGCCGATACCGGAACATCTACCACTCATTCCTGAGCATATAAGCTTCGAGTGCTGTTCCACTGCTTGTAAAAGGGACCTGTAAATATTTAACAGTACCTAAATAAAGAACTAAATACTTGGCTGACAGTAGAACACAAGTAACATTAATTATAGACTAGTAATCTCGATTAAACTTGTGATTGACTGTTGCAAGTGTTGGTAAGTGACGCTTTTTCGAGACAAAGACGAGTCTCAGTATGAAATCGATTGATACCCATACACTAATCAACCGCGGCAAGTGTAGCACAATCTTGATCAATTGAACCATGCAAATATTACTGAGCCACAAGCGTCTACTTTCTCTATAATCATCAGGTGTTCTTAGAATCAAAGCCTCCTATACTATAAGGGCAAGGTGTAGGCAAAGCTTTTTAACACATTTATCCAATTGAATAAAATAATTTATTATGCAAATCTTTAGAAATTATTTAATAGAACAGGGGTGGCCAACTTAATTAGACCCAGGATCTAATATTTACTAAAGAAACCCTGTTTGGTCTACACTCTTTTAGAGGTTTTATAAATATTATTAATATGTTATAATTAATTAATAATTATTAACATATCCAAGTAAAAAAAGAATAGACAGCTTTTATTTTAATTTTAAATTTCCATGTTTAGTTTATTTAGATTATTTTGGACCTTACTTTATAGATTCAGCCATTTCATATGCAAAATTAGTTGATGTTTCCATATTGTCATCCACCAATGGTCTTAAGTCTAAATCTGAGTATGTAGTCCCACATTCAGATGCTAACAAAGTCACTGATATGTCTTTCCTTGATTCAATGAGTTGTAATGCTTTTTCTAACTCCTTTATTATCTGTGAAAGAAATTATTAGAAATATTATAAAGATACTAGCGAACCTGACAGACATACTGTTCTAAATTCAGTGTTTTATGAAAACAACAACATGTACCGGATCCAATTGTATTTTCAAATTGTCCAAGAACCCACTCAAATAAACACACAACATTTTATCGCAATTGGTCAAGCCATCTAGGAGTTGTGTGACAAACACACATACAGAAAAAACATGTACATAATTAAAGATAAAGATATTGTGTATTCGGGTGAGTTATTTACTAAAATACTAGACTTTATCTCAGCTCAATGAGACCTCAAGAGAATTAATAAGACTAACTCACATCCTGAGGCAGAGTGTCTTAGAAACCCCAAAAATGAATCGTATTTTTATTCAAGAAAACAAAGAAAAATGCAAGGGTGATAACACTTACCTCAATATTACACTTGCTCCCTGGTTTCTGTACACATATTTCGGCTAATCTTTGATCAAAGTTGATGGATAAGTATTTAAAATCATCACTGTTTACAGAAGTTTTTTCATCAGATTTATTTACTTTTTTAATCTTAGAAGGTTTTTCGGCTTTGGAATTATCACGCTTCCTCTTATTTAGGGCAAGATTTAATTTGGAATTTAGTTTCTCTTTTATAGACAAGCAATCGTCTTTATTTATAATGTCAGTCCTGATGGGATCTTTAGTGTCAGACATGAAAACATCAGCTATTGGGCGATTACTGATGCCTTCAGTATTTGCTTGCATGGACACATCAACATGTGTCAATTGTGAAGAATTACGTGAGCCACCCTGATTACTTGCCTCCACATCACTTAACCGGCGTGGACTCATACAAGAGCTGGAATAAGAACTAGAGGAGTGCCGTCTATAAATAATGGAGTCATCAGCACTGTGCGCCTCAAAGTCTTCACAAACAGATGGTGATTTAACAGAACTGCTTAGTGAAGGCCTCTGCTTGCCACCAAGAATTTTTTTAGGTTCCCCTTCTTCATACTTTGATTCTTTTTTCCTCTCTCTAAATTTCATTTCTTTAGAGTCAGGTGTAGAGCTCTGTAATTTTTTTATAAATTCTGCTTTGGTTTTCATGTTCTTCTTCCCCTTTGGAGCCTCAGGAGTGAGTTGATAAATCATATTTACAGCACCTTCATCCATTAATAATTTGTCAATCTCAGTCAGTCGCTTGTTTTGTTTGCAGTTTTTAGGAGAAGGCTTTTTCCATTGCAACTTTGCCGTGGGTGATTTAGATTTGGACCTCTGGAAAGCTTGTTCAGTCTTAATTTTTTGGGTTTTGCTAGGAGTTTGATCTTTTTCCATACTAGGTTCTTTGCTTTTTAGAACAGATTTGCTTTTAGTGAAGGTGTCAGGATTATCAGGGTCAAAGATAACTTTTTTCTTAATGACTCTACCAAGTCTTCGCTGTGGCTGACCTTCATCACTGCATTTATTTAACGCTGCTGTTTTGCCGTCACTTGATGAATCAATGGATGTTCGAGCTGATACTTCATCTTCTTTAGAAACACCTTCATGTGGTTTAGCAGCTTCTTCAGTACTTTTCAACAACTGTTCACTTTCCTCTAACAACTTGTTAGACTTATCAACTTCAGAGGCTTCTTCGTCATCCCACTCTTTAACTAGTACATTGACTATACTTTCCTCATTTTTACTTTCCGAAGAAACTTTTTGATCTTCCTCATGGTCTTGTATGATAACATTTTGAACTCTTTCACTTTTTACTATTTTATCATTTTTTCTGGTTCTGGAAAGTCGATCAAAGCTTCGCTTTTTGGGTTTTCTTTTCAATCTTGAAAGTTGTTGCAAAGCGATTTGTGTTTCTAAAATTTTATCAGAATGCCTAGTTTGAAAGTTGGGTGGTGGAATGCTTTCTGGCTGTCCCTCATCGTTACCTTCCAAGATGTCCAATAGTTCTTCTTTATTAAACACTTCTTGTCTTACAGCACAATTATTATTTTCTACATTATCAGTCACATTTGATGAGCGTAAAGCCTCACTTAATTCAATACTTTGACCAAGTTCACTAAGTAAGTTGTTAGAATCCTGATCATCTATGATTTCTTCAGTAATAGTCTCAATGACCTCATTGTCATTTGTTTCAACCAAAATTTCAGTCTGAAAAGTGACTCTGTCCATAAGTGGTTCAACTGTTTGGTCCACTTCAATGGCAGTATTTTCTAATTGTGTTCCCTCAATACCTGTATTTTTATCCACATCCTCAGCTTGATCTTTTAATGACTCCGTTATCATTAGAGAAGAATCTTCAGTAGGCTCCTTGTTTGTGGGAGCTTCGCTAACTGTTAACTCTGCGGTGCTATCAAGTTCGGTCACTGCGGACACCGGCGGCTCTTTATCAGTTTCTTGCGCCTCATGTTTCACATCGACCAACGTTTCAATTTCACATTTACTGTCTTCGCTAGGTGCAGTGTTACTTTCAACTGCAGCGACTTCTGCAGACTCCGAATCTGTAATACCGTTTGATTTGTGACTTACGTCCGTTGCTACCGAAGCCACAGCGTTTTCATCTTTTTCATCAAGCACAACTGTTATTTTCATGCCATCCACAGGAGCGTTAAAAAGTGGAGGCTCTTCTACAGCTTCCATTTTGGCCAATACCGTCACTAAAATAATAAGAAGGTTTTATTATTGCTTTTATTATGCATAACCTATATTATGTTGGCGAATGCAAACGATACAGCGAAAACATATTTTCGACGAACAATCATATTGCATATATTTTTACGATACATTTAAAGATGGTAAAAGTATTAGCACTGATTACCTAGTTTCAAAAGTTAAATTCAATCAAATCAAAAGACAAAGTTTGCTTTGCGTTGCGTCTGTACATACGTCCATTACATTACGCGCACTAGAGAGGCAATTGTTGACCATTGACAAATAGTTCTCATCTTATAATCTTACTAAAAACAAGTAAAAAAATATTAAAGAAAATGTGGAATGCAAACAAAGAGCAGATTAATTTACAAAGATACACCCGAAAAGCAAGGCCCTAGCTTGATAAAGTTGATAATTCCGACATGGCTATTTATGAATGTGGCTGACAGATGAACTAACGCTATCCACCATCTTGAAATGTCATTCTTAATGATAATGATACCAATTAATGGAAATTTCCATTTTTTTAAGTAAATCATGACATGATAAATAGCAATTTATTAATTAATCATTAACGTTTTAATAATAATCTTAAATTGGAAACAATAAAATGCAATATTTAAACATTTAACATACATTTGGATGTTAGTAGTTGGCTCACAAGCCGAAACCCTCCCATATCGACAACAACAAGAGGCATCGCAGATCATCATTGCCCTTTCTAAACAATTTCAAGGACAAAATTTAGTATTATTGAAAAGCGCTATATTTTTACCTATAGTTGGGTAAGAATTTTCCCTTGGCCGGTATCACCAAAATGACATTTTAAGATCGTGGTTTGCATTAGTTCACCTGTCAGCCACATTCATAAATAGCCATGTTGGACTATATGTACTCTGTGTTGTTTTCAGTTTTCGTAGTATCTTCTCTTTGGTTGTCATAAAATCCAAAAAAGTAGGCAAAGAGAATACAATACTACGTAAAAAGTAGGTTGTTTTGTGATCTAGTGCAATGTTTGTATATTTTGGGTAAAATGAATATCCTACCAAAAAAAAGGTAAATAGTAATATTTAGAACTTCGTTATCTTTGTAGGAACTCTCCAGAAACTCTGCTTAGAGAATCCGCAATGCTACTCTTGGTGGTCACGACCCTCAGAAGAATCTTTTGAACTTCAAAGGGTTATTTCACTACACTAAATCCGGATCTCTATTGTCCTTTAGCAGTAAACACTAAATAAGGGAGCCCTATGCTCAGGGCCCTGATTCAGTGTCCGTTAGACATGACTATTTTATTCCGAAATTCCTATTCACATTTTTGTTTTCATCTGTCTTCTGGCTCCATCCTACAACACCGACATCTACCTCTGAATTTATCTCAAGAATGGATAGAATAAATAATCGATGTAGTTGTGTTAAATTAATCAATTTATTCATATGACTACTTAATTATTTATTTATAGATGGCACGTAAGGACTAAAGAAAATATAGCTAGAGTAAGGAAAGATGAAGCAGAAGCTGCAGAAAGAGAACTACAGGAAAAATTGAGGGTAGAGCGAGCCGACCGAGAAGCACGTCTTCATGTGTTGAAACAAAAAAGCAGACAAAAGTTGCAGGATTTTGGCATTGAGGAGGAACCAAAACCTAATCGACAAGCAACCACTGAACATTTAAATTTATTTGCAAATTTTGAAGATGCTGTAAAAACTACAAATAAAGAACATGATAATGACATAAAAGAAAAAAAGGAAGAATATGAAAAAAAAATTGGTTACTTAACATATCTTGGACAAGATACAAATGAGGCTCTTGGGAAAAAGAATTGGTATGAGGTTCTGCCAGAGACAGCTAGGGCATCAAGATCAAGTGATATCAAAGACACTTATGATAAGTTAGTCTTAAAAGATGAGGATGGGAAACCTAAAATTAAAGAGCCTGATGAGAAAAATGGTGAAGTTGGTTGGAAAAAAAAACAGATGCTGGATCCTATGAATGCATTTAAACATCTTCATAACAAGGACAAAAAGAACATAAAAACGCAAGATTCTATTACTGTTGATAAAAAATATAAACATGATACAAATAAACATAAAAAAGATGATAAAGATGCAAAATTGAAAAAATTAAGAGAGTCTCGACTAAAACGTGAACAACAAGAAAAATATAGAACAGAGTTGTTTCTAAAGGGACTTCATAAACCTGCTATACCTGAAACTGCTAAAGATACTGGAATTAAGGCTAAATATAATTCACAATTTAATCCAGAACTAGCACGACAAAATTATAGATAAATGCCTTTGGAGTAGAACATCATTTTGTACTTGTTGTTGCAACAATATCATTAAACCTAGTTGAAAAAGAAGAGATAATTATTAAGTCAAACTATTTATTGTGTGATATAATTTTTTATTATTTTTTGTATGATACAAAGTGAAAAATACCATTATTAACAACATTATATATTCGTTTTTTTTATTATAATTTATATACAATATTAACAACAGAAGTTATTCATCAAAATATATATTCCCATTGCTGTCAAAAGGCTGAATGCATTTCTGTCTGATGGCAATGCAGATTGTTTAGCTGAAATAGACTACAGCCTTTACCTACATCACGCTTGGAGTCAGATTAACGCTTACATATGTCGTTAAATGACAAAAAAACCTAGACAACCCAGGTTTCAACCTCAAACAGCTGAAATATATGATTACTAATATCATCTGTCTAGCCTTTTCCCAACTATGTTGGGGTCAGCTTCCAGTCTAAACCGAATGCAGCTTTTTATTTTTACTTCGTAAGAGTATGTGTAAGCAATATTAAAGGCAGCTTATCCTCTAATTTACTAAAAGGATAATTAAATGTCTCAGAAAATAATTGTAATATCCTCACAGTAGCAGCGACATCATGCGATTCTGCATGCTTTATTCTGAAATTTAAGATTACATTAAATATATATGGTTATAGCAACTTCAAGATTCGTACAAAAAGAAAACCATTTATCTACATATTTTTTCTGGTAGGGTAAGGTCCCCACCTCAAGACAGACATACTTTTATTTCTGTCAGACAAAAATGGGTTTTATGAAGAATTTATTTGCTCTATTTTTGAGGATAGTCTTGCCCCAGCCACGGGGCAAGACTATCAGTAATGTTTTTTACAGTGCCGGTTTTACCCCCATCAGCGCGCTGGGCGAGATTTTTGCGGCGCCCCCTAACTGCAATTTAAACCCATACGGAAAAAACTGGCCAAGTGTGAGTCAGACTAGCGCACCGAGGGTTCTAACATTTGGAAAGAATCGGCGTCGGCGTGATCAATACTGGAAAAGTTTTTAACCAGTGCGCATTTTTTTTTGGTGGTTCGGTATCAGTAATTGAACACATTTCTATGTTTAGTAAGTAAAAGTAAGTAAAACATGGGCATAATCTTTTCGTAATAGCACTACACTGCCTAAGCATGCAAGAGCGAGCTCACAAGTACAATACGACTCAGCTGATATCTACACACAAGCCGACCGGCGAGTTTTAAACAAATTAAGTTCTTAAATGAATATTTTGCGCAAACGATAACTTTTTTCAAGTACTAAGACCTAATAAACTGAAAAATACGTGTTTGTAAAAAGTGTTGAAATTTATTTAGACAAAATTTGCGCACTGGTTAAAAAAATATTGTATACATATCCATATCAAATTTCAGCTTTCTTGTACTAAAGAACGCTTAGCTATACCGTGGACAGACAGATAGACATAAGGTCATGGCGAAACTATAAGCGGGGTGTCCATTATAAATACCAAAAATAGTTCCCTGACTTTTCCCTGACCATTCTACCACATTTCCCTGATCCAATATTGTCGTCTTATGGAAAATATTATATTATTTTGTTTTTAACCAGAGTGTATACTTTGGACTATTTATGTTAAAAATTTAGACCATGTGTATAGGTAGGAAAAGATATATTATCTGTTTTTGGAGTTATAAGCCATAAACAGTAAGCTAAGAGATCATCAGAGCAATATGAGTAAGAGCGCGAGCGAAGCGAGCGCGAATTTTTTTTTAGGAATATGAGCATCAATATTCTTAGGAATCATATTTGTATTTCATGACTCTTACATTTTCCTGAAAATCCGTGACCACCTATTGCTTCCCTGATTTTCCAAATAGTGGACACCCCGATAAGTTTTTCTAGTCGCCTACGGCCTTACCCTAAAAACTATAAATAATAAGGTGAGAAAAAATCAGAGGAATAAGAGTTAGAGCGCGAGCGAAGCGAGCGCGAAATTTTTTTAAGTAATAGGTATGTGCAACATAATAATCCTTACTAATATTATAAATGCGAAAGTAACTATGTCTGCCTGTTTGTCGCGTTTTCACGCCAATACTACTGAACCGGTTTAAATGAAATTTGGTACACAGATAGTCTAGAGCCTGAGAAAGGACATAGGCTACTTTTTACCCGGGTGCGCGAAGGAGTTCACTCGGGATGTGGGTAAAACAGCTAGTAACACGGCTAGTAATAATTGAATGCTTCGTTTTTGGGGGGCCCCGTGACAATGGCGCCCCGAGTGCCCTTATGGTAAAGACGATACTGGAGGGGCACCAACACGCCCATTCTCATTTGCCGGAAAATTGACGACAGTTTTTTTCTTGTCAACTTTTGCATTCTAATGTCAATAACGCAGAAAAACCCGAAATTGATAGACATTTGATGAAAAATTCAAGAAAACTTTTGCTAAGCAAACTATATGTATGAGGGTAAGTAGGCCTCAAAGAGTGAGAGGATATAAAAAGGGCGCCTGCGGCGCCCCTTCAGATCCGGCGCCCTGGGCGGTCGCCCCACCTCGCCTTACCCTAACGCCGCTACTGGTTTTTAGTTTAATACGTGTGCTCAAGTGCTGTTTCTCAATAAAAAATATAATATTAGCAGTAGTCATTTTATTTTTAATCTCAAGTTTACCTAAATAGCTTCCATTTTTGAGAAATTCGGAAATATGTAAATACGGGGTAAGACTAACATACTATCAAAATCAGGGGTAGCAAACTTCAGGTGTATGTTCATTACAGGTCAATGACCCCTTATGTGACAGGTCACATAGCGCATGAGCATTCTGCTCTTGATTTAAAGGTAAGCAAAAAATTATAACAAATAATGAAAAACTGTCCGGGGAAATAATCAAACTCATTCAAAATGTCCGGGGTTTTTATACACTTCTCATCAAAAAAATCGAAACACTTTCGTTTTTATTGTTTTTGTCCTAATTTTTTACAAAAGAGAATTAATTCCATGAAAAAAAAAACATTATTGTGTAGCTGGCAGTTTGGTCATTACAGTAAGAAGAAAAAAATCAAAATTCGAAATTAGAATTTCATTTGTTTATCCTAAAATGAAATTAATCACTGTTTTGAGACAAATGTGTATTTAGGGTTGGAGTACGTTTCTCGTTTAAAAACTAAAAATTAGCGCTTGTCTTTAAACTTTTTGTTTCTTATTTCATTTACTGTGACTTTGGGACGTCTGAAAAAACTTTTTTTTCTAAAACATATGGATACTTCGCCCGCAGAAGCCGCCCAAGTGGTGGCATTGCTGGATTCTGGACTTAGTCAGCGTGTTGTGGCTGCAAGATTGCATCTAAGCTTATCATCTGTTCATAGAGTCTACAAACGCTATCGGGAGACTGGTTCGTTCACGCGCCGTTCAGGATCTGGCAGGAATCGGGTCACTTCTGAGCGAGATGATCGATTTATTGTAACAACTTCTTTACGAAATCGACGCCTTAACGCTTTTCAACTGCAGCAGCAGCTTCGCGTTGTACGAAGAGTAGCTGTAAGTGACTCTACAATAAGAAGAAGGTTGAAGGAACGCGGATTGGCACCGCATAAGCCAGCGAATGGGCCGAAATTAACTGCAGACCATCGAAGAGCGCGCCTTAACTTTGCACGCGAGCACCTAACTTGGTCATACCTTCAGTGGAGCAAAGTACTGTTTTCTGATGAGTGTAAAATTATGCTGTATGGTAACGACGGAAGGAACAAGGTCTACAGAAGAGATGGAGAACGCTTTGCACAATGCTGCATTGAAGAAAAGGTCAGCTATGGTGGCGGTTCGTGGACGGTTTGGGGAGGAATCAGCGCCGACGGTAAGACAGAACTTGCCTTTGTGTCTGGGCCACGGCTGCCTGCACTAAACTCTCATCGGTACATCGAACAGTGTCTTGAACCTCATGTGATGCCCTATGCACATTTTATTGGCAACGACTTCATATTCATGCACGACAATGCTAGAGCTCACACCGCGGGCGTCGTACGAGATTATCTTACCGAAGTCGGTATCTCCATTATGGTATGGCCAGCAAGAAGCCCGGACATGAATCCCATTGAACATCTATGGGATGAATTAAAGAGACGAATTCGAGCAAGAGATCCAGCCCCAGAAACACTTAGCCAGCTGCAAAATGCAATCCAAGAGGAATGGGATAATATACCACAACATGTGATCGTGACTCTCATCCGATCGATGAAGAACCGTATGGAAGCAGTAATAAGAGCTCGCGGAGGGAATACAAGTTATTAAATAAACGTTTCTTAATTTTTTTTTTCATTTACGCGTGTTGTTTTACCCATTTCCTTCATATTCCATACAGGGTAAAAATTACTCATTATACAAAATACGAAATCTATGAAGACTTAATTTGAATTTAGAACAATAACATTAGGATTTAAAAACCTCATACTACTCACTATTAAATGACATTTTACATTTATTCCTAAATATACACATTTTTCTGATAATCCTTATCAAATCATAAACTGCGAGGTGTTTCGATTTTTTTGATGAGAAGTGTAGTTTTAGTCCAGAGTCGACTATTTCGGTGATGGCAGCCCTAAATATAATGGACATCGATTTTCTAGTATAATCGATATGGGTATCATTTTCAAGGTTTATAGGGATGTCGATTTCGAAAATGTGACTTTTTTACATATCCAAGATGACTGACTTGACATTTGTAGTAAAATCGATATGGGTATCGATTGTGAGGTTTGTAGGGGTGCCGATTACGAAAATGCGATCTTTTTTAGATTCAAGATAGCTGACACAACTTTTGTAGTAAAATCGATATGGGTATCGACTGTGAGGTTTGTAGGGGTGCCGATTACGAAAATGCGATCTTTTTATAGATTCAAGATGGCTGACACAACTTTTGTAGTAAAATCGATATGGGTATCGATTTTACTTCAAAAGTCGAGTCAGCCATCTTGGATTCAAACAAAAAAAAACATCAAAATCGGTTCATAAACGACTAAGTTATCCGCGAACACACATTAAAAATATGTATTATATACGGTCGAATTGAGAAACCTCCTCCTTTTTTGAAGCCGGATAAAAAAATTGAATGTAAATAGTTTCAGTAGTTATTGTAACTACTAACATTTATATTTTTTGCTTTGATACAGAATTATAATCATAATAATGAAGAAAGAAAATCCACCAAAAAAAAATGTTGATTACCTCTGACTTGGGGCAAGACTAACATATGTCTGTCGTTGCCCCAGCTTGCAATTTTGAAGTCATGTTTTTGTTTCTTCAAATATTTTAGAAAATACTTTGTTTTACGTTAAATTGAAATAATAATCTAAAAGATAATATTCATAGGATTCTATTCAAGTTAAGAACGCTTGTTTTTTTGCACTACTTTCACAAAAAAAAAAAACCGTTAAGCCGGTAACTTTGAAATTCTTCTTTCCCCACCGTAATTTTTAAAGGTTTTTTTCTTGCCATTTTTACTTGAAGGTGCAACTTTTGTGTTTTAGCCGAGAATATTTACGATAGTACTTTAATACAGACGAAGAGAATTTTGCAGTGCTATACTTATCGAGATATTAGGCAGTGATTCTCAGTGTTCCTTACTTGTACCCAGTGCCGGGGGTACGGGTATCGCTCGCGCATTCTTCCGCGCCCCCGGCAGGTATTGGCCCGCCAGATGGAAAGGCGGGCCCCGTCACCCTCTGCGGCCGTCACCCAGCGGCCGCAGGAATCCTCCGACTGTGAGGCGCGCGCGGAACACTACGCCGCCGCCTCGAGGCCTGTGTCTGGTCGGGCGACAGATGCCCCTGTTCTGTCGCCCGCAGGCCGCGCCCTACGGTGGCCGGAGATCGTCGGCCACCCTGCGGCGCCCCGTTCGTCTGCTGCGGGCCGGGAGAGAGGTGACAGCCTCTCTCTCCCTTTCCGCCGCCTCCTTTGCAGACATGACGTCCTCGCAAAAGGAGGCAACGGCAGCCCACCCGCTCTCGCTCCCGACCATAGTTGTCACGACGGCCGGAAGCGAGAGATGGCCCGCAGCAAAGACTGCCGCGACCAAGTCACGGCGCTGCACCGCCCAAGCTGGGCACTCCTCCAAAGTGTGCCGCGCCGTATCGTCGCGGCAGTTGTCACAGTGGTGACATTGGGGCGTCGGCTCCCGGCCTATGCGACACAGGTACTTCCCGAAACACCCATGTCCGGTAAGCACCTGCGTCAGCCGGAAGCTGAGGGCGCCGTGGCGTCTCTCCAGCCACTCCCTCATCACGGGCCTTACCGCCGCCACTGCGGCGTGCCCTGCCGTGGGTCGCGCAAGTCGCTGCTCCCACTCCGCCACCAGGACTTGGCGGAGCTCTGCCCTGCGTGCCTCAACCTCTCGACCCCGGTGATAGTCTTACCCCACCTTACCCTACATACATTGAGATATATACAATAGATATGCAATCCCGAACATTACGCGTCAAAAAACGTAACCATATTTTTGGTATATAGACGTAACTTTGAAACTAGTAAGCACTTTGATTCAACATTCTATTTATCTCTTTCACACTAACCGAAACATTATGTAGACACCCATTCGACAAAGACGGCGAGTTTTTCCAGACATTCAGTTGAAGTCAAATACAGATGACATAAATTGTGGCTGGGGGCTCAAAATTTTATGGCACGCATTTTGCTTGGTGATTGCAGATCTAGTTAGGTACTTTAGTAACATATAGTATATCTATGGGTACATATATACAAGTTATTACTTACCTCACATACATGCACAAGGAATCAATAAAGATGTCAACATTATGAGTTTTACTTTGGCGTAACAAAGAGTAGATCCCCACTAATAATGGGTATCCATCTATATTATCTCCTGTTTTTCTCGTTATCAGGTCTCCTAAAAATGTAAGATATCTAGTTATCAATTCCAACATAAAAACAGTGCAAATAAAGTGTTTTTTTCTAAATTTTACTTCAAAGCTAACTAAACCATTTTCAGAGTTAAATATAATAAAATTGTGTTTCTATCCAAGGCATGGTGAAATTCTTATTATTAACAGCTTTCCGCCCGCCGCTTTGCCTACGTGGACGCTTAGTTTTTTCTAGTTCTGGCGGGATATTGAAAATTATTGAAACACATGTTTCCCCGCGATTTCACCTTTATTCCGAGCGAACTACTTGATGCACCCGGATAAAAGGTAGCCAATGATCTTCTCCAGGGTCCCCTCTATGTCCGTACCAACTTTATCTAAATCGGTTCAGTAGATCCAGAGATTATCTACAACCTAACAAACTCTACCTCTTTATAATATAAATAAGTGCCTATAGATTATAACATTAAAGTGAGAATTACTATAGGTTTCTCTTACTGTTAACTGTACAATAAGACCTTGAACTTTTAAACTTTATAGTGCAATAAATACCAATATGACTTTTCTAAAGTCATATGTACTTTCTAAGTATGTCTTAGGCGTCACTGACTAACGATGAAGGAAAACATCGTGAGGAAACCTGGACTTTAAAAGTCTGAATTCGCCTTGAGCAAGCGTGGCGATCTGCTCATGCCTTCTCTATATGAGAAGAGGCCTGTGCCCAGCAGTGGGACGATATATATAGTCCAAGATCCCAGAGCGATAAGACACAACTTATTTTCACATAAACGAAACCTCATGTTCTCAGTAGTGTCTTATGTGCTCAGATTACCTGCGCGCTTGTGGAGCTTGCCGAGTGACACCTGGGCAGGTACCAAGTGTGAAAGGTAACTAAAATTAATAATTATTTAACTTAAATTTTTATAGCTGATTTTTATATATATTTTGTAGAGTATTATTATAAAGTTATACCATAAGCGTCAGACACTTTTCATGGGCCAGAACTTTTGTCAGACGCTTTAAAGCTCTACAAAAAATAAATGAACTTAACTTATTTTTACATGTCTGACTTTTAAATATGTTGTTAAGACAATTGTTACGAAGTTATATTTAATTAGTCAGACAAAATGTATTGACCAAACACCCGCTAAATTGCAAAATTACTCAGCCGTGAGTATGAGCGCGAAAGCATTATGCGCATTTTCTATGACGTTTTGCTGAATAAAATTGCAAATTTCATCAAAAACAACTTGATGGCGTTGACGAAGATCATGCCAAGACGTTTCAACAGTATTCTTCGTTGACGATATTTTATAGAAATATTCCAATTGACATTTTTGGTGATAATATATTGTCGAATCCATTACATCTTGCACTTACTCAATTAATTCCACGGAGTCTTCTTCATTTTTTTTTTTAAATCATATTTATTGCACGCATGCAATGGGAGTCTTTTCAATTTATGTCTTTTAGTTTTTTGGTCACAAAATATACACTTTTCATTTTCGTCATTATTTATATTACTTTCAAATGGAATTTGATTGGTAGACGAATGAAAATCACTTTCAACTGCCACGCAAGAATCTTCAGAATTACAAGACACCGGTTCAACTGATTCAAATTTCATCAACATTTGGCTCAGATATTACAATAGGTTCAGGAATAGCACTAGCTGAAATTGAGTTTGATAATAAATCTGAATCGGGAACAGCAGAATTATTTTGTTCTCTTGAGGTAGATGCTGTAGATGGATCACTATTAGTACTTGTATTACTAGGTAAACTTGATGTCGATGCAGCAAATGGTTTAATATTTTTTGGGCAGAGCAGTAAATTTTTTATAACATTCTCGATGATAACCATTATCATACAAATCTTCAGGTAAAACTACGTCTTTGAATTTTAGGTTATGTGTCACTCGATGTTGTAAAACGATTTTACACTTTTTAAATATTTCTTCAGTAAATAATATTAATTTATCATGAGATTTTTCACAAAATGTACACTTTAATTAATGAAAAGTATATATTTTGTGACCAAAAAACTAAAAGACATAAATTGAAAAGACTCCCATTGCATGCGTGCAATAAATATGATTTAAAAAAAAAAAATGAAGAAGACTCCGTGGAATTAATTGAGAAAGTGCAAGATGTAATGGATTCGACAATATATTATCACCAAAAATGTCAATTGGAATATTTCTATAAAATATCGTCAACGAAAAATACTGTTAAAACGTCTTTGCATGATCTTCGTCAACGCCATCAAGTTGTTTTTGATGAAATTTGCAATTTTATTCAGCAAAACGTCATAGAAAATGCGCATAATGCTTTCGCGCTCATACTCACGGCTGAGTAATTTTGCAATTTAGCGGGTGTTTGGTCAATACATTTTGTCTGACTAATTAAATATAACTTCGTAACAATTGTCTTAACAACATATTTAAAAGTCAGACATGTAAAAATAAGTTAAGTTCATTTATTTTTTGTAGAGCTTTAAAGCGTCTGACAAAAGTTCTGGCCCATGAAAAGTGTCTGACGCTTATGGTATAACTTTATAATAATACTCTACAAAATATATATAAAAATCAGCTATAAAAATTTAAGTTAAATAATTATTAATTTTAGTTACCTTTCACACTTGGTACCTGCCCAGGTGTCACTCGGCAAGCTCTACAAGCGCGCAGGTATTCTGAGCACATAAGACACTACTGAGAACATGAGGTTTCGTTTATGTGAAAATAAGTTGTGTCTTATCGCTCTGGGATCTTACTCTAATAGTCTGATGATGAATGTTTTTTAATTGTAGTACATTGTTTTGTTCTATCATCAATAGTTTTCGCAGCGTAAGCTATGAAAGGCAGTTTATGTAATTTTTTTACACCTTGGGCTACATTATTCAAGTTTTAGTAGGGATCCCTAATTATTTCTGGAAATAAATATAGCCTATGTTACTCCATAAAGATGTAGCTTTCTAACGGTAAAAGAATTTTTAAATCGGTCGTGTAGTTTTTGATTTAAATCGTAACAAACAAATCTTTCCTCTTTATAATATTAGTTTAGACTATCCGGCCCGACGAACTTCGTGCCGCCCCATAATATTTTTTTTCGTTATTTTTTCCGATGTTTTAATATTTTTTCTGCTATTCGGGACGGAGACTAACACAACAAATCAAAAACCATAAAAATCGGTCCAGCCGTTCTCGATTTATAAGTGATCGAACAAACTCGACTTTTTTATATAGGTATATATAGAAGATTCTGTAGCACCTATGTATTTCTGACTGAGTGTTTGTTTGTTACGCTTTCTTATAATGGAGAATAATTGACATTACCGTAATAAATGAAATCCTTACTAATATTAATCCTGAATTAAATCTGTCTGTCCGTTACGCTTTTACACTAAAACGGCTGAACTGATTTAGGTGAAACTTGGTATGGAGATAAATTGAAACCTGGAGAAGGACATAGGATAGGTTTTTATCCGGGTGTGTGAAGTAGTTCCATAAGGATGCGAGTGAAGTCGCGGTAATTAGATAGCAACAAAAATAATAAGGCGTAGGTACCTGTTGTATGACACAGTTGCAACCGAGGTAATTGTGATATTAGGAGTGCAACAAGAATTCGACCCATATCAGCATTCAGTAACTCTTGCGCATGTTTCACGTAAATTTTATCATATGGCTCATAAATACCACATCTGACTAAATACTCTTCCAGATTTTGCATAAGTAATGAAGATACTTTTGGTTGTGTTTCAGAGTGTGTAGATATCTTTAATTCATTAATTATGGATCTGAAAAAAATATTGCATTAATGAATACTTAGATAAATAATACACAACTTTACACCAAATGATTCTGTAAGTTTGAATTTTCCAGGGTCTTCTAACTTTGTATCCTTAAGCGAAGTGTCCACTGGCAATACAATTTGCTGAAGTTGACTTGCGTAAGTGACTTCCAACGTGTAAACGCTTGTGCAAGTTTTAGCGACTTGCCGAACTTGCTATAAGTCGTATGAGCGTGCACATAGGAATATTGCAGTCAGTGGAAACAGTTGTCAATTGACTTCTGCAAGAAATTGTGAAGTTACTTGCCAGTGGTCACTTTTACTCAATGTTACGCATTCACGATTTTCGGATTGAAACCTGGGTTAGGACATAGGATATTTTTACTCCGGTGTAGGCAGTAGTTCATTCAGGTAGCAGGTGAAATACTTAGGCAGATCACAGATGTCGTTTTTAAACCTAATTTAGATGGTGTTAACTAAAACTTAATTTCACTTACTCATTCATAGTCCTTAATGAAGCTTCTAACTGTGCAGAGTCAAATTTGCAACTAGTATTCAACTGATAAGCAATGTGCCTTCTTATAATCTGTAAGGTCCCTATCAAAACAAGTAAATCTGATAGTTGTTGGAATGTTTTGTATCCTTTGGTAATAATCTGTTCTATGTCTTTCATATCAGCACTCATGGTCCCTAAGAGGCTTTTGTCTTGACTGGATCTAAATATATCTTGAATATTTTGCATTTGGTTTTTTATCATAAAACCATACAAAGTATCTAATCCATGAAGACCTACCACTCCAATAGCATCATTCAATTTTCCGAATGTTTTGTTATTTATTATTTCATTTTGTGTTTTTACGTCGTACCAAGCCGCGCATACGTTAACGTACGTGCATATTCTGGAAACCAAAATTGATTTATGAATAATATTTGAAATAATTACAGACATAAAACTGATTCTCACGTACCGGGCATCCAAAAATTGCGGTATTTGTCGAGCTAAACTGCCCATGAACCCGGCCGAGGGGCTATACAATGTAACTCCCTTCCGAAAACTAATCTCCTTGGCTACACTTTCAGTAATAATCGCAGTTATCTGATGAAAAATAATAAATCATTTATCTCAAGATGCTTTTATTGTACATTATGATAATATTCTGTCTTGGCGAAACGCAAGATGATTTCACTGCTTCAGTAAGGTTGGAAAGCATGTACCTACATAAATGGACAAAATATGTGTTATGATGGATTGCGTGAAAAAATATGGCAAAACGACGGTGACGACTGACAAGGAAGCATGAAAAACACATTACGCTGATGCCAAATAACGGAATAAGACGGGTTATACAGCACCCAGTCAGGGACAAGTATTAAAGCATACCTGCTTCTGCCAAATCCGTAAACCATGGATATTTATATAATCCTGTATATATTCTAGAGATCGTCTGTAGCCATCCATACTTTCAGCCAGTTTTTGTAGTCGGACCATCAAATTAGTTGCGGTTGATTGATATTTTTTACCATGAGGTTCTAAAAACTCTACGAACTTCTTACTGATATGTCTGTCTAACTCTTTTAACAAACCATCTTCTAACAATTCTGCAGGGTCTACTCTTATTACGCCCACCAATGTTGACCGCATGTCTAAAATTCCTGAAATTAATATATAACACATTAATAAACATTTCCATTAATACCTACCGTATGATTCGCTCATGTTTTAATGGTGTTGAAGACACGAACCTGTGGTAAATGTGGATGCCGAATGAGTGAGCTTTGCAACTTCCATTCTGTATTCTAATTGTGCGTAATCCCTTAATCTTTCCTTCTCTAATCTAGTTGGCACTTCCTTAATTGCCCAAGTTTGTAGATCAATAATTTTCTCGACTATATTAAAAACCATTTCTGGGATAATTTGCAATACTTTTTGGATATATTTAATTAGTTCATTACTGAAGTATTGTGATACTGACACCAAGTCATCACTGTGTGCTTGGTTTATCCTGAGTAGTGGTATCTCCATTGCACTAGCTAACTTTAGGAAAAGAGCTCTTAGTCTGCTAGTAACAGCTGGATTTTCCTTAATACTATCTTGCATATGTTTTGTGTATAAATCTATTGTACACCAAGCATAACTAACATCTGCAATCGTTTCCAAATTAACTAAGGAATCTTCTTTCAAGGATACGGTTCTCAAAAGATTTTTTAAAGCATCTTTACTATCAGCCAGATACTGAACAATTGTTGAAGTACTCTTTATTCCATGAAATTCTTCAACTTCATCTAGTGCTTGCAGTAGTTGAGTAATTTTTTTAATTGATTTCGATGAACTAGGTTCACCTAAAGATCCAATTTGTTTAGCAATATTATCAAACCAAAGTTTCAATTGTTCATTTTCTTGTATTTTTGCAACAGGTTTTGTTCCAGAAAAAAGCTCCGATAAACTGTTCACTGCTTCAATAGCGAGAGACTTATTTGTATTCCATGCAGAATCTCTATTTTCAAGTAATTTATTTAAAATCTCTCTCACTTTTAATTCCAATTCGGCAGTACTTATTAAAAGTTCCAAAATCTTCAATGGATCATAATTTGATTCCTTCAATACTAGATCTTTAAGCTGTTTACTTTTTCTGTTGTTATCATAGAAAGTTACATCAGTATTGTGTAAAAGAAGCCACCTTAAAACTAAATTGGAGTTTAACAAAAGGTTTAGTATTTTGCTTATATTATCCAAAACAAAATCATCTGTGAGGGTTCCTTCTTTGAGCAGTTGGTGTGTTTTAGTCGTCAGCATTGGTACTGAGCCTCCTCTTTTAGCAAATACCTCTTTAATCATTTTTCCATTACATGTATTGCTAAGAGCAGACTTAGCTGCCTTGAAATTTTCCCAGTAATCAATAATGTTCATAGTAACACCCATATAAACTGGTATGACCCAATTGCTTGGAAAAAATTTATCAACTATTTCCCTCATTCGAGAAGTATCCATATGCAGATAGTGTGGAGTAAAAAATAAACATATTACAAGCATGCTAGACTGTGTGCCCAATGCTGATGCCTGATGTTCTGGAATTGTATAAACAGCTAGTTGATTGTAAATATCTTCGGATCGTAGTTTACCCACAACTTTTTCAACAAATTCAGGACGAATGTAGACTCGGCTAAAATATAAATATAAAATATTGGTTGGCATTACAAATGCTAAACATCATCATCGATCTGCCTAGTCCTTTCCTAATTGTTGAGATCGGCTTTAAACAGATGCAGCTGAATATTATGGAGCAACTGACTATAGGCTCAAAAAATTAGGCTTGAAAAGCATTAAAAATCATAAAGGAGAACCAAATTTACCTGAAGTATTCAACTGGATAATCTGCAGGTCTTTTTCCATTAAGCTGATCGTAGCCAGTATCTCTAAGAAGTTTGCACACATCATCAATGTTGGATTGTGATTGGCTTGTACTGTAGCGATAAAATGCAACAAGCAATCTTTCCCTTATGGGACCAGGAATGTAAAGGTCGCATAACAAGAGCATGGCTCCATATAGGTATAAACTCTCACACTGGAAATAATGATATGGGTCACAATCCTCTGAAGTCATTTGATTTTGATTCATTAAGATATGCGAGACATATAGCCTAGCTGTTTCCCGCGGTTCCACCCGCGTCCCGAGGGTTATACTTAACGCACTCGATTAAAAATACCCTATGGATAGGTAGGCGTTTAAAGACTTATTTACCTGCCTATCTTAAAATATAAGGTATAAATAAGAAAGTTATGAAATTAGGTCCCTCAGAGTGCGGCGAAACCTGCGGGAAATAATTAATTGATTACTTACCAAAAGCTGTTTCCCTTCAATATCCTTTAGTACTGTTTCAATATTTTGCTGGATAAAGGTATTATCGTGCAACTGGTCTACAAATGAATTCAAATCTACTATATATTGATAAATGTTTTCAAAAAGCAAAAAAAATCTATTTATTATTTCTAAGTATTTCTCTTTTAGCTCATCATCCAAATCTTGTAATTTCTGAAAACAATTATATTTTAACAAATACAGTGCAAGTTATAGTTTTAATTACACAATGAAAGTACCTAAGTGAAAGTAAAATGGAACTCTTATTGTATCATTTCGTCAGTCGGTCTGTCAGTTCTAGCTGATTATTTCGAGATCTACTAATACTATCGAATTGAAATTTGGAATAGTTAAACACAATTTATTGTCCATGCGTATTGCCAACGAAAAAAATAATTTCTTAACAAAAAATATTTATTTGAATTTGGAATACCTTCTTATGCTAGCTGGGCAAGTGAGCACAAACCCTTTCAACTATACATGCAATTCCCAAAAACTTCATTGAATTATTTGCAACACTGTTAATGTATTTAAAAAAAATAGAAGACTTACAGGACTAGTATTAATTTTCTTTTCCTGAGCATCAGCCACTTTAAAATAACTGAAATCCATGATGACATCCTGATACTTTTGAATAACATCCTTACTATCTAATCTGAAAGTTAGCAATTTATTTTTAATTACAGTACAACTGTGTCTGAAGTCCAAACAATTAATAATTAAAGATTACAAGCATAATACAATATAGTAGGTCGTATTTTGACACATTATAGCAATCCATATTTCACTGGAAGAGAGATATATTAGCTAAGTAAGTAGCACAATCTTTTCGCACTGGAATCTGCATGACTCAAATGTGATGTCCTAATCAACTCAGGCCACAGGGTGGTTTAGAGTAATAGACCACCTATTTTGAAACAAGCAGAATTATACGGAAGCGGACTGGTCAGTTAGAGTGATCTTATCGAAGACCAAGATAAACTTGGTGAGGACTTTGGTGTTCTTCATTTTCCTGTATGGTGCTGAGACCTGTAAAAAACTGTGAATTAACCAGTTTCAACCAACTCCAAATGCAAAAAGAAAATCCTTGACTTTTCCTGACCGCTCTACCACATTTCTCTGACTCAATATTATTGTCATACAAGAAAATATGTTATTATCTTGTTTTAACCAGATTATTGTGAATGTATGTATACTGTTGAAGTCAAAGTGTAAGACTATGTGCAATAAGTAGGAAAACATATCATATACACATCTGTTTTTTGAGTTAAAAACCATAAACAGTAAGCTGTTAGAGTAACATGATTCGATTTTTTTTGAATTCGGAGCAACAACATAATTCTAAGGAATCATGTTTTATATTTTTTTTTCATGATTCTACTTTTCCCTGACTTTTGACTTATATGATATTTTTCCCTGACAATCCTCGACCACCTATTGCTTCCCTGATTTTCCATATAGTCGACACCCTGCGCAATTTGTATGGAAAACACGCCTAGGATAATACACTGACAGAGCATTGGCGTATACTGCCTTGGACGACACACTGCCAACAAATCACCATACCCTCTTGAATTTAGGCTAAGCATTTTGATGTGCCTTCCTAAGAAACTACCATTGTAGACACTAAACTAGTGCCAATCGCCAGATAAGTGGTTGAGCCGGAATCCGGTGAGTGTTTGCTTAAGTACCTATTCAGTTAATATACTCACTGGTAGGCATTCGGTTTATGATCCTTTAACCTTAATATCTCAGCAACTATTGCATTTCCATGTGATACAAGTGTCAATAAGTTCTGAGCGCAGAGATTATCTTCCGACATAAACACCTTCATTCCCAGTGATTATATTTCTTCTTAAAACAGGAGTTTGCAAATCTTAGTTTCGTTGAAGATAACAATTCTGATCACCAATATCATTAACTATATTTTGTGATAAACCTGAGGAAATTCTTCAATAATATGAACATAGAACATGAAAACATAAACTGACGTAAACACATACGTACGACAACAACTACTGTCATAATATTATGTGAAAATTCATTAGTCAGAAACTCTACTTATGGAGCGTAGAGGTAAGGAGAATGATCTCTTATGAGGTGCAAGTTAATAGTATCAACTGTAAGCTGTTAATAATAGTCCAAAAACCCTCCAGAATGGCGCTCGTACAGTTGTAGGAATGTAACAGTTGTAGACGGAATTAAATAATATGCCAAATGCAGAGTCAACAAACATTGATGATTATAGTAGTTAGTGTCACAGATTAGTGTTAAGCTAAGTTTAGTGTTTTAAATATCTTTTTAACGCCTCTCTTCTCTTAATAAGGTGATAAAGGATCCTGATTCAGTGTATTTTAGTTGGGTATTTAAGTGATTGATATCACCAAAAATGACATTTCAAGATGGTAGCAGCTTTACACCAGAATACCAAAGAGTACAACAGAACGTATTTTATTCTATGAACAGGAACAGAGTAGAGCAAGGTATCTGTAAACTGATAACACCAGTAGATTTATTTACCTCAATATAACCAACTTCTATCTATATTTATCAGAATTTATTGGTCTCTGATCAGTCTCCGACTAGTATTATAGTGATCTGTGTTGATCCTGTGCAGGGGCTTGCACTACTTGATCTGTCTGGGCTGGCAGGCAGTGGCAGTGGCGCCGCAGATTGCGGCGGACGTCATAATTAAAGTTTTGTTGGATTTAAGCGATTTATGTTCAAGTAAACGAAACGGGGGCAGGGTCAAAGTGCGATGAATCTCGATTGACGATTACATTATTTTGAAGTGTCTTCAATTTATAATATACCTAAAAATGGCACCTTCATTATTTAGCTACGAAACTCTCGTACATGCAATTGCAGGAGCAACGGTACGTATCTACTTAGCTGATAATACTATAATTATTGTAAGAACGCAGACTTTTTTGAAAATGATTTAATTACCTACTTGCTTCTTAAAATTATGCGGAACCTTAATCGATTTTTCAGGGCAGCGTAGTTGGAATGGCTGTGTTTTATCCATTGGACACTTTGAGATCACGAATACAAGGTACATAATCTAGTATTAAATGCTCAAGCTAAATTAACAGCTAAATTAATTATAAATTCCACGTTGCTTAGTATCAGTTTTGACTCTATTCATATTCTAACAGATCTAGTTTAGTGCTATGTTGGTAACCAGTGAACCACCAAACCCAGTACTTACCTCTTAAAATAAGGATTTTTTTCTACAAGAAAAAAAACATTGTTGAAACCGTGTTTGCCATCTACAATAATCTACCAGCCAAGTGCAGTGGGTCTAGTACGAACGCATTAATTAATGTAATGTTGATGTTAGCGGATTTTAGGGTCCCGTAGTCTACTAGGAACCCATAAAGTTTCGCCATGCCCGTCATCTGTCTGTCCGCGCCATAGATCAGAGGTTCCACTATAAAATTTCAATTTTATAGTGTTAAGCTATAAAGTTGAAATTCGATATATATGCATATTGATCACGCCGACAAAGTGGTAAATGAAATTTAAAAAAATATACATATTTAAGGTTAAGTATATATAAAAACGTAAAGTCGGGAGGAATATTTTTTTCGTGTCTACGTCTTGTTGGGAAAAGAAAGAGGGAAGGAAAACTATCACGGCTAAATAGGCTTTACCGGTTACAGAGTTATAGTCGAACTGAAACGTAGTGAGTAGTTTCCAACTAAAACGTAGTGGAATTAAATAATAAATCTATAACTAAAACATATTACGGAACCCTATTGCTCGTGGCCCGAAATGCACTTGGTCAGTTTTTTTATTGTGAGTTGGTTTAAATTTAAGGTGTTTAAACTGTTTTAAATAGTTTCTGGTTTCTTCTTTTATTGTATTGTCCTAAAAAGACCTCAAATAATAACGTCAATCATTCCTACATTTTCAGTCGAAGATTCCAATAAACTAAAAGGATCATCCATCGAACTTCTATTAAAATTGGCAAGTGAAGAAGGATTGGAGTCTTTGTATCGTGGTTTAGCACCTGTTTTACAGTCACTCTCCGTGTCCAATTTTGTGTATTTCTATACATTTCATGGTTTGCGAAGAATGTCCTCAAAAGACACATCTGCATTAAAGGACCTGATGTTTGGAATAGTTGCTGGCAGCATAAACGTTCTTCTTACTTCGCCTTTGTGGGTTGTTAACACTAGAATGAAGCTGGAAAAGACATCTTACAATAGCTTGACAGAAGGACTCATAGATCTTTTTAATAAGGAGGGCGCACGGGGCCTGTGGTCTGGCACAGTGCCGTCTTTATTGCTAGTCTCAAATCCAGCTATACAGTTTATGGTTTATGAATCATTAAAAAGACAGTTAATATCAAAGGGCTTATTTGATACGTTTTCTGCATTTCTTTTAGGTGCTTTTGCAAAAGCAGTAGCGACTACTCTAACTTACCCACTTCAATTAGTACAATCGAGACTCCGCGCTGGTACCAGTTTAAAACCTTTGTTTAGAGATGTGAAATCTAAGCCTTTAGTAGCATTCCGTGGATTAGAAGCTAAATTAATGCAGACTATTATGACTGCTGCTCTTATGTTTATTATTTACGAAAAACTAGTCCGCTTAGTGTTAACGATCATGAGAGTAAGGATGGCTAGACATTGAAAGGTTTACGAAATGTTATAATGCAGTAATTTAACGGATAATATCAATCAATTTAAACCCAGTTTTAATTTTGTTGATTGCAACTTTACCATAAAACAAGGCCGCATCTTTATCGTTTTATTGATTTTAAAATACTCAAATCAAGGTTAATATCAGCCGAAGTACATTGATTTGTTATAATATGATAATTTCTCAATGCCCAAGTGATTAAACTCCGAAATCTAGGTGATTTTTGCTGGATGAGTTAGTAAACGCATAACGAAAGCACCGACTCAATTGGCATTTTTTTTTCTTCATGGAAATCATCTAAACGTATGTATTGTTTAAGTTACCGTAAAAAGTAAGTAGGTAAGTAGAACTTTTAATTAAGTCAGTAATCGGGCATTAGTACATCGTTAACGTGGTTGAATCACCCATTTCAAAATTATTTCGCAATTGTGCCAAATTATAAATGGTGTAGGTATTTGGTATCTGTATGTACCTATCTTGATAAATTTAAACATTGTGACGTAACGTACCACACATGATCACACGATTTCTGAGCAGGTAGGAATTATAAAATACGCATATTGAGTGACCTTGACTGTTTGAATATAAGTGTTAAGTCAAGGTTGTAAAGATAAACATGTAAGTGTGTATAAATTGACATTGGTAGACATAGAAATATTATAGAACTCCCCGTAATAGATGCCTACAGTCTTCAGTGAAACCAGGTAGATATTTTGAAGGCAACTTTATATGACAAAATATAAATAATAAATATCAAGTGCTCTCTATGACATTTATGTAGTGGCAATATTTAGCGTAGGTATGTTATTTATGATACAATAGAGACATGTACTGTATGTACATGATTTTATTGTAGTAGTATTGTCCTTTCAGACCAATTTAAATGAACACTCGCACTCAATGGAATAAGTAAATCATTGATATGTATATTCATAGTTTGATTTTTTTATTACTTCTATGGCGATGTTTCATAGGTTAGCTTAATTTTGATATTGAAACATCGCCATAGAAGTTATCGTACTGTAGTATATTCGGTGATTGTATACTGCACGCTCCAATCAAGTATTTGAGTGTTTTTTTTTATGACAAAACCATTTAATGTAAAAATAACCATTAGTAAAATGAACATACGTTTAAAAAAATCCCCTCCAAAAACTTTTAAAGCGTGTATTTTCATTTTACATCAATTTATTATTGACACTTCGTTTTCTTTTGATGTAATCTATTTAGTAAGATAATGTAATTTTTATACCTGTTGGCTGGTAGTCAAAACCCAATTGTCAATTTTATCATGTTAAGTCCATTGAAACAAAATTATGTTTAATACCTATATCGAAGTTAAGAGCTTGTGTAAAATTCCACTATGTCATTCACACATTCCTTAAATGTAAAGCATTATTTAGGCAGTGTTGTTACTTGTTACCTATCTGCTCTCCTACTCGTCGATTTGGGTATCTCACAGAAGAATATTCCTCTCTAATGCTTGGTTAAAAAATATTGTGAGAATGATAAATCCTTGTAGGCTTAAGCATTTTGTATATAGGTGTGACTTTAAACATGGATTCAAAGGCAATTTCGCGTCATGGCCGTGTGACGTAACATAGGTTTTTATGGTCATTAAATATTATTTTGTAATGGTGTAAGATAATATGCTATAAAATGGTAGGAGGAGGTGTCGGATTATTTAAATGTTTTATATTTATTTAATTCTTTATTAAAACGTTTTTGTTATAAAAAAAAAGTGTTTCTTATTAAAGTAATCATTACCCTAGTTCACTGCGTGCTCCAATCAGCTTCATATCTTCAGAAACTCTTATAACGACTTTAGTGTACTCCTTTACTAGCGCGTCAAGATCACTGTAAACCTGAAACATTGGACAATCGGATTTTTGATAAATGTTATAAATCTATATATCTTGGTGGTGCTTAATTTTATTTTTTCTACATGACCTCTTGCAAGGTGCTTCTAACAGCATTCAACCTGCTTAACCGGACAATGTGGCGAGGTCCTAATTTAATTAATTAAATTAAGGCTTCCAGCCAAAATTAAGGCCTCCAGTCAAAATTAAGGCCTCCAGCCAAATTAAGGTTCAATTTATACTAGCGCAGAGTCGAAGCGCATCGAAGCGTCAAATTCTTTTCAACTAAAGCGAAGCCGCACGAATGCGCGCGTATTCGCCAGAATATGCGTCGTGATCAACACCGACGCAGGCCAATTTCCGACTGATGACGCGTAGGTTCGCTAGTTGGCGCATGGATACGCGCGAATGCGCGCGCATCAATCAGCGTTGTTCACGCGCAGACGCGCGAATTCATGTGGTTTTTTAAAATCTGAGAAGTAATGTGTGCGTTACGCTGTGGAGTTAAGGTTGAATTTGTTATGTTCAGGTTTGGATAGACGCTTCGATGAGCTTCGACTCTGCACTAGTATAAATTGACCCTAAGGCCTCCAGCCAATCACTAATTTAAACACAAAAGATTACGAATGTCTATATGTTTATAAACTATTGAACCCGGCTGTTATTTGCAGATTTTCACAGTTGTTATGGGTAGTTAGAAAAGCTAGGAAGTCTGAAAACCAGTCTTATCCAACGGGTATCGTGTGTTATCCAGTAACTGGGTCGTGGAGGTAAGATAGGCAATCGCTTTAGCGCTCTGGTATTTAGCTGCATCTGATCGGACCGAAAGTCGATCCCAAGATAGTTAGAAAAAGGCTTCGAAAAGCTTGTTATTTTTACCCGACTGCGACAGAAGGAGGGTTATGTTTTTCGAGTGAATGTATGTATGTCCATTTTTTTGGCACGCTCTACAGCCCAAACGGCTGGACGGTTTTTGACATATGAGGTGTCGTTGGATTTGTTTAAATTGTAGTACAGTCACATTATAGATTTTCAAAATGGCGCCCGCAAATGGCGGAAGGAGTTGTTTTTTTTCTTACTGTAGCAATATGAGTATAAAATGAAAGCTAGTAAAAATATTATGTAAACTAAAAAGTTCAAAATTAAAACATAAATTAAAAAATCAAAAAACCCGACTGCGTAAAAATACTCTTATTATAAACTAAAAAGAATAAAACAAGTCTGGTTGATCTGAACTGAAGGAAAAATGCGTAGAAAGTAATTGACCTAAACTATAACAAATAGTATATAATATAAATACGGGATATAGCGTCTCAGTCGGGACCCATATTGGATAGGAATGAACTGTAGAGACGGGGAGATCGAAGAGAAGTAGAGGGATGTTGAAGAGAATGGTAATGGGTAGGCAGTAGTAGGCAGGTGACCTGTTGCACGTAAGGGTCGTGCGTGTGGTGCGCGAGCTCGGCCAGCAGCAGGTCGGCGAGCGCCAGCGGCGCGGCGCGCGGCGCGGCGGGCGAGCGCGGCAGCAGCACGGCCAGCGCGCGCCGCAGCGCCGCGCCGCACTGCGCGCCCGCCTCGCCCGCGCGCCCGCCGCGCAGCAGCGCGCGCACCATGCCCGCGCCGTCCGCCTCCTGCACACGCGCACCTCGTTCAGGTTCCCACTCATCATCGTTTTATAGTCTGTACTAATTGAATTTACTAATCATTTTTAAAGCCATTTTATTTATTTATTTGGCAAAACCGGTTATGATTTTGTTTACATTTTTCGTAAAATCAATTGGAACAGACTATACGTGCATGGTTTAGAAGATCTTTTCGACAGTGTACTTGTATAATGCCTGATATAACCTTGAGAATCTTAAATTATATTGTCGTTTCTTTTATAGAAGAAATAAAAACATTGCTCACCATGTATGTTTGAAGAAACCAGTGTGGGAGGAACTGGCCAGTACTTATAGCCCTTTTTAATACTGCTAGTAGTGTTTCTGGGTTAGCATCTTTCAGGCTTGGATACAAAGCATCAAAGTCTAAATTATCGCCTCCTAAAACAATAGGACTATTAAGGCCGGTATTCAAGCTACAATGTTATTCAAGCACAGATCTTGCATGGACCTGAGTATAGTAGTGTGTGTAATATAATGTTTATTATATGACAGTATTAACTTTCTGCACTCCTTCTACATTTAAACTTAAACTGTGTCCAATGTCATTCTTACGAAAATATAGAAAGGGGGCTTCCCCGGCGGTTTTTGTTTAACAAGAACTATGCGGGGATTTTATTTTTGTAAAACAAAAACTATGCGGACGGGGAAGTATGTACAAAGTTTTGGCTTCCCATACTTATATAATGATTCCAAAATAAGTATACATTGTTGTTGTTGAACTTACTAAGCAACGCTTGTTGTATAGGATCCAAAGAGTCAGGATCTTCTTCTCGAAGCTCTGCTGCTAATTCCTCTGGTCCAATAACCTTTGAAAAATACGAGAGGACGATGTTGTAAATACTACTTTAGAAGAAAAAAGAGATTTTCAATTTGACCAGTATGCTACTAATAACTACTGCTATTTGTTGGTTAAAGGAAATTTCTCACATTTTTATTCTAAACAGCTCATAGCTTTTGAACCACTGCATGATTTTAATCAATATAGCTGGGAACCATCTTGGTACGTTTTAGAGCTACGATGTCATAGACAGACACAGATACAGACATTAAACTTATAACATTTATTTTTTGTCGGAGGTTAAATAAATAAAGGTCGGTTGATAGCAGCGCGTATGCTTGCCTGGAGGTGCTTCCCGGCGGCGGCGGGCCTGGCGAGGAAGGCGTGGTCGGGCTGCGCCAGGCGCAGGCACGTGAGCGCCGCGCCCAGGCACCGGCGCCGCACCGCCGCCGCGCCGCTCGACCGCTCCGCGCCGCACCGCGCCGCTCGCTCGTACATCACGGCGGCCGCTGCGGGGACACGCGTATAATACCCAAATAGTTTAAAGCTATCTATTTATATAACATACTCAATCGACAGATAATATGATAAAAAATTAACATAATATGTACCTTTTCTATAATGGTGTCGAGATATATGCAACGCGTACAAGAAGTCGTAGTAGGGGTTGTGTGCGTGTGCATCGTGTAACTTAGCGCGAGCGGCGGCCGCACGCTCCGCATCGCCAGCCAGCGCGGAACACGACACTAGTGCGCCCAACTCGCGACGAGACGCTAAAACAAATGAGAAAAGCATGATGACTCGCAGCAACAGCAGCAGTCGCATATCGAGTAGGAGCTTACCGAGCGTGGTGAGCAGCGTGGCGGCGGCGGCGTGGCGCGCGGAGGGCGCGGGGCTGGCGGCGGCGGCGCTGAGCGCGCGCGCCGTGCGCCCGCCCGCCAGGTGCCACTTGAACACCACCCACTGGAACATCGCCTGTGCACACACCTCATTGTATTACACAGCTACGACTTCCGCGACCTACTTCGACAACCTCTTTGAGCCGATTGTTCGAAACACGATCTGTGGTCACATCTAGTAACTAAAGCGCCTTGCTGGACGTCGCGTATACATTACACATTATCGCGTGTCCAGTGTGCTAGACATAGACGAACAACCTAAGTGGGTATACGATAATTTAATTTTTAATGCCATAATAACGGTTTAGACATCGCCAAAAAGGGGACTTCTAATGATATCAGCAGAATCAGAAGACTGAAAAAAATTAAATAGGAAGGTGTTTCATGCTTATATACTTGGTCGCGTACAGCAGATTTGACATATAAAGTTTTTGTAACGAAATGACTAAATGTCCGCATAAACCGAAAAACTGTATCTAGATTTTTTAAATATGTATCACATTCACATCTTAAGAACATTATAAATTATTCACAAGCCGGCCCGACAAACTTTCGTACCGTCATTTTATTTTCTCGTTATTTTTCCTATGTTTTAACTCTAGCTATTCTGCTATTCGGGACGGAGACAAATACGACAAATCAAAAACCATGAAAATCGGTCCAGCCGTTCTTGAGTTATAAGTGTTCAAACGAAAATAAAGTATTTAAGCCTAGAGCAGCCTGGATCAGGGATCATTCACATCATACTGTTGATGCGAGGCTTATGATTCATACAGTTAATTCAGTTCAGTTAGTTCAGACTGAGCGCGACTTGTGAACTCGTTTCGCCCTTCTAATTCATTTAACAAAGAAACCTAGATTATCAGTCATATGAAGACTTTTATAATTAGTTTGTTAAATAAGTTTAAGTAACCAGTGATTATGATTATAGTGATTTATATTTGCCTCGCGCGTTTCCTTTGCCAACAAAGACAGTCAGTTACATAATGAACAATTTCATCGATAATTGCCCTTCTGACGATTATTGTGAGCCGCTCTCTCCGACATCATCTACACTACTATTATAAAGAGGAAAACTTTGTTTGTTTGTTTGTTTGTAATGAATAGGCTCAAAAACTACTGGACCGATTTTAAAAATTCTTTCACCATTCGAAAGCTACATTATCCACGAGTAACATAGGCTAAATTTTATTTTGGAAAAAAATAGGGTTCCGTAAGATATTTGGGTTTTTCTACACTAATATTATAAAGAGGAAAACTTTGTTTGTTAGTTTGTTTGAAATGAATAGGCTCAAAAACTACTGGACCGATTTTAAAAATTCTTTCACCATTCGAAAGCTACATTATCCACGAGTAACATAGGCTAAATTTTATTTTGGAAAAAAATAGGGTCCGTAAGATATTTGGGTTTTTCGGACACAAGGTGTAAGAAATCAACCAGAAAAGTTACTTTTTTTGCGTACGCTACTAATCTCAGGAACTACTGGTCCGATTTGAAAATTCTTTCAGTGTTAGATAGCCCATTTATTGAAGAAGGCTATAGGCTATATTTCATCACGCTAAAACCAATAGGAGCGGAGCATCACTATTCCCCGCGGACGAAGTCGCGGGCAGAAGCTAGTAATATATATAGATATAGATTTGAGTAGACTCCACATATTAATATATTTTTTCATCTTCAAAATTTGGCATCATTAAAGAAAAATATGTATATGCTTACTTAGGTTGCTTAATTACGTCTGGCACGCTGGATGCACACACAGTAGTGACTTCAGCACCGCGACCCTATAAATAATGTAAGTACAAAAGAATACTCGCCAAGTTTGGATCATCCTTATCAGCAATGCTGATGGCTGTTTCTGCTAGACGGACCACGCATGCGCCTGCGTCGTGTATCTCAAACAGTTTTATCACCTGCGGATTAAGAGAGTTAGAAATTCATATTCAACGAATGGTGATATATATTATGAATATCAATGAACTTTGACGCCCTGCCATTATTTAAGCCACTCAATCTTTTGTATATATTTTTAGTTTGTGTGATTTTAAGTTAATTTATACAAACCTTCATATAATATAGGACGAGGGCTTGGTGTTGCGTGAGACGGGCGTCCGGTGCGGCCACTAGTTGTCGCAAGAAGGGTTCTGTGCTCACACCTTTGGCAGCCTTGCAGAACGCAGTGTAAGCGTTTTCAGCGTCATCTAGATCAAGCAGAGCCAGACCGAGTATGAACTGCCCTGTAAACGCAATTTGTTTTTGTATACATTCCTGTACATTACAGCATGCCTTCAAAACACTTCTAAAGATGAATTACGTACGTGAGCAGGCGTTCCACTCGCACCATGGCTCGAGCATAGTGACGTACTTTTGTACTAGACGAGGCTGATCGATAGTAGCCAGCCACCAACTGAACTCGAAGCCCCCACTAACTGCCCAGCTGTATTTTCGTTCAGAAAATTAATTTGTTTATGGTAGTACTTACTTAGTATAGTAGCCTATTATTATAGTAGCTTTCTGCCAGCGGCTTCGCCCGCGTGGGCTATAGACTTTCATACAAACTTTGCCCCCCTTTTTCAACCCCTTACGGGTAGAATTTGGGAAAATTCATTCTTATCGAATGCCTACGTCATATAAAGAACACACCCATCACGTTTCAGGTCTCAACGATCAGCGGTTTAGGCTGTGCGTTGATCCGTCAGTCATTCAGGACAAGAGCATTTTATATAGATTTGCTTTAATTTTGAAGGATTTTTGTATCTTCCCTTTTAACTTAAAGTGTTGTTTTAATTGTAGTGAGAAGCTGAGCTCTGTTGAGTGTACATTCAAAAAATGTATAATGGCCAACATTGTTTTTGCTGGGAATAGGGTAGGAAGTGCTGACTAGACGTTAAAGATGAAGGAGAGGTCGGGTGAGTGAGTAGCGAGAGTAGTAAAGGATACAGCTGATGCGCCAGGTGGTAGGCGAGCAGCGGCAGCGCCTGGTGCCAGGTGGTGGGCGCGCGCGCCCGCGCCAGCTGCTCGCGCGCGCGCCGCCCGCCCGCCGCGCGCACGTACGCGCACACCGCGCCGCCCGCCGCCCCCGCGCCCGCGCCCCCCGCGCCCGCCGCCTCCGCGCCCAGCGCGCTCAGCTTCAGCCGGAACACCTCCGACGGGCCCGCCGCACTATGGACATAATACCTAACTCTGTACCGAACCAGCCTGACACTACTTTCATCATCATCATCATCATCATCAGCCTATCTAACACTAGTCCACTGCTGGACATAGGCCTCCCCTAACGTGTGCCATATCGCCCGGTCTTCAGCTTGACGCATCCAACTTCTGCCTGCAGCCTTTCGCAGATCGTCACTCCATCTTGCCGGAGGGCGTCCCACACTACGTTTACCTAGCCGCGGTCTCCACTCAAGAACCCGTTTACCCCAACGGTCGTCGGTTCTTCGACAGATATGGCCAGCCCACTGCCACTTCAGCTTACCAATTCTTTGAGCTATGTCGGTAACTTTGGTTCTCTGACGGATAGTTTCGTTGCGGATTCTATCCTTCAGAGACACCCCGAGCATGGCTCGTTCCATGGCACGCTGAGCAACTTTGAATTGGTGGACTAGCCGTACTGTGAGTGTCCATGTTTCGGCTCCATAGGTCATGACGGGTAGGACGCACTGGTTGAAAACTTTAGTTTTCAGGCATTGTGGTATGGAGGACGAGAAAACCCGACGCAGTTTACCGAATGCTGCCCAGCCCAGCTGAATTCGCCTTTTGGCCTCCCTCTCAAAGTTGCTCCTACCCAACTGCAGTATCTGCCCAAGGTATGTATACTCCGAAACAACTTCAAGGAGGTGGCCATCAACAATGACAGGTCCCGGATCAATATGATCATTGATCATAATTTTGGTTTTATCCAAATTCATGCCGAGACCTATCCGTCGCGAGGCTGATGCTAGGCCGTCTAGCATTCGTTGCAGCTCCTCCAGCGACTCTGCCAGTAGGACTATGTCATCTGCAAATCGTAGGTGTGAGATGCGCTCGCCATTTATGTTAATGCCCATACCTTTCCAGTCCAGCGTCTTAAACATATCCTCCAACGCACAGGTAAACAGTTTCGGGGATAAAACATCGCCCTGTCTCACTCCTCTGTGCAGTTGGATGGGTTTTGTCCGCTGGTCCTGTAGTTGGACACACATTGTGGCAGCTTGGTAAAGGCATCTCAACACATCGATATAACGATAGTCCACTTGGCATCGCTGTAAGGATTCCAGAACAGCCCAGGTCTCTACAGAGTCAAAGGCCTTCTCGTAGTCCACAAAAGCCAGACACAGCGGCCGATTATACTCCTCGGTCTTCTGTATAATCTGCCTCACTGTGTGTATGTGGTCCACGGTGCTGAATCCTCCACGAAACCCGGCCTGCTCCGGTGGCTGAAACTCGTCGAGTCTTCTGGCGAGACGATTCGTGATGACCCTAGAGAACAACTTATAGACGTGGCTCAAGAGACTGATGGGTCTGTAATTCTTAAGAAGGCTTTTGTTACCCTTCTTAAAAAAGAGAACCACCAAGCTCCCGCTCCACGCCGTAGGAGTTCTCCCACAGCGAATGACGGAGTTAAAGAGGTTTTGCAGCTCCCTAATAACAGGAGTGCCTCCTGCCTTCAGAAGCTCTGAAGTGACTCCGTCTTCACCAGGGGCTTTTCCATTTTTAAGCTGCCCCAAAGCCAACACGATCTCGTCTTGGCTGATGTCCGGCAGTTCGTCGGTGTAGTGGCGTGTCAGGGTGGCTCTAGAATCGTGGTTGTCACGCTGAGGACATGGAGCATGTGCAGCATAGAGCTGGCTATAGAAGTCCTCGATCTCGGTGAGAATCTCCGGCTTTGACGTGACGCTTCGGCCATCCCGTGTTGTAAGCTTCGTCAGGTGGCTCCTTCCAAGCTGCTGAGTGAATACTTTGGACCCTCGGTTTCGCTCTATTGCCTCTTCAATGAGACGTGTATTGGAGCTCCGAAGGTCGCGCCGCACCATCTTCGCAATCCGCTTATTTAGGTCTGACCTCTCTGACGAAGTGGTCTGGGTGGCTTCCCGTCTTTTTGTCATAAGCCGTAGAGTCCTCTCCGAGAGTTTGGACTTCTTGCCCTTACGCTGCATTTGGCAAAATTTGATGCCCTCGTCCCTCAACGCTTCAACCAGATTATGTAGGGCCTCATCAACATTATCGGTAGGTTCCAGTGTAGCGAATCTATCACCGAGAAGCTTTTGAAACCTCTCGGTGCCCAACATGGTTTGGAGTGGATTAGAACGGAGCGTGGACTTCACCAGACGATTCCTTTCAAGCTTTAAATTGATATTCAGAGTGCCTCGGACAAGTCGGTGATCGGATCCGGTATTGAACCTGTTGATCACGGAGACATCTCTGAATATGTGCTTTCTATCCGTCATGATGAAGTCAATCTCATTTTTAGTCACAGCATCAGGGCTTTGCCATGTCCACTTCCTATGGGGCTTCTTCTTAAAGAACGAGTTCATCAAGAAGAGCCCCTCCCTCTCCAGGAAGTTGACAAGCATTTGCCCTCTGTAGTTCCTACATCCATAGCCATGTGGTCCTACTCTGGATTCGCTACCAATCTGGACTCCTACTTTGCCGTTAAAGTCCCCCATAACAACGTTGAAGTGTGCCTTGGTGGTGTTGTGTAAGGCTTTAGATATGTCCTCGTACATATCCTCCACTTCTTCATCTGAATGTGTCGAAGTCGGTGCGTAAGCCTGAATGATCTTCATTTTGTATCGATTAGATACCCGAAGAATCAGGTACGCTACCCTGTTCGACACACTGGAGATTTCCTCAACGCTGCTAGAGAGGGCCTTATTAACGAGAAACCCTACGCCACCCTGGGATGTCTTATCACCCTCGCGGTAGTAAAATAGGTGGCCCGAGTCCAAGGTAATGGTGTCCTCCCCCTCTCTACGGACTTCACATAACCCTAGCACATGCCACCTTATTTTTTCCAGCTCCACTTCCAACTGCGTTAAATGTTCATCAAGCCTCAGAGTACGTCCATTATACGTTGCCAGGGTCAGGTGTTTAATAAGGTGGTAGCCTACCGTAGCCCGGTGATTCCTAGCACCCCCTGCCCCGCCGTTACCATGACCGCTACCGTAGCCAGGAATAGCGGGGCGGCCGGGAACTGGGGGCCATCTTTTTGGTGTGCCTATCATTAAGGGGGTTTGCCCATAATCCCCACGCTGGGCATGCGGGTTGGGGATCGCAGGGACACAGGTTTTCGTACCACCGACGCTGCTGCCCGTCGGTGGCCAGGGGTTTATCTGTGCCCATTATAGGCTGCGCTTTACCGCTATCAGCCGGTCGCCAGAGCCTCGTCTGTTTGTTTAGCAGGGTGTACCACGGGCAGGTGAGGTTGGCTGGGGGTCCGAAAGATGTAGGTTGGACCCCTTACACCCCTTTAGACCAGTTGAAAACCAGCATCAGGCACTGCTAGCTGCCCGGCACTAATGCAGAACTGGACCAAATTACCACAACCTAAACACTCATGGTCGCTTGCATCAAACTTCACATCATTTATACTTTTACGAATGTCACAAACTTGATATCAATAACTAGCATACTTGTAATTTTTCGTTTCACTTATAACTAACCTCAGATTTGTTTTTGGTGCAACCAGCTGATAGTGTCGTACTTGTTTATATTGTTACCTTTGTATTATATTGTGTTTAGCAAGCAAAAAAAAATATGTGCATTCCCTGATCACTGTCAAATTTCCTTGACCCAATATTGTCGTTTTCAAAGAAAAATATTTATCTATTTTTTAATCACTAAATCTTTCTATACTAAGCACTATTGAAATCAAAGTCTAGAACATGTGCAATAAGTAGGGAAAAGATCAAAGTAATGAGCAAGTAGAAATATTTAATAAAATAAAATCTTAGGAATATTTTTTTTTCTAGGATTTACTCTTTGAGTTACTAAAAAATAACAAGTCATTTGGGTATGTGCAGGTGCTGTTTCCCATATAATAACTTCTAAACTACTTATCATAATTTAACAAAATAAGTATCACTGGAAACGTCTTGATTTTTTTGCTGGTTATAGGCTATGTGACGTCACATTGAATTGAATATGCGCCTGCTATAGGACTCGAATAAAAAAAATGTATCTGTAATGACACAAATATCAATCACAATATCACAGGTATGTATCTAATTAGATGACGCATGTGTATATATAATTTGCATAATTGAGTGCAATGCACCTAGTTCTACACCGTTTGAATTAGTCCGAGCTTCACCGTTTTGATATTAGCCCAGTCATTTTAGGCATTTTAAACCCCAATCTGCGGAATATTACGGTGTTGTAATGAAGATGTGAAAAACGACATTAATATCGTACCGGCTTAAAAAGTTATCAAGGTCAAAAGGTCGCGGAAATCAGCTCGGATGTCAATGCAGGATATTAAGAAATTGTTTGTCGTGAAATTATCTAAAAAAAATACTTCTTGCATTTTTCTGTAAAATTAACTGTTTTTGGATTAGAGCGCTGAGAGAGCGCTCTACTCCAAAATCGAAATATTCAAGTGCTGAAACAAAGTGAGTAGTACTGACCGCGGCGCCAGCGTGGCGGCGCGCAGCCACAGCAGCGCGCGGTAGGCCTGCCAGTGCACGGCGCAGTGGCCGGCGCCCGGCACGCCGCCCGCGCCGCGCACCGCGCCCAGCGCGCACACCGCGCCGCGCACCACGCGGCACCTGCATTGTATGCCAATAGCGAACTGTCGCATGACGCCTCACTCATCTTCCGACACAATATTTAAAGCCAATTAAAATCTAATTTTATAGACAAACTAGCTGTTTCCCGCGGTTTCACCCGCATCCCGAGGGAACTACTTAGCGCACCCGGGTAAAAAGTAGCCTATGTTGTTCCTCAGGGTCTCTTCTATCTCTGTACCAAATTTAATTTATATCAGTCCAGTAGTTTTGGCGTGAAAGCGTAACAGACAAACCGAGTTACTTTCGCATTTATAATATTAGTAAGGATAAAGTGTCAACTACCCAATTTTGAATAGTTTAAGAAAGCAAAAAAAACTAATCTGTGTGAAAAAAAAATAGAATTTAATGAATGAAATAATAAAGCAGCTATAAGTTTTAGTTTTTGGAGGGATAAAATTATCGCGCCAAACACATCATAATTGAAATATTGAGTTATCAAGATTTTTTAAATCATGACAATAGTACATAATGGTATTAAGTATAGTAATACCTTCAGCTCGCTCGACATTTTTGACAATGTTTGGTTAAGGATTTCTAAAAAAATATAGCGAGAAACTCTATTTATAATTACTATTCACCTGTACTTGTTGATTAGTCTGCAAAAAAAATACACGTAATATGAAAGAGTTTATACCTCATCTCTGCCATTTGTCGTATCGCCTCAGTGACAATGGCTACACCCAGGTCGCTTGCCAATAGACCGTCATACTCGCCCGTATCCTCCTCGTCACCTACGAAAATATACGTAACTATTATTTTTTTACAATCATACAACAAACAAGCGGATGCTATATTACGTTAATTATACGAGGTAATAAATATAATACAAAACTCACTTTTAGTTGTGTCAATTTCGGGCACGTCCAATCTCAGTGCGTCGTTTAATTCGAGTACAGCACTCTGAAGATCTTTGATCGGCTCTAGAATTGACGTGAGTTCATCGATCTGCTGCGGCGTAAGAGTCTGTATCATACGAGTTCGATTATCATACATTTTGTACAGTCCAACTTGTCTCGACTAGCAATGGATGAGGTAAAGATTGGTAGCACAAATATCATTGGCTATGAATACGTTCTTTTTATTTTTGCAAATAACTATACCTAGGTGGTTAAAACATTTGACATATTATTGTCTCTGTTAGTGGGAGGTAAAAAAAAGCTAGGACCTTGAAGATCATGAAGTATTCACCGCACAAAAGTCGATATTGCAGATCATCAATGCCTTTTCCTAACTATATTGAGGTCTGCCAGTGGAATTGGATAAAGACAAATCCGAGAGATTCTGGTAATACCAGTATTTTATAAGTAGAGCAGGGCATATATTTTTCGTTTACTGGTATGACTTAAAAAAATCAAGGCATGTAGGTATTACTTGCATTGGCCGCCACATTCATTCATGTCGTGGTGGCCTAGTGGTTAGGGCACCCTTATGAGTGTGCGGTTTTGAACCTGGCAAGTACCAATGTGACTTTTCTCAAGTCATATGAACTTTCTAAGTATATCTTAGATACCACTGACTAACGGTGAAGGAAAAGATCGTGAGTAAACCTGGACTTAAAACGTCTGAAATCGCCAATCCGCCTTGAGCAAGCGTGGTGATCAATAGTCATGCCTTTTCTGTGTGAGAAGAGGCCTGTGCCCAACAGTGAGACAATATATAGGCTGATGATGATTTAGGTTAGAATCTATCAACCCTAATTACTTCAGATTTTTCACTTCACAAACTTCAGAGATAAGGGGGTCTATTTTTGATCAATTTTCATGATACATAATTGTAGAACGCGTGCGTTAGGAGTAGCAGTGGGCGGTGCGCTTACGGGCTGGGGCCCGTCGTGCTGGTGCGGCGCGGGCGCGGCCAGCAGGTGCAGCAGGCGCGGCAGCAGGCGGTGCTGCGGCGCGGCGCAGGCGAACAGGCGGCGCTCCAGCTCGGCCGCCGCGCCGCCCGCGCCGCGCTCCCAGCGCGCGCCCGCCACCACCACGCGCACGGCCGAGCCCGACAGCTCGCCCGCCGAGCCCGCCGACCCTGCACAACCACCGCGTATACTCCCGCCGCCCGGCTACTGCCGGTCTAAGTTTATACAGCCGAACACGGTGTACGATATGGTGTATTCTATAACGATTATCCTCAAAGGTGAAGCGAAAGTGTATACATATATTTTGTAGAACACCCAGATTTCCTCCCATAACATGGCATTAATCCATTCCATTCACCCATCGGATCTACACTTTTAACTAAATTTCACATGATTAACGCAAACTATATACGCACTTTGTCTATTTGGAAAGCATTCAACGATCTATAAATCCACCACAAAACGGCTCTGAGTCGATACATTTATCATTAAATATATAACGTACCGTTTCCATCGAGCAGAGAAACATCTGGTGACAGCATCATTCTTTCGAGTGGCTCAAGTTCACAAATGAGCGATATCCCGGCCCGCCGGACAACAGCGCACCACCAACCGCATTCCACATCAGATTCCTATCGTGGATAAAGTAGATATTATACTACGCTATTAACATCTTTTGATTTGCTCGCGATGATCCATTAAGTTAAAATTTTGCTATCAAAGAGGGTCACATAGAGTGATCTGTATAGTACTTACTTGTTTTGAGACCATGAGTCCAAGCGGTTTCTGCAAACTCTCCATATACTGCATACACCAACTGTACAACTCAGACCAACATCTGGAAATAGAAAATTGGTAATACATCTATATATATAAAAGAAAGTCGTGTTAGTTACACCATTTATAACTCGAGAACGGTTGGACCGATTTGGCTGAAAATTGGTGGGGAGGTAGCTTAGAACCAGGGGACGGACATAGGATTAAAAAAAAAGGAGTTGGGTAGGAGTTGGGTAGGAGTTGGGTAGGAGTTGGGTAGGAGTTGGGTAGGAGTTGGGTAGAGGTTGCATACCACGCGAACGAAGTCGCGCGGGGCAGCTAGTAAATATATAAAAATGTCTGTCGTAAGAAACTACAGTCAGTCCGCCGTGCATTGACACTGAACCATCAAATAAATATCTCTACTATAGGGGACACTCGTGTGTAGCTAGTGTAACGTACTTGTGCATGAGATGCGCGTGGTCGGGCGAGGCGGTGCGCGCGGTGAGGTGGCGCAGGCGCGCCTGCACCGCGCTCACTGCGGCCTCGCCCAGGTCACCTTCGCCGCCCGGCTCGTTACTGCCCCATGTACGGTTGTAGATCTAATGACGAATGGATTTTAAAGAGGTCGAAACGAATTAGAGATTCGGAAGACTATACGGTAGATAAGGGTTTGTGGTATATTTACCACGAGGGCCTTTTTGACGACGGCAGGCGGGAAGAGCCCAGGCGCCAGCAGGCGGTCGCGGTACTGCTGCTGCGAGCCCAGCACCGGCAGAGCGGCCGCCGCCTCGCGCGTTGCCACCGCGCGCCAGTACGCCTCCGCACCCACGCACACGCCTGCCGAGCCATACACTACATATTACTACTAACACCCGTATCTCATTACGTTTGTTTCAATGACCTTTCATCTGACTTAATTTATTATAACAGTTGTAATATTATTTATCACAAACATAATTTTGTCTTCGAAACTTCGTCGACATATTTTGGCCAAATAAAATTACTAGAATAAGTAGGTCTGGCTTCACCATAAAACTAATTTAAATAAAACAGTAATAATACTCACTGGTAATAATAGTGTCACCATCTGGTTGACTCCATAACGCCCAAATCACATTACTTCCATCTCCATAACCAATTGCATAATCTAGGAGGTCCAACTATAAACAAAATTTTACTTATGATAATAAGTTATAAGTTAAGATTTCTGAACTATGTCAAAGACATTAAGCTATAAAAATATACCTGGGGTCCAAATATACGGCTGATATGAGAAAACCTGACGCCTCCTGAACCTCCGTCGTGCATTTTCATAACAACGAATTCACATTCATTAGGAAAAGACAAATATGCTACTAATACCACACTTCCATCTGATCCAATAGTTCTCTGTAACATGTGTCCATGAGCTAAAATAATAAACAAATCTTTGATTTACAATTTACACAAGGTAAATATAATTTATATTCAGGCTTAAAAGACACTTATACAAACATGTTGCCCTAAAGTTTCAATTCTGTCATATTACTATTACTACTAGCTTCTGCCCGCGACTTCGTCCGCGTGGAATAGTGGTGCTCCGCTCCTATTGGTTTTAGCGTGATGAAATATAGCCTATAGCCTTCTTCAATAAATGGGCTATCTAACACTGAAAGAATTTTCAAATCGGACCAGTAGTTCCTGAGATTAGTAGCGTACGCAAAAAAAGTTGATTGATGAATTGAAAAGATGGTTGATTTCTTACACCTTGTGTCCGAAAAACCCAAATATCTTACGGACCCTATTTTTTTCCAAAATAAGATTTAGCCTATGTTACTCGTGGATAATGTAGCTTTCGAATGGTGAAAGAATTTTTAAAATCGGTCCAGTAGTTTTTGAGCCTATTCATTACAAACAAACAAAGTTTTCCTCTTTATAATATTAGTGTAGAAGTGTAGATGATACAGAGATGAAATTTGACATGGTGACTTAAACAGCCTTATTTATAAATTCAGCTGAAGCTGATTGATTTTTGTGTGTAGTTTAAAGTGAAAATAAATTCGAATATCTTACGAGGTGGTTTTGGTCTGACTAATGTCTGTGTAAGTGGGGTGGAAACTGCAATAGGCGCGCCTCCCTCGTCTAATGGCCAAGCTCGGAGACATGTGTCGCCGCATATTGCCACTGCTAACCCACTTGTCAACACCACACCATATGTTTCAACACCATCTGTACTACTCTTGCCCCTTAAATCAGATTCATCATGTGACTAATTATATAGTTTTCAATCTAAATTTTCAGAAAAAATATTCCTGATGATGCATGATGGACGGTTACAAACAGAAAGATATTATTGTGATGGATATGATTAAGATTTTTTATTTTTATTTGTAATTGTAATTTTGTTTACCTCAAAGCTCCTGTGATGCCTGACAAGAACCTTGGCACAGTAGACTCTCGTTTTAGTAAAGTAGTGACAGCAGACCCAGTCATAGGCAGTTTCACTAGCAATAGGCCACCTTCACCTCCGTGGCCAAATGCAAGAGCAAACACTGCTTCACCATTATCACGCAACAGGGATGCACAAGTGTGAGCAACACCTGTAGCTGGTAAAATAAATGTGTTAGTTTGTATTATTGATTTATAGTTTTTATTAAAGAACTATGTATGACATATCATATTAAACACTAATAGTAAATTCTTTATTGCATTCCATATGTACAGTAAGGCACATCAAAATGTTGTCAGATAATTTAAATGTTATCAAATGCTAATACTTACTTGCATTAGAGTATTGATTAAGAATACAGTAATTGTTTGGATTATTTATGGCATTTGTATCATGAAATATAGAAGGTGATGAACTGCTCATTGACCCAAAGGTAGACTGAAAGCAGAAATAAAATTATTTTATCATCAGAAAATAAATCTAGATAAGAAAATACTAGCAATTTCTGTGTACTGATTGCTAAGATGTCTTAGAAATTAAACCACTTATACAATACTATACATTATAAGCTTATTTTGGAGATTTTAGAATCTGACACTCAAGACATTTTAAGAAGTAATCGAAAAGTATCATGAAACCTATTAATATATCAATGCATGAGACTAAAAGACTAAATCCGAATATTCCGAATTTACATTACGAAACAAGTTTCATGCATGATGAAATTAATTTCATGACACTACTTTCAGTACATGTGAAACTAGTTTTATTTAAAATAATAGTGTAGTGAAATCTACAGTATGTCTGTATTCATGGCTCTGCCAACATAAAAGCTCTATTTTGCATTGAAAAATGTTGTCATACAGATGTTAATGTGTAAAACTAAGAAAAGGTTGTCTCGAAAGAAAATATGTTTGGACGTCTTCCGCATTTATACAATGACAATAGTTTTATCCAAAAATCGCGTGCAACTCGAAACTGTTTCAGTATCGGGATAATGATGCATGTATTAAAGTTTAGTCTGTTAGTTCCTTGGGCTATGTTTTATATATGCATTCAACATGGGACCCAATCTTTATAAAAGCTACTTACATATGAAATCAATAATATTATGCAAATAGAATGTTACCTTTTTATCTAATATCACTGGATGTGGGAATATCAATCTGTGTACTGATGACACAGTGGCAGCCAAGATAACTACATCGCGGGATGCACTTCTCTCATACACAGTTAAACTGCTCAAGGGAGGAGTGCCAGGAGCTACTTTACATCTCAAGTTACCTGATGACAGATTTATATCTAAGGATGCTTCAGATAGCTCTATTGCATCTGATGTTGTTTGCCTATAAAAAAAAGGTTAGCACATTAATCCGAAACTAGTAACACATAATTAATTAATGAGACATTCAATATTAATGCAGGACACAAACTTTAAAAAATGCACATAGAGACACATTATAATAAGATGAAATCTTTGACTATATCTTTTAAGTAACCCTTATACTTTTTAATAAAAATAAAAGAAGTTACTCCATATAACATCAGCTTTCTGTCAACAAAAGTCCTGTCAAAATTAGTTCAGCTGTTTTGGATATTAATGAAAAAAAAGACACATAAATATTTTAAAAATAAGTTTTTGATATATGTGCCTGGAATACATTCCTATGCATTTAATAACTGGGTCGGTGGGTCATCTTAGGGGCGGATACTGATTTCATTTCTCACGCCACTTTCTCATTAGGGTCTCCTTGTCGATGGGTTGTTGGCCAGTCATCTCCCAGAGCCTCGCATTTGAGATCATCTTTCATATATAGTAAAAACTAGGAACATGGTCATCGATAAGAGGAGGAAAAAAACTTTGATTTACTTAAGAAGCTAACGCTTACATATAGAAAATATAAAAAAATATTGCATCTTTGTCTGTTAACTGTCCAATAACCTATACATTATTTATTAATTGAGATTTTAATTACCGAACTTACCAATAAATAAACCGATTGCGAGTATATACTTTCTTGGAATCTTTGTACCAATATCCGCCGGCTTTTTGTGGCAATTTGATATCTTGTAAAGTGCTATGTGTACCACCTAAAAGAAATATTATGCACACATTTGTTTTCAAGAGATGTTGCAAGTCTTAGATAACACAAGCTTATCCACTTTTTAGGCAAAAACATGATAGAACAAGTACCTGTATTTAAAATAATTTCCTTCCACTTATCAGGTAAATTATAATTTGGTGTTATTTCTTTGAAAGTAACTGGCATAGCCTCCAAGAACTCCATCTTTATCTTCTCAATGGATTAACAAATTTTACTAAATTTATTTTTTTAAAAGTGCAACTGCTTTAGAATATACAGAGCATTTAATTGGTTTAATCACTTCGATCAACCGTAAAAGAAAAAATATAGCGGTCACAAATAATACTGTAAGGTTAGAAAACAGTACACAAAGGCACAGACAAGGAATATATTTACACAGAGTACATAAAACAAAAATACGTACTCCCACAGAGTATTTAACTCTATTACGGTTAGGGAAATTCCGATACTAATTAATACGAAAAGGTACTCGATACTTTTGATTTCGATACCAAGTACTAAAGCATCAAATCAATCTTGTGATATTTACTCGGTATCGAAATAAAAGTACTTGGTATCGAATCAGGATCAGACTGACTTTATTTAAAATATCAGAACGACCCAAAAAAAGAATTTCTGAACAGACAGAACGAGAGAGCGAAATCTTTCATCCCTCTCTCGCTCGGTTATCTATGGAGAATGAAGCGCGCCAATTCAATTCATCGCTTGGTGTGACCAGGTGTGACGTCGACGTGCATTTGACGTGTCTCATGCTTGGCGAGCCGAGCCGAACTTGGGTGAAGTCGGACTCACCCGAGTCCGAAAGAGCCACTGAGCCACCATTTTATTTGTTATTATTGTCAATTAAATAAAAAATACTTAATTATTAATTACCTAACTTTTAATTTTTATCCTCACGAAATTAATTTCTTTTAACATAACCTTTATTTAAAAAAAACTTTAGTTATCGATATCAGTACAGCTTGGCAAAAAAGAGTAGAAATTAATAGGGGCGCCACTTTACCGTTCGTGTGGCAACCCGCTGCGACCGTATAGCGTACCATGCTATCGTCTTGATACTAAGCTGTATTTTTATAATTAATTAAATCAGTAAGTATTATAAAATGTAATAACAAGTATTCACGTCATGTAACTGAATACAAATTACTTATAAGCACTAATAATGTAAGCACTTCTGTGTTTTCAAATTTTTTTGGGTATAAAAAAAAGGCGTATGAATATAGCGTTATTATATTTGATTTCAATAAATCTTCCTCTAAATATTCCACGCCCGCCACATCCATGTCTTGGCTAGAGCTAGCCATAAACTCATCTGAGTCACACTCAGATTCAAAGGCACTGCGCTATCATGTTGGAGATTGATTCCTAAACGTTTTATGTCCAAGTACGAGCCCTCTCATAAATTCATAATACTCCTTTTCTATTTTGTTAACATGCTGGCATGAATTCTTTTGAACTCCTACTCGGTTATAGATTGAAATGCACGTTCAGTGCTTCCTATAAAGATAAAAAAAATGATTAAACCTCTATCAATAATTAATGTAAAAAGTTTACGGTACCTATCTAGTTTTTTTTGTGGTTTTTAAATGCTAGTTATAACAAGTATTATATTATCTTGTGATCACACTCATAGATAAGGTTATGTAGAAATCGAATTTACATATTGCAGAGTATCAAGGCTCAAGCCACTCAAGTATCAAAATAATCTAGTCGCGCTATACCAAAGTGTCAAAGACAAAACGTAAACATAACCTATATGCTCGATGTTTATTGTTCAAAATTTCACTTATTTCGTATTCAAGCAATCCAAAACCAATTAGAGATCATAAATTAACACTTGATACAACTAAATACATCAAAACAAACTCTTACATACCTGTCATAATGGCGGTACTTTGGTAAATATCGTCGAGATCGGAAAGAAGAGTTTAAGCCTCATGTTCGACCAGATATCGCATATAAACATTATAAATTGTTTCCTTGCTAGTACTCCGAATGGTTTTATTTATTATAACGTGGTTTTATTAACGTTTTGATGGTCGAAATAAAAAAATAAGTAACTCGCGAGCTTTGTTTACATCGAACGACACAGAACCACAGAGTATATAAACAGAACGACATTAATTGCCAGGGGCTGCCAGCAATAAAAAAAATTTGTTCCGTTTCTAGACTTTTTTGCCAAGCTGTAAGTGTCGATACATTAGGAGTACTTGTATGAGTAGTATCGATAAATGATTTGAGACTAATAATATAAGTAGGTATCGATACTTTGATGGTATCGGAACATCCCTAATTACGGTTGATCTAAATATAAAAAAAAAACTCCAATACTTTTCCAAACGGCCGAAATTCATTACACGTACACCACAGACTACTAACGTATTATTGTCTGCCCGTATCATGATCAAGAATATTGAGATCTCAATAACGTTTCCACATTATCCGAACTATAGAAACGGTATATATAGCCATAGCTGGGCACCGTTAATCAAATAGTTAACTTCGTTAATCGTTAATCCGCTACAAAAAAAGTTAGCTTCGTTAAACGTTAAAGCGTTACATTTCGCAAGGTAACGTTAATCGTTAATCCGTTAAAATGTGTAAAATTGCATTTCTAACGCAACGATATAAAAATTTAACCGACTTCTAAAAAAGGAGGAGGTTATCAATTCGGATGTTTGTATTTTTTTTTATGTTTGTTCGTGCATTACTCCTTCGCTTGCCAACCGATTTGAAAAAATATTTTTTTATTGGAAAGGGTATACTTCCCAAATGGTCCCATGATAAGGAAAGCAAGATCTGATGATGGCATCCCAGAGAAGTCCAGGGGAATTTTCGAAAATCCTAGGGGCAACTAGTGCGTTTGTTAACTTTTTCATTAAGTATTTTAAAGCACTACAATTTTATAAAGGTCTGGAGTCAATCTGATAATAGAGCCAAAATACAGTCGAGGGAACTCCTCAACGATTTACAGCAGTTACCTTGTGTTTGGGCTTGATTAATTTGTATTGATGAGAATTTTACACCTAGATGGGTTATAAGTGCCATTCCAGGTCTGGTGATGGAGACCATAGACATTCGAGGGGGTTCTAACAACACCTGAAAGTTTCTAACACTGCAAATCTGATGCCTGGGTTCATAGATAGGCACTTTGTGAATGTAGCGGGAATTCGCTGGATGCGAGATACGCGGCAGTGGATTTCGTTTCAGTTTCAGTTCGACGCCGTTTTCTCATACGAGAAGCATCGTTATCGTCGTATCGGATTTATGATGATGAAGATGAAGGACAGTCAAGGGAACTCCTCAACGATTTACAGCAGTTACCTTGTGTTTGGACTTAATTAATTTATATTTATGAGAACTTAGCATCTATATGGGTTATAAGTCCCATTCCAGGTCTGGTGATGGAGACCATAGACATTCGAGGGGGTTCTAACAACACCTGAAAGTTTCTAACACTGCAAATCTGATGCCTGGGTTCATAGATAGGCACTTCGTGAATGTAGCGGGAATTCGCTGGATGCGAGATGCGCGGCAGTGGATTTCGTTTCAGTTTCAGTTCGACGCCGTTTTCTCATACGAGAAGCATCGTTACCTGGCCTACCCATATTTTATATAAGATTCAAATTATGTCACTAAAAACTTACAAATATTTTTTTTTTGCAAAAAAAAAACCGACACGTGCCAAGCTAAGTAAGGAAACGACTGGTACCTAATTCCAGAGGATTTTGCCGTTCCGGCACCGACTCCAAAAAATTGTTAAATTGTATTACAGGTTAATCGTAGATTAGTTTAGGTTTATTAATATAGGTAGGTTTCAGTATTATTTTTAACTATTTAGTACTTTTCGGGTTTTTTGATGTCGGTTTTTTTTCGCGCCGCGTTGCGATGCCGGCCGTGCGGTAAATAGTAGGTACCCATTGGATTAACGGACTTCTGACTGATGTTAACGTGTCCGTTAACATTTTTAAAAGTTAATCCGTTAATCAAAATATTAACTTCGTTAATTAACGATTAACGGATTAACGACTTAATGCCCAGCTACAGCTAGGCAAAAAAGAGTAGAAATTAATAGGGGCGCCACTTTACCGTTCGTGTGGCAACCCGCTGCGACCGTATAGCGTACCATCCTATCGTCTTGATACTAAGCTGTATTTTTATAAGTAATTAAAATCAGTAAGTATCATAAAATGTAATAACAATGTATTCACGTCATGAAACTGAATACAAATTACTTACAAGCACTAATAATGCAGCAAAGCACTCCTGTTTTCAATTTTTTTTTGGGGTAAAAAATAGGCGTATGAATATAGCATTATTATAATTGATTTCAATAAATCTTCCTCTAAATGTTCCACGCCCGCCACATCCATGTCTTGGCTAGAGCTAGCCATAAACTCATCTGAGTCACACTCAGATTCAAAGGCACTGCGCTATCATGTTGGAGATTGATTTCTAAAAGTTTTATGTCCAAGTACGAGCCCTCTCATAAATTCATAATACTCCTTTTCTATTTTGTTAACATGCTGGCATGAATTCTTTTGAACTCCTACTCGGTTATAGATTGAAATGCACGTTCGGTGCTTCCTACAAAGATAAAAAAAAATGATTAAACCTCTATCAATATTAAACGTAAAAAGTTTACGGTACCTATCTATTTTGTTTTGTGATTTTTAAATGCTAGTTATAACAAGTATTATATTATCTTGTGATCACACTCATAGATAAAGTTATGTAGAAATCGAATTTACATATTGCAGAGTATCAAGGCTCAAGCCACTCAAGTATCAATAGTAATCTAGTCGCGCTATACCAAAGTGTCAAAGACAAAACGTAAACATAACCTATATGCTCGATGTTTATTGTTCAAAATTTCCGTTATTTCGTATTCAAGCAATTCAAAACCAAATAGAGATCATAAATTAACACTTGATACAACTAAATACAACAAAACAAGCTCTTACATACCTGTCATAATGAAGTGTTTGGATCGTATACAACACCGTATACTATATACATACAGCTTGGCAAAAAAGTCTAGAAACGGAACTATTTTTTTTTATTGCTGGCAATTAATGTCGTTCTGTTTATATACTCTGTGGTTCTGTGTCGTTCGATGTAAACAAAGCTCGCGAGTTACTTTTTTTTTTATTTCGACCATCAAAACGTTAATAAAACCACGTTATAATAAATAAAACCATTCGGAGTACTAGCAAGGAAACAATTTATAATGTTTATATGCGATATCTGGTCGAACATGAGGCTTAAACTCTTCTTTCCGATCTCGACGATATTTACCAAAGTACCGCCATTATGACAGGTATGTAAGAGCTTGTTTTGTTGTATTTAGTTGTATCAAGTGTTAATTTATGATCTCTATTTGGTTTTGAATTGCTTGAATACGAAATAAAGGAAATTTTGAACAATAAACATCGAGCATATAGGTTATGTTTACGTTTTGTCTTTGACACTTTGGTATAGCGCGACTAGATTACTATTGATACTTGAGTGGCTTGAGCCTTGATACTCTGCAATATGTAAATTCGATTTCTACATAACTTTATCTATGAGTGTGATCACAAGATAATATAATACTTGTTATAACTAGCATTTAAAAATCACAAAAACAAAATAGATAGGTACCGTAAACTTTTTACGTTTAATATTGATAGAGGTTTAATCATTTTTTTTTATCTTTGTAGGAAGCACCGAACGTGCATTTCAATCTATAACCGAGTAGGAGTTCAAAAGAATTCATGCCAGCATGTTACCAAATAGAAAAGGAGTATTATGAATTTATGAGAGGGCTCGTACTTGGACATAAAACGTTTAGGAATCAATCTCCAACATGATAGCGCAGTGCCTTTGAATCTGAGTGTGACTCAGATGAGTTTATGGCTAGCTCTAGCCAAGACATGGATGTGGCGGGCGTGGAACATTTAGAGGAAGATTTATTGAAATCAATTATAATAATGCTATATTCATACGCCTTTTTTTACCCCAAAAAAAAATTGAAAACACAGGAGTGCTTTGCTGCATTATTAGTGCTTGTAAGTAATTTGTATTCAGTTACATGACGTGAATACATTGTTATTACATTTTATGATACTTACTGATTTTAATTACTTATAAAAATACAGCTTAGTATCAAGACGATAGGATGGTACGCTATACGGTCGCAGCGGGTTGCCACACGAACGGTAAAGTGGCGCCCCTATTAATTTCTACTCTTTTTTGCCAAGCTGTACTTGAACTTATTTTCAGTAAATAGGTGGACACTTTTTCAACTTTTCTCCCATTTATGTTGGTTCTTCTTATCTCTACCCTCCATAACGGTCAATGAACAGACGTCTCTTATTATGCATAAAGATGAAATCAAATTATAAATTAAATTTTAATTTGATTAAATCAAACATAATCGCTCGTTTAATCTTCTATTATTTTTATATGTACTTATCTATATTTTTGAGTGCTCTACTACAAATAATATAATTTGCATTTAAAATCGATATTTTTCTCGAAGAGTTTATAATCGAATCCAGTCATAAAAATTTACTGTAGTAAATCAATGACGTAACATTTTGTAGGACAACACTAGTACTAGGTAGTGAGCAGTGAGTGAGTGAGTTTACGTTCTTGTGTTTTTTAGATTCTAGCCATACAAATTCGAAAAAAGCATTTTCATTAAATTTCCAATGTTGAATTAATAGTATCAAAACGTTAATATTAGCTGCAGACAACAAACGATGGTTTATATTATTCCAGGAAAGAAGTTAAAGGTATTTTCTTAAGCGAATCGATTTTTTTTATTTATTTTCAAATGTTCGAAATCATTGTTTGAGAAGATACGTAAAATTTTGGTAATAATAAATATCGTGACTGTGACTGTATTTTTACGTCTTAGGGACTTGAAAGTTAGGCCCCCAGGTGCCTTGAAAAACCCAACGATGATATCAACAACCTACGATTATCTGTTGCAAATATTATTTTCAACTAGGTACATCTATAAAACATACATTTTGTCAATTGTTACCTAGGCGGGAGAAGTAAATTATTTACTTTTGTTTTGTAGTTGTATATTTTTAGTCTCAAACATACCTTTAAATTGGTTTGTAACTAACAACAATTCTTTTTGCTTAGCAATCCTGGCATGTCTCCTTGAATTTCCAATCACTAGGGGTGGAGGAAGCGCTTTTCTTCACCCCTGTGCTATGCCTGCAGGTTTAAAAAAATGTTTTATCACATCACATCTATTAATAAAATAGTTCTACAACTGTGCAAAAGAATTTGGTATGAACTATTAATAAAAAAATCAGAAAAATCTGCTAGCATGCTGTTGCAATGGCCAGTTTAAAAAAAAGAACTAAATGTTTGCAGAGGCTTAGGGCTGTCATTATGTGGATAGATTTAAGACTTGCTACTAAAAAGTGTTATTTCACATTTCGTTATTTCACTACACTAAATCAGGATCCCTAAGCCCTAAATAAGGAAAGTGTTATAGAGAAAGGCACCTTAGTGTAGTACATTGTAATAATGAGCCCTTCATTCAGGGCCCTGATTAAGTGTAGTGCAATAACAATTTTTGTTTTCTTTATAATTGCAACATATAAAAATGTCTAATTGAACAATTAGGCAGGCAAGGGTGATTGAAGACAAGATGGTCATCTGATACACAAGCTTGATAAGGAGCAGAAAGGTGGAAGGAATACTGTGCAGATCTATACAGTGATATTTCCAACACAGGTTTCAATTTGCCTGTGTCAGACCTGGAGCCTGATATTCTACACTGCAAGTTAGAGCGGCCATAGAAAAGTTGAAATGTAACAAGGCCCCTGGAAAGGACCTAATCATTGCTGAGCTCTGGGAAATTGAGGAACCGCCAAACTTCAAAAGCTCTGCAACAACATATGGCAAACCGCAACATGGCCTAATGAATGGATGCACTCAACAATCTTACCATTCCTTAAAAAAGGATCCACTAAAAAATGCTCAATTTACAGAACCATTGCCCTAATTCCCACACAAGCAAAATTCTGCTTCACATAATAAATAACAGACTTTGACACTAACTTGACTGGCAAATGCAAGAACAGGTAGTGTTTGTAAAGGGCAAAGGCACAAGAGAGCAAATTTTAAACATGAGACTCATCATAGAAAAATGCTATGAATTTAACATCCCAGCCATAGTGTTTTGTCGATTACCAAAAAGCATTAGACTGTGTGAGTTGGTCTAAGCTGTGGCAAGTTTTGTCAGAAATGGGAGGGCCTTCACATCTTATTGCACTGATTAGGAATCTATATGTCTCGGACCATCGGCCAAAGCTAAAATAATGATTGTCGAAAGAGCCAACATACTGCAAAGTCACCATGTACTTGGCCAATATGATCTGGTACAGGAATTTATATACGTGGGCTCGAGCATCTCCAACAAAGGCGGAACAGGCCAAGAGGACGTAGCCCTACAAGATGGTCTGATCAGGTGAAGGAAAGCGTAAACACCAAAATTTCCGACGCACTACAGCAGGCCAAAGATCGCCACAATTGGAGAGAGATTGTCAAGAGGTTTAGTCGAGGACATCACGACGCTCAGCACTGAGCAATCGACTGAAGAAGAAGAATGGAACAATAATATAAAAGACTAGCTTTCCGCCCGCGGCTTCGCCCCCGTGGAGTTTTATTAGGGATCCCTAATTATTTCAGAAAATAAATATAGCCTATGACACTTTATAAAGATGTAGATTTCTAATGGTGAAAGAATTTTTAAAATCGGTCCAGTAGTTTTTGAGTTAAATCCCTACAAACAAACAAACAAATCTTTCCTCTTTATAATATTATATTATTATTATTACTATAGATTTGCTTAGTTCGTAAAATAAAATACATATTTGTTTTTAATTGTCTAATTGCACTCCCCAAACATAATAATTTGGTCATTTTATGAATTTGTTGGTGCAGTAGCACGGTGGCGGGTTGTGAGCACGGCGCGGGAGGCGCAGGGTCGGGTGGCGGGCGTCCGGCGGCTGACACTATACGTCGCGTAAAGGTGAAGATGTCATCAGTGTCGGCGCAGGGCGTCGTGGAGCGCGCCTCGGCTGAACTGTCGCGGCGCATCACTGGTCTGGGGCTGCGCGGCCGTAAGCGCTCCCCCGGCGTCGTCGAACGCGTCGCCAATGCGCTATGCGGACCAGCCACCGCTGCAGCTGCCGCACCGCGAGTGCCGCGTCGCCGCCGTCCTTCGCCGAGACCGTTGTCTTGGAATCAATTTGTTTTAGAAGAGAGGTTTCTAGAAAAGTTTTTTCTATACTTCAATGCCAACGATAGAAGGTCACTCGCACAAGTGTGTACCAGATGGCGTGATATACTGTACTCTTCACCGCGCTGGTGGACTGGCCTTGTTGCCGTGCTCGACTGCCGAGAGCTTCGTTCTGCTACAGGGTGCTGTATGCAGAGATTTTACAATTCTCTGATCAGGAGGGGTATCCGTGGGATCATCTTAGTTTCTGCTTCTGATGATGATATCAATGAATTTATAAGGCAGTTCCCTCTGTCAGCCCACCATATTCATGCCATTGGTTTAAAAGGATGTACAATAACTGACAGAGGGCTGGAATCTGTTTTGGATCATCTTCAGGTAATTATGAAAACCGAAATAAAAATGAAAACTTGCTTAATAAAATTCACGTTTACTAATAAAAATGTTTTTTAGGTCCTCTTTGAGTTAGAACTAACTGGATGCAATGAAATAACCGAAGCTGGTTTATGGGCATGCTTAACTCCACGAATTGTCTCTCTCACGCTTACTGATTGCATTAACATTGCTGATGAAGCTGTAAGTATAAGTTTCATATCATTTGTAATAATATCCCTTTGAATTTACAAACTATTTGGCCACAAAAAAAAAAGGATCAAATCTTTCTGGTTGTCAAAGTTACAGCTATCACAGATCTTCTTTCCACTTTGTTGGCTTAGCTATAGTATCCAGTAAAAAATCTGTATACCAATAAAACTATCAGATATCTCATGCAGATTGTATCCTTCAGCGCACAACTCATATCATGCTGAGTTGTTTTTGGCTGGTGGACTAGACTAGCCGTACCATGAGCGTTCACATAATGAAGAGTAAAACTCACTGGTTGAAAACTAAGTTTTCAGCTATTGCGGTGACAAGAAAACCGACGTAGTATTCCAAATGGAGCACAACCCAGCTGAATCCCCCTCTTGACCACTATCCCAAAGCTGCTTCAACTTAACTGCAGTCTGCCTAAGGAATGTATACCAAAACCTATCAGCCGCGAGCTTAACCTAGGCCGTCTAGCGTTCATTGCAGCCTCAGATTGAAATTAAATTTGGTGTGGAGATAGACTGGAACTTGGGGATGAACATGAGGTTTTTACTCAGGACGCGTGTGAAACCGCGGGAGAGAACTATTTCTTTATAAAGATTTTCTTGCTTGAGTTACTTCCTTCGATCCTCTTACTATAGCCAAAAATAGTGAGTGAATTAATTAATGTTCTCAGGTCGGAGCAGTAGCACAGCTGCTGCCATCACTGTACGAGTTTTCACTGCAAGCGTACCACGTGACGGACGCGGCGCTGGGGTACTTCTCGCCGAAGCAGAGCGCTTCACTCAGTGTGTTGCGTTTGCACAGTTGCTGGGAGTTGACTAACCATGGCGTTGTGAATATAGGTAAGCAGTTGCACATTGCGGTTCCGGGAATTGGAATGGTTCATAATCGTATATATCTTGGTGATTTTTTTAGCCTAAATAGAAAGGATGTCAAAAGGAAGATGTTTACTTACAATGTAGTCAGGCACGTTACGGCTGCTAAATGTAGAGCCAAACTATATGTATTTGCTTTAGTTTGTTTGTCATTTACAGCCTTAACATCGACTTCAATTGTAGCCACGTTTGAACGCAATTAAGATATCCGAATATTTGCAGATCTATTTGATCTTATCAGTCGTCTGGTTTGGTCAGTCGATGTTTCCAGTGCCCACACAATATTCGCTTAATTTACAGATGAAAGGAATACCTGTAGCTTGTAGGTTACGTCAAACAAAACAAAGCCCAATTACTGCAAGTCGATCTCGCCCGCAACTCACGTGTGTATTCGGGTCAAGACTCATCTGCCGTTTTCGACCAAAGGGCCCTTACAAGGGTTTAGAAATTTGGTACATTCTAATTTGTCGCATACACATTTTGTGATGAATGAGTTGAATTATTGAGTAATTATTCACTTTGTGACTAGACTTAATGCTACAATATCTTTACGAGGAGTCATCCTCATCGCCCACTTATTGTCTTGCCGCTGGATAAAGATTTTATAACAGACTTCACAAAAAAGTTCTGTATTCGGCCCGTATGTATGTCCGCGATTTTCTCAAGCACTTTTGATCTGATGGGGATCTTCGGAGATAGACGATCAAACTCTTATCATGCCTATGTATTGCTTTCACCATTCTACAAGCTAACATTACGCCTCTAAGCTCTAAAGGAGAAAGCAGAGGTATAGGGTATGCTCTTATTAAAGGTGATGACCACTAGACATTATTCGTGATATTCTAATTTAGATAAATAACAAACCGATCCACAGAAAAAAGAGAAATAAAATACGTTTTTTTTTTAAATAGAACCGACTGCAAAATCACTGCAATTAGAACGTATTCGTTATTTTTAGGGTTCCGTAGTCGACAAGGAACCCTTATAGTTTCCCCATGTCTGATGTATGAATTCTAAAGTCTTCCCCATGTATGAATTGATGTTCATTAGTCTCGCTAAAACTCGAGTACGGCTGGACCGATTTAGCTGATTTTGGTTTTGAAATGTCTGTCGTAATCTAGAGAAGGTTTAAACGGTGAGAAAAAGTTAAGATGTTTCACTGATGATTCACTGGGTCATCTAGTCTCTGTGTCAGAATGCATCCAGGGATAATCACTGGTTTGGCAGCTAAATTGTTGAAGTAAACTACATGTGCTTAGGTTATTGTGGTGGATTCATAGTGGTTTAGAAAAAAATAAACTAAAACATGTGACTGTTACTTTGCCTGTTTGTATATTGTCCAATTGTTCCTGAATAAAAGTGGAGGCCTTAACGTTCATATTCATGACTAAACTTAGTGAGACACTATACAGGCTTTGTATTATTATTCAGTGCACTCTCTGCCGAACCTGACGGTGTTGTCGCTGAGCGGGTGCAGCAAAGTCACAGACGAGGGCGTGGAGCTACTGGCCGAGAACTTGCCGCGCCTTCGCAGTCTCGACCTCAGCTGGTGCCCGCGCGTCACTGACAACGCACTCGAGTACATCGCCTGCGATCTCAACCATCTTGAGGAGCTTACATTGGATAGGTAACTTTACTATTCCGACTTCATATTCTTTAAAGGGTTTCGACCAAAAATGGTAAAAGGAATCCTTACCTTACCTATGGTTTCACTTCGTCTGTCTGTCCTGCACGCTATTTATGTTTTTTTTGTATCTTTTAGTTTTCGAATTATAATGAAAATTCCACAAAAAATACCATTCCCCGCCCTTACCCCCGAAGTTTGTAAAGCGTAAAATCTGAAATAATTAGGGTCGATAGAAAATAATCTAAATATTACATAAAAAATAAAACTGATGAGATGCACAAAAAAATTAAAACAAGGATTCACATACATATATGTGGTCACAGGCTGCAAAATAGAAACAGCTAATTTACTATAAAATGATTTGATGAGTAATTCTATAGCTTCCCATGTGAACTTGTATCATGCGAAGCTCATAAATATCATTGCACTTGGCTCGTTGTCGACAGATGTGTTCACATAACGGACATCGGCGTGGGCTACATCAGCACCATGCAGTCGCTGGTCGCGCTGTTCCTGCGCTGGTGCTCGCAGGTGCGCGACTTCGGAGTGCAGCACCTGTGCGGCATGCGCTCGCTGCAGCTCTTGTCTCTAGCCGGTAAGCTCAACTAGTCATATATCATTTCTATAAATATCTGGACTGTTTAACTGAAAAACATACATAGGGATCAACTTTTATCTTGAGTCTAGTGTTGACTGTGGTATTACCTATAGACCTAATCACGAGCTCTTCTCATGTAACTCTGTTACCACGAACAAACGACTGATCCGACTTAGATAAATTTGGTATAAAAGATGTATGATGTACTTGCAGGATGTCCTTTATTAACGTCTGGCGGTCTGTCGAGCCTCATACAACTACGACAGCTGCGTGAACTGGAGCTAACGAACTGCCCCGGGGCGTCTCCTGAACTCTTTGACTATCTCCACGAACACTTGCCGAGATGCCTCATCATAGAGTAAGATGCTAATAGTTTAATGTATTATTATGCAACCCACATTCATCCCACCTGTGACACTAATGTATTAAATAGAAAACATTTTGTGCTATTTAATATTGAACACAAGACGTTACGTAGTTGTTGCACCATACACTGATTTCAAAGTGTAAAGTTTTCTTTTAATATCTAGGTGTTCTCTTATATATATGTATAACTTTCTGACTTTTCTACAACAAATCTAAACTACATATTAAAAAAAGAACAAATAATAAAAAATACATCCAAAACAATTTAGGTATTGAGATTATGGTAGAATAAATAAACTCAGCAAACACAAATTTATACATAAATTATGAGTCCTAAAAACATAAAAAAACTCTATAACAGTTTTATGAAAGCAGTCGTGATAAAATATCTTTGAACAGGTATATTTGTTTTTATTTCGTTGAAAATAATAGATCTATCATATATAATTAAAATTCGTTGGAAAAAATGTTAAGGAAAACCCTTTTAAAAATAAACAGTATGATGACGATAATAAAATTCTTGAGGTTCAGATAATAGTGTAGTCTGTTGCAAGTCTTCTACGCCACAGTATTAACCTCGTACAGGCTGTAACCTTGGTTATTTCTTAACACTATATTATATATACTATACATATAGAAACTGCTTCGCCTCAATAGCTACAACAGTATTTCCAGGACAGATGTGTAATTACTAGAGCATATTAGTGTACTTGAAATATTAACGTATTTAATGATAAAATAATAACTGAAGACGTAGAAGCGTCAATAATATACGCACGACTGCGTGGTGTTTACAGTTAAATAACATCGTGATAGGGAATAAACACGCCTCACACGAAGGGGGAGTATTTCGGCTAATAATTTGTTTTCAAGTGTTCACGCTTCTAGTCCTAGTTTCAAACAACTGAAAGAATTGTAGTTATATAAGTGACATCCCCACCAATTTATACACTTTATTAAAATTAACTTTTTCAACTAAGCTTGAATAGTTTCTACGTCTCGTACATTATATTACTAAAAAGTCTCACATCCTTTATAATTTATGTGAGTACTTTGATCTCAATTATTATAGATATTGTTTACTTCACCACTTATCTTATTCCTAAACAATTGCTCAAATTGTGTGATGCCATATTGAGGTGTATATTATGAACAATTAAGGTTTCAGATTACCTACCAATTATCTTGTGACTAATAAAAACGGTAACGCCGGTAACAGTTCGGCCACCAAGCCAAAGTCAAATCATTGACCGACAGGGGTCATGTGAGCGATTTTTAATCTAACATTATCTTAACAAACCCTGTAGAAAATTATAACTTACGAACCGATGTGACTTCATTATTTATGAGTTAAGATAAAATGTATAAAACCTTGTTTAATTTAAATAAAGACTAACTAAGATGTACCTAATTATGCGAAAAATAATTGAATAATTTATTTTTTCGAGTTAAGTAAGCAGACTTTTATTATGTCCCTTATTATGTATGTATATTTATTTCGTTGCCCAAGAAGTAACAAGGGTAGATAACCACAAAATATGATGTGAGATATGAATGTACTTATATTATATTTTAAATATTGTAAAAGAAAGCATCTATTAGTCGTATTTTTTTCATACAATATCGTAAACTGTAAACAATCTTGTTTTTCATTAGTAGGCAAAACTAAATTTATTTGCTTGCTATATATAAACAAAACTAGTTTTTATAATGCATGTCGTCGTTGCGCATGCAAAACCGTGAAAGAGTAATTTGTAATAATAATACCGCGTAATAGAAAAAGGCGCAAAATTTACACATTGCGCAAATATTTTTTAAATCTTGATTAGCTTTACTTAAACGGCGCAGAATTTATATTGTTAGTAATAAAGTTGTCACAAAGGAGTTGCAATAAAGTACAGTCGATATAATTGTGAAAACTCAGATAGGGTATTTACAAAATACTCTTTCACGGTTTTGCACGCGCAACAACGATGTGTCGTATAAAAGTTACGACAAGATTGTTTACACCTGCGGATAATTAAATAGCTACGTAGTATAGGTAAATTGTGTGTTATATGTATAGTGTAATTCATTTCAGATCAAATCATGAGATTTGGTGGTGTCCATTAGTTAGAATGTAATTTATAGATTGCTAATACAATTATTCACACATTAAAAATATAATATTTTATTTTTAATTAAATGTCTGTTATCAGATATTTATAAATATATATTATGTAAATAAATATCTGCAATATACATTTTACTTAAACAAGGACTATTCCGGTACGGCAATTCATTTAATAGAATTCAATATGATAATCATGTTATAATCTAAGTAAACTGTTGTAAATACTACAAACATAACATTTGCTTTCTAAGACTTGGTTTGTAAGCCTGCTTGTTACCTATTTTCGTTATGATCAAACACAACAGTTCTATTATAGTCTGTACCATTCGATTTTACGAAAAATGTAAACAAAGTCGTAACTTATTTTGTTCTAATTCTGCCACAGAAATTAACAAAATGGCGTAAGGATGGCGCATTTATGTCAATTTCATGCTCTTAACATCATCATTTAATGTAATTTTTAACCGACTTCAAAATAAGGAGGTTTTCAATTCGACTGAATGTTTTTTATTTATCTATGTGAGAAAATTAGAACAAAATAGAATATGATTTTGAATTCATTTTTCGTAAAATCAATTGGTATAGACTATAAACTGCATTTTGTTCCGCAAAATACTTATTGTGATTATTTTAAGTAATACAGTAGGAGGGTACTCGCGTAACCCGTGATTGCGTCAATTCACCTCCTTTGATATTTGGTTAAGCCATTATATATTTATTGAAATAATAAAATTAAGAATCATTTACGAAAATGTTTAGTTCCTCCGGGATATGACAAAATCGTGCTATCCAGGATAAAGAGAACCCGGTTTCTTTTTTAGCAGCTTTTAGTTTTAATTATATTTCAATTTTCTAACTATCTCTTGCTCTAGTCATTCTTTATTTTAAGTAATAATTTAAAATTTTAGCTATTTTTACTAAACCTAGACTAGTTATAGCGTAATTACATTTCAATAAAAGTTGTTTTTAGAAGAATAGTGTTTGTGTACAAAAAAGGCAGTATATAATCACATACAGATATTAAAATTGTATGTTGTGTCCTATATTGTACAATAGCGATTTCAAGTAAAATTGAATGTTAACAGACTAAAAAGTGTAGCTATTATTTTATACAATGCATGCAATAAGTGTAACTATTACGAGTTTTGTAAAATTATCTACCTTCTGAATATAATTGCTACGTTAGATGTCATACACATCAGATAAGAAGTGCTAATAATTAACTAACAATTAATTTTGATATTTATTTATTTATCTAAGTCACAATGATGTGCTTTGAATATGTGACGGACATAAATTACAACTCAGACGAACAATGGTCGCACGCACGTCCACTGAGCTGTATACCGAATAAACATCGCTATCATAATACCGTCCGAAATTTTATTAATGTATTTGACTTGTACTAAATGTAAGCAGACGATCTTTTTTACAAAAAGTATTTAGTACAGTCAGCATTAAACAATTTTAATATTCCAACTGGCTGACTCTCTTTTAAGTATTAATTACTACTGCGACCGTTTGAAACGGTCAAATATAATTATATACCTAAACTATACATAATTCGGTAAGTTAGAATATTTTAAATTTTGAAGATAAGAGAGTTGAATATTTTTGCATGTATTTAATGCTGATGGTACTACACATGAATACATTATACGAAGAAAAAGATTGAAATTATCAGAACAATCACATCTGAAGGTTGACTCATTAATAATTGCTTTGAAAAATTCGCCTTTTTTGAATAAAATATGTGTAACTAGAGTTAGATATATTTGCATATTATATGAACTACATATTTATAACTATTAATTAAATAACAGTTGATAAGTTTACTAAATATGATCTCCAGTTTGTGTAGGAATATTTTTTACTCGACTTCGATAAAACCCAAATTACATCCGAATTTAACCTATGTATTAATGTATAATTTACTTCAATAAACCCAGTGGCGGCGCAAGACCTAAACTTAATGTGGGCAAAGTACATTTTGCGAGGCCCTCTGATGGTGCAAGAAGAGAATATAAAATATATATCTATTTTTTAAATACAACCAGTACAGTTATGACTAACCTATTTTGAAGAGTAGATAATGGCAATATTTCAAAGCAATTAATAAGACAACGTTCATGGAAAGAAAGGGTTGCTTTAAATAAAGCTAGCAGTATCAACTATGTTACAATAATATAAAATCTTTCATTCTTAACAATATGGGATCTATGGTAATATTGCTGAATATGTCAATTTATGCAAAACTATATATGTTAAATAAATAAATAATAAGTTTCGTCGTGTAGCTAAGGCGTGATAGACGCTAGTGCGGGTCGGCATTAATCGGCATGGCATTAGCTAGACCATAACTTCGATGTATGATAATGTACAAGTTAGTTAACTAAGGATTACTTCGGGTCGGCTTTGTTCAAATCAAATACTGCCGAATTGAATTTTCCAAGCCGCATAAGTGTGTACCACGCCTAACTTGAGATAATACAGAATGTTTGGAAAATGCCTGCTCCATAAAGCTGCTAACATTTTGGCAATTATTTTACTAAATATGTGTATCACCCTACCTCTTTGTATAACTGCCTTTACAAACTCACTTTTTAGCAATCAAAATTCATTGTAGTAGAATCATTGAAGATTATTCAGGCTCCATTCATTTTTAGGCCTTTTCTGAATGTGCCAGCGAAGAGTTCGAACTAAGCAATACAGCGCTCTAGAAGTCGGTAGCCAGGTACTGACAACAATGAGGCACGACTTCTAGTGCTGTGTAAGTCTGTTGTACATATTTAAAATAAAAAAAATATATATCTGAAAGTGCTTCTTTGTTGTTTTTATTTTTCGCTTTTAAGTACATATTTCGATCTTATTCTCTTAAGGCACGACTTCTAGTGCTTTGTAAGGATACTTAACTTCGGAAAAAGTTCAAAATAATGAGCTCCTTTCTGGTTTCGTAAAGAAATTGCATATACATACATTATACCAAACATTCAGTACTATCGCAGATAGTAGGTATACATTATAAACACTAGTATTAAGACTTCTCCGCGTATAAGATATATGGATACAGCTGTAACACTATGTTTGACGAACACACCTATAGTACCTTACCTACGTGGATTTGTGTATCTACCTGAACCTTTAATGTGTGTATCTGTTTTTATGTACATAATAATTAAAATTAATGAGTAAGAAGTCTATTATTTATAATAATGAAGTTTAAATATTGTTGAAAGAGCCGACTTCTGCATTATAAAAGGTTGTAATTAAAATTATATATGTATATTATTACGTACAAGCAATATAATTTAGATTAAAGCCTATCTAACATACTCGTGACGTTATGAATGTTTGAGCAAGCGCCTCGTCTAATCTTAGCTACTTGATCTAGTTTAACAAGACGCAATAATATTCACTTTGTGTGACTTAAGAAAAACGAATTATTACTAGTTATCATGATTTAATGAAATGGAAAGTTGTCATCCTTCACCATCGTGCCCTTATGCCAAGGGATATTCTGACATTTTTTTTTTCATAAACCGATGTTGCAAGGACTGCTTGTGCCCTATGTACTTGTTGTGTACCTACTAATTTGTGTTGTGATAATGCACCCGCTAGCTATTTTATTAACATCACTGTAACTATTGTATTTTAGTATCAATTTTCGTAATAACGATACACAATTTGTACAATACTCAGTGAGATGTTATAGTGCAATATACATAGATGTACTGTTTTATATAATTGTTTAATTTCTTACTTGCTAGATTACCCACATCGCGTAAGCGGCCACGCCGAGATGACTTATCATGGTTATTTTTTACGTACTTCGGTTTGGGGCCGAGATGACTGAGAATGTGTTAAAACATGTTAAATAATGCAGATATCAGTGAGAGAAGGACATGGAGCTACAATAGACGAATAACACCGTCACTTTCTTGCACACCGACGAGCCAGGCACAGACTTCTAGCAACTTCTAAACTATAATGTTACTAGCTGTCCCGGCGACCTTCGTACCGCATAAACAGTCATTTACAACAACTAAAAAAAAAACCGTTTCTAGATTTTGTGATACTGAGCAACTCTCCGTATCCTTGACATCTCTTCCATGCACAAAACAATAATCGACCGGTAACTTGACAATATAAACAAATAAAAGCTTGATGATTTTTCCAATATGCATACTTAGATCATCGCCAGTGGGAAACGAACAAAGACAGGCGCAAGCTGCAAACTACACCCAAAACTTGGTAGAATTGTTCCACTATCTCAGTAAGGACTTCTGCAACATTATGAGACCCTGGTATGTTACGTGGTATTATTACAAAGTAACTGGTGGGTAGGTTAAAAAAATAGAAACGTCACAGCGGTGTTTCTTTTATTTTATGATGTCCTAATACTTTTCGTGAGCAAAATTAGAGTTTTTCAATAAATGTTGAATTATTATTATTGTGCTATCTCTCAATGCGGTCGGAACTTCTGCAATATTATGAAGCCCTGGTATGTTTCATGGCATTTACAAAGTAACAGGTGGGCAAAGATTATTATTTACCCGTTGAAACATAACAGCGGTGTCTCTTTCATTTTATGATGTCCTAGTACTTGTCCGTGACGCAACATTTCAAATGTGGAGACAAATACAACAAATCAAATACTATATTTATATCGGTCCAACCCGACTTTGTTTTAGATATTAAAGCTAATACAAAAGGGAGCCTATCTGATTGCATGGTCAAAGTTAACCCTTTCCATGCATATTTTTAATGCCGCTGACTCAGTATGGACGAGTTTTATAAGGTCGCTTCTCCATCTTCTCCATGTGTACAAAAAGCGTAGTACTACGGAGTACGTCTAATCAAATCTATCACCAGACACGGTTGGCTTAATAATAAGTTTCCCAAATTAGGACCCTGTATCGTTACCGGTGGGAAACTATTTTTTATATTTTTAAATGTTTTTCTTTTTTGTATATAGTTTAATATTTAAAAATGTAATTAATATGTATTTAAATAAGTTTCCCAAATTACATTGACAACATTGGTATTGCCTATATAACCAATATTTTTGGAAAACTAAAGTAAATAGGTGCAATCTCTATTTACATTTTCTAAAATAAATCGCTCTTAAGATAAAAAAAAAAACAAACATACAAATAAGTACATTCCTAGCAGCAGAAACCCTCCTCGTAAATTAACAGACTTCGTTCGTTGTTTTAACGCGTTACTGTCCGCAACTTCAAAACTGACAAAAATCTCCAATTTTATTCTTTATGTAGGTATATCCTATGCTTGATGTACATATATACACTGCCGGACCTCCGTTAATTTCTTTTTATTTTTTTTATAGTTCCGCAGTCAACACATTAACTGCCATCCCAAATAATTCGAAGGCCTAACCTACGCTAGCGTCAGGCACCTGTGCCTGAAATGGCAGCCAAAGGGTTAAGGAACCCTTTTAGTTCCGCCATGCCCGTCTGTCTGTCCGCGGCATAGCTCAGAGGTTTTTAGTACTAGAAAGCTGAAATTTGGTACGGTTATGTATATTGATCACGCCGACAAAGTGGTAAAATTAAATTATAAAAAACATTTTTTTAGGTTTTCTCCGAAACACGTAGTGTGATCCACGATGGGATACATGAGAAAAAAATATTTTACATAATTTTATTTTACTACTTTGTCGATGTAACTAATATACATATCCATACCAAATTTTGATAATTCGTTTTAGGATACCCCCATACATGAAAAGGTGTTTTTTTTCTGATGTATAGATAGGTCTTCCAAAAATATAGCAGGTGAGTGTCACATCTCTATGATCTTTTAACCTCGTAAGGCCCAAAGACCTAATTTAATGACAAAAATATGTTGACACTCCGGCCCAATACAGTTTTAAAAATCATTAAATTACAGCCCAGCGACCTAAAATTATGACATGACATTTAAACGTATGTTTTGGTTTAAATAATCCCGCCAATTTAAATTTGTCAACAAAAAAATATTAACCTTGAACGCATCTCTAATTTTGACAATGTCAACTTGACATTTTATAACCAAGAATCTGTCTTTTTGACGTTTCATCTCATGTGAACGGACCCGTCTTGGAGATAGGTAAGTAAATCTATCCATATCTTTATAATCATAACATGGTGATATCTGAAATATATTGCAAACAGTTGCGGAAATGTTATATATTGTTCTCACGCTTTTTTTTCATTGCAAAGTCATTTTAATTCGGTAATATCCGAACGATAAACAGTATGTCCCAAAATAAGGTCGGTGGGTTTTTATTGTAAAAGTTAGTCTATCTTCTATGTCATAATTTAAGGACATTGGGTGTTTACTTTAATTTTCCTTTGTTTAAGCCATGAACGACGAAGCTATAGAAAATCAGCTTAATCTGGACGTATCCGAGTTTGAAGATGAAGACGACGATGATATCGATGATGTGGATTATCGACCTCAGGGCCGAAATCGTCAGTCAGATAATTCAGCAGAATCGTCTTCTGATTCTGAAGGTGAGCTTTCAGTTTCAAGTCCGGCGATTTCTAATTCTTCTGTTACGCGAGGGAGGAGCTTACAGCGTCGAGGTGGCCGTCGTGGTCGAGGAATTTCTTCGATTTCTCGACTAAGTAGTAGAAGAGGAAGCTCATCTCGTAGGAGATTGTATCAGCAAGTGGAAGCTGTAGATAACGAGGATATTGGCAGTTACGATGGACAAACTGGAGGTTGGATAGAAAAAGACTTTAATCCTGATATAATTCCCTTTATGCAACCATCGTATTTACCTCTTAATGACGAAGAATCCAGTAAAATTAATTATTTTCGTCGATACATAAATGATGAGCTGATGCAAATTATCGTAAATAGATCTAATGAGATGTATTTATCAAGAAATGGCCAGTTTTTAAATTTGACACTTACCGAGTGCTACATTTTTATTGCTATTAATTTGGCTATGTCTTGTATTGGATATCCGATTCTCCGCATGTACTGGCAACAAAAGTTTCGTGTCGCTTTTGTAGCTGATCATATGTCACGGAACAGATTTTTTACTCTTCGAAATTCTTTAAAACTCGTTAATGACAACGACTTTTCTGCCGAAGATAAAAGTAAAGACAAGCTCTGGAAAGTTCGCCCACTTATCGAAGAAATTCTTAAGGGTTGTCATTCCATACCGAAAGATCAAAAACTGTCAATTGACGAAATGATTATTCCATTTACGGGCTCTTGTGGGATGAAGCAATATTGCCCTGGTAAACCTAATCCTACAGGTTTAAAAGCCTTTGTCTTGGCGAATCCCGCAGGAGAAGTGTGTGATTTTGATATATATCAAGGGGCAACTACATATCCTTCTTACGCTGACACATCATTCGGATTGGGAGAGAAGGCAGTTCTAGCCTTAACGGAGGATTTGATACCGGGACATATAATTTACTGTGATAGGTACTTCACCGCCGAAACACTGATTTTGGAATTAAAAAACAGAGGCCTGATGTGTGCTGGTACATTAATGAAAAATAGAGTACCTAAGTCCGCAAGATTAATACTCAAAGAGGACAAAGACTTAAAGAAAGCAGGGAGAGGGAGTTATCAAGTATTGGTCAACGATGAGAAGAATATAGCTATAACTAAATGGCTTGATAACAAGCCAGTCACTTTTCTGTCTACTGTGCACGCTGCCCAAACTTCCGACACCTGCCAAAGATGGTGTAAGCAGAATAAAGTTTATGTTACTGTCCCAAGACCGGAAGTAGTAAAAGAATATAATTCTAATATGGGAGGTGTCGATCTTGCTGATCGTCTCTTAGCTGTGGCGCCATCGAGATATCGAACAAGAAAATGGACGACGCGATTTATCGCGCACATGTTTGATTTGGCTATAACTAATTCATGGTTAAATTACAAAAAAAATGAGTTACGCAAAAATGTCCCGGTGAAAAAAATCCAACAACTGAGGTTTTTTAAAATGGAAATAGCTGAAATTTTAGTATCTGCAAATGTGTCCACTAGTTCCGAAACAGAAGACGAAGAACAGTCTCGGCCTAAACGCTCTAAACCAGCCGTACCACTTCCCAGCGCCAGTTCAAGAACTTATGGTGCACTCCATTTGCCCTCGGCTGGAGAAGTTCAAAACAGATGCAGAAGACCAGGATGCAACAAGAAAAGCACAATTATTTGCAAGAAGTGCAACATTTACTTGTGCCTTACTAAAGATAGAAATTGTTTTTTTAAGTTCCACACTGAGATTTACTGATTTAGATATTTTTGTTTTATATTTTCTTTGTTAAGTATATTTCTAATTAGTACTGTGATACGAGAGCTTAATATTAGTAGAAGACTATTGTAATTGCTTTAAGTTCAATTGTGATTGATAGACCTACCTAAGATTTTAAGATTTTAGACCAGTTTAGAATTTTTATGTGTAACATCTTTATTATTATTATAATTTCAAATATGACCATTGATTAGCAAGTAAGGATATTATTTTGTTAATTATGATTACAGAGTGTAATGCTTATGATACATTGTTTCCTAAAAAAATGAGACTGATTTAGAGAATTTAGAGATTTTTTTAAGTAAAATGATTAATAAATAAGGTTTAAAATGAAAGAAGAAGTAATAAACGCCTTTTTATACAAAGATTCTTTCTATTTTTGGTATTTTTGTAATTCCATGATAAATAAATATATACATTTGATTTTTTCAAACAAATATTATACTTAAAACTATGGCCCAGTGACCTAAAAAAAGGTCAACTTATTTCAACATATTTTTTGCATGAAATAGTTAACTTTAGTTATAGTAAATACCCCTTAAAAGAATTTAGCCAAAAGCATTACATTTAAACACTTTTTTACTAAATCAAAAATCTGGGCCGCAACTACTTGCGCCTAATTTTAGTACATTGGGTCGTAATTTATATCGACCTAAATTTAGGTTGGGCCTTACGAGGTTAATAGTCTTTTTACCATTTTGTCGCAGCCAAATATTTGGGAGGGGGGGGGGGGGATCATCAACAACCAAAATTGGCCGAAGCGGAAGGTTTCAAGCAACAACATCTATTACGATTAACGACTTACCAATGCTTAATTACAATTGAAGTTTTCGTAACTTAACCTAAAAATAAACTTTTTAGGTTTGTCAATTAGGCGTGTACGATTTGGGAGGTCACAGGGGGGACATGACCCCCAGACCACTACTGTCCTGTGGCTGTAGGAGCAAAATGATGGCAGTTTAGTTAGGATCCTTTTCGAAGTCGGTGAATAAATTATATTATTATTTTGTACGATTTATTGCAATAACACAGTCTTACAAAAAAATCAATGATGACAACAAATGCGACACTAATGGTAACTTTAAATTCTTATAGCCCCAAAATCACAATTTTGACTAAGCTTGCATGTCAACAAATAAATAAAGAGGGAGGACTTGAACACACATTATTTTACATACGAACGAATACAATAAGTTTTTACCTTTGCAAATTACATTCTTTCCTTTTTTCGTTAGAAATAAAATAATGCGTCTTTAACCCAAATAAATTCCATATAAGTAAATGCATCAAGTAAGTATCTTAATGTCAAGAACGTGTAAGGGCATGTGTTATGCCAAAATGTTACTCAGTCCTACAGAACTGAAACAAAACAAAAATGCACTCAGCACCAATAGTAAAACACTCAACATGTTTAACAAAAATTAAATAATATTTATACACATTTACATAACACATGTAAGATGTAGGCCTGTAACTTTTTAAACTAAACCTCATGTATTTGATCTTGTCTTAAAGTATAAAAAAAGTCTTTGTATGTTTTATTCGGAAAGATAGTTCAATGTTATTTAAAGCAATTTTATACATATATTTCAAGATTTTATAGAAGTACAATTTGTATGATATTGCTTTTTACCTAACTGATGTTTGATTTAAATGCTAATTTAGTGTTAAAGATGTGCTGAAGTTGTTTACACATTAGGACAAGAGCAAATGAATGAGTTATAGATGCACAGATTACTACTTTAGCATATTTTGAGAAGACATCAGTGAGGAGATTGACACGCTAGCGTTAGTAACTGGCATCTTCAGCGATAATGTTATAGCCCCATCGTAAGTATACAAAGAAATCTAAAAGCTTTTGTAATAAGGCCCATTTTATATTAAAGTTAAATTAAATTACAGCTGTATGTAGACATGTATGCTATATAGGTGTATATGTGGATAGTTTATTTTGCAACAATATTGAGTGTTACAACTCTATACAGTATATAACTTTCAGCAATAAAAACACATGTTCGAAATCAATGCAGTTTTTGATGTTTTCATCATTTAGGTACTAAACTTTATATTAATATATATACAAAGTGTAGATATTTTTAATTATTTAAATTATCTGTCTGACCGGACAATAAACTTTAACAAAACTACAGTTATATATAATTTTAGCAACAATTTTAAATAATTCTATGGTTAAATAGTAACTACTCTTAGGTAGACCGCGGTTTAGTTTAATTTGTGGAATAATAACAGAATCGAGAAAATCAAAGCAGTCGTTTTTGTAGTGAGCTATTATCAATAATAAATTATAACCAATCAAAAGTAAACTAGACATAATACAGCATACTGAATTAGTATAACATACTCAACTTTCTGTTCGGTACAATACATTTTACGTAATTGGACTAATTGTAAATGAAAATAAATAAGTTAAATATGATGAAAATAATAATGCTAGATAAAAAATTACTGTAGATTTCGTTGTAGTTTTCAGTCTTGTATCATTTGGTCCTGCAAATAATTTACTATTGGTAATAACAAAATAGTAATATATTCGGCGGCAGATTAATTATTGTTAATGTATAAAGTAAGCTTAGAATCGTTAAGTTACAGGGGGTGTACCGGGTGTAGTCAGTGGTAGGACTGCAGGTAAGTCGTAGTAGAGGCGAGGTCCCGACGCAGCCACGCAGCGTTCAGTCGCACCGTCTCCAGAGCCTGCTGCACCGACCGCTCGGTGCCAGGAGACTGGTGCGTACGGAAGAACTGCTCGATCTCTTGGGCACATGTTTCCGAAGCAAAATTTTCTGTCGTTGACTTCACCAGTCGGGCGAGTAAGAATCCACCCTGTTATTAAAAATATAGCGTATTAATTATAAATACGCGCAAAATCCAGTACGCAATACCAGCAGTCACTTGCTTATACGAAAATTAAAAAAAGCTGTTACCTGATACCGATCCATGAACTGTTGCCAATGATCCTTGAAGAACTGCCAAGCGAGATCGCGACCATTTTTACTGACTGCTACGGAAACTATTACAAAGACAGTGTCCTGGGACCGCACTTCATCCTGTAATAATAAAGAAGGAAATTAAGCTTATTTTTATCATGCTAAATAAATCAATGTGATAGTTTAGTTAAACCTAGTTTAGTCTGATAAATACTATCATTTAAAAATGACAGTTTCCCACTCATTTTGGTATGGTTCATATCTCTGTAGATAATTTATTACAATATTCAGTCTATACTGTTATACAGTGAAGATTGCGGAGAAATGAATATCCTTACCGATATTGCGAAGTCCAGCACTTTCTTGAGCAGCGCGGGGTCGTTGACGGCGCCGAGCGCGCGGCTGATGCGGTCCTTCTCCTCGTGCAGGTCGGCGGCGCGGTACAGCCCCAGGAAGCGCTGGAACGTGGGCTCGTCCGCGTCCGCCAGCACCGCGCGGTAGCACGCCGAGCGCAGGTCGGCCGGCAGCGTGCAAGCGCCCGATATGTGCTTCTCGAATCTGTATCATACATAGCACACATAATATATATATTCTATACATAACATAAAACAATATTCTATTATGAATCACCGAAATACATGGACATTACAATAATGGAACAAAAACTTGTAGATGGTAACAAAGTTAAAACCAAAATGATTATATTATAATTACCGACTCTTTGCTTCTTTAATAGTATCAGGGTCTTCAAAGCTGATCATTTTATTGAGCACTAAGCTTCTGAGTAAGGTGTCAAGATGGCTTTCTTTTTCCTCAGCATCCCAACCCAACCGTCGAGTGATGTTCGAAAATAGTTTACGGCCATAGTTTTTCAAGGGCTTGTCAAGAGGAGTATGCGAGAACAAAGCACTCAATTTCGATAGGCAATTAGAGATTGAAGACCAGACTGTGAAGTTAGTTTCATTTGTAAAGGCTTCAATAAGCTTCAAAGACTGAAAAATAAATTGTTAATTTTAAACACAGGTTAAGAAAAAAAGCCTAAAACAGTGTAACTGATGTATTATTAAATACCTCAGCAGTTTGTGTGTGTCCGGCCTGGACCAACGCGAAGCAGTCATCGAGAAGACCGAGCCGGTCGAGCGGCGGTAGTGACCCATCGCGGATAGCTGTCACTAGTTGCGCCAACATCGACGCGGGGTAGCGAGTGCGATAATATCCAACCTGAAATTAGTGAAACACACCTTGTATGGTAGCTTTTATGTTTTATTCCTCATCCTATTCCACCCCATAAGGACCAACTTATTTTCTACCGCTCTGCCACAGAAAAAAAGGAATATTTTCAGGGGATATAATGTACTTACATACTTGTGTTTTTCTTGAGCATGTAGCAAAAAAAAATTAAGGTAGAACAAAGTTGTTGCAATAATTGCATTTTCATCTTAAGGTCTGTGCAGTATTATTCATAAGGCCACCAGTGCCTGTCGAAGTTGCGAGATTATTGCACACAAAGTTTGACGCCTGGCGAAAGGCGCCTGACGCCCTTTGGTGTCAAAGAGGAAAGAATTCCTCGATATTCTTGCCAACTATGGATAATATTCTCGAATTACTACAGAATCATGACTTCTTCAGATCATTTCTGTTTTCAAAGACATCTATCTATATATATAAAAGAAAGTCGTGTTAGTTACACCACTTATAACTCGAGAACGGCTGAACCGATTTGGCTGAAAATTGGAGGGGAGGCAGCTTGGAACCAGGAAAAGGACATAGGATAAAAAAAAAAAAAAAAAAAAAAGGAGTTGGGTAGGAGTTGGGTAGGAGTTGGGTAGGAGTTGGGTAGGAGTTGGGTAGGAGTTGGGTAGGAGTTGGGTAGGAGTTGGGTAGGAGTTGGGTAGGAGTTGGGTAGGATTTGGGTAGGAGTTGCATACCACGGGAACGAAGTCGCGCGGGGCAGCTAGTAATCTATATATATAAAAGAAAGTCGTGTTAGTTACACCATTTATAACTCGAGAACGGCTGGACCGATTTGGCTGGAAATTGGTGGGGAGGTAGCTTAGAACCAGGGGACGGACATAGGATAAAAAAAAAGGTAGGAGTTGGGTAGTACATTATAATTTCAAAACTTACTGTGCCAGGATTTAGCTTGACCCATGAACTTTCAGCAACATCTTTTAATACTACATCCTGTGATCTCTTTTCTAATACAGTTGACAGTGCCACCTGAAATACAAACATAATTCAAATAGGCACATGATCACATATAAACGCGAGTACACCTGGAGCATGTTACGGTTTTATGAGTGTTAATTACACTAAGTTCGCATAAACACTTGTCGTTGGCACATATAAACATTTTTCCATGTAGCTAAAGCTACATAGGAAATTTCGCCAAATCAGCTTACAATTTGTATATTTTTAACAGACTTTTGAATGGCACTAACCTAATTTTTACCCTTAAAATCAAATATAACAATTATAATTTAATTTAGGAAGTTTATTGTTATTTACATATATTTTTTTATTTCTTGACTTTGGCAGAAGGAGCCATGTTCAATTTGATGTGATGTCACATAGCCTACAATCAAACTGCTTCCAACGATACCTTATACATTTACAGGTCAAAATCATAACCTCCTTATTGATTCGCAGATACATAAATGTCTCACTAATCCTTCCCATCTTACTCATCATAAAAGGCTGTTCATCTTTCGTTTTCTTAAATGACAAGGTAGTCGTAGTCTGTCGTAGTTCACTTATAATAAAATCTGTGTTAAATAGAGCCAATTAACTTTTATCTAACTGGTATCAAGGTTGCTTGGTTATCACTATTATTGTTGATAATATCTTTAATCACAAATTTACAAATTTTTATCAAAGAAAAAGAAGTTAATATAATAAAATTATTATGTGATCTGATATATATCATACCTTTGAAGGTTGTTCTTGTGTTGAGATTGTTATAGGTACCATCCAAAGTGTGTCCCCACCTTGGCTACCATCAGCACAGAATTTTTGCTGTGTCAGTTTTAGAAGTCTGTCAGATCCCTGTTGTTCTGAGCTCACCTAAAGTATATTTTTATACACATTTAATAAAACACAGTAACATCCAAACAAAATAAAAAAAGCCGGCCAAGTGCGAGTCGGACTGTTTTACGACCGCATAATTAAGTTTGTTTGTAAAGGACATATTTGCTAATTAATCAAAACTGTGATACTTAAAATCGTTTTTATTTTTTCTGTAATATTCGGGTTAATGTCTATCAACCCTCATTATTTCATACTAGCTTCTGCTCGCGACTTCGTCCGCGTGGAATAGTGGTGCTCCGCTCCTATTGGTCTTAGCGTGATGATATATAGCCTTCCTCGATAAATGGGATATCTAACACTGAGAGAATTTTTCAAATCGGACCAGTAGTTCCTGAGATCAGCGCGTTCAAACAAACAAACTCTTCAGCTTTATATATTAGTATAGAGTATAGATTTTATGCATCACTATCTTCGGAGATAAAGGGGAACGGATTTTTTATGCAATTTTTATTATATTTCGAAAAATTAATGACAAAAGAAAACAAAAAATACTTTAGTAATGTGTAGGCCTAGCCCTTTCATATGATACCCCACATGACCTAGTAACTAAACTTTGAAATTTGAAAACCCCCAATTCATAAAAGCAAAATTATTTTTTTCATTTGCATGAACAATCATTCTTTATTACTGTCCAAATTTCGAGTCGATAGCATTGCTAGTTCCAAATAATCATCTGTGACAGACGGACAGACAGACACTTGTACCATTTTTTGTCAGAACCCTAAAAAGGAATATGTGATGTAACCACAGACATATATCTAAACATTAAATAATAATATATAGATCCATTTATGAATGTAATGTGAGTCTTAATTTAGGAGACAAGGGACTAAGCTACTGGCTATACATACAAAAATGTTTGAACCCTTTTAATATTCATATTCATGTTGCTTCACGTGGCGTCGCGTTGAACAATGTGAGAGGGTTTTATTATGAAAATAAAATTAACTTTCTCAAATAAAATTAGCCTAAGTAACTCCATAGAACCGCAGCTATAGAGCCAGTGAAAATCCCAAATCAGTTCAGCCATTTCGGGGATTGCGTTTGCGACCTCCATACCATGTAAACTTTCATATGCATTTAGTAAAAAGCTGTTATTTGGACATTTCATACAGACACATTTTTTTTTAAATTTTTATTGATGAATATTGACTGTCATAATAAATTGTTGTGCAAACCTCAACAACAGGGAATCCCATCTGTTTGGTCCATGTGGACATAACAGCTCCAACAGGCTTGTTGGATGCCTCCTCCAAGGCTGCCCATAAATCTTCTGTGAATGTATTTTTGTACTGAAAATACAAAGTAATGCTTAATAAATGCATCTAAAATGGTCACTTATTAAAAACTAGCTGTTTCCCACGGTTTCACCCGTGTCCCGAGGGAACTACTTCATCCATCCAAAAATACTTTCTTAGAATCCATTCTTCAACATTTGTCTGTAGCCCCGACCCACCAGTTTAGGCTGTGTTGATAGATCAGCCGGTCTGGACAAGTAATTGTTTATGTACCTATGTAATTAATGTTCTGATAACAATGTTACACAGCTCATAATGCCTTTATCTCAATTGCCAGCTTCATGATACTGAACAAGTTGAATTCTACTTTGAATAAACATGATAATGACATGAATTGTCTAGTCTATAAACCTAGGTTGTTTTATCAGCAATAACAAGAAGACATGATAAGTTGATTCTTAATTTATTTAACACACTCAGATAATGGTTCTTATTCCACCACTTTATGGTCCTTAAGCTCATTATTTTACAAATGTATTTTACCACAGTTGTTCAGTAATATCCAACAAAAAACAAAAACATCCAAATGAAAAAATATCAGTAAACTTTTTGTAGAATAATATCCAAATAAACAAGAAAAAAAATCTTTTTTACAAAAAACTACAACCAAATTCCAGAACACTGAAAAGAGAGATATGTGTAATAAATGCTTGTGAACCAATATGTAACTCTAAAAGTTGGTGTCTCTAAGTTGCTGTTGGGGGTATTTTGCCACCATATATTTCTCTTTTCAGTGTCTTGGTAAAACTATCGTACCTGGTGTCTAGTGAGATAAATGTTCATGCCTTTACGGAAGTCATCATCACCAATGTATTTATGCAGCATGCGAATGACAGATGCACCTTTGTTGTAAGATATATCATCAAATATTTCATCAATTTCGGAAGGATGTCCAACAGGAACTTCTATAGGATGTGAATTCTTCAAACAATCCAATTCTAAAGCCCTGTAATATGAATAGAGGTTTAGATTTATGTTAAACTGATTAAAAAGAAGCAAAGTGAGTAATAAAATAAATGTTCAATTGTTGTTGGTCACTTTGTTTAATTCTATTGTTCCCTTGTTTACAAGGTGAATGACTTTACAATTTATACTGCTGGCAAACATTCAAAAAGTAACACTCATAAACTTGCTTATAAATAAACAATTTATCACATCTTATTAGGGTGATGTAAATATCAAAACGTAAAATTCTTTTCCATTTCTATTCTATAATTAGGAGGTTATACTAATGAGACTAATATTGTATGTCCATTGTAATATACATGTATTCTCCCAAGAAAATAATTTATTCTTATATTTCTAGTCTCCATTCTAAGTAATATGTTCTGCATCATACCTGATATAGTTTTCAGTAACAAATTGTGTCCATATATCATATTCTGGGAAGAGATGGTTGACACAGAGAAACTCAACAAAAGATGCATAGCCCTCATTCAACCACAGATGAGTCCACCACTCCATAGTGACCAGGTTGCCAAACCACTGGTGAGCCAGCTCATGTCCAACCACCAAAGCTATCCATTGCCTCCTGACAGCTGATGTATGTTCCTCATCCACCAACAGGCAGGTCTCTCTGTATGTGACTAAACCCCAATTCTCCATAGCACCAGCAGAGAAATCAGCAATTGCTATCAAGTCAATCTTTGGCAAAGGGTAGGCAATATCAAAGTACTCCTTATAATAGGGAAGGACCCGTGCTGCCACTTCCAGAGCAAAGATGCCTTGCTTGCTTTTTCCCACAGGAGTATAAACTCTCACCAGGACACCATCCCGAGACTTCTTCTCTACATAGTCATATTCACCCACAACAAAAGCTACAAGATAGGTAGACATTACAGGAGTAGTATCATAGTGAATTATCTTCTTTTCACCTTTAGATTTCTCTTCTTTGACAGGCATATTGGATAAAGCTACCCTGTCAGCAGGTACCTCAAGAGTAATATCAAATGTAGCTTTGATGGCAGGTTCATCCCAGCACGGGAAACAGCGCCGAGCGTCTGTTGCTTCGAACTGCGTGACTGCAGCGTAACGCTCCTCGCCACTAGGCGTCAGGTACTTGCTACGGTAGAGACCCTTCATCTTGTCATTGATCTCGCCTTTGAAATCGCAATGTAACGTCGCGTCGCCTTCCACAAGTGGTTTTTCAAACACAATGGTCGCGGTTTCGTCTGCTACATTGAGCCGGACTTCAATCGGCTTGATAGCCTCCGGGCCTCCATCCTTATACTGCAACTTGACGTCGTTCAGCTCCAAATCCAAACAATTTAGCACTATTTCATTTGTAGAGCTTAATATCTAAAATGGTTAAGATTAGATTAGTAAGACACATGGAACAGTTTTTTTTGCATCGTCAATGATGAAATTTCCACTTACCGATACTTTCACTGCTGTTTTTCCCGTGAACGTGAATTTCTCAAGATTCGGCACCAATTCCAAATCATAATGTTTGGGTACCACGAATCGAGGAAGACGCTGAAACTGTTTGTTTTCGGGCATTGTCACTCTTTCTTTCACGATAGTGAATGTAGGACGCGCTGTACAGAAATACCGTAATGACCGAGTGACAGAGTGAACTCGCGCTCCAACGGCGCTGCTGATACGTTCCCCCCTCGCGCGTCTCAGACCGCTCTCCGTGTAACGGTATTCGCTACGTAAGAACTTGCAATGGCGGCCGAAATAATGTGAATAATTTTCAGTTGTTAATACAAATGAATTACGTATGACGCGTAGTAATTGCAGCGTCATGGAAACCAGATAAATAAAGCTTTGAATAAGTGAAAGTTAAGCAAAGGTTTTTTGTCCATGCAACAAAATTCAACCTAAATTTAAGGTTATGTACGAATGAAATGACAATTTTATAGTAGTGTTACCACACTCAAAAAATGATCAGTAATTTTAATAAAAACTGACAAGAGAACAATAATGCATAAAATTACACTAAATCCGGCCGAATACATTGACCAGTCTGAAGTTAGCCACTTGTTTGTCTGCACAACAGAAAAGTTTGATAATATTTCCATAAGCTTGGCAGAAAAGAGAAGAAATTAATAGGGGCGCCACTTTACCGTTCGCGTGGCAACCCGCTGCGACCGTATAGCGTACCATCCTATCGTCTTGATACTAAGCTGTATTTCTATAATTAATTAAAATCAGTAAGTATTATAAAATGTAATAACAAGTATTCACGTCATGTAACTGAATACAAATTACTTATAAGCACTAATAATGTAAGCACTCCTGTGTTTAAAATTTATTTTTGGGTATAAAAAAGGCGTATGAATATAGCGTTATTATATTTGATTTCAATAAATCTTCCTCTAAATATTCCACGCCCGCCACATCCATATATTGGCTAGAGCTAGCCATAAACTCATCTGAGTCACACTCAGATTCAAAGGCACTGCGCTATCATGTTGGAGATTGATTCCTAAACGTTTTATGTCCGAGTACGAGCCCTCTCATAAATTCATAATACTCCTTTTCTATTTTGTTAACATGCTGGCATGAATTTTTTTGAACTCCTACTCGGTTATAGATTGAAATGCACGTTCGGTGCTTCCTATAAAGATAAAAAAAATTATTAAACCTCTATCAATATTAAACGTAAAAAGTTTACGGTACCTATCTATTTTTTTTGTGATTTTTAAATGCTAGTTATAACAAGTATTATATTATCTTGTGATCACACTCATAGATAAAGTTATGTAGAATTCGAATTTACATATTGCAGAGTATCAAGGCTCAAGCCACTCAAGTATCAATATTATCTAGTCGCGCTATACCAAAGTGTCAAAGACAAAACATAAACATAACCTATATGCTCGATGTTTATTGTTCAAAATTTCACTTATTTCGTATTCAAGCAATACAAAACCAAATAGAGATCATAAATTAACACTTGATACAACTAAATACAGCAAAACAAACTCTTACATACCTGTCATAATGGCGGTACTTTGGTAAATATCGTCGAGATCGGAAAGAAGAGTTTAAGCCTCATGTTCGACCAGATATCGCCTATAAACATTATAAATTGTTTCCTTGCTAGTACTCCGAATGGTTTTATTTATTATAACGTGTTTTTTTTAACGTTTTGATGGTCGAAATAAAAAAATAAGTAACTCGCGAACTTTGTTTACATCGAACGACACAGAACGACATTAATTGCCAGCAATAAAAAAAATTAGTTCCGTTTCTAGACTTTTTTGCCAAGCTGTACATACATTTCCACATACATTTATTGAGCACCAACTGCAGGCCTAGCATGGGGATTGGACAAACGCGTTTTCTTTATCTTTTGTTTCCTTGTTCAACAAAGAGATAGATTATCTCTTTGTTGTTCAATGCATATCATGCATATTCCATAGACAAAAGCGTTTTCTTTTCTCCACGCTTTCAGCCGTTGAATCAAAAAAATATCAGGATATAGTCCGACATGGCTATATATGAACGTGGCTCACAGGTGATCTAACGCTAGCCACCATCTTGAAATGTCATTTTCAGTGATAATGATACCAATTAATGGAAATTTCCATTTTTTTAAGTTAATCATGACATGATAAATATCAATTTATTAATTCATCATTTAAGTTTTAATAATAATCTTAAATTTGAAACAATAAAATGCAATATTTAAACATTTAACACACACATTTGAATGTTAGTAGGTGGCTCACAAGCCGAAACCGTCCTGATTATTAAGTAGTCACCGCGATCGATAGATATCTACAACACCAGAGGCTTCGCAGATCAGCATTGCCCTTTCTAAACTATTTTAATGACAAAATCTAGTCTTATTGAATAGCGCTATATTTTTACTAATAGTTGGGTAAGAATTTTCCCTTGGCCGGTATCACCAAAATGACATTTCAAGATGGTGGCTAGCGTTAGTTCACTTTTCAGCCACGTTCATAAATAGCCATCTCGGACTATACTTATACAACGGGAAACCGAAGAACTGTCATTCAATATCTGTCAAAACGGAGGAAAAAATAAAATTGAATAATAATTTTGCTATTATTTTATGTTTTTCGTCGTAATATGTATGATATATGTTTACATAATTATTATATCTATGTATTGATGACATAAAACATATTAAAAGTGTTCTTATAACTGATATCAGGTTTTGAGATTTTGTAAAAGTATAAATGATAAAAAATTTGATGCAACCGGCTGTTTGTCTCCTTCTCAGGTCTCCTTGTTTCATAATTATTTCATAGAAAACATGTTCGGCAGTCTCCGTGTTCGGCCTGCAGGCTTACATGCAGGAAAAAAAATTGGAATGAATACTCAAAGATGTACCTTGTGTACTTTTCGTGACAAAGATATGTATTGCAATCTTAGATTATATACATGTCTAGATGGAGAGTCGCGCTACAATCAAAACAAAGAAAACGAGTCAACAATTTCACGCATGTGTGAATAATACACGTCACAATACTCGCCAACCAAACACAACACACTTCACGAAACAAATGAGAAATGTTACAACTGAGACGTCAAATATCGCGAGTATGGGACGGGGAATCCCCCACGACAGAGTCAGGCTTTCTTTTGCGGGAATCTCCGAATTATACATAGAAGTGAGTAGAATTATACATAGTGCAAGTGGAGGGAATCCCCGAAAAAGAAATTTTTGTGCTAGCGATTTTTTGTTTGTTTGTACATTGTTCTTAAAGTTGAGAGACCGGGTGGGTGTCACCCCAAAAAAGGTGACACCCGATGCGAACCGCCACCGCCGCCCCCCCTTTGCTACGCCACTGGTATAATATGTATGTATTTAAAAAGTATATATCCGTTAAGCTAGCACCCATAACACAAGCATATTAATTGCTTACTTTGGGGGCTAAATGGCGTTACGTGAAATTGTCCCAAGATTATTTATTTATTTGTGGAAAGCGGGATGTTCGGATGATCCGATAGATCTCAGAATACATATCGATGCCTAACGGCCAAAAGGGGTTTAGCTAATTTTTTTAACAAAATTCACTTTCCAACCATAATATGAAATTTACTTATTTATTATAAGTAAATTTCACAAAATAAAATCGCTTATCCCCTTTTCTTCGTTAGGCATCGATATTAAAACCTATAAAAATATGATTGAAATTAGAAATATATTCACTATGAGGATTTTAATTAATTTCGGAGCGCAACTTAGATTTGAAGCATACTCAGAAAGGAGCACTTAATTATTTCAGAAAAATTTATACTTCAAAATCTCAAAAATTGCAATAGACATTCTTGTCATGAAGATACAGTCGACCATGCCGCCATTTATTCCTACTTTTGAGTATTCCTCCCTTGGAAATTAGATCCATATTAATGCCATAGAGTAGGAAGAGAGCAATGACATTTGTCAAAGTCAACAAAAAACTGCTAACCTTCCTTTTTTTTCTCTTTGAGTGAAAAAATTAAGTATTAGCGAATAAATTTCATCATTTATTATTATTAGTTATTGGAGGCTCAGCTATATAAAGCGAGTAAACGATTTGTATGGTAAATGCCTGCTTACTAAATCTTAAACAATACGCTTTTTTCGCTAGGTAGTGCGCGCCGGTGAAATTGTGATCATGGCGAATCCGTCATCAGGCGTTGGTAAGTTTTTGTAAAAAAAGGATTTTATTATTTTGTTGAAAGTTGTCTTTAACGACTTTTTGCTTTTTGTCTACATGTCTTGCATTATTGTAATCTAACTTATTTTTGGGCAGTGGTTCCTCGAAACTTTCGTCTTCTAGAAGAACTTGAACAAGGCCAAAAGGGAGTGGGCGATGGTACCATATCATGGGGCCTCGAGAGTGATGATGACATGACCCTCACTCACTGGACTGGCATGATAATTGGCCCCCCTAGGGTAAAAAAGTTTTTATTTTAATTCACTTGTTTTGATGTAAATATTATTAAATTTTAAATAGTACGTTCTTTTCCAGACGCCTTATGAAAATAGGATGTATTCACTTAAAATCGAGTGTGGTACCAGATACCCTGATGAACCTCCAACTGCTCGCTTTATTTCTAGAATCAACATGAACTGTGTTAACAGTCAGACTGGACTTGTAAGTACTCATGATGAGTGAATTATAACATATTACATTAGTAACCATCACAATTATATGACATTTTGGTTTTGGTGCAGGTGGATAATAGACAAGTTCCGATTCTCGCTAGATGGCAACGAGATTACACTATCAAGACAGTTCTGCAGGAACTGAGACGTCTCATGACATTGAAGGAAAACATGAAGCTTTCACAGCCCCCAGAGGGAAGCACTTTCTAGTTTCTCTCCACTAAACTTTTCTCCATAGACCCAATCTACCTATTTTTCACTTTGAATTCAACACCATATTGTAATGTGTTTCACATACTATTTTCTATTTACTAAGCTATGATGACCTGCATCAAAATTTATTTGACTTCAATTTAAGTAATATTATGCTAGTGTGTATCTTAGATATGTATAATTGCATTTATTATTGTCTGAGTCAGTCTTTTGTGCTAAGTGCAAGATAACTTTGATTTAATAATTGTAGATTGGGTGAATAAGTAAGAATTCATTTTATATAGCTCTTCAATTACCCGTTTAGAGGGTAACACCCATTTATTTATCATATTACCTAAATTATTGTGGCCTTTAAAAAGTTAAACTTGCTTTTGGTATTATTAAGGCTAGTTTTATTGATGTCTTGGTTTAGATAAGTGATTTTATGCCCAAGTTATAATACAACTAATCATTTAATTTTGACTTGTAAAATTTATCTGCATTTTCGTTGTTTATATTTCTGGGCATAATGTATTTTTAAACCTGTATCCTGTGTCTGAAATGTAAAGGTTAAAGTTTTTATTTCTATGTAATTAGTCATTACTGATTTCATATGACAGAAAATTGCTTAATTTTTTAATAGTTTAACTTGATCAAGTGTAAAATATTGTAGGAAATTTTTATTTCTTAGGAACATAAGATAAAGTACTACTGGTTCATTTCCAAGCTTTGCATCAGGTTAAATGTTTCTCTCAAACACATAACTAATGCATGTAATGCAATCTCTTTAAGTTACAACCTATCAAGTAGCTTGTCAATTTGGGAACTATCTAAATATTACATTAGTTCCCATGCATCTGTTATGCGTGAATTAATTGTTACAAACCAAATGCTAAGTCAAATTGTTTCATAGCATTAAATATTTTTACCAATGTATAACTAGCAAAAATAAATAAATCAAATAACACTGTCATAAATTGTCTTTCCTCAGTCAATAACTATCTATTACCTGGCTCGTGACAATTATAAGGGCCCACCCTACACCTATCCGTCGTTCTGAATTGTGATTGGTAGGTGGATTGTTGAGCTAATACCCTGGAGACAATTTTTCTTCAAAATTAATACTAGTAGTTGTCTTGATGTCGAAATCCGTCCGGCGCATTCGGTTCGTCGGTATTTACGACGAAGCCGACTCGAAGCTATTATTACTATGTTATGGGCAAAGTAATGAATAAAGAAATTATTGATATGACCGGTCTGTATAAATAATGACAAGTTACATTGATTAAGAATTAATAAAACTTAGTTCTTTATCATTATGAATATTGCTATATTATAGTTGCGCAATTTGTTAATTTGGGTCCATGCTCTGTTTCCTCCTTTAAAGCTTAAAGACGTGATGCTATGTTAGGGTCAATTTATACTAGCGCAGAGTCGAAGCGTCAAATTCTTTACAACTAAAGCGAAGCCGCACGAATGCGCGCGTATACGCCAGAATATGCGTCGTGATCAACACCGACGCAGGCCAATTTCCGACTGATGACGCGTAGGTTCGCTAGTTGGCGCATGGATACGCGCGAATGCGCGCGCACCAATCAGCGTTCTTCACGCGCAGACGCGCGAATTCCGAAGAATCCGCGTGGTTTTTTAAAATCTCAGAAGTAATGTGTGCGTTACGCTGTGGATTAAGGTTGAATTTGTTATGTTCAGGTTTGGATAGACGCTTCGATGCGCTTCGACTCTGCGCTAGTATAAATTGACCCTTATAGAATAGTGAAAGCAATACATATGCATACCATCGCAGCAATCGTAAGTCCTTTGCTGTTAGTAATTAAAGTTCCATTGGCTATCTCCGAATATCTTTTATATTTTAGACTGAAACCTTACTTGAAATAAATATATATATGCATTTAAATAACGGAATCCCATCTAAATAGAATCAGTAGTTTTTGAGAAAATCACGGATATACAAACATACATACCTACGCGGGTCGGATACAGAACCTTCTTTTATTGAAGTCGGCTTTTTTTGGCGTAATTAACCTCTGAGCGATGCCGCGACAGACAGACGGACATGGCGAAACTATAAGGGCTCCTTGTCGACTACGGAACCCTAACAATGCAGGATGTCATGTAGACAGACGTATGTTTAAGAGAAACGTCCGCGTTCGCTGTCACACCGTTGGCACCCTTTGGGTACGGAACCCTGAAAAACAACTATAGAGAGGTACAGTGAATAAATAATAATGATTTCTAGATTTTATACTTTTAATAATATCTCCAAATATTAATCTCGACCATTATTTAAATAACAAGCACCGACACAAAATATACTAGGGAAACAGTGGTTCACACACATCTGAATTTTACCATAATTATATTTATATTTAAGTTGGCACCGAACAGCACAAGAATAGGAAATGCATTAACACACAATTTCTTTTAATCTTTGGTCTGGGTATAATTATTGCAAACTTGGAGCACCACTATCAAAAGTGCCAAATGAACCTTTTAAGTTTAATCTTTTTATGTGTAGTTATTTTTACAACGTCAACCTAGTAAAATATTGTATGCGACATTGCTTTCTTCATAATAACTAAAAGTTACTTATGTTATATTTGAAATAGACTATTTATTTACAACAATTTAAATATGTACATAGATTTTTAAATACACAACATTAACTTACTTAAAAAAACATTCTCTAGTAGCATAATAGGGTATATACTCTACAAATTATTAATAATTTTTATTTGCACAATCTAATATAGCTAACATTTATGAAATGCGTCAACTGAATTACAGACGAGTTTAGCGATGTGTAAATGATTTTGTAATATTGTTGGGCTTGTGTATGTGTAGTCCACGTATTTTTCAGGAACTAGGTCTATATCAAATTGGGATCATTATTTTTATTGGCTTAGGTACATCGAGATATATACAATAGAGATGCAATCCCGAACATTACGCGACAAAAAAAAGTAACTAAGCGTAAGCTTTGAACTAGTAATCACTTTGACGCAAACTTCTATTTATGTCTTTCACACTAATAATTATAACATTATGTACGTGACATCTGTTCGACAAAGACGGCGACAGTCAGTTTTTCCAGGCATTCAGTTGAAGTCAAGCTGACAGATGGCATGAATTATCTCTGTGGGCTCAACCTTTATAGCAAGCATTGTGTTCGGTGATCGCAGATCTAGTTACTTTAGTAACATATATATCTATGGCTTAGGTAGGTACATTTACTTCCAGATATGGAACTGTACAAGTTTTATTAAAATCGGTTCAGTAGGTTTCAAGATTAAGAGAAGAGAGAAGTTAGGGCAATAATGGTATGAAATACACGAATTCATGCAAATAAAACTTTTTACAAAAAATATAACCGAATTCCAAAACATCAGTGAAATTTAAACGACGTAAATCAAAAAACGCAATACAGATGAGATGAAATTATGTATTACCTATTTATAAAAATATCATAATTTTTACAACTATTATTTAACCCTATTCATGCTCATATGTGACCAAATTTTTAATGCCGCCGTCTATGTACGCCTTTTATATGGTCTTTTTTTTTCGGCGGAGTAATACGCCCATCGTAAACGGATATAAATTGGAAGTAGCATGGAAAGGGTTAATCATTAGCATTAATTAGCTTTTACCAGCATTATAGTAAAAATAAATAAAGTGCAGTATTTTTTTTTATTCGGAGGTTGATAAAATACCATGACTTAATAAATAAAATAAATAAATATTCGCTCCAAAAATATTACCTTCATTTGGCAGCAAAATTTATCGGTTATTTCATCTTACAATAGGTATTCGTAAACCGTTGGAATGGGCATACAGGGCTACAGGTTAACTCGGCCTAGATCGATGCCAGGGATGGGTTCCCAGATAGTTTTTTTTTTCAGATTTTATCACTTTATTTAATCTCCAAATTCTTCCGCTAGCACAAAAGGCCAATCACAAGTGTTGCATTTATTCATTTGGTTTTATCATTGACTATACAAACGTGTTGTTTTCTTTAATTTGGAGTTATTTTGTCTAGTTTCTTATAATTATTATGGAAGATCGATGTTGACCAGCCTGCAACGGGGCCTGTGGTTATTTTCACATTACAAGCTGAAATATACAAGGGATTCATTTTACCGCTTCATTGTTATTTGTACTGCTTAAAAAGAGATTTCTTAGCTATTGATCCTGATGACAAGTAAGTGCCCATTCTGTCATTTTACTGCCCAATATATATTTTAACTACTTATTTAAGTATTCAATAGGACTTATTTTTATTTTAGTTAACTAATCAATTATTACTGCCGTACTTGTTAATAAATATACGTGTTTTTAATTGTTAACTTACAAAAATAACAGTGAACAACAGCCCCTTTAAATCAGTGCCTTTATGAAATGTTATAAAACTATTACGAGATTATACAAAATGAAGATACGAGAAGTTATAGGAAAATTATATTAAAACATGTAAAAGTCAAATTCATACGTAGATTGCTTTACGCACTGTAATGCACAAATTTTAAGCAATAATGTTATTTATGGTTTTTGATAAAAAAGAAGTAATTCACAAAATACATTAGAACTTGAATCTTTACCAGTTTATATTTGTCACCGGAAGACTACAAATCCCTTTATCATTTAATTTATATTATTATATTATATTCTAAATTCTAAACGAACAAAAGCATCGTCTAGGCTGGGCGGGAAAACTGGTGAAAGAATTGAAATACTCTTCACGAAGACATGCCATCTAGATCTTGATAAGGAAGAATCGAAAACATGGAGGAGATATATGCGCAAATGTGTGACATTGTAGGTTTGATAAATGAAACAGCCAAGTGCGTGTTGGTCTAAGCGCAGTGTAGGGTTAGGGTTAGGTGAGGAACATTTTAGTTAGTGGACTATAATTCTTAAGATGTAAAGCCTATCTTAGTTGTGATACTTTTCCTTTTGGCGTCATTATCTATATCTTCTTCTGTTATATAAAAATGAATCCCTATTTCCTTTGGTCATCGCATCACGCGTGAACGGCTGGATCAATTTGGCTGAAATTTAGTACGGAGATAGAGGGAACCCTGGAGAAGGTTCTTCCCTGGAGAAGGTTCTTCCCTGGAGAAACTTCCATCGGCACGCGGGTAAAACCGCGGGAAACGACTAGTAGATAATGTTTTTCACTTATCCTCGAACAACCATTTTGCTGGTTATTAGAATAGGGAAATAAACCAAAAAAATACATTTATGACGCACCTTTGACGGCGTAATTAATATGTACACATATACTAAGTTTAAACTTTCTAGTACGAAGAGCCATTAAGCAAAGCGCGAACGTACAGATACAGACAGACGGACGGACGGACATGGCGAATCTATAACGGCCATTTTCAAAAACTTGTCTGATGGGTATGTGAAAAGGACCCTAAAAGACTACGGAACCCAAATCAATCAACGTACGTCAAGAATTGACGTTTAATATAATTATTATAACATTAGTTGGACTATGGATCAGTTTGCACCACTGGCGAGTAAGGTCAACAGAAATACAAAACTCTACAATACTAACAGCCAGTTGCACCAAAACGTTAATCGATTACTTACGCGAATTGGAAGAATTATCAATAAAAATTTAATAAATATGCAATTATTTTATATTTTCCGAATTCCGAATTATGATATATGTTTCGTTAATTATCTATGCCTTGATAACATTATAAAAAATAATTGATATCAACTATTGTGACACACGTAAAAGAATAAATTACATGAAGTTTGATGCAGCCAGCCAATACCTTCTACCATATAGATTAATAAAAGTCTTGGCGGCGCTCCGACATGATACCGGTTTCCAAAAACAATAGCTCCGTGAATACGGCAAGATCCTAGTGTCTTTTTTTTAGGGTTTCGTAGTCGACAAGAAACCCTTATAGTTTCGCCATGTCCGTCTGTCTGTCGGTAAGCGGCATTGTTCAGAGGTTCTTGGTACCTACTAGAAAGCTGAAATTTGGCGTAGATAAAACAAGGCTGAAACAAATATTTATGAATAATATTTTTAGGGTAGCTCGCGTAGTGGGGATGAATATTTATGACTATCGTAAGATTAGAAATAGTATAGGTGTGTGAAGACCATTTTTAGGTTAATAGAGCCATCTGCGAAATATCTAGCTTTAAAGTTTAATTTTTGTTCGATACAAGCATCCCCTCTTAACTTTTGAATGGCTGTACTCAGATACGTGAAAAAAGATCACAGATGTAGCTTATACACACAACTCCAAAGGAAAACTATCACGACTAAGTTGGCTTAACCAGTTACAGAGTTATAGTCGACCAACTAAAACCTACTACGGAATCCTATTGCGCGTGGCCTGACACGCATTTGGCCGGTTTTTATAGTATTATTTTTACACAGTCGCACTACAAAAACTGGCTATTTGCTGCGGATTATGTATAAAATTATTTAAAACATTCGGGACATTTTCCTAGCCGAGTCCAACGGGACTGGCTTTGGACTGACTCGGGTATGCCGACTTTGGCATAGTATTTGATGCCGCTGAAGTAGACAAGCAGTATCTAGTCGGAGCAGCGAGGAGAGCTTTATTAATCCATGCCTTTAACAAACGTTGAGTAAACACATTGACCCAGGTACTATCAAATACACCTTGAAGTTTTATCTGGTAAATATTTTTTAAGCTTCTCGTATAAAGCACTAACATTTATTTAGTTGTACAGTAGGCCTGCATTAATTAATGAGGTATGGCACAATATTTGCAACAATTATGAATAATTTGTAGAGATTCGCGATAAAAATGGCCGAGTGAAAGATCAGTTACATTGTCATTTCGCGAGACCTTACTCTAGCGCCTCTAACGGCGAATTCAAGCGCGGCACCTTCTAACTCTAATCATTGTTTTTATCAAGCTATAAAAGATAGGCTTTGGAACGAAAAACGATCTGACTATTCGATGACGTTGGCATGTGCGGTGTTTTATTTTTAATTTAAAAGGTTGCATATTGTATTTAAGAATGTGAGTCAATTGTTGGTTGCAAGGTACAGGTGCAAGCTACAAGTATGTTCATGCTATTTGATTATTAAATTATTTATAACATACAGATTTTCATGTCTGTCACAAGTCACAAATATAGTCTAAATAAAACCAACACTTTATCTGTAGCAGTCATTTCAAGGTGTAAAACAATCAGTTAAGATTGTTTTGCTTGGTCAAATAAAGGTTTGGAACCCTGATAAATCTATCGAATGGTCAATACGTGATAATGAAAGTGCATCAGTCAATAGATAATGTATTACTAGAAGTAAAACAGTTTATCTTTCGTTATAGTGTACCATTATCGCTCATGAATTTGAATTTACGCTTAAACTGAACCATTTGAAACCCTGTTTACCTGGTAGGATTTTCTATATAAAAATACAATGAGTAGAAACATTTCAAATACCAGATAGCATTAACCGACAACGGTCTCCCGTGTTGAGATACTATTCCGGTTACAGCTTTTAATTCTTATTCACTTCGATGATAACTCGGACGATAATACTTTTTCTCTTTAAGACGCGATTAAAATCGCGACGGTAAGGGCACAAACATCCATCAATGGTACTTCAACTAAAGAGCCGTAAATCAAACACCGTCGATCACGCGGTGGTGCTATCGCGGGGAACGTCGCCGAAATAAATAATCTCGATAACTGCCCAAAGAGACGGCGGTCGGCGGGAACGTGAGGCGGCTTCCAGTCGCGCACCCGCGCGGCTAGCTCGGGCCGAGCGCCCGCGCGGCTAGCACAGCCCGTGCAGCCGCCGCGTGGCCGGGGGCGGGCGCGCCGCGGCCAGCAGGCGCAGCAGCGGCCGGCCGCACAGCGCCACCAGCCCGCCCCCCGCCCACCGCGCCCCGCCGCTCGCCTCTTCTACCTCCGCGATGCGGTTGAGCGAGCGAGACTCGCGCAAGCGGCTCTCCTTGCGGGCGGCGCGCCTCCGCCGGCCGCCCGCCGCGCCCGCCGGGCCGCCCGCGCGCCCGTCGCCCGCCGCGCCGCCCGCCCCGCGCTCTGCGGGCGCCGGAGCAGGCGCGGCCGCCCGCCCGGCCCCGCGCCCGCCGCCCAGCGCGCCCGCGCCCCCGCCGCGCTCCTGGCTGTCGCTGGAGTCGTCGTGCGAGTCGCGACGAGCGCGTTCCGGCGGCCCATCGGCGTGCTCTGCAGCCCGCTTCTTTTTTTCCGAGTCATCGTCGGACAGATCCGAAGAGGAACACGAGCCGGCGCGGGCGCGGCGCCGCCGACACTCGAGCCGCTGACGTCTCGCGGGCGGTGGCGCCGGCGGCGGAGCGCCGCGCGCCGTCGTTTCCGCGCTCCCTTCGTCATCCAAGTTCACCTACGGCAAGGTATAATTCGGTCGGTCGCATCTTCCGGTCGTCGGGTGACAAAGCCGGGACTCGCGACAGAGCTCTGACCTTGGTGAGGTTATCGGCGAGGTGCGCCGAGCGCGGCGCGGGAGGCGCGGCGGGCGCGGGGTGTGCGGGGTGTGCGGCGCGGGCGGCGAGGTGCAGGCGGCCCTCGGACCGCGAGCCTCGCCGCGCGTCCACTACGCGCCCGCCACAGCCCCCGGCGACGGCGCCTTCCTCGTCGTCTTCCTCTTCGCGGACGATACTGCACTTCCGGGAGCGCTGCGAACACACCGTAGGATGCATACAACTGTGTGCGCTGGAAGCACGCGGCAGAGCGGGGCGGCACTGACCGGCGGCACGTCCTGCGGCGTGCGCGGCGCGGCGGACAGCGGCGGCGCCAGCAGACAGCGCGGCTGCGGCGCGGGCGCGGCGGCGGCGGCGGCGGCGGGGCTCGCGCGCGGCACGCTCAGCGCCTCGGGACGCCGCGCACGGAGTGTTGCCTCTTGTCTGCGGAATAAATATTATTTTTTTCTTACTTGTTCATGTTGAAGAATCAATCAGCTAATATGATAAAAAACAAACCTAAACTTTAAATAACATATTTTTTACAATAATTTAATTGAAATAAAATCTCTTTTGCAGGTCAACAGTTTTGTAATGAGCTGACTACCTCTGAGAAGAAATGTCGAATTACACTCAGGAATTATAATCAATCAATTCGTCTCTTTTAAAGTCCAAACAAGATTTAAGATAAATTGATATTAATGTGAGTATAATAATATTAATAGTTTAAATGTATACATACTTTAAGTTACTGAAAAAAAAACAAGCATACATTATAGTTGGTTTAGTAGTAAAATGTCATAATTATTTATTATTAAAATGCCAGGTTCATGAATACCAGATTCTAGGTTAGGTTAGGAGCTTCAATAGATTTTTATAAATTAGTTGACTTGTGTAAATAATACATAACATGGCACCCATTTAAATCTCAAGTCTTTTGTCAGTGAAGTCTACAACTTGGCAACCATTTCACATTTATGTTTTTGGTGGGATTCTAGTAAAACGGGGTTATTGGTAATATGTCGGATATATAGGCGAGGTTATTCGCAAACAAATGACCCATACGCAAATTTGAATCATTCCGAGTAATTTGTTATTTTACGTAATTGTCGTATTTTATCGTACCATATTATATCTCTTTGCATAGCTGAGAAGTTAGAAGTTGTTCATTTGTTTTCAGAATGTTCTCCAAATATGGCATGAATTTAAAGTTTCTTTTTTTACAGAAATCATCCGTTTTGGTTAAAAAATCACTTGATATTTTTTTATATAGAAAAAAAAAATGCGTAGTTAATTTTATATGATAAATTAATATCATGAAATAGAGAGTAAGTAAAGTACATAAAAAAGAATACATGACATACAACAATCTTAACAAGAATCAGTTTCTTATCTTAGCAAGAAACCTTACCTTTTAGATCTAAGTTTCCTTTCAGCCAAAAGATAATAGGTGGCTGTTATGTGATTGTATTCATTCTTCTCTAAAGCCTCCAAGATCTGCTCTTTGGAGGCGATGGTGCCATTAACCATTCTTTGAACTATAGCTGAGCGATCATCTTCAGAAAGCTGTTCTTTAGCCACTAAAGGTGTGTCAAAATCCTCTACAGTGACTGCTTCGCCCGCTGTAACCCACGGGTCACTGGCTATTTCCGACAGAGTAGCGCGTTTTTCCGGCTCCCTTACTAACATTCTACCTATTAGCCTGGAATTTGACAAAAATAATTCCGATTTTTACTTTTATCGATAAATTACGAATATATTCAAAATGAGGTATATATATTCTTTATGTGGAATGACTTTTTAGCTCTGAAAAGTCGTTAATTTAAAAAATAAGGATTTTTCGCTACTTTTATATAATAACTAGGGTAACTGCATAAAGGTACAAAACGACATTTTGAAATTTAACATGATATTATCTCAGAGTTGTCTCTCTCAGAATTGTATCTCCAATACATCCTGATAGAAGGGCTGAATAACTTCTAAGAAGCTATTTTTTGTGACAACTATTAACTTTAAAAGTGTTCTCGTGCAAAATAGCAAAAATATTATTCGGTCATTGTTGTTTTGTTGCATGACCGATTTGTTTTTATTTTCATAGTTACAATTCTTGAAAGGCAGAATTAATAAATTATTATTTTAAAACTATCTATCTATATCTATAATAAATCTGTAGAGGTCAATTCTGTACATGAAATATATTTCCAAAATAACTATCAGGGGGTGATTAGGGATCGATACTGATGCCAAAAATGCAATCAGTAAATTTTTTGTCTGTCTGTCTGTATAAACTCTATAGAAACTAAAACTTGGTACAATTATTTGTCATACTCCTGAGCTGGTTATAGTATACTTTTCATCACGCTACAATCAATAGGAGCAGAGCAGTGAAGGGAAATGTTGTCATTTTGTTTAAACGCGCTAATCTCAGGAACCGCTGGTCCGATTTGAAAAATTCTTTCAGTGTTAGATAGTCCATTTATTGAGGCAGGCTATAGGCTATATATCATCACGCTAAGACCAATAGGAGCGGAGCACCACTATTGCACGCGGACGAAGTCGCTGGCAGAAGCTAGTTACAAATAAAATCGGCCAGGTCCATGTCAGGGCGCAACAGTAGGGTTCCGTAGGCGACTGTAACTCTGTAACCGGTTAAGCCTAAGCCGTGATGATTTTCCTTGTAAGTTTATTACAAGTCCTACATTTGTGTTTTTTTTCCATTTCTAGGGACAGCCATTCAAAACTTAAGAGGGAGACGATGCTAGTATCGAATAAAAATTTGCACTTAAAGCTAGATATTTCGCAAATGACTCGCTTAACTGAAAAGTGGCCTGAACACTCCCGTAATTTTGAAAGACCTATCTAACGATACCACACATCAAGGGATACGCGAGAAAAAATAATCTTCCCCACTTTACCTACGTGTTTGGGACCTAATAACAATATTTTTCATAATTTTATTTTACCACTTTGTCGGCGTGGTCAATATACATATTTATACTAAATTTTAGCTTTCTAGTAGGTACCAAGAAGCTATGCCGCGGATAGACAGACGGACATGGCGAAACTATAAGGGTTTCTTGTCGACTATGGAACTCTAAAAAAATCTTTTTACAAAAAAACAAAACCGACTTCACAAAACACTAAAAGCGATAAAATAAAACTTTTGACATGGGTTGATGGGTCTAGAAGTCGGTGTCTGCAGTTTGCGGACTGTGTTTATTTTGCCACCGACTTCTAGACCCATCAACCCATGTCAAAAGTTTTATTTTATCGCTTTTAGTGTTTTGTGAAGTCGGTTTTGTTTTTTTGTAAAAAGTTTTTTATTTCATGCTTTTCAGTGTCTTAGTCAAAAACTGAAAATTACCTACAGTGGCCGTCATAACCCATCTCAGTCTAAAGATCTCATCAAAACAAATAAATTAAGCCCAAACACTATGTAGCTGCTATCAACCATTAAGGAGTTCCCTAAACTGTACTGCACCTGCATCACTGACCTTGCTGTGGCAGTCATAACCCATCTTGGTGTAAAGGTCTCGTCAATACGAACATAATAAGCCCAAACACGAGGTAGTTAATATATACCGTTGCTGAGTTCCCTCGACCTTCTCTCGTCTCCATCATCAGGTCAGCTCCAAACTTGCACTAGTGAATAGTGTTATCAAACATACACCTGAGCATTAAGTTTTTACCCTATGCATGCCTACAACTTTCCAAAGTTGCCCTCGATTTCTCAGGGTTCCCATCATCAGATCCTGACTTGATGACTATGGGACCACCTGGAAAGTATACCCTACCAAATAAAAAAACAATTTTGCAAATCGGTCCAGGCGTCTTCGAGTAATCGGTGAACATACATAAAAAATAAAAAAAAAAAAGATCCCGACGAATTGAGAACCTCCTCCTTTTTTTTGAAGTCGGTTAAAAAACAGCTAAGTGCGGTCCGGCTACGCGCAGTGTAGGATTCCGTAATACATTTTAGTACTCCGTAACCGGTAAAGTAAAACCTACTAAGTCGTGTTTTTTTTAACTTTATTTATATACACCTACTACTGTTTTTATTTTTCATACAGCTGTTTAGAAGTTTGAGAGGGGAACACACTTGACTATAACAAAAATTAGAATTTCATATTTATTTATTATTTGCGATTATTTCGGAAACTGATTCCCGAGTCAGAAAAAGGTCTTCACGCATCTTCAATATTTTTTAATCTATCCATCGATATCTCACACGTAGGGTAAAATCATCCCAAATTAACATGTAGGGGAGGAACTTTAAAAATATTTTTCATATTTTATTTTACCACGTTGTGTTCGTGTTCAGTATGCATATCCATACCAAATTACAGATTTCTAGTACTAACAGCTTCTAAGCTATGCCGCAGACAGACGGACATGGCGAAAGTAGATATGGTATTCCTTACAAAATAAATTATAATACCTACAGTAAATTTATATAAGACCGTTTATACCATACCTTTTACACGAATTGGATATGTGTTGAGGAATAGTATATTTACAATCCATTATCATTGTCAATGTTTCACTGTCATTAGCTTCTTGAAAGGGAGCTTGACCGCAAACAAGCATGTATAGTATCACTCCTAGCGACCACACATCAACTGCAGGTGCATCATATGAATCACCAAGAAGGATTTCTGGGGCTGAATATGCTAGTGAACCACATGAAGTTTCCAATTTTTGACCAGGACAAAACTTATTACTAAATCCAAAGTCAGTTAATTTGACTACACCTAGTTTTTCGAAGAATACTACATTTTCTGGTTTTAAATCTCGATGCACAACATGTAACCTGAGTAAAAAAAAAACGTCAATGAGAATGTTATACACAATTAATTAATAATATATTTAAAAAATTATATTACCTATGACAATATGAAATTGCACGAACAATTTGACGGAAATAATCACGAGCAAGAGATTCAGACAAACCAGATTCATGTCTCATAATATAATCATATAAGTCACCACCGTCTCCTAATTCTAGTATTAAATATAGTTTAGTTTGTGTGTCTATAACTTCATAAAGACGCACTACGTTAGGATGCTGGACCAACTTCATACAGCGAACCTGAAATAATGAAAGTCACATTTAAAAATATATTACAGACAAACTTAAAAGAATTACAAACTTCATGGATGTTTGTTATACTTCACTTTAAATCTATACCAATATTACAAAGCTAAGAGTTTGTTTATTTTTTTAATTGGTTGAACGACTTAATCACAGAAACTACTCGTTTGAATTGAAAAAATTTAGATATCAACGAAGGCTATATAACATCACGCTACGACCAATAGGAGCGGAGAATCTATGAAAAATGTTTCAAAAACGGGGAAAATACTCCTTAGAGCTTCCGTTGCGTGCCCTGCGTTAAACTCTTGGAATTGTTCTCCTTTAAAAATTAAAAAAAATGCGACAGCATATGTGTGTATATATATATATCTTTTAAGGTTGACTATAACCTCTTTTAAGCTCATCAAATTTGTTCTTAAATAATCCATATCCAAATAAATGTTAGTTATTCATGTATTCAACACAAGTATTTAATTTTGGACAAATTTGCTTGATAATATTTTTGCCTCAATGACCTTTAGTCCTACTAGCAATGTGCCCTGCAAACTGTGACTTGAACTATGCAATTATTTATTTATTTATTCTTCAACAAATTTACATTTGTGTCGAACAGTGGGTTTTGACAATAAATTTACTTAACAAAAAAACATTTAAAAATTATTGTACAGCCAGGAATTTGGGCTGCTGGTGACCTTAGTTCCTCTTCCGATTTCCTCATTTTTTTCTGATTCAATGATCATTATGGGAAAGTTGTATGAAAGTTGTATTAACTTATTAATGAATTAATAGTATTAATTTTTAGCATTTTAGAAGTTAGCGCACATTTGGGTGTCTTTATTACAAGGGACTGGACATAATGTTTAAAACATCTCTGCCTACCTCTTTGCAGAAAACAAGCGCGATCTTAGTGTGTCACTTAGGTTGTGGTGTGTTGGTATCTAGGTTCTAAATGATTATTTTAGAAAACTCCTTGGTAAAAAGTATTCTAAAAAAATTAAAATAATGTGGTTTAATGTTTTCATTAAATACCTGCTAACTTTTTAAATACTAACAAATGACAATACAAGAAATGGGACATGGGGTAGTACAAGAAAATATTCTACATAAAATAACTTTTCTATTGATTATCACTCATTGCTATAGGAAATGTAGACCAAACAGCTCATTCTCCTTTATTATCCTGTTTTCAGTGTTTTTCGAAGTATTATTATTTTGTAATAAAGTAATTTTTATTTCTCGATTTTTAGTGTCTTGATTTTATTATTCTATCAGTATAAATTTGGGTACCTAGACTAACACATTAGACTTGTTGCAATAGGAATAAATCATCAAATCGTCTAAGTTTATGGCCCAACATTTTTTTTATTTAACTATTTCAAATACTTCAAATGAGATGAACATTTAAGTCAAATCCAGATGCTCAACACAAAAAAGGTAAAGATGTGACACTAGTTGACAGAGTATAATTGTATAACCACTCCCCATGCGAAAGAGAGCAGGTCAGTTTTAATTAAAAATAAGTTTTCCAATCATTTTGTTATGCAAATAAATACACACTTTTAAATTGTAAACAATTACCTTTCCTACTACATGTTATTATTATTATTTTTGATAATATCATGATAAATTAATTTTGCTCTTCAACTTTCAACCTGATATTCAACTTGATATTTTATTATTATGTAGATATTTCATTTAGGTGCCATTAAGGCAACCATAGAGTATGTTGAATGTTATCTATGTTACTCCATTACATTCATTTAGAAACCTAAAACAGTTAATTGTAAATATTTTTATAGACCCTTACCTCTTGAAATAAATGTGATTTGGAAACATCATCCAGTTTACTTTTATCTATAACTTTGACAGCAACTTTTTCACCAGTGAATACATGGCGAGCCAGTTTGACTACAGCAAAGTGTCCTGAGCCAAGGGTATCCAGCAAATCATACAATCCAGCTATTTTAGCATCATATGCGCCACCTCCCACACCAACAGCACCAGCTCCAACTCCAGCACAATTATTATTCATAGTTATTTCCTAAAATAAGTAGTTTGTTTCTTTTGATTTATAATTTTAGCTATATGTTTAATAAATTGCACTGTAGTATTTGCATTTAAAAATTAGAATAACAGGTGTTACATTCCTAGAAGTATCAAAGATAGTACCTAAAAGTTATACACCAGATATCAGGTATAATACTTTGTGTATTATTTTCATGACCTACATATGAATTGGAATGAATATAACTATTTGTGTCTGTAATGCAGATAAAGTAACGGGAAGTCTCAATAAATCTGTAATTCTAATATATTGGTACTACTACAACGCAATACATAAAATAATGATTGAAAACGCTGCCTACCTATGTAGATTTTGTTTCGCGAAGAAACCTAACACTTGACAAAAATGCAATCAACTCGTTTCGTATATCATATTATAAACAGTGTCACCAACGGATATGGTTTATTTTACATACAATGCACAGAATGAAATAGTTCACAATACTGCATATTTTCCATATAAAATTGTTATTCAAATAAAATATAAATTGATCCACAAGAATCACAAATTCGCCATTTCACAAAAATCCGTTCAGAAACCACATAGATCGTAGAGCAGTATGTCGTAGACTTCCACAGACCCTACACTGATATTGTGCCACAGCAGATACTGTGGCAACGTTCAACCCAACAGTGACAAACTAGTATTTTTGTCTCAGGGTGCGTTCCACTAAGCGTTCACAACGATCACGCTCACGACCGCAGTTTTTCCCGTTCCACTTGCTTGTGAGCGTTACTGTCGTAAACTCAAGTGGAATGGATTATAGAGCGTTTTGAGCGTAGAGGTCAATAATACAAATGGCGAGTTAATAAAAAAAATGCAAAAGATTTAAGAGGTTAGGTTATAATCTGTAAGCCTTGAAAATAAACTTAATTAATTATCGTTTAAATCGATTTATATTGAAAAAAAATATAATTTAATTTTTTGATATTTAATAATTTTCATCAGTGAAATTTTAAACGTATGTAATATTTTTTTCAATAAGAAAACTAATTTAAAGAAGGCTAAGTTAATTATCATTTTTTAAGTTAGGTTATATTATTGGCAATCAAGGAAAAATGTATACATGTATATTAATTATAAACTACAATTAATTTTTCTAAACTTGTTTTACATAATTATATTTACCTGTGGAGGCACGTTGAGCATCCGCTGCAGAAACATTTACTTCTACTAATATATCTTTTTCGGCATGAAATAACGTAAGCTTTACGGTCGCCATTTTTTATGTTTTGACTTTTGAAAATGCCGCTAATTTTCTCAACGATCACTTCGACCCACCTTTTTAGATGGGTCGTCGTGAGCTTCGCATGAGCGTAAGTCATGACGTCATGAGTGACGTTTACGCCGCGACCACAACGACCGCGGTCGCCATGTGGAACGACTAAAGGAGCGTTTTGATCGTTGTGGGCGCTTAGTGGAACGCACCCTTAGTCGTGGTTACAGAGTACAGCTTGGCAAAAAAGAGTAGAAATTAATAGGGGCGCCACTTTACCGTTCGTGTGGCAACCCGCTGCGACCGTATAGCGTACCATCCTATCGTCTTGATACTAAGCTCTATTTCTATAATTAATTAAAATCAGTAAGTATTATAAAATGTAATAACAAGTATTCACGTCATGTAACTGAATACAAATTACTTGTAAGCACTAATAATTACCCAACAAATTATAGGCAAAACACTTATATTGTGCGTGCAAGCAGAAACTTTAATAATTTGTGTAAACGGCATGATATGGATCCTTTTGTAACCAGTGTGTCTACAGCCAGGAAGTGCTTAAGCCAAGACTTTTTTTGTATTTGATGGAAGGGTAGTTGTGCAGTGCGAGCACTAGTGTACTTGTCCACAGAATTTACTTTTTTGTTCTGTTTTATATAAGCGTAGACTTATTATTGGCTTTCAGATTATCTTACTGTTCGTGATCTGTTTATTTTAGCTGTAAGTTTTCCATATCATTTAAATAAATAAATAAATAAATAATGTAAGCACTCCTGTGTTTACAATTTTTTTGGGTATAAAAAAAAAGGCGTATGAATGAATGTATTATTATATTTGATTTCAATAAATCTTCCTCTAAATATTCCACGCCCGCCACATCCATGTATTGGCTAGAGCTAGCCATAAACTCATCTGAGTCACACTCAGATTCAAAGGCACTGCGCTAACATGTTGGAGATTGATTCCTAAACGTTTTATGTCCAAGTACGAGCCCTCTCATAAATTCATAATACTCCTTTTCTATTTTGTTAACATGCTGGCATGATTTTTTTTGAACTCCTACTCGGTTATAGGTTGAAATGCACCTTCGGTGCTTCCTATAAAGATAAAAAAATGATTAAACCTCTATCAATATTAAACGTAAAAAGTTTACGGTACCTATCTAATTTTTTGTGATTTTTAAATGCTAGTTATAACAAGTATTATATTATCTTGTGATCACACTCATAGATAAAGATATGTAGAAATCGAATTTACATATTGCAGAGTATCAATGCTCAAGCCACTCAAGTATCAATATTAATCTAGTCGCGCTATACCAAAGTGTCAAAGACAAAACGTAAACATAACCTATATGCTCGATGTTTATTGTTCAAAATTTCACTTATTTCGTATTCAAGCAATTCAAAACCAAATAGAGATCATAAATTAACACTTGATACAACTAAATACAACAAAACAAACTCTTACATACCTGTCATAATGGCGGTACTTTGGTAAATATCGTCGAGATCGGAAAGAAGAGTTTAAGCCTCATGTTTGACCAGATATCGCCTATAAACATTATAAATTGTTTCCTTGCAAGTACTCCGAATGGTTTTATTTATTATAACGTGGTTTTATTAACGTTTTGATGGTCGAAATAAAAAAAAATAGTTCCGTTTCTAGACTTTTTTGCCAAGCTGTACCTTCGCCTATTAGTTTCCCTGTCTACGTTTTAGACATTTTTGTCAAGTCATACCTGCCTGTTTGCTAACTGCATGAGCGCCATTCTGGAGGTTTTTGAACTATTTTTGAGAGCTTACAGCTGGACACTTTTTAGTTTATAAGAGATAGTTTTCCTTACCTCTACCCTCCACAGCTACCACAGAGTATATAATTTAAACTGTGTTTTCCAGCAATTTCAGTATTTTCAGTGTGATTCTTTTTATCTACAAGTACAAGTACTTAAGTAGTCTGTAGTGAATTTTCACCTACAACAGCATATGTACAGCTTGGCAAAAAAGAGTATGGAAAAAATGAGGGCGCTTCTTTCATTCCTGTGGCCACCCCATATACTACGACTAAAACGATTTTGATACTTGATTTTTTAATGAATTTTTGTTACATGAATAATGATGGTACACTACATGGTATGATGGTTGTAGGCACGGTCACGGTCGTAAGAGCATCGTCAGGCCCTGTAGAAAATATGATTGAGATTGACATGATTGAGAAAATACTGCTTTATCATAAACATGCTTCGGTACCAATTGTAAGGCTAGCTAGCAATATTTCTTACTGTATTGATGCTAACACCTGAAATAAAGCAATTTATGTTTTAACTTGAGTGCTCATGATTACCCAAGAATAATTACAATATTTGAAAAAGATAAAACCTACATCAAAGAAATAAAAAAATGGGTTACGATTGGCGGAGATATCGCATTCTTACTGAGAACCTCCTTCTTTTTTGAAGTCGGTTGACAAATTCACGGTCAGTGTCGCGTTAGGAGATTGCTCCTGGGTATATAATATCTAACATTTCACGTTGCCTATCGACTAAAAACTTAAAAGAATCAAGCACATGTAGTCGTCGTATGTATGTAGCCAACGTGGTGTTGCCATTAAATAAAATATTTAGTTCCATCTGTCACCACGTCAAACTCTTTTTTGACAAGCTGTAGTATTGTTTGTATTCTCTTTGCAGTGGTTTGCAGCATACAACAGGCTTTTTCAAAAGCCTCGGCCGTCTGACTGTTATCTTTTAGTTCAAACCAAAGAGAATACAGTACTAAATACTAACGTAAGAGTTCAAACAAGCGACTCAGAGATTGAGGTGATCAGTGATCTTCGCGTTCTTCGCCTTGTTAATACCTAGTTCTCATTAGATTGTATAATGGTTCTAGCTCATAATATTAATGAAGGGTTAAGAACCCAAGATGTTCAGATTACGGAAGATGTTACCTTTGAAACGATGCTACTTGCGCCCAATACTTTAGAAGGGTTGACTACTAGCGGCTTCTATAAACCCTCTCCTATTCAGCTGCATGGTATACCTTTAGGAAAATGTGGATTTGGTAAGTGGAGTCGATATCTATCTTGTTTTTTTTAACAGAAGTCTAGAACAGGATATGTAATGTTAAGTAATTTCTCATCTACCAATCTTTTTTAATTTATTACTAAAAGCTGGGGCCCATACGTCTGTTTTCGTAATCACTATTCAGGTTTTGTTATGGTCCTTTTAACAAAATAATTTAATTTTCAGTTCATTAATGTGTAACTCTGACTCATATCAATCAGTGGGGCTACAAGAAGTAAGTTTCCTTGGCCTCAGGTATATAAATACAATGGGACCATGAGAAAACAGCCCTAAAGTTGTATAGCTACATCTCTTTTTCCCAACAAAACTATTCTTGCTTTGACACATGGTAGGAGGCCCCCAAAATCGAAAAGTTTTCAAACGATAAGTTATTTGTTAGTACCAATGTAATTAATATTAAAATAATTTATTATCTGCTGAAGATGTTATCCATATAAGTTACAATTTATATTATAATGTGTAAGATAATAATTACCCAATTAAACAAGGTTTAACTTTTTAGATCTTATACTTGAAGCAAAGTCTGGGACTGGTAAAACAGCTGTTTTTACAGTGATAGCACTGGAAAAATTGGACTTTGACAAAGGTTTGCAAACTGTTATTTTGGCACCAACAAGAGAAATTGCATCCCAAATATGTAATGTCTTCACACAAATTGGATCAAACTATAAAAGTAAGTGCTGGCCATCTGTTTTAAGTATGACCTAGGTCCTAGTGTATTGATTTGTGACTGGCAAGTCATCATAAATTTAGTATATTTAAAAATTAAGAATGCCTTAAGAATTCACAATTTTAATATTTTTTTACAGATTTAAATGTTGAAGTTGTAATAGGAGGTTTGCCTTTGCATGAAGATATATCAAAATTCAAAAATAAGGTGCATACTGTTGTTGGCAGCCCTGGGCGACTGAGGCATTTGATTCAAGCAAATCACATGGATATATCAGCTGTTAGATTATTGGTTCTTGATGAAGCAGATAAATTAATGGACAAAAATTTTCAGGCAGATATTAATTATATTTTTTCAGTATTACCTAGAGAAAAGCAAGTCATAATGAGTAGTGCCACATATCCTCAAATATTAAAGTCTGTTATGAGTAAATATGTGCAAAATGCGCAACATATTTGTCCTGACAGCACAACAGTACTCTTAGGAATTAAACAGTTAATAATAACAGTAAAATGTAATTCTAATATTGTGAGGCAAACAAAGAACCGATTTGAAGAACTACTAAAAATACTATCAAAAAAGAACTTTAAGCAATGTTTAATTTTTTGCAATTATCAAGTAAGAGTAAGAGAACTCTGTAAGATGCTATTGCGGGAAAAATGGCCAGCAGAAAAATTACATGGCCAACAGGAACAAACTGATCGCTTGGATGCTCTTAAAATGCTGCAAGATTATAAATGCAGAATATTAATATCTACCGACTTGGCAGCCAGAGGTATAGATGCCTCAAATATAGATTTAGTAATAAATTTTGAGCCTCCTTATGATTGGCAAACATACTTACATAGAATTGGAAGGGCAGGGAGGTTTGGATCTTATGGTACTGCCATCACTATACTTAGTGAAGGACAAGAAGAATCAAAATTTAAAAAAATGATTAAATCAATTAATGGTTTAGTTTTGAAAAACTTTTGGGATGAAGAAAACTTTGATCTTGAGGATTGTGATTCTTTTCCTGACACCTCAGCATGCCAGGCCATTGAAAATAATGATGCCTATCATGAGATCATAGATAAATTAACAAATGGAAATGCTAGAAATGCTGAAGAAACAGAGAGTTTTGAAACATTATGTAACTCATTTAATAAAACAAAAGAAATTGAAATAGAATCTTTTGATGATTTATTAACTTGTTTCAAATCTCATAAGGCAGGTTTTGATGAAGATTCCAATAATATGTGTGCAATTAACTTGAGTTTGGAACCTGAGGAATCTGTAAAATTGGATATAAATAACAAAATGGAAAGCAAGTCAACTAAAATAATAAATGATATCAAACTTACAAGTTATGATCAGATAATGAAGGAAAGTTCAGAAGAAGTCTGTAAAACTAATATACAACATGAGGCATATTTAGAATCACAAAATGAAACAATAAAAAATAGAACACATCCACTGAAACCAGATATTAGTACCAATAATGGATTTTCTGATTCAGAATATGATGAATCTCTTAAACCACTGCTGGATGCAGGGCTTCCAACATCTTTTCAGTCCACAAAAAACCAAATAACTAGAAGGAGGAAAATACGTTCTACATATATCCATGATTATGGACTCGAAAGTATAAATACTCCACAGAAATGTAGTAATATTAAATGCATCGAAATGCGAAATAACAATAGACCAACCCAAAGGCAAAGAAAAGTATGTAATAGTCTAGAAAGTGACAAATGTTTGGTTCACTCTGAGCTAGATTCTTCAGTTAAAGAGAGACATAAAAAAGAATCAAAAACAGTTTTTTCAAAGGAATTATTCAATAATGAGAATATTGAAAAATATAATTACAATAAGAGAAGAGACTCACAAATATATAGTCATGAAAAATCATTTGATCAGGTAGTAGGTACAAATTATATAAATTGGTATAACCACTTTAAAATGCATATAGAACAAGTTCAAATGGCCCTGTATATTGATGAACTGTCTAAGATTTAGAATTATGCTAAATTTCGATGAAGTATTTCAACCTGTTACAATTTGGTGTAAGAAAATAAAGAAGTATTAAATAGTTTTTATTTTCATTGAAATTCACTATTGCCATTTACTTCCTTGCGGTCATTGGTAGCGAGTACCACAGGTTTGCACCAATTCTCTCTAGCCAGCGACAACGTGGTGAGTGCCTTATCCACTGTGATGAAATCCCAATGCATTCCTTTTTTTTTCGGATGGGAAATCATCAAATGACCCGTGACGCCGTGGGTGGGGCGGCAGGGAGTGTCAGACTCTTATTGACTAAAACCCATCCATGTTCCTTCCTCAGCCTTTGTATTTCGGGGGCGCGGTATCTCTTTCGAATGTCCCGCAGTCCCGGCAGGCTAAGGCCCAGTGGGAGGGCCCCGTCACTATTGCTGACAGCTCTTTGAGGCGCGCGTGGATCACGAACGTGTCGTCGACGCGGGTCTGGTCCTTGCCGGACGGCGAACCACCCATAGCTCAGCGTCCGCAGCCCTGCGCCTACGGTGGCCGGGAGTCGTCTCGCGGCTCCCGACGCCCGTGGCGTTTACCGCGGCGGCTGGGGCGTGAGGCCTGTCGCCCCTCACGCGTTCTGCCGCCTCCTTCTCCAGCATTACTGCTTCGCAGAAGGAGGCGACGGCTTCCCATTCCGTCTCGCTCCGGACCATGGCCTGAACCAGGGCAGGACGCGAGAGGTCGCCGCCGCCGATCGCCCCTACACGGCGGTGCTCCGCCCAAGTGGGGCAAACCTCCACTGTATGCTCCACCGTGTCCTCTGGGCGATCTACACAATGGTGACACCCGGGCGTTTCCTCCCGCCTGATTTTGTGCAGAAACCTCCCAAAGCTTCCGTGCCCGGTGAGTCAGGCGGTAGGTGAGGACGCCGTGGCGTCTCCCTAGCCACTCCTAAAAATGGCGTGCCCTGTCCCAATGCCTACCTACGTCGGTTTTAACAAAATATTCCCTGAGATTGCACACCTCATGGTTGTGGAGAATCTTAGCATTTAAATATCCACTTCCTTGGTTGTAACAATAATTGATACTATCAACAGTATACCCATACTACTACTAATAACTAATATTGTTGTCTTGTAAGGAAAATATGTTATTATCTCGTTTTCATCAAAATTATTATGAATACTTTATATTTATACTATTGCATACTTCGTTCTATTAAAGTCAATGTTTAGACCATTTGCAATAAGTAGAAAAGATATTTAATCTGTTTTTGGAGTTAAAATCCATACATAGAAGGCTACGAAAACATTAGAGTGACATGAGTATAGGAGCGCGAGCGAAGTCAGTGCGAATTTATTTTAGAAATATGTGCAACATGATTCTTGTGTTTCATATTTTTATTTCATGACTCAGCTATTCTCTGACTTGACTAATATGATATTTTTTCCCTGACAATACCTAACCACCTATTGCTTTCCTGATTTTCCAGATAGTGTTTATTCCCTGTTTATGTTTTTTTTGGACAAAGGGCGTGTTTTAAAGATAAGCTTTTTCTCTTTACTAAATAGTGGTATTTATAGAAAGTTCGAATTTTGGTTAAATAATTAATGTTTTTTTTGTCGTGGTGGCCTAGTGGTTAAGGCTCTCGTTTACGAGGGTGTGGGTTCGAAACCTGGCAAGTACCAATATGACTTTTCTAAAGTCATGTGAAAAACATCTTGAGGAAACCTGGACTTAAAGTCTGAAATCGTCAATCCAGGTTGCAAGATACAACCAAGCGAGCATGGTGTTAAATAGACAGATGATGATAAAATTAAAATACTGATAAAAATAACAATTTTAAGTCCACGTAGACGAAGTTGGCAGAATGCATAAGCTAATTTGTAATAAATAGCCTAGCTATAGCAAAACCACGTTTATTTTTATAGACTTCACGATTCAATGTAGGTCATACATAACATAAGTACATAGCAAATATAATTGGAATAAAATTAATTTAAATTAGAGATAAGCGCGACTGCATAACTTATCATGAACTAATCCCAACCTCGAGGAAACTTACACTAATAAGACATTTAATAGTCAATATATTATTATTGTTAGCATCATCATGTTTTTTCATTCAAATCTTGATATTTACTTAAAGATCGGTATTCGATCGATCTTTCGATCATCGATTTATAAACTTAGCTTTGAAATGGGCTTTTGAGAGCGTGTCTACAAAAGAGTGATTTCAAGTCCCGCGCGACTGGTTCAGCTGGGGCTGCTGGGAGTGCCCAGTTGTGTCTTGTCGCTAACCAGGTCAATTCCCGGTTCATCCAATGACGCCCACACATTCGCCCTCTTACCTACTCTCAACAGAGCTACTTAATTATAAAACAATCCTTACTCATATAATAATAACAATGTAAAAGTAACACGGTCAGTATGTCTGTCTGTCTGTTACGCTTGCGCGTTAAACTGTACAACCCATTTAGATGAAATTAGGAAGAGATAGCTAGAAAAGAATTAGCAGTAATTCCTCTAAAACCATTAGCAGATTCCTGCGGTTTCACCGGCATCCCGAGGGAAATACTCCACACACCCGGGTAGAAACTATCTTATTTCCTTCCCCAGGTTTCAATCTCTCTTAATACCAATTTTAAACATAATCGGTATCGCAGTTTTACCGTGAAAACGCAACAGACAGAGTTATTTACGGTTTTATAATACTAGTAAGAATGATGAGGAACTGTCCGAGGTTTCGGTTACGTAAAATATCAGTATTTAATAAATAAGAGTAATGCACTGATACACGTGTCATTGACTGCGACGATAAACAATATTTTTTAAATACAAAAGATACCATTTTGGCAACAGTTTAACATCGCCTTTCTAATACTGTAAAAATATAAAAAAAAAATTAGTTACTCGCGCCTTGACCAGCATCCTGAGAGAATTAGTGAAGTAGTGGATTAACCTTATAACCTTTCTTCCTTCACCAGGTTTCAATCTACTTATCTCCATACCAAATTTCATCTAAATCGGGTAAGTAGTTTTAGCGTGAATGCGTAATAAACAGACAGACAGAGTTACTTTCGAATTTATAATATTAGTAAGGAAGGAAGGATATAATTATAAAATTGACGGTTTTGATGACTAGTCCTTCTTTTCGTGTGTTTCTGAAACAATAATAATATTTTCATTGTATAATTTTAAAAAGTAATACGTCATGTGGTCTCCAAGAAATAATATAACTTAGCAAATTAGGTAGCCATTTTTAAAAAAACATTATAATAAGATTACCTGGAGTTTCCTCTTCTTCTGCATCAAGTATATCAGCGCAGCACACGGAGTAGCATATCAGAGACAAGAAGCCGAGAGGCAAACCGAAAACGAGCGCCGTTAATACTGGGTTTCCACGCCACATATTTGTCAAAGTAGTTCTTGCTTCAAAAAAGCCTCTATAAAAACGTACTGGCCAACTGTTCCCACCATATGTCTGAGAAATAAAAACATCCTAATAAAGTATAAATACGAAAGTTTGTGAACTACTACTGGAAGTTAGCTCAAAGAATAGCGGTAAGCTTACTAAGATTAAGTTAATTGCTTAGACTTAGTAATTAGGTATAATCTTGTCAATTAATTTGGGTTGAGTTTATTGTAGTAGCACAAATATATTTGACAATGTAACAACTTATAATACCTATATTCGCAATAAATGATTGAATTTAATTAAATTGTATTTACTGATTTGATTTGTTTACCCAAGGTAGTCCACCTTGTATGGGCAAATTTAAACGGACTAAAATATTAGCATACCGGTGCTATTTGGTTATTTATTTGATCAAGGAAGATCGCAACTGCTTCAGGCGTCATGAGGACGGGATCATCATCAGGCATGTGGTGATGGCCTGTGGTAGAGTTGAGAACCAATAGGTGTGGTACTGTCAGTTCAGACATTGCTATTGAGTTTGCTAGTTCGGGTGTTCCCATCCACCCAAATTGGAATCTTTCATGTAGGTGCCGCTTTTTTTTCCTGTATAAACAGAGAAAATCTTCAATGTAGTTTTTTTTAATAAACAAGTTATAAGGGTCAACAAGTGGGATGCAGGATTATTCGAAAAAGTTATCGCGGCTCTGGAACATAAAGTTTATAAACAGTGGGAAGAGTAAATTGATGATTTCCCATCCAGTAAAAAAGGTAAATAAGTCGTTAAATCTAATACAGTTAATTTTTTTTTCTCGAAAACAGCTTCTATATAACTCCATACATGACCTTCCTTCTTGTTTACCTACTCCTAAGAAATGTTACAATGTGATAACAGGCCATATGATTGATTGATAACATAGTTAAGTGTCAACTTTATGCTATTATATAAACACACACATATATGTATGTAGTACTTATTTATTAATTGTTTTGATATTGATATTAACAATTGATAAATAATGATTAGCAAAGTGTTTTAAAGTTTCTGTGCTGTCCTTTTCTGTATCTGTAGTAAATTCAGTAATGTTTTGCGTAAGCATATATTAAAATTTTACTCTACATAGTAAATTGTACATCTTCTTCTTATTTAAATTCTTGTGTAAAAATCTTATTCTTCTGTAACATTGTGGAATGCAAATAAATATATGAATATGAATAATAAATAACTTTCAAGTGTTAAAAATTTTTATACAAGATAACTGAATTACTTACTTGATAATGCTCTCAATCATATCTTTGAAGTCTCTCTCTGTTTGAGTGATTTCATTCAACTTATTTTCAGAGACGATAGCAATAACTATGTATTTTTCTATATCCATTAGTTCATGTATGTTTGACCGAGTCACTTTTGGGAATAGCCCAAATCGCTCAGAATTGATCCATTTATCTAATGTTACATTTAAGGCTTCTCTATCTTGGAGTAGTAATGGATTTGCTGTAAATTAAGGTAAAAGTAATTGTAAATCAAGGGTGGAGCTGTTTACTCAAGTTATGTTCAATAATTGTACTATATAATTCTAACCACCACAGAATTATCAGATAAATGTTTATGTGCATTTAAATACCTTCAAAAAAGTAAGCTTCATCTTCTTTGTATACAAATATGGCAGTTTCATTAGGAATTTTAATATCATTTTTCAGTAGGTCATGTGACATAGCATAAAACCATGTATGTGGCTGATACTTTTCAGCATGTAGTGTGAACATATCCTATGAGAATAAGGAAAATTAATTGTAACTAATTAATTGAGTAGTATAGCATTAATGGTACATTATATCAAAATATTGTAATTATTAAATTGCTATTAACATTAATAAATAGGGTAGGTAAACAGAATTAAATTGCTATCTTGACTTTATAGGATTTTTAAAATTAATTTATATTAACCAAAATGTATGTTTTGGTAGGAATATATACTATGCAAACTAAATAAAATAAAAAATATAATTATTGACTTATTTTAAATGTACTTCAAATTGACTAAATAATGAGATTTACTTATTAAATAAAATAATCCTAATGTTACCCATAATGGCCCATGTTGTTTTCCAACATATCCAAAGAAGACTGGATGTGTTTCTTTTAGATACCCAAGACTGTCAGCTTGTGACAATCTTTGAACAGCCGGTTGTGACATGCGTAAGGCATAGTTGACCATCTCATCTTTTACTCTCTCACCAACGTACTCATGGCGATAGGGACCTTTAATACTGTTATAAAATTCAAGTATGTACATATAAATATGTAATATTAAAAACTTACTGTAAAAAATAATTAATTTTAATGGTAACTTACAACATTATTGTAGGGTATGCTCTGACTTTAAAATGCGTTGCTACAGCCATAAATCTAGTACAGTCAACCTTAGCCACCTTTATAGGGCTGTTGTAGAGAGATTGAGCAACATGGGCCCAAATAGGCTCTATCCTACGGCAATGGGCACACCATGGCGCATAGAACTTCACGAACCACATACCATCATTACTTATATCGATGAATTTGTCACTTAATTCTAGAACTCTGGACGAAGAAACAACGCAGAGTGCTGCAACAAAACAGTTTGTAAACACTAGCTATGGTTTAAACTTCTATGCTATTACACATTATTTGACACTTTATCTCTTCAACACGTATTAGAACTTGTATTTCTATTGCAAATTATGTTTGAAAGGAAACATGATCTAATTAAATTAGCACAGTAATTCGATACATTTGTAGCGTAAACATTCTAACCTGTTAAAATAATAAAACAATGCCCAGTCAATAAATTCATTTTTACTGTAATTTACTTATACTAATGGTATTTTATAATAACTATCATGTCATAATTTGAAACGCCGAATTTTTACAACAGAATACAGAAATCAGAATTTCATCCAAATCGATAGTTTTGACAGTTAGACAGTCAAGCTTTGTGTTGCCAGAAATAAAGGAAGTTAATTTCACAGAGTTACCCAAGAAGGTTGTACAGTATAAAACGGTTTTACACTATAATAAATCGGGTCCCTAAACCCTAATCCCAAATAAGAGAAGTTTAATAAAAGGAAGGCACCTTAGTGTAGTATAATGTATAAGGGAGTTCTTAATTCAGAGCTTTGATTCAGTTTAGTATAATAAACCTTTAAGTAGTATATCGGTGACCGCTCATTCATTTACTTGATGTGACTCTCTGTGTATACAAAATGTAGAACATTATCAATATGTAGTCTTGTGTAGGGCTGCCAGGTCGCCAAACCTATTAGCCGGACAGACCAGCCAGTTTGGCTAGACATTTGGGTAGAAAGGCCGGGCACCCTATATTATTGAGGATTTTGTGTCTCAGTATTAATAGGTACAAAATACGACAAAAGTCCGCTCGTTTGCGAAATGTAAAAAGCCGGACAAGCCGGACAACTCTATAAACGCGGCCTCCAGCAGAGATGCCAGATCGTCCGAAAAGGGACGATTTTTGTCCGTTTAGACATATTTACGTCCCTTCGATGTCCGTTCATATATTCCGTCCTTTTTTCGTCCCTTTTCAAAAAGCCAACTACATTAATTTACTTTCTTATTACAAAAATAACAAAACGCTGTTTTAAAAATTACAAAAATTCGTAAAACTTGTAAACATGAAACGCACGGTGTGTGAATGCAACCACAGATTACATACACTACAGATGTGATAGTTTTCACTTTTTGCTTAGTTTCCAAATGGTCCGTTTAGGCACTGCAGTCGCAATCTTGAGATGACAGTTTTAGCTATAAAAACATAATCTGAATATGTGGCATTATTGATATGATCTATCTAGCTAGTCCCTAGTTGTCCTCCCCAGTGACGCCCTAAGCAGAGGTTCGTTTCCCACATTAAATTAGGAATATCTCTGCTTAGCAAAACCTATAGAACCTCTCGCCAGATGTTATTGCTTGCAAAATCACAGCAAATCTTTTGATTAGCTCTTCATCCAGCGCGGTAATAGCTGCAGTTTTATTGGGAAACTCGAAAAAAAAAATTGCTGTTTTCCCTTTTTGGTATTTTGGTTGTACGAAAAGTATTAAAACTCATTTTGTTTCCATATCTAGCTAATAGTTGTTTAAGTATGGGTGCACTATAAACCTCTGCCTACTCCTTCGGGGATATAGGGGTGATGCTATTTTATGTTGCGAGTTTTTCCTCAACTTCGAGGATTTAAAAAAAAAAATCGGCAGATATAACCATAAAACAGAGTATGCCAATAAAACATAAATAATTAGTACTATAGGTACCTGTAAGGATATTACGGTTTTTCTTGCAGTTTAAGAGATAATTAGATTTTTCATATTGGCCTCATACATTTTTTTCGTAAAAATAAATATAATTCCGTCGTCTTTGGGCAGAATTAACTCAGTTATCATTTTTAGGGTTCCGTAGTCCGACAAGGAACCCTTATAGTTTCGCCATATCCGTCTGTCTGTCTGTCCGCGGCATAGCTCCGAGGTTCTTGTTACCAGGAAGCTGAAATTTGATATGGATATGTATATTTGTCACGCCGAGAAAGTGGTAAAATAAAATTTTGAAAAATATTTTTTTAGGGTAGCAGAAATATCTAGCTTTTCAGTGCAATTTTTTGTTCGATACGAGCCCCCCCTCTCTAACTTTTGAATGGCTGTACCTAGAAATGTGAAAAAAATCACAGACGTAGCACATGTAATGAACGCATAAGGAAAACTATAACGGTTAAGTAGGCTTTACCGGTTACAGAGTTATAGTCGACTAACTAAGACTTACTACGGAACCCTACTGCGCGTGGCCCGACACGCACTTGGCCGGTATTTTATATTCTAACAAATTAGTGATATGCGATATGCGATATAGAAGCGATATTAGCAAAGAATCTAGCACTTGCAAATTGAAATCCCTACGTCTATGAAAGCCGATTTTCAGCCCACCGTGTGCCGTTTGTTTTACTATTTGCAAATGCAAGCGTGACCTTACAGTAAACAAAAAGATCAAGATGGAAAGCGGAACCCGCCTCAACACCTATACTTAAGTATCATTCAATCGTAAATTCCTAACAAATTAGTATTTCTCCAGCCGTCCTTTTTATCCAAAAGTCGTCCTATTTCAGGTAGTGAATCGTCCGAAAGTCGACGCAGGTACTGGCAACACTGGCCTCCAGTTGTACCTGCTTCTTGAATCTACGTACCCTACCCGTCACACCACTGACTTACAGTAGATAAGATCATAATATAAGTTAACTGCTATAAGCTTGGCCCTCCAAAGGTCATAGTCATAGCCATATCACAAATATGATATAAATATTTCTATTTAGAACACTGTAAGCACCTCTCCCTAATGTAAATAATATCCTTGGTTTATTTAATTAACTGTGAATTAACGCTTGGCAACATTGTTCGGTTGTCGTGCGTGGATCCCAGGATCAGTCGTGTTTGATTCATTTCGTTTTCCTTTTACAGCATTTGATAGAAAATACACATGTTTACGGAACTATTTTATGAGGTTCTGTTAAATTCTGTTTGTGCTACATATGGACTCGTAAATTGAAATATGAAGTGCTTTGTGCTTTGATATCGTGATAGTGCAATTTTGGAGGTAAAATGCCCGCTTCCATTTGCGACCCAGTAACAAGCGCATTGCGTTTATCTCTTACCCCAGACGAATCCCAAAGTTCTTCATTACTGGATAGTAGACTTTATTCATCAGCTAAAAGTGTGCTTCTGTCCAAGATTGAGTTTGAAGAGTCTGGTGATTATCAAAGTAATGTTCTCGACGGACTGAAATCTAAGTACGTGGTGATCCGACCTAAAAAAACAGTGCATGATAGTAAACTACTTAAAAAAGATTGTAATTCTGCCGGCCAAGCTTCAGGTAATTAGTTTTACGATTATGATTCTTAAAATAATGTAGGTTTGTTTGTTATCTACATGCGCGATAAGATCAGTTTAGAGGTTATAATTACTTATGGTCACTTGTCAATAAACGTCATGGAATCATTTATCGGATCGACTTCTTTATAAATTGTCTTTATTAAATAAACTCCCTGGTAATGTGTAATTTGATAAATCTTAAAATAAAATATTGTGTTGGGAAATGGAGAAAAAAGTAACTATTTCCCATATACTGGAACCACACAGTGACTTAAAGATCATACAGTCCTAAAAATAACTAATTCTAAAATATTTCAATAATTATGCTTTAATGAATATTAATTATTATCTCTGTTTCAATTTAAACAATACATATTTTGCATCATGTCTTTACTTATCATAGTGATGCATTAGATTATTTCAAAATTGTTTAATGGATTTTATATCATTATTTTATAATTATGATTCAGACATAAGTGTCCTACTTACTGATTTTGTTCAGGTGAAGCTTTAGGATGCTGTTTGTTAACCTTACCAGACATACAGTTTTTAATATTATGAATTGCTATTATAAATAAGGTATTTTTAAATGTTTTCTTTATTTAATTTACGAATATTTACCAATTATTGATTTGTAAATATTATTCTACTGCAAAAATAAACAGTTGATTAATAAATACTTATGGAATTGATCTCAGAAATAATACTTAATTATGTATGTATTTTCAGAAAATAACAAAAATGTGGAAGATGGATTGCCCAAACCTAAAAGGATTTTATTTCCTGTTGAAAAAGTACACTTGGGATGGCAAAATGCATGGGCAGCTGGTGCTGGCATGCAAAATGTGGGTAACACATGCTATTTGAATTCTACCCTGCAGGCTCTCTTTCATGTACCTGCTTTTGCAAACTGGCTAGTCATGGAAGTGACCCATGCGGAGAAATGTAATCAACAAGGTAAGCTTTTCAACACATTCTCTTCTTATACAACAATAAGTTTTAAATTTTTAATTTAAGGTTTTTTTATATTGTCAGAAATCAACCTGTTTATTATAATGTACTTACAATATTAGCTGAACTTTATGATTATTGAGAACAATGTTATCAGAGTATGAATTGCTGTGTTACAGAAGCCTGTGTGATATGTGGGATGCGTGCCACATTAATGGCTACACAGAAAAGTGGCGGAGCACCAATTAAACCCTGGCAGGTTTACTCCAAGCTACGTCTCATTTGCAGACATCTCACTCCAGGCAGACAAGAGGATGCACATGAGTTTTTAAGGTAAAAAATGCTCTCTTTATTATCTATATCCATACTAATATATAAAGCTGAAGTTTGTTTGTTTGCTTTAATGGGCTAATCTCCTGAGATTACTACTCTGATTTGAAAAATTATTTCAGTGATAGATAGCCCATTTATTGAGGAAGGCTATAGATAGGCTGTATTTCATCATGCTAAGACCAATAATTATATATTCATCTTCTTCTTATTGTATGGGCTGCAGGTTTTACTAACCTAACTACTCATAGTGTCAGAGTTTTCTCAATTGTATCAACATAACAGCTGGACAAAACGGCTTAATGTGCCCCCCCAAGCACGGGGGTATAACACCACCAACTTTTTTAATCCAGGCTGCTTTGTGAAGTTTTATAAAACCTATAAAGTGATTTTAGGCATATTACATTGTAGTGAAGCAAATTTATTGAACATAGATTTGAACACAAAATATGTGACTTGTTGTGGAGTTATGGAAACAAGTGCACATAAACCTAACTTATGTAGTTGATGAAAGAAGTTCTGATCTGTTTTCAGATATTTGGTGGAGGCAATGGAGAAATGCTATTTAAATCGGTTTCTCAATCACGACAAATTGGAACAATACAGTAAGGAGACAACTCCATTAAATCAAATTCTTGGAGGATACTTGCGCTCTACAGTTCGGTGTCTTGCTTGCCATCACTTATCTACCACCTATCAGCATTTTCAGGTAACACATGTTTAAAACCGTTTTTAATAATTTATTTATACAGTTTTGCAGATAATTATAATTATCATACATTAATTTGTTTCAGGACTTACTATTAGATATAAGAAAACACTCAACACTAGACGAAGCATTAGATTCCTTTTTTTCTCGAGAAAGATTAGAAGATTTAGGTTACAAATGTGAGGCATGCAATAAAAAGGTTAGTTACATTTTAAGTTTGTGTTAGTTAGGTATTAGGTATTATCTATACTTAGCGATGTAGCTTTGTTATAATTAATCATTAACTTAAACCAAAAACTATTAGAACTTCATCAGTAAAAATTACACACATTAAAAATATTTAAATTTTGTTGATATCTGCTCAGGAAAGTAGGCTGAGTGTAAGTTAATGATTGATTATCGTAATAATTCTATGATTACGGCAGTAAAGCTGGTGTGGCCGTTGTCGGCAATAAGTCGACACTGTCGAGTACACGAGGGTGCTAAAACATTGTAAGTTTGTTATTTAATGACCTTCAGATGTAAAGTTACATGTTTATAGATTGTTTTTTATTCTTTTAAGGTATCAGCCACAAAACAGTTTTTTGTCGAGCGTGCTCCTATGGTTCTCTGTATAGCATTAAAACGATTCTCATTGGCTGGTGGCAAGCTCTCCAAACACGTGCAATTTAGAAAGAAGATTACCCTTAACAAATATATGTACAACAAAAGTCATCAACAATTGGTAAGTTCAAAAGTATTATGTAATAAATTTAAATAAAAAAGTACTCAAATTCCCTGCTCAATAAATCTCTAAGAACAGACACTGAAACTGAGAGGTGTACAAAAATATACAATTTCATTTAATTACTAACCACTTATACAATACTAGCTGATTCTTGTGGTTTCACAGTGTCCTAAAGGAAGTATGTTTAGGTTCTGTTAAAAAACTACCCTATAGCTTGCTTAGGGTTTATTCCATACCAAATTTTACATAAATTAGTGAGGAATTATGATACTATCCTAACTTGCAGAATATTAGTTGTTCATTAAAATTTTCATCTTCTATTTCATCCCCTTCGAGTTTTATTTTCGCAACAAAAAGTACCCTATGTATGTAGTATGCTTCCCCAAGCTTAAAGGTATCTCCATACCAAAGAGGTAAATTGGCTCAGCTGTTTTACCGTGAAAGTCTTGTTACACTTTAATTATAAGCAATTTGTATATTTTTTAATATGACCTTTACTAATGTAGTTTTGCATTTACAAAAAGTGCTTTCTTTTGTTACAGTCATATAAACTAGTAAGTTTAGTCACTCACCTTGGACCATCGCAGAACTGTGGCCATTACACTGCAATAGGACAAGCACCAAATGGAAATTATTATCAATTTGATGATAGTTGTGTCCGACAGTTACCTCTGTCTGCTGTGCTGGGCACGAATGCCTATATTATGTTCTTTGAAAAAGACAACACTATGGAGGAAACATCCACCTCGGCGGCGTCTTCCTCGAGTTTGGTGTATGGCCCACAGTTGCCAGATAATATCTTGAATAGAGAAAAAAGTCCTTTAAAACTAACTTTCTATAGAAATGATGAGAGAAAGCCAGTTCTTCTTAATAGTACTTCGGTAGAAGCTAAACCAGAGAACAAACCCATAATTCTAAATAGTACACTGGGAAAGTCATCAGAGCCTAATAATTCTAATTCTGAACCCTGGGTAGTGAAACAAAATGGTGAAGTAGAGAAAATAATCCAGCCTCCAAAGATTCTGAATGGCATAGAAAAAAATGGTAATAAAGTAGATGAGGATAAGAAAATAAGCTTTGTTATCAAGCGTCAGAATGGTGATGAGTGCCAAGTGAAACCCAAGCTATCCAAAAGTGAGTCTGATCTCAGATCTATCATAAACTCAAAAGGAATGGAAAAATCAGCATCAACTAGCAAGTTAGTGAAGACGCCTAAGTCACCCTTAGAAAAATTGGAGGAGCAAATGAATAGGAGTGATTCTTCGGGCCTGTCGCCAAGGAACGGCTGCACGGGATCCAGGTTGGTCCCGTATGATTCTGAATCAAGTGGAGATGAGCGAAACGATAGATTGAATGAGGACGGAGCACGGCGGGACGACGGCCGCCGGCCCAAGCCCAGCCGCTGCGAGTCCCCGCGCGGCCTCGTCGTCACCACCAAGAGCATGCATCACGTCTGGACCGTCTCCAGCGAGCACGCCGGCCCGCTGCTCAGCCCCAGCCTCAACGGCGTCACTAACAAAAAGTACGTAGGGGATACCTACGCAACTGATTGTTCTTAACTTTCTATACCTACGTACCGGGTACCTTGTTCCGGCAATTAACAAAACGGAACTCTTAAATTACGGGAATTCCATTCCGTATAATATACTTTGCAATACGTTTTCAGGGTAAAAGAAAAAGAGGAGCGTCGAACAGAAAATGATCAAAGTCCTAACACAAGCGTGAGCAGCATGTCACCATTGAGCGACCGAAGTGGCGCGGGAGGTGCGGCGAGCGGGCCCCCGGCGGGCGGGCCTGCGGCGGGCGGGCCCCTGGCGGGCGGGCCCCCGGCCGGCAGCGCGCTCGCTACGCTGGACACCGCGCGGCACCTGCAAGCCGTGTCGCATCGCGGCTATGGCGCACCCGTATCCTCTTGGAACGGAAACCACAGTGCGCTTTCGCGACAGGTGACTTACCTTGTAATAAAAAACACTTCACAATTGGGTTCTTGACACCACCAATCCATAGATATACTTTTTATGAGCTGTCAAAATGGGATTTTCCCATAGATTTTGTTAGGGATTAATGATTCCAAAGCAATTCAAGTCTTCTTTTCATGGCTAAAATAAGGTACTTTATTTAGGAAAGTGGTCTTAGAATTAATTGTTATTGGTGTCAACTACCCACTTGCACAGATATGGCAATTTTAGCCAAAGCATGTGTAAGTAATGTTTATCTCGACCTAACTAGGTATACATAGCTATTTATTTTTTCTTCACTAAAGTAGGTTAGGCAGTTCTGAACCCGCCGTCAGTAACCCAACTCACTTTTTTAAAGCCTTTTTTAAAAATTAGGTATTCGAAGAACGTCGAGACGAGCGGAAGCGAGCCCTCGATGCTACAGACGAAATGGATCGAGGACGCAACAAGAAAGTGAAAAAGTTTCATCACTACAATCGCTTTAACAACAGTAGAAATGGTTACAATCCTTTCCAGGTAATTAAAACAAACTAAGTTATCCTAAGACATTATTCTTATTAATTCTTGGCATGACTAGATAAATTTCATAAATCTCTACAGAAAGTAAAAAAGTGGCAAGAATAGTTATCACGTTATGTTATGTGGATTATGTGCCATAAACAGACATTTTTACTTTTCTTGAAATCATTGCTATTTGCGTATTTAATATCGGCCCTGAATTTATACATGGCGTGATCTAGTTACATTGTACTATTAACTTGGTTACACCATTTTTTTCGTAAATACAAATCGCACGATAAAAGTTATTCATTTAAAATAGGCGAGATGTTGTTATGTAATAGTTACGGAAAATTGAAGCCGTAATATAAAAACATTAATTACAGGAAAAGCAGAATAAGCCACATTGGGGCGGTAATTTCAACAAATATCGCAGTGAGCGACGCCCCTCACACCACTTCAATAAACATCATAGCAACAAGTACAAACGATTTAACAGGTAATTATTATATAAAATGGTTTAGCATATTTTTATATTCAAGTAGTATGTGATGAGTGATAATGGACTTATATTTCAGGTACAGTAATGGTCACCATTACCCCCGGCATCATTGACCCGCGGCTGGTACGTGTCTACTTGTTTGTGTAAATAGATAGCATATGGACCTAAATTCATAGTTAATTAAGTATTCATGAATATGGAAAATAGAAGCAGTTACGACATTCTTGGAGTCAGTGGTTTGCTACCGCCATACAATCAAAAACTGAGCAATTTATGAACGTTAGTATTATTATTATTTGTAGTTGACGGATATTTAAAAATTAAGATAAAGAAGATTTATTACTGCCAAATTCAGCCTTTGCCCGTAACCGCAAATAGTGACCTCATAAGATGTTATTAAATAGTTATATCTAAATTATAACTAAGCAATACCAATATTAGCTTGCATGTTTTTCTACGACAGTCGAGGGGGTTATTTGTGAAGTAGGTAGTTAATGAAATATTAAGTTCCATCGTACTAAGAGCAATAATTGAACGTTATTGGCGCAAACGTAACTTATAGAAATAAGGTCTTAAACTTATTTATAACAAGAAGCCTTTATAAAGCAATAGAATATTCCATGCGATTATTAAATTCTACATTTTAAAGTAGAAGCAAAATAAGATTATAGCTTCAGCTGCTTATCTGCGGGTGTAGTGACGACTACTCAGCGCTGTTATTGTTGTACTAGGAGATATGCAGTGGGTTTCCTACCTGTTACTATTTAGTGCATTTTATTTATTTACTTCATACATTCATGTCCAACATAGTTCCGAGTAGATGTAATATAAACGAAATGTCCGCTAAATGTAATAAAACAGCTTAACCAAACCCATTAGCTATCGATAGTGTGATCTTATATAAATACCTTGTAATGTGTGTAATTCATTGACATGCATTGTAGACTTGTATTATTTCAATGGAATCTATTTAGGGCAGCTGTTATAAAATGAGTTTATTTTATACTGCTCAAATTGTTATTACAGTTTTCTTTTGTTGACCCCATAGTAGTATGTGAAATAGAAATGTGACTGAGAGTAATTATGTTTTAGTAAATTACTGTTACCTTTTTAATATGTATTTATAATTCTGTAATAAACAAACAGGTACTCATTATTATTCATATTAACTAATATTATTGAATTAAGTACCCATGCTCTTAATTCGTTATGTCTTATAGAATATATACAACATTTATCTGTAATGTAATACGAAAGTATTGAATATGCTTATAGTTCTGTACTAAGTAAAGGTTTTTTTATTTCATCTTGTTCTGAACTCATATTGTTAATGAAGGATGTTGCTTTGTTTGGAGGGTAATTGTAATTATTTAGTTTTATATACTTAACAATGCTTGTGTCATTAAGTCTTAAAACAAATATTTTAAATTGCAAAATTCTATTCAGTTTAAATTACCTGGTAGATACTGCCAGTACAGTTAGTAGCCAGTATACAAAGGCTGCGATCTTTAATTTTGACAAACTATATGGATTTAGAGAAAATAATCTTTGAAAAGGATTCCGTTTGGGAAATAGTTAAGCAATAAATTATAATATATTTTCACACATTGTTAATAGTTAAAGTTAACGATCCTTAATAGACTTCCTTCTCCCATTTAAATATATTTGTCTTAACTAAAATAATGACGATTCTATGAAACAATGCGTTTTATTTGTCCCGATTGAAATAAAAAATATTTATGCCTACTATAAACATTGTATATATTATAGAAAGTATTGTTTCTTAGAAGAATGTCGTGGTTGTGAAGAAATCTGGTTCTGTTTGTATGAAAATTATGAATTAAATGTTTAAAGTTTAAATAGAAGTCTAGAGCTTGAAACTCCGGCTTCTAAGGTTTTGGCAGAAAACCGAAAGAGACCCATTACTTTCTTTTAAATTGACTACTAAATTACGACAGTGGGGCAATTTTTAAGTGAACAAACAAAACATTATCACAGAAATATATGTTTTATTTATTAAACCCAAACTCGTTGAAACCTATTTTATACGAACATAATACTTCAACACAAAAGTGCAGAGCGCTCTACGATAAAATTCTTAGAAGTCCGTACGAATATGCGAAAATGATATATGTGCACAATAGATAAATGAAATGGCATTAAATGATTATGTTTAGAGCATGAAATTGACAATGCGCCATCCTTACCCCATTTTGTTAATTTCTGTGGCAGAATTAGAACAAAATACCACGTTACGACTTTGTTTACATTTTTCGTAAAATCAATTAGAACAGACTAGTAATGTGCAGACTACCCCCCCCCCCCCACTTCCTTTCACTTTTTCCATAAAAGCATATGAAAGGTCTTGGTTTGCACATTATAATACGTTTTTTTTGTTTTCTTGTATGTCTTTCAATTTTCGAATTATAATGAAATTTAAAAACCGGTCAAGTGCAGGTCAGTGCCAGGCGCAGTAGGGTTCCGTAGTAGGAGTTAGTTAGTCGACTATAACTCTGTAACCGGTTAAGCCTACTCAGCCGTGATAGTTTTCCTTGTAATTTCATTACATGTACTACGTCTGTGATTTTTTTCACATTTCTAGGTACAGCCATTCAAAAACTTGCACTGAAAAGCTAGATATTTCGCAAATGGCTCGCTTAACCAAAAAATGGTCTTCACACACCCATAATATTTTTGAAAGACCTTTCTAACGATACCCCACACGGAGGGGTACGCGAGAAAAAAATATTCATCCCCACTTTACGTGTTTGGAAGCTACCCTAAAAAAAAATATTTTCCAAAATTTTATTTTACCACTTTCTCGGCGTGATTAATATACATATCCATATCAGCTTTCTAGTATCAAGAACCTCGGAGCTATGCCGCGGACAGACAGACAGACGGACATGGCGAAACTATAAGGGTTCCTTGTCGGACTACGGAACCCTAAAAAGACCGTATCTCCGACGTTTGAGAAGGAAAAAATCTGAAATAATTAGGATTGATAGACATTAACCTAAATATTATAGGAAAAATAAAACTACGATTCTAAGTATCGCAGTTTCTAGGTAATCAGCAACTTTCCTCTACAAACTTACTACAACTTAATTATGCGCTCGGAAATAACTAAAAGACGATTGCGACTTTATTGCGTATCATATTATTTCCAAAGGTGAAACCTTTGGTGCGCGAGGCTGACTCGCACTTGTCCGGTTTTTAAATAATCATTTGTAGACGGACATACAGACAGACGAAGTGAAACCATTAGGGTTCCTTTTAACCATTTTTGGTTCGGAACCTTAAAAAGGGTCGAGTCTGGAATCCTGCGCCAAGGTTCTTGAAAACACTGTTCTTAAATTTGGAAGAAAAAATATACATCTCTCGTGTTAGTTACACCATTTATAACTCAAGAACGTCTGAACCGATTAGTCTAAAAAATGCTTAGAACCAGGAGACGGACATAGGATACTTTGTAATCCCGTTCGACCGCGTTTCCGTGTGACGTGACAAATAGGGTTTTAAGAAGATCGCCGGACCGGCGACCGGCGACCGGCGGATGTCATGTCATCCCGGTAAATGAACGCTCTTACTATGGACATTAAAAACATTTGAAGTGTTGCGTAACGAAAAGTACTAGGACATCATAAAATGAAAGAGACACTGCTGTTATGTTTCAACTACCCACCCGTAAATAATCTTTCTATCCAAATAAAAGTGAATGTTGCAATGGTTGCGTCACGAAAAGTACTAGGACATCATAAAATGAAAGAGACACCGCTGTTATGTTTCAACTACCCACCCGTAAATAATCTTTCTATCCAAATAAAAATAAAATGTTGCAATGGTTGCGTCACGAAAAGTACTAGGACATCATAAAATGAAAGAGACACCGCTGTTATGTTTCAACTACCCACCTACCTGTAAATAAGAATTACATATAATATTTTTACCCACCCGTTACTTTGTAAATGCTATGTAACATACCAGGGCTTCATAATATTGCAGAAGTTCCGTCCGCATTGAGAGATAGCACAATAATAATATTTCCACATTTATAGAAAAAACACTGAATTTAATTTTGCTCACGAGAAGTAGGTATTAGGATATCATAAAATAAAAAGTGACACCGCTGTGATGATTCAACTACCCACCAGTTACTTTGTAATAATACCACGTAACGTACCAGGGTTTCATAATGTTGCAGAAGTCCTCACTGAGATAGCGAAACAATTCTACCAAGCTTTGTGTGTGGGTTGCGCCTGTCTTTGTTCCCACTGGCGATGATCTAAAAAAATCATCAAGCTTTTACTTGTTTATATTGTCAAGTTACCGGTTGATTATTTTGTTTTGTGCATGGAAGAGGGAAAACTTGGTGTCAAGGTTACGGAAATGTAAATTGACAGTTTAGGCGGTAATTTTCCTTGCGAAGTTCAGAATCCCTAGTGGGTGTGAGTCCGACGCGCACTTTGCCGTTTTATTTGCTTTCAAGGAACTCTAAATAAAATAACATAGTGGACTTAAGACTTCTAATCAAAACATTTTATGCACATTTCAGCATTGTAAGTGCATTTTATTGTCATTCGACATCGACGAGGTTGTGCATGAAATAAAATATACATAATAAATTTTAACACAGAACCCTCATATTCATAATAACTGCATTCGTCTGAACATTTTGACCTGACAGATAACGACAAAACGAGTTCTATAGCTAAAACCGACTTCAAAAAAAAAACTAAAAAGTATTAAAAAAGTATAAAATAACTTAATAAAGATTTAACACAAACCTTCTTCTTCGACTTCAAACCTGTCAATAGGTAACACATACAAATAATGGTGTTTTATTAATATTAAAGGTATTAGGTTTGTGTTAAATCTTTATTAAGTTATTTTATACTTTTTTAATACTTTTTAGTTTTTTTTTTGAAGTCGGTTTTTTTAAACGTAGTTTTTTTTAATTTATTTTTTACTTTTTAGTGTCTGTAATAAGTTGCTCTGTAAACTACAGTATTTTTTACAGGATTTTTATAGATTACATAAGGAAGGCTATAACATTTCGTTGTTTTTATTGTCATAATTATATGTTAAATAGTTTTTTTTTTTAAGTAGCTATGGGTAGGCCTACGAAAGGTGCAGCTTTAAACAATATAGATCAAGAAACGGGAACGGAAAATATAAATCGACTCCGAAACAATTACGTCATCGATGTAAACAAAAATGTAAAAAATGTTCACAAAATGAAAACTACTGGGCCAAACCATGTGAAATTTTTATGGGACCAAATGGCATCTATTCCGCATCAAACTAAAAAAGAATCACGTAAATCGGATCATAAATCTCAGCGTAATCGGTGTACATACATAGAAAAAAAAAAAAAAAAAAAATACCGATCGAATTGAGAACCTCCTCCTTTTTTTGAAGTCGGTTAAAAAGAATAGACAATAAGTTGTTATTAAAAAAAAGAGCTTTAATTTTTAAAATTGTCTGTGGCACACTTTCCAACAAAATGGCGGCTTGATGTGTAAAGCTATTACTACCATCGTGAATAAAGAGTTTAATCCTAAAACGGTATTCACATTTTTAAACTTAATAAAGGTTTGTGTTAAATCTTTATTAAGTTATTTTATACTTTTTTAATACTTTTTAGTTTTTTTTTTGAAGTCGGTTTTTTTAAACGTAGTTTTTTTTAATTTATTTTTTACTTTTTAGTGTCTGTAATAAGTTGCTCTGTAAACTACAGTATTTTTTACAGGATTTTTATAGATTACATAAGGAAGGCTATAACATTTCGTTGTTTTTATTGTCATAATTATATGTTAAATAGTTTTTTTTTTTAAGTAGCTATGGGTAGGCCTACGAAAGGTGCAGCTTTAAACAATATAGATCAAGAAACGGGAACGGAAAATATAAATCGACTCCGAAACAATTACGTCATCGATGTAAACAAAAATGTAAAAAATGTTCACAAAATGAAAACTACTGGGCCAAACCATGTGAAATTTTTATGGGACCAAATGGCATCTATTCCGCATCAAACTAAAAAAGAATCACGTAAATCGGATCATAAATCTCAGCGTAATCGGTGTACATACATAGAAAAAAAAAAAAAAAAAAAAAAAAATACCGATCGAATTGAGAACCTCCTCCTTTTTTTGAAGTCGGTTAAAAAGAAGCTTATAAGACGAATGACTTTATTATGAATAAGGCGCTAATAATACATAAAACAAGACTTTTACCATCTTACAAAAAAACCTGTTAAGTTTAACCATTTCTCACCTAATTCTTACTTAACGACGTAATCTAGGATTAAGATACTAACTTAAGTTTGGATTAACGCTAAACGGCATTTATGAGTGAGATTTTTGCTAATCAGTTGCTAAGCAGCAGATTAAACTTCGGACTTTATAAGTAACACTGGTATTGGCCGTAAGTGTAATACATTAAGGGCCAAGTTCACCAACAGATGATTATGTAATCGGCCCGTTAAGCAAAAACGTTTTTTAACCAGGAAGCTGGAATTTTCGTACTATCCACTTCTTGTCCATGCCCAGATAGGTAATCAACCGTTTTAGGAATAAAAAACCCAAATGATAAGGTATCCGTCGTAAGACAGAAGTTTGAACTTGTGGTAAACAGCTGTTTTAAGTTAATCGGACCGTTATCTTGTCGGTGAACTTGGGCCTTAGTTTAGTATATGTACTTACAAACTTACCGCCTTATAATAACGCCATTCGTCATATAACCCTCTTTTAGCTATCGAACTGTAACTAGTCTTTATCTGTCAAGTTAAAATGAAGTTTGACAGAAATGGACAAGAGTTCGATTGCTAAAAGAGGCTTACAAGACGGATGTTGTTGTTATGGATAAAAGGGTTAAACTTTTATCTTACCTATTAGCCGAGTTTCAGATTTTATAATGCAAGTACCTAGTATTTTATAAAAATAAAATAGTATTACAATTGTGTTCATAACAGTAAATCGTGAAGAGTCAAAGAGCTCATTACAAACTTTATCTCTCGTCTTGTCGGCCTTACTTTATGGGGAAGAAAGAAGTTATGAAAGAACAGATGAACATATTCAAGTATGAATGTCATACCGGTCAAGATAGATAAGATTCTTTATTTAGGTAACTCTTAAAATGTCTTTTTTCCAAATCGATGAAATATGACTGATTTAGAATTTACTACATTTGTCACTGTAAGTATGAAGAGTAGCACGTCAGAACATGCTCGCGCGTTTTCGAGTGTCTTCGCGGACTCCCGAGCAGGCGTGAGGAAGCGGAGTCTCGAGGAGACGTGAGACGACTGCGTCGATATACATACAAATTTCTGCTTTAGGTTATTGTAATACGGTCTTAGTTTCAGAAGTCAAAGAATTTCTCGAGCATTTCGTTTTGTAGAACTGACCCTTATGTAATATTTTCATACTACTCTATGACATCCTAATTAGGTAATATTGGATTAAAATATTGAAAAAAAAAAATATATATATATCAAATAAAATTTTAAAAAATACAGCTAAGCATGTTTGATCGTTTATTAGTAATAATGTAAACATATTATTAATTTAAATTAGAAGCTGTAATTACATGCGTTCATTTTAGTAGCTATGTCTATACCAGTGCGCTTTCTTGTTACCTTGCGTCTTCCTCTGAGGCATGTCTGAGCAACTGTAGTAATATGCACTAATAGTCCATGCGTTAAAAGTGATTCAACAACAGCAGATACTACTACATACTATGCTAGCTATCCGCGAATCACGCGATATTTGCGCGCAACATTTCGATTATTTTACCAACAAAATGGCGGAAGATAAATGTTAAAATAAATTTAAAAAAACTACGTTTAAAAAAACCGACTTCAAAAAAAAAACTAAAATGTATTAAAAAAGTATAAAATAACTTAATAAAGATTTAACACAAACCTAATACCTTTAATATTAATAAAACACCATTATTTGTATTTGCTACCTATTGACAGGTTTAAAGTCGGTGCCAAGCCAAATGTAATAGTGTTACTCATTCAGGTATTAAAAAGTTTTCATCTGTTTCACATTAATTCACATTGTTCTTTAAGTTTATTTACGTAGGTTAATCTTTAGGAATTTCATTTTGTTTAGGACTTAGCACCGACTTCAAACCTGTCAATAGGTAACACATACAAATAATGGTGTTTTATTAATATTAAAGGTATTAGGTTTGTGTTAAATCTTTATTAAGTTATTTTATACTTTTTTAATACTTTTTAGTTTTTTTTTTGAAGTCGGTTTTTTTAAACGTAGTTTTTTTAAATTTATTTTTTACTTTTTAGTGTCTGTAATAAGTTGCTCTGTAAACTACAGTATTTTTTACAGGATTTTTATAGATTACATAAGGAAGGCTATAACATTTCGTTGTTTTTATTGTCATAATTATATGTTAAATAGTTTTTTTTTAAGTAGCTATGGGTAGGCCTACGAAAGGTGCAGCTTTAAACAATATAGATCAAGAAACGGGAACGGAAAATATAAATCGACTCCGAAACAATTACGTCATCGATGTAAACAAAAATGTAAAAAATGTTCACAAAATGAAAACTACTGGGCCAAACCATGTGAAATTTTTATGGGACCAAATGGCATCTGTTCCGCATCAAACTAAAAAAGAATCACGTAAATCGGATCATAAATCTCAGCGTAATCGGTGTACATACATAGAAAAAAAAAAAAAAAAAAAAAAAAAAAAATACCGATCGAATTGAGAACCTCCTCCTTTTTTTGAAGTCGGTTAAAAACAATGGAGTTTATCGATGAATATCGAACATAATTCTAGTATCAGGACCACCAGGTTATACTTCTCAAAAGAACACCAAAGACAAAAAAAACTGTGGGTCCGGAACAGAAGATAACTACGAATCTCCGATGTTTAACTACAAGTCACTTTTATCACAGATTCTTCGTTACAGATTCAGAGTTACTTCGTCAGACCTTAAGTCTCTATAGAAAATGTTCAATACCTACTCTATTAATAGGGGGTCTTTCACGACGCCGCGGACAGTGCTCGAAAGTTAAAGTACATTTTCACGTGCAAACTTATTGCTTCGCAGCTCCGTGTGATCTTGTAGGAAATTGTAGCTGCCTTTTTCGATAAGTGTTATTAGATTACTAGATATTTATGTAAATGAAAGAACTGTTTTGACCGACGAATAAAAAACGGGAGAGGTTTACAAGTATACTATGTTTGTATAGCGACACCTATATCGCTACATTAGAACTTCAGATACATGTCTGTCAGACATGTCAGAACGATCACATTGTACTACTGCACCACACTCACGTCACGACATCATGCAAGTAAGGCAAACACTGCCACCGGAAGCCAATTCGCATAATATATAACTTCCCGACATGAAAAGTTCGTGGCCCGTCAGACAATATCACCCACCTGGCCGGAGATACTGTTCAATGGACGAACCCCGCCCGGTGTTCCACCTTCAAATTGGTGACCCCGTCGTTTTATTCATATATTTCATTAATTATATTGTTCTAAACAAAAATAAGTTTCAAGTAGGTATGTTCTATGTTACCTTGTATGTTTAGGTATTAATACATCTTCATAATTATATATTAGTGATTCCATTTTAAAAAACGATTACAAAATATTTATATTCTACACCTAAACCATCAGTATAATCATATTGACTCGATTTACGTAGGTCCATCGACGAAATACAAGAAGTATCGGGACACGCCACGCGTTTGTTGATAACCTTCTGAATTGTCGACCGCCGGCCGACAAGTGGACCCAATAACGTTTGGAGACCCCATAGGATAGTAAAGGGCAGGGACCTCAAACTTTTATATACTATTTTATTTTGGCGCCCTAGCTAGTTAAAATAGACTACAACGATACTTTGATACGCAAATTAAAGGTGAAAGCGCACTGGCGTAGACTTACCAAATCATGTCACTCTTGTGGCATACCTGGAGTTTGTCCAGGTCAAATCGCCCTTAAAGCGCCGTAAGGGGCATTGCATAGGCTTTACGCACGCATGACATAACGCTTATTACATCTATGCAACTCCAGTTGCGTTTTAACGTGCAGCGACGCATCTAGCGTCTAGCGCAACTTGGTTGCGTCGGTACGTACTCGGAAAATTATATACTCAATGAATGGTTACGACGATATAGATAACAAAACCCTATAAACTTAACTTATAAACCTTCCATTACATTTTTTCTTACATATCCAGGCAACACTTTAAGCATCGTACACTGGGCCTTCTAGCTAGCTATCAGTCTTATGAAATAAAAATGAGCAAGCGTCCTTCCGCCTATTCTTATTGACAGATTGTTTCAATTCGTTATTTTCACTTTATCTTTACTTCTTTTGAATATAAGGCATACTTATTAACTAAAATAGACATTGAAGAGAAACACCGTCCTAGAATATACAACATAATACATTACTTGCCTGTTAAACTCTATTACAACTGGTACTATGATGGCTTTCCTCATAAATTTTACAAGATACCATCACATGAATCATTATACACCTTTATCATTTATGATTCAACTTGGGACCACAAAAATTTCTTTTTAGAAACGGGATTATTTCAAGAATGTTGCATATAGATTGTAGATTTGGTGAGTATAGACTAGTTCTGCAGTAGATTTCATTAGACTTAGACTGTTAAAGACACTTCATATTGTCACTGTTGCTCTTATACTTGTGCGAGACGATTAACGCTGAAAGTGATTATTATGTTTTTTAACTGTTATATAGCTCAAAATGTTATCACTGGGCAACTGTGCCGCTGTTATTGGCTGGCACATCTTATTTGGAAGTTCTTTATACAGATTTCTTCGTTGAGCGTCTTCAACCAGCGTTCTCCATTGATGGTTTTTCTGGAATAAGGGAATTAATGTTATAATATCGTACAAATCGAATTACAAATATAAACACGTTTCTGTAAGTTCCTGGTTGGTATGGTAGTGTATCATCAGAGTAGGCAGTCAAAAACTTGAAAAAAGTCAACCTTATAAAACTTTGTATTCTGTGTGGGGACCAGATGGTATTCTCATATAATGAGATCGAAACTCATACTTGGAGTACAGTTGATAATATTAGACGCATCGGCGCCGGCAGGAACATTTTCAGGAGGGTGCATTTTCAATTATATTAGCCGATGGTACTTTGGACAATAAGTTAGGGGCGATTTTTCAATGACATATTTTCTGAGTGAGGTGGTGTGAGGTATGAGTGAGGTGTAGGAGTGGCAGCGCTTACGAGGAGCGCGTGCGGGTTGAGGCAGACGAGCAGTGCGTGGCGGGCGCGGGTGAGCATGACGTTCATGCGGCCCGCGTCGGCCAGGAAGCCCAGGCCCTGGCTGCGTGCCAGCGACACCACCACCACGTCGCGCTCCTGCCCCTGGAAGCTGTCCACCGTGTTCACCTCCACCGCAGACTCGCCCCTGACGAACAAACATTCATTATACCTCATTACATACACAAAACAAATATTTGAATTTCGTGTTAGGTTCTTTTAGACTTCAATATAGTATATCGTAGCAGATTACAACGATCACTGAAAAAGAAAAAATTCTAACATGTTTATTTGGATAGTTGACACCGCCGATCAATTAACATTCTTTATTTAAGCTGACAAAACGTGTTTCTCCCATAGATTTTATATGGTAATAGCGAACTGTGACGTCACTAATTTACCAACACAATTCACTCACTATTTTTTGATTCTGAAGCAACTAAAAAACTAATTTTACAGTAAGTTAAACATAAATCAGATTTTTAGGTATAAATTCAAATCCATTTTTACAGAGTGTAGAGAATGATTTGTGCCTCGAAATTATTTTGTTATTGGCGTCAAGTCTCCTAATTGCAATGTCTTATTCAAGTTTAACCTCATTATAATTTGAGAAAGATTTCATTGCTTGGCATGATATCGTGATTCTTAAAATTATATGTCAAATAAGTAAGTGGTCTGGGTATAAGTGTGACTGACAGCTGCAGCGTCCTCAGGTGTTTCTTGATGAGGTCCTTGTGCGCGTTGTAGGGCGTGATGACGGCGAGGCGCAGGCGGCGCGGGCGCAGGCTGGCCTGCAGCGCCGCCACCAGCCGCGACACGCCCCATGCTTCCATCTCGTTGGCGCCGTTCACTCCTGCTCAAATATAAAAGTTTCAACTGACATAAATACTGCTAATGATAATGAACAATTGATTGCATAGGTTTATTAATATAATCCTGCAACCACAGACATATATCTTAATGGATGACGCAAGTTTGTTTCACGTTTTTTAGGTTGATTTTCTCGTGGTTGTCACATTTTAGTTGTAAACTTTTCTTTCTCGGGTAAAAATCAAACCAACTCTCTAATCCTTACCTTGTCCTTTATCTCCACTGGATATACTGATAATATTGTACACTGGGATATCAATGTCTGGTCTGGTGGGCGGGATACTCAGTATTCTGCCGTCGTAGAAGGCTCGGCTGGGATAGTCGGCTATGTCCGGTTGCATGCGATATTGCTGGTTCAGCAGTACTACAGGACTACCTCCTGGCCAGTGCTCCGTACATGAGCTCAGACGCGAAAACAAACTCTCATTAAGCCCATGCTTTTTCGCTCTCTGAAAAAAAAAACATAGTAAGAAATATCACGAAGTGAAATTAAAGTCTTCGTTATCATCATCATATCAGCCTATCGCCGTCTACTGCTGAACGTAGGCCTCCCCCAAAGGGCGCCAACCATCCCGGTCTTGGGCAGCTTGCATCCAAATAAAGTCTTAATATATCTATTAATTTTGTATTAATTTCTATTGCGCGTTTTAAAGTTTGCAACAAAAGTCGAAAAAAAACAAGAGACGAAGGGAGGAAGTTACCTCGGAAGGAGAGCTGCGAGTGGCTGCTGGTGTACCTCAATGGGCTGAGTAATGCAATGAATGACGTGTAGTATACAAACCTGCGAGCAGATGAACCCGGGCAACTGCTGGGGGTCTCCGATGAGAGTGAGCCGCGTCACGTCAAGTGTGAGCGGTACCAGCGTCTCTGGCTCGATCACCTGTCCAGCCTCGTCTATGATACACAGCGCTATGCGACGCTTTAGTCTACAAAACAATATATAGAAGACTCAATTACAGATTTATATTTTAAATTATCGAATTATTATTTTTTTACATGTGCCATGTGATAAAATTTTTCAACTCTCTATAAAGTGTCAATAAACTTATTTTATTTTTTTACTATTTTAAACACCAAGTTCAAAAAATATGCAGAAAATTACAGTTACATATAGGTACGCAAAGTCAAACAAAATAATATTAATTTTACTCGTACCTACTTTATTTTATTTATACAATTCAAAATAAAAAAAATAATCTTTTTTTTTTTTCTTAAAAACAAGTTTGTTTCCTGAACAACTATCAAGTGCTTTAAGTTAATATTCATTTATTGTAATACTAACCCTCTCATTTTATGGTTCTGTGCGCTGGCGAGCGTGGTGACGACGATGTCAGCGCCCTCTATGATGCGTCGCTCAACTTGCGCCAGCTGCTCCGGACGAACCGGGTCACCGCCGGCGCCTGCTCGGCCGGACCCTGACCGCAGCTGTGACAACAAATCATTTCATTTGCCTACCCCCTTTCCGCACTATGTTGAGGTTGACCTCCAGTCTAACCGGACGCAGCTGAGTACCAGTGTTTGGGAGCGACTGCCTATCTGACCTCCACAACCCAGTTACCAGGTAACGATACACCTTGGTAAGACTGTTTGTCAGATTTTCTGGCTTCTGACTACCCGTAGCGACTATCAAAGATTTACAAATGACAGCCAATACCAACAGTCTAATGTGCTTTCTGAGGCACGCGGAGGAGTCTCGGTATGACATAGATGGAGATATCACCCATTCACGGTCGCGCTAATCAGCAGCGTAACATTTGATCGATCGACCCGTTGTTACTTAGCCACGAGCTCCTCAATAGATGCTATACAATAATGATAATAAACAGTGACGGCGCAAGACCTAAACTTAATGTGGGCAAGGTACATTTTGCGAGGCCCTCTGATGGTGCAAGAAGAAGAGCAAGGAATATATTAAAAAAAATAAGAAAAAAATACAACAGACTTCCAAAAATACTGAAAAGAGAAAAATAAGTTTTATTTAACGCTACTGGACCAATAAATCGCTCTAGAAGTGGGTGTCTCTTAAGTTTTCCGCTGTAAAGCGCGAGGCCCATTGCACCGCGAGGCCGTGGGCGGTGGCCCACACCACCCTCGCCTTACGTCGCTTTGTTTGTCCTAACAGATTTTATTTATTTAGCCATTATATTTATTTTCGTTTCGCAGATATGAATAAAGTTTAAGTGTTAAATTAACCATTGCACTTACATTCAATTTTTGAAAGTGCGTAATTCCACAGCTTAAATGATTTGAAAAGGGATCGGACAACATTCAGAAAGTACAACAGTGTCAATAACGCGGAAAGAAGAAATGTTAAGTACTATAGGTACGAACTGTACAAACAGTAGTTAATAAACATATACCAATGCCATCCTCTTCACAAGGTCAGCAACCCGACCCTGGCAGTATGCCACTCTTGATTGGTCCTTCGCGTCCTGTGCCTGGGTCTTCCACATATTTATTTTTGCCTCTATGTGTAGAATCTGTAAAGATTTAAGAATGATTAATGTCTATGCCCAAACATAAAAAACAAACAACTATGAACATGAACAGTGTTCCCCCAGGAAGTTTTTAGCACCAGCATTTTTAGCAGGAAGTGGTTAGTACCTCTTCGTTAAGGCCGGCAGGCGCGACGGGTTGTTCAGAGTGCATCCTCTCCAGGTCGCGCTTCGCGAGCTGTTGCGAGCTGATGTTGGCTGCCTCGGGGTGCATGGCTTCCTCGCGACCCACGCGTACCATGCGAAATCTTTCCGCTGACAATATTATAAAATAACAAATATAATATATACATTTATCTTCATAAACTTTCGCATTCATTCATATCCAATCATCTCTGGTACGTTTACTAAAGAATATCTTGTACTAAAGTGTTTGATATGTTAGTTTTTGTACTTACGTTTAGGTAAACTTTGTCTGAGGTTCAGTAACCGTACGACTAGACCATCGACCGCGGCGTTACTTGTGGCACATATTAATATTTTACCCCTGTTCTGCTGCTTCTTTTCTTGTGCGTTGTAGAAGTATGTCATGACGATAGCGCATATGACGCTTGATTTTCCTATGAAAAACAATTATTACTTTTTAATGTTCTTGAGTGGCAATGTTTTGTGTCCAGTAGTTATTGGTAAATATTATACTGACCAGTGCCAGGTGGGCCCTGGACCATTTGAATAGAAGGCTTATCGCCCAGTGCAGCAGCTACTGAAGAACTCACCGCCGTGAGCTGACTCGGGTTCAGAGTCCTTGTCCACTGCAACAAATGTGGCTCAGTAATATACTCATCACTGTTTTTATTAGTAAACCACAAACAAATAATTTTCTTGATAGATAAGACAAGCATAATGGTCAAGTAATAGCGTTATTTGTTTGAATATTATCGACCATCTGTACAGTCGTATACCCATTCGCTAACAAATTATAAATACCCCCTTTTTTGAAAACTGTAATGCACAAACCTGAGATTGCATATCAAAAGACTGAACTTGTTGACTCTTCACGAAATGGCGGGGTTCTGGTCTCAGTATGGCATCACTGAGAGGTGATCCCACCAAATATTCCATGGCTTCAAACAACTGTAGTTCTTTGTTGATGTAAGCTAAGTTTCTTCCTATCATTAATTCGCCAGGTTTTAATGACCTCATTTTATCCGTGTAAGTAGCATGTAGGGATATACTGTAAAATGCGTGCCGGTTACCTGAACAATAAATAATATTATTGTTTGTAAATTATAGTGACAAAATGCTCGTTATATTCTGAAAACATCGTAGTAACTTTCTACAGACTTACTTGGAGGTGATGGAAGACTTCTCACATTGTGTACAAAGAAGAACCTTTGATTCCTAGCATGTTCTGGTCCAAAAGTAACAAGAAATACTTCTCCTACTCTTGGAACCATTTTTGACCCTGTTCCAGGAACAGAAACTGAAAAGCAAAATCGAAAAATACATACAATAAATGCCTACCAATTGGTCTCATTTGATGTGTGGTATTGGGTATACATGCAGGAGACCTATTTATGACGTATGTTGAGAGTATTGAAGGGGAATACAGACATAAAGATAATGTCTGTGGGGGCGAGTGTAGGGGTGCTTAACAGGAAGTAGGCTTACATGTATCCCTTAATATAAAAACTACATGAGTAAGACATAATCAACAATGGTCTATTAACGATATGCTTTAAAGCTGCTTTTTCATCGGGAGCGATTGCCTATAATGTAACATTTCAGATTCAATTTTGAGTATTACTTTACGGGTATTGTAATGTTCGGATCTCCTTACTCACTGATGTAATGCTTATAGCTGCTATTAGACATTATAGACGAATTCTCTTGGTTAGGAAGAGCACCTTTAAGGATTATGCTTGTTATTGACACTGCATGACACAAGCATTCAACATTAAAAAAATATATATAATTTAGTGCAATCCTTGTGTCACCAGCATTATGGGAATTCAGAGACATCTGACAACATTGTCTCTAAACTTTATTCTTTTTAATCTTACCATTCACACTAAGGCTGAACAATTCTAGACATCTCTCGTGTGAAGGTATAGGCGGCAGTGACTCTATTCTCATTTCTATTCCATTACTCTGGTTGCGTATCTTCATGTATGCCAACGATAAATATTCCCAAATCTCCATTAATAATAAATCTCCAACCAATCTTAAAGATACAAAATGTTATTATTAATATGATGTATGTGTAACATGGGAAAGGGTGCATAAAAATATATAATAAATAAATAAAAATTCTGCAAGACTGACATGCATTAACTCAGCTTGTTTATTTATCAGGAAGTACTCTGACTGATACTGTAGGAGATGAGTCAACATTAAACACGGAAAAATTTATTTATGTTTTCAATGTTAAATACTATGTATGGTTTAATATTAAAATACAAGGAATGCAAAAATGCAATGCTTATAATTCTTAGAAACACTGCTTTAGGTTTAGGCAGGCTGGTTGCCGCGATAAAGCGCGTATTTTGTGTGAGTAGATTGGATATTTTTCGATTCACCCCAACTCCTCGAGAGAAAAGTTCCCAGAGATAGTTAGTTTTGCTGACTATCTCTTGGATAGTACTCGGATTGCCGAAGTACTTAGCCCTGTATGTGGCAGTTTCAGGACATTCTAGTAAAAGTACTGCTTTTAATAATTCTGTTCAGAGAATTGATTTTTATACTGGTACTCGAAAAGTGTTAGAAATCATGCAAGATTTATAGTTTTTGGATAAAATAGCTACTTACTGTACATACTGATTGTGATTTACAAATGAGTGGAAAACAGACATAGGTGGGTTATTGTGACCCAAAATAGGAGGAGGCTCAGTGTTATTTAGTTGTTCTTCAAACCACTGCGGATTCCATCGTAAGATTTTCATGAGTGTCAATTTTTCTAATGAAAATACTGGTGCTTGACGTACGTCAACCAATGTCGTTTTCACCAAACTAGTCTTCTTCATTTTATTGCCAGGTTCAATTTCAAATTCTAACACTTGTGGTGCCATTTCTGAAAAACGTACCTTCTTTTTTGGTTTTTCAGTTTTCATTGGACCTACTTTAGACACTGGCTTGCCAGAAAAAGAAACTTCACCGTCTGTTAATGGTTTTAAATTTTTGAGTGGTAGCCTTGTTTCTTTTCCTTTATGCGGCTTTGTTGAAGTTTCATCTTCTTTGTATTCTGTTATACTACGATTTTTAAGCTTAGAGTCTTTACTTTTGTCTTTGTTTATTTTCTCTGGTTCCTTTCGTTTGTTTTCAAGGTCTTCATTGACATCTTTATTTCTTGCTTCTTTTAATTTTGGTGAGGTCTCTGCATTTTTATCTTTACTTTTAGGTACATGTTCTTTTCTTTTTGTTGGATTTACTACAGCTTGTGCAATATCAGTTAGAAATGCTCCACGGTTAGTGGTGGTAATCTTCACATTTGTTGATATTGGTTTGTTACTGCCTAAAGAATCTCTACATTGTTTTGATTCTGTATCTTTATCCTTGCAAGCTATTTCCTTTAGTTTCTTTTTACGCTCTTCCTTTAGGGAGCTAGAAATGTGTCGTTTTGATGAAGATTTGTCTTTATGATGCTTTGATGAAGAACTTTTAGGTTTAACTGAAAAAATAAAAAAAACTTTTTTTTTGTAACATGCCTTTCGTTCTGATGGTAGCCAAAGTATATTTACAGCATTTTGAAATACATGCATATAATCTATACATATAAACAAAATTGGAGTGTCTGTTTAGCTGATGTAATAAGGAGTAACTTAGGCTATGTTTATTTTAGAAAAAAACTTTTATTTTAGTAAAATAAAGTAACAAAAAATTCAAGAATCGACTGTTAGGCGGAACGTAGTTCGCCGGGTCAGCTAGTAGTATAATATGCTTGCTTATAAAAATGTGGCTATACTATAAAAAAATGCAATGATACAAGTAATATTAATAACTTACTTCCTATGGCTGAATGATTTGATTTATGTTTTGTCCCATGAGCTATGGGTTCTATTAATTGTGCCTTTTTCAATGAATCATGTATGGGCGACTTTATAAGACTATCTGCTTCTTTCAATATATCTTCAATATTATACCCATCTACTTCATCTTGTTTTGTGTCTTCTGTGGATGGCTGGTTATTAGAAATTATATCTTCAAAGATTTCTTCAGATTCATTATCCTCAACTGAAACTGGTTGATCTGTATTTTTATTAGGTGCTTTATGCATGCCATCATCCGGTGCTGGGAGAGATAAAGAAATCAGATCATCAACAAAATCATCATCATCATTTTCTTCAAAATCCAGATTGCCCATACAAACGAAATCATCCAGTTGGCTGTATGAGCTGTCTTCTTGTGTTTTTTCTACTTTAGGGCTTTTTACCATTTTCATAAAAGGTTTTCCAGGAGAACTTTGGGATAGGCGCATCAACCATTGCTCAGATTCACTGTCAGTATCACTATCAATTAGAATTGGTTCATCATACCCCAGATATTCTTGTTTTACATTAAATGCTTCATATTCTAACAAGTCGTTTTCATTCTTAATTTCTGTATCTTTTAGTAAATGTTTGTGTGGTTCTTCACATAAAGTTTCAAGTTTTATTTTTTTCTTTCCAATATCAAGTGGTCTGACGTGAGTTTCGCTATCACTGTCAGATAAAACTATACGAATAATATCATTATCTTGATTCATTTTATCACTTTTGGGCTCTTCTTTTACATTATTATTCTCTATCTTTCGCTTGAGTGGTACTCTAGCACTTATAACTGGAGATTTATTAGTTTTAGATTCTGTGAGAATTTTATTATTCTCATTTCCATCTAATTTAGCAATTTCAGATTCAATGTCACCCAGTTCATCATCAACTTGAAATTTTATTTTATTTGATATAGGTCCACACTTTTCTTTGATAAATTTGAAAACATATTTTTCACTGTCATTTATATTGACAAGGGGAGCTCCCATTGTCCAGCCCAAACCAATGATATCTGAATCTTTTATGACATATGGGGTGTTGGGTGGTATCTTTATGGTGCCTACATAAACTCCATTAGAACTCTAGAAAATAAAGTTAGTAAGTTATAATCAAAAGAATCAGAAAAATAAAGATTGGATAATCAGATACATATTTACTTAAAGTAAATTTATGACTCTGAAATTAGGGCTCAGCTTCATAATATTTATAATTCTTTTATTGAAAACCAGCTGTTTTCCCCGGGTCACTCGCATCTGAGGGAACTTTTAATAGACCTGGATAGTTCCTGAGTTCCCTCTATCTGAACACCAAATTTCATCCAAATTGGTTCACCAGTTGAAGTTACCATGCAAGTGTAAACCATTTATTTGCCACACACACATATAAAAATTATACATAGTACAGTAGCACAGGCATAATAATAAAAAAAGTTATGTGTAGCAGGAGACTCAGCTGAGTATTTGAAAATCCATATAAAATACAAAGCTGAAGTTATTAAATTGCATTGCAGTTTGGTTTGGTTATTATTATTAGGATAAGTTATCTTTTTATGGGTCCAAGAGAAATAAAAACAATAACCTTGTTTATATAAGACTTGGACCCTGTCCTATAAATGCCTACAAATAAATGATTTTGCGAACCCCAATATACATAGTAACACAAAAGTAAACACTTAATTTTCATACCAATTTTAGTTTTTATCAGGCAGGATGGAGACTATTTGATTTTTTAAATCATATGTTTCCATTAAGGCAGAGTATTTGTATAAATAATCTAATGTATTTGGGTAATATGCATGCATTATTAAATTTAAGAATGTAAGCATGCAATGCATAGAATTGTATTTAAGATTTTGAGAGACAGAAATCTCTATGCGTGTCCTAAGTAAGGCCTTGTGTTGTAAGGATGGAAGATAGATAATGAATGACCCTGTGGTACCAATATCATTGTAGGTAATGTTAATACTTGATGTATTTAAAAAAATTTATGGATAAGGGCAACATTTATGTTTTGTTTCCAGTGTTAAGGCCAGAGGGTCACCATATGGGAGGAAAATTGGAAATACTGAGTATTAAATTTTAGGAAGCAAGGTCAGTGGGTCATCTTAGGGGCAAAACTTTTTTTTTTACAAAAATGCTACAAAGTGAAAAATTTGGTGTTATTGTTTTGTGTATTTTCGCACCAGACTTCTAGAATGATGTATTGGTCCTCGAGTGTTTCAGTAGAAAGTTTCTTTCACTTTGTTGTGTTTTTGAAGTCTGTTTTATTTTTTTGTAAGAAAACATTTTTCTTTCTCGCTTTTTACTGGGTGGGTTTGAAATTTAACTTAGTTACAAAAGAGGTTGTCTAATGCTGGTCACTTATAGTAAGATTGTACCCTATACCTCTACTTTCCCTTTCCTAAGATGACCCATCGACCATTAATTTAAATAACGAAAACCTCATTCAAATAAAATCAGTAGTTTTTGAGAAAATCGCTAACATACATTCAAACATACTGGTTGAATAACAGAACCTGCTTTTTTTAAGTCGGTTAATGAAATATTACAAGTACCTTTAAGTCTGTGATCAGTGCTTGATTATTTTGAACATGTATAACACAGTGATTCCTGGATATAACAGCACTTGAAAGAGTTATAACGTTATTATTTCCTCTGCCGACGGTTACGTTATCGCCTTCTGAGACCGCGAATTCTTCAGTTCCAAAATTTTGACGAGTTAATTTCCATTTGGCCATTTTTAGTATGTTTTAAATTACTAAAAATGTACGTTTACGCTTTTTTATGGACACTAAAGGAAGAACATGTTAAAACATTTTATAAATGAAATCGCGGTTTATAAACTCGACTGACTTGACAGTACTTGACAGTAGCGCTTCAGTGTTGCCTTGCCAGATGTGTTGCCAGGTATTCTTTTTGTTGCCAGGGCTCATTGGGGCATTTGGGGCTCATGCTTGTATCGTAAGTTTCGTTTCGTTTCCTGAAATGAAATGTTACATTTTTGCCTCAAAACTTACATAGTTTTTTAGGCTTCCGTAGTCCCTTATAGTTTCACCATGTTCGCCTGTCTGTCTACTGTTTGTCCGCGGCAGCTCACAGGTTCTTGGTACTAGAAACTTGAAATTTAGTATAGAGGTGTATATTGATCACGCCGACATAGTGGTAATATAAAATTGTGAAAAAAAATCATAATTATTAATTTACATAATTTTATTTATGCTTAACCGGTTACAGAGTTATAGTCGACTAACTAAGACCTACCACGTTTCGTGACGTCCTGCCCTTTATTAGTATATAAACTCTGGAATTGGGATGTTATTATTATCAATGGATGTTATAGATCATCGCGCCTTAGGTTCAAGGTTAGGTTCTTACAAGGGCAGACGCACGAATAGGTATTCATGATCACAATTAAAATAATTTAGAGTATCGTACCTCACGCTTTATTTCTCGTCCCCCTTTCACCTTCCTCCAGATGTTCCTCACCTAGTTGCCTCTCATCCCTCACCAGGACTGCAATTGGCCGTACGCCATCTGTAGGTGTTAATGCCCGATGATACTAACTACTTCTGTATCTCGGGCAAGGCGGGGCAACGTCACGGGGTTCAACCACCCTCGACCATGCCACACCTTCAATACTGAAAGCATACAATATAGCATTAGTTAAACTCATAAATTAATACATTACAGGGCAAGCATAAACAACTCATGCTCATCTGGGCCACTACACGGCCTTACGTTTCGGTCTCATGTTGGTCTGCCATAATAACAGAAAATCCGTCGGTCTGCCGTAATAACAGAAAGTGCGTTGGTCTGCCGTAATAACAGAAAATTAACTAGTCTGCCGTAATAACAGAAAATTCAGTGGTCTGCCGTAATAACAGAAAATCCACTACGTACATGCACAGCGCTTGTGCTCTAGGCGGGTGTTCAGGCTTGTTAGACTCGCATTGTCCGCCCTCACATCCTACCGCCTCTAGACGGGTGTTCAGGCTTGTTAGACTCGCAATGTCCGCCCTCACATCCTGCCGCCTCTATACATTCATAGCCACATCGGGCTCTCCATAGGTCACGGTACGCGGGAGCACTCACCGATAAATCCATCGGACAAAGTACCCCCTGACAACGCACCGAGCCTACTCGTGATTGCAACCACCTTCTACTACTACTACTAACGCAAGCTTTATACTGCAAGCCGGTTAACTACTGATTTATAGCTACATAAATAGCGTCGCTGATTACGATTACTTCTAGATCTTTTAGACTCTTTTCTTATCTAAATACTTAGCTTTATTTCCATTAATGCACAATTTTCCATTCCTTCTGTCATCGATGTAAAAACAAGATGACAGACACAACCGTCCAACTACCGTAAACTAGACATAAGGTTGTATACATTTTATTCTGCCAGCATTATCCTATATTTGCATATAAATAACTATTATATTCGCGCTACGTCGCGACACTCCCGACCAGAGGCCTGGAGCAATATTAGGAGGTTGCTTTCCCACCACCTTATCTTTCCTAAGGCTCTCGTGGCAGTGCTCCTTCTCTATCTGATTGCCTCAGTCTTAGACTAGTCCTTCTGAATAGTGTCACTCAACTCTACCTCTAACCGGACTATTCGGAAATCACTTGACCCTTCCCTCTCCGACATAAACTTTCAACTATATAGAATCCCAAACTGGTGCTGGGACTTCTTTCATAACATCTAATGTCTCCCATTACTTTCAGATTCAATTCTAATATCGTCTTCTATCTCAAATGCATATAGATCGTCTCCGGATCGGGTAAATTTTCTCTATAAACTTGATCTTAGCCACTCTACGTAAGCCATCTGCTCCTTTGAGCAATGATGTTATTCATCCAACTCTCCACCCTTCTTTATTCTTAGTCTCTCCTTTAATTTGCCCAAATTGACTTACACTCGGTTGTACTTCAACTGTAACTTTCAGTTCTCTATAAGAATGCCGATATTTTCTCTTAGACTTGGCAGATATCGGTTCACGAACAGTTCTTTGAATTCTTACAGCATGACTGTCACTCTTTCCCAACTTTAGTAATAAATGTTGTTCGGAGGGCCGATATTCCTCCTTGGGCCGTAAAGCCTTCTGATATACCTACTGCTCTTACTGCAAGGTATATGTGAGTATATATACACACCATTTTGGTGGAAATACTCATATCACCTACCAGGTAATTTCCCATATCATCTATACCTCCAACATAAATGGTAAACTGTAATTCACCGAGGAACACACATCTTGGACATTTCTTCATGATCTGATATCTATCTCTTCTATTCTTTCATTAGAATTAAGCTCCCATTTCACACAATCTATCTCTATATTTTATCCCTTCGTCAGACCCTCCCGACAACGGAAAAGAAAGTCTCTTCACTAAGGTTAACTGGCCACCATTTCAGGCAACACGGTTTATCATCGCCTGATACGGGAGGTCTGGGTATAGATCTATATTACATCTATTCCATTTTACTATATGATTACTATCATTTTTTATTCCTTCGATACATCTAAATGCAAATGTAGGCAGGAACTTATTTGACTTGTGCCACACTATCACATTTTTGCTATTTGTCCACAGTGTTTGACTACGCATTTAACAAGTCTTCATTCGTATAAGTACTCCCAATAGTTCTAAACGTTGCTCGTTCATGGGTACTAGTCTCGACTTTACTATCATGAAATAGGTATTCCCGCTGCTAACTTCACATCCACTTAAATTTCTGTTTCCGGAGTTCTTGTATCATATGTATTTTCCTGGTAACACATATGGCACAGCAAATCCTCAAGCATCGCAAATTGAAGCTACCACTTTCAATACACTACGCTTACTTTCCGCCATCGTGTCCACGTCGAACCTTAACTTTAGTGTGTTTCTCTCTGAATTCCAATTTAAGTCTAGAATCTTCACAAACTTATTCTTCCAATCTGTTATATTTTTTATAAATATCTTCGAATTAGAACACTCTTGTCGCAGCTCCTATAATAGATGAAGTTAGTGACGTAGATATTATTTTCCATTTCTCTAATCCATGGTAGTTGCTCTGCTTCTGCTTGGTGTGAAACAAGTGTAAAACTTAAACACTTTCGCAACGTCGGAAACCATCGCAATCCGATAGTGGCGGAATCGAATAGCGTTAACGCTCCACAATATTACTATACTGATTGAGGTTTTTACCTTCGCCGGTCCTCGCGGAGGCATCGCACACAATCTTAATAGGTTTCTCCCTTCCGAGCTACACAATAATGCGGTAGATAATGTACCGAATGACCTTGGGTTTCCATAGATTCTTTTACGATCTCTATAATGCCATTATCCATTTCATTTCGTAGTGTTTTAATATATATCTTAAGAATTCCATCTACTCAATTGATCCACCAAATTAATCAATCTTTCATGGGCTAAGCCATAGTTTGCAGATAGAGTTAGGGGGATTTCCGATCCCCGGCCAGCATATGTTATAACGATTGCTGATGATTCTGTTAGACTTATTGAATATATATCGATCGCTTCCTTTTCTCGGTTGGTCTTAGGAAAATCTCTTATTCCGATTGATTCGATTCCCATAAGATTGACACGCTACTTTTGTCAATAAATGAGTCAGATGGACTAAGCTTTGTCTCAACGACACTCCAAATAGGTCACAACCGATAAGGACTTTAAAGAATTCGTCTGTAATTTTCCTGATAAGGTTCATCCGAATTTCACTAGATACAATGTATTATTTAGCTATTTCCTTTCCGTCAAAGAAAAAAAGTAGGCGATTAAATGTCTACCAGTCACGTAAGGATCTGTCATCAGTGAATACTTCTTTAAATCTACAGCGACTTAATTCTTCTCGTGTACGACATTCACATAGATTGATTTCGTTTCTTCATCCTTTGTCCTTAATCCAATTTGAGATATATATTTTTCTAAGCTAGTATTCTAGTAAGTAATTACTAAGCTTTCGATCCACATATAAATATTACGAGGTTGTCTTCCAGATCTACCTCTAAATCCAATGTTCTTACTTCTATTCACTCCTCTCTGGTTATGCAGGAACGTTGTGAGCTTGAATCTAGCAAAATTCTATATTTAAACTTTGTCGTTTCCTATTTTATTACCATTATTACAGCTGTTTATAGCACCGTAGATCGCACCGTAGACATAGTGACTTCTTCTGTCTTCACGTTCTTATCCATTATTTGAAATTTAAAAGGAATAAAGCCATATTGTGACTTGTCATCTATAGTATAATAATATCATAAAGAGGAAAGATTTGTCCGTTTGCAGGTATTTAACTCAAAAACTACTGAACCGATTATGAAAATTCTTCCACTGTTAGAAAGCTACATCTTTATGAAGTGTCATAGGCATATTTATTTCCGGACGTAATTAGGGATCCCTATTAAAACTCCATGCGGGCGAAGTCGCGGGCGGGAAGCTAGCTGTAACAATATACGCATTCTCTTTTAGACCTACAATCTAATACTGTGTCACTCTTGAAGGTATCCATAGTAATAGTACTTCACTTCCATTTTATTTCTATAAGATCCCGAAATTTTGTACACCGATTCTTATAATGGATAATTTATAGAGGATACAATATCGACAATATCCAATTGATTGCAAATTCTGAAATCATGTAATGAAATATAAATATTTCTTAATCTTTACTTTAGTATTGCATTTATTTTCGTCAAAAATAATCAAAATTATAAATGTGAATACCATGTAGCTTCCGAATAGACTACCTATTTTTCCTCAATTCCATTTCTGCATGATCTTTGCATGTTATGACAACCATGGACTTTCTTACTCGTTCTTTCCAAAGAAACTAGGAACATTTTAGAATGGGCAACTAAATTCTTTCCTTTTCCGACTTTCAAAAGTGTTTGTAAGTAGGCCTTACTGAAATAAATGATTTGAATAGAATTGATTTAAACTAAATCTTCTCCCTTTCTGTGGATCCTCTGGTTTCCAATTATTATTCATTACCCTTAAGATTCCTTTTCTCATTGTATTTCATTTTCCATGAAAAGTTATTATCCTTTCGGAATACTGGACGTGTGACTCTAAATTTAGATCTCGTTTCTACGTGTAGTGATACAATTGTATAATTGGCATTGGAATTTATTTAATCCACAATCCTGTTTGTATGCGCTGTTAAGTTCTATTATCTCCAGGTGTCTTCTTATATCCTTAACTGAGTGTCAAGTACCTTAAGAAAATTCTCGAAGTTCAAGTAACGAAGATTATTATGGCTGACATCTTCCCTTGGTGATTCCAAAATTCGGATATTCAATCCTACATCGTTGAAGGCTGTTATACAGGAGCTCACTGACCTTACCGCCAATATCAATTAAATGAATGTATTACTATATCTACTATATCTTTCTTGTAAAGTTCCACCGCAATCTGGTATCTTCACTAGTGCTGTCGAATCCTTAAATAGCTCTCTTTACATCACTCCTAATTAACGATTTCAGGTATAGAAGTTTGTCGATGTTAGCAATGTTTCAGCAGTGTATATTATAAGAGCAGAACTGATCCCCATATTGGTGCCAATTAAGAATGTAAACGGCAGACTCCGGCAAATATAACTTAAGTAGTAGACTACTACTACTCATCATCTTATTATGAACGGGATGCAAGGTCTTGGTAGTGCTTGGTCTTATAGTGGATTCTGCTGATGATGGGCGTAGGTTTATTAAATAAGACACGGAGCGTCGATAGATGTCGTATTTTACTGTTTACCGGCGGGCGGCGGGAACACATTTGGCATAACAATAATATATTTTTAAATAAGTGAAACGTCAATGTCGTCAACACGAAACTTCTTGTGAGCAAAAGAGTTTTAAAACAGATATACAAACTATTTAATTATTATTTAAAAAGAACAATAAAATATGATGACTCCTCCGGGTTAGAAGGTCCCTGTGCTTGTAACAACCTCGTTGGTGGTACCAGAGTTGGATCTATCCTGCGACTTCAATTTCACTTCTAACTCAATGAGATTCTCTTGAGACTTCTTATTGAATTTAAGACACATGACTTACGTCTTCTGCAGATGGATGTTTCACTAGACAAAAATAATGATTTAATACTCATTGAATCTAACAAGTAACTTCTCGTGTTTATCTACAACTTCTTTACTCGGTTTTGCTTTATTAGTGTCGAAGGAAAGGGTCAAGGACGGGACAGAGTTCCTTTTAACTCGTTAACTACCATTAATAAGCTGTTTATTATACTGACATCCAAGGCACCTGTTTCTGTAAAGTAACTAATCACAGGTCTCGTTAGATTCAACACTAGGCGTTAAGACACTTAATTGCTTCGCGATATATTCAACACGATTAATTACCAAAATTATAATAATATTCTTTAAACATCGTAATAAATTCACTCGTTCAAATAGATTTAAATTTTAACACAATAACTCTCGTATTCAATTACGTAATTACAGAAATAACGATTGGTTTGATCACCGTCTTTAATATGTTGCGTAATATGATTTCGGAAACGAGAATTCCGAATCGTTAAATAATGGGACCGCTCGTCGGTTCATACCTTGCCAAGTACCTACTACTAAGCAAGTCATCTTTCGAGTCTGTAATAGTCAGCAGTTGGAGCGCTCCAGTCAAGTCAAATTAGTCAATCGTCAACCAATCATGTTTCAAATAAAATTCTTTATTTAATATAAACATTCATTCGTAGTGCTTATGATTACAACACAATAAAATATCAAATAATAATTTGTGACAACTCACACAAATTAACTTTATTCAAATAAACGACCGGTAAATTCAGAGTTTCTGAGCAGTGGCGCCACCTTACGGTTTCTATAGTGAACATTAAGGAAGGTGATTAAGGACGAGTTTCATAGAGTTCTTTGCATTTCCAATTTTGATCTTCTAATTATCTGGGTGACTTTGCCAGGATATCTCTTTATAATATGAATAAAAATTCTAATTTATTCTTAAATTGTTCATATTAATACGTAAAATACTTATGACGAATAATCACATCGAATTAAAAGAGATATCCCAGCATCTCCACCATTTCGTGACGTCCTGCCCTTTATTAGTATATAAACTCTGGAATTGGGATGTTATTATTATCAATGGATGTTATAGATCATCGCGCCTTAGGTTCAAGGTTAGGTTCTTACAAGGGCAGACGCACGAATAGGTATTCATGATCACAATTAAAATAATTTAGAGTATCGTACCTCACGCTTTATTTCTCGTCCCCCTTTCACCTTCCTCCAGATGTTCCTCACCTAGTTGCCTCTCATCCCTCACCAGGACTGCAATTGGCCGTACGCCATCTGTAGGTGTTAATGCCCGATGATACTAACTACTTCTGTATCTCGGGCAAGGCGGGGCAACGTCACGGGGTTCAACCACCCTCGACCATGCCACACCTTCAATACTGAAAGCATACAATATAGCATTAGTTAAACTCATAAATTAATACATTACAGGGCAAGCATAAACAACTCATGCTCATCTGGGCCACTACACGGCCTTACGTTTCGGTCTCATGTTGGTCTGCCATAATAACAGAAAATCCGTCGGTCTGCCGTAATAACAGAAAGTGCGTTGGTCTGCCGTAATAACAGAAAATTAACTAGTCTGCCGTAATAACAGAAAATTCAGTGGTCTGCCGTAATAACAGAAAATCCACTACGTACATGCACAGCGCTTGTGCTCTAGGCGGGTGTTCAGGCTTGTTAGACTCGCATTGTCCGCCCTCACATCCTACCGCCTCTAGACGGGTGTTCAGGCTTGTTAGACTCGCAATGTCCGCCCTCACATCCTGCCGCCTCTATACATTCATAGCCACATCGGGCTCTCCATAGGTCACGGTACGCGGGAGCACTCACCGATAAATCCATCGGACAAAGTACCCCCTGACAACGCACCGAGCCTACTCGTGATTGCAACCACCTTCTACTACTACTACTAACGCAAGCTTTATACTGCAAGCCGGTTAACTACTGATTTATAGCTACATAAATAGCGTCGCTGATTACGATTACTTCTAGATCTTTTAGACTCTTTTCTTATCTAAATACTTAGCTTTATTTCCATTAATGCACAATTTTCCATTCCTTCTGTCATCGATGTAAAAACAAGATGACAGACACAACCGTCCAACTACCGTAAACTAGACATAAGGTTGTATACATTTTATTCTGCCAGCATTATCCTATATTTGCATATAAATAACTATTATATTCGCGCTACGTCGCGACACCACGGAACCCTACTGCACGTGGCCCAACATGGACTTGGACGGTTTTTTTTTATCAATGTGTTTTTGAGGTAGGACGTCTGAGGGAAATTGATGTCAGTATAAATGCGGAATAAAAGGAATCTATGATGTCTATTGGTGTATTTAATCTTATGATAAAACAGACCAACGGTAAATCATCAAATGACTCCTCCCGCTTTAGGTGGGGCAGTAAAATCCATCCATATTCCTTCCTTTGTATTGAACATCCCGCAGCCCCGGTACACAGAGTATATAAAAACTACGTTTTCCCCGGCAGGCAGACTACTTATTAACTAGTTTGATTATAGGAATAAAGATTTTATTCAGCGTGTTGGTCGCAAACAAAAAATTATAATAATAACGTTTTTCCCTAGGGCATGAAAATGAAAAAAAAAAACCTTAATATTACTTATTCGCCTAGCGCCTGGACTGATACCGACGCCTACATTGCTACCGACGCCGACATTGATACCGACGTTTACTCTGATACCGACGCCTACTCTGATACCGACTCCCAGACTGATACCGACTCCCAGACTGATACCGACGCCTACTCTGATACCGACGCCTACTCTGATACCGACTCCCAGACTGATACCGACGCCCAGACTGATACCGACGCTTACTCTGATACCGATGCCTACTCTGATACTCACACCTACTCTGATACCGACGCCTACTCTGATACCGACGTCTACTCTGATACCGACGCCTACTCTGAACCGACGCTAATATTGATATCGACGCCCAGATTGATACCGACGCCTACTCTGATACCGACGCCAACATTGATACCGATGCCCAGACTGATACCGACGCCTACTCTGATACCGACGCCAACATTGATACCGACGCCCAGACTAATACCGACGCCTAGTCTGATACCGACGCCAACATTAATACCGGCGTCCAGATTGATACCGACGCCTAGAGTGATACCGACGCCTACTCTACTCTGATACTGACGCCAACATGGATAACGACCGACACCAACTCGTATACCGACTCCAACATTGAAACCGACGCCAACACTTATACTGACGCCTAGACTGATACCGACGCCAACATTGATACCGTCGCCTCATTTAATAAATGCGAAAGATCATTTTTTGTTATAATCTCATGGTAAAACGGCTAACCCGGCTAATGGATGAAATTTGACACAGAGCTAGAGGGGACCCTGGAGACGGTTATAAGCTATATTTATACGGGTGCGTTAACTAGTTGCCTCGGGATACGGGTGAAACCGCGAGAAACACTAGGTTAACAATATTTTATTGAAAACTTTCCGAGATGTCGAAAATGTTGGGATCTCACGAGATTTTAATTTATAATATTTTTTATCATTTCGCACCGAAACAGACGATTAGAACACCAAAATTAAAACTAGGGACGAAAATTAAAATTACAAGATAACTACTTATTAAAGGATGTAATGAATCATCATCACCATCATCAGCGTATATATTGTCCCACTGCTGGGCACAGGCCTTTTCTGATACAGATAAGGTATAAGCATTATCTATGTATACTTATAATAAATCTGTAGAGAGGTCAATTCTGTACATGAAATATATTTCCAAAATAACTATCAGGGGGTGATTAGGGATCGATACTGATGCCAAAAATGTAATCAGTAAAATTTTTGTCTGTCTGTGTCTGTCTGTATAAACTCTCTAGAAACAAAAACTACTCGACGGATTTTAACGAAACTTGGTACAATTATTTGTCATACTCCTGAGCTGGTTATAGTATTTTTTTATTCATCACGCTACAATCAATAGGAGCAGAGCAGTGAAGGGAAATGTTGTCATTTTGTTTAAACGCGCTAATCTCAGGAACCGCTGGTCTGATTTGAAACATTCTTTCAGTGTTAGATAGTCCATTTATCGAGGAAGGCTATAGGCTATATATCATCACGCTAAGACTAATAGGAGCGGAGCACCACTATTTCACGCGGACGAAGTCGCTGGCAGAAGCTAGTATACAATATAGATACGAGGCAGATTGGCGATTTCGACTTTAGCCAGTGGTGTCAAGATATACTTAGAAAGTACATAATAATATGACTTTAGAAAAGTCACATTAGTACATGCCAGGTTTCGAACCCGCACACTCGTACACGAGAGGCAGGTGCCTTAACCACCTTAGCCACCGATATCTCTTTGAGGTGCGCGTGGAACACAAACACGCAGCGCCGTCGACACGTGCCTGGTCCTTACCGGACGTCGACGCCACGGGCGTCGGGAGCCGCGAGACGACTCCCGCAAGCCCGCGGCTGCGGTGGCTGGGGCATGAGGTCTGTCGCTCCGTCACGCGACCCGACCAATTTCATCCATGCCGCGTAAATTTTGCTGTTGGGTTTTCACCCTCTTGTTTTCCGCGGTTATACCCGCGTTCCGAGGAGATTGGATAAAAAGTATCCCATGTGTTAATCCAGGTTCTAAACTAAAGTGGTGGACATAATTAGAAACACCTTTTGTAATTTGAAATATAAGCAATATTTTTATTGCAATTAACAAGTGTTCAGAAATAAATTGCTGCGTCATAATTTAGTTTCACGTTTTAGTTTCAAAAAATAATAACTGTTTAACTATAATAGCGAATATTACGCTTTATTTGTGATACCGTAAATGCCCTTATTCTAGCTTTCCGCCAGCGCCTTCGCCCGCGTGGTCTATACAAATTCAAATTTAAGATGACAGAATTTCATACAAAATTTGCTCCCCCTTTACCTACCCCTTAGAGGTAGAATTTCGGAAAATCCTTTCTTATCGGATGCCTACGTCATACAAAGACGATCAGCGGTTTAGGCTGTGCGTTGATCTGTCATTCAGCACAAAGCTTTTTTATATTAGCAACAATTTAGCTGATTGTTTCAGGAACTACTCATGCTATCAACTTGAAATTTGGAATAGGAAAAACGATTGTTTATACGCATGTTAATATGCATTACAAATGTAAAATGTTGAAAATCGTATTGCTTTTATGGAAAAAAAGATGTAAGTGGGGTTTTAAAATTTTAAAGTATAGTTACTAGGTCATGTGGGGCATTTTGGGTGATATTGAGTTATATATATCTATATATATATTTGGAATCAGCAAAATGTAGGTACCCCTAGATATGAAAGGTCTTGATTTTCACATTCTAATTTATTTTTTTTGTCTTGTTTATAATGAAATTTGCACAAAAAAATACGATTCTCCCCTTATTTTCCAAGTTTGAGAAGGAAATAATTAGGATTGATAGACATTAACCTAAATATTAGGTTAAAGTACGATTAAAGGAAAAAATATTCAAAGTATCGCAGTTTTTAAGAAATCAGCAATTTTCCTCTACAAACAAACTTAATTATGCGTTTGGAAAAAAACAAAATAATTGCGACTTCATTGCGTAAAATATGTAATTCCTTCGAAAGATCGGAACCCTCGATGCGCGAGTCCGTCTCATGCTTGGCCGGTTTTTAGGGTTCCGTAGTCCGACAAGGAACCCTTATAGTTTCGCTCTGTCCGTCTGTCTGTCTGTCTGTCTGTCTGTCTGTCTGTCCGCGGCATAGCTCCGTGGTTTTTGTTATTAGAAAGCTGATATTTGGTATGAATATGTATATTGATCACGCCGAGAAAGTGGTAAAATAAAATTTTGAAAAATATTTTTTTTTAGGGTAGCTCCCTAACATGTAAAGTAGGGATGAATTATTTTTTTCTCGCGTACCCCTTTGTGTGGGGTATCGTTAGATAGATCTTTCAAAAATATTATGGGTGTGTGAAGACCATTTTTCAGTTAAGCGAGCCATTTGCGAAATATCTAGATTTTAAGTGAAATTTTTTGTTCGATACGAGTTACCCCCCCCCTCTAACTTTTGAATGGCTGTGCCTAGAAATGTGAAAAAAATCACAGACGTAGTACATGTAATGAAATTATAAGGAAAACTATCACGGCTAAGTAGGCTTAACCGGTTACAGAGCTATAGTCGACTAACTAACTCTTACTACGGAACCCTACTGCGCGTGGCCCGACACGCACTTGGCCGGTTTTTTTTAATTTGAATTCGTATAGCACGCGTGTTAAGCTGCTGGCGGAAAGCCAGTTCCATATAAAACTATCCATGATTCTTTAGAACAGCTAAATTATCAGCTGTCACAGACGAATTATGAATTGCAGACGGACGAAGTCGCACCATCAGGGTTTTTAACTGACTACAAAAAGAAGGTTCTGTCTCAACTCGTATGTGTGAATGTTTGTATGTCTGCAATTATCTCAATATCTAATGACCCTATTTACCATTTTGTTTTGGACCCCTAAAAACTCACAGCAGCAGCGTAACCGTACTTTCGTAGCCCAGGGGCCTTACCATGACGTGCCAAATCAGGAAAAGTTTCGTTGTGAAAAAGCGACAGCACTATACGACGTCAGTAACTGCTTCCCAGCAATGCCCGTTCGCTGTATTCCTACGAGCTACGTTGTCGCTACATCACGTTGCGCTGCTTGTAGCACAAGGCGTACAGATTTCTTCACGATGGTTTCCGATCCAAAAATACTCCCGTATTCAAAAACAATATTCTGCTAAGTAATGAATTTACTACGTTCCAGAGATCACTTTAAGTAACGCAAAATGAACCAATCATAAATTTATAGTACTCGACGCTATAACACAGGCTATGCATCCGCATAGCAAAGAGTAGCTTGAGTAATTAGTAATAATAATTTCTTTAGTTAGAATTGGTTTCTGCTAAATAATAATAACAAAAAAAAAAAACAATTTGACAGTCGTCTATAAAATAGTTAGGTACGCACTATTGCAGTGGTATATACATCTTAATTTAGATACATTAAATTGGTTTAAACTTAAAAATGTTTTGATTAGTCAAATACCTGCGGCTGTGTGACTTTAAATAGTTGCTTTGATTTGAAAGTTTAAGTGTGAATTAGAAAGTCGCAATTAGATTCCAAGGTGAAATGAGGAAACTATAATTTCCACTTTGTTCACCTGGATGATATCACCCAGGTGCACAAAGTGGAATAAACCATATTATTGTCTAGCTGCTCCCGGCTCGTCCCGGCTCGCTGGCGTGGCCGCGGCGCCCGCATTGTAGAATTTGAGGCTTCGAGGAACTGTAATTGTATTTCTGGTTAATTCTAGCCGGAGTTACTCCGTATAACATCCGCTCTGTCTTAACTATATAACGCCAGTGAAAGTCCCACCAAAATTCGTCCAGCCTGTTCGAGGATTACCCGGAACAGACAGACAGACTTACAGACTGACAGAAACTTTAAAAATAGTATTTTTGGTTATGGTCCGGTAAGATATTTATATTGTTACAGTTTTTTTTATCTAGTATTTGGTAAAAAGCTTTTAATTAAATCTTATTTATTTTTATACCTATATATATATACCCATTACGATGTCGTGTAGCACTCGGATAAAAAGTATTCTGTTCTTCAGCGGTTAACGCTTTCTTCATACCTGTTGGTACCAAAGATCATCAAAGACAGATTGACAGAGTCACTTTGTTATTAAACAGTTACCTACTTATCTTTTATAATGTATTAAGGATAAGTTAGGATGGTTTTAGCACTCGCTTGAACGAAGTTCCTATCAGTATGTCTTGAGCTTAAGCAATCAGAAAACTGTTACAGGTGGAATAAAGTAATGTTTGTTGTTGCGCTGCGCAGAGAAAGCTCTGGGCGGGCGGGGCGGGCGGCAAGCGGGCGCAGTGGGCGCAAATAGCGGCAGCGCGCGTCGCCGAGTCGGCCGAACACTCGGCTCGACGCTCGGCCAGTCCGCGCCCGACGCCCGACGCCCGAGCGCTCCCTGCCGCACGCTCAGCGCCACGCGACTCCTGCGAGCCCGCGACCTGACGCACCGAAATCGGCATCATCAATCGCGCGCGAACTCTAACACAAATGTGAACCACCCTAAGTCTTAAAACTACTTACGTACGCATCCCGACTTAACTTCCTTACTACTAGTGCGTTAAAACCTTTGTGCAATTGTGACCCTTTTACGCAATCCTGGCCTCATCAGCGCTGGTGATTCAACTCTTGGCGAGCACGTGGCTCCGGAATCGATAGCGGATACTATCCTCTTCATTGTCTATCACTCATCAAGGTCACCACGGCAGGTAAACACTTCACTTTCATTCATCATAAATAGTTCCAGTGATCGTAATGAATGGGAATTGCTATTTGGTAGTGAATAATGTAATGTTTCAGAACTGTTTGACCGTTTCGTGCTTTAATGTTTGTTATAGAACAATTTCGCAGATAAGAATGTGCGGAGGAATCGCAAATGACACTGAAACAAAAATATCCGTATCTCGTTGGTAGATTCTGGCGTCGTATGAGAAACACAAATGTGAAATTGCATCGATTGTGGTACATTACATTGCATGCCATCTATTCCATCCGGTGACCCATTTTCGCAACTTTGACATTCGGTTACAACCGTTGGCAATAGGTAGATGGGACAATTTTATTTTCTACTGTTGTCTTAAGATATTTCGAGAAAATAAAACGTGTGTAACTTTCTCAAGTCACTGGACTCAAAAGATCAAAAGATTGGCAATGTTTACGAATGATAATTCAGACCGATGAGACAATTTGCACTTAAAGGCTGTTACCGTAATCTTCATTATTTGCTTAGTAATTACATGTAGTATGAAATAATAATAGTATAATTTTGTTATTACCCGGTTTTTGTATTATTTTGTAGTGAGCTTTATAAAATTGTTAGCTGACATTTTTGGAAAGCTGGGCATTTGATTATGAGGTGAGAGCTGATGGCATTTGTTTTAATTAATCCCGCAGTGTAACAAAGCAAAATCGAGAAATAATTTATTTATGTACCAAGGCGGCGATATACGACTTTGCCCCTTTTAAAGCTAATGATTACGCTTTAACGACTTGCTTTCATGATTTGAAAAGTATATACACTAAACTAGACCATATGCTTGATAATTTTGTATAACGTTTTTTTTATTAAGTATTTATAACATTGTATAAAAAAATCATGAAGTTAGGTCTAACGCAGAAGAAAAACGGAGTTTTACATAGAATTTATGAAGCGGATTTTAATGAAACCTGTACCATTTTATAGAAAAGTTAATTATCTGTCTTTTTGTATACGTATATTTTTTTTAAATCGTACATTTACGTCAATTTTTGTGCTTTTGTCAAAACGTTGAGTTGAAATTACGGAGGGGCTCCACCGGGCGACGGGGGCAGTACGTCTGTGACCACTGTCACGGGTAGACGCTGTCACTCAGAGCGAGCACATTACGATGTAAATAAATTATTATATTTGTGATAAGATGACTGGTGAATTATAATTATTACATTGAAAAGGCACTACATGCGGATAAAATATTTTTTTGATGTGAATAACGTGTTTTCAAACCAAATCATCCATAATCTGTCATAATCTAAAATGTGTGTATCTAAATTTGGCAGGACAAATATATTTTGTTATTGACTTACTAAATAATTAAATGTACTTTAGGATTTAAATATGTATTTCTTTTAATACATTGCGTATTCAAAACGAGAATATTGCATACCTCATTTAAATTTTACATGTAGGTCGGAGATAATCGTCAAAATTAAAATTCTTTCATGTTATGTTACAATATTTCCTAATAGTTTGGAATTTATAGAAATAGTAGCTATAAGTCAGGGCATGGGATGATATCTTAGAACAAAACTTAATGGTTTGTAAATAAAACGGTTTATCCATGGGTAACAAGGTGGCGCTATTCTAAATTATTACCAATGAAAATATTTTTCTAAACACGTGAATTTGGGTTCGAGTTTCTTTGCTACGAGACGAATTTGAAAAAAAAAATGCAGAATATGATAAAAAAATAAGCTTACGCTATTAAAAGAGTATTGTAAAATGTAAAATTGAAAAATGTATTGTATTGTCTGACTATTTTAGCTAGACCATTTTCCTATTTTGGATTGGTTACATTAGTTTTATTTTTAGGGTTCCGTAGGGTTGTTGTTTCCGACAAGGAACCCTTATAGTTTCGCAATGTCCGTCTGTCTGTCTGTTCGCGGCATAGCTCAGAGGCTCTTGGTACTAGAAAGCTGAAATTTAGTATAGATATGTGTATTGATCACGCCGAAAAAGTGGTAAAAATGAATAAAAAAAAAAAAATTGTGGAGCTCCCGAACACGTGAAATGAGGATGAATATTTTTTTTTGTTGCGTAACCCTTCGTGTAGGGTATCGTTAGATAGGTCTTTCAAAAATAAAAAAAACTAACTTTCGAAAACTATTACGGCAAAGTAGGCTTCACCGGTTACACAGTTATAGTTGACTAACTAAGACCTACTACGGAATCCTACTGCGTGTGGCCCGACACGCACTTGGCCGGTTTTTTACTGGTAACATTGGGTAGTGATGCTTTACATAGCAACCATTTTCGAAGTTTAGTAAAAACGCCAAGTAAGCAGTCACATATGATATACATATTAATCTATTAGTCAATGTATCTAATGTGGGATAATATTATATACACACAATCTAAAAGATAAGACGAAGCATAGTGTTTTAGAAATGAAGGTCCTACTTCACTATGCCACTCTTCTGTTTTATTTTCAACACCAAGTAGACCGACAGAATGTCGATTTTTGGCTTGGCCTAAGCCGATTAATAGGCAATCGCTTAATTCTTTGGCTAAAGCCCTGATAAATAAAAAGGACTTGATCTTCTTTAATTTTTGGTCCAGAAGTCAAAGACAGAAGAACTGAAAACGAAAAAAAAAGATATATTCAAATAGTATATTTAAGGTTCCGAACCAAAATAGTAAAAAGTAACCCTTATGGGATGCGACTTTCTCTGTCTGTCTGTCAGAGCTGATAATTACTTCAGGAATAACTAACCTTATCGATTTGGAATAATTGTTGAAATATATCGCAAATGGATAAAGTAGAAAAATACTACTTTCGAGGAAATATGGAATTTAAAATTACAAAGTGTAGTTTCTACGTCATCATAATTATGAAAGGGCTTGATATAAAGGCTTGATGCATATTCTAATATTTTTTATGTTTTCTTCGACATCTTTTGGTATACGAATTAAATTTAAAAAAAACTCTCCGTAGTTTGTAAAACAAACGTTCTTGAATAATTAGACTTCCGTACATTTTTCTCTTAAATGCTTTTCTTAATATGGTATTTCGACCATTTTCCAATTCCAAGGTTATGTTTGAATTCCGATGAATTGTAATAAGAAAACTAAATGAAAATTGAGCTACTGCATGTCAATTTAATAATCTTTTTATAAAAAAATCTGTCAATTTTTGCGGTGTGTTTTTCTGATAAAATAATTATAAAAAACCTTATATTAGTAATATAAGGTAAAAAGATAAAGATCTAAAATATTTAAATCGGTAATTATAAATGATTTCAAAGTCAAAAATCGATATTGCATCTTTTTAAAAGATTATCGAAATGCCATACAATGGTAGGATTTTTTTCCATTACTTTATTTCTTCAATAATGCATGAAACCGTGGAAAAGGGTCGTACAAATTTGGTGCTTGAAAATGTAACAGCTAATTCTCATTCAGACAAAGTCTATATTCGAATTTAGCACATTTATTTTTGCATTGATTTTTTGCTTTGCGGCACTTTCAAAATTAGGCCCAAAACGGGTGAATTTCCATTGTTCATGATAGGTAAAAATTTAAAAAATCCTGGTCATAATCGGAATCTTTACTATCCCACTTTTGGGTATGACATAGACATGCATTAGCATTAATTATCACGCTTTTTCAAGGTGGATTGGTGATTTCAGACCGTGTAGTCCAGGTTTCCTCACGATGTTTTCCTTCACCGTTAGTCAATGGTGTCTAAGTTATACTAAAAAAAGTGCATGTAAAACTTTGGAATAGTCAGATTCGTAATTTCTAGGTTTCGAAGTTCGAATCTACATACTCATAAATGAGATGCAGGTGCCTTAGCAAAGAAGCCACAATGACTTTTTACTAATATGTTCGGTGTATCAACTTAATAATATAAATAAAACTACCTGCAGCTTATTTAAAATATTAAAATCATTTGTAATACAGTCTCACTCACTTTTAGGTCTTTAAACGTAATAGATTATTCAATTTCGGTTCTGTTGGTGTCAAAACTTAAGCCAATTTTAAGCTAATGGTTTGGCCAAAGCTGATGCCAAAGGTTTGGTCGGACACTTTACAGATGGATCAGAAACGTCGGACTAATTAACTGGCTTCCAGGCTCTCCTTACAAAACTAATATGATTTTCCTATACAAGTGAAGATGAGCTGAAGTTATTTGAGAAGCAGCAGATGTCGTAAAATGCAAATATGAAAAAAACTTGCGTGCATTTCTGTTAGAAGAGCTCAAAATGGACACCATGGCCTAAAAATTAACTCCTATGGTGCGATTTTGTCTGTCTGTCTGTCCATCTTTCACAGCGGATTAATTCAAGAATGCTGGTTGTCAGAATTTTTTCTTGAAACTTGTAACAATTCAGATCGATAAATATGTTTGCAGATTAAAGAAATTGAAAATATTTTTGCTTTTCTGGCAAACGAAGTATGCAGTGGGGGTTGGAAATTTAAAATTAGTGTTTCGAAGTATTACTCAGACAGATGTTATTTGTATTTCTATTTTTATATCTTAGACATGCATATCAAAATACAATATGCGACTGTCCTTAGAATCTCTACATAATATTATGGTCACCCGTCAAAGTTCTTCAAAATATAAAATGACAAGCGTGCGGTGTGCATTGCGGGGTCGCGGGGGGGAAGCTCAAGCTCCGCCCATTTGCTCAAGGTCATTGGCGGTAGTCGTCGTCTTAAAATGTGTAAATATGATGGGTCAAGTTGACTAAATGCTAACCTATCAAGCTGATTTACCGTATCCTACTTTTGAGATTGTAGATATACCTAGTCTTTTTTACAGACCTAATATGTAACCTTTTAAGTCGAGGTAGGTCTTTATAACCTGTAATGTTTAACAAGCTCTTTAATAAGATTATGTTGTAAATTGTTTTACAAAAGTTTATCAACACGGGAAATTAGCGTTATTCGTTTCATTTCCACACTGTATCAAAATTACGTACCGAGAGGCCTGAATTTGTTGTTTGTACGTAATTTTTCTACGTCTTGTTACTCGGTTTTCGGTACTCGGAACTATCATTTATCGGGCGGACGAGTAGCAGCCACCTATTAGTTAGTAAGTGTTCGCACGATCAACAAATTCCTTCGAATAAATACGAACTATCGGTCCATCGAGGCTCCCCATTGTTTGCGTGGCGGTTGCGTGCACGGGCTATTATATGCTTAGTGCTGTTCAACACACCATCACAAATTGTGTAGTTATAGACGGGGCAGGATAGTTGGAAATCGATCAGAAGATATTTTTATATCTGTTAGACTCTTATTTAATGATCGATCCTATATGAATGCTCAGTATACACTAAATGAAATGGTACGACGGTACGTGTACGTTCTGACGAGCTTTTCTACAGTGGAACGCAGGTGCAACGCATTCATAGCAGGTGCTTGTTGTGTTTATTACAAATTCTTATTTATTTAATTAACATGAATTAATTACGACATGTCATACACATTAAGAGCCGACAGAAAAGTATGATATACCTATTTATTGTTGTGTTTAAGTCATTTGTAGTTTACTTACTAAAAACATTTGATTATGGTGTTTTAAAAAAGTTCTATATTGTTTTTTTTGCAATCCAGTTTTACATTTTGCACATTGGCAGTAGTAATATGATTTGATTTATTAAACATTTTTGACTACTACCAATAAAAACCTGCCGAGTGCGAGTGGAAATCGAGCAATGAGGAATAAAAATATTTTTCAAATTTTTCATTTTCATAACATGGACAATCATTTAAGGCGATATCATTAGTAGTGAAACTTGAAATAATAAGCTGTGACAGAAAGTCAGACTAGATTGCACCATAAGGGTGCATTTTTACTTAGGGACCTTAAAAAGCTTTTTTCAGATTGCATACGTAAGTACATCCATGGTGTTATTTTTTGTTTGTGAAGCTAAGCGTGTTTTATTTTGCTGTTACTGTATGCCTGGAATTACTAAAAGTACCTGGATAAAAAGCAAATTCCGTCTCCAGGGTATCATCTATCTCCATACCAAATTTCATTTAAATGGGTTCCGCCTTTTCGCATCCCTATTTTAACTAAGTATATATAAGTATACTTTATAAGTGTGGAAGTTAGGATGTACGTTCGTACAATAGATGTATGACGAACACTTGCCACGATTTAATTAAAATTGCTAGTCAATTAACTTTCAATACGGGCTAGTGGAAACCCATTTACGGTCTACCTATGTAAATTGGACTAAAGAATCAACCTTAAATGGCTGACTCATCTGTTGCCATACAATCAAACCGGTACCAAATATTTAGTAAAAGTACTTTAGTCTGCTAAAAGTAGCAGAAGAAGTAGTCACGCAGGCAAATACAGTGTTACGTGAATGTAAAAGGCTACAATCATACGATATCGCAATCTGTAGCTATCTCAAATTATGATGTTCTTGTGCATTTAGTGGTAATGGAAGCTTCTCCGTGTGATAAAGGAATCCTATTCCTATATGTGCGGGCCGGGTTTCGGAAGCACTCACAAATATGGAAATCGTTCGTTTTTTCAACCCTCATTACATGGGATCATATTTACATAATATACCTAAATGTATTTATGTAAGTTAGCGCGTTGTATGATCATGCATGAATTGATATGTAATTTTTTAATATTAGTTTATGCAGAAAAAAAATATAAGGTACAAAGTACCAAGTTTTAGCTTGATAATTATTTGATAAACTAACAAAATATAACAGTTATTCATTCAAAATGCTTACCTACCTATTTGAAAAAAGCTTCGGATCCCGTGCGACGTTACCGCGGTGTGCAACTTACATGAATACCAACGTAAACCAATATTGATCCAACGTCTTACGACGTTGCTGGCGTGCTATCTATTATTGATTACTTTCATTAGTAAACACTTAGCTTGGTATACTGTGGAGCTAAAATGCTTGCCTACAATTTAACAGTATTATCGCCGCTGAAAGTAGCAGCTGTTATGCAAGTAGGTGAGCATAATAAGAAGTTGTATGCTTTCATAACCGGTGCTATATACATATGTTGCTTAAAGCCTTTGCAGGCTGTTATATATGTATGTACATTAATAATATCTGATACGTCTCTTGTAAATCATTAACTATAATATTAACTAGCTTCTGCCAGCGACTTCGTCCGCGTGGAATAGTGATGCTCCGCTACTATTGGTCTTATCGTGATGATATATAGCCTGTAGCCTTCCTCGATAAATGGACTATCTAACACTGAAAGAATTTTTCAAATCGGACCAGCGGTTCCTGAGATTAGCGCGTTTAAACAAAATGACAACATTTCCCTTCACTGCTCTGCTCCTATTGATTGTAGCGTGATGAAAAGTATACTATAACCATCTCAGGAGTATGACAAATAATTGTACCAAGTTTCGTTAAAATCCGTCGAGTAGTTTTTGTTTCTATAGAGTTTATACAGACAGACAGACAAAAATTTTACTGATTGCATTTTTGGCATCAGTATCGATCCCTAATCACCCCCTGATTTTGGAAATATATTTAATGTACAGAATTGACCTCTCTACAGATTTATTATAAGTATAGATAAAGAGCCTAAATGATTATCGATCAATCGAACCACCAAATGGTAAATGCTATCATCACTCTTTGTTTAGTCTGTACAAAATTATCCTTCTATACAATTTTAAATATTCGTTTTCTTCAAAGTGTTGTGTTTTTAAGTTATTTTATATTGAAACCGACAAACAATATATATACGTTCATAACGATGTTGATAAATATAGTTGCAATCATGATCAATCGACGGGTTTGTAGGTTATGTGGTTATATGGGGGATCATAAATCGTCATTATTGACTTGTAATATACCTATAACAGGGAAACCACACATCATCATCATCTGCCTAACCATTTCCCAGCTATGTTGGGGTCGGCTTCCAGTCTAAACCGGATGCAGCTGAGTACCAGTTTGTAAAATACTGGTACTATATAGAGAGACAGCCTATCTGACCCCCACACATAATTTCAAAATAAAGCCGATTCAATTAATAGGTATAAAACCGGGTACCTACAGGCAGAATTAATCGTGCAAGAAGGAGGTGAAGCGTGTGTGACATATCTGCATGCTTCCACACGGACGCGCTGTATTATTGGAATCTCATCGTTCCGCACTCGGCGCTCTCGATCCTTTATTTAGTTTACCTTTGTCGGAATTTTGCCGCAACGATTTCAACGTTATCTGATTACTATCAAGAAAAAACGATTTTATCAATTGATTTAATTATCGTTTTATTTGAGTGTCTACCTTTATTCGTAGTCACATAAGAGTAGGATATCGTATTTTTTGCAACTTTAAGACTAGAGGGTATGCTGTACTTTTTGTGTAGATAACAAAAAGTTGTCAATATATGTAAGGTCCTTACTACTTATATAAAGTTTTGAACTGAAAGTGTAACGAAACATTAAACAGTTTTCCGAACTTTCGTAGTTCACAAAACAAGCGACCGTTCCAGTTTCACGCTAGCCTCGAAAGTTCACATAGAAGCCTCACAGAATACGCAACCTACGGCGCCAGAGAATATCGTTCATTTGAACTACAAATCTTAATAATTTTGGCACAAGGCTCTGCTGTAAAACAAATACCATATCGGTATGATCGTAACATCTCAGAATATTGGAATCCGCATTGTTTATGCCTCTGTTTGGATGAAGCGATGCACACATATGCAGTCGCTACATGAACATGTATATGACTATATATGTACCCCTAATCTACTTACTGTACCGTACTGTAAATGACAATGTGTATTGAGCGCACTTGAACATCCATTATCTATTGCTAACTGCGTCAATAGACCTCTTGTAGACGGGAAGAGCGACGCGATGTTAGGATAATGCGACTCACATGTCTGACTTTTATGTACTTACATATTTAAGTACCAGCTTTCCGCCACTGCCTTCACCCGCGTAGTCTATCTGAATTCTAATTAAAAATGACAGAGTTTCATACAAATAGGTTCTGTCAAAAAGAATATACATGCTTATATCCAAAAATATTAATAAGTGGTAGGTGCTCCAAACTTACATGAAAGTTCGATATAAGTAACATATCCATGTAGGTACGTATATCATGTGTAATTTCTGTTAGCCGACTTGCTAAAGTTCTTGGGGAGGCTTCGGCTGGCAAATATCCAGCAAGTCAGCCATGACATAATATCTTGTTTGCCAAAAGGCTTTATTTTCGTAGAGTCTGTATGAAATAACTTCTTGTTTATTTCTGCTAGTAGGTCTCCTATGTGGCATAAAAAAGCGCTGGTACTAAAATATACCTATTATCTTTGTTTTCTAGACTAGTTTTCGTGTCGTCTACAAAAGGCGATTAAGTGCAATCCCTATCAATTTCGTTTCTAAATTATATGCACTTACGTATATTCGCTTATTTAGACAAACTATGGTTTCTATTTCACTAGCAGAACTTTGTAAAGGGAATAAGATTTATTATCACCAAAATGTCGTATTACAGTGATATTTATAGAACTCTATTTATAAATTACAATAATAATGATGTATGCACGAGACGTTAATAACTTCATCACTGCAGTGTGTATAGGCGAAACATACCTAATACATAAACGCGAAAAAGTGTGAGTCGGACTCGCGCACCGAGGGTTCAGTAAGTACCTTAGAAGGCAATACATATGAAGAAAAAATAAAAAAAATATTATTTAAGAACTTTCATTTACATTTAACGTGGATAAGGTTTTCTTCTGGCCCTAAAGGTACCGAACCCTAAAAAGAAAACTAACCTCAAGTTAATGGGGGCAATAAATTTAATAGCTTAATTGCCTCATTTGTTCTAATTTCAACTGTAACTTATGTATCATATGTGTACCTACATTAAAAATAAATATATGTGGGGATTATATGGGCAAACATTGTTCTCAGTCATAAACTGAAGTGTCTACAAGTTTACGTGATGTTATTATGTCCTATGATTCACGGTACATTTATCATTGGTTGAAATAGTCTACGAAAATATTGCGAAATATAGTCTGTCCAATAGTAGTGAAGTAATAAATACATCAGTTCACACTTCATTGTAATAACCACCCACGGCGATGTTTATAGTTGTATGTCACGTGTTAACATCAACTACAACGTTTTACGACTACATAACGCTATAGCTAATCCCCGCACCATAGACATGTTTAGTCAACTAATTGGTGTTTTAACTCTGTATGGGTTAACGTTATTTATGAATTAGTTTTCAACCGATTCGATTATACGATAGATATAATCAAATAAAAAACAGTTCCTCTTTAACTCTTGTAATAAAAGCTGCTTTCTAACAATAAAATGTATCGTAAAACGGTAAAAAGTCCGAGGAAAAAGCGAAAATGCGAGTATGTTCCACGGTTTCGTATTGAAGAAACATCAATTAATCATTATAACTAAAAACCGCGTAGGTACTTCCTTTGTGCTGTTTACTTTTACTGTAGGATTTATTGCTATAATTGCATCGGTATTTAGCCGTCATCATGAAAATATACAGCTCTTGTAGCATGTGATGTTTGTGCCTCAACTTATTAGTAGACGCATGCTATTTAATCCTAGTAAAAACTATGTTGAAACTCAGATGAATTGAATGCTGCTGTGGTCTGTTTGTAGATTGGTTGCGGAATCGTTTCAGTCGTTATTTGTTACCCATTCTTGTTATTCATTATTTAGGGTTCGGCTCAGTATTTCCTTTTCCTCCATACATAGTAATCAGCGGTCATCTCAGTAAAAAAAACAGTTTTTACGGCTACAGCTGTCGATCAGACTTACAGACTTACACATTCACAAAATGTATCGATAGTTTGCTAGGGTTTACTCTATTTTTATAGTTATCCACTTTCATAAATATAACCTTTCTCGCAATATATCTTTTATCACAAATGATCATGCGGAGGGATTAAATAGTTTGTCATACTAGCGTATCGTATGATAAACGATTTCCACACTCGTCTTACCTAATGACCGTAGGTATCGACGTCTTCGGGTTTTCAAAAGTATCCGCCTTGAAGTGAAAGAAGGCTTCATAAAAATATTGTTCACTGTGCTGGTATTAAGTTGATTTAATTTGGCTTTAGGCTTTGCGGCCTGACGCAACGAACGCATCATTTGCATTCTATAGACTAGTAATCGGATTTGCTGACAGAGAATGGACTTACATTGTACTGCATTCATGCAACCTGTAGGTACTATGAGGAAATATAGGATTTTACTTTTTATTTTGATGAATTACCTATAAATTCAGATTTTTTTAAAACAATTACTTCAATGTAGTCGAGATGTAAAGTATTAAATTAAGTAAGTAGGTATATTAAAAACAACTTTTTTTTAGAAAGACTTTTATAAATAAATATTTAGAAGCGTATTTATATTTCTGCGCATCTCAAAATGTCAGAGCGATTGCACCTTGTAGAACACTAATTTATTTTTGTTTCATGGATGGACTTCCTAGAAACTAAAAATTGATAATATAAATATATGCTTATACTGGGCGTATCGTCAGATTTCTTTCTCTAAAGCCCTAACCTGAAAACTGAAAAAGGAAATAATAAATGAGAAGGAGCAAGTTTATGTATTAAAGTTTGCTCTTCGTAAAACTGCCAGGCATGCATTTGCGCATCAAACTATATCTTTATTACTGAGATTATATATTATGAGATACTCGTATAATCTTATGTGTGTCAAAAGTTCAAAACTTAATACATGTCCAAATTGGCCTAAATGTCAAGGTGGCATGTATCTAGTCCGAAGCCAGTACACATCGTGGCCACATTTGGCTATTTTCCAGCCAACTATGTAGTAGTGACGTGACCAATCCGGCGCCAGTCTGGACTTTAATGACAAACCCACGGAACTTACTGTTAGGTAATTTAATAGTCTGTTTGATTAGTGTACCTTCTCCATCGCTGACACAGTAAAAGCTCAGCTCGCGAATTGTTTTGCGAATTATTTTATTTTTATTTTGAATAGAAATTAATAGAGAGCTTATTTGATAAACCGATAACAGCCTATTAGAACATCGTAATGGGAACTTTAAAAGTAGGTACTTTACTTTAAGTTATGGAATGCTGCACTTTGGGCAGTTTTACAGCAGCGAACGTGCGTGACTAACCTACTGACTGTCTAATATATATTTACCACACTATAAACACAATAGAAAAAGGAAGAGGGGTACTTAATCTTAATTTACGGCATACCTTGTAATAGGTTATGTAAAAAGTTGTGTACAGGGGAGGAGAAGTTTACAGGTGGGAGCAGGTGCAGTCTCCGATATACTTAGATTGCTATAGCTACCTCGCGAGTGGAGCCGAGAGTCTGCGAGTTGTAAAATATAGGTTGAAGAAAAATAGTCAAAAATTCGTACACGTTGGATGTCTGTCTTAAATGGAAACTTACTTGTGTTGAGTGTTTCTACGTCTAGTCTATGCATGTGTTATCTGTGGGAAAGCCACTCTACTGTATTACTTCGCATAGGAATATTAATACGGAATTACCGGAATGTGAAATAGTTACAAGGGCTCTCGAAGAATTTGGGGCCACCATACCTACATACTTAGACATGTGTAAATAAGTAAATATGATAATACGATGACATATAGAAACAATTTAGAATAACAGTCATTATAACTTTCAGAATGCCATTGTTTTCTCTTTCATATATTTATTCGTTATTTTTATGTGTAACGTAAACATACTTAATGTTTTGACTGATTTGTTATGAATAGATTTCATTTTGACCCATCCGCGTTCTTTGTACGAAAAATAAACATATGATTTAATCGAATGCAATGATTTCAAACGGAAAATTACGCTGTTACACTGGCCAACAAGGTGTATGTATGTATTAAATATTTGAAGAAGTTCTTCCACAACAGTCGTAAAATTTAAATTAGCCATTGTATCTATTTATGTGCGGAGAGTTTTGTTTTACTCGTAAGAAGTTACTTTAGCTCATTGACAATGAAGTTTACCGAACTTTAGACAAAGCTTGCATGCTTGAATGCTTCTTAGTACCTACCAGTTGGGCGTAGAGGTGGAAAAAAATCCTTTTTAAACTTTCGATGGTCAAATAAGTTATACAAAGTTAATTAGGGGGACTACTTAATGGGATAGCCGTACAAGTAGATTAGTGAGGTAAGGCCGGACAAAAGTGTATATCTTGGACTTAACACGAATATTGATCGCGTGCGGCGGTAGCGAGCGGTGAGAACAAAGGGCGAGGCTATGTGCGGCCCACGCTCGCCTGCGCCCATCACCCTAGTGGCTAGGCAGTGGCTAACTATACTGCCTAGCCCAGACATACGGACTATCCTAGAACAACGATTACCTTAGGTGCTATACTTTGAAGAACTTTTGTTTAGGTTATTCATAAAGATAATTAAAAATGAGGAGTTCTTGGCTCAGTAACAGTCGCGTGGATCAATCGATCAAGGATCATACGGAGATTCCTCCGTGCCTCGGAAAGTTCGTTAAGCTGTTGGTCCCGGCTGTTATTTGTAGATCCTTGAAAGTCGAAGTCAGAAGCCCGAAAGCCTAACAACCAGGTATCGTGCTGTGTTATCGGTAACTGGTGTGGAGGTCAGATAGGCAGTAAAACAAGAAAAATAATACAATTGTATCCAGTAAGACTGGAAGCCAACCACAACCTAGTTCGGAAACATAAAGTTAATTTTAATAACTCTACGTTGTTATTGTACGTTAACAACTACAAACTAATCTAAAAAAAATATTTAAACATGACATTAAAATTCGCAATAAAATATATTATTGCGAGGAGAGGAACCTGGACGAAGTGTTCTAAAACAATGTAAAGCCATAAAATCGATTGCCAATAATTTATGGCTAGATCGGTAGAGATAAAACAGACGGCCGTTGGTGCACCAGTTAAACTGTTTCATACGGAACTAAGAACTAGGATCTCATTGGACGAACACTATGTGTGTTGTTGACTGCTGTTTACACACATATATACATTTAGGCACATCACTAATAAAGATTATAGGTTCGATAATGCGTGTTATCACTTCCCAATTGATGTCTGCATTCTATACAATTACCCATATTCTGAACGGGATCGATGAGTATAAACGTTCATGGCTAGTTATTATTATTTAAATACCTACATTTTATTTTATCATTGTCAGTCTGTGTCAGTCCACTGCTAGCTTCTTCCATGACACGCAACTAACTAAGCTCGATCTTCAGCTCTCCTCACCCAATCCCTACCAATTGCTACCATACGTAGTGTATCCCATCTAGCAATATGGTACCAAGTACTCGTATTAAGAATATTTCATTATGGTGAAAAAAGATAAAAAAAACAACCAACAATAATTTTAACTACAATATTCAAATTTTGTATAGTACAGTAGCCTGGTAAAGATACAGATTCTTTAACTAAACTTATTTTTGGTAAAAGTAGTATAAAATATCTATAGAAAAATAAAGAATCGATTGACACCATCATCACCATTCGTCAAAATCGGGCTTGTAGTTTAGGTAGGTAGATAGACATTATATCTACCGACATACGTAGATATATAGGCTGCTAAAATCATAACCCCTGCCATAGTCGGGTGAGTCTTCAATATTTTGCTGTTTGGTTTCCGAATCGTCATTACCCTCATCACAGACTGTCGTTTAAATTGTATAATTTACAAGCGTAAATTATTATGTTAAATAATGAAATAAATATAGCCTCTTAATGTAAGTAAATATTGAATTTTATACGGCTGGTAATGATGAAATTCGTGTGAAGAAGCGAACAGCGTCGAAAAACCAACCGCATATTTTAGAAGATTCATCCAGTCAGGAAAACAAGGTATAAGAATGAGTTTGTATAATTGTAGGTGTATAAGTACTTGTAGGGTACTATTATTTGTTCTGTGGTATAAGTAATAACATTATTATTATCCAATTAAAGAAAATATGTATCAATCCTACTAGGTACCTATGAAAAAAAACAACAATAATCCGTCTTTACTGAATATATACAGAATATTATCTGATATTATCTCGAAAGGTCGTAGCCCGCGCCACCCGTACCAGCAAAGGCTGCCACTCACACCTCCACCGTCACATCAAGCTGTCGACGCCACCCTCGCATGCGCACCAATTGTTTATCGTAAGGGAACAGTGTTTGTTTTTCAAACTTTTGTTCGATCGCCACTCAAGCCGTAACAATTATACCTGCGACGATAGATGAATTTATATGTATAGTTAGAACCAATGCTTTTGCAGGTGAATGAAATTTTCTTTAATTTTACTTAAAGTACCTTTTAGGAACTGACATTAAGGCGGCGATATACGACTTTGCCCCTTTTAAAGCTAATGAATACGCTTTAACGACTTGCTTTCATGATTTGAAAAGTATATATACTAAACTAGAGCATATGCTTGATAATTTTGTATAACGTTTTTTTTAATTATGTATTTATAACATTGTATAAAAAAATCATGAAGTTAGGTCTAACGCAGAAGAAAAACTGAGTTTTACATAGAATTTATCAAGCGGATTTTAATGAAACCTGTACCATTTCATAGAAAAGTTAATTATCTGTCTTTTTGTATACGTATATTTTTTTTTAATCGTACATTTACGTCAATTTTTGTGCTTTTGTCAAAACGTTGAGTTGAAATTACGGAGGGGCTCCACCGGGCGACGGGGGCAGTACGTCTGTGACCACTGTCACGGGTAGACGCTGTCACTCAGAGCGAGCACATTACGATGTAAATAAATTATTATATTTGTGATAAGATGACTGGTGAATTATAATTATTACATTGAAAAGGCACTACATGCGGATAAAATATTTTTTTGATGTGAATAACGTGTTTTCAAACCAAATCATCCATAATCTGTCATAATCTAAAATGTGTGTATCTAAATTTGGCAGGACAAATATATTTTGTTATTAACTTACTAAATAATTAAATGTACTTTATGATTTAAATATGTATTTCTTTTAATACATTGCGTATTCAAAACGAGAATATTGCATACCTCATTTAAATTTTACATGTAGGTCGGAAATAATCGTCAAAATTAAAATTCTTTCATGTTATGTTACAATATTTCCTAATAGTTTGGAATTTATAGAAATAGTAGCTATAAGTCAGGGCATGGGATGATATCTTAAAAAAAACTTAATGGTTTGTAAATAAAACGGTTTATCCATGGGTAACAAGGTGGCGCTATTCTAAATTATTACCAATGAAAATATTTTTCTAAACACGTGAATTTGGGTTCGAGTTTCTTTGCTACGAGACGAATTTGAAAAAAAATGCAGAATATGATAAAAAAATAAGCTTACGCTATTCAAAGAGTATTGTAAAATGTAAAATTGTAAAATGTATTTATAAAATTTATTTAAAAGAAAGTATTTACATTATTTACATTACGAAAAATAAAAAAAAAAGTAAATATATTCTAATATAAATCTAACTAAAATATTGCGTCAAAAAATTCTTCCTCATCGCCGTCAACTGGAAGTGTACCCAAGAGGCTGGCGGCATTGCCACGTTGGATGGCAATGCTTAGCCTTTGGCCAAAGTAAAAGCCAGCCTTTGGGTCACGGGAAGTGTGAACAAGCCGCTTCGCTAATTCTTTAAAAAGAAGGTGGGCACTCGGACCCCACGACCCTAGAGTTTCAACCCCAAACGGCTCAAAAATATAGTTACCAATAAGGTTACTATACTTTCGCCGCTTGAGGTTCTCCGCAGCCGCAGCAGCGGAGCAAACGCAGCACGTAGAGCTAGCAAGGTGGGATGGCGCAAGAGTATCGACACAGGTTGCGTCCCACACTAAAGGCCTACCCATCTTCCATAAAATGTATTGTATTGTCTGACTATTTTAGCTAGACCATTTTTCTATTTTGGATTGGTTACATTAGTTTTATTTTTAGGGTTCCGTAGTCCGACAAGGAACCCTTATAGTTTCGCAATGTCCGTCTGTCTCTCTGTTCGCGGCATAGCTCAGAGGCTCTTGGTACTAGAAAGCTGAAATTTAGTATAGATATGTGTATTGATCACGCCGAAAAAGTGGTAAAAATGAATAAAAAAAATAAAATAATTTAGTGGAGCTCCCGAACATGTGAAATGAGGATGAATATTTTTTTTGTTGCGTAACCCTTCATGTAGGGTATCGTTAGATAGGTCTTTCAAAAATAAAAAAAACTAACTTTCGAAAACTATCACGGCAAAGTAGGCTTCACCGGTTACATAGTTATAGTTGACTAACTAAGACCTACTACGGAATCCTACTGCGTGTGGCCCGACACGCACTTGGCCGGTTTTTTACTGGTAACATTGGGTAGTGATGCTTTACATAGCAACCATTTTAGAAGTTTAGTAGAAACGCCAAGTAAGCAGTCACATATGATATACATATTAATGTATTAGTCAAGGTATCTAATGTGGGATAATATTATATACACACAATCTAAAAGATAAGACGAAGCATAGTGTTTTAGAAATGAAGGTCCTACTTCACTATGCCACTCTTATGTTTTATTTTCAACACCAAATAGTATCCGACAGAACGTCGATTTTCGGCTAGGCCGAAGCCGATTAATAGGCAATCGCTTAATTCTTTGGCTAAAGCCCTGATAAATAAAAAGGACTTGATCTTCTTTAATTTTTGGTCCAGAAGTCAAAGACAGAAGAACTGAAAATGAAAAAAAAAAAGATATATTCAAATAGTATATTTAAGGTTCCGAACCAAAATAGTAAAAAGTAACCCTTATGGGATGCGACTTTCTCTGTCTGTCTGTCAGAGCTGATAATTACTTCAGGAATAACTAACCTTATCGATTTGGAATAATTGTTGAAATATATCGCAAATGGATAAAGTAGAAAAATACTACTTTCGAGGAAAAATGGAATTTAAAATTACAAAGTGTAGTTTCTACGTCATCATAATTATGAAAGGGCTTGATATAAAGGCTTGATGCATATTTTAATATTTTTTATGTTTTCTTCGACATCTTTTGGTATACGAATTAAATTTAAAAAAAACTCTCCGTAGTTTGTAAAACAAACATTCTGAAATAATTAGACTTCCGTAAATTTTTCTCTTAAATGCTTTTCTTAATATGGTATTTCGACCATTTTCCAATTCCAAGGTTATGTTTGAATTCCGATGAATTGTAATAAGAAAACTAAATGAAAATTGAGCTACTGCATGTCAATTTAATAATCTTTTTATAAAAAAATCTGTCAATTTTTGCGGTGAGTTTTTCTGATAAAATAATTATAAAAAACCTTTTATTAGTAATATAAGGTAAAAAGATAAAGATCAAAAATATTTAAATCGGTAATTATAAATGATTTCAAAGTCAAAAATCGATATTGCATCTTTCTAAAAGATTATCGAAATGCCATACAATGGTAGGATTTTTTTCCATTACTTTATTTCTTCAATAATGCATGAAACCGTGGAAAAGGGTCGTACAAATTTGGTGCTTGAAAATGTAACAGCTAATTCTCATTCAGACTAAGTCTATATCCGAATTTAGCACATTTATTTTTGCATTGATTTTTTGCTTTGCGGCACTTTCAAAATTAGGCCCAAAACGGGTGAATTTCCATTGTTCATGATAGGTAAAAAATTTAAAAATCCTGGTCATAATCGGAATCTTTACTATCCCACTTTTGGATATGACATAGACATGCATTAGCATTAATTATCACGCTTTTTCAAGGTGGATTGGTGATTTCAGACCGTGTAGTCCAGGTTTCCTCACGATGTTTTCCTTCACCGTTAGTCAATGGTATCTAAGTTATACTAAAAAAGTGCATGTAAAACTTTGGAATAGTCAGATTCGTAATTTCTAGGTTTCGAAGTCCGAATCTGCATACTCATAAATGAGATGCAGGTGCCTTAGCAAAGAAGCCACAATGACTTTTTACTTAATAATATAAATAAAACTACCTGCAGCTTATTTAAAATATTAACATCATTTGTAATACAGTCTCACTCACTTTTAGGTCTTTAAACGTAATAGATTATTCAATTTCGGTTCTGTTGGTGTCAAAACTTAGGCCAATTTTAAGCTAATGGTTTGGCCAAAGCTGATGCCAAAGGTTTGGTCGGACACTTTACAGATGGATCAGAAACGTCGGACTAATTAACTGGCTTCCAGGCTCTCCTTACAAAACTAATATGATTTTCCTATACAAGTGAAGATGAGCTGAAGTTATTTGAGAAGCAGCAGATGTCGTAAAATGCAAATATGAAAAAAACTTGCGTGCATTTCTGTTAGAAGAGCTCAAAATGGACACCAATATGGCCTAAAAATTAACTCCTATGGTGCGATTTTATCTGTCTGTCTATCCATCTTTCACAGCGGATTAATTCAAGAATGCTAGTTTCAGATTTTTTTCTTGAAACTTGTAACAATTCAGATCGATAAATATGTTTTGCAGATTAAAGAAATTGAAAATATTTTTGCTTTTCTGGCAAACGAAGTATGCAGTGGGGGTTGGAAATTTAAAATTAGTGTTTCGAAGTATTACTCAGACAGATGTTATTTGTATTTCGATTTTTATATCTTAGACATGCATATCAAAATACAATATGCGACTGTCCTTAGAATCTCTACATAATATTATGGTCACCCGTCAAAGTTCTTCAAAATATAAAATGACAAGCGTGCGGTGTGCATTGCGGGGTCGCGGGGGGGAAGCTCAAGCTCCGCCCATTTGCTCAAGGTCATTGGCGGTAGTCGTCGTCTTAAGCCATTTTGTAGACTGATTAACAATTGTTAAGATAAATAAATAAAATGTTGTCCTTTTTTGAATTCTGAATAAATAAACCCAAGGAGCTTGTTCATCTTTGTGCATCGCACGCTTCGAACATAATGGGGTCGCTATCCTGCATACCAATTTAATATTGCCACCTCCCTATCTTATTAATGACTTTGATTTCATTTTTCTCACTAAAAGCGAGTCACAGAACTCAGATATAAAAGAAGTTAGTTACGTATTTAATTAATATCCAAGACAAAAAGTGATGGAAATGATGTACAATACAATATTAAGTTATTTTTTTACCAAACAACAGATTCAAGTTTTTTAATCAAGTGCTTTAACAAAGTCTCTTAAAATATTTATAAAATTATAGAATGTTGTTCGCGGCTATTAATGACTTCATCAAACAAGCTCTAATACCGAGTTAATTGCCGATGAGAGCGCTGAGTGAGGGTATTCTTGTTAATATTCCACCGAGACGAGTGCCAAATAGCTGTTTATACATAATCATCAAGGATTTTTAAGAGTATTTGATTCAGGTACATGATGTTTATATTCACTGTGGCCATCTGAATGACTGTCATTTCTATCTCCGACTTCAGACGAAGATCAAATTGTAATCACCTGCTGCCTTCACCTATAGACAGACATACATCTTCATTGATATCAATAGAGGAGAATTTGGATACATTTTCGATTACCGACTTCGGATTGATGCGAGTGGGTGAGATCATTGTTTGCAAAAACATGGTATCTGGTTTAAATAAATAGGTCTTTTGGGCACATTACTTTTCTTTGGTTGAATACCGTAGAAGAGATGTGAGTTCCTCATAATAATAAAACGAGAATATCCTTCTGGCCGCTGGTTACATTCAAAGGCTTTTAACTTGTAAAATCATAGCTTAAAATTGCATAGTGTAAAGTTTTCCACCTGAATAGCCGAATCTTGTCATATTATTAGAATTTAACTCAACGCTATTTGCATCATACCTATCGTAAATGCTTTGATGTTCTACTCACAATTTTAGCCACTCAATATTGTGTCATCATCAGCCCATTATTGTTTTATTGCCGGGCAATAGTTCTGATACAGAAAAGACACCAGCACTGGCACCTGGCAGATTTTTTTTATCTTAGAGTTTCAGACTCGGTAGCAGACCATAGACTTTCTATCGGACAATAGTTTGGTAGGTTTCTTAATCAGTATGAAGATGTGAATCTTTACAATTTGCGCACTTGCATACATCCGGCCGATAGAAAGTGTATGGTCTGAGGGGACTCTTACTAATATTATAAATGCGATAGTTTGTGACGATGTATGTATGTTTGTTACTCTTTCCCGATAATACCACCGAATGGATTTAGTAGAAGTTTATAACCTATGTGGTGTAGGATACTTTTTAGAATACTTTGTATCGAATTCGAAGTCGCAGGCAGAAGCTAGAATACTTATATGTACGAATTTCAGTTCCGGGATAACCTTGTTCACATAGCACAAATAGCTCCAAAGTAGAGCGCATTTAACGTTTCTCGTTTTAGTTTATTTCGATATGCATATCAGAAAATCATTTCTACCAAGCATTCTAAAATAACACATTATACACGGTTCTCAGGAATCGTATGTCATATCTTATTCATATTCGTAGCACTTAAACATTAGTAAATTAGAAATAACAGCGGTTTGCATCGTTCTCATATACATCATATTCAGGTAGAGCAGTTGATAATACAGGAATGCCTCTCTATGAATAACCAAACGTTTTGTTATCACATCATTAACAACTGATAACGGAGGAATCCTAGTGGGTACATGCCTAATTAATCGATGGGATTATTCTACACGAGTGTTATTTGCGTCATGTCCCAATGATTGATTAACGTTTATGATGAACAGTAAATATTATGATTCTGCAGATGCTAATAATAATGTTTTTATTGCTTTAACATATGAGTAGTACCGATCTTCAATTGTTTCAGTCATAATTATATTTGTGTTTTCTCATCACTTCGTCATCTGCCTAGCCTTTTCCCAACTATGTTGGGGTCGGCTTCCTGTCTAAACCGGATGCAGTCGAGTCAGTGCCAGTGTTTCACATGGAGTGACTGCCTATCTGATCTCCACAACTCAGTTACCGTTTTTTCTCATCACTTATTTTTGGTAAATTACATCAGGTATTGTGGGATTTAAATTCTTTTGAGTGTCTCCCAACGTAATCACGTGAAGGCAGGGTTATGATAAGTACTTATCAGATAAACATGTGCACCGTGTAAATATCACTACAAGGAACTTCAGAGAGAGTGAAATTCCAATTAATTTGTTTTACTAAAGGAAGGCCTCGCTCGATAAGCCAAGGTATTTCTTCGTACCTATAGTTGTAAGGTAAGATATTTGTTATTTCGCTGGCGCCATACGCCAGCCCCTGAGTCCGTGACCTATTTCAGAAAGCCTTCAGTGATGTTTCACTTCAGATACGAGCCGAGCCAAACAATTTATTACCCTTTTCCGTTTCTGCTTGAGTTCACCATCGCTAAAGATGATCTTTCACATTTAGACATGCAAAATTTCAATCGGCGGAACGCGTGCGTTTAGCTTATGATGCATCTTTGTGTATAAAGGAAATTGATGTAATGCCAATGTTATCTCGATGTTACAGAGTGAACAATACTATTTCAATTTTCTATTCAATTTATACTGAAAGGTCGGAACACGTCAACATCGGTGTTGACATTTTGCGCTATCCGCGGAAGGGGTGGCAATAGCGCGGTTGGTTGGCGACATCTCGTCAACCCTAAAAGCTGCCCAGTATTTTATTATTTACGTAGGCACAGTTACTATATTATATACCGTAAAATACACACAGTAAGATTAAAAAGTTTTACGAGTGTAAACATCGCATAGGTATTCAAATATTATGAAACGTCAGGAGAGCTTCCGAAGGAAGATTTATGAGTTGGTTTTATTCGCTAAACTTTTTGAAGATTATGTTAGTTTTGGCATTAGCTATGCTCTGAGCGATCGTGGAGTCGGCTGCTGCTCACCCAGTTGGCAGGCCAGGCTGGCAGGTCACCAGGCTGCCCCTGCGCCCGGGGTGGCTTCACTTTGCTGACGGTGTATTTCTGTTGGAACACGTCACCGTTAAACTATATTGCGGTTACGTTGCGGCATGCGTTGCATTACGGCCTCACATTTGGCCGGTTCGCTGATGCGTTCGTTGCGTCATATGCGGCTGTCAGAGCACTAATTAGAGTCATGACTCGCATAATAAGTAGGTGACGTACTCGTATTATCTAGTTCAATCGCGTGTCTAGTACAGGTTTATTTTAAACCGAGTACTCGTACATCGTTACTGGCAAATGAGAGTCATTAATGAGTAAGTGGGTATTTTATAAAAATCAAAGAATTATTGAAAAACCATCTACGAGCTTTTCATAAGTCTTCAAAGTACTTATTTAATCCAATGTCAGATGGCATCGTGAAATTGAAAGTTCTAGTGTTTGTAAATATAATTCATGAATATTTTAATTAATGATCTGTATTTATGTAGGTACCAATTTTTAAGGTGATAGTGTAGGCACTGAAACCAAAATAAACTTTAATCCAAAACATTATGTGACTAATTAACATTATACAACCTATGAACCTACTATATTAATTAAGTACCTGATGCTAATACAGGTTGACTATAAACGAACGTAATATGTATCATGGGACTGATTAAAGCCGAAAAATGTAGATTTAAAAGCATTACTATCGTATTAGTCGATGTGGAGTTGCTAGGTTCATATTTTCATAACAAGTACATACATGAGTCACTGAACCCGAATTTATACGATACAAAAGCTGTGTTGAGCCAAGTGAGCCGACACGAATACACACGTATAGGTGATTATATTAATATTATGTCAGTAGCGTATCGTCACACATTACTTCCCAATGCTTACGGCGAACTATCTCACAAGATTAATGCTCTGGAACATTCATTATTAGCCGGTAAATAACTGCGTATCGTCGATTGAAACATTAACATTAAAAGTTAATCATGCAGTGTGTGAGAAGATGTTTATACATGTATCATGTTTTTATACTAAGTAATCATGTAATCATCTACTATAGTATAATGAGTATATAGGGAACATAATGCAAGTCGCTTTAAGGTATCGATAACTCAATCAATAGTTCAACAACTTTAATTACGCCCGTGACTTTTGCTTTTGTTCAGTGCATAAAGACTAAAATCGTGAAGCCAACGTACAAAGTGACACTGAAAAGCGACCGCCACTTAATTTAAATTTCAAATACCCCTTTGAGCTGTGGCTTTATGAGAAGGAATTCCTTTTTCCGGACGCGGTCCATCACAAATGGAAAGCCACGTTAACTCGAACGGAAAGCGTCCTACGGCTTGCCTCGCTTGTGGGTCGTGCCAAAGAGAACAAAGAAAAGTATGCAGGAAAGCATCCTTTATAAGACCAGCATATAATTGGAAAAACAATAAACAAAATATAGTTTCTGAATGAAATATAGAATAGAATAACACTTGCGTATATACTTGAAGAGAAATAGGGCAGTGTAGTATATATATACTTACATATTAATGTGAGATTTAAAATTACATAGGCCCAGTTGCATCATCTTACGGTGACTGTTTTTTTGTTAATCCTGACTAATATTATAAATGCGAATCTGAGTTTGTTTGTAATATGTTTGTTACGGTTTCACAGTAAACAGCGGAACCGGTTTGAATGAAATTTGAAACGGTTATAGGCTATTTTTTGTTCGGGAACATTTAGTAGATCCGTCGGGACGGCTAGTTGTTAAATGAGGTTATTCATTTATGATTTTACACTGAAGAAATAAAGATTCCTTGACGGACTACGGAACCCTAAAAATGAAGTCGTATCGAAGAAGTAACGACGTCCCGTGACTTTGTCCTAAGCAGTAGTGTTAACAGTAGCTTAGGGAGTTGTGTGACCAAGTTCTTGAATTTTAAATTATTACACGTACCTACCTACGTTACCTATTTTATGCGTGTACCATCTCTCTTCATGAAACCAGACCGTACTTTGCAAGTAGTAAAGCATTCAAAAAGTATGGTAGGATGTCGTTTTTAGGACTAACTTTATTTAATTTTGTTACGAGTTCCGACGAGTACTTGTCTGAAGTTATATGAAACGTAAAGCTGTGAAAGTGTAGTTTGAAGTGTTCGACTGGAACAGTGCTAGACCTGGCTAAGAGCCAGGCGGAGCCAGCTCACTTCCGATTCTTCCCTAATATTTCTTTCGAAACTGTAGTCTCTGACGCTTCAGTGATTTATGGAAATAAACTTAAGCTATAGTATTATAGCTTTATTGAACTTCGGCTGAAAAATAATGAAATGCCTAGTTGTTTCGTATTAATAAACAATTAATTAATTCCACGACAATGTCTTTTTGCTCGTAGTTGTTTGTATTTTTAGTCGTACTTTTTAATTGCATGCCACTTCAATTTCCTGCTGTTATTAAAAATTGTGGTATTATTACGTCGTTAAAATAATTGAATACAGTACGTTTGAAAATCCTCTTACATCGTTCGCACGTCGACGAATGATGTTAGTGAATTGAACATAATATATAATTGACTAGCTTTCCGCCAGCAGCTTCGCCCGCGTGGACATTTTTTTTTACACCTTGCGTTACATTATTCAAGTTTTAGTAGGGATCCCTAATTATTTCTGGTAATAAATATAGCCTATGACATTTTTTTTTTAGTAGTTTTTGAGTTAAACCCCTACAAACAAACAAATCTTTCCTCTTTATAATATTAGTATAGACTACAATTTATTACATTAAGTTATTTTGAAGTGTAAAAATTAATTGATTAATTTTAACGTTATTATAGGCTACCCAATGCCATTAAGTTATTGGTTTGCGTCTCCTTTTTATTATTCGACAACGTTCAATATGTAACAAGCTTGAATTTGAATTTGTTGATTTGGTTATTTTTCTTCTCAACTTTTTATTTTACACCGCTGGAATATAAACAGTGATTCATTCGCTATAAAATTAAATTTAGCTTGCAGAAATTGATGTTTTAAGTATTGATATGTTTTATATTTATTTAAGGAATATCCGGAGAACTGTAGTGAAAACATTGAACACATTGGAAAAGGAACGTACTGCGTCTATAATAATTTTCATTAGACGGAAAATGTACATGTCACGTTGATAGATAATAAAGAAGTAAGTCAATAATTCGTGCGTTACATAACACGGTACTATCGTAAGCCTAGTTTCGATCGCTACCGCTTTAAAGGTCTTGGCTTCGATTCGAGCGGGGGCGGACAAAGTGTAATTGGGCCTTTCTCATACACAGTTTTCGGTTATAGCCAAGGATTGGAGCTGTGCCTGATAAATGGCGATGGACCCGTTCTCTATCACACTGAAGTTAATAAGGTCATTGACTAACGGTGGACGTATAGAACTAGGTAGGTACTATTACTAGGCCTAAAAGCGTATAGTTACTATTGAACAAGAAAATGTATTGCAAAGATTAAGTATATAGGTACCTATTTCTGTCCTCTTAGACTGTTGATAGGAATGCTGAATGCATTTGAACTAAATGAAATAGAAATAAATAAAAACATCTAAAATATTATTTAGAGAATATCCGAACAAAGAACCTACAAAATACCGTGCAAGTGAAGAAACAATAAAACATTGGAACACAAACACAACTGACTGGTAAGAGCCTCAACGCATTTACGTAATACACGGTACACTTGTTTTTAATTCCAGTTAGTAATCGTCGTGTTGTGGTTTCAACGATAAGTGTTTATTAAAAACTTAGGTACTTAAAGCGATTGGATGGATGTTATACGTTTGAGCTCCCTTGACACACTATATACACTCTATCCTCTACCAACATACGACTATACCTAGACTTTAAATAATTAGAATTGATCCATAGTTTACACTAAATAAAGCTTTCTTTAAGCTTTATTTAGTGTAAACTATGGATCATCTATGGGAATATTTAGTTTAGTTTTTGGAACGAAGTTCTATAACTCGGCTTGGGGTCGTAGTTGACTGGTAGAAAACGTCACGTTAGGATAAAAACGTTATGCCCCCTCTATGCGAACTCTTCTTTTATATTACTATTATACATTTATTGAGATTCGAGCAGAAGCGCATTGTACACAGCCAGCTGTATAGTGTATAACCTCAATAAGGAACCTAGTCCTCGTCACTGACGTTCTAACGGGCTCTTTATGGCTATCAGTGTATGTGTGTGTTTGTGCAAATAAGAAAACTTAATACCTGACTATTAAATATTGCAGATATATATGTCATACGTGCATAAGGGAAATAAGGGCTATCTTATGCTACTTAATCGTATTATGTGGACGTCCATTTTTGAGTAGTTCGAATGTAAACGAAATTACTTGAGCGTGTTATTAATACCACAAAGTGAAAACACATGTTTTTAAAGAAACAAAAATTGTTTCGTTGTTTGTTGTGAAATGCCAAGAATTCAATCCACTTAACATTTGCGGGTAAGCCGAGTTCGTATTGTAAAAATACTTAAATACGAATGTGTGTGGAATAAAAACACTTTGGACGAATAAATGCATTTTTTATGCCAGGTTTATTCTTATCTCAATATCACGGCTGTCTCTGTGGAGATATAGGCGAACAGGCAATCAAACATAGCACTTCATTCTTCGCGTCATACTGGCTGAAAATTGTATATAGTTATTTTATACCTCTATATAATAGCCATAAATTAAATAGGGTGCATTTAAGACATTATCATGTAGAGTACCTTTAATGAAATTTAAAACAAATCACAAAGACGCCAATACTAAAATGGTCTTAAAATTAAAATGTTTCTTGCCATCAAACCTAAAAAGTTGTTAAAAATCATTGAAGTGAATATATTTCTGTAAGTTACAAAGCAGAAGGTATCTTTTACAGGCAAGTGAAGCTAAATACAGAATTCATTCATCCTGAAACCAGGCTAACGAGGTCAGGTACAAACTTTACGGCACTAATCGAAACTACCTACATGAGCTAGCAATTACGGCGCCACACTCCTCACAGTTCCGCCCTTATGTTAATATTTAACTATTCGTTAGAAGCCGACGCGGACGTAGGAATACAGATAAAAGAAAAATAAAAACAGAAAAAAATATTCGTTGACTTTTTATTATGAAGGGATTCATGTCTTTGTTGTCATCCATCGTTCGTGCTAAATCACGTAAGTAAATTTAAAAAATCTCGATGTTTGAAATTTGAGTTCGGTAAACTTATTTTCTGTAATATACGGAACCCAAATTGATAGCAAATGTTCATTCTCATTTGACTAACGATCCATTCGAAGCTCATCAAACACCATGACACTTAATTAACGATTGGTTGGCTGAAGCGTTGCCCTATTTAGGTTAAATTCTGTACCATGAACAGCATGGTAATTTTTCACAATCTCATCAGTTTGAAGAAATCGAGTTAAATACTATAAATCTTATAGGATTTTTCGAAAGCAAACAAATCAGTTGATTACTTTAATTGCCTCGGGTAGAAATGATAGATCGGTTCTATTCAAAACTTACATGTGTTGGGACAATTAACGATGACATTCTTTAGGTGTAAATTACTTCAGTACCTAATGGCGTGTATTGTACATGTTTTTATTAAAATGCTTGGATCGTTATACAAACAGTCAAAGTCTTATATCATAGTAAACACCCAACCGACGTGGAGTTGAATACATCTTTATGCAGATATTTCACACTGACTTTTGACACAATTTGACGTTAGCGTCATTATTACACTAAGGTTTAGCATCCACTGCGATACTCTAACGTGACCCGTATGTAAAAAGAAGTACTTTGAACACGGATCCGGAACCCTGATATTACTCAACGCGCATCTGTCAACACTATTTACATATCTTCCAGTCCCATCTCATCTTAAAATTAGAAGACATTCACACTGACCATCGTAAACCCTGATATAAATATTTACGACTGTCAAGGTCGGCTCTATTAGCGTCGGATTAACAGTGAGACGGTTAATTCTGTAGTAGAACGGAACAGGGAACTAGTCGGTTCATATTCTCAGAAAATGTGCTCCGCGTCGCACTCGCTGTGGGATGCCGATGTTGTGTTTACAATGTCGGAGTGATCGAGTTTCTTTGATGTTAAAGGGGCGAATATAGCGCACTTTATAATACAGGATGCATTATAATTAAACTATATCGCAGACGTTTGTAACATGCAATGAGGATCGTTGATCTTAGAACACCCGTGATAAACTTAAACCAAATTTAACGTGGCCTTCATAAATATTTGGTTTAACGAGTTAGTATTAGTTTCAAGATTTATTTTGTTGTTGTTTGCCACGACAAGGTTGGGTCCGACGACCTTTCGTATTCTGACGTCACGTTTTTTCAGTGTTTCATTTCTTTATACAACTGTAATTCAATGTTTTATATTACGATAAATCAACATGTATATCCGTTTATTAAAATATCGGCATCATCCGCTCATAAATCTGCTGGGGACGTCAGTGACAGTGAATGGATCGAAGCCGACGCCAAACTTTAGTTAAATGGAAATGTACAAACATTTTGTTTTTTACGTTAGCTTTATAGCTGTCAATTAGGCTATAATTGTACAAAATAAACAATTACATCGCGGATAAAGAATCTTCCATTTTTTCGAGATACAATTAACGATAGCATTTCCTTGATTACCAATATTTGCTAATAGCCAAAGTTGCCTCGTGGTGCTCGTTAAAATTTGAACAAGTTTTGTGAAGCCGTATTTTATAGAGCTGAGAGCTTCGGTACATTAGATGCAGATCATTCGACGTGAACGTAAGCAAACACACTGGAGTGCGCGCGTGATACGTTTTGTTCGATACATACTGACGTATACTGTCGTCGGCCGGTATTCCCATTACTGATACGTACTGTACTGTTCGATTTCCAACGCATACATTGCAGTATTTAGTTACATTACAGAAATTTGGGTTAAAACGGCACTGCAATGAACTTAAAAGTAATAATACAACAGTTTTGCCTTGGGAATCTTGTGAAACGCCTATCCGTACAGGTCGGTCATTCATCAATTATGTGCTCGAGCTGCTCGAAGCTTCGAACACCCGTCAATAAAAGATACGAGTCATGCCGTATCATTTAACTGCATATAATTTATGGCTTACTTTAATCTGGCACAACATGCTATACAAAAGTTCTGCCCCTATATGATTTACTAGGTTTACTCCGGTAATATACTAGTCTGACAGACGAATAGCCACGAAGTCGTTTAGAGAGAGCAGAACATAAATTACGTGTCTAGTACAACATGTGGCGACTACTTTCGTCTTTGTAAAATAACTAATTGAAGAAATTCAAATACTAGTTGAGGATAAAAAACTTAGCCTACGAAGGTTTCGTAGACAGACCGCCGTAGCTTCATTGCTACGACGAGACGCTACGAGGACCGCTACGGTTTTTTATGCATTTTCGTAGCTCCTTTTAGGGCTTCAAAAATGAACTTTACTTTGTGTTTTTAAATGATAGTGTTTGAGTTAGTGGTTTACATATTATTAAATTATATTTTTAAGTTTACCTACTTATTTTAAGAACTGTGTTTCTTAAAAGTTTGGTAACAGAAAATATTTTTTTTCGAACATCTGGGAAGAAAAGCAAAATAATAAATACTATATTATGACGTCTGTTTAGTTTATTCTGACCGTAGCTATCGTTTAAGGTAGGGTAGGTGACCGCTTGAAGGGTTTGCGACCTTTCTCATCGTGCGTATGGGTCATCGATTGATATCGTACCAACAAAAGTCTACAAATCGCCACAATGGTCTCGAATGCTTATATACACGCGATTTACATGGCATTATAGTACATAATTTAATCAGTAAACGATTACATCACTCCACTTCTAAAGTTAACAATTTCATTAACTAGATTTTAATCTGTTATTCTATAGATATTTAGTGGTTTGCAAAATCCAATGTGATGAAATTTAAATTAGGTGTTTAAGTAGCTATTTATCGATCTAATGCATAAACACCTATTTTAAATTTCATCACTTAGTAAGTGCAATTGGCAATAACATTTTGTGTCTAATAAATTGAATCTAGTCGATACAGGTGTAACAGCGCCCTCGGTTAGTTGGTGTTTGCTATTCACAATTAATATCGAAACCATCGTTTGTCGTAAGACAATGAACACGCACTATATCGGCTGCTTGCCAATATGCCGTAAATTGGTAGGATGGCTCATAAACTTGGCCATTATTGACAGCCATTAAATTGGAGTCTTTATGAGACGCGCGGTGACGGCAGCCCATGGGCCGTGTCGCGGCAGGGACTACAAAATAAGTCTGTTGCAATGTTACCATCTAGATAATTGAACATGTAAGGAGATTTATTAATTGTTTCACAAGACGTATACAATTTGCAAAATATATTAAGATCTAGCTGTTTCCCGCGGGTTCTGCTTCCTGAGGGAACTATTTAAACTTAACGCTTGTGGATACAAAGTAGCCTATAACCGTATTCAGGGTCCCATTTATCTCTGTACCAAATTTCATTCGAATCAGTTCTGTCGTTTAACTGTGGAAGCGTAACAAACAAAGAAACTCACTTTCGCATTTATAATATTACGTAGGATTCTGAATAAGTATAATAACTATGAAGTATTTACACAAACATAGGACCATAGTGTACATTTTGGATTCGCACGAACCAGGAGTGAAAATGGCCGGAAACATTTTTACGAAAAAGATTTTGTTTACTGATTAGCATGAATTAAGTATTTTCTAATGGCTCAAGATATTAATCTTTAGCAAACCAGCGAGCCTACTAAAAATATATTTATTTATATTTGCTTTCCATTTTCTACACAACATAATGAAAACTTGTTATTTTCTATATCTTGATTTAAATGATGAATGATTCATATATTATTTACTATTCATAAATTTAATATAAGTGAGGACATGATTTAATTCGCAAAGAGTGGACGGCCAGGTCGCAGGTGAGTGATGCACACATCTCTGTCGTCTGTGGACGACACCGCCACTACGTCTGTGACATTGCACCGTTACATACGAGAAACAACCGACTGCACTCAGTATTAGTACGTCACTATGTTTGTTGCTGTTTTCAAACCGTTCACGTAGGTGAAACAAATGTATACAAAACATACACATCTGGTCAATAGGTTGCTTTACGTTTGCATCGATTTGCTTATTTAAACATGTCCAAGTGGTTATGCCCAAATTATAACAAGAAACTCTTTATTTCTGAACCAGATCAAGTGTATATCCATCACTACATATACTATACTTATTTAATTTGAATATGTTTTTCTACAAATAAATTCAATTACGGTCATACAATTGTTTACGACCGGACGGTGTAAAATCTATTTTATAGTGTTATAAATACAGTTGTAATTTATTGGAAAATCATATTCGGCAACCACGAAATGTTTATAACTAAATTATTTACATTGTGAACATAATGTTGTGTGCCTAAACATAGAATAATATGTATCTGGATAATAAAAGTAGTTGAGAATTTAAAAGCCAACCTGAATATGAGATTGAGTCGTTTGGATTAGCACCGTAGCTCGTATTAATGCATGCCTCGGAGATAAAAGTCTAAAAGAGTTATATTTGTGTTCATTTCTTTGAAATATAGCACAAAGCGGTCGCTCACTCGACATGACTTTTACGTTACGCCTTTCCGCCTCCATCGTATAATGTATATCGTATGTAGACATACGTTATACGCCAATCGCTTAAGGGTCATGTACGTACATATTGGTCGGTGTTAGACGAACTTTAGTATCTATCGATGGATTATTAATAGCTATGTTTACAAACAAATTGATAAAGTGTTGCGCTGGGCATGTAACAATGAACAAGTTGTTTCTTAGCTTTGCTTACCTACTATGTAAAAGTGCGCCCTCAAGGCATGTCATCTGTTTGGAAACGTGTAATAAAACATCAGACGGACAATTCCAATTCATAATGACACATAACGGAGTATTTATTTAATTGAGATATTTTGAGCTTGTGAGATGACATATAAGCCACGTCAATAAAGGTACTTCTGATAATTAATTCTCGAAACACTCAAATCAAACATAGGTTTCCGTAATACATAGATTTTCTTACAAGTACACTTCTCACCGTCCGTAAAGTCGATCCGATGCGATTAGATTGGGTTAAATGAAATGATTTTGTACAGAACGTCTGACGTCTGACCTCCGTAATAAATAAAAAAATGTGTAAATTAGGCATGCATTCATATGCATCGATGTATCGGAATTTAATTATAATTGAATGCGTTTATAGCTTAGCGTATCAATATTTACATTGGTGCGTTCATTTGCACTCGGTTTCGCACTCATTAATAAACATTTAGGTAATCAGAATAAAAATGTTCTAAACCTGTAAGTTCGTAGAAAATGTGAGAGTAATGTACGTAAAGCTTGTGATTGTATATTTAATGTAGATCCATCTGTAGCGAAATGTTACAGTCTGATAGTGATTAGTAAAACTGGCGTTACTCTGTGCCTCGTGATCTATTGTACCCAGGACCCTCCCTGGGCTGCAAACCTATATTCTGAAAGTCGTGTTTTAAGTGACAGAGACAACAAAAAGTGAAAGCTTCTGTCAGTCTGCCCATCAGCTCTGTTCCTACCTCGCTGACAGGCTATTTCTAATATATTTATTTTCATGGTATGAGCTATTATCTTATGTAATTCGTACCAAAACTAAGATGTGAAGATGTGTCTATAGATACTGTCTATATACTCATTCTTAAATATCTAGCAGGCGTGCGATATCTTGGCGATACGACTAGATGTTGAAGCAGGTCGGATATTTTTTCTTGTATTAGGTACAAAGTTCAGTCAAACTTTGTACTAACTTGAATTAGATACCTCTTTCTTTTACTTATTTCGGTCGGTCGGGTCGCACTCCTTTTTTCGATAAGAATAAGAGTGATATCAGTGACATTATATGTAAATGGGTATTGTTTACGCGGAAAGTTTGCGAGTTCACTACAGATGTAGTCGCGGGCTTGTCGATTGATGTGTGGATGTGCCAGATGAGCGCGGTCGCATGCTACAGCTGCTCCGGCAAAAATATCTCCACTCGGCATATATTCGTAATAGCACTACGTATGTATAGCACTGTACGCGTTCCTAATGCCGATAGTCGGGCAAATAGATAGGTCAATGTCTCGAGCCAGATCGAGCGCATACCGCTCACCCCTGCCGTTATCTATGACAAAGCTTAATCTTTTAATCACGGTTTCAGCCGTGGAAAATTTTAAAACGATCTAAGAAGAAAACTAATACATATTCCAAAGATTAATATTGGATGATATAAAACATAAAACATCGGCGCCGCGTTCAACGTGACTCGCTGCTTTTTATAAGTGGGCATTACTTGTCTGGAAGTTGTCAGTGGGATTGGAGTTTGAATAGGAATCGGAATATCGGCATGCTCTGCGAATGACGGTATGGTTAATATTAAACTGCCGCGTATGATATGCGGTAGCCCTGTATCAAGGCGAGGACTAAAATACTCGTCTTGACCTACGTCGCCGGCGCCACACGTATCCATGTTATTTTGGAGACCAACATGTCGTAACTGACGGTGTCGATGGACTTTAACATAGCTCGGCTAATTAGTCGTACACATGTAGGTAACTCATAAGTATTTATTATAGTTACTAGCAGTAGCTCAGAGAAGGAATTACTTCTATTATATCGTAACCGTTGACATTTATATATTCTGCATAATTATTTTCTTCATTTTGCCCCAAAAGCCTCATAAAATTTCTTACCCTAATAAGTTATGTTAAACGTGAATCAACAGTTTGCTTCTAAGGCATTTAATAAATAGGCAGGCTACCTCATTAGGGTGTGATCAAACACAATAACCTGTTGAAGCTAACGACGGTCAGACCTGGCAGCCTATGCATAATCGGCTATTTGTCTGTTTCTATTGTGACCGTTCTGTTGGACTGTAAAAAGTTCCCCTTCACCAAATTCGAGCACGCGACGTGGCTTCATGCAATCGTAAATTCCACCCCTGGGAAGGGCACGATCTCCGCCTGGATCGTTATAAGGGTTGACATTTTGTAGACTCAACTTATTTTTACAAAATTAATATATATACAGCCCCAGTATTTCATGTATCTACGCCGAAACATAGTAGCAACATTTTAAAAGGAAGATACGCATTTGAGCTTTTAATGAAACTAAAGCAAAAAATGGCGAAACAAAGAATCATGAAATATGTGAAGCCATGTTTACGACAGAACTCCCAAAAGAGTGTCGGTCAGGCTTAGTCACTCAGTTGAAGATCCTCTAATGATGTTATGATTGTTTTCGTTGTCATCTTGCGTAGTAAACGTTCTGGAGCGTGGTGGGTTGAGTAGCGGGAGACAAACGGGAAGAACATCGTGCGTCGTGCCAAAAACACTGGTCGTGCTAAATGTGGCAGCCACGTCACGCGAGAGTCGCGCGCGAACTGTCACGCGTCGCCACCGCACCGCGCACTTCTTTCTGTTCATTTCATAATTACTTACGTGTTTATCCTTGTCATATGGAACGCGTTTATTTAGTGTCAAAATCAAACTAAATGATTAATGTTTTCCCTGAAGTATTTACAATGGATTTGAAGTTATTATTTTTAATTAATTAAAATAAGCTTTAAAGCACATGAGATAGGTAGATATTTAAAATTATTTTATCAGATCGAATAAGTAAAATACCCCAATTAGTCATACATGTTTGACGATGCCGAGTGAACGTTATCATGAAATCTATTGGAGCGTTTCCACATCACATACATTTTTTAAATGCTTTCGCCGTGCGTGCGCGTGTCAATAACACGGCTATACACATTATGTGTCGGCTGCTGCCACTTTACATGCGTCCCACCCTCAAATGGACTGAAAATTGTACTTCGACATTTTTTATTGTTCACATAAAAACGTCGATTTTCCTTAACGACGATAGTAATACCTAAGCTACGCTAATGTATCCAAAACATTAAAAAGACTAAATTCGGAAGTTGACGAATATTTTATATATTGCAAGAGCATCTTTATTATGCTAAAAATAAAATGGGTGTTGTAAATAAATGATGTAGGTGATAATGACTTCTCTACCAATATTCGTTAACTTCAATAGTATTTTGTGGTCTTAGCAGCATGGCTCTGCTATTTCTTAAGTTCGAACTTTGGATATTAAAAAACATAAAGTATTGAGTTATTGAAGTAGCCTCTTGGCCACCACGACTTTTACCTTAGACCTTTATAAAATGGCTAGTCTGCTTTGAGCAAGCGTGGTGATCGATGCTCGTGCTTTCTCTGTATGAAAAGAGGCCTTTGCCCAGTGGGACAATAAAGGCCCAATTTTAATGTTATAATTTTTAATTTTACTATCTATAAAACCCAAAGTGGGTTCCTGGATTGGTCCCGGTAGGATAACGTCCGTTGGGTCCACGAGTACTTATTAAAGTAATTGTAATAATTTTATTCACTCGATGGATTGCTAATGTTCTTACGCGCCCCTCCCCCTAACTTATTATGGTTCATTTTACAATTTTTTTTCGTTGAGTAAGCATGAATGTTATTTTATGCTTTGGTTACATCAAAAGCTATTTAAACGATTAATATTGGGACCGATTTCACAGCCTTAAGTTAAATTATATTTTCAGAGAACATTTTAACATAATCCGTATTATAAATGTGTATAAATAGTATATATATATAGGGTAGTACTTAGTATTAACATTTCTTGTAAATCTGATGGGTAACTCTGTTTGCTTATCTGTTACTCTTCAGGACTAAACCGATGTGGGAAATTTGGTAAGGAAATATATTGAACCCTGACTTAATTTATTTTTATATCAGGTGAAACTACGGGAAACAGCTTTACAGTATGACATGACACATTAGTGCCTATCTCTCATCTTTAGTCAGACACACAAAAAAAATACGCCATAAAACACTAAATTACACTCTACTGGACTTGCACGTAAATTAATTCCATGCTTACCACAAACATGCTGAGTCACCAAGTCACTGTAACTCAGCAAGTAATTTTTAAATTTTATAATTTTGATTTATTTATAACATTTCTCATTTTGCTCTCTGAGTTTGTTTCGGAGTTTCAATCTTCAGCTAGGAAATGACGGTGCAAGCGTTCTCTTAGAAAAATTCTCTAATAATCTCCGAAATCGCTAAGCCGATTTAGCGAATAGCAGATTTTATAAAGAATATCTTGGGTGCAAAAAAACCCTTGTTTTCCAACGTGGTTTCACAACGTGGGCTTGCAGCTAATTAAATTAGGTATAAGTTCTAGTTAAAAATAAAACAGTCTAAACAATAGATTTTTTATTTAAGATAGAAGTTTATTCAAGGGGTGTAGGTAAGCAAGTTAATTTAGAAAATGATATTATATTATGGAAACAACAACTGAACATATACAAAAAAGCAGTATTATTATTCAATTTTATTTTCGTACTTGAATGAAAATAAATGAATAAATTCATTGGCAATATTGCATATGAATGCTAACGATTATTATTTGCGAGTATAATTCAGCTCCAGTGGGGTAATATGTCTGTATAATAATTTATTGTGTAGTGTATATGAATGGCGCTGTTGAGGGACAGATGTGGACAATGTCGTAATTGGCGTCGTTAGTCCTTCAGCCACTCGGTGTAATTCGAATCAATTTAATGGACTAGAAAATTTATTCTATCGCCCTCGGAACTTTCGAGTGAACACACAAAATAAAATAAGCGTAAAGTTATATCGTGGACGACACACGCAGACGTGCTGGTGTCTGCCATGTGAGCGCAGATCGATCTGATAGTGACGAATCATTCTGAAAGCTTTCCTCTGTATTCGCAAGCGCTATCTAATAACCATTATCTTATCATTATTGTAATGTTAAATATAAGGCTCATATAATATTTATTGCGCCGTTATAGATAGGAAATTATTTAGCTAAACCCGTAAAACTACTACAATTTGTTGGTGAGCGCATCACTATAATATACGAGCTTGCAATGATATAGGTGTAATGACATAATAATAGCATCCGTGAACAGGATGGAGGCCGAATTACCACCAATTTAAAACATGATGCATAGGCCCGTAATTGGCGCTAGATCGTTTTTCATTATATTCACATTACCCGCTGGAGACTTTAATAGGCTGCTACATTTTGCGGGATGGTTCCATTTATAATGTGAATGGCTAATCATCGGAGTAATAACATTTATTGGATGATCTTTCACTGTTATGGTAGACGGTAAAAGGTTATTAGTCGTTGTAGTAAGGTATTATGCGGGTGTCGTTCAAAGGCTGGTATTAAAATGGTTTATTCATGCACACGTGCTCTGGATTCAATTACTGGAAGCTCAGCGTAGAGGGGCTGTGGGGGCTACATTAACCGGAACGGGCCGGTGGGCGGCGCGGGTGCGTCTGTAAAGGTCAGAGGTTACCAGAGCGCGTAGCACCCTGCTACGAATCGGTTGCACTCTACGCCTCGTAGCAGCCCGTGTAACGACCATGCTACAGACTAATCATTGCGGGAGCTTTTATTATTACATAACGGTTGGACCAGTATGATTTTACCAATGCGTTACGTACTAAGTTATCTGAGTGCATACTCTTGTCATGTTCTTTTTTCTTCACCATGGAATGTTTTAAAAAAAACCTTTCCTAAAAATCATGTACAAAGTTTTTTGGTGGGGCATTTTACAAAGGGCACAAACTTTTTTGACCGCCTCGTAACCGCCTTTGCCCTTCGTGCAATTGGCAAAGCGTTCATGCAGTTCCTTTTAGGCATTAAATATGTGTAGAAGCGCCGCGTTTTCACATAAAGATAGCGGCGCATGTACTGATGTATGTGAGTAGCGCTGTTGACTCGTGCAAACAAAAGTAGTAAGGCGATGATAAAAGTTTGCGAAGCTTTGCCTTATTTACTAGTGGCGGCGGCTGTCCCGTTCACGACTTGAGATCAATACGGAGCCAGTCTCCACCCTCGTCCCAAGCAAGCCTATTAAGCAGTTACGTAGTTCCGTCCCGCTCTTGCCAACACAAAATATTGAAAGTATCAGAATTACACAACTCATAATTATATTGTGAACAGTTTATTTGTAAGTCAGGTGTACATGCGAGAGGCACGTTTTAAGTAGGTCTGTGCGACGAGTAGGCCTCGCAGACGGAGTGGCGTCGAGATAATGGCTGGCTCCGGATACAAACGTCACGTGACCTATATTCTAGTTGTAGGTATATAGGCCAATAAGAACTTTCGCCCGCAACCCGGCCCATTACCAGTACAAGACAATACTTTGTTCTTATTGTATGGCACGCTTTTGTGGTCCGACGCGCTCAGACGAATATTATCTTGCTTATTGTATTTATGGCGATATTTATCATACATTTTATAAGGCGAACGTCGTGACTCGTGAGCTTGAAATAGGTTGTCACATCTATTCCTATTAGAGCTATTAGGGGATGGGGTGAGTTGTAACATGAGCTTCCGTACTGCGAACATCATTTCTAACCTTCTTTTTTGTACTACATAGTAATCCCGACAGTTTTTTTGTGAAGCAATATAAGAATAAAATGGGCTATTGTGACGTAACTCGCAAAAAGCCTTTATCCGGCGATGGGTTGCGACAGACATTTCTTTTCATTGATTGACGAAGGACACCTTGTCTATTAGGGAGTTTTGCCGTCTATTCACATATTCCAGACTTCCGGGTTGAATGAGATAAAAAGGGTAACATTTATATATTTACAGCTGTAGGTATTCGTTAAATAAGACGAGGAACTCACGTCCAATATTCTATTTATAGATACATCATATAATCATTTTTACGGTTCCCGCAGTGTTTCAATAAATATTGTTATTATGAAATTCATGCGTAGTCATAAAATATTTGTATTCATTCAATAGTTAATATTTTAAATTAGAACATAGCGCATTTAGAGATTGCAATAAAAAAACAAATGAGAATATGAATATTCCACTGCTTTGCTATGGAAGGATAATGACGTCAGTGCTATAGATTCAAGTCTCATGAGGAAGTGGGATTTGAGTGTGCATGCAACGCATTCACATATCCTTGCAGAAGTCAATTCCGGGTCAAGTGAAGCTGTGCCCATAATAATTTATTAAGAAGAATTAGCGCAAATAAGGTCTAGTCATTGAATTACGTACAAAGATCAATTGGTTTTCAATTCGCCTTCGCTGGAATGCGCACATGTTTTCTCGATTTTATAATGTGATGTAATTCCTTTTATTCTTTTTTTTAAAAGCGTTCAAATCATCTCAATTCTTCTTTGGAAGTTTTGAGAATCCTTAATTAAATATCTACCTACTTCCTTGATAAATCCTTTGCTATTCAAGCAGCTCATTTGTGGAATGCATTGTCTGTTAGAGTGAGATGTGCTCAAACACTATCTTCTTTTTAAGAAAATTGAGATTTTTTTTTCGGTCTCACTTATTTTTTACGTTTCTTTCAGTCTATCCAACGGTTGTTTGTAAGAAATCGCCTTGTGCGATAAGGTCGCCCATTCTAATGCCTTAGTTACCATTATTTTCCTCTTTAATATCACTGTGTGGTAAACAAAAAAGTAAACATAAATATATAAGAAAATAAAAAGTTTTCAAACGGTTAATGCTGAATTCCAAGCACGGACATTTGGGTCTCGTGTCGGCTGACGTCCGCAAATCTTTTAAAAGTGATATAATGATACCGTACGGTTTTGTATTATCCAGTTACTACTGTGGAGATCGGGTAGGTAGTTGCACCATGTTATACTGATTCAATCGCGACCGATTCATATTATAAATGAGGCAGTAAATTTGTTTATTTAACAGACATGGTAAAATGGCTGTACCAAATTAGGATGAAATCTGTTACAGCGATAGATAAAGAGACCCTGGAGACGCTTATAGGCTTTTTATCTGGATGTGTTTAGTTGGTCCCTCAAGACGTGGGTGAAACCGCTGGAAACAGCTTTTAATATTAAATGTATTGGTAATGTATCACCTCAATAAAGAGTAAATGTAAGTCGGTGTATAAATGATCGTCTGGCGTACCCCGGGGAGTCAGCTCCTATACATAACACACAACACAGCTGACTAATCTGTTTACCACGGCATAAACTATTATTGAATAACTTGTGCCAATATGATAGTTATAGAAGGAGAATCATTATCTCAAAATGTTGTGGAGGCGCTGAACTTAAGGAACTCTAAAGGCACAGTTGGCAAGTGGAATGCGCACCCCATTTGTCGGTTGTCACTGCCAGTCTACGTATCAAGTCCCGAGTATCCGAAGTAGATATCTTAGAATGTTCTAACCTTTTTTCTTTCTTTAAAGTAGTTCTATACGCTATCTTACGTGACTTGGATAAGTGATCCCTTAAGGGTCTCCAATAAAGGCAGAGATACACTAACCTAATCTAGCTAGAGGTATACTACTGGTAGTACCTAGTTTCACTAGGGGGAGCCTAAATTGCCACACAACACAATTGCAGACTCCGGCTGCAAATGAGATCACAAATATCCATATCTAATAACACTTTATCCGACCCGGGAATTGAACCCAGGACGCCATGCACAGGTTGAGCGTTTGCGTACACTAGGTCCGGCGAAATCAGCGAATTAGTATTTTCTAATTCGTTGGGCGAAATATTGGTATCACTTCTGTCTATACCGTTTGAGAATGAAAAGTCATGATGTTATTCAGAATTTCCACAGTTTCTATAATCTTTAAAAAAAATTGTAACTTTTTCCTTTCAAAAATTACCAAATAAATGTAATCTACATTTTGATGGCGACTTTTTGTGCATACAATTTTAGAAATATTTTTCTATAAGAACGCACTTACTCGTTTCTTCCACCTCATACCGGACACCATCGTTGCAATTCCAGCATTTAAACTGGAAACCGATCATTAAATGTTTTAAAAAGCTGCAATTGAATGCAGGCAGTAGGCAAGTAACGTTATTACGCGAGCCTTAAACTGGGTTACGTATTTTCCTCTTACAATTTGTGCGGAAATAGCGGAACCGGAAACATTTCTTCAAATAGCAAAAATTGTATAAATTCTTCATGTTCGTACTGTGTTTGTGTTTTATTACCAGGTTTATGAGTTCCTGGATGTGGCATTGCAATATAAGTACCTAAAAGAAAAGTAGCGTGTTTATAAAACAAAAAAATACTTGGAAGCGTCGATGTTTACGGCTCTCCAATATTGATTAATGTCATTTATATCAATGTTTTGTAAACTGAAATGCAAACAAAGGGTAGACAAAATAATGGCTGCGTGGAGGACGTTACCATGATGTCTATTATTAGATTAGGGTCGGTCAGAAGGCTTGATAAGCTCGGGTCGCGGGGCGCGCCACGCGACCCAGTAATCGATTGCTGGCCACCCACCGACTCTCAATGCTCTCGTCGTCTTCAACAAATATATACCCACGCTACTTTTATTTATTTAACTTGGGTAGTTTTATGAAGGCTTCGATTGAATAGTAAATTAGGATCTGGACTTGTTTGTCCTACGCCTGCCTTCTTGTTATGTGACCCATAATGATTTTCGTTTTTGTTATTCAAACATCGGGGCCAAAATCGAACTACATTTTTGTTTGAGATATTTTGTGAAAGATATTTTTGTTTCTAGATCTAGCATCTTTTACTATAAACCTTGTTAGAATTATGAATGACGTGTGCTGCCCTCGACTTCGTCTGCGTGGACTTAAAATTGAGTCTAGATTGTGATCCTGTGTTAATCCAGGCTATTTAAACTATCCAAATCTATACCTTATTTATTGTGGGAAAAAGTAACAGACACACAAGTAGTACATACATATATTCTCACAAACTTCGTATTTATAGTATTATTAGCATTATAATATTGAGTTGGGCCTAGGTGTGAATGCTATGAAAAACTTGTTGAGCTTTCGCTGTCGTCACACAGTGCCATATGTTCAAACTGAATGAATTAATTAAGAAATATTATTTCTATTTTCTATTTCTGAGAATCTACGCTACGTAGGCGTTGCGATTTAAATAGACATTAAAGCAAACATTATGTGCAGGTATAGGTGTACCCACGTTACTTCTAAAAGTAAAGTTGAAGCTACAATTTCAGTTTCATTTTCAATTCAGTTAGAGTACAAGGAACAAGTGCTGGCAGGCTGGCTGAGTATATCTTAGAGTGCATATTGATGTATTTTGTGCGGCCTCAGACGTGATATTTCGAGGAATAGCTGTCGTAAATTTCCAGCCGATCGATCCAGCTGGACTGCCACGAATTTATTATTTAATAGCATCGCCTTTGTTGAAGTGCTTTGGCTTTTACATAGTCGTTCGTTGTGTTCGTGCCACTGTGAGTTGACAGTTTTATAAGCTCGCTTTATTTTGTATTGTACTTTATTTTCATAAAGAGCTATTTGAGTTTTTCTTTTTTGTAATCGAGTCTTAACACGATTGGGAGCTTTCATTTATATAGTTCTAGTGTGTCGAAAATTTAATTTGAAAGAAAAATATTATATCATGTTTTATTCAATATCTGTAAATGTATATTTATTTACATGGGAATGACGATCAACCCTTATAGGTAACTATTACAGTAGAGTTATACCGAAGAAGAAGTATAGATATATATCATTTAACTTTAATATCGGTCAATTGAACTCGTAATATCGTTATAGAGGTGAATAACCTTTTGTGTTTCGTGAGACCCTTTTTCCTTTCCAGCGAGGTTTTATAATAGTAGTAGAGGACGAAAATCTCGACAGCGGCGATATTCATTTCGACAGGACCAGTTCGGCTTCTGTTTAAATATTTCGTTTTATATTGTATCGACAAACATATGAGCAGTTTTATACAAAATTATACAAAAAGTTTCCAAAACCTCGGTTCTCTGGAAAATTTCGTGGCTAACACAAATTGTAAAAAACAATGCGATGCGATCCCGGATTTTCCGACTAGGAACTACTTTCGTTATCTTAAAATATTTCAGTAGAGGAAAACCTAAACACTCTTTTGACTACCAATTACCTATATTTATTCGTCACTAGCTGACACCATAATTAAAGTGATGTCGAGTCTCTCATTGTCACGCATTTTCATCGTTTGTAGTTAGCCTTCAGTTGACATAAAAATATTTTTTATACGAATTCAAGAAAAAAAAACCAGAGTTTTTCAGAATTTCCACAGTTTCTATAAACCTTGTTTGATATACTATTACTACACCTAGTATCTAAAATAAGCCGAGCAGTTTTTTAGTTAAAGTATGAATGCAGCTTTGTAATGCAATATAATATTGTGCAATAAGTACAAGAGTTGCTTTGCATGCAGACCTTGCAAAAATAATATGTAATAATATGCAGCTGCACCTGAATGCGTTGCAAATTTACGGTTTTTTTACACGCCCAGAATCATTGTTGGAGTACACAGAAGAACCCACAAAATTTTCATCATAATCGGTTGAATGGTTATGAAAAACATAGAGGACGAACATACAAGCATTATATTTTGTTTATATAGAAGATATAAGACGATCTTGATTGGTGTCAAGGGACACCCGGATGGATCGAAGTTCCTTTCGATTAATTAGTGAAGGAATTGTAATATATATTTTTTTTAAGTTATATTTTTTTTTATTGGTTTCTATGAGAGAGAGAGAAGAGAGAGAGACAGACAGAGAAACACGCGCACGCCGCACGGCTTACAACTATAGCAAAAAGTGTCGTTACAACTTTTGGTCTTATTTTTTAGGCTTCCGTAGTCCGACACGAAACCCTTATATGTAGTTTCGCCATGTCCATCTGTCTGTCTGTCCGCGGCATAGCTCCGAGGTTCTTGTTACTAGAAAGCTGAAATTTGGTATGGATATGTATATTCATCACGCCGAGAAAGTGGAAAAATAAAATTTTGAATAATTTTTTTTTAGGGTAGCTACCAAACATGTAAAGTGGGGATGATTTGGGCCCCTTTCGCAACGCGCGATAAGGAACTTTGTTCCAATATTAATAAAATATTTATCAATATCGAATTGGGCTTCCCTTAGAAGTCAAATTATTTTGAGCAACACTTGTCACGGGCGTATGTAAGGACGTTTGGCGATGGCCGGTATCTTCTGAAATTGAATAGGAAGGTCGGCCGTGAATTTCAAAGGGATGTTGGTCACCGCTCGACACAAATAATTGTGGCCGTTACACAATGTAGTTTGTGTCAGCTTAGCCGCCCTTAAATATTTACATGCTTTGTCCTGGATTCACGAAGAGAACTTTACGAGTTAGAGCATCAACATTTTTTTAAACACATTTACCTATGAGGTAAAGTACCTACTCTTTTGAAAATAATGATTGCAAACGCGACTGCAGTGTCTCGTGTTCGATTTCCGGGTGAAACCGAAACAGCTTTGCAGGTTTTAAAAAAATTGCAATGGGGTTACATTGCTGGTGGAGTTAAGTTGCTGGTGGTGTTACGCCTCCGTCCCTTGGAGAGGGCACACTAAGCCCATAGAAATATAAATAATATCTATGCAAGGGCCGCTACCTTACTACCTTGATAGCAATCGTTACAATTCCATGATAGAGGGCGGTAATTTCCTTGATTAAACAATATAACCTGCCTTCGATACGCTTTCGATCAATAATTTGTGAAATAATCAGAAATATGGTCTATCATGTTGATCTTACATTGGTTGCAGTTCAGTAACCGTTAAATCTTATTGGTTCCAGATTCCTGGGGCACGTGTGCGCATTGTCTGGAGCCGATGAGGCGGCGGCGCTTGGCGCCATGAGCTAGCGGGAATGGGGGGCGAGGGGGCGGGCCGCGGCGCCGCGCGCTGGCACGTGGGCGACTCGCCCCCGCGCGCGCCCATGGGCTTCGCGGCGCCCGCGCAGGATGCGCCGCTGGACCGCGGGCTGGCGCCGGCGCCCGCGCCCGCGCCCGCCGGCAATGCCGTGCTCCAGCGGACACACTCCAGGTACTTTCATATGCTAGTGAAATCGATTACAGTTGGCATGGTCCTTTTTCATTTGTCCAACACAACTTTTAACGGTTAAGATTAAATTGTTTGTAAATTACTTTGCAGGTTGATTCATCATCGATTTTAAAAGCAATCAACTGATGTTTGCAGGTCAATGTCGTCGCTACCACCGGAGCCGTTTATGATGCTCCGCGCCAAGGCGCTGAGCAAGCGAGTTATCATCAACGTCGGTGGCGTACGACATGAGGTACTCTGGCGCACGCTCGAGCGACTGCCGCACACGAGGCTCGGTCGCCTGAGGGACTGCAACACTCACGAGGCCATCACGGAAATTTGCGACGACTACTCATTACAAGACAACGAGTATTTTTTCGATAGGTATGAATAATATTTATAGGTACTTGTTTTTCATAATGTTATGTGCTCAGTCTATCAGCAGGATCTAATTGGGGTTTAATAAGTATCCTCAGATTAGTCCTACCAAGCAGCTATTTTTACTGATGACGAGGCTATTTGAAAGATTAGTTATAGTTGAGTTCCTTTGTTCCACATAGCATAAAGCATTATGCATTATATAACGAAATTCCTTACTGTTTCCAGGCACCCGAAGAGCTTCAGTTCAATACTCAATTTCTATCGGACTGGAAAGTTACATTTAGTTGATGAAATGTGTGTGTTGGCGTTTAGCGACGATCTGGAGTATTGGGGTGTGGACGAACTGTACCTGGAGTCGTGTTGTCAGCACAAGTACCACCAGCGCAAGGAGCACGTGCATGAAGAGATGAGGAAGGAAGCCGAGAGCTTGCGACAGCGGGAAGAAGAGGAATTTGGTCAAGGCACATGTGCTCAGTACCAGAAGTGGTTATGGGACCTCCTCGAGAAGCCGACCACCAGCATCGCTGCCAGGGTAAAGTATCGCGACGTATTCAACAAAAACAATAACAAGTTACCGAAATTATTAACCCTGCCACTCTAGCAAAGCTGCCAAGGATAGTTTATGTAAGGGAGAGGTACCCAAGGGTTACTTAGTTTTTTTTCTAAATCTAGTTAAATTTTAGATAGATGCTTTTGTGAATTGTGAGATTTTAAGGCTCTTGAGATGTCCATGTGCGCAAGATTTGTACTGTCACTCGTAGATAGTTTTTTGTACAACCTTTAGACATACCGATAAGGGCACAGTTCCAATTATACTATTCTCATTTAAGTTTAGGTACACTAAGCACTGTAAGCACTTCACTAAATACTGTTTACTGTACTTCCATGAACATAAATCTGAAACATATTCTATGTTATGTGCACTTTCACATCTCCACTGTAATACATCCTGTTACACATACAAAATATGATAAACTTTTAAGTATACTGGTATACAAACACCTATTTCCTAAATGTACATAAAAGGCTTGTTTCGTAATTCGTGCACATTTCACTTGACATTTTACATTGATTGAAGGATTTGACACTCAATACTGAGCTTACATGAATGAATGCATTTAGGAAACAAGCTTAGTACAACAGTTTATACTCGTATTTATTATGTGTTGTGTTGTGGTGCATGAATAACATCTATCGCTGGCTCCTCCTTCGGTGTTGCAAGTCAGTTTCTCCTTGTCGTGTAATGGAATGTGGTGTTGTGTTCCCTTGATTGTTGTATCGTGATCTGTGATCGTAACATTTGATCGCTTTTGTCGAATCGATATTGTGTTGTGTATATTGTTATGTTTGAGCACCTTTCAGCTTACTTCGTAGCGTTTCTATTCTACTATCTATTTAAATTTTCGACAACAGCGGTGCCACTTTTTGCGTATGTAAGTACAAACTTAAATAGTATATTATTTCTTTTTTTTTGTATATTTATACTTAAGTAAATTATTTAAACGTCTTTGTTCTTTCTATTAAATTTATTTCACATGAAAATTAAATCTCAGCAGAACACTGCTTAAGTGCATTGCATACTTTTTATCTATTATTATTTTAGAATTTCTGTACCTATGTATAATGTAACCGTATAATTATGCGCCTGTACTTAAGTTCTAAACAAGTTATGGATACCTATCGTTTATTTTTTGTTGTGAGATATAACAAACCGTATTCTACAACACAAGATGCGAACTTTATCCACTTCAGTACCGAAAGTAGTATAGTATTTGTTTTATACTAACATTATTGGTAACACTGTTCATGCAATCATTTTTTGTGTTGTAGTCTACCAACAGAAGGCCGTTTCTGCCATGTCGGTCATAATAAATATTTGAAAAGGAGTTTTTTGATAACAGCAGGGTTTTTATGTTAAAGTGAAATTGACAACAAAAAACATTTTACCATTATATAGCTCAATATTCTTGACTTCTTTTCAAAGTTGCAACTAAGAATTATTTATGCTTCCTATCAAGTAAACATGTGGTTTTACACAAGGATTGTATATAATATTTTGTTACAGTAAATTTTTATAAATGTTCACAGCCGCGTCGATTGTTCTCAATAGGGAGAACTTAATAAAAACAAAGCTTAATTGTTGTCGCAAAGTTGCAAAGATGGGATGGGCTTACGCGATGTGACCAGCCGCCGCCGGGGCGGCGCACAGTGGCCGGCGTGCGGGGTGGCACGGGACAGCGCAGGCGCCCGCTGGACTCGGCCCGTCCGCCGGGCGCCGCGCTGCGCCCGCGCCGCCTCCCACCACGGCGAGGCGCCGCCCGCCGGCGTCCCCACCCTCCCCCGCCTGTCCGCTCCTCGCTCCCACTCGACTCCCGCTCCGACCCCTATTCCACCAGCGCTTCCGCTTCGTGATACTGATCCGACTAACCGAGCGATGCGGGCGATGGACGGACGAGCGTCTGCTTCGTTCCGCCACTGCTCTAGACGCATATCACTTTGGACTCGGACGCGCGTCCGTTCACCCACACTTTTTAGTATAAATTACCTACTTATCTACACCGATATCACACAACACTACTAACATAGTCACACGAATAGATGTTATTTCTACACCAAAATTTACAATTACCTACTATTAAGACATTATTTTGTTACATACGATATTGGCTTTAACCGTTTGTCTGTAAATACATTCCTATGACATAACTTACGAATATTTAAGTAGTATAACTACCGATGTACAAACATGTAGGAAGAGTAGTTCTGTATAGACACTGGCATATAACTGACCGATCTGACACATGTGGCATATGACTCGGTACCGAGGCGTAGTTGCGCAGTGTGGCAGCGCGGTGGCGGCGAGCGAGAGGCTCCCCGCGCTCGCCGCTCACTGGTGCATGCTTGCAGGTGATCGCGGTCATCTCGATCCTCTTCATCGTGCTGTCCACGATAGGGCTCACTCTCAACACGATACCCCAGATGCAAGTGTACGACGAAAAGGGCGCGCCCATGGATAACCCGCAGCTGGCCATGGTCGAGGCGGTGTGCATCACATGGTTCACACTCGAGTACGTGCTGCGGTTCAGTGCTTCACCGGATAAGTGGAAGTTCTTCAAAGGTGGACTCAACGTGATAGACTTACTGGCTATATTGCCTTATTTTGTATCTCTCTTCCTGCTCGAAACCAATAAGAACGCCACTGATCAGTTTCAAGACGTGCGTCGTGTTGTACAAATTTTCCGTATTATGCGAATATTGCGCATTCTTAAACTCGCCCGACACTCGACCGGGCTACAGTCGCTCGGGTTCACGCTCAGAAACTCCTATAAGGAGCTTGGATTGCTCATGTTGTTCCTTGCGATGGGAGTACTCATATTCTCCTCATTGGCATATTTTGCTGAGAAAGAAGAGCCGGGAACTAAATTTATTTCCATTCCGGAAACGTTTTGGTGGGCCGGCATCACCATGACCACAGTCGGATACGGTGACATTTACCCCACGACCCCGTTGGGCAAGGTCATCGGCTCAGTTTGCTGTATTTGCGGCGTGTTGGTAATTGCGTTACCCATCCCCATTATCGTCAACAATTTCGCCGAGTTTTACAAGAACCAGATGCGGCGCGAAAAGGCGCTCAAGCGACGAGAGGCGCTTGAACGCGCCAAACGCGAGGGCTCCATCGTATCCTTCCACCATATTAACTTACGCGACGCGTTCGCCAAGAGCATGGACCTCATCGACGTCATCGTGGACACAGGTCAGTATCGCGTAGGCCACTCGCTTTGCTGCTTGCCCATGTCATGTCTCTCGCTCGGAATGCACGTTAACTCTCTCTATCACTGTGCACGCATGCCTTCCGTGCTCAAACAGTGTCTGTGTTTATTGGATGCAATGAATGTTGAATGTGTGCACGTCGCATCGATGGCTCTCCGGACTCGCAGACATCTCAAAATCAAACCAAACAGTTCACGATACATCGCAGCTACAGCTATGTTCACTCGTTGGTTGCGGCGAGGTGCACTCAGAGTGTTTTATTCCTTGTCTTCAGGTGACAAGTGCGTCCTCATTGAGGCGAGAGACGACGCCAGATGAGCATCTTGCCACTGTCACAGTGGTCACGCTCGACCCCTTTATATTAAGTATGTTACTCGGGGTCGAGTCGCGTCGCGTGTAGCTAGCGATGTGCGACGAAGACTATAAAATAAGGTCGATTACATTGTCAGCGTAAGCCTAACGCTTCTTAGAACTAACACTCATCTTCTGTGGACTGTCTGATGTGTGTATCCGGAGGACGCTGGATTCTGTGTACTGTTCGTGTGGAATGTGTGTTGTGTAGTTTAAGCCGTTTTTTGTCATGTTTTAAATGTTCCTTCGTATTATAAATATATTAAATCAATAAATATTACGGGGATAATAGTGAACCATATGGAATACGTCGCTACTCACAGTGGTATGTGTCTTCAGGACACAACTTGTCGCAGGCGGACGCCACTAGCCTGGAGGGCGAGGCCCCGGCCACCACGGGCTGCTACAAACAGTATGAACACTCTATCACCAGTAAGCTGCCTCAGAGTACTGATCCCAGCCAGGTAATAACATTTGCTCTCAACTGTATTGGGTACGTCCAACCATCACATTGGCTATAGTAGGGTGAGTTCTACCAAGCCTTTACGTAGTTACATATTTATATCTACTGCAATTAAATAAAAAAATACATTCCTTTCTTACGTTTTCACATCACAATCTGTTTTTGCTTTAGCAGATATCAGCAATACACTAGAGAAGAAGACGTATTTATCATCTTATATATACTTTTGCTTTAAGCTTTGGACGGACCCTTTTGAAGCTGTAGTTACGTTGCAGCAATAGGCTTTCCGCTAACACTGTAGGTAACAGTTTCAGAGCAGCCCTCAGAAAGAGCGTCGTTACTCGAACGAGGGCCTCGGCTCACCGGAGAAACGCTTGCTCATAAATCCTGAACCCACACCAGTAAGATACTATCTATGTTCACATCTTTGCCTAACAGTCGTTGCCGATTCGACAATTAATCATTGTAGAACTTTTATACTAGTTGCCTGTTTGTCAAAGCCGAATTTAAAACGCACACAGATTTAAGCTTGTATGATGAACCGTCGGCGATCACCGATTGCATTTCTATTTCTTCAAAGCGAAACAGCACTTCGTCGACGGTTTGGACTTATTTACTACTTATTCTCTAACCTTAGGCTAGGAACGAGAATAACTAGTTACTAATGATTTCTCTTTTTCTAGGAAAAGAAGATGGCTGACAAACAGCTTGACTTGGATCAGCTGCCTTCTGAGTTTGAATGTTGTTTTTGCACGTTTAAGGTACTAAGATACTAACGCATTTATGATATTGTAGATGCCTCATTATTAATTACCTAATTATGCGATTTTCTTTTATTATTATTTGGTGTATTCTACTAATAATAATATTTCCATCCAGCATTAACCTGTAAGTATTTACTTACTTATTATTTTAGATTTAGTGTAGGTGATAATTACCCATCCGTAGGTTTGTATGATTTTTTTCGGTTGAAATGTTTGCAGCTAATCATTTTAATAACATAGGATTCTCAAAGGTAATTTTTATCAAACATACCTTACTAGCATTCACTTGCGTCCAAAACAAATGCCTATATTTCCAACTATCTCTCCTCTGAAATTCTTTCTCTCTATCTTTGATATTGAAATAATTGAAAAAGTTCAGGAACGTGAATTGGTGAATAATTTCCTACTAGTCTTTTTCTAATCTGAGTTAATATGGTTCATGTAACACTTTGGTGTAGGGTTATAAGGAGTTCATTGACGCTGAGCAGCTGATGCCAATGTCGACATCAGACTTGAGGCAGCCGGTGTGCGTGGAGCTGGCTTGTCTGCAGCGGCATCCAGCACCCAAGGCTCTGCCCGAAGCCACGCCCAACAGCCTAGACAGCCCAGGTACATAAACTTATATGGGATTATTCATAGTTTGGACTACCACAACTTCTTAAAACACATTTGTAGACAACAGACAATTTCTTACAGGTATAACGTATATATATATATAATTATCGCAAAGACGAAAGCGCATGTTCCTTTATCTGTTGTTTACAAGGCGTGTTCATATATATCATTCAAATATTCATTAGACTGTGTTTATAGTACCTACCTCCCTTATATGTGCAATAAACCCGTAGGAGTAGAATATTTTGATCAATGAATATTTAATTTGACTTTTTTTGTATTTTGTCCTTACATATTCGTTCACTGTTGTAATGTCGATGTCCTTTCGGCACTATGTGTTCCCTATAGTCTACTCTAACCATGTGTATCGTATGATATGTGTATGAGCAGCATACGCCGTATGTTGTGGTGTGCGGCTCCATGTGCGTATTATGTCTTACGTTACAGATACATTTGCATCATGCCTTACGCACCCTTTTCCTTCAGAGGGCGACATCGCATGCGAGAACGACTCATCAAACTTGTATGTGAATCCTCTGGACGGTAGCGGCGGTGGCGGCGCGGGCGGGGGTGGGGGCGGGGTGTCCGCTGAGTTTAATGGAGTGCGCAGGAGTGCATCTGGGGATGGAAGCGTGTTGTGTGCCAAAGGTTCACAGGGCGAAGGGTCGCCGCGAGGCTCGCGGGTCAGCCTAGCGGGCGCGGGCGCGGGCGCGGGCGCCGTGCCGGCCGCGGGTGCGGTGGCGAGCGCGCGGCCTTTGGACGCGTCGCGTACCAGCCTGCCGCAGCCGCTGGAGGAGGCGCCCGCTGCCGCCGACGACGCCAAGCCCAAACACAGAAAGGCCCGCTTTCAACAGGTGAGCGCCAGCGACCCGCAGCGCCGCTCACCGACATCACACACAGCTTTATACAAATGATTCGGTATTGTGTCCGAATGCCCTCATTTTCCCACCCTTGTCCGTCGTGACGATTGCATGATGTAGTATATTTTGACTAATACGCATACTTCTATGTTTGGAATGCATGAGCTGTTTTACTGCCTACATATTATAACGATGCTAATTTCAAAGGTCATGTGGGTAACGCGAACATGATCGTTTGTCCTACAGGACTGGACGGAGGAAGAGAGGAAGCCGCCGAGAGGGATAGCCACGAGGATCATTAATCATCACATCCTTTTTGGTTCGTCTCTATTTCATTACGTATACTTACAGCCATATACGTAAGCTTACGACAATTTAAGTTACTTCAGTGGGAATTGCAATACTTAGAATAGAGGAAACCTATTGATATAAGGGAAAAACATCATAAGTAAGTAGATGTACCTACCTACCAGTTACACCTGACTTGGCTTTACATGATTATACTATTTTACATATTATGATACACACACATGTGTTCAACTCACTTATGCAATCAATGAAAAGGCTCAAAATCTATGGGCAAGACGACAAGATCTTGCTTGAGCATCGTTCTGTAATTTGGACCCTAGTGCTGGCTTTGCTTGAACAGTTAAAGCTTAATACATTTCCGATTTTTTTGATTGCCCAGCCTTACATCTCTACATATAAAATGCTTTGTCATGAATGACTGACGGATCACAGCCTAAACCGCTGATCGTAGAGACCTGAAATTAGAGGGTGTTCTTTGTATGACGTAGAGGGTGAAAAAGGGGTGCAAAGTTTGTATTAAACTCTGAAATTTTTAATTTGAATTCGTATAGCCCACGCGAGCGAAGCCGCTGTCGGAAAGATAGTAATATTCTAAATGATCTTACTCAGGAAATATCAAAATAGGCAGTCAACGTAAGGAGATAGAAGATGCGGAGCTTATTAAATTACGATTGTGCCGTAACTAAATACTTGCTAATATGAAAACATTTGAAGTATGGTTTGAACTAAGTATCCAATAACATTCAAATACATTTATTTCACCATTTTAATAACGGATGTATGTACCTACCTGCTTTAGGGTCCTAGTGCTATTCTATAAAGAGACAGTAATGGCATTACATTATTAATCGCACATAGAAAAATGATAATTTATCCCTATAAGTAGGTAATGAGAATTCTATTTCGTTTTTAATTGAGCTATTTAAACATTGTTGGTCGTTAAACCAGTGTTCCTCAGAGGCAAACATTAACATCGGGTATCATAAATACCTAAGAAAAGGCTTAAATAAAGTTATTTGTGTTGATTCTTTTGTGAACCTGTCTAGGTAAGAATGGCAACAAACGCGGCGGGGGCTGGCCGCTAGAGAGCGACTCTCGCTCACGCTCTATCCTCAAAAACAAGGAGTCCCGAGGCACCGACAGCGAGCTGCTACTCCAAGAGACCACCTCGCTCGGTGCTAACGTAAGTGTCCTATTTACTATGCAAATAACCATTCTGGATAAACTGACAACGGTCCAAATGAGTGTCGAACTACGCGGAGTGTAGATGGTAGACCAACATTTATGAATAAATTATAAAAATTCCATGTTTAATAAATATGAAAACGTAAAAAAAAGGTAAATTTGTGATCTAATCCTACATATAACTCCTTAACGGTTTCCTAGGTACGTGATAAACTGTAGGAGTTTTTGGAAAGCCTGTGTGGGATAGACTGATCTCAATGACAATGTTTCAGGGCGATTCTGGCAGCGAGTCTTCGCCGATTAGATTGAAAGACTTCAAGGGCCAAAACCACAAGGGCGGCGCCACAGAGAGGGACAACCTAGTCACGTAGTTAAGTGTGTAGAGGGCGCTTCTAGCTTACCGCAGCGCGCGACGGACGAGACGAGACGGCGGGACGGTCGCATGCCTCGCCCCACACACGACGCGAACTTTAATACTTAGAATGCAATAACATAAAATTATATAAAAATAATTTTAACATATCATTGGGCGATTGTGACTGCTTGTTGAATAGATTTTCATTTCGTAGAGTTATAAATATTGTAAAAATATTACTTATTGTAATAATCGTTCATTCCAATCGAAAAGTTGAAGAAACCTATTTGTTAAGTTTTTTTACGTGCAATTATTAATTGCTAATTCTAATGTAAGCGATATAGTTTGTACAGCATAGTTGATGAAAAATGAAGCAATTATTAAAATTAAACATTTTCTGAAATTGTTATCAATTCTTTTTTTTAACCTTCAAGCGTTTTGCATGTTGGGCATATCAATTAAAATCTGCTTAGTCAACAATGATATTTATTTGGAAGCTAAAATCTTTTCCTATTTTAGAGTATTAAACATAGAATTATAACGTAAAATTTCCATTTAACATTAGGAACGTGCTATATTATTATAGAAAAGGACAATTTAACACACAAATGTCGACCTTAATATTACAATGTTGCAAAACTTTACAAGTCGCGTGATGATAATATCACAAATTACAAAACGTAATACAACTAACATGACTGCTTTTGGAATTTATATAAATATAATTTAAAAATGGTCCAAATAATAATACTAAATTTTTAAATTAATGATAAACATTAATTTAATTAATACTTAATCAAAAAGAATAAAAAACATCGATTGTATGAGTGATAACAAAACTAACACATTAAAATACTTTGGTTCAAGTGAGTACATTAATAAAACTACGTACACTGGATTGACTGAATGCAGAAATAAATTGTTCTGATGTGCCCCAAATATACACTATTGACAGAAAGTTAATTTAGAAAAACCATTTATCGGCTAGATAGTGTAATAAAAGCACTGAGAGAGAAAAGCTCTCCGAGGCTTAACTTAAACATTCATTTATTGTAACCAATGCATGTATCGGAGAGACTGTTCAGTTTTAAAAGTTCTTTTTGCCAACTACTAGGAAACTTTACAAACTGAACACAATGTACATATCTTACTTTAATACTTCACCAAATTTCGAAGACGCTTAGGCACGTGAAATAAAGAATACGACAGCCTTCTTTTGATAATATTAATTGTAAATTCGTCTTATTCGTAATCTGTACATGCCTATTTAAAATACTCGTTAAAAAACTATTTACATAAATTACTAGTCCAATAATTTACATTTACCTAAAGAAGATTCTACGGAATTGTGTAGTATTAGAGTATTATATCATACACTAGAGAAGCGTTACTAATGGACGTACTCGCCGAGTTAAAAACAGATATCAGCATTATTCCTTTTCAGAGCCCATTTTCAGCAGTTTCTGCCCAATATTATATAGCAAGAAAACCTAACTGATTTGAACGCGATTTTCTTTGAAAATTGGCGAGTGCTGCGTTCTGAGATTAACATAAAATAGCTCTGGATATTACGTTAATGCAAAATGAATTGAATGTCAAATATATTTTGGCAATTAACAAGAGCATTAAACAGTACATAGGCACGTAATTGTAGTATTGATATTCTTATAAAGCGTTTACGTCGCTCATTGCTACTACCAATACGTTGTAATAACATAGATATGACCGGAATTAATGTATGTTCGACAAACGTCGCGTGCGCAGTTTTACATATGACAAGACTTTACCATTTAAGAACTAAAACGGCTTTTAATGTTTATATCCGACGATTGTAGTCAAAATAAATTTTTAACCGACTTCAAAAAATAAGAAGTGTTAGTTATTAGTTTGCGGTTAATGAACCCAAATAGCTATGTCTACTCCGATCGCGGATCTTAGACTAGCTACTTTAAGCCTAAGTGATTTTGTATGGATGCTGCATTGTGGCGACATTTTGATTGCGATAAATGTGAATGTAGCGATTGTTCTCATAGCTTCCAAAAAGGAACGAAAATAAAGGGAAGTTTTAAATTAAAAGGCAAAAGTAGATAGCCCGCTTTGACCCTCACTACACAAGTAGTTCGAACTCCTCTCCAGTGATTGGTGCGTATTGACTAACGCTGATAACTGTTTAGCCCCCATTGGTTATCTCTCCGCTTACGTCTGCATTGCTCATACAGCCGATACAGGTTTGCTCATAAATAATAATGTTATTGTTACAATATTATTGTTTATCCGTACATTATGTCTTACATTGAACACACAGGCACCTTACTTTAGTAATCTTGGCAGTATATCATGGCACGTGACACTTTGTTATATTTCTGTAGCAATCGATGCCGTCCCTCATACTCAAACAAACGCAACTATTTTAAACCAAATCGTATTTTCGTGTACAAAATGATCATTCCTTGTTCGTATAATATGAAAATACAATGAATTATTAAATTTAAAGCTTTGAGTAATAAAAATATCACAAATAACTTTGTCAGTTATGAAGCCAAATTGATGGTCCCTCGTGGGAGCATAATGTTTGTTCGAATTTGTTCATGTTTGGTGTTTTCCCCTTCTAATCTAGTTACGTAATAATATAAAAATATGCCTACAGCACAGCGTTCGTGATGTTCATTGCTGTGCAAATATACTAGTATCAAATTTGGCTTCACGTCAATGTATAAAAACAATAAACAGTGCTCTCTATAAATTATCCATAACTTAGTGATATTAATAAATTCTCTCGTTCGATCACTGCTTACACACTGCACTTCTACGTTTTGTGGAAATTTCTGAAAACGTAGCAAAGTTGTAAACTAAATCCATAAAGTTTCCCAATTCTCATGATGAGATATCTCTCGGAATGCGTAGAGTTAGGTCGCTTCTACATCACTCCGATCAATATCGTTCGGTGTGGTGGAGAAACGACCTTAGAAACACAATGTAAAATATTTTAACTTAAGAACTAAATTTGTAAAAATAATAACAATTCCTTTCACAAAGTGCCAGATTTTTCCTGTTCTATATAAAAGGAAAAACATCGGGAGAGTCACAATATTTGTTCGACGGACTTATTCAATCACAAAAACATGCTTTGACGAAGAATGAAAAAAGTAAATCTAGTTTAAAAACTACCGAAAATATTGCGTATAGCAGGTTGTTAGTCGTTACTGTATTTCAGAACCGGCAAATGTATATCGTACCCCGTACACATAACAGGCACATGCCAGACGCAGCCAACAGTAAACGTAATCGCAAATACAATTTTCATTTGGACTAGTCACTAGGTATTTACAAAGGAATCGATCCAACATTTACACTGACGAACTGAAGCACGGAGTCATCGGCATGAGGTACACACAGGTATATACAAGGTGCACGTGACACGACACGGGAGCACGTTAGTATCTGAGCACTACCTGTGCCAGGCGATGGTGAGCGCGGTGCGCAGCTTGCCCCACAGCCAGGGGTAGAGGCCGCCGCCGCGCCAGGCCGCGCGGGCCACGTACTTCACGTAGTCGTACAGCCCCCACGGCGCGTGGCCGCCGTTCACGTAATACACGTACGTAAACCCGTCTTTACACCGCCCCTTGATCGAGTAGTAGTACGGCAGAAACGAGTGGAGACGGAATCTAAAAAAATATTTAAACAATATTTATTTAAGACTTCGCAATGGATTGGTATTCGCTACTACTGCATCTGATACTTTTTTGAGACTATTTAAAAATCAATTGTCTTTGACAATATTTGTCTCCTTTTTCCACACATTGACAAGGGCCAATTATATTTATGTTATTTCACTTCCCATTGATCATTTTCTTACTTTCTAAATGTAGGCACAAATATATAACTTTTTATACCTATTTGAGTATTTCCCTACTGTTTTCAGTTCTTTTAACAATAAGACCGCATAAAACTACTATCATTAAAATGTTTGTTTTTTTTTTAATTTTTCCTAAACATTTCACTTCAAAAGTAGTGGTGACCATGCACGCTCACGAAACATTTGCGTGCATGACTGTACATATTTTTGATAAATAAAATACAATATCAGTTAACATCCACAAGTAGTTTTCATTTAACTACAATACAGGTCAAGGCAAAAATAAATCTAAAGATATGTGTAGTACATACGTAGGTATGTATGATCAGAAACGTTTCAAAAACCTGATAATACTGTGGGATGTGGATAATATTATACCTACTTGAGATAACATAGGCAGTCGCTACATCAAAATAACCGATTATGATTAGATACCTACTATCTAGATGTAGGTAGGACCATAACGTCATTACGAAGCCGGCTCGTACAGTCGTAGCTTTTCTTAGCTACGACATTTGCCTAGCCTCTCTCTAACTTCTCCTTAAGAGTAAGCCTCGCTCTTTTTGATATGAATGAAATAATTCCGTTTGAAAATGGAATCTAAGAAAAGTAGAAGGTTCTTATAGAAAACCTATACACCTGTATAGTGCTATTTAAAATAGTCGGTTTTTTGCGATCTAACGAATATGCGAAACTTAATAACCGTTTGTTTTCTAAAACGACTGGAAGCGAAGGTGTTTCCTTCCTTGTAGTTGTTACATTGGAATAAGAAACTACAATTTCACAATGACTACCAGACATTACCGGTCAGTTATAATGGAAGTAAAATTAAAACGTGGTTATTCGGCATTATTTTATAATTGAATTTAATTCAAAATAATATTTATTCATTTAATAACGGCGTTGATAATAGCAATCTTCTGACTGGAAAGCTACCGACAGAAAATAGTGCTATTCGCCATCAAAGACAAAGCCACAAAATGGCATTTTCCTACAAAAGTCTCATAAACAGACATACCACAAAACCGTTAATCAATTTAATTTACAAATTACAAAACATTATTAAATTGAAATTACTAAGTGATAAACAGAATTCGTATGTGTAATTTGCTTGACGATGGCGACGTGGAGGACAAAAGTAAACGTAATTAACGTAGCTTAAAAATACTGTGTAATTCGGTGATTCTGTAATTTACCAAATTACATAACTTATTAAACCAAAAACTTTAGATAAGATACAGTTTTACCGACTTGATATTAGAAATAGATAAGCACTGATAATATTAGGATTGCTATAGTTAAACAATATTTTTATTAATATGTTTCATATCAGTAAAATATAGTCTCAAATGATTGTTCTCGGGGCATTTGCAAAGAATACTGTGTAGTAGTATTATCATAAACCTTCGAAACATTTGTCGAAACATGTACCTACTTTAAGATAAAAAATATGAAATTGCTTCAACGGAACTGTATGTGAATCATCTCAAGGAAGGCCTTGTATGAGTGCCGTAAAGTCCCACGAGGCGTCATCGTGACTTTCAACACTTTACGCGTAAAGCTATGTATTACTCAGAGAAATATACTGATTTCTTTTTTGATAAAATGTATTTTCGAAGGATTACAGCGTGACGCGGTGACACTTATGTCTAGCGCAACTAGTTCATTGACCACTGCTAGAGCAATTTTATTCACACAATATAAGAGACTAGCTGATTTTCGGTTACACCAGCATCGTAAGGAAGCTACTTTATAAACCGGGATAAAACTACATCCTTCCCCAATTAACATTATAATCGGTTGAAATTTGGAGAGTTCGCATTTATAATAGGTCGTTAAAGTAATTTAAACCTCAGTGCTACAGAGAGACGGAACTATATCATAATACGATTCAGGACATGAGATAAACGAGTGTGTTGATAATAATCTGTATCAACTCACCTTCTGTGTTCATAAAAAAGTATAGCTTCTGTGTTAGTGGTGAGCACGTGCAGGAATATAGCCTTGACGCGGTGCTCATGAGGCGGCTGCGGCACCGGCCCCGCCAGGTGGTTGATGAGGACGTCTAGCAGCATCGTCGCCACGCCCGACCGCCGGAACGAGCGAGCCACCCCTGGAGTATGGCACAACACAACACAGTTACATATTGAACTTCAGACTCACAACTATAAAAATTAAGTGCACAACGGACCTTATTTGTCACATTCTTACAAACATTAAGCTTAATTATTTGGTAGCAAATGATTACAAGTAATAAACAACACACTTGTTTAAAACTGATTAGGTTAGATCTTGTGAAATTTCAAACAACTAATATACTTAAAGTTAATGCAATTAGTGGTATTTACAGAAGTTTAATTAGGTTAGTGTCATATTGTTTCCTTATTTATAGTTCTATGTTACAAAAACAGATACAATAATATATAAAAATACCTAAAGACAATATGTAAGCAACCAGTGTGTCCTTTGAGGCGAACCATCTTGATAGTATTCCTCGGTCTTCTGCATTCAATTTCAAGTAAGGCTTTATTTCAGCCACAATAAGGCCTATAATCTCACTTTTGTGCACTGCGGCTAGAGCAAAAAACCTCTCTGATGAAGTAATGTCCTCATACCATGATTGAGGGTATTCTATAGGAAACCAATCTCTACAGAGAGATCTCACCTGAAATATTAAAAAAAAATACATTGTGTGTTGGAACATTGAGAAAAACAACATTTTGCAAACATTGTAGTAAAGTGATACATCTAAAGATCTGAGGTTAAATTATACCATGATGTAATTGCATATACTTATTTTGAAAAGCGTTATTTGTGTAAGGAGGTTTGCAGTCCTTGTATTGTTGTGAACGCTTGTAAGGATTTAAGTAAGTTCAGCAGTGACCTTCATCCATCATTAAAATTTAGAGAGAGGGAAACCAAAATGAAGGACTGGGTACTAAGGAGCTATTTATGAGAGTTTGTAGCTGTAGTACATGACATGCATTTTTTGGGTGTAGTAAACTTCTTCATTAATTTACTACAAACACAAATAAATGATTCATATTGGTTGCTCAACCAATTAAAGAAATAATTTTCAGCATGCAGAATGTTTATTACTCATATGGAATTTCACAGAATGTTAAAGTATTTTATTTATAGACATGCATTCATACATTTACCTGTAGCTTTGCAATAAATGAAACCATAATGAAATTCCTTATACTATTTAACTATAAGGATTACAGAGGACTATTCTTCACATTGGTGTAAATGAACAAGATACACATTTAGAAGTAGGTACTAAGGCCTATTATAGCTTGACTTCAATACCTCATATAATACAGGGTCTCATATTAGGTCATGTCAGCTATAGTGATAATTAATACTAACCTCTTCTAGGTCATCAGGGCACAAGAAACGCAACTGAATATCTTTTAGAGAGCATTTCGCGTCCTTCGACTTCTCAATGATTACTTGGAAGCCTTCAGAAAGGTACCTGGAATATAAACATTACTAAAACACCTCATTACAGTAAAGTTCTATTTCTTAGTATACGATTTTACTGCAGTAAATTTAATGAATTTTGTAGTGAGAATTAACATTGAGAACAAATGATACTTTCTCACACATCAAACATCAGCTAATACTGCATGATAAACACGCCTAGAGCAACTGTATACAATGATTGCATTTGAATCTCAAAACAAATATATAGAACCTTGCCCACTCAATTGATCAATTTATCCAATTATAGAGTTCAAGGAAGACAGTACAGGCACACAAACAACCGAGAAACACAGAGGATTGAATCCCGATAAATAAATAGGAACGGTCAATTGAACTTACCAGCTGAACCCAGCCATTCGGTAAATCGGCCATTAATACTGTCACTCAATAATCTTTACGAGTAAACATGTTATCACTTCCAAAAACTTTCATACTATTGCATTAGTGAGGACTATAAGCACAAATCCGATAACATTTTCCTTTTGACTAGCTAAATAAATTCGATTTGTCAAATCCAAATCATCAATTGACAACTTTGACAAGTCAATGATTTGACAGCAGTGTGTTGTGTGACTGAATTCATTCTGCAATTTTTACGACTACCGGTTTTACGTCTAATGTACAAATTTTCATAAAAACTGAATGCACATTTATTATTACACTCTAATCGCTAATCAGAAAGGATGCAATATGTTCTTTCTATTTAGCAAAAAACTGGTACAATGTTATTAAATTCAAAATATACTTACTAAACAATATGTTTCATAAGACATTTTTTACAAACCTGAAACGTAATGATTTTCTGAAGTGCCAACCTAGTAAGAATTTTTAGTCTAGCAACACATTTCAATTTTCGCGCTAAAAATTAAAAGCAGACAAGAAAAAATCTCTATGTAGGAAGGATTAGTTTGGTTTCTTCCTTTCATCGCGTTTTATGTATATATTTATAGAGTTGTTTCATAGAGTTGATAGGTGAATATTGGTTCACTGTTCAGCATAGGCCTCCTCTTACATAATATGCCATATCGCCCTGTACTCAGCTTGACATATTCAACTTTTTCGGTTTGGAACTTGGAACTAATAATATAGGACAATAAAATGAATAGAGCGAGCGAAGCAATTGCGTTTTTTTTTTAAGAATTTCAGTTGTTTCCTGACTCTTGACCAAATTTGTTTTTTTTCTGACTGTCTCTGACCGCGGTCCGCGTTTGCTTTCCTGATTTTCTTGAAACTGGATACCCTGCTAGGTAAGTGCTCAAATTTTGTTAATGTTCCTCATCTCTCATCAACCGAGTAGATGACGTCAACACTATGGCCGAGGCCTCATTTAGTCTAGTCTTTTCCCTCAGATCTCTGAAGATTTTAGTCAGCCACTAAAAGCTGATCTACATCTCACGCTTTTATTTAGGCGTTTAACTGTAACAAATTAAAGCTAAATGTTGCTAAAAAAAAAAGAAAATTTCTTCGACTGTAAGCCTGCGTGCTTACATTCTGCGTAGGTTTATGTAAATACTTAGGAAAGCCTTAGCCTGGATAATGTTTCCGGACCTAATTTTTTTCTTTGGGCAGAACAGAAAACGATCAATCCGCGGAAGTAACGCTAATGAAAATGCTGGATCTGTGACGTCCATTGTTTCCAAAATTTGGGCGCCCGCTTTATTAAGCGCTTAGTAGGCATAAGTCTTGGATTGGATTGCACCATAGCTGACTAAATGCAAGTATTAGTAGGAAAACAAATTCACCAAAAAAGTGAACAGAATTAGGCCTATTTTCAACAGTGGACCAATGTAAAATTGGCTGATGATGATGATATTTATGACATCTCGTCTCTATCTAAACTAATACAATAGTTTGAAAGAGATAGAAATCTATATATGTTTATAAATGAATCCCTATTTCCCTTGGTCACGGCATCACTCCTGAACGGCTGGATCGATTTGGATGAAATTTGGTACGGAGTTAGAGGGAAAAGGAAGAAGGATAAGGTTTTAGGCTTTAGGATAAGGTTTTAGGATAAGGTTTTTATCCGGGTTCGTGAAGTAGGTTCCTCGGAACGCGGGAAACAGCTAGTATGTATTAAATACATAATATTTGATTTACACTGCAGTAGAACAAGTCGGTAGTAGCTATAATGAGGTTGATGATATCACAAACTTTTTCCTATGTCGCGTGTAGGGGCCCCCTATTCATCCGGGGCCCCGTATTTTAGATACGCCAGATACTGCGGTAGCTACGCCCCTGGCTAGAAGTCACAGTCGAACTACTGCCGTTGTGTAAAAGTGTGTGAGCACACCTTACATTGATACTGACGTAGGGTAATGGAAAGGCGGTTGCACAAGGGATATTTTTCTTTCGTGGAACTATCGCGTAAAAAAAACTTGATCGATGACATTCTTCGATTTAGATTTAGAGCTAGGTGTGGAAAAATCTTTATAATACAAGTAGATCGGCAGACTAACAATCGAAGCCATACATAGAGATCATCTTGTGTAAATAATTGAACGGAGTGATTCCACATGTGTTGGTATCAGCGGGTACTTACATTGTAGTGGAGGATTTGATTCCTCGATGTTCACCAGACGCCGTGGTATCGCCTTACACTGAGCGTGCCACAGATGGACTATGTTCACACGAAATGTCGCTCGATGAGTCCACTTGAATAGGACTGGTAGGACTGTTTAGTTTTATACTTACTGTGGCGGAATGTTACTTTCCAACTTAAGTTCAGCTTTAATCTAGGTACCTATACCTACTTATAAATTCAGAATATTCAGTTCCGTTGTAAGGTACCTCTAACAATTTTGCTGTTGATGTTTTTGTTTTGGAAATTCAAGATTTTTACATCAAGTTTGGTTCAATTTCACTTTTTGTCAAGTTTCTTGCACCACTGTTTTATATTAATGAAGTAGTTATCCGTCAAATAAGAGCAAAAACACACAAGATTAAAGCGTAAAATTGAGCATGCTGCTCTCCGCCTCTGTAATTAATATCTTATGTGTTTGCGCACAAAAACTGTGTTAGTCAAAGTATAGGGTATCACTCGTCCGTCAGTCGGCGCATGTGTATCGTATGTGTAACGCGAGCCGCCGCCCTGCGCACGCGCCTCGCGCTTCATTTGCACTCAATCTTAATATTGCAGCTACGATGCACCATTACAAATTCATAACAGCCTTTTTGTATAATGTTTTTATTTCTCTGGAAGTTAGAAATCTCGGAATTGTAACATTAGTCATGCGATGTTAAATTAACAATGTGAATCGATTAGGGCGTGCTGATATGTTAGTAGCTGAAATTAAGTAGGTATTAAATACCGACCAATTTACATGTAACACGATCCTTATCACTTGCATTATTATCATATATGCAGCAGCAAACGGATGCAAGCACATCGATGATTCGATTCGAGCTTATCGGTAGTCGGGAACATCATAAACTCCGCCCGCGATAAATCAGCCTTATTTCTCATAAATTCTCTTAAAGCATAATAATTACTACATAATTTGCCGATATGTTTATTGGCCTCATTAGTGTTGGTCGCGAAAAATGTGAGAGTGATAAGATAGGGGTGAGAACAAGAGAGGCGTTGTGCGACGGGGCGGGCGTGAGTGCGCGACCCGGCCGCTGCGCGCGCGCCGGAAGCGACGGACGCGTAGGGGTCGCCGCCTATCGCGCATCATCCGACGATCTGTAGGTACACGACCAGCAGTTCTCAGAAATGTTAACTGCTCATACGAATTCATATCAAATAGATAGCTACTTTTTTGGGCTAAGTAGCTGCAAAGCTAAAATGCCTGGCAAAAATGGACAAGTACCAATGTACCCACCCGTAAGCTATTATAATATAATACTTTTTTCTCTGGTTAATTTCAATTAGGAAGACTTTTTTGTAGCAAGCGAGTATCTTATTATTATTTATAATAAGTATTATATATATCATGTAGTTGTATATTTTAGTTATTGTTATGCCGATGACGAACCACGTTCCTGAGTTCATACAATTTCTGTCCATCCAAAGGTTGTCTGGAAGAAATCGCTGATTGCGATAAGACCGCCCATTGTACCACTCTTACTTAATGATCCATCTTTTATTTTTCATTATTTGTTTGATGTGCAATAAAGAGTATATCTATCTATCTATCTTCATTTCAGCTTGCAGTTGCATGCAAAGGAACTTGCAACTTGCTGACGCGATGTTATGTAAAAACTAAGATACACAACATAAGATTAGAAAAACAAGTTCAGTTCATGTTACTGTTTTCCTTTCCTTCTGCTTATAAAACACTGGACATTTGGAACGATTTCATACAAAACACGAGCTTAGTGTAGAACATAGAAAAATATATTTAATAAACAACATAATTGTTATGACCTACAACTAATTAATCACAACAATAACTTATCAGATAGTGTAGTCACATTATAATTATGTATACCTAATTTAAATCTAACTAAACTTAACTAACCTATGTATAAGCTTTGGAACTTGAGGAATTTTGTAAAGTACCAAACTAATGCAACTTAAGTAGGTAGATAGGTGATAACATAAAAATAGAGATACTCCACTCCGCTCGTTCCTACCTTCGTACAGGATGCTGGTACTTTTATCTATATTTTTTATTGTTAATAAACAAACCTTTAGGCCTTAACTTAGGCCTGTCAGATTTATGAAATAGTTTTCATAATTTCTTTTTTTTCAGCCATGTCACAGTATTACGATATCATAATACTGTGGCCATGTTCTAAGGTATGGAGATTGAAGCTACACATACGTAAGTAAGTAGGTACACCTAGGTTTCTCCATCGGGATACATTAAAGGCGTGATGTGCCTAAGTTAACGATATTGTTACAATGAAACCACGATGAACTAAAACCATTTCATAGTTGTCAAGTTACGAACAAACGCATTGATGCGCTTCTGGAATTAAATATAGTTTAAATTATCTATCTATAATTATATAGTTTTAATCCTGTTTTTTTAAACATTAGAAAAATATTTTTAGTTCTCTGGTCATAGCTACACAGTTATCTTATTAAAGTAATTCCACGTAGACAGAAGTTAAACATTTTGGTCTGATAGTTAACAAAAATAATAATTTACATAAACCTTTAACCTAATAAATATTTATTCAGCTTCCACAAATTAAACGCACGTGCGCGTCGTTTCGCATAGAACTTACATGTCTACCCAATTATATTTACAACTGGTACGTGACCTATATTTATAAGTTACAAAAAAGTCATGAGCGGCGATAAAAATATTTAGATTTTTTGATAAAGCTTGTTGGTATTACTAAAAGTCTTTCAGGCACTAATGTGCACGACACAGTTTTAGAAATTCTTTACTTTTTAGTATTTTAAGGGTGTCCCGTGTAGTGTTGCCAGTCTGCACACGCGGGGTGGAGATGAGGCGGTACTGGGGCGTACAGGGGTGGTGGTGCGTGGTGGAGGCTGTGGGCGGCATACCTCGGCTGTAGCTCGTGGTAGTCTGGCACCGAGCCTGGCTTCAAGTATTGCTCCAATTCTGCATTATCTGGTGGGCCGTCCGCCAACAGTGCTGGCGAGATGTCCGGCATGCCAGCGAAATCAATCTGATCTCTCTCCGGGGAAGGCTCTCGCTTTGGCCGAACTGCTGACGTCGGCTGAGGCTTGCGACGCCGTGGTTGGTATTTGTAATCGGGATATTCCTTCTTATGCTGCGTTCGGAGCTTATCAGCCTCCTTAATGAAGGGTAACTTCTCGTCTTCGCTCAAACTTCTGTAAAGGAAGGCATTGGTTATTGTTTTATAACAGGAAGTAACTGACTATACTGATTGGGACAAGTACCACAATGATTTAAAGAAGTTACTTATTTAAAGAAGTTACTTATTTAAAGAAGTTGCCTTTTCAAGTTATGTAAATGCATTTACATGTTTCGATTGATTAGAAATTAGATATATTATAACTATTTATTCTACGCACCGGTTTTAGCAATATACATGCTAATGTCGAAATTTAAATATTTTGGATGGACTAGGGACTACAAGTACTAATACTTGGAATTCTTGTAGTTAGGTAGGTACTTGAAGGAATGCGATACGCGTTTATATGGATTTATGTATAAAAGTGCTGGTCCTATGCATGATTTGACCAAATGATTTAGTCATTTTTGATTGCTGAGTCAGTGCTGTTTTTTCTGTGGCGTATCGACGCGACTATTTCCAGATGCCGCACGTCACTGCTAATGTACCGTAAGCCCTGTTGCAATGCGCGCCACTTAACTTGCTCTACACTGTACTTACACTCCTTACATTCCATACAAATGCAATACCTACTTAATTAATGAGCTTTGCACTTATTTTACAGGTTTAGGTTCAAACTCAACGCAAGCCACTCCAATTAAAAACAAACCTTTAAAACAAACTTTGAAAGGAAAATTGTACACAGTGAAGTCGCAATATAATCTGCCACTGATTTCTGAACTAGTTAACCCTAAGTTCTGATTCATAAGTACCTGCAAAATGACACTTCAGAAACCAGCTGCCGACAGTGTAACTTAATTAAACTGAAGCAACACGTTAAAATTCTGAGAATGTAAAATTTTGTTGATCTGACATTCAATTTCATAAAATACTTCAAGCCAATCGTGCCCATCTCTGACCCACGACCTTGCTAATCTACTTGATCGAGATCTGCATCTTGAGAGGTGAGCGTGATGACAATGTAAGAGAGCCCACCAATCACAACAGAGCAATCAGGCTCACTTCACCGACTGTTTTCTTTGATGATTCGAGAGTTTTGCTCTACAGCTGAGAGTATAAAAATATATGGAGCGGACCTACGCTATAAGGAAGGGCTGGGTGCCTTGGTCTTAAAAAAAATCAATAAAAGATAAAGAGATCAAAGACTTGAAACAGTTGCGTGTAATTTAGTCTTTTCAATCAACTTAATGCAAGATTTGCTGTTTATAATAAAAATCCTCAAACATCTTGGATAGTTACAAAATATCCCGTAGATAGCCTTTAATACAGGTTGGAAAAAATCCTAAATATAATGTATCAGGCTCTATAGCATATTCATACTTAAAAGTTAGTAGTCTTGTCATTCTGGTCATCGTGTGTTGGAGAGCGCGCAGTGCGCGGGTGGCCTACGACAAGTTGCTTTTACGATCGTTGAACAGTACCTACTTAGTGCTTATTTGATCCCCATGTTCGCAAATAGTACTTATTTCAAAGAATTGTCATAGTCATTCATACTGCATGCTAACGAGTATCTGAATAAAAAACATATTTTCGTTTTTACGTAGGCACGTACCTAACTAGCGTTTAACAATTTTTGTGGAAAGGGCGCTAACTCTATTAATTTTATTGGACGGGTAGATGCCTAAAGTTTGTATTTCTTGTGTTTCAATTTCTTAGGTTATTGTACACCCAAACAAAGACAACAAACTCGATCAGCGATTGATCTCCGTGCGAATTTGTTCCACAATTTTCTATTTGAGCGAGCCGAAGTGGAAACAGTTAGAGATGTTATCGTGTCAGTTAGCGGCGATAGCATTTTAATGAGTAAACAATCGATGCACGCCGCGCTGTTGGACGCCGCACGCGCACCGCCCGGCATCGCGCAGCTCCGGGGCTCCGGTTCATATTATCAATTTCACTTGGATATGACTTGAGGAATGTGATGTGACTAGGTACGTAAAACCGACCACAAAGCTCTTTAATACTAATGTGCAGTTGCAGTACCAGATAGTTTAAATAAATAAATAAATAAATGCAATTAACATAGTTAAAGGTCCTAAAACTTTGTGAATCGGCTGAAGCTAAAATAATAAAATAGTTCAAGTCTATACGAAATCATTCAAGATTATCTAGACTTTTAATTTCCTAGATGAGAAAGCTCTTATGTGCCTTTATAGCTTTACTTACTTCCACATGGATCCTAAAGATTTGCTTAATTCAGCGTTGTGTAGCGCAGGCCGCTGCTCAGAGAGGCGCCTGCGCATCGCTTGTGCAAACACCATGAACGCATTCATGGGTCTTTTCACGTGCGCACGCCGCATACAGCCACCACCCCTGCATAGATAAAATGGTTTTCATGTTACATCAAACCTAAAAATTACTGAGAATTACGGTATTATTCTCGTAGGCTTACATGGAACGATGATAAAAATAAAATTTCTTCAGATCGATTTCGGTCACGGCGGCCAATCCCAATGAAGACTAGCCAGGTACGCAGGAGGTACCTATAGCGCACAAGTGCTTGCTCAGACACAGGTGCACTTATTGTTCCCACACTAACGCAATTCGACAAGACCGGGGAGAGATCAGGCGCAGGACCGACAGCTTTACACGCTCTCTGAGGCGCGAAAGGTTAAGAAAACTGTCAACCATTCATGGATTGACCGTGGCTAGCTCAGCTTAACTTTGCTAATCTATCGATTTGCACGGCTGTTACTTAGCTTCGTGCCCATCTTTAAAATAAATATATATCTATTCTATATATTATAAAAAGAGGAAAGATTTGTTTGTTTGTTTCTTTGTAGGGTTTTAACTCAAATATACTACTGGACCGATTTTAAAAATTCTTTCTCCGTTAGAAAGCTACATCTTTATGAAGTGTCATAGGCTATATTTATTTCCAGAAATAATTAGGGTCCCTTCTGATAATTGAATAATGTAACCCAAGGTGTAAAAAAATGTACACGCAGGTGAGGCAGCGGGTGGAAAGCTAGTAAATGATAAAAGTAAAAGTTTATTTACTCAACACAGGAACCCGATGACTCAGACTGCTGTTAGTGAACGGCAACTCTAGGTACCTATATCAATTATTAGGTTTTACACACAATATTCTAGGTAGGTAGATTATCTGAGCTTCTCGGTTAGATTCATAAATTGTAAAAGACAAAAAACTACGTTCGTACGAAATAAAAACGTTCTGTTTCGTTTGGTAACAGAGCTATAAATAGTTTTAGTTTCCATATCCGAACAAAAAGCTGGTATTGACATAAACAATATGAAATGCGCACTTGAGCGAGCGCGCCCGGGCGGCGGACTACTCAAATTGGTTTAGCTTTCGGCGCGCGCCCGATAATTACTAGGTAACCAAACCCATCAAGCGTCGACGACCAACGACTATAAAGAAAATAAATTACGATTTACCCTTTATGTACGAGCGCAGTGAACAGTGGTGCGCGGCGCAGCCAACGTTTGTAAACAGCCCAAGTGGCGCGGCCTCACGACTCACGTCATTTTACGCTCGTAAACATCTCTTATTTTATTACTTTTTTATTTTCTAATGCTCGTTCGGGTTTCCTTGCGATCTGAATGCTGACAATAAATTATGCTTTTTTCTTCAAACACTGACACGCCACTAAAAGTCGATCGATTTCTAACGGATTACTCTCGGGAAGTAATATGAGGAGAAATAATCACCTACCGCTTCGGCGAACTTCAGCGGTTTCCTTGTTTATTACTCAGAACGAGTTCTCATAATGTAAAACATTTTTATTACACTAATACTAAACTAAAAAATAAAGAGATTTTAGTTGCTTCTTTTATACATTTCTATTTCTAGGGGGTCCTCATCCCATCTTGTATTAGTCTCATCCAATTTTGCCTCACAATGAAAGAGGCCCATCCTGAAAACTAACTTATCATAACTAAATATTCTTTGATAGCAAAAAAACTTCAAAGAATGACAATTTGTAGCGCGTAGTTAGTCTGTCCCTACATATGGGCGCTTCCTTTTGTATTACAGATTGAGTACTAGTTTTTGCTGCGACGAGACCCTCCGCGCGACGCCATCTGGTTAGTAACATCGCGGCTCCTGACAATCACTGATAGGAGCTCCTGCTTTAATTGCCACAAGAAACATTATGTGTTTAAAGTGGTACGTACACAGCGATCACTCTGATTTATATGGCACCGTTGTCATTTAGAAATTATAGAAATTACATCGCTGTGTGACGTATGTAGGTACTACTTCAGTTTCAGTATCAATCCAATATTTATACGTATTGATGATTTATGGCTGTAGTAGACGAAGTAAAGTCTACAATATTCTTCTAGGTATTGTGAGGCATCAGCCGCGAGGCTAACCTGGATGGCGGTATAGCACCTACAATTTAGGTTTGGGGCTTGGTAATTTCTATTAGTTTTGTCATGAAATAGTCTTCACAGCACCTACCAGTGTAAGTGAGCGGGAAAGTTTCGAAAGAACTTTCACAGATCACTTCAGTATGAAAAAATGTAGCAAGCAAATAGCACCCTAAACATTGATGAATGTCCGTGACAAATTGGAAATGTTCATAAAACCGAAAATATATAATTTCAATGTTCGGTTAGTTTATTCGAAATATTCTTTGTTCACTTCACCAAGTATTACGCAATTAAAGTTTAATTTAAAAAACTTAATAGAACGACGTGTCAATGACAAAAAGTTTTATAGTCGCGCTCAATGATTTACTGCCAGATTTCACAGTCATCCGTCTGCCGTACATCTGTATAAGTTAAGGATTTATAAGTGCCATAAGTATTAGTTAACTATACGCACCTTTTATCTACAAGTGTTTCGGTTTTAGGCTCGGGGGCACGTGTTTATTATATCCGCGTTACGCAATCTTATTTAAGTATGTTTTTGTTATAGACTCCAGTCGGTTTCGCTTCAAAGTTGGTGTTGATGAATAGGTACGATACTTTCTGATAAAGAATTGAGTGACGTTTCGTTTTTAGATCGTGTCTCCATTTATAAAATATAGTAGACTAACTGTTTCCCGCAGTTTCAATGCGTCCCGAGGAACTACTTCACGCACCCGGATACAAAGTGGCCTATAACCGTATCCAGGGCCCATCTATTTCCGTATCAAATTTTATCCAAATCGGTTCAGTCATTCTTCCGTGAAAGCGTAACAAATAAACTCACTATCGCATTTTTATTACTTAGGATTTTGAAAAGATACCTAGTGCAGGAAGGTAATTAATAAAATTTGCAATTTTAAGCGCTGTGTCAAGGCTAGTAGAAGTCGATTAACAGACAACTCTTGTATGAAAAGTACTCGTGAAAGCTACGTGATCGCTCATCAAAAAACCTAGCAAAAATATCTAAAGCAATTTTGCGTCAAACGACTTAAAACTCACATACAAAACGTTGGCACTACACTTACTTTGAAAACAATTGAACTGAATGCTTTCAAGGCTAAATGACTTTACACGTGCTGAATTTGGGCAAGCAACAACATTATGTTTTGCGAAGGTATGCTTAGGTGTTATTAGCTATTGTTTAGAAAAGCTCAGCAGCCCGAATGTTAAACCAGTGGCCAGTTACAGTGATTGATGTGCCAAAACAAAGATACAGTTACATTTGAAGAAGTATTGCCTAGTTTAAATCTATTGTTTAATACTTTGCTGACTTTAAAACACGAACTCTGGTTAGTTTGTTTATAATTCAAACGGTATCGTGGAACTTTTAGGAATGTGTTGTAGCTTCTACTAAAATTTCGCTTCAGGTTTTTTCAGGCGTAGGTAATATTTATTAGTAGCCTCATCTTATAAGCATTAGCATTATTGTCTGAGAGCATATTATCGACCGACAAAACGATAATTTAACTAGGTACCTATCTTCTTTCATCTACGGCATATGAATGTCAGTAAAACTTCTTCTAGTACATTTCTTCTAAATAAAATACTGGTTGCCCGCCCCGGCTTCGCGCGGGTGTATGTAAAATACATTTTTTAACAACATAAAAAACAACATGCAACCCTCTGATATGATGCGCTTACATACATTCGGCAATGGATTTTATTTATATGTATAGATATGCCAAATTAGCCTAGGCTAGGCATGCACTTGCGTGTGCTTTGAGGCCATTGGCTGAGGAAGTCATAAACCGAACAGATAGCTGTCATCTGTGAACAGCCCGCCCACGCTATTTCTGCTTTTCAGTGTTGCGCCGGCGCAGACGCCCACCGTAGGTACTTGTGTATTATTGTGTTATTGCGCATAAATTTGCAAAGGGAACTTGCATTTGACAGTGTTGCCGCCAAAGTGCATTAGTTTCAGCATTCCTGTTGCGTGTTTTGACTTACGAGGATATTTCCCCTTACTAATAGATGTAGTATCTACTATTAGGTATATATATTATTGTACTTGACTTTGAGTGGATAGGTATTATATTTATACATAAGGGTATGTTATTAGGCATATCTACCTATAAATAACTATTTAGGCTCAGGAACAGCAGCGCAGGTCGATCGATCAAGGTTAGCTGCGCTTTACGAGACTCCTTTGTGCCTCGGAAAGCACTTTGGATTTCCGATTTATTCGTTTCCGGTCGGATAGTCAAAAGCCAGAAAGACTGACAACCAGTCTTACCAAGGGGTATCGTGATACCCCGGTAACTGGGTTGGGAGGCCAGATAGGCAGTCACTTTATGTAAAACATTAGTACTCAGTTGCATTCAGTTGCACAAAACTATTGAAAAACAGTAGAGCGACTAGCACGTGCCGGGGCTGCGAGATGTTCCAAAGAGTTACCGCACCCGCGGAATAAAAATGGCTGAGGAAGAAACATGGATGGGTTTTACTCAGTAAGAGTTAGCACTGCCCTCCAAGGCGGAAGGAGTGATTTGATGATTTCCCATCCGAAAAAAGGCGACAGGTACCTTTCACGATGAATAAGGTACTAATGTTTGATTAAAGGAACTACATAATAAAAAAAAACTACATAATTGCTAATGTAAACGGTTCACCAATATAGGTACATGTTTATTGTTTACCTTTATTGAGGACCGAATCGCTATCTTGCACGATATACTACTGAATCCTAAAAGTAGGTACAGTATACAGAGATTCATGTGGAAAATGAAAACCACATGCACTTCGTAGAACGTGAGAAGCTATGCATCGTTTAGTTACAAGGAAAGTTAAAGTTAAATATTTTGGTCAAAAACAAGATCTATTAGAGGATAGGATAGGTATTCTGGCGAAAATTTTAGAATATTTAGTGATTAGTGAAACAATATTAGTTTAGGGTCGGGTTAGGTAGGTACCTACTTTATGTATTGAAAGTCAAAACCTAAAATTGATACAATGCATATATTTTTAACCCCCGACGCAAAAAGAGAGGTGTTATAAGTTTGACGTCGATGTCTGCCTGTTTGTCTGTGTGTGTATCTGTCTGTGGCATCGTAGCTCGCAAACGGGTGGACCGATTTAGATGCGGGTTTTTTTCATTTGAAAGCCTTGCGGTGGTTCTTAGCTATGTTTGGTTAATATCGGTCCAGCAGTGTAAGAGTATTAGATCTTTTCCAAAATGGTGTAAGGCATTTTTGCGTAGGGGTTTTTTTTTTTCTTGTTGTCCATTTAAACCATGCCAGGGCTTTGAAACTATCTGGCGTAATTTGTACCTACCCAAATACTAAAACTGAAAGCAACTCGAGCAATAATGCCTAGATACCATACGGAAATCCTGGTAACGTTTAAGTTTAAACCAAGATGTCCTTCGACGACAAACGATAAACTTTTAAATACCGAGCTTAGTTTAACATGACTGCCTCGTTGGTCTAATGGGGGCCTGGGCGCATAACGCGATTTCTCTAATCAATCATTCAATTTCAATTCATTCAAAAATTTTACGAATTTATTCTATAGTACCTAATAATTATGTATTGTACAGTAATATTATTATTTATTTGCCAGGGCCATTTTAGTCCATAAAAGATTAAAAGAGCACAGAGTTTGCAACAGCCCGCACTCGAATGACATCAGAAATTAAAGGCTAACTGTTCAGTCTGCTTGTGGCAGTAGATGTAATAACATAATTCAAGTTATATTCAGGTAAATGAAAAGTTGAAATGTCTGGAAGTGGTTATAATTTTTTTTCAATTTCAAGAAGCTTCATTGCCCCCTAGCTGGGTGTAATCGATTCACCTAAGAAACAAATGTGCCTTTTTATATTTGAATGATTGATTGATTGGATTACTTTGGTAGGTTACCTGCATTGGTTTTGTAATTTTCGTAGCTCTCATTAATTTGGGGCACCTGTATGGGCTAATAATGCCCTGAGATTTCATGGCTTTACTACTTTACAATTGATTTATGCAACCACATGAATTTAAACTTAAAACGATTCTTCTAACATAATCCTGTAATAGCAAATCAATGTCAAAACAAAGACCGACATGTTTACATTCAAACGGGCACTAAAAGTCTCCCCTTCAGTAAAATTTTATAAACATCCCCACGACCGCAGTTATCTTTACAGTGGATGTAACAACGGCTATAAAACAATTAATGGCGCTGTAAAACACGACGGTAGCTGAAAGATGACTTTCAAAATCATTATTGTGCCACTCGAGTGAGTTTTATCAGCGCCCAAACGAATAATTACCTAGTGATTAGATTATGAGTAGCACCTGCCTCAAGTATCCCTGGGAAAATTGGTATCAATTTATAGGTGTTCTGTAGGGGTTCAGTGCAGTATCGGAATCCATTAGTTCGATTGAAAAGGGGGAAAATTTTCTCACAGTACTCCCTATCGAGTAAACGAATTATCAACTATAAATCGGATTCCAATGAAGGGTGAGGACTGCTTTGAAAATAATGCAGTGTTTGAAGTGGGAAAATGTTAAATTGTGTTTTTAAGATAAGAAACAATCTGATATCCAGTACTTTCCCACCTAGTACATAATAAAAAAAATGTCTTTGTTGGTAATCGCATAACTCGAGAAAGACTAAAAGTTGTCAAATGATTATTTTTAAACATTCGTAACAGTTTAAATTTTGTCTAGGAAAAGAAAAATTGGAAAACTTGCCTGTGAAATTGAAAAATTTGGAAAGTTACTTATGATTTTTATCCCAATATGATCACAATCGTTAGCACAAAATCCGTCGAGTCATCAGCTTGTTTAGGAATGGCATGGCATTAGGTTCATTTTGAGCTGTATTTATAGGTACCAAGCTGAAAGCAATTCGGCACGGCGCTATGAGTAAATCAATGAGCAAACTTTCTCTAAGCTAATATTTCTACAAAATTTTGTGATTTATAAAACAAAATGTTGTCGGCTCTGTACACAAAGACAGGGCGCGCCTACCTACAGATGCGCCCTGTTTACTGTTTAATAGATAAGCCGTGAGTTCCGCGAATCAGCTGATTGGCCCTCACATCCCGGAAGTGGGAGAATTCTATAATTTGCTTTGCATGTGAAATATTCTACGAAGTTGGTGGATGGGTATCGAAATCTTCAGATCCCGTGGTAATATTTGTGAAGGTTTTTGTTAGTATAAAATAGAATTTCCCAGTAAAAGCTTAATTTATAATCGTTCAACAAATGCTAGATAAAGTAACAGCGAAGACATCATCGAAATATCACCCAATAAGTCCTTGACTTACATTAGGCCGATCAATTACTCGCCACTAAGAAGGGGGTGGGCATGCATGGGAACTCGCAGACCACATCTGTGTCCACAAAACACTGATAACGTCTACTCGATATCTTTGTCAATACAAGTACTGCTGGGGCCCACCTAACTACGTCGCACTGGGGAAGTACGTCGAAACATAGGTCAACACGTACCCACTCTACACAAGGGTTAACTATATTTTTCTTTTATGCAATTCATAAGCGGATTGCTAATATGATCGTTTAAGTAACGATAAGAGAAATTTCGTCAGATGGTGCGTTTAAACAGGCGATAAATGCTTCCGTATGGCGCCTGTAAACCACTTTCAGGTCAACTTTCAGGCCAACCAAGCCGCAGCTGACGATCTTTCCACTTTCCATTATAGCATATAAGCTATCACCTGGTTAATGTTTTAAATAAGAAGAAATGACTGAATTTTTAATATTTTTTACATGTTCGCATGACCAGCTGACGTATAATCCACCACCCTATAGTCAGCTGACGATTTTTTTTTATTTAAGTTATTAAACCAATATCTTAAATAAAAAAATGTAATAAAACTACTATGATTTGACATATATTTGATTCTGGAGGGAATGACTGAAAATTTTATTTTTTTCTACATATTTGGAAGACCACCGCTGCTTATCCCACCAACCAAGCCCCAGCTGACGTTCACCAGGCTTCATAATAAGACTATCTTAAGCATCTTACAAGTTTTCGCCCGGGAGGTTATTGGTCATCATAATCTGTTCGTGGCTCGCGGTCTATTGACATGTCGATGTGAAGCCATAAGATTTCCTAAAATAAAAATAATGTAACAGTTCATAGTTCTATAAAGCATTAACTGTGTTCATAATAGTTATTGCAATAGTTGAAAGTATTAACAGTATACCCGGTAGGTACCGAGTGTTGCAAGGATTACGATTATATAGATTATAAAATCTAAAGTTATTTTTGACAAAGAACTCTTGAAGGCTATAAAATACATTCAATATTAACCATTTCTTTTACATTCTTTTAAACATTTGTCCTTTAAGTTTGGTTAGGTCAAAAGGAAGGTGGTTGAATACACGAATAGCACAAATATATTATGTACTTTTGTAAGAAATCATGTTATTCATAATTGGTAAGTCAATGTTATGTTTGTATTTACTACGAATATTGGATTTAGATCAAACTATTGTATACCTCAAAATGCTAAGATCGTGTCTAATAATAGACTACTACTTACAAGATGCTCTACTGTACATCTACAATGTTACTACAATACCTTTAAGTGGTGTCTGCGATAAGCTGAATTTAAAAAATATATAGGTAAATTAAAAACGTACAGTGAGATAGAGCTTTCAAAGAGCTTAATTTTGGGTTTAAAAGTTTATTCATGTACGTTTGGCATTCACCTATGGCAGTTTCCCATTATGATATGACGAATAGTTTACCGAATATCTATAACTTCATCATCCAATTATATGGACAAAACGTTGCGTAGTCCGTAGAAGGCATCGCGAATAACATTTAGCGCATATTGTACCAAATAGTACGGTCGCGGTAATGAGGCGGTGCGCGGTGCGCGGTGCGGTGTTAACTCCGCACATTACCAGGCCTCCGCTAACCAACATACGGTGCCGGCCAGATTACACTCTGTCAATATTTGAAACTATCCCGCCACTCCCGGAACACTTGATGCGATGAAGTCATTTCGAACAGGCCGCTGCAGCTTGGAAAAATCTAAAAGCTGTTGAGGAGTGTTACTACACTTTCCAGGTGTAATCAAAATTAATATTATGGTGACTGCACATGTGTCCAAAAGATCGTTATTATCTTGAAACAAGAGATTTTCATTCTGCTCTCTTTTGTAATTTCTTAACACTCTACTGGATGACTAAATTATCGAAAACTTTCTAATGATACAATACTAACTACTAATAGGTACCTACCTACATACACACACATACATAATTGCTAACTTGCATATTGTAAGTAAATTAAATACTTAACTAAATGTCTACAAGCTTATCAAGCGATCCCGTGACTGCACAGTGTACCTATGCCGAAAAGTATTGAAAGCAATAAACACTTATCCTAATCGCATGAATGAAGCCGCGGCCAAACTTTGATTATAAGTTCAAATGTCAAGATGTACTAACAAGTGAGCGGAGGGCGCGAAGTGGCCTGTTCAAACAGGGGTTGTGTTCCGGCGGCAGCGGCACCTGTGTACAGGCACAGGCCTGTTTGCGCACACACTTACACGCCACGCTACAATCACTGCGCAAACCAACGGGATGTTTGCTTGCACCGGTGAGATCAACGCAGGCGAGGAAATCTTAATCTGACGCGGAGCTTTGAACTCACTAAATGTGTATAAAAGGACCAACTAATTGATCGAAGTATTCGATAAATAATTTTGTAGACAACAAACACCGCAGTCAAATCAATACTTACAAAAGTATTGACTTTGGTCCAGTGTAAAGAATGTGGCTTCTCAGCTCTCCACAGTCACGTAGAGGATTTATTAAAAAAATAAGCATTATAAATTAAGGAATCTAAACAAATGAAACAATTTTAACATAAATAATATGTCGTAGTTTAGATTGCCTACTCAAAAAAATGCATAAAATGTGTCTCACCTAATTTGAAATATAAAACTAATACCTAAGGCAATGAGGATCAGTAATGTAATAGCAAATTCAATAAAACTAGTATCTATGTTATTCTTTATGACATAAGAATGATATATCTTTTTGAATTATCGAAATCGGACCATTACTTATGAAGATATTAAGTAATAAACATTTGCCGTTCCGGCCGCTAAAAGTTAATGTCCGCGGGAGCGTGTGACGTCACTCCAACGGAACCGAGCGCAGTCTGCATTCATATTTCACTATTCGGCGGAGCTGCGACGCGGTTGGTCAGTATATTTGGCAATTTATTTTACGTAAAGTGTTGTTAGAGTGTGTTTTGTGATATTTGAGTATAAAACGTCCTAAAATATGAGTACTAATAAAGTAGAGGCTGGTTTTGTGCGAGCTCAGTCAGATAATCTTCCAAAGGTGGATTCTTTCATGACATTTGATTATCTCAGTAATCTAGTTCTAAGTTAATCTACGTTACTTATTAGTAATCTTAAGATATTGATTTAAAATCTTTAGGCCTCCACACAATCGGCTATTATCGCGGTGAATCGCTGTACATTGCTGTGAACTCTCAAAAACTCTTGAGAGTTTTTCATCCAACGCAGCAATGTATAGCAAATCACCTCGATCATCGGTGATTGTGTGGAGGCAGCAGTAGGTAGGTGTAAAAAATAATGAATATAATGTATTGGTACAGAAATCTTGATAAACAAATGTTGTTTTCGTTCATTCCTATGCGGATCATTTCGCGGATGGCTATTTAACCAACTTGCGCTTTATTTAGTTCATAGTTCCCTATATACTTGTCGATCTATAACGGAAACCTTAATATTGGTTCTCAATGGCTATTTTTTGCCACCTCGTTCATTGTTACAAATAATTCATTCAGTATGTACCTACTTAGGATGGCTTGAAAAAATCATCATCAATCATCTCTTTACAACAGGATACCATTTTGAAGAAGTTTTGCGTTTTTCGGCACGTTAAAAATAATTTTTCTAAGGTAATAATAGAAGTATTTGTACATTTTGGCACTATACAATATTAATACATGTTTGAAAAGGTGAATTAGACACAAATCGGACACTTAATTTGTTTGAAAGTCACAATTAATCAAACAAAACACTGCGCGCCATACTGCTGCCAACGGCTAACCGTTGGAGTGACGTCACAGCTATCTCGGCGACCGCTCGGTGAACTTCGCTAGTAATTTGGTCATAACTTCGTCAATTTTTATCGTAGATCAAAAATTTTTGCACTGTATGTTAAGGATTACTTAGCTCTACAAATCTGCATTGTCAACTAAAAACGTTACGGATCCTCATTGGAATCCTGTGAAGCTTATAATACCCGGAAATTGTGATGTTGTAGAAAATGACTCTTTCGCATACGTGGTCTAATTTGTAGTTTATACGAATGTATCCGATTCTAATACAAGTCAATGTTTAGCAGGAATGAGCATGGTCGCGGCTCCGGGGACTCCCTGCCGACGGCGGCGGGCGGAGATAAGCACCCCACAGTGAGAATGTTTGCGCAGGCGTATTTATCGCTACGCCTCGCGGAAATAATTTGGTACCAGGCAGGAAGGGAACATTACAAATATTATCACGCACCGCTAGTTAACCTAGTGTAGCCGAAAACCTTTAAGTTGTCTAAGAAGGGAAGAGTGGTACTTCCACATTCGTATCAGCATGAATCTATGGGCTACATGGAAATGAGGCACCACAAGTCAAGACTTCTATTCATTTTAAGCAATCCCATTGAGCCTTTGAAAAATGAACTTAAAATCCACTATGCTTGTTCTACTTAACTAGTTTTAGTTTTGGCCCCTTACTAATATTATTAATGCGAAAGTAACTGTCTGTCTATCGCACTTCCACGTCAAAACTACTGAACCGATTTAATTGAAATTTAGTACAAAGATAGTCTAGAGCCTTAGAAAGGCATAAGCTTTTTATCCGAGTGCGCGAAGTAGTTCCTTCAGGATGCGGGTGAAACCGCGGGAAACAGCTAGTATCTCATAAAATAATATTAGTTAGACGTTACAACTTACGACAGAGAAAACGAGAATACGTTATAAGTAGGCTATACCCACAGTGGCGTTTTGATTTCGGTGTACTCAGTTAAATTATTTTTCAGTTTTACAATAGAAGAATAAAAAGCGACGAATGCGGCTGAACAGCTTACAAAGGATACTTTACCCATGAAAAAAAATAAAGATACAGAGCAGTTAACATACTCTTGAAGTCCCGAATGGGGGCTGATGTAAAGAGCCGACGCGGTTGATACGAAATTAATAAACAAGGAACAGATAACATAGTGCCTATTCAATTAGAGGCGGTAATCGAGTGTCGTTTTCATGTCCACCGCCCCGTTGACCCCGGGTCGACATTAGCTAGATAGTTACTCTATCTATTTAGGTATTTAAGTATAACTAATTACGGAATAATTCATGTTATACGGGGTCACTTCAGCAATAAATAATATTACGATAAACAAATGGGCGTTTAAAGCGAATTTATTGTTATTTAATTTATCGTGCTGTAACCACTAGGTACCTATTTGTGCGAAGGTAACCTCTATGCTGGGGAAATCATTACGAATATATTGTGAAATTAAAATTTATTGCGTCTATGGCCGATTGGCGAATGAGATTTTGGCCAAAACTACATAAGTACAGTAGGTACCTGTACTTTTAGTAGCTTTAGGGCAAAGGCATTAGACATTTTAGCACATATCTGACGACGTTATATATCTAGCTTTCTGCCCGCGACTTCGTCTGCATGGAATAGTGGTGCTTCGCTCCTATTGGTTTTAGCGTGATGATATATAGCCTAAAGCCTTCCTCAATAAATGGGCTATCTAACACTGAAAGAATTTTTCAAATCGTACCAGTAGTTCCTGAGATTAGCGCGTTCAAACAAACAAACAAACTCTTCAGCTTTATTATATTAGTATAGATACCTACATAAGTATTTGTTATAATATTATGATTTTTTCCAGTTATTTTTTTCAGTTTGAATGATATTATTTTTGAGCTTTTCATATTTAATCAAAATTTAACCAAAGCTTTTGTTGTTCAATTGATAAATAAAATTATATAGAACCTACCAGGCTAAAATCACGTTTGAGTTTTTACTTGGGGTATGTACGAGTCTGTATGACTCTTGTATAGTCTATTAGCTGTTTCCAGCGGTTACACTCGCGTCCTGAGAACTGAGAACTAATTCATGCACCCTGATGAAAAGTAGCCTATAATTGTCTCCAGGGTCTCATGTATCCCGTATCGACGGCGTCATCGTGTTCAGTGACGGGGCCCGCCCAGTGCCATAGCCTGCCGGGGCTGCGGGATGTTCGAAAAGGTTACCGCGCCCCCGGAACGAAAAGGGTTAAGGAAGCAACATGAATGGGTTTTAGTCAGTAGGAGTCTGACACTATGACGGAAGGAGTCATTTGATGATTTCCAATCCAAAAAAATGGTCCTATCTATCTCCATACAAAGACTAGGAAACAATTAGCGCACATTCGCATTTATAATAGTATTAGGATACATGTTTTGATAATGTACCTTTTCCAAAGAAGTGCTGAATTTATTATCAATGCCCTATTTTTGTTAACTTACTGTTGGGCAAAAGCCTCTTCTCATACAGAGAAGACATGAGCATTAATAACCAAGCTTGATCAAGGCGGATTACCGATTTCAAATTTTATAGTCCGGGTTTGACAATGTCTTGTGGCAATGTGGGTATCTCTGAGCTGTCAAAATACAAGGTACCTTCCTATTGTAATAGTCATCTAGAACAGTCGTGTCGCCGAATAGGTTTCGGGGTTTATAACTTGAAAGTAAACTATAAAAATATGTAGAATATACATGGGGTGTCTTATGTAGGATGAAGAGAAATGTAGAGTTTCCGCTTAGACGGCACCCCTTGGACCATGCTTTTAATTTACAGGTTTAAAATCAGCATTATTGAACTATTTAGTAATAAACGAGAAAACTTTAAGATCACACAAAATAAACATAACATCACGCTTGTTATCCCCGTAAGGTTAAGAAAAGGTGTACCTGCCTACCGGTTTTTAATTAGTATTACATCAATCGCGAAAGTTCTGACTCCGAGCTTCTATCTACTGAGAAAGTTTACATGGAAGGAATAATCCTCTTTATCTTTGTTCGATAACAGAATCGGATCCAGGACCTTGTGTTCAGCAGTCACGTTTACGAACGCATACCCTGAAAATAACTATCCTACGTCCTTTCCAGGGTTACATTCTATCTTCATACCAAATTTCATCAAAATCGGTTTAGCCGTTATAGGTACCGTGAAAGCGTAAAAGACAGACATGATTATTTTCGAATTTAGGTATAATAGTTTGGACCTCCTTCAAGACTGAAGACTTTTCTGATGACCGGAGAAATGAAACTATTGAAATCCCAAAAACGTGTTTTTAAGGAAAAATCTACGTTGTTTTAACTTGATACTACAGTTTAATAATAATAATAATAATTCTTTATTTGCATAAAATGTAGGTACATAGAAGGTAGTCAGTAAAACAGTTAGCGCCATATACATTTTGTCGTTTTGTGACATGCAAATATTTAGATACCTACTTATTATGAAAGAAGACTAAATTGACAAAACTTAAACTATATAAAATTACTTTTATAGCTGCTATATCTACACATAAATGAAAGGGACCTAGCAGCATTTTCGCGTTAAATCTTTTTATGCTACGGAACCAGGCGTGAGTGGGTTCGACTTGCACTTGGCCAGTTTTTATTTTTTGACTTGTTGACTTGACAAGTAAAGCAGCTTATAGTTAAAGAAATTCTCCGACAAAAAAAATCGCCAACCGTAGGGCGACATAACATCTCAGTTCGCAACTCTCATTAACGCAAAATGATAAAAAGGCTTGTAATGTAATATTAACGTAATATGTACACCGAAAAATCCACTTGCTGTGTATGGTGCTGGCGATCATATATTAAATGATATGGTTACGGTGGAAAAAGGGAATATCCCTGAATAGGATATTTCATCATTTACGAATATCATAGAGATTATTTTAAACAAGTTCCAAAATCATGTTTATATATTAAAGTAGTAAAAAACAAAAAACACGCGATATTTATTTATTTAATATTTTCTCTAGGTACTGTTAATAAGGGCTTGATTGAGATTTGAAAATAAAATTGAACTTATAAAAAAAATGTAAACAAACATACCTCGTCGGTTGCGGTACAATGCTGTCATAATTGAAGCTTTCCAAAAGTTTTCCGACCGCTTCATTAATTTCCAGCTTATCACAGGGCCGATTGCGATCTTGTTCCCAGCTCATTGTCACTACAAACTTGGATAAAAAGATCGAATACCGCGAGGATTTTTTTTAAAGTCCCCAGATGAACGCGCGTGCGGCCGACTCGCGCGCATAGACTATAAAGAGTTCCTTATGCTCTGCTCATAACTATAAAAATGTTTGACAGAAGGGGCGCGCGCGCCGGCCGCTGATACGTCGGTCTCGTATTTGTTTACTTATCGATTACTCATTATAATATTGCTTTTTAAAGTAAATACATTAAATAAAGATGTTACCAAGTAAACATCGTCGAAGTAACATATTTGAAGAAGGTCATATTTGAAGAAGGTTTTCAGAATGTTTTGTGGTGGTGTAAGGAAGCCGTATTTTATTAAATAAAAAAAGTAAAAGTTTAATAATTATTATTTTCCGAAGTAAATAATTGTTCAAAATGTGGTAGGTATATGAAATGGTTCTTAAACATATATCTAAAGGTAATCCGGATTTGTAAGTAAGTTCATAAATATATTGTTTACGTGTTAACGTGAGAGCGCTACAAGTTTTCCAAGTTTTCCCTCAGCAGCGACGTAAGTGGGCGGTGCGCGCGCGCATGTAGCGCCGCCTCGCCTTTTCATTGGCCCATACGGCCGCAGCCGACCGCTCTGACGTCATAGCGCCCGGGTCTTTATCTCGTGACTACTGGAGAAGCTATTCCGACCTCTGATAGCGAGGTTCATTTTCAGTATGTAGATATCTAACTGGCCACCTATATATTTGATAACTCATTTGAGCGGAAAGAAAAACATTATACCTAATATCCAATTATTCGGCAGACATTTTGTTAAAAAACAATAACCTAGGTACAAGTCATAACACCTAGAGGTCAAGTGTTAACATCAGGTACGTGTTACGGCCAAGTTACATGATCGACGGTCCACTAACACATGCAATTAGTTGCTTTTTATTAAACCTTCCACTTCGTAGCAATTAGCACGATCTAATTTTGTGCCCGCTTCACGCAATGTAACCGCTAATTGAGTTGTCAAGGTATGCGGTAGGAAGGCAGGCTATCCTCTGCGAGTTAGTGAAACATGTACCTACCTGTTATAAATTAGGTAACTATCTCATGATTTTCAGAGTCTTGTCCCAAGTGTGTTAGACTTGGATTCTAGGCTAAAAAGATGCTGATGAATGTTCTTGTATTTAACATAGAGCGACTGTCGAGGTTCCTGACCTGGTGTCGTGAGTGATAATACTCCTTGGTAAGACTGGGACTGGTTGTCGGACTTTCAGGCCTCTGACTACCTATAATGACTGTCAAAGACTGAAAATAACAGCCGAGTCCATCGGCGTAACATGCATTCCGAAGCACGGAAAAGTCCTAAATATAAGGTGTATGGTCACCCATTTACGGATTTGATTCTTTTGGTCGGTTACTGAGCCACGAGCTTCTCTATAACGGGTCTTGGCATGAAATGGATTGTCTCACATCCAGGACCGATCAAGCAGCCCGTGTGCTAATTAAAAACCTACCTCGGCTTATAATCCAGCTGAAGTTGGCAGTAATAGATACGATTATTCATTTCAATCTCATGAAACTTAAAAGTTAATTTAGACGCTAACTTAAAAGTTTTTACGAAATCTCTCTTCGTAAAAACATTTAAGTTTCATGTTAATAGACTGTAGAGTGTAGGTACTTAAGTACACATCTACTGGATTACAGAATAGTAAAACAATTTTAACATAGGATTGTCTTGACTTACGAGTGTACAACCGGGAGCTCGAACCGAAATAAAGGTAATAATAAAATATACCTAAAGAAGTTTAGATCCTCCTGCATTTTCTTAAAAAAACGTATTATATTCGTTTATAATATTTGTTGTTTTAAGAATCGTAAAACATAAAACAAAAAGTTACAGCTCTGTATAATTGTCTTCCCAGTCTCCACGAAGAAGAAGGAAAGAGACTGCTTTTATTAAGGCAGAAAAAGAAAGTTGCAATATTATCTAGGTAACCGAAACTATTCTTACAAGCTGGTTCCCGTGGTTTAGGTACCGTTAACCGGATAAAAAGTAGCTTATTACCGTATCCAGGGTCAATGGCGGTCCGAGGGGGGTCGCAGGGCCTGATCCCATCTCCCCCAAAATCGTACACGTCTAATTATGACAAACCTAAAAATAAATTATTTATTTATTTATTTTAATTGTGCCTAATAACGCATTGGTAGGTCGTTAATCAGCTTCGGCCTTAGGCCAACACTTCGGCCAGGGTTCTATTTGTCTCTGTACCAATATCGGTTCAACCGTGTTAACGTGAAAGTGAATCAAACTCACTTTCCCATTTATAAATTAGTTAGGATATAGTCAGGATTGTACCTACACTAGTGCAATGTCTTCAGTTCAAGTTTGCAGGACCGGTCTGTCTATAGATTGATCGTGCGCATAGTCGCAATTGAAACGTGGGTGAATAAAATACATTATGTACTTAAATATAAAGTGCGAGCCTAAGCTCTAAAGCTTGAGATAGATTTCAGGTAATTTCCGCTTGGTAAACTTCGGAGATAAAGGTTTTCATTATAATTCAACAAGTTAATATTAAATAAAAAATTAAAGAAAACCCCTACGCAAAAATGCCTTACTTCATTTTGGACTCTTACACTGATGGACAGATATTAACCAAACATAGCTAAGAACCACCGCAAGGAAGCTGACTTTCAAATGAAAAAAAACTGCTTCGAAATCGGTCCATCCGTTTGAGGGCTACGATGCCACAGACAGATACACACACAGACAGACAGACAGACATCGACGTCAAACTTATAAACCCCTTTTTTGCGTCTGGGTTTAAAAACCAAAAGTCATGAAAGAAAACAAAAATTAAGAAAGTGCAGTGCAGACCAAGCTTTTTTCATATCACATCCCTGACGACCTAGTAAGAACTTCGAAATGTGTGTGTGTTTACCCCACTTCCGCCACTGTTTCCTTGAATATCATATACACCCGATAAGAAAGGACTTTCCGAAATTCTACCCCTAAGGGGGTGAAAAAGGGGGGCAAAGTTCGTATGAAAGTCTGTCATTTTTAATTTGAATTTGTATAGACCACGCGGGCGAAGCCGCTAGCGGAAAGCTGGTCAATATTATTTTTCAGCTTTTTTCATGCGCAACACATACAGTTCGTACATATTGCATTTTTATAGCATTTTCTAAATAACAAGTCGATAGCATTCTGCATTGTTAGTTCCTGAAACAATTAGTCGTGACAGATGGACAGACAGACACACAGACAAAGTGGCACTACAAGTGTTTCTTTTTACCGTTTTGGTTCGGAATCCAAAATAAAGATCATAAAGACTTAAAAGAATGCTACGACTGCTACGAAGTGCTACGAAAAATTCAATCAAAGTAAACAGTTCTTAATTTCCTAAATACTTAATAATTACCTAGGTACTATTAAACTGTCTTTAATCTTCTGATTGAGCGTACTTTTCATGAATCCTATACCCTTGAAATTATTTTATTTAGTAGTTCAGTAGATAAGTATTGTTAGGTTTTATTTATTTTCTTACAGTTATCAACACCAAACCCTGTTGCCCTATGCCTACTGTACCTATGGCTAATAATTTATAATTTATTTTTGGCTGCGATCCAGGGAATATACAATACACTCATGAGTCTTATCTTGATCATGAGTTTCTCAGCGACATCTAGAGCTTGGCGGGTAAAATATTATATTATTATCTTGTTTACCATTTCCGCGGTCAACTAAGAACACAGTTGAATATTCGTATGCTTTAGCTAGCTAAACCTTCATCGCAAATTTGGTTCAATTAAAATTCAAACAAATCTAATTGTTATATTTGAGATCAGTGGCTATAGTTGTTAGTTTAAATCACTTGGTGGCAGCACTGTTCGTTAATCAATTAAAAAATTAAAGTCCTATACAATAGTGAATTTTGTGAGGTTGTATGTATACTAAATGGATTTTGATTTTGTACACACATACCCTCTTATTTATAATAACACCATTCGTCTTATAAGCCTCTTTTAGCTATTGAACTGATTTGCCCTTTTTCATCAAACTTCATTTTGACTTGACAAAATAAAAACAAAACAGTTCAATAGCTAAAAGAGGTTTATAAGACGAATGGCGCTATAATAATAAGGCGGATAGTGTATAACTAATTGATGAATACATTTTATTAGATCTTATTCAATAGTTGTTAAAAAACCGATAAAGAAAAAGATGTATAGTCTGTGTGCTGGTCTATGCTATAATACTTCACAGCTGTCAATGTCAAAATATTATTATTGTTTGTGGTTCTGCGTCTTTGACTGAGATTGGTACGGTATAGGTTAGCTTTTTGTTATTATTTTATTAAATAGCTGACTTAACTCATATTTAAGCCTTATTTGAATGAATAGCATCTAGAAGAAGTATTTTAAAACCTTATAGGTTACTCTTATTTTATTACTCCATTATCCATTAGTGAGAACATGAAAATCGCTGTAGAAGGATGCGCCCATGGCGAACTTGAAAAAATATACGAGTGTATTGAAACAATACAGACAAGAGAGGGCATAAAAATAGATTTGTTGATATGTTGTGGTGACTTCCAATCTGTCCGCAACCATGAAGACCTGCGGGCAATGGCGGTACCAGAGAAATACCAACATATGTGTTCATTTTATAAGTAAGTTTATTTGGATAAAAAAATTGAATTTTCTACCAAAATCAATGAGGAAAGCACTAATTCCTTTCTTTTATATTAAAATGCTCAATAAATAGAACTTTTTTCTTAAATTGTGTTCACTTTTTATAGATATTACAGTGGTGAGAAACAAGCCCCAATATTGACAATATTTATTGGTGGGAATCATGAGGCATCTAACTACTTACAAGAGCTCCCGTATGGGGGTTGGGTTGCTCCTAATATATATTATTTGGGCCGAGCTGGAGTTGTGAAGTATGGAGATTTGAGAATAGGAGGTTTGTTTGCTTTTTTAATAAACTTATTTTTACCACTACATAGTACAGTTACATTTATTTTATAAACACAAATTTTGCTTTTGTGATATTTCTTCATTATATTAATATGCTAGCAGTATAATTTCTGTGGCCATCCAAAGTTCAGACTTCCACCTTTTTAGCACCAGGCCACAGATTTATTGCTGAGAAACTGATATAAAAGTGTGAGTATGAGATGCATGATCTTTACATTTGTTTTTTTTTATATTTTTCAGGAATGTCAGGAATTTACAAAGGGCAGGACTACTTACAAGGACATTGGGAATGTTTACCTTACACTCAAAGTTCTCTTAGGACTGTGTATCATATCAGATCTTTAGAAGTGTTCCGATTGAGTCAGTTGAAAGATAAAGTCCATGTGATGCTGTCCCATGATTGGCCTCGGGGTGTCACAGATTATGGCGATACAGATAAATTGTTGAAATGGAAATCATTTTTAAGGTAATTTGATTATGATTAAGATTTTTAATTGAGTTAACAAGGTATTCAAACAATATGATGTTAATTATATAAGAATTATGGCCTTATTAGCTTATTACTCAAACAAATGAGAGCAAAAATTGTTTTTCTTTGTGGGGTAATATTATTTAAAAATAATAATTATTTGTGAACTATACATCCAATAAATAATTTGATTATCTGTAACAACATAATTTTAGTATGACTAATATTTTTAGATAAAAGTATGCTTATTTAAAAATCCAACATTTTAGGGATGATATAGAGTCTAATCAATTAGGCAGTGTACCAGCTATGCAACTACTTCGTACTCTGAAGCCAGACTATTGGTTTGCAGCACATTTACACTGTCAATACGCAGCACTCATCAAACATAATGATGCAGATGCAGAGACAAAGTTTTTGGCATTGGACAAATGTTTGCCCAAACGCAGACATTTGCAAATTTTAGACATGCCATCAGAGTATGATGGTGATTTGTGCCTAAAGCATGATGTGGAATGGCTGGCAGTATTAAAGAATACTAATCATTTGCTGACTGTGAAAAATATGAATTGCCACATGCCTGGGCCTGGTGGCGATGAGAGGTTTGTACTATTTTAATTAATAATTTTAAACTATGAACTTAACTTTAATAGGTACATAATTTAAATTAAAAAAGTATAATAACTAATAGCAAGTATAGTTACGAAATAGGTACCTTATTTCTTTGAAAATTCTAAGTACATCTGGCAAATTAGTTGTCAGCAAAAGAAGTTTCAAGACTAACAATATTATGATAAACTATTTTTTTACAGATTTGATTTCACACCTACTGAAGAAGAGAAAGAAAATGTCGTCAAATTACTTGGTAGCCTTGTTATAAAAGAAGATAGTTTTGTTAGGACTGCTCCAATCCACAACCCAAATGCACGAAAATCTTTTCCAATGGTACCATTACTGAACCCTCAAACAGTAGAACTGTGTGAAAAATTGGGCATTGATGATCCAGTACAAGTACTGATGGCGCGGTCCGGTCGTAGCATGAAACGGCCAGATGCAGCTAGTCCCGATAGCGAAGGAATAAAACCCAATGGTCCAGAAGAGACTGACTCTCAAACTGTCTCTCAAAGTCCAGTTGTGCAAACTCCAATTAAGACATCTAAGCTTTCACTACTACTTCCAGCACCAGTCACACCCAGTATCGAAGACAAGTCTCTACCAGTATCCTCACCAGAAACTTCTACAGTACCAGACACTCCAGAAAGCACAAAGTTTTATGAATGTAAGACTCCTATGTCAACAGGTCCAAAGAAAACCTTCAAAAGACGTAACATGTCAATTTATAATACTCCGGAAGCTGATGAAAGTGTTAGCACTGAGTCTGGTTCTGTATTGGATGATAGTCCTCGATCTAGTAAATTACCTTTTAGGAGTAATGAATCCCATGAATAGTTGGACACTTTCAGTTCATAATTATAATGTAAGTTAATTTCGCATGGTGGCCATTTAATATACATTAGTTTTACTCTCACAAACTTAATGACTATATAGATTTGTCTGTTGGTTATTCTTAAAAGCCTCATATCATATTAAATATTGATAAATAATGATAATGACTAAAAAGAGCAAAGCTCAGCCAACCACCTATAAACTGTGTTCAACATGCAAAAGTGCATACAGACACATCCTTGCACCTTGAATATGACACATGCAGATATCTAATACTAGCTTTCTCACAAGGTTACACCGGTGTCTAGTTTCATACAAACTTTTATCCCTCATTTAACCCCTCAGTGGATTAATTTAGAAAAATCCTTTCTTAATGCACACTTACATTATTTATGCAAAATTTCATACTTCTAGAACCAGCAGTTCCAGCTTTGCATTATCGATCGGTCAGCCTGTCAGTTTTCCTTTATATATTTATATAGATTATTTGCTTGGTATTTTAAATGATCAAGTGGTATTTAGCACCTGGCTGTTCTTTGCTTTTTTCATATGGAATAAGTAATTTAACTTCAATAAATTTTGTTTTATGGTTCCAGAATACAGCAATCTAGCTCTCAAACTAAATCCGAAGTTGGATTCGGATTTTGCTTCGTGTGGTGGTTCGGCACGTGTGAATGCGCCTAGTAATAAATACTTAGCTCAATTCATCGCTAAACATTAGATAATATAAAAATATGTAGATTTAGGCAATCAATGAAGTGCAATTTATCGAAATTGAAAATAAATAAGATTTTTTCAGGGCTAAGATTTAGTTTACCTGTTTGTGTACACTAATATTTTATAGGAAGGTTTTAGTAAAACTTATGTTCAAATGAAAAGGTCAACAGATGCCTAGATACTTTTATCTGACTGCCCATGAAGTGGATGTGTTATGTTATAGTGTTGTTTTTTAGGGTTTGTGTATGTTTGTTAGTTTTCTTTACTCCACCATAACTTCTGAATGCATTGCATGGCTCCAAGAAATATGCTATAATAAAAAAACCTTATGCCTAAAGTGTATCAAATAAAATCAAATAATTTAAGTAAAATTACACATTTGCAACTTCAGGATTTATGATATGCAAACTCCAGAAATATATATATTTTTATTTCTCATTATAATTAGAAAAGTAGGAGACTAAAGAAAACAAAACAAATTTTAGAAAGTGCACATGAACTATAATGATACCCCACATGACCTAGCCAGTAATGACAATAATTCTTTATGATTGTTCCAAATTTAGGCGACAACTTGTCTTGTACCTTGTGGGTTGACATCTGATTTAATTCCACACAAAAAATGCAATAAACTCTATTGAAATTAACATCAGTAGGTAAATATATTTTTATATTTTAGCATAAATATTTTTTATGCATTGAAAAATTTTAATATAAGATCAGAGAGATATTATAATGTATTGGTTAGTAGCAATTAAAAATATTGGTTGGTACCCAACAATCTTTTTTATTTAATATTTAGTTTTCGGATTAATAACTGTAGATTAAAGTAAGAGAACAAATTAATTTCTACTTGATAATATGTGTAAGTAAATGTTCTTTAAGTTGTGGCATGTTTTTTGGCTTGTATGTACATTGGTTACACATCAGTTCGGTAGCCATAAGACTCTTGTGCAATTCAGGAGACATTTTATTGATGCAGCCATTCTCTTTTAGTTCTTGGAGAACATCTGTAACAAAACTAGTGTTTACAATAAGTTCTCCCTTCAAACAATCAATTTGAAATAAATGTATTTTGTAAATGGATATTTTTTTTTAATTTAAAATTAATAAATGTTGAGACATTATGCACTATGCAGTCTTCGTTACATTGCCTATGGTATTTGTTTAAAACATTGTGTCTTACCTGGATATGGTCTAAAATGTTTGGTAGTAAAACTATTCCAATGCACCTTAGTTTTTAGACAAGGTGACACCATATCTGTACTAATTATATGCATATGAAGCCTCTGCATGCTGGGAACAGCATGGAAGCCCGCTCGTACTGGCAAGTCCACTTCATTTTGTATTTCCTTGAAAACATCTCCAAATTCTTCTAAAAGTTCTATATGTGACTTATCTAACTTATAAATACTGTTAATATCTTCATTAGGCAATACTAAGTAGTGAATTTTAGCTTTCGGGTATTTATCTTTAATTACAACAGTTTGTTTGGTCTTTTTTACAACACTTTCGGGATCTTTCATAGATTCCAATAACCCTAAAGACCAATGTTTTATTTTCTTCGAGTTCATATTTACCGCAGCGGTCGCAGGACTTCTTTTACTCATTTTTTATTTGTATTTTCGTATTTAATGATTAAAAATAATTTATAATTCGAATTCTTAGATCGCTTCACCAGTATGTTTATATTTGTGTACGTTACTGTATACAAGAAAGCTTGCCTACTAGACCTTGGTACGACAATTTGAAAGAGGCTAGCCGAGATTTTATCACCACGATAAATTGGCTGCGCTTTGGTCATAATACTGCACCGTCACACCTTGCAAGACTAAATATTGTTGCAAATAATATATGTTCTCACTGTGCATCAAGTGAAGGAACTGTTAAACATTTAATATTTGACTGTCAAAACTTCTTGCTTGACAGACTAGTGTTGGCTAGTGAATTAAGTGATGTGAAAGATAAGTGTGACTCTTTATCCCGCCAGCCGCCACTTGAACAGTTATTAAAAGACAAAAATACTTACAAACCTATATACAGATATATAAAAAACACAATAAAATCAATTTAAAATAGAAGCGACAAAAAAGAAAAGTGAAGTGCCTTAAGAAAAAATATAAACAGTATATAAAAAGACTTGACCTAAAGGTCTTAGTTACCAGGTCATAAAAACCAAAAAAAAAAAAAATGTACGTTACTGTCAGTGTCAACGTCAACTATCAGTAAATGACAAGAATAAAATCTGTCAATGAGTAAACAGTGTAAACAAGGTGTAAACCTTAGAATAATAACGTAGTTATTTGTTAATAACTTGTTAATAATAACTTAGTTATTATTCTAAGGTGTAAACATTAACACTACCATCTTAAGTAAATTCTTAATTGACCTACATGGAGATGATTAATAATCCGACATGGATCCTTATGAATGTGGTAAAAACTGGAACTAATTACTAATGCTGACATCTTTTTTTTTTTTTTTTTTTTTTTTACGTGGGGAAATCCTCATGGACGAACCCGGCCCAATGGGGCGGCCGGGAACAGTGCCGGACTCTTACCGGCTAAAACCACCACGGTGTTCCTTACTTGTACCCAGTGCCGGGGGTACGGGTATCGCTCGCGCATTCTTCCGCGCCCCCGGCAGGTATTGGCCCGCCAGATGGAAAGGCGGGCCCCGTCACCCTCTGCGGCCGTCACCCAGCGGCCGCAGGAATCCTCCGACTGTGAGGCGCGCGCGGAACACTACGCCGCCGCCTCGAGGCCTGTGTCTGGTCGGGCGACAGATGCCCCTGTTCTGTCGCCCGCAGGCCGCGCCCTATACGGTGGCCGGAGATCGTCGGCCACCCTGCGGCGCCCCGTTCGTCTGCTGCGGGCCGGGAGAGATGCTGACATCTTGGAATGACAATGTTTATGATACCAATTAAAGAAAAAAAACAGTTTTTTAAGTAAAAATTAGATTATTATAATCAATTAATTATTTAAACATTTAACAATTATTTACTATGTTGGCAAACAAGCCAAGACCTATCAAATTGTTAAGTAGTTATTTCTCGGATCTATTCCACTTTCCTATGTATTTCGAGCGCAACATTCAGTCTGATCGAACATAGCTATATTTTACGTAGTTTGGGTATGGTTTTTTTATTGGCTGGTCTCACTGAAAAAGATATTTTAAAATGGTGGCTTGCGTTAGTTCATCTGTCAGCCATATTCATAGAAAGCCATGTCGGATACTATTGCAAATAGTTAACCACTTGTTAAGGGGAAGGTACTCGTGTTCGACAATATTTTTGAATGTACCAATTGTTACCGTTAAGTTAATATTTCATTCGAAGGCTTGTGATGATCATATTTTTCGCCTTTCAGTTGATCGATTTGTAATTTAACTAAATTGTCAACAATATGTCTAGTGTTCATCACCTTTAATAAGGGTGTGCTCTATACCTCTGCTTTCTCATTTAGAGCTTATAGGCGTGATATTATGTTATGGAATGGTGAAATCAATAGGTACCTACATAGACAATTGAAGAGTTCCATTGTCTATCTCCGAAGATCTTCATCAGATCCGATAGCGATAGCAAATAGCGAAAACCCCATCCAAAAACGCATCAGTAGTTTTTGAGAAATCGCGGACATACATACGGGTCGAATACAGAACCCCTTTTTTGAAATCTGTTAAATATAGCAAATACGCACTTAAATGTGTGTCAATCTGAATATAAATAAGTTTAATTAGGTTCGTAATATCCAAACAAAGTAAATTTATAATTTTTTATTTAATCTATACTTAACATAACTTAATTAAGTAATAAATAATTTCTTAAATATTAGATTTTAAATTAATGATTTAATACTATTCATTTGACAGTCATGACTGAAAAAATTACCAAGCTATTGCATGAAGTTAAACTTGCGATTTTTCAGTCATAAGTTTAATTAAATTTAATTACCTATTTGTATCTTAAGTTATTTTTAAATTACTTATTTCATATAAGGTATTTAAAGGTAACCTAGATAAACCTTTAAGTGAGTGCGACAGCGCCAAAAGCTAGATAATGTCATAGCTAGGCAGGTTAGACCAATGCAACTTACAAAAGTTTTGAGTAATTAGGTAAAAGAACATACTAATTTGAAATTACAGATTCGTTCTTACTGCGGTACTGCTTAAAAACACGTAGGTACTTTTGGGAAGCAATCCAGGTCTAGGGACCTTGATTATTGAATTAAAGAAAAATAGACAATGAGCACATTTTCTAAATAAGAACTTAAATATAATATCACTGCACTGTTGGACGACCAGTGTATCCCGTGTCTGGTAGTGAGTGATGCGCCAGCTCTCTTAAAATTTGTTCGAAACCCTTCCCAGACGGAGACTGGAGATTACTGGCCTTCAGCATCGTAGAGTTCAGTTTCGTTGCTAAGTAGCACATCTGAAAATGATAACATATTTCATTTCACTTTTATACCTCGAGCTGTATACACAGGTTCAAGACAGTCAAGGTACATAGAATGGAAAGCGCCGCCGCCGTCCTTTATTTTGCACTGGAATTTAGACTACTATGATGTATTTGGATGAAGAGGTCGTCCTCAGTAACAGGAAAATCTTCAAGATAATGGAAGTTTTCCATTTTCAAAAGGGATATTGCTCAAATGGATGGCTCAAAATCTACCCATGTCAATTAAAACTTACTAGCAAGGCAGACATGAATAGAAGTGCTCCCAAAGCCACCGCTACCATCATGGACGTGGCACATGTAGCTTCGATAGGAGTCCTATGGAATAGTTCGCCCGGCATCACAACGGAGTATTCCAAGTTTTCTTTGAACCGTGTGAATGGAGTCGTGGAGTTGTCAGCAACTAATGCCGAACTCGTGATGTTGTGGCTGTGGGAAACATCCGGCAGCGATCTCCGTCGACGACCGTGTCCTATAAAAACAAATATATATACATATAGGTAATACTGCAACTACTTACACAATATTAGAAATTGTTTTGACATAGCCATTATAAAATTTAATTTATTTTGGTCAATAGGCCAACAACTCGAATAAATTGTAGGTGGTTGTAGTTGTTTTGACATTTATACGCATTTTAGGCAGATACTTGGACAATATTTTTATTTTTGAAAGGGTACTTATTCTTTATCAGTTTTACCTGAAGGTTCAAATAAGTCCAAGCAGTAATCCGGTTGGCAGTCGGCAGCATCCATGCAAGCTTTGATCTGCGAGTGGATCCAAAGCGTGGATCTCTCCTTCATGGAAGCCAGCAGGAAAGCCTCGAAGTCTAGAAACACTTCGTTGTGCCTCTCCCGGTAGCGTGCCGGCTGGTGCGGTATGATTGATGCAAAGTCGCGATTTCGACATCTATTGGAACAATAGGCACGGTATATTAAAAGCTATTGAACATATAGAAATTTTTCAACTGATAGGCATTTGGGACGCTGGTTCCTCTTCGTTGAAAGGAAGGAACTGGGTTTCACTAACATTGTGCCCAATTTTTATGTCTTTCTACAGATTTCAAATTTATGATTGCCTTAAGTGACACGCTATATAGGGACTTAATCGTTCAAGCCTTATCATATCATAATACGCTTCTTTAAAGTCCGACTAAACCGGTAGGTACCTATTGTAGTTAAGAAAGGAATAAAAAGTATTTTTCCTGCTAAATTTACCCATCTTTGACGAGCAGCACGGCACCTGGCGCGTGTGGTCGATCAGGGTCAGGCGATACGGCCACCTCAAGCAGCTTGATGTGCCGCCACGCTGAGTCAGGGTTGATGCGCGCGCGCAATTGGAGCTTCGTGCCGATTGGCACCGCCTGAACGATTAACGGTTCAATTATTTGCTTAAAAGTGTACCCAACAACATGATATTTTCTGAAATTTTGCTTAAGTATGACGCACGGTCATAATTTTGTACCATTTTTGTACCTATTTTTTAACACGCTTTTATTATTGTACTTAGTTGTGGCTAGTGTGCTTAGCTTAAACATAAAAATGTAACAAATAATTTACTTTCAATGTAACGACTGAAGGACCATTTGATGGTTATTTTTTAAATTTCAATATTTTGGTGCCGATTCACTGCAACTGTAGGTTTTTGAAGGTCTTTTTTTCACTTGAGTTCCTCTACTTTGGGCACTTCATTATCCAATAATAAGTATTAATCGAGAGCGGGGTATCATCAATCAACATCGGCAGTAATTTACCGTGGCCTACAAGAAGATAGATAGAACAAAGGAACGTACACCAGTTACCTGATCAACAGGCAAGTCGACGGAGTGGTTGTTGTGTCGGGTGACTGGCGGCGCTTCCTTGTACAGCGCCACTTCGTACTCCAGGCGGCCTGGCGTCTCCTCTACCACGCCGGACACCCTGGCTCCGTGGGGACTGTGGGCAATTTATTGGATTTAAATTATTTGAGAGCATTTGTGGCAGGAGATAACGACAGAATAGAAAAAGCTTATTTTCTTAATTACCGATTCATTTACGAGTTTACAGATAATCCAAACGATAATGTCTGGAGTGGCTTATTGCGGTTAGTTTAAGATAATATGGTAACACTCACATTAATTTAATAATAGATTGCCAGGACTTTAAAGATAAGACCTTTGAATTTTTTTCGGCATTTCTTCAGACAGACATCTTTAGTTCATCATCTAGTTATTAAGAACCACATTGACATGTTAAACCATCAAAAACGATCTATGTGCAGAAATAACGAATTGCATTGAATTGAATGTCGATTTCCACGATTGTTACTTACAAGCTTCCAGCGAAGCCAGCTGCCTTGTTCTCGATGATGGTGGGTTCTGGCGGCTTGCACATGATGATCAGTTCCTGGTCCGACTGCATCACCACGCCCGGGAATTGCGGGAACCATACTCGCACGTGGACGAAACCCTACATCATTTTAAGATTAATGTATAGGTAGTACCTAGTTATGTATTAATCGTTAGGACAATGTCAAATTTCTTCTTTGGTATCAAAGCTATACGTATTGGATCTACCTAGCTAGGTGATTATACTTTGGTAAAAAATATTACCAGACAATGAACAAGTAGCTGGGTTGTCTACCTGGAATACATACCTATCCTAACTATTCCTTGATAATATTGCAAGTCCGAAAATACTCGTTCCGTTTGTTTGTTACGCTTTCACTGGCGGTAAACAGCAAGTATATATGTAATATATTTTTGTGTTTCACGTCACATTTTAAAAATAATATAGGTAGGTGAATTAGGTACCTCCAGTTAGAATAGAACTCCAACTATTTCTAAACACATGACCTCAACCTCATTAAGAGATTTAAGTACTTTGAAAAATCCTTCTATTCCTGCGTCATAGTCTTTTAGTTCCGGTGATTTTACGATGAGACCTTCATAATATTGAATGAATTAAAAACTTGACGTAGGTTCATTTCGACGACATGGTTGGAGGCCGTTATATAATATAAAAAAAAAAAAACAAAAACCGGTGTAACAACAGAAAATTGAAATATTTGATGCTGATCGTCGTCCAGCCATTTGCCGGGCGACTGAGGGCAATAGAGAAGTGAATTATTGTGCTATTTACCGGCAAACGGGTTAACCAGTTCGGTACTACCTGTTTATGTATCTAGGTACTTCCCCGGCCCCGCGTAATTCTTGTATGACAACATGCAGGAAAATACTTTCCTTATTGCTATGGTATTAATTCTTACTAATATTATAAATTCGAAAGTAACTATGTCTGTTGCACTTCCACGGGAAAATGGCTTAAGCGACTTGAATGAAATTTGATATGGTCGTAGATTGAAACCAGGGGATGGACATAGGATAGTTTTATCCGGGCGCGTCAAGTAGGTAGTTTATTCAGGACGCGGGCGCTACCGCTATATAGGTACTCAAATTTTCATGGGTTTTGCAAAGGGAATCAACGTTACTGTGTGTGTGGTATGCACTGGGAAATAGGTAGATAGGTACATAGGTATTAGGTAATGAGATCATAAAGTTTTTGAGGCTGGCTTGGCGCAATAGCGTAAAAAGCCTCAAAAAATAAATGATTTAAAAAAAGAAAGATAAAGAAAGTCGAGAACGGTCGAGAATTATGTGCCAACTATGAAATAGGAACAGGTAGTTCAAGTTCATTTATGGATAGAAAGCTAATATCTAATATATAAGCTTATATCGCTATAATTTTAGCCTTGCAGGGCAGGCTATACTTATTGACACTAGGTGCTACTAGGGCGTCTACTGCGTAAGAGTATAACTAGGAGAATATAATGAACTAACGTCTTATTGTTATGCGACACTAAACAGATTTCTGATCACCGTAACCTAGAACTAGATCGATTGACACAATTATCGAGAATGTAGGTATCGAGATAAGTGCTGTGCATTGTATTCAATCGATGCAACATTCCCGTATTGACGCACGTGTTTTAGATTTCTCTTTACCTCAATAGTGTACCGGTCTCGGCGGTTAATAATATATCAGCTGAGGGGGCTCCTTGTGTGTAGGCCACTTGTGAACCTCTACTGTTAGTAACGGAATACGTTATTATCTGCTGATGACACAACACCCGGTGCCTCTGTTATCATTATGCGCCTGCGCCTGCTGCACGAAACTTAACGCTAACTCGACAAACAATAGAACTATTTCGCACGGTACGACACCAAAAATAAACTGGTCCAAAAAGAAACGTCTGATGTTTATATTGCTAACGACACTTTAATTTAATGTGTGAATAAGGAAACAAAGGCCTAGTAAAAATTGTACGAGTAACATGATTATTAATGACATAAAATCTATACCAATCCGGTAACGAAATATGACATATTTTATAAACATGCCATGAAAAACATTGTTCGTTAGCAAAAATAATAACGATGATAAGAATGATGACGATCTCTAAATATATCAGAAACTAATAAAATTAAGAACTGTTTTGATAGAAGGTAAGGTCATCTTAACAAAAAAGGTTGCTTAAATACTTTGACCTTTTCATCAAAAATAACTTACGTTCCGTTTGAGAACACCGCATCTCGAGAAATCCGTGATCCGTAGCCTGTACAATAGACCCGTGGGATCTTCAGCTTCAGGTCTGATTTGGCAGACAGGGTCAGCAACAGGATCAGTGGCCCTGTCGTCAGCGAACAGTGGCGCGCCTCGGAACCCTTCCGGCTTCCTCAGCAGAGCTGCGACTGAGTCACGCAAGCCGGTGCCTCCGCTAGCAAATGTGCACTGGATGTCCGTCACTAAAACAATTTACATGAATTCATTAGTCACTGTAAAACTTTCTCGTGCTATTTGACCAAGCTAGGTAGGTACCTATTGAGTTTTCTAATGTATAATTACATCGTTAACAGCATGAGTTCCTTAACCATGAAAGCCATATTTGTTATGTATGGTTAATGAGGAGTATGTACGACTTCTTAGTCCTAATTATTTATATAAGTATATAAAATATGTGAAACAACATAGGCATCGTTAATAGTTGAAGGTATGTTTGGTTTAATGTATTCTCACAATTAGTATTTTTTGTAAATTTTATTGCTTTGATATATTGATCCATGTTCGTAAAATTACGCGGTTAAATGAAATTGAAGTGAATCTGGTATCGCCCGGTTATATATTCTATATTAGTGGCCGCCAACTTTGACTCTGGGTTAGCTGGATTAGTAAATCTCAGATACAATGAGAAAAAGAAGAACCTGGTATTCAATTGGATTGATTTAAAATTTTGACCTTTGAATCAAAACTGAAGTCTCGACACAGATATCGAAACGAGGTAGTTAACTAATATACTCGTTTAAAAGAATGAATAACGGTGAATACGTACCATCGTAGTCTTGTGCGAATGCAGCCCGCAACTGTAACAATGAGCATTCAATTTGTAGGAAGGAACACTAACACGCCATCAAACAATTAGGAGGTTAATTGAATGTAAGTATTGTTACACACATATACATAAATTTCCTTTCACATTGTGTTCACAAACACTCTGAGGCTAATCATGACCAGATCTATTTGGGACTTACAGTAGAACAAGCATACTTCGTTTATCTGATGTTTATCTTAGTTGATCCTGTGCCATTGTTAAATTTATATCTATATATGCTTATCTGATCAGTAGTTAGAGTTAAAAGTTAATCGACCTTCTTGCTGGAAGCTACGGCTGAGGTAGTCAATAATTTCTGGATAGTCCTGCCAATCCCACTGGACAATTCTTTTTGGAGCTAATGTATGTAAAATCTCTGGTAAAATTAATCTATTTTTTAAGATTGCATATTGCATAGCTTCTCGCTTAATTGTATGTTTGAAGCGCCAAACAAAATCACATCATAAATAGCGCTGCTCTCTTCGCTGACATGTTTTGCTTTTCATGAAAGTCATATTGAAAATGATGGCATTACGCGTGGCCACAACTTTTTATAAACCAATGTTGATGTTCCAAGAAAATATATATCGATAGTGGATATCGCTTAAGCGCAGATAATTCTAGAAATCAGTGTAATGATAGCTTAGGACGATCAAAACTGACCACAAAGAAAATGTTTGCGATTATCTTACGGAAAAGCTGATCGGATGTCTATCTACCTATGTTATGCTATGTTATTTTATTTTTAATATTTTACGTGATTATGTTATACTTTTAGATTTTTTGTGACCTTTGCCGATATAGCTTTGTTAAATCTGATACCACCTGTATTCTGTGTAAATAAATGTTTCTTTTTTTCTTTTTTTTTTGCTTAGTCGTTAGGTTTTATTTGATAAATAACTAAGTTCTTCGCGCAAATGCAAAGTTTTGCGTAGGAACCTAAGTTATTCTTGCGACTGGAAATGTGGATAATTAAAAAAAAACTTAAGGTAACTGACGTAATCCTCATGCCAGAACTTAATATTCTAAATTACTAATTATTGATTTAGAAAATACTTATGTAGATATTTACAGAATAGAGTAGAAACATGCGTCTTATTCTGCTCCGTCCATCGTTTTACTTTTGTAATAAATAATAAGTTCTTAATGTTTGTTTATTAGTTCAAGTTTGATTTTAGAAGCATCAAGTTATCGCATAAATCTGAACGGAGCAGTTGAAGAGACTTAAGAGTGTGGTTGCGGTTTTGTAAATGAAGCGAACCATACCACATCATTTGGTCCGTGAACGTGAGGTCGACTGATGCGGCGTCGTTGAAAGTAAGTCGATTTTATACACTTTATCACGGTTCATGCTCCAACTGCTTTGGGATATAGCGATTCGTGCAATGTACATTGCTGAATCAATATAAAACTCTAATATTTCTTTACCTTATGTATACGCAATAGATGTTAGGTTTTGAAAGTGTGTCGGTTGAGCATCGTTTTCGGTAACGTACGCGGGTCATTCAGTTGACCGTTGGCACAGAAATTCGTGCGGAAACGACGTCCGGCCAAGATAATCGCTCTTACTTGCTTGTATGTAAATTTTTGTACAGACTGTTAAACGGTTTTTTTTTTCTAAAACGGTTTTACTCTGATTATTGGGCGTGAAGAGTTGTTTCGGGGAACTAATTGATTCTGCGTTTCAAACGATTTGATTACGTTGCTCTATGCTTGAATATAATTGTAGCGCACAAATGCATTTCATTATTTTTACATAGTTATATAAACAACATGGTTTTATGAGGCGGGTTGACTAATTACTGTTACCAAGTAGGTATTATACCTAGCAATAATTAGAAAAATGCAGGTAGCGTCAAAATTCATTTATCTAACTTTATCCTATTTTACATCGTAAGTAACACTTTACTATATTTTTTGAACAATGTTCTGAAATATACTACTACTTGGGATGGACAACTTATTTTTCTTGTCCAATTTCAAAAGTGCTTTATAAGGCCTAGTTTAAATAAATTATTTGAATTGGTTGTATCCATTTATTTTGACTGACTGTATCTACTTGAAATTGCAATAGCAATAACATTTAAAAAAATCTAGAAATTTCTTCTCATATGCAACATCCGGACTCGGAGAACCAATTTATTTATCTTGCGGGAATTGATCCCCTTATACTCAGGCGTAGCGCGGCAGCGGTACAGGCAGCACACAAGCGCTCAGCTATTGCGCCAATCACGCCGACAAAAAATGTATTTATTAGGTGGGTTACCTAATTGCTGAGCAATTGGCTGCTGCGCTGCGTGCCGCGGGTTTTATTCCCGCACGGGACATCTAACATTGTCCCGGATCTGGGTTATTGTGCTTGTGTAAAATATGTTTGTTAACACCCTCAATACAGGAGACATTTGTATAGTGGCTACATTAAAAAAGTTTGACCGTTTTTGACGCGCTAAAAAGGGATGAATGGCACTGAAATGAAGTTGACTTTAACGTGATGATAAAATAGCATTTGGTATATGTAACAATTATCCATCACAAGAAGTTCTCACTAACAAGTACGCAAGTACTATAGAAGACGCCCACAATCTACATAATTATAGTTTCTATGTGCTAAATGAAGTCCATATTCATGTCCATTAGTTTTCTATTTAGTCTCGCGTCGTAATTACACTCGAGCGCGGAACTCTCTTCTCATAATATGTCTAATCAAGTCGTTTGCAGTATCTAGCAACAAATTAACACTTCCTTCATTTAGAGATTATAGTCAGTCGCACACTCTCACGGTACCTTATCATATTCCCAAGGCATTGCTTTTATTGTAAGTTTAATTGCCGTGGTGGACTGTTTATATGTAATGGCTACTCATTTAAACGAATTATTTTATGCTGTTTTAATTTTTATAGGTATGACATATCTTGATTAGGCTCGCTCGGTGTAGTGGTCCCGTAAAATGGTAATATTGATTAAAGCATTTTGACTAAACATTTCTACTCCAGCGGTCTATGGGCGTCCTTACCATATAAAAGCCTTGCGCGTGCAGTACCAAAATATGTTAGAGTTATATTTCAGCTTCCTCAGTCCAGCGACTAATGTTTAACGAAAGATTTACAAATAAGCGTAAAAAGTTGCTTTGGTTGTGCAGCAAGTTCAAGGGAGTATAAATAGAAGGTTTAGGATTTTGGGGGAAAGGGAACCCACTATCTAGGTAAAGTATGACTTATGTCCGCCAACACTATTTAGGTATTATATTTAAAGCCTTAGTTTATATTTTATAGGAATGTCCATTTAAGTTTGTCAATCAACGGTGCCCTGTCCTCAACCTATTTTAAATACAAAACTACAAATCAGATGACGTACTATTAATGTGCTAATAGAAAAATAATTAATTGTGATATGAATGCTCATGTTTCTTTTACTATCAATACTTTATTATGAACAGTTTTGTTAGCAGACAGCTCATAAATTCACCGTTGATCAGTTTGAATCAATTTAATCCCATAGCTGTCAAGTTTAATGTATCATAAATTATTAGTAAGACATTTTTATGCGAATGTTAGTGCACTATTAAGTGCGATGCAGTTACGTCTGGTTGGAGCGGACATTGAAAGCGTGCGCGCAGACTAATTCAAGTGAAGCACGCATGCGCAAGATCTGTAACACCCATCATCATCGATCTATGGATCGTGAGGTGAGTAACCGGCCGTGAGCAAGTTGTTACAATTGTATACTAATTTGATTTGTGATTTGATCTGTACTTCTTTGTTGGCTTGATTTAGTTATTAAGTTATTGGGGCATGGAGTACCAACAGCGGCTTATTATTTTCATTAAAAGCATCAAGTTTAATGATAGGTAGCCCTTGTATTGTTTTGGAAGAGTGACCCCTAATTTCCTGATACATACCGACTCACTTATATTCACAGCCTATATTTAATAAGTAGTTAGTTAGCTCGTGAAAGATAGAGCATTTGGACATACTTTCTAAATTCTGTTTTTAGCAGTTAATTTAAGCATGAAAGCTGTGTCTGGTTGATTTTTTCTATCATCATAATATCGTATATAAGATCTGCGTGAAATTTTACTCATTCAAATGGCTTTTATGGAAATGTTCAAAAGGTTAATCGTTTTCAAGAGTTCTATTAATTCTACGAAATGTTTTGCTATTGTATTTATAAGTACCGTGGATGGAGCTTGAAGTTATTAATATTTTTATGACCAATGTGGTCTACTCGCCACTAGGCCAGTAGATTTAGCTTAATGCTCAACTCAAATTAATAGTAGCTATTGAGACATTTTGCTCACTTGACTTTTACGTTATGTTACTTTGACTGTAAGACTGCCTCGTTGGTTGAGAGATTCCCAGGCCGGGAATCAAACATTATCTCACAAGGAGGCATCCTGGAGTACCTCCCCGGCCTGATGGCGGTGCTAAACCCTCTGTGCCTAGGGGTGTATGATAAGCCGTTGTTCCCGGCTGCTACCTTGATAGAAGTTGTTTCAATTCTAAGTCAGAGGCCATCAGTCGAATTTGAGAAAACTCTACTAAGGCTTGATAGTGTAATAAACCTGCACTTGATAAGAAGACGACGTTGTAAAAGTATTAGAAGTCCTTCTTCGGGTATTATTTTGTGCCAGATTTTATTGAGTTTGGCGGATTAACCGTTGAAACATAACAGATTATTAACGTGAAACATAACAGAGAGACAGAATTTCATTTACATTTAATTCGTTTGAGACCTACTTTAATTTCGCATTTCTGTTTTCGATTGATTTCACTTTCTCCAAATAATTTTCTATTTCATGTAAGTGAGTTGGTGTTCTAGTTATTGCTGTTCTTTTTCAGGCATTAAATTCTGAGAAAAATACATTCAATGATAAACCCGTGCACGCCTACAAACGAAATAGCAAACCCACTAAACTAGTGCTCAAACCTCTAAAAGAAGGTCTGAATTTTAGACTTCTAGCATTAACGCTGCAATGGCTTTAATATATTAACACCTAGTTGTTTCCCGCGGCTTCACTCGCATCCCGAGAAAAGAAACTACTTAAAGCATCCGGATAAATGCCCTATCACGGTTTTCATCCAAATGGGTTGAGCCGTTTTACCGCGAAAGCGTAACAAACAAAACTAACTTTTCGCATTTATAATACGTACTAGTTAGGATAATATTTTTGTTCTTGTATTTAAAATGAAAACAATAATTATTTTAAAAAGAAAACAGTAGTAGGTCTTCTCAATCTCCGCAGCAGACATTCATTTTTTTTTTTGTGTAAGGCATCTCGCAGGTCAACCTAGAAGGTTGTCGACTGCTTAACCGGGCTTGGCAGACATTCACTAGAACCATAGATTGTACAGTTGATGCAGCAGTTTACATAAAATATGCGTTAATCGGTATTTCAAGATCTTTTTGGTCATATTTTTAAACTATTAAAAAAAAAATGATTGACTTTAACGTTTTTGTTAAACGAATAGTTTTTATAAAGCTCAAGCAAGAGAAGAAAGCAAATTGGATTAGTTTTCATAGAAGTAATGAAAAAATAAAGATAAAATTAAATTAAAGAATTTTCAGCGAACAGTGAAAGTTTGAGATCGTCACGTATTTAGTGACCTAGATTTTTTTACTAAGTACATATTTTTGGTTAAGTTAGAAGGATTGAATTAAAACCAGCGTACGTAAAATGAATTCGCGATCAGACTTTGTGAAATACTTACTATAAATGTCTATGAAAAAACCAAGTGCGTGTCGGGCCACGCACAGTAGAGTTCCGTAGTAGGTCTTAGTTAGCCGTGATAGATTTTCTTGTAACTTCATTACATGTGTTACGTCTGTGATTTTTTTTACATTTCTAGGTACAGCCATTCAAAAGTTAGAGGGGGTGATGCTCGTATCGAACGAAAATTTGCAATTAAAAGTTCCATATTTTGCAAATGGCTCACTTAGGTAACCGAAAAATGGTCTTTACACACACGAGGGATACGCGAGAAAAAAAAATCATCCCTGCTTTACGTGTTTTTTTTTCATAATTTTATTTTACCACTTTTCTGGCGTGATCAATATACGAGTACATACCTATGCTAAATTTTAGCTTTCTAATAACAAGAACATCTGAGCTATGCCGCGGACAGACATTCAGACAGACAGACGGACATGGTGAAACTATAAGGGTTCCTTGTCAACTACGGAACCCTAAAAAAGGCGCCATTCGTTGGGATTATATTATTTTTATACATACGTAAGATGTGTACTTGACCTGTGCACGATCTAAAAAAAACTTTTCTTACCGAATTTCGCACCGTGCACAATAAAACTGAAAATATTTTCTAACAATTCTTCAGGATTCTTTTGGAGGAAAATTACAAACGTGGTAAACGTTTATCTGTATATTATATCTAGCCTGCCATCGTCATTTTCAGACTATCAAGCTATGAACTTAATACATTTATAATGTACCTTTCAATGTGATTTAATAGTATTTGTATGTCAATTATGTTTTTTTTTGTTGTAGTTTTAACGAGACATGATATCCGGAAGTACCAAACACGAAATAGGCGCGAATTTCGAAAAAAAAAAGCGCCGACAATTGTATAGTTATACTACTTTACAGAATAAAGATGTGATTTTATGTGTCTTATGAAGGTATATATGAGACCCAAGTTTTGTGATTTTAATACATTCGAGATTAATAAACTCTTTCAAACTTATTTCGCGTGAACAAATATTAATGCAACATCCAAACAGCAATAATGAATAAGTTAATGCAATTAATTATAAGGATTAATAGCTACGCAGCTAAGTGAAAAAAAGTAGAGCGTGCGCAATGCTCGGAGAAGAGAAGCTCAATTTCTGAAACGTTTGTGTGAAAGTTACCGTCCGTGAACACCAAATTTACGAGCAATTTCTCTGTAATGAGACTTCACCCTGAAACTAACTATTCCCAGCGGTTTCATCCGCATCCTAAGGGAACTAATTCAAGCTACCTGCTAAAATCTAGATATCTGTTATCCAAACCGGTTTAGCCGTTTTCCCGTAAATGTGCAACGGATAGGAAGACAGACAGACAGAGTTACTTTCGTGTTTAATTTTCTATCTGAAATACATAGGTACCCAATGAAATTTGCAACGAAAGCTCATAACGATGCGACGGTAACGTTTGCTAACGTTGGGAAACTTATAAGCTATCAATGCGGAAGAATATTTGTTATATTTGAAAGGAATATATTTATTTAAAAGCATAACGAGAAAATATATGATTCAGTAATAAGTTTACCTGTTGTAATAAGGGATCATGTTGACAAAATGAGACTGCTACTGAACTGCTAAGATAGTATAAGAAAGAAAAGCTGGTAATTTCGACCCTGTGTAACACCGTAGTCGTTCATTGTTTCAAGTAGGTCGAGCAACAAAATGAGTAGAAATAATATGTGGTATTAATAAAATGATATTTAAATTAGCACAGGCAATTTAACAATTTTCTTTGTCGACAACTGGTTAAAGGCCTCTTTTCATACAGGAAACACACGATCATTGATTACAGACTTTTTTAAATGTCCAAATTTCTTAACTATGTTTTACATCACCGTTCATCCAGAATTCTAATTCTTAAGTACTTGATGATTTTGAACAAGTCACATTGATATATTGCTAGGCTTCGAACCCATATACCAACTCGTTCTATAAAAGCGGGCTCCATAACCCCCGGGTAGCGTAGCGAAAGCGATATCCGAGGATGATCTGCTTTGTGGAATTAAATCATTAAAAGTTTATTTGAATTTGCGCTTATGGCAATGGGTCTTCTCGATACAAGACATTTTGTGATGAGTTTGTACTTTGTAGTTTTATATCAACAGTTAATTACCTAAGTTTCTGATTAATTGATATAAACTATATGTGTATATAATGATATGTAAGTGGAAATACACGACGATCCCTAGGTAAAAACATAAAAACTATTTGTAGACAGTTCAATATTGACATTATACAGATGTTACTTGCTTATGAAAAAAATGTTCTTAGTAATGTTAAACTTTTTGTTTTCCACGAAAACTTTTGAATGTATCTAAGTTAGGAGAGTAGGTGATAGCGACAATGTAAACTATCTGATTCTAGGTCAGTCGACAGCGTTCAGTTGCAGATATAGCTTAGAGCTTATTACAAACACTGTATTTATGATTATACTCTCCTACAAGCAAACCGGATTCAAATATAAACTTGTCTTCAATACTCTAGAATGGGGACGAAACATTGAGATTTTAGTACACCGCGAGCGACCAAACGATTTATAGCTAAATGGAAATAACATGGACGTTATATTACTTATATTAGTTGCATCTAAACTTTCTAAACATTCCGATGCACAGTTTCCACAATTAACATAAATTTTCAGAACACTATTACAGAGGTATATATACTTAACTTTTCTTGATGGGTTAGTAGCAAAAGTATAAGTGAGTAGTTAAAGCTCTTTAACATACCAATAGGAGGAGCACGAGAGCGCAATCGCTGGCGCTCGTCATGCTTGCGGTCTGCCACACTCGAGCGCGGAACCAACCGTTAATGCTATCTGCCCCGATTACCTTACTCGTTGAAATACAAAAAAATACGCCCAACAATTCGGATTAGCTATCCGATTAAGTAAATAAACACTGTTATTTATGCGTCAAATATTGTACTGTCTTCACTGCCACTGCATAAGTCCGAAAGCGCAACACAAGCTTCGCCGGTAGCTTTTCCCGCGCAAGTTGCAAACAATTCGGTAGCGGTGGTGGTGTCGAGTGCGGCCCGCGTGCTGCGCCGGTGTCTCGGGACTGCGCGGTGGCGCGCTCGGCTCGCTCCGTTGATGATGGTGGAACAGTTAGCCATGGCCGGGGAGGGAACCACCTGCTCGCCTGTGTCTTATCGTTCTCACGACACGATCACCGAACCGCCTCGAACTATCTCGTGATCTATATAGTTGATTGGCGTCGGATTATTGGGCGAATTGGGCTCCATCGAGCGCCGCGACGCGTTCATTACCGTGACATTCGCGTGGAGAAATTGCGGCGTACCTGCCTAATGATTGAGTGGCATTTCGGTGTTGCGGCCGGTATCGGGTCATCGTTGTTATGTTTGGGTCGCCATCGCTGAAGATGACTCGGACTGCTAAAGATGATTGGCAGATAAGATAACTAAATAGCTTTATATCTGACCGAGTGAGCTCCGGTGGGCACGGTGGGCACTGGGCTATCGATACGATATAAAATTAAACCGCTATAGAAAGTCAATCAAAGTCGCAGATAAGCACAGATTACTTTTTAATTCACCAATCCAATGATCTATTGGTATCTATCTATCTGAGAATAAAACATAACGTAGGTTTTGACTTTGTCTGTTATGGGTATATTGCCAACTTACGAACGAGTCAAAAGCTTGATACGAATAAATAAATTACAGAAAGGTTTCTCGAAATAATGGACTAATACTTATAGCTATAAGTCACCCTAAATAGTTAGTAATAATAGTAGAAGCAGAGATTTAACTATTGGGTAGAATTTACTGTTGGCCGCAAATTGTTTCGATTGTAACACTAAAGTAAACAAACGGGTGAATAGTTTCCAATCATCAACAGATGCGGCGCAATACACGGAACGGATTTTGAAACAAACTTTGTATTATTTTCGACAGAATTATTCAGTGAATGACCAAGTAAACCGCAATCGACGACGCTCCACTTCACATTAAAAAAATAATCAAAAAAGTCCTACTTTATCATTCTGCGTAGATTAACACAGTAGGTAGAGACTTCGTCTTCTTCGATAGTAATTTGAATCAATCATGAGTCGGTTTAATCATCAAATTGCGCTACTTTCCACGTTGTGGTGATAGTGAACCACCAGAGTTGTCTATGTCTACGTAATTCTTACATTGAATTGCTTGGTTGCTTTGCTTATCAGTATGCGCGCATTGAGATTGTGCAGCCATACAAGATCGATACGATCGATACGTATGTTTGTTCTTAAAATTCGAACCTACGTACGTTTTTGTTGACGTGAGTAATCTCTTACGTTGTTTACTCATGACTGCGAAAATAATAAAAAAACTAACCTATTATAAATTATTTTGCAAATGCATTCCACACTAAATGCATTTGGATGAAGGTACAGACATAGTATATAACTTGATTTAACACAGGATACATTTAATAAAACAATATCCTGGTGCGTGCAGTGCAGTAGTTCTCTAAGGCCGCGGGTTAAACCGCGGGAAACAGCTAGTATAATATTATAAATGCGAAAGCTTGTAATATGTTGCAAAAAACACTGAATAGATTTGGATGAAATTTGGTACATACATAGGTTACAGCCTATTTTTTATCAAAGTGCGCGGAGTTGTTCGCTCAGATTGCGGGAAAACCCACGGAAAACAGCTAGTAGGTGCATACATACATAGATAATAAATGTTAGTTAAAAATGATGGAAATAACTAGGTACTTAATTTGCAATCAGAATCAATGTTTAGTTTTTATAACTTTTTATTTTCCACTCAGTTATTCCATGGTGGCAAGCTTCCTATTGATAAGTTTATCTAATGGGTCATTCCCTTGACTGGCGGCGTGTGTTTTTGCTGTTATAACAAGAAGTGCATTAGCCGTGGTTACAGTAACTTGGACTTACGCCCAGCTAAATAAAAACCAGTGTATTGAACCAAGAACTTTACAAATAAAATAACATTATAAAAGTTTCTCTTTTATTCAGTAATTGACAAGAGTAGGCCCGTCGTACACTAAGAGATAAGATCCCCTATGGAAAGTTAAATTAACTGTATCGTGCAATAAAATGTACAATATTTATAATGTGAAAAGTTTTTTGTACACATGGTTTAATTTTATTTGTGTTATAGTACTTAATTAACATAACCGATTACTAGGGTTTTTCTTTCAGGTAACTAAAAACTTGTGATCATTAAAAGTCTAATCAGATCTTAATCTGAAACTTCACCATTTGTGAAGTTTAAAGCAAATGTAATATAATTATGTGTAAAATTAAATATATCCGAAGGGCTACTAACTAGCTACCTACTTCTATTACTACGAACTAGCTCTTACAATGAAACAAGGAAGAAGATGAACAACTGAAAGGCTTTCCATCGCAGCACAACCTGTCACTGGCCATGTTTGTGTCTTTTATGCTAACGTCGCCGTCGTACAGACGTGGCGTAGACGCGCCGACAGATGGTCAATTTAGTAGTCAGTAGTCAGCTTGCGCACACGCAGGCCTGTCAACCTCCACCGATTGTGTTTACATACACAGTACGGGCTTGAGTGACGTGCTTTCTTACACTTGAATTACGTTTTGATATAGCATTTGATGCACAGGTTTTGTTAAGCAAATTGACCCATTCGTACGAACGAGAGTTGTGGAAGAAATATAATTAGCCAGTAAACTGTTTGGTATTGCCAGAATCTTTGGTATGCGGTATAGCAGTATACAATAACTAACGTTATGAGGATATTTTTTTTATAACTTTTCAGTTACTTATATTTTTGTGTTATTAACCTACACAATTTTTACGGTAAAAGCCATCTTAAAAATGCCTTGTAATGTTTTACTTATTTTTATTAACACTATAATAGTTTCATAGTCATATTTACAGTTACTTATGTAATAAAAATCGTCTTGCAATGTCTGTGTGTCTAGCTCGGGAACCAGTAAACCTCATAACTTTCTTTGCTAAAAAAATATATAAAAAATGTGTTCTAAATTCTGTAACTCCAAGAGTAATGTAGTTATAGTTCAGTGGCGGCTGATTCCGGTTACAAAACACAGAGCAGCATCATATTTTATGTAGTTTTTTTTGGTCTCATATGCATTACTCAAAATAGCCTAACTGATAGGAAAATCATCGGTCATCACGTTCTGGACGAAAAACGAATAGATGTGAGTAAATAAAAAATAAGACACTTGTAAGACGGAAACAAAAAATATGAATAAAGTTCATACTATATGAGTTGTTATAAAATTATAATTGCTCGTAATAAATTTAATTAAAAATAAGCTTATTTATAAAAACTTTAAAAAGTTTCTAAATGGTCACAGAGCGCAGTAGACTTGCAACTCGTAAATTGTAAAGAATTACAAGACGTGCTAATTATAAGAATTCAGTCGAGCGGAAAATGATAAGTCATCACTAATCTCTTTGATTACCACCATAATTGCTATTTTCTCGAATGAATGTTCAACGTGGTCTTGATGGAAATGCAACGTTTGAGTTATTTTCCTGTAATTGAGATCGTTTGTAAAAATTTTCAAAACTGAGTCGATGCTAGTTAAAGATACTACCTAAACTTCTATTTAGGATATCTTTGGTGCTAGTAGCCAGATACTATGTCTGTGTATGTGTTTACAGCATTTTTACAAATGCAAGATGGCGTTCCCTTTTTACCACAACCTTTGAGTTTATGGACTGGTCTAAACAGCAGGCCATCAACATTTAACCACACCCACTTTACGAACCAAAAAAATCGTCGCGATCTTTCAAAGCTTTTTATAGATCGAAGTAATATATAAGTATATTATTATAAGGGCTATATAATAAAAACAAATGCTTGAGAAAATAAACGCATTAAAGTAACAATGCAGCGATAAAGTCATCGCAATTCAAGCGCACTGAAACAGTAAATTGTTACAATGTGATGTGACAATAACGCCTATAGCCGGGAAACGCATGGCACGCGACTGCTGCTGCCGCCGCTGTTTTTGCCTCCATTACCTGCCGACGTGCGCTGCGAATCCAATTCTAGATTTATGATCTACGGTCTTCCGCATGCTGTAGTAACACCTACTATTGTATAAAGATCATCCGCCGACGCACCGACGGCACCGAAATTGATCCCAACAGTATGTGGCCCCGTTATGTAACAGCGTGCGGTAGTGTACATGGAAATCAGTAAAACCGCATACTTTACACCGAGGTAAGTATGTACCTACTTTCAGTTGATCTTTCATAACGGTAGAGTAAAGGGCAGGCGTGCCTGGTGTCATTAAACTGATTGAAAAAAAAGCCTAGAGATTATTGAGGTAAAAATCGATTTCTTGGATTTTTTAAAACAACGCGCATTTTTTATTATTCCGTGAAAATTTGTAAAGCCTACGTACAAATTTTTAATTATCACTGTGAAGTTCCGATTACTTTTTTATGCCATTACCAGTGTTCTCGTTTTTTTAAGTTATGTAGCAGTTTTTTTTATTTTGAGCTACATTGTACGAGAATACCGATATCTAAAGGGGGCAATAAAAAACAGGCGTTCCTCGAGTATTCAAAGAAAATTGGAAATCTATTAAGGTGTATTAAGTGTATTGTATTACCTAGTACAGGCTTGTCCATTAACTATGAATTATGTTTACTATATTAAATTAAAATAGTTTATTTCTCATCAAAAAAATTCTTACATTAACGGTATACATCATATTACAAACTATACAATATAGTTTTTCTGTGGTGGTTAAAGAATGCACGAAAGTATTGACTTATTATATTTGTTTTTTCATTTAGTCTGTTATATAGAGAAGAACCAAGTACATAATGTTGTCGTTTTGCGAACTGTGTGTTGTGTCGGACATGTGGAAAAGGTGCTGGTTTTCTGCCCCTACCATAAACCGGAGGCGCGACAACTAATTTATGTTGCCTTAGAATTGATGCGAGCACAAAAAGCTGTCGGATAGTATTAGCACCTGACATTCAGAATATAGTTGTCTAGTAGGGTATCTAAAAGGCTTCCCTTTAATGACCTTCAGTACCTATAGCTCTTTGGGCTCGCTCCAGGACCAGAAATTTAATCTTTGTGGCTCCTCCCCACACGGAATGCGATAGTTAATGACAGATTGACACAAGGCGATATATATTTTTATAAGCTCTTGGGAGGCAGATTGTCTGAGAGTTTTGAACAAATAAATCATGTTTCTCAACCTTGCCGTTACTTGTAAGTCCCATCTCAGGTACTCATCGATTAGTACGCCTAGGTATCTAACAACACTGGCAGATTTAATGGAGTTACAGTTACAGTTTTGTGCTTTATTTAAGGAAGTGTGTGCAATTATATTGAAACCTTCCGGTGGCTCGCTGTTTTTCCTTATTTTAAATGTTACAAAGTTCGTTTTATCTAGGTTAAGAGACAGTAGGTTGGTGTCAAGCCAGCGCATCATTTTCCCAAAGCAGTCTTCAGCCATTTGCTTTACAAGAGCCCAACTAGAGCCATGCACCACAACGGCAGTATCATCTGCGTACGTACAATTTTTTGCATTTGGTGTTGTTATTTTACAGAAGCTCATTAATGTAAATATATGTCTCATCCCTTTTAAATGATAAACTCATTGTTGGCCACACGTGTTCAAACGACATAACACGACTGACGTGTGACTGTTGTGGTGTGTAATATTATTTAATGATTCAATGGAGAGCATGACTGTCGGTAGTCAAAGGAGATCACCAAAAGCCCATACAACTTAGCCCAAAAATGTACCTGAGGTACATGTGCACAAAATCGTAGAGAAAAAATAGAGGAATTCGATAATAATTGTATTTTTATCCTTCAATCATTTAAAACGACATAATTAATTGTTTTTTGATTAAAAACCTGTAACACAATTAAATCCTGTGGCAACTTTGTATGCACAGCGCCTGTTTTTCCCTAAGGGTTAGGTTAGGTTTGCTTCTACCTTTTTTTAGGGATGGGAAATCATCAAATTGCTCCTCACCAATCACGCTGTGGGCGAAGCGGGAGTGCCATCTTACTGACTATTGATTACATCACATTGATACAGATTGCAAAACCCATCCATGTTCCTTCCTTAGGTACCATCCTGTTCTTTGTGTTCCAGGACCATGGTCACTTTCAGACATCCCGTAGCCATTGCAGGCACTGGCCCTGGGGTTTGCCCTGGGGATTTTTCAATTATGCTGAAGCCTCTTTAAGGCGTTTATGGAGTACAAACGCGTCTTCTACTCGGGTCCGGGCTTCTACACTGCGCCCTGCATGGTCGGGAGTATCTCGCGGCTTACAATGCCACATTTCATCACTATATACCATGTAACGAAGAGGCCAGCGTGATATAATTAAATTTATCATGTTCAGTTCATCTCATAGGTAATTTATATATGGACCAATTTGTACTTCTCTGTCATAAAACTATCGCTGGAAATCTATACTAATATTATAAAACTGAAGAGTTTGTTTGTTTGAACGCGCTAATCTCAGGAACCGCTGGTCCGATTTGAAAAATTCTTTCAGTGTTGGATAGCCCATTTATCGAGGAAGGCTATAGGCTATATATCATCACGCTAAGATCAATAGGAGCGGAGCACTACTTTTCCACGCGAACGAAGTCGCGAGCAGAAGCTAGTCAAATATATTTCTATTGAACTGTCAAGTTTTACCCTTAATAAAAATATTCTTTATTGGTTCAGTTTTTACCAAATGTGTGTTTACGCTAAAGCAAATTGTCAAAATGCTTACTTCCTCTCCATACGAACCTTCAAGACAATGTACATCTCCACAAACCTCTTAAGCTGTTTGGATAACGGACCGTTCACACGGCCATCCACCACGGATGACCGCATCTCATTTTGACCGGACTAATCGTAATTTCAGACTAGTACGAAATAGGACAAAAAGCAGAGGCCGGAACAAGCGGGCAACTAGTACAGCGAAAATTTGAATAATGACGATCTAGCGGAATGTTTTGTTCGTTTAACGCTACGGTGGCTGCGTCTACGCAGACCACGTCACTCGCTCATGAGAATTTGTAACAGTTGCGTAGCTTTGAACATCAAATTATATGGCCCTCTTGTTGTGTGATTTAGATCACCAAATTAAAGCGCATAATGGGAGTCTTGTTTGTTTTATTTGGAAATTGTATTTTTATTTGAGTGAGCTTCTGTAGGTAGGTAGTGTGCCTACTTGTGGAAGTGTATTGCTCAACACTTCAGTTTCCGACGTAATTGTCTGACAGTGTCTATTTGGATGATAGCTAGTTCGCTATCAAGAGCCGTTTGAAGGGAAGGAGGTAATATAGTTTGCTGGTATGAGGTATCGAGGTACCTCCCCGCTAATTGTGGTGAATGTGGAGCATGCGGGACATAATACTACACCGCGACAGGACCGCCCAACGATTGCTGCGCCAGCGCACGGTGGTTAATGTAATGCCTGTGGCCGACGGCTCTGCGTGCACATTTTGCCATTCAAGCTTTAAGTAGTCGGCACGCACTACATGCTGTTATTCATCATTAGGCAGTAGGTGACATAAAAAACTAGTCAAGTGCAAGTTGAAAATGTCGGTCATAAGTACATTTTTATTGCCATGCAGCTATGTGGAAGTTGCATATTGATCGAAAGGTCGATCCACTGAATGTCATATCACTGTTTTTCTTCCTGATTGTTTTTTTTTAAACAACTTTAATCGTAACTAAATATATTAATTTTCTTGTTGTGTAAAGCGTATTTTTCAATTCTTTACAAGGTTAGGTTGTACCCAATGTATTAGTGGTTGTACCGCGTCTAAAGATACCGTACTATATCAATATATCATAGTTTATCATATCCAACGACTTGATTATGCTGACACACAGTTTTGTTCAATATCTATACATGACAGGCAGGATGTTATTTTTCTTCTAATTTTGTCTCGGTATCTGTGAAAAATGTAACGGTCCAGTGACACGTTTACGGTGATCAGAATGCGATAGAGAAAGAGACGAGGTCGCAGCGACACGCTAATAAAATCTGTAAAATTACGCTGTAATTACAATATCGGTAAAAAGTAATTAGATGCAGCTGTCAAAGACTACTTAGTGCCATTGTTTGCTTTGGAAAATGTTCTACCTATATATTACCTACTGGTGAAGTATGCGGTTGTCGCTAACAACAGGGCCGGTAATTACATCGATGTATTCTATCTAACTGTCTCTTGGACGTTTGTTGCGAGTATTGTAATGAGGACAATATGTCCGTAGCGTTACAATACAGAAATGTTTATTGTAACGGATGGTGTATCAAAATAATTAAGCACCTAATTACAAAGGAAATTTTCATGACAAGCAGAAATAGAATTGCTCACATAAAAATATTTCACAGTTAAGTAATCATTACCCGCTACTTGTTTACCGGGTATATTTGCTTATAATTTATTTGTACTACCTGAGTACTTGCCAGACTCAGGAACGTGTACATTTTCACGGCAATTTAAAATTCTTACTTATTTAATTGTTTCTTAACGCAATTTAGAAGGGCCATAAAAGCTGTTTACTTATAAACCGAGTTTTCGTCAGTGGGCCGGCGACGTGACTGATATCTCATGCGATAAAATGAATAGTTTGTCTAAGGACTTATACGAATTATACCACTTGTTTTTATTAATTAATGCCATCTCATTATAACGGCGTTCGCTGCAACTGACTCATTTAATTTACTGTTAAGTCGGTCAAACAGATATGAACGAAATTCACGTACATACCTCTTCACAATATAAGTAAAACACACTTTTTACTAAATGCTTTGCTTAGTCCATAATATATTGTATTTTAACGTTTCATGTAGCTATCTATCTACGTGCGAACAATAAAAAATAAGTATTTACACATCTTTTAAATAGGTACTTATGTAGGTAATGTGAGAAGTTATAAATGGTCTTGGCTTCTGGTGAGATTAAATTGGAGGTCTATGGTAACGTCATTTATGTATGTTCAACATAATCTGAACAAAGAATGGGTACGGAAATTATTAAGATATTTATGAATATTTAACAGGAACTAAATTATTTGGTCTAGGGTAAAGGGTTACTAGATCAAGTGGCATAGGAATTTTATTTGGAAATTAGCTTTAGGTATATCGATGTACCACCTAAGTACTTATATCAATAGATTTTTTTCTCATTGACTAACATTGTTTACTAAAAAAAAACTTTTTATCTCCAAATTCTGTTAATTATAAAATCTGTTTTTTTTTTAAATTACTGTTTTTAATTACTGTCTGCAAATGAATACTGGTGGTCGCAAACGCGACTACTGTGAACCATTTGGGTTCCATTCCCGGGTCGGTCTGACAGCTGACAATATTTTTCTATAGGATATTGGTTTATGAAATTGGACTTTTTTTTTACTGGACAAGCCCGCCACACTATTCCAAACCACTGCAACTCCTGAAAGCCAGAATCAAGAGTGGCGACCACCCGAAAACGCCGAGGCAATGAAGCTCGACAAGTCCCAGATTTTTTTTTTCTGTCTTGGAGCCTGCAACGAATTTTATCAGAAAGCAATAGTGGAGGAGTAGGAATAAGTTCTGATATTGCACTATGATTTCACACATATTTCATTGTGGAGGAAATTACTGAGATTTTTTTTTTCTACATATACTTACTTGAGAGACCACCGCTGCTTATCCCACTAACCGAACCGTAGCTGACGTTCACCAAGCTTCATTGCAAGTTTCCGCCCGAGAAGAAATTGTTCATCAAAATATTGTTCGTGGCTTATGTATGTTCTATTATACGTACCTACCTACATTTAGTACAGAACTGTTACTTTAATTTATTTTGGTATTTGGATGATAGTATAAGATTCGGAACAAGTCTGTTACCTAGTAGTAGTAGGCTAGTCAGCCTACATAACCCCATCATGACATATGCTTCCGTTGTGTTCGCACACTCAAAGCCATACCGTCTCCATAGATTGTAGACCCTCCAAAACCGTTTCTTACGAAAGATCACAGGGGCACCTTTCTACGTACGAAACGAGAACCTCCATCTCGATCTAAAACTGCCCACCATCCAACAGTTCATGAAACGTGCCGCCAAGCATTATTTTGATGCTGCCGAAAAGCATACAAACCCAGTACCTCCCAAATCAGTAAAATTCGCCGCCCGAGGCATACTCTCACCATACCCGATGACGCTATAACCCTCTTCCAAGAGAGCAGTAGGTCCACTAGCACTCTATACAAACACAGACCACGGTCGTATCGACCTCGCCGCCGTAGTCCGTCGCGACGACCTTGTCCATGCCTTCCCGACCCTAGCTCGACGAGCCAGCCCTCGAGCTGAGCTAATAGCTTTAAAATTCCCGATTATATAATCATAATATGTATTCTGATCCAGCCTGTCCCTTGCTGTCTTCCCCCAGCGACGCCCTAAGCCGAGGCCCGTACCCCACTAGGGGGTGCCCTTAGTGGGTATTCGCTTAGTTTTGTAAGTTAAGCCCTGACTGGAGGCCTTAAATTCATTTAAGACACTACACAGGCAAGCCCGGTTAAGCAGTCGACAACCTTCTAGGTTGAACTGCGACATGCCATACAAAAAAAAAACAGCATTGAGCTTTTTTTTTTCAGCTTTTTAGATTTTCCGGAGCCCCCATCCAGCTGGACGCCTTGGACTTGGAAGGGAAAGAAATCCGAATATCAGCCAGAAACCTATAGAGACAGGCCATGGACAGGCCTAAAAAACTATAACAAAGAAGTGGCTTAGTGATTTCACCTGCGTTCGAAACTCGCAATCGTCCAAAACTTCTATGCAAAATATACATGTAGATATGAATTTGTTAGGCTACTACCGAGTAACTACACACTGGATAAAATAGGGGACAAGTAGATAAAGAGTAGGTTAATTATAGTTCCTTTTTCTGAATAAAACTTTTTTTATCTATACGCAAGTTATATATTTCTGAACTATGCATTGTACGTCAATATAAACTTCAGCCTGATGTGACAAGGACAAACGACGTGATATAGATAAATATTTTTGGCTATTTCCATTTAAATTTTAAGTGATAAAATCATTTACACTTTAACTATAGATGTAAATTACACCAATAAGTAGTAAATGTCTTTTTGCAAGTGTTATTTATTGATTCTGTTCATTGAAAAACAATATTTCTTTGTCAATCTGGTAACACTTCAATGCTTTTGACAGTGACAGCTATGAGGTAAAAATTATCTGTGCTTTAAATCTGACACAACGCAAGGTCAAAACTACGATAAAAACATGTGGAATGTATAAAAAGATATAAGTCGTGACTCTTGTCGATAATATGATGGTTAAGTTCGCGTAATTTTAGAAAATTTCGTGCACATAAAATGTTTATGTGATAAGAAGTACTTAACTTAAAATTGTTTACTTAGAAATAAATTGTACAAAATGATCGAAGGGTACGGTGCGGTAACCCAGGCCCTTCTTGGGACACTTCTGACGTGGGGATTAACTGCTGTGGGAGCCGGTTGTGTCTTTTTTATTAGAGGAAAACATGTAAGTTATTGTTATTACCTCAAAATTATTAAAAGTTACCTAACAAGTGATTAGGTCAGGCACCACTGATTTGTTTTTATTTTTTAGAGGAAATTACTTGACGTGTCATTGGGTTTCGCGGCGGGAGTGATGACCGCAGCGTCGTACTGGTCTCTGCTGGAGCCAGCCATCAGTATGTGTAAAAGATCAAGCATTTATGGATCAGAGGGACAGTATGCCTTCGTACCGGTTGCATTTGGATTCTTGTTTGGAGCGGTGTTTGTTTTTGGAACTGATAAATTCCTGGATTACTTAGGAATCAACTCTACTGGCATGATGATCAGTAAGTATTTTTTTCAGTTAAGTTATTGCTGATTTTTAGGTTTTCCTCTTTCCTTGTACTTTTCTTGTATGTGTCCATTTTAATTAAATATGTATAGGATAGAAAGCTTGTGGCATAATCAAATAAATGAAATATGTCTCTGAATCACATAATAAAATAATCATATACTAAAACTATTAAAACAAAAGTTATGTATTTGTTTATTGATTGCCAGGTTTGTTTTTATGCTCAAATAGGACATACATGCATGTGGATCAAGAGTTACCAACATCATTTGGTATTTAATAATTATGTGAATGATATTTGACAAGTGTTGGTAACACTCAATATTTTATTCTGTACATTTACATTTATGATCGATTTCAAAGAGTGATTTGTGGAATAATTACCATGTCAAATCTTAGTTTTAGCACTATAACTCTAGTGCTAGTGCGCTGATACACAAAATAGAATATATTAATTTTAAATACTTAAAAAAATATGGAATTTATTTTATGTCATATAAAATTCAAAAATTCTCTGAACTACCCAACAACAATCAGTAGATCAATCAGGCATTGATAAAATCTATCAATATTTATGATCTCTAATAATATACTACACTATTTATGTTAAAAATCAATTTAAAGTATTTCAGTATTTTGCTTCACAAAGTAATTAGTATTTAAATGTGATCTATTCTCCAATATTGACATTTAACCTAATCTAATATTCATTTTAATTGCAACCTTATCAACCAATAATACTTTGTTACTTCATCAACATTCTCTCTGTATTGAAAATATGTGAACATCAACATAATTATAATTGACTAGATTTTTCTGGATGGGAAATCAAATGACTCCTCCCGCTGTGGGTGGAACGGGAGGGAGAATCAGACCCTTACTGACTTAAACTATCCATGTCCCTTCTTAAGTCCTTTGCATTCTTAGGGTGTGGTAACTCTTAAACATCCTGCAGCACTAGCCATTTCCTACATACTACAGAAACTACTATTTATTTCTCCAGGGTTCAATCATAATATTCATCAAAATTGGGGTAGTTGTTTTACCATGAACGCATAAGAGACCGATAGTTCCTTCTGCATTTATTATATTAGCCAAATTATAAGCACTCATGGTTAATGTAGCTTCCTATTAGTGATATATTTTTGAAGTTAATGTTAGAGATTTTCTGATTGGTGCTTAGTCTGCAGCATTGTATTTCATTTAATGAGGTGTTTGAAAAATGTTGATTAATTAATTTAGAGACCTAATTATTTTGCAATTGCAATGTAGGTAAATATAACTGTATATTGTTTGTAAAGCACCTAAAGATTATTCATCACTACCTTTTCTGATTGAAATATTCTAGGTGTTCAGCTTCCTTCAATATTCATACTAATAAGGAGGCAGTTAAAAAAGGGAGCTAAAAGGTTTTACTCCAACATTTAATAAACATTCCATGGAAACACAGAACCTACTCACTTAGGCATACCAATGTGGGTAGTTTATATAGATCTACTATAATATTAAAAAATGAATCGCTGAATGTGTTGCTAAGCGCAAATCTCGAGAGCAGCTGAACCGATTTGGATGAAATTTACAGAGATAGAGGAGACCCTGGAGGAAGTTTTAGGCAAAATAAATATTAAATTTTATCCGGGTGCGTTAACTAGTTCCCCCAGGACGCGGGTGGAACCGGGGGAAATAGCTAGTATATGTATATAGATAACATTCGTAGAACAATTTAATTTCAGTTACAAATTGTTAAAAAAAATTATAGGAGTCTTGTAGTGATTTAGGAATTAGCAAAACTACATAAAAATACGCTATGGTGTGTTTGTTAGGTACTTCGTCCATCAAAGTAAATATTCGTAGTAGGTACCTACAATCGCTATGATTAAATGCTTTTCAGCATATAGGTACCTAGTTTGTGAGGCGAGGAAAGACGTAGACAACGTTTTATTCTAGAAAAATGCTCGGTTCCAAGAGATAGAATACGGGCAGTACCGTCTTTACCATAAGGGCACTAGTGGCCCGTGCCCAGGGCCCCCATCGTCACGGGGCTCCCAAAAACAATATTCGCTTACTCTAAGCATACAATTTTATATTCTTAATATTATGTTGCTCATACCTATTGCTTAAAATAATTCGCGGTCGCTACGCTCGCGCTCCAACTCATATCGCTTTAAGTTTTTATTACCTTACCTTATTTATGGTTTTAAACTCTAACAACAGATTAAATATCTTTTCTAACTTATACAAATATCATATAAAAATAATAGCAGTTTTTTTGGCATTTGTTTTTTTTTACTTTCCAATAGGGTTCCTAAATTGTAGTGTGCCCGGGGCCCCAGCATAGCCTAAGACGCTGAATACGGGAAAAACCCGCGGGTAAAACTAGTCAAAATATGCAGTGAGTAAACCAATGTGATAGGTAGGACGTGTTTACAATCACTTAAAAGATGGGGCAAACCCAGTGTTAAGATTTTCTAAAAACAAGTGCTGGTATTGACATAGCAATTAAGTTTACCCAGAATTAGGTATTTAAAATATAATAAATTCGTGGTTTTAACTCATTTTAAAATCAATTTCAATCATGTCGGTTTCCACGTTTGGAGATAGACATTTTCGTGGTCTATTATAGATGAGGAATCTAGCAACTACATTTAAAGGCACAGCACTCGGTTCCACAAAATAAAAAGTTCAAATAGGTATCTGATTCCCCCAACCTTTAAATTAGCTTTAGTCAGTAACTCATCTTCTATTCGTCCACCCGCAGTTTTTGACTTTGGACTCTGTAATAATTATAATAGCATTCAGCTCTCGTATTAGTTCGAAACAAGTCTAACCAGCTTTCGGACGACGCTCAATAACCTTTATTGCAATATTTGGCAAATTGATAGGTAGGGTCGTTGCGCCGGTTAGCGACCACTTAGCGACCACTTAGCTGACTTGCGCACTTTGAAGGAATTAAAAACTACTTAATATGTACGCAAAATCGTTACTGTCCATATAAATTATTCAGAAATATAGTCAAGATGCATATAAATAAATAAAAATAATACACTTCCATATATAAATTTGGAAAAATTATCGAAAATGTGCAAAAATAGCCAAAACGTCAGTTACCGACCACTATTTTTAAAGGTGTTTTTCTTATTATAAGACTATTATTAATGATGCAAAAATAATTTGATTCATCTAATTAAATTAAATATATTTATAAACAAATAATCGTCAACACAAATAATGATTTTTCATTGTTCTTTGAATATAATATCGATTATCTCGAGCTTGGATTAAAAGCCACTTTAATTCACTTTTCACTCTTCGCACGTAATACCGGGTCATTCTGGTCTTTTGGTCTCGATAACGTCACGTTTTCTTCCTCTTAGTAGACCCTGTATAGTAATTCAAGAATCCGACATACCATCAGGTATACCTGATACAATCAGCCTAGGGGTTTCTCAAGTATCTTGGGGTTAGTTACCAGTCCCAACAGATGCAGTTGAACACACATGGAATGACTGCCTATCTAACCTCCACTTTCTAATTACCACGTATCCCGATACCTTTATGTAAGAGAGAGATTGTCACATCTGGCTTCCCGTAACGATTATTATCCAGATTAGATCATCATTAGATCTAAAAATGACAACTGGGACCAACAGTTTAACATGTTTCTGAAACACGGAGGAATCTCCGTGTTATTTATGGTCACCCATCCACAAACCAACCGCGGCAAGCAGATCTTTACATTGACCCACATACCTTTGAAGGATCGTAACTCAATTGTTATTTATTACATACTACACCATGGTGAATGCTAACTGATGTCAAATTCCATAGATTGTTGCTCACACACCGCGCGCGACCGCCTATTTGCACTGATTTTGATAGGCATTTGTCAAAATTTTACAAAGAAAACATGTGGTCGTTTACTGAAAAAACGTATCTTTATGCCTAAGTAATACTATATCCAAAAATATGTAATCATAATTTGAAACCTTGGGATCATAATTAACAAAATGAAATAAGACTGAACCAATCAGTATACGACCACCCGGCCGCTTACTAACGCATCAGTTACAATTGCGTTTCAGTAAGCGACCACTGGACTTTATTGAAAAAGAAGGTAAAAATCAGCAAAAATATTATTAAATCATCGAAATCACTAAATAATTGAACTAACTACGCTTTCATACCTATTAGGTAAACATACAGTACAAAGTACCAAAACATATCTTTAAACGCTGTCCGTCGCGCTGCTTTTTTTGCAAATTCACTGTATTTTCGCACATTACCGATTATCACGAAAATTGAAAGGCTTTCTTCAAAGTTTGGTAAACGAATTTAATTTAAAATTAATTAGATACTAAATGCTTAACTATTCCAAAGTTATTTGGTATATTCTTTTTATGGCTATGTCTCATAGAAATGTTATTATCCTTAATTAAAGAAACCTAGTGGGTCAAGTGGTCGGTAACTGAAGGTGGTCGCGTAACCGGCGCAATGACCCTACATCGCAAACAGCATAAAAATCGAACAAAATGTAGGTATCTTTTCCATCAACCCAACAAAGAAACCGTTATTTATTTTCGGCAACCACGCGAATTATTCTAGCGCCTTATCAATCGTACCTACGAGTACCTATCACACAACAAGTTAACCTGTTGTCTTAAGTGCGTTATTACCGATTATTAAGTGTATATCTCACAGTCAGTAGAAGTTATACAACACCATTTTTGAATAGCCTATTTTCCTGCTTAAAAAATACCGAAGTAGAGCTGCTTTATTTTTCCTGCTTTTCAGTTCGATTTTTCCTGTAGTCGGCTTTTAGTTTATAAATTTATTTTGGTAACAAGGGAATTAAAATTTATAACAAAAGTTACGATTGGTCAATACAAATTAAGTGTTTAGGGCTATTCCGAAGCTCGCCCTTGCAAGAAGTATTATTTGTCTATACATTTATAACGAGACTAGCTGACCTTCAGAGCAGCCAGCCTGGTAGTCTTGTTATTATGTACTTCGAATATGACATGTTTACTTCATAATTTAATTTGTTGTTTTTTTTGTATCACGTCAATCCAAAACCAAATGTGGGATGCCGACATAATGTTATTGATTTTTACCGTATCATTAATAACCTTAGTATCCTTGGGAACTGATCACATACCTATAACAACAATAAAAGTTAAAATTAAATATCTCAACACCACTGCCAATATGAGATGTTTAGTGCGAAATTTATTGTCTTGTTAGCCTGTCTGTAGTGAGTATTGTTCTGAGTTTCTGGCTATAAAATATATAAAATAAAATATTAGGCTATAAAAGTATAAAATAGCACCGGGCATGAATAGGAACGGTAGATCTGAATTCACTAGGAGGGGCCCTGAATGTTAGCAGTACGACAAACATTACGCGGAATGTCGCACCAAATGCATTTCCACGTGTACGACTAGAGTCAGGCGCTAAATAATTTAAATTAAAACAATGAAATAGTTCTAAATATATGCTCAAAAAAGATGCCGAGAACCTTCCGACCTAAAATCCAGCCTTCCTCACAGACTAGGGCTGGATTGTAGGACGATACTAAGGGAATATAGTGGTAAACATAGGTCAACCATTTTCGGCATCTTGTTTTCAATAATACCGTGCTTCATAATCAAACAGAATTTAAATGCTGAAATTTTTAAAATTCTGCCCAGTTTCTAGAAATATGTGAAACTACGAACTATCATACGGACGTCGTCTTTTATCGCTCACGATATTGATTCTAATTGTAAATATATTTTAATAAGCAGTCCACAAGTTCAACTCAAGAATACAGTCATTCATGATTTTATGTTTAATATCATAAAGTGAGGCTACTATTGAGATGCGGAGAAATGTATCAATTCTAATGCTATAAATCGTTTAACTACTATTGCATTCTTAGTAAATCATAGTTTCATGCTATCATAAAACTATAAATCTTGCATCAGGAATAGGTAGGTGCTATATGTGCAATACGGATGTTTGCTAAAATATTTCCAGGACGAAAAAATAGTGGGATTTTTTGACATAAATAAAACCGACTTCATAAACACTATAAATTGAAAAATAAATTTAATCTTCCGAAATGAGGAGTTTTGTTCCATATCTTAGAAGTTCCATTATCAGATCATGACAATATTTATATGGGACCATTTCGGGTCAAATACGTTTCCAAACAAAAAAGAGTTTTCAAATAAACGCAAAGAAATACATACACCCACCACACATTGTGTCTTTCTAATGTCTCCACTATAGTTATAGGTATTTGAAATGGCATTCTATATATATTATATTTGTACCTGTAGGTGTTTATTTAGGATTACTGAAAATACAAATTAACTTAATGGAATCGAAAAAGATTAGTGAGACTTTCTGATTTGATTAATATAAAATTTCTTATTTAAGTAGTCGCGGGTTTTATTGACTTTATAAAATTTATACTATCGCTCACGCAAATTCCTCCAAACATGCCTTTAAGTAGTGGTATGACTGGTGTTACGATTTTCCTCATTTATCTTTAAATTTAAATTTAAAAAATGTTAAATGTGTTTAACGAAAGTTTGCGCTCAAGGAAATACTGAGTATTTATTCAAAGATTACCTTGTTTAAAGTCTTGTGTCTCTTATCTTTATTATATTCTATACTATATGATATTGTATCCTTTTGATTTTAAACTCAGAATGAAGAATTTCTATGTTATCTGCGAGACTTAGCTACTTTAAGTTATTATATATATCTAAACTCAATGGTAGTTTGTTATCACTATAAACAAATATACCTCTATTTATTATTAATTACATAAGATTATATTACAGGAGTTAGTTATTAAGAGCGTCATAATAGAATTGTAACAAATTGACTTTAATTACTTATTATGCACACGAACAAATATAATGCCTCAGACTTATTTATGATTGTATAACTATGAGAAACGTGATGAAACCCACGATCGCGTGAAGATAAAATAGAAGAAAGCGATAACGTTTACCAGTAGTACTTGTTACTATAAACATAATAAAATATAACAAAGTTTTTTTTATCAAATTGAACTTCTTCAGGCGAGGCATCCCTGAAAACCGTAGTTTTGTTTTGCGTTTTATTCGTTGATAACATGGATTTAAATTTTGAAAAAAATATATAAAACAGTTCATACTTTGATCTAGGTGATTCGGCCGTTCGATACACGATTACGTGTATTTGGCTGCATCCAATTTAATCGCAAAGACAAGTCTAAATGGTGATCTAAAACCCATTTCATTTGAGTAATATTAGGCTTTGAACAATAAAACTTATACCATAATAAAGGTCGTAAAAAATGTGACAAAAAACGGCCGACATAATTTGAAATATGAAAATACCTATACCACTAATTCCAAAATCAACTGTTTTCATCTTCTAACGCGCTCGCGCCGTGTGATTTAGTCCCGAGCGGAACGCGTTGGAGTTCGGACGTATGCCAATTTTTGCGAAACCGCCCCACCCCCGCTAAGTTTTGTTACTCAACTGGCTGAGTCGAAAATAATTTGTAAAAATAATACCTTTATAGAGTTTAGTTGTATATAATTATTGTTAGTTATTTATTAGGTAGGTCTAGTAGTAATAGTAATTAAGTTAAGAAAATGGGCAAAACTAAAAATAAATATAGGTTGTCATAGTTAGCTCTACGAATGCTGAATAAACAAAAAAGGTATGCATGCTTTGACAATATGTATTATTATAATATATCTACATTATATTATGCTACAATTTACTAAGTAGGTAGAGGTACCATGCGAAATAGATTTACAAAATCTATACTAATATAATAAAACTGAAGAGTTTGTTACTTTGTTTGAACGCGCTAATCTCAGGAACTACTTGTATGATATGAAAAATTATTTTAGTGTTAGATAGTCCATTTATTGAGAAAGGCTATTGGCTATATATTATTATCATCACGCTAAAACCAATAGGAGCGGAGCACCACTATTCCACGCGGACGAAGTCGCGGGCAGAAGCTAGTATGTGTATAAAACAGTTGAATTTACCACCCTATGTATACCTCAATTTCCTATGGTAATAAAGTAAATAAAGAAGTCACGCGCGCAAAAAGCTATAATGGTTTATTTTTCGCGCGGAATAAATTTACCAATCCCAACAACTGTATAAAACAGACCAATTTGAACCTTATGCGCCTATGATTAAAGCCCAGACATGCGCAAATGTTAAAATGGTTTATTATTCTCAAAAATTACAAATATTACAGCCGGGTCGCCGCACAGTGGGCTGAAACGGGCCGGTAAAGGACTTAGCATTTAAAAAAAAAAAGTTTATTTTTCTGAAATTTTAAATATTGTGTTGGATTAATCTATCGATTATAAGTAATTATTTCTATGAGGGTCGTTCAGATAACTTAGTATTTTCGGAGTTATAAATATCCAAAGTAATTTTTGTATGAAGCAAAAGAAAAAAATGTGAAAATCTCGAAATTCTCAAATTTTCTCAAAGAATTGACTCTACGTATGCATAGTACGTATATTTGTCCTATTTTAGCGCCTATTCTCGGGTTGCGATTTTCTGCGATTTGGTCGCAATTTCAAATTTTGTTCTATATTCTACACCACCATAGAGGTTAAGAACTAGGCGCGTTATTTTTATGTAGTGGTCTCCCCTTTATGCCTCTGCTCCATCTGCGTCTTTACGCGTTAATTAGTATGTTATTCAAGACGCTAAGCAGGTGTGGCCAACGTTTTAACGCGTTAACGTACTAGCGTCACTACGAATGGCATTAAACGCTAAGCGATAAACGCTGAGCTCGGGAGTCGGTTTTTTTGACACATCAAAGGGAATTCCCGCGCAGTGTAATGCGCTAGTGAATGTTGGCTACATTAACGCCGGCTCATTCTGCACGACGATGATATTGAATCATCTACCATCTTCTTTTTAATTTTGTTTTTTTCTTTTTAATTGAATTACATAGATGAATATAATAATTTAGAACACTCGTTTTTGCTACTAGTGCAGCTGCGCTGCAACGTCCATGTTTCAACGTCAACTTGTGAGTTAACGCATTTACGAGTCGAGAAATATTTTTTTGCAGCGTTACTGCCTAAATGTAGCCAACGCGCAATGTTATTGCATTAAACGACGCGCAGTTTGGCATTAAGTTAACGTTAACGCTAAACGCAGGTGGAGCAGTAGCATTAGGCCTAATCCACTAAGGACTAATAAAATAAATAAGTAAAAATCACAATCACTACTGGCCACTGCACTGTTTTTATTTAATCACTGTCAAGGGTATCCACATTAACGAATGCAAAATTTTCGTATTCGTCATCATCAAATGTTTCCGCTTGTTCAATTACTAATAAACTTTGTGCTTCCACTGACAATTTTTTATGTTTTCTGCGAAGTTTGTGACGTTTCGCTGAGATGAGTGGATTAGAGCTGGTCAATAAATTATTTAAAATGTCTTCATTTGTAGTTTTTCTACTGCATTTCCTGGAATGGTGTTGGCGGTACCTACGAAAGTCTTTATTTCTAGCTTCAGCAGCTTCTTCAGATAGCTGTCCAATTGGTATTAGACCAAAACTTTCAATAATAGCTGCACCATGCATAAGAACTTTATGAACACTTGAAGGCATGTAATACCAGCTATATAATTCCAAATACAGTTGCATGGTCACTTGAGCATATTCGTGAAATTTCGCTGTGTCAATGTGGTAACCTGATGAAATTGCCTCTAAAATGATTGCAAATCGCCTTATTAATTCTTCACTAACACCAGTTATCTCAGCAGTCATGTTTGGATTCAAAACAAATCACGTCATACCTATCTATGGTGGTGGAAAATGTCGAACATTGTTTTTTTTTTAAAGAACTAAGTAAGTATTGAGGTTTTCAGGCCGTTTAGTATACATTATTTTCAATTTCAATTTAATTGGAATAAATTGCTAACTAAAATAACATTACTCTTCATACAAATTTGAAATGGCTATATCTCCGAAAGTACTCGTTAAATTAAAAAAAGTCAAAGAGTAAAAAAGTTTTAAATTTATGCCTAGATACCAAAAAAATACATTTGATCTCTTAAGACCCAACCTTGTAATCCCAGCCCACTGTGCGCCGCTGTGTTAGTCCGGGTGTTTTTATTTTGTTTATTAGCCTGGATATATTTAGTTTATAATATTTGTTATTTGCCTATACTTTAAAATAAGATTAGAAAAACTTCCAAATTCTTTTTGCAGCTTATTAAAACCGATTTTAAGTTCTATTCCGTTCTGATAAGGATGGTGTTGAAAGCAAAATAATGTTTACAATAACAAATATATTCTGCATTCTGTTTTTGTCATGTCACCTTAGCAATAGCGCTCAACATCGTTTGAACAAACGGTAAATAGCGTGCATTTAAATGTTTAATCTCTTAGTAATTGGAGTATAGGCACAGATTACTAAATTGTTACTACGTAACAGATACATCTCTTCAATACAAAATCGAAAAAACCTACGCTATAATCTTAATAATAATACCTGCTGTTCGCAGCGAGCAAAAATGTACCATAAGCACGTAACAAAGAGTTGAGATTGCTTTGCCCTGTGCTGCAAGCGCGTATTCGAACGAATGCGCTAGGGTTGTACTACGAGTAGTCAGATGATTTTGGTAAACACGAATATTGCAAAAAAAAAACATTTTTTTGTGGATCAAATATGTTTCAGATTTATAAAATGATGGATACATTTTTTCCTGTCTTTGAATTCACGGTTATTAAATTTAATCGTTGAAAATATCCTGAATCTCGTAAATAATTTATCATTTGTTAGTCGTAGACAAATTTTCATTAGCTTTTTGACTTTGACACCCATCCACTACAAAATAATTACGTGGTTTCGGCATTTCGATAAGTAAGCGCGGGAAACGTGCCATGCGTGAGCTCGGCCGGCGTGCGGCAGCCCTCTGTCGCTTGTATCAGTATCTACTATTGCAGGGTTGGGCAGTATTTGAATTACTTGTAATTAAAATACGTACTTCTTTAAAATGTAATTTGTAATTGGTATTTCAAATAATTGACGCCGAGGTATTTTGTAATTTGTATTTCAAATACTTGAGGCTTCAAATTACATTTTAACATTAAAATACATTTAGCAGGTTCTCTTTAGCAGGTTTTATTGGCTCTCCAACGAGAGGCTGTTTGTCATTTAAAAATCTAGTGTTCATGAAAAGAAATTCTGGTCTACTGATTAATTAATCTTGTTTTCCTCTGCTTTTCAGCCCGTGCTGGTATAGATTTACTTGTTTTGTAATTTGTATTTCGTATTACAATTAAAAATAGCTAAAAAACTGTATTTTGTATTTTATATTTCAAATACCTACTTTACTTAAAGATATTTTGTATTTCGTATTTTAATTACCTGCGATACAGTATTTTGTAATTTGTATTTCAATTAAAGCAAAGCATGTATTTTGCCCAGCCCTGACTATCCGAAGGGGTAGGTATATAATGCGTGGTCTTGAGCGAGTGTCGGACGCCTGCTAAAGTTCATGACCTCATGAGCGACGCGCTAGCGCTCGCGTTTCCCGCGCATCGTATTTTTAGACGTCGTTTCGTATGCCTTGCGGGGGCTGAGGTAAGCGTTGAAGGCCTACAGGCTCGAGCGCAGCCGGCCTTAAGGTTTTTGAGAGATAAACGTGCCTACGCCGTATATACTACGTCTTTCAATAATATTTGACCACCGTCTTTGGGTATGACGCTGCAAACGACTATACCGCAAAAGATTAGTATTGGCACATGGGTCATGTTTCAGATGGCTTAAAACAGAATGAGCAGATATACCCTACCCCTCTTATGAATAAGTACCTTGTACCTGTATAAAACATATTATTCTCAATGATACTGTAATCAGAGTTCTAGCGCCCGAGAAAAATATTGGCTTTAGCATACCTAATAACAATATGTCTATTATTAGAAACTAATCTCCGATACTTATTCATGATCGTTTAATCCTACATGCTATACCTGGGCATCGTTAAGATTCATTAAGTTGTTTTGAGTCGCTGTTCACGCATTAGTGTAGTCTTAATAATATATGATAAGGACCGAACCTATCGCTATTATTATGTTTGCAATAATTCTCGGCCATGAACTATTTCTAAACGTAACATTTTACATTAACTACAGTATATTTAGGAACCATGTTAAACATTACAGCTATAACAAAGAGTAAAGACTCGAAGGAGAAGTTGGAAGACTTGGAGATGATGACCGCTCTGAACCGGCGGCCGTCCAACAACACGAGCGTGGTGACAATGGACCCGCAGCAGCCGGGCGACTTCGCCGACTGCATCAGTAATCAACACACGGCGCAGCGGCGCAGGGGGCACCACCATTCGCATCACTCACTGGTCCGTTACTAATTATTGTATATTGATAAACATTATACAAATACCTACTAGCATTTCCCCGCCGCTTCCAACCCCTTTTAAGGTGAACTTGCGTATTTTATACGATTTCTTATCCAGAGTAATTCTGTGAGCTGTTTTTACCACCAAATTCGTTAAGTAGTTTTGACGTTTAAAATATTAAAAGTAGCGAGCGCCGTCTGTCCGTGTGAGGGAATAGAGAGTGCTTCTGTGTCTGCGCATAATATAATGGTGCACTTATTATATGTCCAGCTTAGTAAGTTAGCCTCTGTTGAGATGCATGCCGCGATTAAAATTGGTTTAAAAACAACCAGACAAATGCGCTTTAAAATATCGCACCAAAGGTTCCGAACCGGAAAGAAAAATATACGATTGTCCATGCGTTTTGCAAATGAAAGAAGTTGAAAATCATATTGCTTTTGTGGAAAAAGTGGGGGTTAAAAATTTAAAAGATGTCACATTCTAACACATTTTATTGTTTTCTTGTATGTGTTTTAATTATGAATTGTAATGAATTGTATGCTGGCGGTCTTTTTGTGTGCAAGTAAAACTTTATCTCCTCAGTTTGAATGAAGTGAAAAATCAGATAATCAGGGTTGATAAATATTTACGTAAATATTATCTACAGAAAAAACAATGATCGAATAAAAAACAAATCAGCTAATTTCCTCCAAACTTAATAATAATTATGCGGTCGTTAAAAAACAAGTATTGCGACTTTACTGCGTATGACATTCGTTCCAAAGTTCGGAACCCTCTGTGCGTGAGTCCGACTCACACATGACCGGTTTATTTACATTATATACAGAGTTTGGTCTTCCAGCGGCCTCCATCTCCAGGCAATTTTAACAGATTTATTTTAATTTGCCAATGATGCGGAATACAACTTCGTACCGTAACAGCTTTATGTCCTCGCTATAAAGGTCTTGGAATATTCTGTATTGCATCTTATAACTTACATTTAAGGTTATACAATGTCGGGACGCCCCCAGTAGCCAACACTGACGAATGATGACATATTACTCGCCAGCAGTGATCTTCTTTAACCTCAATGTTAAAAAAACTAGTTTTTTTGTTTAGTTTCTCGCGTTCACCTTAACCTTTTTATGTAAAGACATGGTTTATATTTATTTTTTATCGGCTGGATTTTAAACTACTATCGCTGGCGCTACAAAGTGGTTAGATATCTACAAAAGTTGAATAATTCGTGAATTAATGAATGAAATAGGAATTGTAAAATATACTTAAATTCACATTCGTTATCCTTAATGGGCTGACGATAACTTTAAGTTGTATTTATTTACCAGTGCGTTGACACTGCTTATGAAGGTCTTAAAAGTAATCGGTTCTTTAACCTCTTTATATTTTGTATGCAATTTGTAGGGGAGATCAACGTATTGATTTTATCATCTGTCAATAAATATTTGTCAAAATGATGAAGTGGATTCGCTAAACTCGGTTAGTGGGTATTTCGAAACCTTAGCAGGTAACGTAGCAAGGTTCATTCGTCACGAAATTTTAATTCCAAAATCAATTCCATACATAATAAATGAACATAAAACATCAAAACTCGTTTGGCCAATTAATTGGCGCTTCAAAATATCCCATAAATCCGATAAGGCATTTTTTATATAAATGTTCTGTTATTGGAATTTTAGATCTTTTTATCCGACATCAAAAAGGAGGTTATTTTTTTCCTTGTTGACGTTTTTTTACGGTGATCATTCTGGTAGTTTAAAATTAAATTATTACAATTTTATTTTTAGTTCTTTCCTACATTGAATGACGTAATAGAAAGTGCACTGTTGCTGATAGCGGCCCGCATGATCCTTACTTCCTTACTAATATTATACATTTGAAATTAAGTTTGTCTGTCTGCCTCTAACGCTCTAACGGGTAAACGGCTGAATGCGATAAAATTTGGAAGGGAGAGACATTGTGGACTGCAATAAACAATTGAGTATTGACATAATATAGTTTCTATCTGGGAGCGTGAAAATCAATGTAGCAATGTAGAGTTCCGTAGTACATTTTATACTAGCAGCATAATATTACAACTAACAAATACGTATGTTTTTATTACTTTTTGATACTTATACCAAAAACCGGCCAAGTGCGAGTCGGACTCGCGCACCGAGGGTTCCGACCATTGCAAAGAAAAAATACGCATTAAAGTCGCAATTATCTTGTTTTTTTCCGACCGCATAATTAAGTTTGTTTTTAGAGGAAAATTGCTGATTACTTAAAAACTACCAGCTAGATCTCGTTCAAACCAATTTTCAATGGAAGTTTGCATGGTAATCTACATCATATATTTTTTTTAGTTTTATCATTCTCTTATTTTAGAAGTTACAGGGGGGGGGACACAATTTTTACCACTTTGGAAGTGCCTCTCGCGCAAACTATTCAGTTTAGAAAAAAATGATATTAGAAACCTAAATATAATTTTTGAAGACCTATCCATAGATACCCCACACGTATGGGTTTGACGAAAAAAAAATTTTTGAGTTTCAGTTCTAAGTATGGGGACCCCCAAAATTTATTGCTTTTTTTCTATTTTTGTGTCAAAATCTAAAAGCGGTTCACAGAATACATCTACGTGCCAAATTTCAACAGAATTGTTCTTATAGTTTCTGAAAAAAATGGCTGTGACATACGGACGGACAGACAGACAGACAGACAGACAGACATGACGAATCTATAAGGGTTCCGTTTTTGCCATTTGGCTACGGAACCCTAAAAATCAACACTTAATACTTTATATCAGTGATGAATATGAACGAGTCACATCGTAGCAGTAATATTCGAAACGTCATAATTCCTATTATTACCTAACCATAATAAAATTCTATTGTACCTTGTGAAGTGTGACAAAATAGACAAACATTTCTTTTTTCATAAAATATTATTGTTAATTTCAGAAAGCTGGTGAAAATGGCGAAGGTGACCGCCGGGACAGCGTCACGAGGTCGCTAGAAGCGCGGCAGTCGCAGTGGAAGCGTATTATGCTTCTCGTAGTAGCGATCACCGTACATAATATCCCCGAGGGACTCGCCGTCGGCGTGTCGTTCGCCGCCGCCGGTTCATCTGACGAGGCGTCCTTTCACACGGCCAGGTGAGTAACAAGCAAATATGATGTCATTCACAAACTTAGACGAAAGGAGCAAAAAGTATAGAAGACCTTTCATTTAACATTTTATATTATAAAACTTCGAGGTCGACGTCGGTACATATTGACAGCGCCATCTAGCTTCAGACTTTACGGATATTTCTGATCGAAATTTAACAAAGTATACGCTTAAACGAACTGCCATCTAGCGGGATCTATAGTTACTTCTAACTTCTGTTGCGTTCGCAGTTAAGTCGTGCGTATGAGCGATCATTTTAGATCACTGCAGTTATCATGAGTAAGTATAGATGGCGCTACTGAACACATTTTAGGGATTGATAACTATGCAGAAAGATTCTGATTACAAGTCCCCAATTACGATAATGAGATGAAATATCATCTAATATTTTGCTAAATTATATACAAAGGAACAAATACTCATACGCCCTAGTCCAATATTCAATTCTATATTAAAAAGCGCAATACTAGTAGATACATCATCGTTTCTTAAAAATGTATTGTGTTGTGTAACTGTTCATTCCAACATAATTTCGTAGTCATGACGCTTCATGTTCAGTATTTCTCGGGAATTATGTTTATTTAATGGCGTTTATAGCGCATTGTTAATTCGCCTAGCAAATTTTCTATAAATACTTAAATAGGATAAGTACATACATAAATGTGTTGTCCGCCATTTTGTTACGTCAGAATAAGGAACGCGAGGCACCGTTGCGGCGGCGGCTGCGCAGGCATTTCATTGATAAGTTGCGGGCGCGAGCAGGATGCAGCTAGCTGTCTACGGCTGCACTATGGTGTATGCATCGGACCCGCTAGCCGAGGTTAACAATAGCTGCTTGCGCCAACTTGACTCTAATTTATATCTTTATTCAAACATATTAAGTAACCTGTCCCCTAAGGTTTTACATTAGTCATGTTTGTCACCATTCTGTTTTTAGTTTTCACAAACTATAAATAAAAGTATAATTTTGTTTAAGATACGGACCGCCTAGAATTGTCTCGTCTCGTCTCATCGAGTGTTTGGCATGAGTCGTCACACGCCTACTTGCCGTTTGGCATGGGGATTGCGATACAGATTAGAGTTCATTTTGCCAATTCATTATGAAACGTTTAGTGTTTTCTGTCGTCTACCGTCGCTTTTTGTGAAATATACTCGATGGCCGCTTAGAATTTTTACTTTCAATTTTGTACACGAGCGAATAGTATGGTGTCTGGAGATTGTAGGTACCTTTAGTCCGGCGAGCATAAAGTTTGAGTTTTGAGTCAAGAGGGTATTGCAGCTATAGAATAATGGTAAAGGTGGTACAAGCGCGACGGAGCAGCAGAGTCGCACAGCCAGTGTATTGGCAGCGTCGTTTCATTAGTAGTTGCGTCGAGTGGAGCCAAATCGCGTGGCCGCGGGGGCATCGACCGGCGCGCCGGCGCAGACGTTGCCGTCACCGCCGCCGAAACCGCCCGATGAAACTATTTCACTGAAAAATCCGGCGGCCCGCGCCGTATCATTGAAGTCAACCTTGGCGATTTGTCGCGTCGTCTATACTGACGCGTGGGTGCCTCCGAGCATATTCATAACTGTTAAATATTGGCACCTCTCACTAATGTACGCGACGTTACAGATCTTTTCGAATGATTCCAATTCTTCTCATTTGTTACAGTTTCCCCGAATGTTTTCGAAATTTCACCGTTGTTTTTTCTCTATCAAGCTCTGATACTATTTTGGCGAAAGTCTATCATCTCAGTAGGGGATTTCCAAAGTATATATGAATTTAGTACTGCGTGGTTCAATGAATGTCTGGTTAGAAGACTTGTTACCTTCCTCGAATAGATTTTGAATCACACACCTAACCGTCACACGAATCTACCTTACATGATAAATCTCGACAAAATCAGAAAAATACTATCTACTGAAACTAAAAAACAGCTATGTAAATATTTAATCATAGCTATTTAAAGAAAACACAATCCACTACATGACCGAATTAAAACACGCATAATTCAAACGAATTAACATTGATATTAAGCTGTAGATTTAGCGATTGCGTTTTGTGAGAGCCGGCGCAGCGGGTAGGTTCGGTTCAGTCGGGCCGCTCCGCGTAATGGCAGGTAACGAGGCTACGAGATAGCACTCGGCGTTTCCTTTGTTCCCGCTTGTTATGCAGATCGCCCTCCCGCTTATTACATTCATAATTGCACCTTCTTTAACGAGCTAACGTTTGTTTAATTATTTTTGTACCACTGAGAGGTCTGCATAAATTTGCAACGTCAATAAACTTTCTTCTCTTTTCTTGTATTGTACTCGTCTACGGCTAGAATCGTTATATTCAACCGCAATTCTTTGAATGACATTAGTACATATTTGAATGGGTTTAGGACTTTCAAAGTCAACCCTGAGTCCCTTACAATAAGATGATAGCATAACTATTATTAACCACCGGAACAACAATGCAGACCGTGTACATTAAAATGCTACTCATACTACGATTTTACAAATTATACGTTATCCATCACTTCATATTTTTCATAAATAATCCGTATGAAAACTCGCAGCGGTCGTTCATTACGATGGCAAACGATAAGGCGGTGGATTTAACACCGTAGTTGGTGTGGGTAATCACGTATAGGTATTCGGGCGCAGTGTGCCTGGAGGAGCGGGGAGGGCGCGGGAGGGGGTGGCGCCCGCGCATAATGGGAGTCGGCAACCGCTTTGTATCCGCCGCTGTTATTATGCAGATTAACACCGCCGGGAATTTGTTCAAATATCGTAACAAGCGCTCCTCCCGGCGCCGGCGCCGCTCGCGCTGCCGTAATTTACGATTCAAGCCTCGGGAATGTGTCGGCGTTCGCTCCTTCCATGGACGCAGAGCCGTTTTGTCGATTTTATATTACCTCCTCCTTGCCAGAAAACGCCTTAACACGCATGATATCTGATAATGGTTTATTTTAATTTGTACCTTTCGGCGATTAACATTCTTGTTGTTTTAAAAAAACGATAAACGGGTAGATCAGTCGTTGGAAATAGATATATCACTTGGAAAATAAATCTTCCATGTTTATTCGTCTACTAACTTAACTAATTATTAATTTAATATTTTGAGTGAAGTAGAAGATTTCTTGAGATTCAGACTAAGGTCGGTAAAGTCATACCACGCACTTTGGAATGTGAGTGTAAGCGATTTTTAAATCATAAATGCAATTATCCTAAAGTAAATACAAAATTCTATTCTAAATTTCAAATTACCAGTAGGCCACCTAGTCCTGCTTTCGCGTGTCATAAAAGAGAGCTTTTCTACTTGAAAAGGAATCTGAAAGTTGTGATTAAAGTTTACAAAGTCCATAAATAATGATTGGCGCGGCGGGCGGGCGGGCGGTCGCTGGAGGGTGATGCGGGGGGAGCGGCCGCATTCCTGCGAAGCCTCCGACCCACCGCCCTGTGCCGCACGTCCCAGCTTCTGCCGAGTGCCGCTTTCCCTACTATACCCAATGCTGTCTAAGCACTACACACCGTGCATGAGTATTTCTTATTCTGAAACAATAAACTATATGTTTTATAAATACGGTAGAATATTTTTTACAGTTTTTCATAAAGTGAACCTTACACGTACGTACGTGCAAAGTAACGCAAGTACTGTCCATACCATCAACTTGAATCAATAACTTCATGCCCTACTAGAGACAATCATAAACTTAGTCATTAGTTTAACTACAATTAGTATAGAATCTCCGTGCAATTTGACCATACTTTTTGGTGTTTTAATCGTTTTCTCAGAACTCTTACATCGTTCGAGCTTCAAACTTTTTGAAATCTCTTTAGGTGCGTCTTTCAACGCATCGGCGTAACAAATAAAGTATTAATAGAATGAAAGCGAAATACGTATCACGAGTCTACGTGGACATTGTTGCCGAGCCGGCAAAAAATATAAGAGGCTGCGCAAAATTCTACGGACAATTAGTTGATAGATTTTGATAACAAAACGATAGATGTAATAAACTTTTGTCTTCCATATTGTATTGAAGCAAACAAACATGTTGTTCTGAGGGCGAGTAAATGATACAAGCTATTTTCCTTTCACTATTCCATAAATCCCGAACAATCTTAAAAATAATTGTAAATACATTTTTCGTTATGGTCTGTGCCAATTGCTTTTACGAAAAATGTAAACAAAATCATAACCTATTTTGTTCTAAATTTCCCACTCAATCAATAGATAAATTAAATGGCATTAAGTGATGAATGATGATGTTTAGAGCATGAAATTGACATAAATGCGCCGTCCTTATGCTATTTTCTGTGGCAAAATTAGAACAAAATAGGTTCCGACTTTGTTTACATTTTTCATTAAATATATTGGTACCGACTATAGTTACTTCGGTGGTTCTGCAGACAAAAAGGAACCCTTATAGTTTCGCCATGTCCATCTGTCTGTCGCGACATAGCATAGGCTCTTAGTACTAGAAAGCTGGCTCTTAGTAATAGAAAGCTGTAATTTGATATGGATATGCATATTGATCACGCCGACAAAGTGGGGATAAATATTTTTTTCCCGTGCTTGCACATCTGTTGCCCAGGTATTTAAAAACAGAAGGCTTGTGAAGACCATTTTCCGATTTAAGATCCGTTTGCGAAATATTAAGCTTTAAAGTAAACAGTGGCATACATAACGAAGTTAAAAGGAAAACTATTACGGCTAAGTAGGCTTTACTGGTTATAGATTTATAATTGAGTAACTTGAGTAACAAAAAACAATTATGGCTACACTACGCCTTGCCCGACACGGACTTGGCCGGTTTTCATAAACTAATGAATGTTATTGTGTCATGTTCGGATATCACTATACTAAGGCTAGGTTTTCATGGTATTGTAATGAAAATTACATTTAGAAATGCCTACATCGTCCCTTTTCAGCCATAATATTTTGCCGTCAGTATTCATTGTAGAGAGATATGTACCTTCATGCGAGTAGCTTTAAAGAAACTTATTGTTATATACCTACCCGACTATTATATCGAGAGCTATAAACAAGCTTGCATTGCATCAATATTTGGCATGATTGAATCATGGCATTATTTGTCATTAGTCATTACCGTTTGCACTGTCGCCGCAAAAAGTTTAGAATTTGCGTGTAGGAGTAAATATGCAAATGTTACCGAATGACGTCTATGTGTTGAGTATTGCTGCATTTATATGGACATACGTGTTTTCCGCGGTTTCACCCAGTGACGGTCCGAGGGGGGGGGGGGGTCACAGGGGACATGACCCCCCAAAATCATACACGTCTACTTGACAAACCTTCTACAAGTAAACAATTTATGAACATTTAAAATGTAATTACGCATTGGCACGCTGCACGTCTGGTTTCACTAGCGTCCTGGGGAACTGCTTCACGCACCCGGGTAATAAGTAGCCCATACCTGTCTCCAGGGTTCCATTTATCTCGATGCCAATTTTTATCTAACTCAGTTCAGCCGTTACTTTCTGATTTATTATATTGCTATTAACTACATCCACGATTTAGTTAATCTTAATTGGTTAATGTAGATAGGTTCTTGGATTTCAAGACTAGAACACCTTCCTACAAAGTCGTATTAAAATCAGTCAAAAGACTGGCGCGGTTTAGCAAATAAAACTGATCATTCAAACTTTCGCATTTAGTGATGTGATTTAATATAGAGACGTCGCTTTCGTCGTTCGTCGTGGCTCGTTTCGGTGAAATGTGCGAAGGCAGCAGGGCCGGATTCGTTGAGAACGTTGCACTTGTTTTACGCACGCGCGCACCGTGTGGTGCATGACCCCATTGGAATGTACCACGTGCACTAGCCAATGGAATGCGCAACTGTTTGCTTTTTCATTTTTTCTTTGCCGCCACAAACAATACCTTTTCATACTATTTCATAACGAATTCTTTACTAACGCGATACTTTCTAAAACAGTGTTCGCCTGTACGTATTGACATTTTTTGCTTTGTTTGAAATGTGCTTTCGAGAAAGGTGACTTCGGTTAGTCTGTTCAAGTATGCATTTTGAATATTAATTTCACCTTGTCTATATAGAGACAACTCTAGAATGCGATAAACTTAATACCTACATTCCAACAATTTAAATTCTTTTCGCAACATTTAAATCCTGAACGGATAGTTAAAGTAACCTACCGTAGAATCTGAGGCATTTGCTATTAGAATTATATTGATTTGCCTCGGTTAGTTTCGAATTGCAGTTAAACTATTTCGTTTTGTTCGATTGGCGCTGTTTATGACTGCGCTAAGAATTCGCCGTAAAATTGTAATCTGTAACAATATCCCGAAAAACGGAGCTTCAATAGCTATGCACGTGTAGTAGTTGACGCCCATGAAGGTACATAAGGGCCATTTAAATGAGTAACTCTATCAATGGCTATAGTGGATTTGTTATTCTCCAAGTTTATTCCAATTCAGTCAGCTGTCATTATCAATTAATATGTAAAGCTAATAAGTAAATTAACTAGGGGAAACTAAACTAACGCGGAATAAGGAAGCTAGGTACTTATTTTTCAAAATAACTTATTAGGTACTTGAAAGGTTGCACGATACCGCCACGCAATGTCATACCGTATGCAGGCGACGAAGTAATTTTTAATTATAATTATTAGATATTTTATTGTTCCTTGTGGGAAAATAAATTTACAAGTCTTAGTTGTCTGTGATTACAAGCGATTAGATGTATATTACGTTATTTCCTGAAATAGAGGAGTTCAGTAAACGCTGGCCTGGCCTCAATCGTAAAGTGTACGATACAAGGCGGAAGTGTGCGCGCGAGACGTCGGAAAGCGCCTTACCGGAAGATGCGCTCGCGCCAATGATGCTCTATATGAGCTTTTACGATTTCCTGCGCGCCGCCGCCGCCGCCGCCCGCCAGACACTGGGCGCTCCTGAACTAAAACTGCTCTCTCCGACACGGCCGATGATAGCTTTGGATTCATTTTAAGCGTGCTTATTCACTTGCACGCCAGTACAATATAAAAATCTATCAGTGCTTAATGAGTTTTTCACCTCAAAATATTAATGGAACAGCACCTTTTTAAAGCACAGTTTCACAAAGCTTTTGTTATTAAAACCAATACTTAATTCGTGCAGTTAGTCTTATGCGCAGACATATCTATACAGACCTACAGATGTGCGAATTGCTTATAAGTTTTGCAAAGTATTATTTAGTTGAGTTGGCGTAGCCTGCATGTGCGCTTGATCATGAGTTACATAAATTCATTGCAGTTTCTTACACGGCATTGTTTAACTGAATCAATTAGTGTGTGGTGGGTGCGCGCGCTGCGCCACACGTCAGGCACGCACGCGCATGCGTTATGCTGCCCGCGTCACACCACAATCTAATTGCCTATTAAACACACCGGTAACAAACAATTTATATTGTTGCACTTCAGACATGACGTTGGCAAACAATTCATTTATTTTTATAGATACACTCTTGTTATGTTATTCAACCATATTCAAAAAAAAATGTAAAGTCCGCACTTTGCAAGCCAAACAGAACCAAATCAATAAGTCACGACGTAACTTAATGCAGCACTGATAGTTTCGTGTCGCACTCGAGTACAGCGGCTGTAACAGGAAAATCCGCAACTATTTTTATAATATGAATAAGTAATTATTATTTACTGCAGATATCCATGACTCATGATTGTTTACCATTTCGGACCGGTTCTCTTCATATGCACAATTTTTCCAAGTATAGCATGAATAAGTTGTGTGATTATTAAGACTTATTGGTGAGTAAATCTACCTATACATTCCGAAATGATGTTGCCGCTTACCTTCTTTGGTGATATGAATGGATGACTCAGTTAGCACATTATACACCTTGTCATCAATATGCTGCATCGGTTCGACGCCTTTTATACTAGTTGGATTAATAATATTAAGTAAGGTATTTTCCCATAACTCTTACTAACTTAGGTAAAGTTGATAGGATAACTACTACGTTGGTAAAGGAAGGAGTTATGGGAAAATATTTTATCAATCATTACCGTAATGTGTAATTATAAACCCTTTGTAATATTCCTAGTAAAAGGTAAAGTCAATGCAGATTTCGATCAAAAGCTTCTCTCTCTAAAAAATATCTCATGTTATACCTTTGTATTGTCGCGGCTAGCATCGTTTACTGTTGGTAAAGTGAGCAGTCGGTGGCGCCTGCCGTGTCACCGGGCCCGCGGTTTCACGGACACGCACGTGGGTGTAATGACGTGTCCCATTCATAATTCACCTGTTCAACATGCGAACGATTACCTTCGCGCGATTATCGGTAAAACGCGATGCTGACTAACGACAGAGGCTCGCGAGGAATGCTGCACCGCCGAAGGAAATCCGCAATGGCGCCTTCGCTCTTACCTACATAATCTGTTCTACTACTTGTCAGATACCTAGGTATGCATATTGCTCAGCCATGACATCATATTCGTTTGCATAACTGATGTGATCGACAAAGGGCTTGAACATGAATATTACGAAATTAGGTTTTCGAATTGTTTCAGCCTCTCGTGAACGCTTAATGCTCCAAAATGGTCTGAAGATTTAGCATTAGAAACGTTAAAGACTAGCTAAATAGTGCGTATCTGATTGTCATCGTTTACATGCTAATGCCTGCATGTGCTCTGAAAGGACTCATGTGCATGCTTCGTATGTACGAGGGACGGCTGATAAGTCCACGGCCTAAGGTACTTAATGAAAGAGAATATATGGTTTCTATTTTTTATTTTTCAATATAATCGCCCTCAAGTAAAATACATTTCTCACATCTCGCATACAATGCCTTTAACCCACCCAAAAAATATTCTTTGTCTTTTTCTTCAACATGACGATCAACTTTCACGTTTCGCGGCTTTCATTTCGTTGTCATCTGCAAATCTCCGGCCCCGTAAGTCCTTTTTCAATTTGGAAAACGGGCAAAAATCACTAGGTGCTAGGTCTGGGCTATAAAGAGGGTGGTCAATCTCTGAGAAACCCGTGTCTCTTAGAGCTTGCCTCGCAACATGTGCGGTGTGAACGGGCGCGTTGTCTTGCAGAAAGAGCACTCCGCGCGTCTGTTTCCCACGTCGTTTCTGTACAATCGCTTCGCGAACCTGAGTCAATAAATTGGCATAATATTGGTCAATCATCGTAGTTCCCCTGGGTAGGTAGTCGATAAGCAAAATTCCCTCGATATCCCAGAAAACAGTCGCCATTAGCGGCCCGGGCGAGTGTCGTCTTCAAAGCTCTCTCGTCCTTGTTGAAACAGGCGGGCCCATTTTTTCACCATCGTATATGAAGGCGCAGAATCCTGAAGAACCGATGACATCTATTCAAAAATATCTTTCGGTGTATTTCCCTTCTTTACGAGGAATTTACTCGCGGCGCGGTGTTCAAAATTCAGAGAATTTCCAGATTCGGCTGACATGATGATATTTGTTGTTTGATAAATAATTGAACTATCAATGCAAACTTAATTAGTGATTGCTTTTATAATACTACTGAGTGTCGCAACTAGTGACGTAAGTAACAAGCTAATTACTCATCGTTAAGTACTCTAGGCCGTGAACTTTTCAGCCGCCCCTCGTAAGTAAACACGAGCGCAGACGTTTTATATGAGAACTGAACGTAGACTGCGATATTTTCGTGACGAATTTTTGAAACTTACGAAAGAAAGCTTTTAATAAATATGTGAGTATAGTGTCGCGGCATGCACTAGTCTCAATATATTGTAGAGCATTTGTCTTGTCGTCTGAGAGCATTAAAGTATTTATAAATGAGTCTGCACAGAAATAATCCCTGCACTCGTAAGTAACACGAGTTTTGTTTTGGCGAGACATCCTCGGCTCGTTCACGGACAGGGAGACGAGACGACCTTATTTTTGAATTAGAATGCGGCTGTGTTTACATTTTTCTCCTTATTGTGACATTTTTGGCAACAATCCAGGTTGAGATATAAAATAAACTGTCCGTCGCATACTTGAAAGTGCAATCGACAAACAGTTTGGTCGGCCTGTAAGTCGCTTTAATACGAAATGGTTAATAGCTCGGATGATCCTTCATTACCGAACTCACGGCTCGTTAAAGCCTTCAGTTTATATAACTACGAACCTATGGGTTGGTTTGTGTTATTAAACGCTATTCACAATCTATTGTGTCTGTGTAACACGTGGCTTAGTAGTTTTTACGTAGCTTCATACATTCGTAGCTTATGAAAACCCTTGTTTCGGGATCGGTTATATACGTACACTTAGTCTTGGATAATTACTGATGGAAAATAAATATCTACACAACTGGTACAGAAGGATCAAAAATATTATTTGTTTCTTAAATGAATTATTTTAACGCGTCCTGGGTCCTCTAATTTCTTTGCAACTTATATACGTTATTCTTACATTTACACAATACGATTATTCGTTTTGTATTTTATAGCGATGTTATGCGCGCAGTAGGTAAGGCGTTTGTTTTTTCCATTTACAAGCGTTTTTGATAAATTGTAATAAACATAAAAATATGAATAAGAGAGGCGCTAAGCGGCAACAGTTTCTGAGAAGAAAGTCTTATTGTTCATTTTGCTCCTATTTTTAGAATTCTCGCTATTGTATTGTGTACCTATGTTTATAGGCGGATGTGACTAAGCGTAACTGTATCGGGGCGACAATACTCTATTCTTGTATTGCTCGTGAAACGTTTCATGTTTCTAGATACGTGGAGCTGCTAAAAACTTCACGTCAGTTCCTTTTTGTGATAGTCGGTATGTATGTAGGTACGTGCTTAATGCACATTGTCGCCTCACACTCAGACAGTATGAATGTAACGGGATTAATAGGAATTAAATGGGATTCAGATTGGGCTCTTTTGATAATGAAAATATAATTTTGAATAGTATATATGTATTATTATTCTGTTTTAAAGAATATTATTTTAGAGTGGACAATAATATGATGCGTAATTGTAAAAAGGAGGTACCTACATTAAACAAAGAGGTAATTTATGTTCATTGTCTTTTAGTATTTCGCAAGAACGCGAATACAGTAGTAAGCCATGACCATGCTGTAGATAAGGTAAATATTGTTTGGCTGCCAACTATTGTTTACGTTACACACTTTATTGCGTATAAAATGTACTAGTAGACAAGTCCATATAGGCTAGGTGCATTGCGTGCGGTCCGGACACACACAAAGAATTAACGGTAAGGCACCGCACCACCTGACTTGACAAACAACCTGTTTTTCTCACAGGAAACCGGCGATCGATCAAATCACACCGCTAGTATGCAAACAGACGCATCACTAGATACTGCGCCGAAAGGAAATTCTCCTAGTGAGTGACAGGGACACAGCTATGCTGGGGAAACGGGCGCGAGATGCAGCAAGTCCGGCATCAAATACGTGCGCGTGCGTCTACGAATTGCGTTCCCATACTGGGTAATGGCGCACGTCGCCTTTCTCGTTCCGTCCAAAGGTCTTGTTGCGACCTCTCGCTCGTGCATAGGGCTTACATCCACACACCCGGTCTAGTCCCGCGAATTAGCATATTTTGAACTGCGCTAATTAACTAATATTTTAATAGAGTTACGTATGAAGATCTATTATGTAATCTGAAGATTTACGGTCGGAGAATACGTACATCCATCTCTCGCGCTAGGTCTGCAGATGAAATTGATTGTTTGTTATAGTTTACAAACCTATAGGTGTACCAAACTCATCATCATATGCCTAGCCTTTTTCCGACTATATTGGGGTCGGCTTGCAGACCAACCGGATGCAGCTGAGTATCAGTATTTTACATAGGACAACTGCCTATCTGACCTCTACAATCCAATTACCGGGTAACACGATACCCCTTGGTTAGACTGTATGTCAGACTTTCTGGCTTCTGACTACCCAAATCGACTATGTGCCAAATTATTTTTGTTTATAAATTATTTCTTTAACCCGTTTTGTAGTTACTAGCTTTTCCGAAGAACAAATAAAATTAGAAAGCAGGAAATATTCACGAAAGTAAATAGCATTAAATAGTTCACCATGCAAGTTCCATGTTCGTAAAGATAAAATAACTCGTAGATTGAACTTATTCATTCATATTGGAATTCCGGGATTCAAGTTGGATTACTGACAGCCCTAGTAGCACGACATGAATGAAGGCGCCCGCGCCATGGAATGCGGTCGCGTGACGCGAGCGGCGCCGATCTCGATGCACTTCACCGAAGGGTTCGGTTTAACACAAACAGTTCTACCGCGTTATTACGATTAGGTTTGACCTACCTTACCTTGACTTACTTCGTTTAACGCCACAGGTTACTGACCAGCTCAAAAACCTGGGTGGGGGTTTAAAATATCGTTGTTTAGTTCTTTGGATATATATCATTTTGATAGTCTCATCGAACATAAGGAGGTACCTGGCGACTGTCTCGTTGGTCTAGTGGTGGCATAACGCGACTGCTGTAAACGGGGTCTCAAATTCGATTCCCGCGTCGCCGCGTATTCGCATTGTGGATTTTGGAATAGGTATGTTATAAGCATAAGCAACCCGGAGTCGGGAAATTGGTGGTATTATACCACCGTGGCTGGGAGGGCATTTAAGCCGTCATCCACGACTGCTATCTTAATAGCTATCAGTAGTTGTTGTTACAATGCAATGTCAGAGGCCATCAGGCGGATTTGCGAAAACTCGGACACTAGGGTTTGTTAGGTTGGTAAAACCTGCAGCCCACACGATAAGAAAAAGAAGTGCCTTTGTAGTTCTGGCTGGGTTTGCAAAATCCGGATATTACCACTAAATTCTTATTCTTAAACACACCGAAATACGAAACTGGATAGCCGGCCTGAAAAATGTAGGTTGTTTATAAATCCGAAAGTAGCTCCGTCTGTCTGCTTTTACGATAAATGGCTAACCCAATTTGGTTTACTCCTTAAATGCAGTTACTCCGGTACACTGTAGTGATTGTGAAGCCACACGTTTCTGGACTAGCTCAGTAACCACTGTTTTCTTGAAGCTTTTAGGACTAGTACAACACAAGGGGCGCCTAATGTGTAGAGATTTTAAAAAAAGCGCAATTTAATTGCTTCTGGTTTACAATCTCGGCTTATCAGCCACATCAACCGGTGCTATACTTAGGTACAATTGTCACTGTCGGAGAACACAACACTTGGCGGCCACATTCCTTCGTGTGCCTTCAAGTTTGATGCATAGTAACGATTTCGCTTGAAGCTATAAATTAAACGGAACTCTTCGAAAGTGGTCCATTTTGTTCCGTTAACTAAGAGAAAAGCCTTGCAAGTCCACTTGGTGTGCCTGAATGCAGCGGCATTTATATTGGTCTATCGTATTCTCAAGATTGTTACTTCAGATTAAAACATGATAATGACGTAAATTTTCAGATGTCTTTTTTGAGTTTTAAGTAACGAATAATTTAACTCGTTCCAGATTTGATGTATTTCCTAAGGATTGGCCGCCTAGCTTTTTGTATCGTCCTTAATTAAGTTTTATTCTTAAATCTGGTGTCTTACTAGGATAACTAATCGTCAACATTATCGAAACTTATCACCGAATCTTGAACCATTGAACTGCTCCTGAAAGCCTGACATATCCCTTCGGGACTATGCTTTTCTTTGAGATTTCTATCTTTTCGGGAATAGTTTGGAAGTACTTACAAACTATTCCTAGGTTAGATTGAATTATAAATGGACGCAATCGCGATGAACCTTTCCCCAAGTGATGTATTATTGTTTAGTATTTAGTTGGCAAATAGGATAAAACTAAATTTCATTAGTAGACAAGTATACTGGTGCGAAGTATGATAGTTTGTTTACCATCTTGAGTACCTATCTAATATCTCCAACATTCATAATGTCTTAGGAGTTATAGATACACATTTTTTATAATAATTAATTGCAATCAAACACTCTCCAGGTGTCAGTAAATGTGCTCATGCATTATGCGCTTGTTGTTTTTCCTAATGAGTGTACGGTTAAAAGTATGCGCTGTGCGCAAATAGTGAAGGGCGTCTGACGGGCTGCGCGAAGCGGGCCCAGTTATTGGCGGCAGCGGCGAGCGGAGCGATCGGCGACCGCCAAAAACCACAGAGGTTGATGGACCACTTACCTCAACCGGTCCGTGAGAGCCTTCCACTTCTCCAAAATTGACCCAAACCTCTCTTTTACTAAATATCACAACAAGAATTAATTTTATTTCGAATAATTTCAATAAATTCCAACATATAATTAACATTTACTAGATTCTTGAGCGTCGATCGTTTGATTAGTCATTTTAATGATGCCTTTTTACAGTTAGTGAACTGAATGCGGTGTAAATTTTGTTTGGCAATCGGTTTGTCGTTATTGATGCTTCTCATCTGTCCCGCGGTGAAGTTGGTTAATGTCCTGCTATTGATGGGTAGGTCCCATCCGCCCCGGTGGTCCCGGCCCGGTGACGGGACGGTTGGGAAAAATTGTTGCATCGACCCCGGTAGTGCCGGCCCCGTCGTTTACCGGGGTGGATGGCACAGATGAAGTATCATCTACCCCGGTGTGTTTTCTAACGGGACGGATAGAACAGATTGAGTAGCATACATCCCGGTAGTGTTAAAAGCGGGGAGAATATAGTATTATTATATACACAAAATACATGAACTGAAAAATAAAAAAAGAGTTTGTATGTAACAATCAGGTTTATTGGTATAAAAATACATATAAACAATGATATCAATCATATATTTAATAATTTGTTGGTTGGTACAGTTCAAATCTATTGGAATCAACACAGTGTAATCGTTTGCTGAAGTGTTTACATCGGGACGACTTCATCCGTGATGAACTTTAGAATTTATGGATGAAAAAATATGATTGATATAATTGTTAATGTATATTTTTATACCAATAATAAAAATGATTGTTACATACAAACCCTTTTTTATTTTTGAGTTCATATGTTTTGTATATATAATAATACTATATTCTCCCCGCTTTTAACACTACCGAGGTGATTGCTACTCAATCTGTGCTATCCGTCCCGTTAGAAAAACACACCGGGGTAGATGATACTTCATCTGTGCCATCCACCCCGGTAAACAACGGGGCCGGCACTACCGGGGTCGATGCAACAATTTTTCCCAACCGTCCCGTTACCGGGCCGGGACCACCGGGGCGGATGGGACCTACCCCTATTGATGAACGCCGCAACTGACCGCGCGCTGCAAAGGAATTCGTCGGCTCTCGTGTAATCTTTTACGCTTTCCAATGTTGATTATTAATTGCTCTCTCATTCAATAGATATTACATTCCAATCATTCCATACATATCTTCATATGGAAATAGTATGTTTAAGTAGGCAAGTTTGGTATCACTCGGAATGTTCATGAGTGGTTGTTACAACATACGTGTACCTTAACGTATATACGGTTTGAGTCTTAAGTATTCAGGTTAATATTCTTTGTTATCGTAAACAAAATCTACTGTTGAAGATGGAAGTCATACGTTTGGTGTTCTGATGCTACACTCAGACATGTAGTACACAGAGTCCTCTGTGGGTACGAAGTAGAGCGACGGTACTCCTGAATGCTGAATTTTCATGTCTGCACTGCTTCCACCCTAAAGATGATAAAATGCAATTCCGAATATTTTATTATACGAACAATTTTGTCTTTTTCCTAAGCTTTTGTATGCAGAGAAAATGGATAATATTTTCTGTACATAAAAAGAAGGTAGATATTAGTGATTAGACTGAGAAACATACCTACAAATGTACATCTTAGAACGATTAGAAATTGGTTAATATTCTAAGAGAATCAGAGTCATAGATTGAGATATCCTCACAATTTCAAACGCACAAATATTTTTGATGAGGATTATATTCTAACAATTGTATTCTAAACGCATTTCAGTCATTTACATTAGGTAACAATCGCACACTATCTGTTTATACAAGCAGACTATGGCGCCAAGGTAGTTTAATATGAATATCATATAATCATTAAACGACTTTTTGCGAATTGCCTTCCTTGTGTAGAGTTGCTATAGAGTTTTTCATGTGATTAATCTTAATTACCCAATTTCAATATTTATGTTCTTTGTTTGATATTCAAAGCATGTAATACAGCAACAAAGGCATACATAGACAGACTTGACTTAAGATTATAGGTACTGGTTTAGCTTGCTATTCGGTTTTTGGTTGATGGCTTTGTCAATTGAGTAATGGTAGTTAGTTCCTTTATCAATTCCTACAATATTTATATTAGGCACGACTTGTCTTTGCGTAAGCACTTGAATTATACTTATGGCGCGTTGCTATGCCGGGCATGGCGTTGGAGTACCTATTTAATTCTGCTAGGTCAACAGAATGTTCTCACAAGCTAGTTAACATGTTCGTCGCTAAAGTGTCGTGTAAGCGTGGCTTAATATGCAATTTTAATCAAAGTGGAGCAGCGCGTGAAGCTGTCGCGACGTTGAGCAGCGAGCGATGCAAGAGGCTGGTGCTAGCCTCCCATGCGGAGCCCCGCTGTCTGGCAGCCACGCGCCCCCCCGCCGTCCCCCTCCCCCTGATCCCCCCGCACGCTGCGATACCTAGCGCAACCACCTCGTATTGCTAATTCATCTACCACCTTATATTCGCTAGGTACAGTAAATACTCGTCGACAATTCACTCATTGCCACTTCCCAAGGTTGACTGGATAGATACATCATAATGTTATTTTAAATCAGAATATTTCAGATCTTACAACCAAACCTAATTGCATGAATAACTTATTAAATACGTGAATGCTTCTTTTGTCCATCGAGAGCTTTTACAAGAAATGGTTGCAACTTAGGTACGTTCTCAGTGGACGTGTGTTCTTAACTTTATCGTTATGTTTTTGTCTAGTTTTGCTAGTTACCAGTTCCATTCATCAGGGATTGCAAAGGAAATATGCAATACGTATCCCGACAGATTTTATAATCGACTGCTTGCTTAATAACGTAATCTGCGACTGCAGATTACTAGAATTATTGTAGTTTTACGAAGGTATGAGCCAGGTCAATGTTGTATAATTAAGATTCATGTATTATAAAACGTGCGAATTTCATACACAAATTGTATATAATTAGGACGTGAGAGGCACGATATTGACTTGTCACGTCAAACCTTTGCTGATACACAGACCGTCTCGTCGTTACCTACTCGTTATATGATCAATTAGCACGCTAGATGTTTCAGTTTCACATTGAAACAATATTATGTAATTATCATTTTATGGTCCAGCTAATTGGTATCTTAATGGCTATTAGCTAATGTTGTATTTATATTTTTGACTGGATTTGCTTTTATCATAATACGTTTTGGTCGATTGAAAATATTATTGGAGGCTCTAATTGAACAAGTGTGGTGATGGTGGTGCGACCTCGGCCCAGTGCGCAGGTCCGATTGCGACAGCGACTGACACGAGTTGTGTAAGTGGCCGATGGAAATTCCGGTGTCGCTGTAACAGCGGCAAGTGTGCGGGCTAGAGTCCTGTGCGTGCGCGGCGCTTGGCGAGGCCACGGTATGAATGGAGCTGCGGTATGTAGGTCACGGTGTCGTCAATGGGCCGTCGGCAGGGCCCCGCGCAGCCGCCTCATGCGCCCCCATCGTGCCGTGAAAGTTGCCACTACTTTCGCGACTGTCGCTCATACCGTCATCACAATTTACACTCTAATGCAACACAACTGAGTCACTTTTAGAGCGACGTCTGCTAACGTTCACATCCGCTTCGTCGTTTCGTGCGTGCCTCGAAGACTTTCTGCGTTAGCTCGCTGTAAGAGCTCTATGATAACGTGCACAGAGTCTAGTTTCGCTCGTGTTACTGAAAATTCGGCCGCGCCGTATGCTCGTGCTTAGGAATTCACTTCCGGGTAGGTCGGAAAGTGAAATGGACCCGTCTGTGATGTAATTGGAATTCGGATGTATCCGGAGTCAGCGTTACTCCATTCACTTATAAAATTCTATAAGTATTGGTTGACATAATAGGCCGCGCACCGCAGCCGTTTCCGTGACACACTAAACAGTTGAAGCGATGAAGCGTAAGATGACTTTTTCTGCCGTCACTGCATAAGTTATAACTTTTAGTTTACATATCTCCGCACAGCTTAGTTAAACGATACCAGTGGGCCCCGGTACAAAGCCTATTCGATTTTACAATTGACTTTATACCAGGTAGTCATTGGTAATTCATAGATGAAGCTTTGTAATTGTACCATAAATAATATTTTTTCATGATGGAAAAGTACAATTTCCGAAAGACTATCCAATATTCATCTATTGTAACTTGAGTCTGTAAAAGTTAGCGGACGTATGCAATTAAATATAGCATATTTTTACGAGTCATATTATTAAATTTTGGCGTACCTAATTATGAACTAGAGCCCTTTTATTACTTTGTTAAAATTAGTAATATTGTAATCTTTTAAGAGTCTTAAAGATGCTACCCAAGAGATGCTGATATTAATAATAAGATAGTTCCTGTCTATCTAAAAACCCTAAAATATTTATCACGTAACGTTGTATTATTTCAAATAATAATAAGTTCATGTAAGTATATTGTATGTATTATTTAAAAAATCTTTATATTACCTACCATGCCTAAAATAAAATAATAACCATCTGCAATTCTGAGTGTTTTGACAATGAGTAAAAACATATACGAAGACATTGTCTGGCGTCAACTGCCTATACTGTCTCTGACTTACAAATCGTTTGAAAACATTTTAACCTCCAGACAAAAAAGGGGTGTTATAATAAGTTTAGCATCTGTGTTTATCTTACCGATAAAAAGTTCTAAAATGTTATCAAATCTGCCCGGAAGCGCATACCTACTATAAAATTAAAAACTATTGACGACGAGGATGTGTAGCGTTAGTCCTTCTCTGTAGGTAGCTACTCTGTGCGGGTTCCCCGGTGACCAAGATTATATTAGGTCTACGAAAAATCTGATCATTTATTTTTATCATATACATAAGTACCTTAATAGCATATTATACACAATTTTGAAAAGAGCATCCATGAAATTTCTTGCCAGTTCTTCGCCTTACACCCACCAGCTACATGGAACTGTGAAACTAATTTGACCTTTCATAAGTGCCTTATTTCGAGGCAAATGTCAAATAATAATTTTGACTTCTGTTTGTGTCATCTTAGCAAACGGATGAACCGATATGAATGTGTTTGTGAATGGAATATTTTTTAAATTGAAATAGGTACAACTTTTTTGCTCGAATTGGCGGGGGCACTGCTCTGCCCTCAGATACATGAAACTGCGAAAGTTTTCATATTACTAACAAGTAGTAGAATTAACCGATTGTTTGCGTGAATGTAATATGCCAGGATAAGGTCTATGGTATCACGTTTACCAGTAGTATAAGTTTAAAAAGCCTGAAATAAAAATTAAATAAGAAAAATAAAGAAACCCTCGACACAAAGAAGATAAAAAATATGTCTAAATAATAACTCGCTGCGTCAAGGAACCGCTACGTATATAAAATAATAGTAGACTAGAAAAAATATAAAATTCCATCTCTCCTTGAATGGTCCCCCAATGACGCTTGGATTAAAATATTCTACTTACTCATAGGAAACGTAAAGGGACAATATTTACACATAATTTTTTCCCTTTTTAGAGGTTTTGTTACCTGTTTATTAGGCTTTCTTTCATGTTTATCCAGTTGAGACCGATAAATCGTTTTACCTATAACAGGTCACCTATCCGACGGACCCACCGCGCCAAGCTAACTTAACTTTTGATCGATCAACCCGTGCGGCATTTAATTAATCACGAGCTCCTCTCATCTCTCTCAGCTCTCAGCTCCCATAGATTTAATAAATATATCAGTTTAAAATTTGACGAATATATTCTAAAAGTGCTTTTCTAAGTAAAACTTTAAAGTACCGCGGCCCTGGTTGTTTCCGATGGAGTTTAAACTCAATTGATGAGTGTTGTACCGCGTGCGGTGTGTCGCACGCGCACGACGCAGCTTTCACCGAGCTCAAAGGCTCGCGCCGCCGTGCATGTTTATTAACTTAACCATTTTAACAAGAATTCCCGAGGCTTCCGTTTACGTCGCTATTAGTACTCTTAGTTGTCATGGTACTTCAGTGTGTCCCGTTAAAGTCATATTAAATGAAAAGTTTTGTTGCCTTCTCTTTCTTGCATAAGGCGCATCTGAAAGTAAGTAGCCAACTATAACCAACAACTAACCTACGAAAATATTAAAATAAATAAAACATATACAATAAACCCTTTTGATCTGGCCGATTCTATAAACACTTAAACTACTTAATATGCATCCACTGAAATCAATCCTGAGAATCAGTTTTCCTTATGTCGTTATTCAGACAAGGCAGCCTGAAATACTTACTGTAATACAGTTACGTTAGCGAGTACAAAGGAACCTTTGATTGGTACCCCAACATAGTTAACGGTCGTTTTAAGTAAGTCGATCGAAATCAGCGAATAGCATATTATTACGTCATTACGTAATACATGAGGTAAATTTAGCTGCATCGCGGGAACAGTTGAGTTTAACGGTGACCGAGGCTGTGGAGTACAGTTAGTCGCATTCCTAGAGCGGTTCGCGGCCAGGGTGGCAGGTGCAGGGGGGACGCGGCGCCGAGGAATGTGCCAGTGTCAGCACATATCCGCTATTGCTTCTATTTGTTACGATATACATGCAACTTAATGTTAACATCGTATTCATTTTATGTTCTCATGATTATGATCTTATTTTGTATTCGTGCTACGTATACCTCATATTAACTGATTACAGTAGCCAACACGGCCATTTATGTATATTTATTTGTTAAGCAGTTTCAGGAAGTCTGAAAAATATTTACAAGCATCAAATTAAAAGGGTTACTTAATTAGAAATCATTTACCTACCTATGACATTTCAGGTAATTAATCAGCATCTAAACACTACAAGTCATTGATTCTAAAGAAAAGCAATAAAATAATCACATTCGTACAAGGTCGCCGCTTTATTTCTCAAACATTTTCGCAATCATCGACGATTTCTCCCTTGAAAACGTCAACCTTATACCTTGTAACCGTGTCATCAGACTATTCTATATTTTGCAGCTTCATATAAAACGAATTGAATATAATAGTTTGCCTGATGGAATGTGCACAGACAAAAGTGAACGGGAGTATTCGTTGTATTGTGTTGTATTTTCCTCATAAATAGAGAGAAAGTTACACACGAAAATTAGCTAAAAGTAATTTGTTTAATAAAATGGTATTGAATTTGTTGTGTTTGTTCACAGAAATCTGGCGTTAGGCATCGGCATCCAGAACTTCCCTGAGGGGCTGGCTGTCAGCTTGCCGCTACAAGCTGCCGGCTTCTCCGTATGGAGGGCATTCTGGTAAGACAAATTAGCAGATAATATCCATGACCTGCACAAGCACACAGGTCAATGCACCCATCCCCTAAAAGAAAAGTTAAACATATTAGGCGAGCGACGTACTACGAATACGACATTTGAACAAAGAGAATACTTTCAAATTGTCTTGACGCAATTTGCATATTTATGCAAATGCAAAAACATTTCAGTTTATACATAAAGAACGTAATTCTGATAACGCTTTCTTTTCCACTGTCATGTTTCATACTTCTCTCGATAAACGTCCATGTTTCAGAGGTCACTGCGCGAATTGTCAAAGTCATAATATGTATATCAATGTTTGAAAACATTCCACGTACTGGTTTGTGGAATAGGGTTCACATGGTGGCAGCAAGTTTGCCGGGCGGCAGTTAGAGCACGGCGCGCGGTTAGAGAATGCGCCCGCTCGTCGTTAGGCCGGATGCCAACGCAACCAGACTGGACGACCCCATTCCTGTTCAGGCTAATTCATTTAGCGACTGTTGCCGGCCCGACCAACTCAACTACACGCACAGATTTGTGATGTCCCTCCGGCGACTAGAAACAAGTATTACTGTACACTTATGTAGATTGTTTTACCTACCATGTTTTCTTTAACCTCTTTAGGTGTCAGAAAGGAAAACTAAGTTATTCAAGTTTATTTGTCATAAATTATGCTTAACAATCTTCCCGAAAGATGTTTTTTTTTTGTAAGATTTGTCCTAAAACGTTCGTCATGAAGAGAACACACTAAATAAATTTAAATTGTCAGAGCAAAAGGTTACTTTATAGGCATTGTGGTACGTGCACGCATTGTAAACGTTACCAAATAGGTAAAAGTTGTAAATAGTCGCATTCCGTCGTGTTCTCGGAACCGCTGCCCTGGCGCCGCTTCGCCGGTGCACAGCCCGCGACTAACGAGCTACGAAACACTGTAATGGATAAGCCTTTAAAGAATGCTAACAAACTTTTATGAACTAACGCGGTACATAATCGTTATGCCTTTAAAGAATGCTAAAAATCTTTTATTGAGGAACGCGGAAATGGATTCGCCGTCTGCTTTCAAGAAAGCTAAGTTGCTTTTATGACGAACCGTGTTTTGAAAGATGATTTGCAGCTTATGTTGTTAGTCGGCAACTTGTGAACTGATAGATAAACTTGCACACACTCAACAAACGAACTCACAACTCATTAAACGAAATTGTAGGATATGCAGCGATATTTTGGATCAAACATTATCTTATCTCGGAATTGAAGATCTATTTAATGAAAAAAACATAGTTGCCGGTGTTTCTCAAAAAACAAGTCATCTCACAAGAAAGGGTAGATTTTAAGAGGTCCTGATAACTACAACAATAAACAAAAACAAATACCGAAGATGTCTTAACAGACACCTAAAGCACTCTCAGTTCAAGCTAATAAAGTAGCGTATCCAAAATAAGGAGAAACTCGAACTCCCGTGTGGCTACTTCGTAACTCCTTAGCTGGCAGTGGCGGTAAGAATGTGCTCGAGTGGGAATCCTGGCCGCGGAGTAGGCCGGGAATGTGCGCCGAGCGACGACCCCGCCCGGGCGCTCGTGCCGTGTACCCCAACCTTAAGACACGTTGCATTGCACGCGACCGCGGAAAATTAAACGATCATACGTTTTTATAACTAAGCATTTACTCGATGAAACGCAATTACTCTGCAATTTATAGAATTCTTGGCTGCTAATTACATCTAACTACGGAGCTAAGCAGCAAGCTTAATATGAAGATGCTGTTACGTGTAGTCAGATAAGATTAGAAGACGAGAAAACATTGACAAAAAACTTCAAAGCTTAAAGCTGCCGAAGTCTAAATACGAGGAGGAGTTTCAGTGTGGTCTTAGATTTTCCGTGTCGAAATTTTCATGCATAGCCCAAGAATGAGGGTAGCCCTGTGAACAGTGATGGTCGCACCGTAAGACGTGGATCTGAATATTGTCATTATACCTAATCAAATTGAATGTCAGTGCGTATTTGCAGACTTACATTTGCATGAATTATTGGTGAAATGTCATTAACGTCTGACATAGAAGGAGAAATGTATTCGATCTATATGTTGCTAACCAATTTTTATTTTACTACGGTTGAAATTGGTCACCGGCAATATCCTGCCTAATCCATATCTACAATATTTGTTAGTCCAGGATCTGATCGTCGACGATCAGTCATACTTCTCCCCCATATTTTAGGTGATATTTTATGTACCCAATAATAAATGTAACTGTTTCATACTTTTGATTGATTTAGGTATTCGATCAGAGTCTAAATCCAATTTCAATGAAAGTATATTGTTAAAATGTATATTAGTACCTACAGCATACGTAGAGACGTGTACGATAGGGTCTGCGGTACGGAATTCAAGGGGCGAGGAATGCGGACTGAGCAAGAAGTGCTCTGGCCAACTCGCATGCCCGATACGGGATCGCATTTGCCACCGTTTCGTATATGTTAGGCACCTTTCGAAATCGGTATGACATTTTGAACGATCTACGATGTCACAATCATAATAAAGTGATAGCTCGTTTTGTTTATGTTCGTTAGAATTTTTTTTTTTTTTGCGAATATAAGATTTTGATTTTCGCGTTCTATCGAAGATTATGATAAGCATCGGAAGGGTGCAAGTACGATAAGCATACCTAGTATTGGAAGGGTTAGGAAATACTACGGTTGCCATCTCTTTTATTTTAGAAACTTAATGGTTCAACACTTTTAAATTTTGTCAGATTGGTCAAAGACAATTTAGCTTTGACTCTGTTACTGATGCATAAAAAAGTTTTTGACATGCCGCGCACTAAAGTCATTACTGGATCTCATTCAAGACGCAAGCACTACTTAAAATTAAATTCGACCAATCAAAAGGTATCGAATCTGTGCTCCAGACAATATTGAGTACCGTTCTGTACGTGTGTGAGCTTACTAATATATAATACACATCCAATAACACCTAGACTCAGCCTGATTTTATTAGGCCCGTGTGGGAATCGAACCCGCTATACGCAGCTTAGGCACGGCGCCAATCGTGTCCAAAAGCGTTTTCTTGAACTCACTTCACTAGGTACTGAAATATCAGATGGCACATAGACAAAATGTTTTGTGATGAACATAATATTCAGATCAGGATTACCTACACGAGATCAGTGATTCATTATCATGCAGCTGAAACGCTGCTCGTTGTTGTTGCTGGCGAGTCTATGGAGCACACAATAACAGATTCCATAGATACTATTTATTTATTTATAATTAAAATTTGAAATGACTTATTTATTAAAAAAAATGCTGTCATTTCGTCGCAAAAGCTTGAGGTTATTTTTTGTGGCAACATATAATAAGTCCAACCAGTGTAGTGATCCATTGTTGTAGACAATGCGTCTAGTCAACATTTCTCACCGCATGCGCATATGACTCATAGTGACGTAGCAAACATGATGCTTACGCACAAGTAGGTGCCTCATCCGTTAGAAAACCTAATCAATTAAATCACTCTTAATGGCTTAGGTAGGTTTTTTCTTATTTAGACTAATTTGTTAGAGTTGAGACATTGAATGAGACTTTGTTCATTCTTTTATCGACTTTGGTTTAGGTATGCAATCGATACGAAATCGATTTACAAATATCAAAAATGTTACACCGATTACATTTACCTATCGAAAGTTTTCGTAAGTGCGGTTGGGGAGTCGCGCGCGGCCGGCGCGCTGGACGGCGGCCGGCTGACCGTCGTCGCCACGGGCCCGAGTCCGCGTGTCTGGAGGCCGCTCTCGACGCAAGCAACGCTATTTGGTCAGATGGTCATTGCTAACTGGACCCGAGAAAGTCGTCTATTTCGAAATTTGAGTGTTGCGTGAGCTCGGTGTGCGATGTGTCGCTGCGGTGCCGCGGAGTCTGGTGCGTTGCGCGGCAAGCGGACGGCGGCGCGCTGTCTGCGCGTTCTTCCGGACCGCACCCGTCGGACCAGTCGCAGCGCACCGCCCGCTGCCCGCCTCGGGCGATCGGCCTTCACAGTTAAATAATTAAATCGAGAGAGCGACGCTGAGCACAGCCGCCACCGCGGCCGCCGCGCGGGCCCCGAAGAAGTCGTCGCGGAAGGCGCTGCCAGCCTTGGTGGCGCTGTTCTGCGCAATCGAGGCCGGTTTGTCGGCCGCATATTGCGTTGTTGCCGCGCCTAATCTTCTCGAACACCTTCCTGAATACGTCCAACACCACTGTTTTAACTTTAACGATGACATCGTACACATTATGACTAATATGGCCTTAACGTGAGAGAATGCAATGATGATCAATTTAGATACTACGTAATATACAAAAGCTCTTCTGCTATGTCCTTGGTCCTTAATGGCAGCAGCAGTGATCAACTGCAAGGGCTTCGTCATTTACATGATCTTATGAATATCCCGTTGTAGTGGGCGTTCATACGCAACATACCTGTCCTTAAAGCCCATCTACTCAACCTTTACAAATGAGTCCCAAGACTTTCAGAACTGGTCTTCATAAACATTCTGTTTCATAAATTCATAATCTATAAATATGCAAAATAATATTCTATAAAAGTAATAATTTACCCATGACACCAAAAATCACTGAAAAATGTACAATGTATATATTTTGTTCGTGAGCTTTTATTTAAATTCTACATAGTTATTGAGTGACGGGTATCCTGTTTTATGGCTCGGCGGCGGCTCAACAGTCGGCGATTCTGCGAATCAGTGGATATTGTCGCAAATTGCCGCTTTCGCCACCCGCTGAATAATGCATGCGATAACATAACATCACGTCGCGCACCCGCCGCGCCGCCGCAGCGCACTCGCCGCCCAGAGCCTGCCCCGCACCTCACAATTTCATCAAACTCGTTTCCCCGTCGCATTCCGCCTAGCATTGCCTCTACACTACACTACTTGTTATCTAATGCAAATTAAACTTCCCTATGTGCGTGTTATCATATCCTTACACAACCAACCGAACTTTCAAATGTTTAAGCATTTCTTTTTGAGCTACTTTCTATTCAGTAGTAGAACGGTTTTCTGCTAAATTCCAAATTCATGATCAAACAGACACGGATGACTTTCAATATCTAGGCGGTAGCCAAAAGCGTGGTTGAGTCTGTTCGGTTCGAAATGGAAGGGCGTATCTGTGTAACAAAGCAGCCTGTTGGCGGTTGGTGTGGTGGGCATCGCTGGCAGGCAGATATAGGCTGGTCGTCGTGTGGGGTGGCCCTGGCGGCGTTTCCCACAGCAGCGGCTCCTCGACCAGTTCGTCGGAATGTGGTCGCGGCACTGGCCCGCACTTTCACCAAAACAATTCGTTAGCGGCCTCTTTCGGCATCGCACCGCGCGCTTGCCTCTACCCCTCCACCCCGCTACCCCGCCACCCGCACACGTGAAAATTAACAACTTACTGATACATGACGTCGTGATCAGTATTTTGAGTACGGCCCTTTTGAAGTTCCGGCTCCCTAGATACCACGGTACACTACAACACGATACACGATGAAGTACGTTATATACCTACCTATTGGACATTTAGATGCAGTCCATTTTACGATGCTTTCAGTCTAAGATATATTTCAGTATACGAAATATATTACCATATATTACACATAATTTGATTGATTAATCTATGACCACATCCGCTTGATTCTGTACCTAAATCGTCCTTGATTTAGTCAGTCGAAACTTTTTTTGAAAATCAGAATGGTAAAAAATTCAATAGTTGAAAGCTTATTTCGGAAAATACACTGTGCGCTTAATAGTTTTAGTTATTTTCAGTACCTATAAATATTGTATTTTATATATAAAGTAGTGATTGTAATACCAATACGATTGCATTATTGAAAGGTATAAAAAAAATGTTTAGGGTCCTTCAAACTGATCCCAAGAATTGATGCCAAGCATGACGCGATTGTTCAGCGGTGTACGGGTGAAATTCCTTAGATGTTGTGTTTGCCCTTCATTTGCGATAGATTTATTCATCTTAGAGAACGAGAGACGAGAAAGGTGACATGACGAAGATTTACGAACATCTACTAACAATATATAACATCTATCATGCCTCTTCAGAATACAATTTTCAGACGATTGTTTATAAGATCATCCATCGCGTTACATGTTTCGTTTAATAACGAATTAATTGATATTATAAAAGAATGCTCGTTCTGAGACGCGCCGACAGGATGTTGAGAAAGTTGAAATGAGAGCTTACAATCTTAACCGTCAAGAATGCATGAGATGGAGCAAAGCGTACACGATTCGACCTGATTTTGTATCGCGTATGAATGCTTGATTAAAGAAGTCTTATTTGAAATCCCTGGATTTCATAGGCTAGGTGTAGCCTTCTAAAAGAACAAGTCGCTTTGGTCCAATAACTTACTGACAGAAGTTACAGTATGGTGTTAGGATATTGTATAAAATATTTAAGAGTCAAAAAATCTAATCGAAAAATATTTATCATCCCTTGATAAAAATATAATCTAATATAAAATATTTCACACAATCATGCATACAACCGTACAGAATAATTCTGAGTGAAAATTTTCCAGTTGTCAGAACTCATGCTACCTAAATAACAATCAGTTTTCCTAGATAGAGTAGTTGACAGAACCCGCTTCGCGCATCGCAGACTTTCGTTTCCCGTTGTCATGTCAACTTATACGAGTCGGACCCGCCCTAATGTTAGGGATGGTTCTAGCTGGCTACACATAGTTTTAAACAGTTAGAACTAGGCTTCGGCTTTGAGCCGTAACGTATCATGACATTTAGTAGAGCGAAGCCAGTCAAAGAAGATAGAAAAAAAAATATATAATGACTTGTAACCTTTTTATTTTGCCTTGCTTTAAGTACGGTTTCTTATTCAGCAAGTAGTTGACTGCCTCATTGGTCTAGTGGTCGCAAACTGCTGTGAACGGTTTCAGGTTTTCACAAAGTAACCCGGAGTCGGGCAGTTGGCAGTGTGACACCCCCGTGACTGGGCACGTTAAGCAGTCGTCTCCGGCTGCTACCTTGATAGCAGTCGTTGTTACTACTTATGTACAAAAACAAAATAAAACTGTATCCTTAAATTCACAGCATGAAAATTCTAAGTTCTACGTATTAGATACATAATTAAGCATAATTTCTTCGTTTCATGTCATCGCTGTTATAATGTAAAATTGTATATGGAGGAATATATGAATTGATCCTCTTTTCATACCAATCCTACTTATACATAGAAAGGCCCTGTATTCACAGGATTATAGAAATACCTAATAGTAATAGATACATGTCTATTAAGTTAAAGTTGCATTGAGTACACTGCGAGTCAAGCTTTTGCGTTACAAGTTGCTGCGTACGTGCAGAAATTCTCTGACCATTGAAACTCTGTTAGCGCACAGATTTTACAAAGGTTACCTCTTTGTACCTTACATTTTTGTTAAATGAGAGAGACTCTAATTTAGGGATCGCAAGCTCACCTGCTCACCGTGGGTCTTGGTTCGGTCCACAAGTCCAGCAGAGTGTTAATTTCTATTTATTTTTTAATAAGAACAATAAGTTTCCCTTGTAACATGTGATTTAAACATACCGTGTGAAATGGGGGTATGCATGGTATATGGACTGGACGTATCAATTAATTATAATTATTAAATATTATGTTGTTTTGTTCTAATTATCGTATATTTTTGTCACCCAGGTACGGCCAGCTGTCCGGCATGGTGGAGCCAGTCTTCGGCGTACTGGGCGCCGTAGCTGTGGCTGCGGCCCAGCCCGCGCTCCCCTACGCGCTCGCCTTCGCCGCTGGCGCCATGATTTATGTCGTCGCCGACGACATCATACCAGAAGCTAACGCATCGTGAGTTTAACTTAAATAATTTATTTTTGTTGTTTTAGGTATTCAAATCATCATCTACCTAGCCCTTTCCTAACTCTATTGGGATCTGCTTCCACCGGGTACACCTAAATACCCAGTATTTTATATGGAGATATCATCTGACTTCCACAACCTATTTACTGGGTAACACTGACATCTGTGTTATCCAGTATAACTAACATCCTGGCAAACTGTTTTTCAGACTTTCTGGCTTGTGACTGACCTGGAACAATATTCAAAATAATGTCGTTTTGAGATGTTTAAATTTATAAAAAGCACCCAGCAGTTGTAAACATTATAGTCAGACACCGTAAAACATGGAGTATTTTTGTAACTTATCAAATTGTAGTACTAAAGTACTTCCAATGCGCGAATGTCTGTCCGTCAATAAATAGTAGTGAAGAACTACACTTCTATAGGCCATAATAATTTTAAATCTAAGATTTACAGCAGGCTTTTTATGAGGCGCAAGACGTGTAAGCATTTTAAGATGGCTTTAGTTAGCACATGCCAAGCACAAACATAGCTTTGATCATCATTAACAAACGCCCTAAACAGACACCGCACATGAACCCACCCTGTTCACGTTCAGAAACGTAGATTCAAATTATCTACATTCCCTTAAAAGCTGTAGGTATGTGATTTAATTAGGAGTATTTATGAAGAACCCTACTGATGGCATTTCGGTGGCCGACCATTCCCTATGCTCAGCAACATGTACCACCTTAAAACAATACGTCGCCGAAACCCTCTAGAGAACAACACACAAAAGAACAAAACCTGTACTAAATAATTTGCAAAACTACTGACTTTGAAATCCAAATAAAAACTCAGACTAGACGTGCGTAACGATTAGCACAAATGATGTGCGATCTCAGTGTTTCCCCTCCAGATGCCGAATTAAAAGAGTTGTCCTTGAAGATGACCCAAAAGAATCCTGAGTAGGAATACACCTTTGTTGTGGACCCTTGTGAGACAGCCGCTGCCCCCTAACGTGGGTTAAGGATAATGCCGCCCTTTTTTGGGCATCTTCGTGCTATTCATATGTTCAGATATTCTGATCGAAATCGCTGATACACTCCTATTGGATTGTGTTTGTAGATACAAATGATACTTTGTGTTGTCTCCGCAATACGTGCCATTTATAGTATTTCTGCGTCAAGTAGTTCTCAAGCATTTCATCCATTAATTCGAAAAATTGATCGTATAGTTTGTAGGCGCCTCTCTGCGTAAAGCTTTGCAATGTAATGCATGAATTTGTTGGTTCATCGAAAATCTTACGCGAGTACGTAATGACATTATTGTTTCTAATTAAAAACTGGTGTTGAACACCTCGGACCTAATTTTTGTTGCGAGCTCTGTATGTAAGAACGAAACACATATATAGGTGACGTGTCGATACGAAACTACAGTATTCAATGTCCGGGCTCTTGACATAATTGGAGTGACGAGGGTCGTCTGTGTTTGATTGTTCTGATTCATGTCAGTATTTCGGCCGATATAGATTGTTAACCGTCAATATGTGGAGGTTCGTTGGGGTGAGAGCGAAGGACATGCTTCCCCTTAGCGACAACATTGTTGTCCATCTAAGTATTGTTCCAGACCGGTTGCGACTCCCTTCCGGAGTAGCCTGTCTGTCGAGTCCCGTTATTGACTAATTGTTTAGTCCTGGGACCAAGCAACAACAGCTTTCAAAGCGTGGTAACCGCTTACAACGTTATTTCTGAATACAAGTTGTTTCATCCAACGAGTTTGTACCAGAAGGAAGTGCACTAACAATTGTAGTAGAATTGTCGCAATATTCTTAGCTGTTAAAACCGTTGAACACATTCACGTTGTTTACTTGGACGAGGAAAAGTTGTCGAAGCATGAATGACGGATAATGTCAATGGGCTTTCGATAAAGTCGTGTGATTTTAATGAACACAGGCTATTGTCGCACACCGTATTATGTCTGCGGTCTGTTGAGTACACTGTCTGGACGTCTAGACGTACAATTTACAAATACATACAATCAGAGCTTACAAAAAGATATTTTCATTAAAGCTTTCAAAAGATCTCGCAATTTTTTTTATGAAGTTTTGGATTGTTTCTTTTTAATGTGGGAAAGATTTTTTTGACGAGTAAATTAATACTGAATCAAGCAAATTATGTGTGGGTGTCCCGTCTGAAATTCAATGATAAAATTACCATAAATATACTATTAATATTAAGTACCGTCCAAACCTACCTTGATTTGCTGTTTTCTAGGATAGGATCTAAAAGTTCGAGTTGCACTCGACGAAATAACAAATAACGGAAATAAATAAGTATGTAGGTAAACAGCATGCGCGCGCACCTGTCACTTCCTCGCGAAGCACGCGCGCGCATCTCTCAGCCTGATTAGCATTATCATAGAAGATGACAACTGTTTGCCCTCCACGAGTGCTCTTTCAAGCCTCTTGTCGTCTGAGAATTGTTTAACCAAATCATATTTTTTTATAGCACATCTACGATTTTTACTGTTATTTCCTTTTCCACCCAATTCCATTCTTTTGTTTGGCATCTTCAGTCCCAAAATGTCGAAGTACATAATATTATATTAGCTAATTAACTGCTAAAAAGACGCAGACGATATACAGCTAAAGAACATTTTCAGCATCAATATTAAGATATTCTGATCAAGAGCGCAGCACAGAAGAAAACTACGCAATAAATTTTCAGGTTTTGATTTCGATGAACTGTAGAACCGAATCTTTTTATACACTGCAGTATACTAGGTTGCAATAATAGCAAGTGAGACAATAGCGTTTTGCATTGCAAGCGGCACGTGAAGTGTAGGCGCGGCGTCGGGCGTCGGGACGCAAATACCCTGCCCGAAATAGCGGCGCGCCGTCTAACACCCCGGACGCGAAGCCGCCGCGCGACAACATAGCCCGACGTTTATTACCTACCAACATGTCCCACTATTTGTTAATCCACATAATAAAATTAAATTACGACTAAATCGCCAGACGACCGATTTTTCATGATTCCAACTTGTTATCATATCTGTTTGTATATTAGTACAGGATCCCTGGTACATCTTTCATCAGTTATTACTAACAAGCTGATGTTTCGTGAGTAGGTTCCTTTTGACTAGACGCCCAACTTTTTTCTTTACAGTAATGTTGGTAAGTGGTAGCTTAATAGGGGTAACAAGGATAAAATATGTTGATTTGACGAATTTAAAAAATTTATTGCTAACCGATTTTTTCTTTGTTTATTATCAAGATAATTATCTAAATAATGTGAAAAAATATTTGTCCTACAAAATGTAAGGTTTTGTTAGGGAGTCCCCCCGCTCCAACATGTATCGTAAACAAGGTCATGAAAAATCATTACTAACCAGCTGATTTTTTTTTTATTGGTTAGCTAACATTTGCATAGTTTACCACCCACATTGTCCTACAAATTGCGTGGTAGGTCATCTTGGTCCTACGCTCAAAAGTTGTAGTACTTATACTTAATGTCAAAATAATTACTATCAAGCTGAATGTTCGAGAATAGCTTCGTTTCAATGAGACGCCCAACAAATTCTTGTACGAAACTTCTCGATTGTGGTTTATAACTAAGATAATAGGGATGAAATGTGTTGATTTGACGAATGAAAAAAAAATATTACTAACCGATAATTTTTTTGTTAATTATCGAGATAATTATCTAAATAACGTGAAAAAATATTTGTCCTACAAAATATAAGGTTTTGTTAGGCAGTCCCCCCTCTCCAACATGTATCATAAATAAGATCATGAAAAATAATTACTAACCAGCTGATTTTTAGGGTTCCGTAGTCCGACAAGGAACCCTTATAGCTTCGCCATGCTCGTCTGTCTGTCTGTCCGTCTGTCTTTCTGTCTGTCCGCGGCATAGCTCAGAGGTTCTTGGTACTAGAAAGCTGAAATTTGGTATAGATATGTATGTTAGTTACATCGACAAAGTGGTGAAATAAAATTATGTAAAATATTTTTTATAAGGTAGCTCCCATTACACGTAAAGTGGGGATGAATATTTATTTCTCATGTTTCCCATCGTGTGGGATATCATTGGATAGGTCTTTCAAAAATATAGTAGGTCTGTCAAGACAATACTTCGATTTAGGAATCCGTTTGCAAAATATTTACCTTTAAAGTTAAAAAAAATTTCGATACTAGCATCTCCCCTCTAACTTTTGAATGGCTAGAAATTTGAATAAATTCATGATGAAATGTAATCATCTTATTAGGAAAACTATCACGGCTAAGTAGGCTTAACCAGTTACAGAGTTATAGTCGACTAACTAAGACCTGCTACGGAACCCTACTGCGCGTGGCCCGACACGCACTTGGCCGGTTTTTTTATTGGTTAGCTAATATTTGCATAGTTTACCACCCATATTGTCCTACAAATTGCGTGGTACGTTATTCCAGCCCTCCAGTTACATAGTTTAAATTCATGAAATTAAAAATAATATTATTTTGTACATTTTGCTATTGGAGCTGAGGCACACTATTATCCTTGCTCACAAACGCATGCGCACCACAGATTACTATATGTATACTAGTCAGAGACAGATTGAGATTTATCAGATGAATCAGATAAAAAATAATGTTTATATAAATATATAACATTATATTATGTATCTATATATATATATAATACATTATATATTATATATAATGTTTTATATGTCCTTATACCCTTTTATACATATATCCTTTCATTTGTATACTCCAAAATTACAAATCTTGTAGGACTAATAAAGCATACCTTTTTTTTTGTAGGACATTGTTTTATTTGGACGAAGAATATATTAACCTATCACGTGATACCTTTGTCCTACAGTTACTAATAAAAAAAAAAGTCCCGCGGTATTGACAACTTTTGAGCGTAGGACCAAGATGACATACCACGCAATTTGTAGGACAATGTGGGTGGTAAACTATGCAAATGTTAGCTAACCAATAAAAAAAAAACAGCTGGTTAATAATGATTTTTCATGACCTTGTTTACGATACATGTTGGAGCGGGGGGACTCCCTAACAAAACCTTACATTTTGTAGGACAAATATTTTTTCACATTATTTAGATAATTATCTTGATAATAAACAAAGAAAAAATCGGTTAGCAATAAATTTTTTAAATTCGTCAAATCAACATATTTTATCCTTGTTACCCCTATTAAGCTACCACTTACCAACATTACTGTAAAGAAAAAAGTTGGGCGTCTAGTCAAAAGGAACCTACTCACGAAACATCAGCTTGTTAGTAATAACTGATGAAAGATGTACCAGGGATCCTGTACTATATGCATTATAAAGGATAGCATTACTAAAGCTTTAGATATTTTTCAGTCGGACGTGGTTCGAAAATGAGTCGAGTTATGAAGGCTTTCTTTACTAAGACTTAGCAGGATGTTACATAACGTTATGTGCGACATCACAAAAGTCATATTTTACAGTCTTATGAAGACACCAGAAAAGCTCTGTCTATTAAGGTCTCGTACTTTCGGACGACATCTCCAATTAAACACAAACATCGTCTTAAAATGTAGGCGAAGCTTACTGCTACCGCTTTAAATTTGCAATCCGTGGAGATATTCCACAGACGGTATGTAGATGTAACATGATTTCTACAGAGAAATTTCGATGACATTTGGGCTGAAATCTTAAGATTCCAAGAAAAGGTCTCTGATTGACATGATGGATTTGATGTTATTATACTAATTTGGTTAGTGATAGATTGAGATAGACTTAAGTGTATTGTCAACGATTATAAATATGATGTCTATGCAGATTTTATTTTCATTTTCGTAACCACACCACTAGACGGCAGTGGTGTTGTTACAAAAAAAAATGTAAGCGACACCTCATGGAGTACCTATTCATGTTATAGAGAGGTGCAATTAGTTCGCAAAAGAGATATCGATTTTTTATCGATTCTTAAAAAAATCTTTTAGTAATACACTTGACACTTTTTTCTCAGAATTATATGTGGTTCACTCAGGAACGCGATCGGTCGAAGCCGCGAGACAAAACATATGCTAACTGAATAAAACTGTTCAGCCAGACAGAATAGTATATACAACTATTGTAATAAGTTCTGTACACTTGTAACGGTTGCCAATACACACCGAAAATCAGAACTTGTAGTGGGCTTAGTGATAGCAATTCATACTAACCTTTGAAATGCAGTTTGTGATAATTACAAAAGAAATAAAAGAAAAGCGGCAACTCTAGCCCTCAGCGAGTGTGACCAGTAGGTAGGTAAAAGTCACGCGGCAAACTTATGAAGCGGCAATGTATACATTCATGAAAAGCCCGTTTCGACATTATCTATTTCGTAAAATTTTCTTAATACTAGCTTTTTCCCGTGGTTTCATCCGCATCCCGAGGAAATTATTAACGCACCCAGATAATTATTTTTCTCAACTCCCTTCGTTATATAGGTACACAAATCTATGCAAATGAATAACATCTTTTTTACACGACTGTCTAAAATACCAGTTATAATATTTAATCGCAATCGGTGTACATCCTATAGAAGAAAGTATTCCACAGAACTATCCCTCGATTGCGATTAAATATTACACCTTGATTGTTACCTTTTGAAATGACAGTCGTAATTTTTTTTTGTTCTCTTAAAACCTTAAACCACTATGAATACCTAATGAATTTATTTATTTTTAACAAAATCGTATATTTTTTTTAGAGACCATCATAAGTCTGTTTTCAATTCTGGTACCTAATTTCTAAAAGTAGTAATAAAATGTTAGTCTTACAATAATGTTGTAGACATTTCCACATATAACATACTGTAGACGTGATGATAGAGGTCGTCTGCGTGGTGGCGGGAGGATGTGGTGGCCGTCGCGTCTATTTGCAACGGGCGGGCGGCGCGTGCGCAGGGCGGCGCGGCGCAGCCTCGCGCATTATGAAGTAAATTCGGTGCGCCGCCGGCGTGCGTGGGCTTGTCACCGTCTCGCCACTGTCAATAACAATAAATATAAGAAATAACGCGTTTGTTGCTGGGATAAAGTCGGTGACGACGCTCTAGTTTGTCTATGCGCTGACGTCACTGTCTGGGAATCCAGAGCGCCGCCGCCCGACACTCCCTGACCTACCTCCAGACATCGCGCCGCATATACCTTAACTACAACACCAATTTGACCTCTCAATTCCAATTTTCATATTCAAACTACCGCCCAATAACAGCCGTTGTAGAGAATCTACGATACGATCACTTATTCCTGGAACTATCACCAATTACAAACTCGTTATATTACTGGCATGAAATCTGTGCCTATGCAGATATTTTTTTTCTTATAGCCGTTACAAGGCCCATTTCCTTCAAATAAACTACATCTTTGTTTTAATGCATCGTTTATGATTTGATGAAAATTAGAAGGATTGTTCGGATCGTTCTAAAGTGATAAATAAATTATCATCTCTAGTCTGCATGTGTATGAAGTAATGCCGAATCGGCATTATGAGAGCATAAGAAAACCCAGAATGGATTTTTCAAACAAGCCCAACTCAACCTTTACATACCTTCACTTATAAAGTTAATTGCGTATTCAGGCGTGCGCGCAATGCTTAATTATTTAATGACTTAGATACATTCCGACGATAGCACTTGATTAGTTTTCACGTCAGCTTCAAGTTTCTGTTGAAAATTCCTCATTTTTTGGGCGTGATGTCAGCAGCGGTTTTTAGGTGCTTGTCATGTGTCCAGTCGGGGTTCCCCACGGCACGTGAGCAGAATGTCCGCCGAGCTGTCATACTCGTTAGCATGGCATACTCCGACGATACACCTCGTCACGAGCCGGATGTCTAAACTATACACTGCCAAATGGATTTATTGTACACATAGGGCAATTCTCTCTTGCAACCATAAACACTCGTATTCCCGATTAGGTAAGGCATCGATTAGGTATAATGTTTCAATGTGGATTTACCCACCTTACCTAAGGTGCTGTTAATATTCTTACTTGGCATTAAGTCACCTACAAACATTGATAAACAGACGCTACCAGAATATTATGAATTAAAATGAATGTCCTGAGCGTGCATATCAAGAAAACAAAATTGTGGTAAACATGTCCGAAATATACAAACATAAACTAAATTATTGAATTACGTATACGGAGTTACATCATGCAAACTTCTTCTTTTGCATAACTTAGGTACCTACCTAATACCTCGGTTTCATACTAAATCAGTCTATTTCGATTGGGAAATTTTTATTCCGTGATACTTAAGAAACTTGTGAATATTAAAGATGAACATTATTCGCTTCTAGATTATTAATAAGGTGCGGTGTAAAGTTCAGACAGACCGTTCAGTTTTCCAATAAAATTGTGTATGTACATACCGTGGTATGGCACCTAAGTACTAGGAATCGTTTTAATGTAATGGCCCGTAATTCCAGTTAGTTTATTCCGGCCGGCGGGTTCTGTAAATCCGAGTGCGTGAGACGCAAGCGCCATCGGCGGCCTTTCCGATATCGTAATTTTGCTACCTATTTGATATTCAAATATCGTTTACTCGTTATTTCTCAATGGCCGGCATTGTATGACGACAGAATTTTATAACGGACCCCTATATGTTTTATGTACATACCATTATGTATATCACAGTCAAAGTGCGTCAGTAAACGTATTACTGCCTCCTTAACACGAGACATACATTTTAATGTGTTTATGATATGTCCGTTTACATTGTAATATAAGTTTCCGGCTGTCAAAATCAACACTTACGATCCTTCACGGTTTGGTTATCTGAAATAGAGAAATAATTACTAAATTCCGTAAACCGTACTAGTAATATAAATGCGAAAGTTTGTGAGGACGAATGTATGCTGTTTAATGCAAAAACTGGTAAATGGTTTGGGATGATAATATTTTTTTGGTACACCCATACATTGTAATCTAGATTGACACATACGATACTTTTTGTCCAGGTATGACACCTCAATCAATTGATTTTTTATGACCTATATAAACGCGATTCTCCCATAAATATTGTATAGCAATACATACAAGTGACGTCACTTAATTTCCAAGTTAATTGGCTAATTATATTTATTGATTTTAAATGAAACAAAATGTATAATTTACAGTCAATTCAAAATAACTCTGATTGGCAGGGCTTAAATAAAGTGCTTTGTAGAGAAGTTGAGTCTTATAATTATTAGTTATTAGTGTCATCTACCCAATTCTAAGTGCACGCAGACGAATTCGCAGGCAGAAGCTAGTAATAAATAATTCGATGTTTTGAAATCCTTTAAACTATGAGAATAGAAATAACAATATGAAGGTATAATAAACTTCTGAGGTTTATTGCTTTTTCAAGTATAGCTTTTTGCCATACCCTTCCTTTCATGACACATAATTCCTAAATCTATAAATTTACACGAACAGTTTTTTATTTTCCGGATGGGAAATCATCAAATGACGCCCCCTCCCGCCGTTAGTGTCAGACCCTTACTGCCCCATCCATGTTCCTTCCTCAGCCCTTTCTATAACGGGGGCGCGTTATCTTTCGAACGTCCTGCATAAGATTTCATATTTAGACTTCAATACAGAGTAAGTTATAGGAACTGCGATGGTATCTACCTACACAATCTTGCGAGAAGAGTGCCCCCGTCTGCAGCGTGATAGTAAAACTAACGTTTGTCCGCAGTGGCAACGGCAAGCTGGCGACATGGGGCTGCATCATCGGCTTCGTGGTGATGATGTGCCTGGACGTGGGGCTCGGGTAAGCGCGGCCCGCCGCCTTTCACGCCGTGCCTTCGCTCCGCCGATTTAATGCTGACTAGTATTAACGCTCTGAGATACCCCTCGTAAGTTAGATGTAGATATTTTTGTATAAACTCAAATGTGCTCATCATCGTTTCGATTTTGGATACATAAATAGGAACGTATTTATTGTCACATTTGTCAATTGACTGAAAAATTATATAATCACAAAGTGTGTTCTTGAAAATTCAATTAAATCAAAACTTTAAAGTCCGAATGTTTAACAATTTAATTGCATAATGAAGCGATCTCAAGTTTTTTAGCCGGTGATTAAAAGGTTAAGAATCCATTGGCCGAAATAGTTGTGCGGCACAGACTACAGGCTAGTGTGTACGTGTCTCTGATTTTGTACGTTTTCTATAATTGGTTGTATTCAGTCGTCTAATTGGCTCGCAACAGGTAGCGCTAGCGGACAAACGCCGATGATACTTAATAAACTATGCTTTGTATATTAAAAGGAAAGTCTCTGTGTAAATGTTCTATTGATGTGAATGTCAATTGTATCCAAAATCATTTGTATACATTACCATACAGATTATAAGTGAATTTTTAGGCTTAGATACTTACTGTCGACTCCAGAGCTTAGTAAGGGGTTGGTAATATTAATTACTGCGTAAAGTTTGTTAATGTGGATTATTGCCTACTTACTTCCTATTTGTGTACGATCATATCTGGATCAGATTCACCTAGTGTCTCATATTTTAAATAAATACTGTATAACCTCTTTCGTATAAGCAGCTCCTATATCAGAATCTATTTAACTCCTTAACTCAACTTCGAAATAAGAATACAGATGTGTAATATATTTGTGGCAATGTTATATATTATAGCCGCTGCCAAATGATTTATGTACTAAAAGGTGGAATTCGTTGTAAATATGTAAAGTGTAAAATATATGTAGTGCGAAGTTTCGTCTCGCAGCAGCTACGGATTGTTATGAACTAGCCATTTATGCTCGCATCATTTGGTTTGACAGGTGAGTATTATTTTTTCAGCAATCTGTCCATTATGCTTTTGGCACTATTGATGCTACTAAACTATAATACAGAGAGTTTAAATAATTCTTATATTCGATAAAATTGAGATGATCACAAAAGTTGTTCAACCGCAAATTTTGTCGACTGTACTTTAAATTACTTTTACCTAAATTGATAGAACACAGACTCGTATGTGCTTCTAGAACTTGACATTTAGTAAAAACTGTCAGCAACGTACCTACATAAGTTGTTTATCACAATGCTGGTGCTTTTACATTATTACATTCTAACTGGCTTATCAGTAGGTGCAGTTTTTCAGTAAGTACTTCACGTAACATTCGTAACTGAAAGTCCGACTTTCGTTTATTTTCCTCATTTATTGAAATTCAAAAGTGAGATATGTTCATGATCCTGCTCAGACCTTGTTGATAATAATAGTTTGTTCAAAGTTAGTGATGCCGACTATATAATACGTTTAACTGTAATACATGAAAGCTTTATCCCACGTAAAGTGGTCAAATTTATAATTCCAAAAATGATATTAACGTGTTGATATATCAAAGTATTGTTTAAGTATCTGTAAGATATTTGTGGTATTCCGGTTATTTTGATTAACGTAGATAAATTTATTTAGTAGTTACGAATTCCACCTGTTCCTGCGCCCTCGAGTGTTGTTGTCGCAGTATTTATTAGTTTATTTTTAATTTAGTCACATTTTACTGCGATTACATTATTCAGGAGTATTTTATTGATTGTAAGCCAACGTTTTAAGGCCTGTGCATGTCAGCTAGTCGCCGGCGCAGTAACGCGAACGCATAAATATGCATGTTCCCAGTTAAGTCAATTAAGTCAATGATTTCACTGTTCAAAATAGCAGTGACAGACCTTTCTATTCAAAGAAGTTAACAATTCCTTCAACTATGTCTGTGGTGGATTCTTCGAAAACTGCATTTGTTTTATGAACATGCAAGACGATTCCATTCCATATAATCTCTTATATCCACTTAGCGGTGACAAACACAGGTCTTACATAATATTTTAAATCGAATTAGAATAAAAAAATAAAGACAATATGAATTTATTATAAGAGATTAAAAGCCTAATAATTTATAATCAGAATATAAAATTGTACATTACAGTACATATTTCTGAAATCTGTATATAGTGGGGTGAGCTCCTTCGGTTTGGTTCGAAGATGATGTAGACTAGAAACATACTTACGTATATGATACATACACGTGTTAGTAAGGTACAGGTAAAATTGTCTTAAAAATTAAATTTTCCATTTATAGCAATATTTTGAACAAATCTAAGTGTATCCTTCAAAAAATAATAACAAAAAACAACAACTCAAATGTAAATCTAGTTACCAATATTCAGTATTCAGTCGTTAAGCATATGTTGTAAAGGAGCTCACACTACTAAATTAATGCATGTTACAATTAGGCCATAGTTTATCCAAAACAAGATTATATGAACTATGTTTAGATTATTTATTGATTATCTATTTATGTGCTTCCAAAGTAAACGTAGTTATAATGTGAATTCAAAGTGTTTGTTTTGCATTTATTCATTCATCCTCAGGTTACCTTGTCACAATAGCACAATTTTAGTACCGAATTCATTGTTACTTAAGATTACTTTTGTTTTATATAAAAAAATGCAGTGTCAATATGTGGTATTATTTGAAAACCTCCCTGGATTTAACAGAGTCCTTACAAATATATCGAGTCGATAAACCCGATAGGTCTTAGAAAGTTTATCGAGTAAGGGCCTACTCCACCCATCAAACTAATAGTTATCTGTTCAAGCTGAACTCAGTTAAGGCATCAGAATTTGCTGATCTCCTTCCTGAGCGTCTGATTTTGACGCTCATTTCTGGTAGTGTCACTACTGTGCCTGCAGGCAATTAATACATTACCTAAATAGCATTTACTTCTCAATTACATAACTTAAAAAAAATGCCGTTATTATCCGAACATAGTATGTGCCACGGACGGATGTGATTTTACCTCGTAACAAAAGTTTTCCTTATCGAATGTATTTAAATGGAACGGGACCGATAAACGGGGCCCGGCCGGGTCGTTAATAAACCTGGCCGTAGATATGTACCAGCGACACCACTTCCTCTTGTTTTTGCTGTCATATATCACTAATTGAATGTTTCGAGGAATCTGTGGCTAATTGTAACATATACTATTCTGCCAAGCAAATCGACTGGAGTCGATTCGAAAACGGAATCCGCTAAGGACATTATGGCTCTGAAACTATTTCGTCCTATTCTTATCTACGTACTAAAACTTATAAGAATATACATGTGCCATCATCATTCTATACTTTTCAGAGTGTCGACCATTTGTCGACTGACTTTCGGCCATTTCTGCTAGACAATCATATAGGTAACGTGGACCGACTGTCGGTGTGTTCTATATTAGTATAACGTATCCCGTCCCTGTACGACTGCGGTAAGCAGCATGGATTCGCAAATCGATCGATCAACGAAAACTTTAAACCTGTCGCCCTTACAAAAAGTTTTCATACGGATACATAACAAGTTGGGCAGCTAAAACCTACGTAATTTGTATATTGATTTTACTTTAACTAAACGGTCTAGGGTTAGCTAGAATAATTAAAGATAGTACGCACAAGGAATTATATTTAGAAAAGGACCTCCTTTATGAAGTCGGTTAAAGATACTTTTACAGGGAAGCTCTTCCAAAACGCTTCTTAAATACTGAATAATGAAATATTCCTATGATCCGCAAACACACCAGTCTACCCAATGTCCAATCCAAGAGTTCTTTATGTGCGGTGCAAGTGGTGCTTGGCGCAATCATAATAATAAAATACCAACCTTACCTCATGGAGCCCCACCGTCTGGGGAGCGGTGAAGGGGACTGTCAGACTTACTGACTAAAAACCACCTCGGTGTCCCTTCTCACACGTAAGTCCGGCACCGCGGTGACCCAGACTCATCCGCAGCCCCGCACTGGAGGATGTGTCTACCTACCGTAAATCACTACAGAAATGGTTGGGTTCCCTGTCGTCATCGTGTCTTAACCCAATCAGTGAACTGTCCCGTTCCGGTGAAACGGAAAAACGGCTGAACCGATTTACATCAAATTTGGTATGGAGATAGCTTGAACCTTGGGTAAAGAAATAGGATAGTTTTTATCCAAATTCGTAAAGCAGTTATCTCAAGGGTGAAACTGCGAGAAGTAGCTAGTTCTTTATACGTTGAATATAATTATTTAAACGTGGTTAACTTAAATACTCCATAGTTCGTGCAGGGGCACAGTGAACCGAGTCAACTTTACTGTTTTATTGGACATTTTTATCAGTGTTCCGAGAATCGACTAATCTATAACAGGAAACAACATAACTGAGACCGTTCTCATGTGACGACGTCATTTATTTAGCTTTAACAGCTTTAAATAAGATCAAATTAAATATTTCGTTAGGGATATTGTATATACATAATTGAGTTAGTCCGTTTTTTTTTTGTTTTCACAACTGCGTCACTTAGGAATCGACCCTGGGTCCATCTTGGAAGCACTTTCTAGCAATAAACTATAAAGGCAATTGTTGATTCTAAGTTGGCAGGCTGAGAAAGGCTGGTCACAGAATATATTTATTTATATTTACCTATCACTTTCACTCCTTCAGGGGATGAATTTCAAAAATTCTTCCTTAACCTACCTACACTATAAAATCAATATCCTCTCAAAAGGCGTTGATATGTCAGTTGGGAATGTTGGAATATTGCTTTTTATATAATAATAGTTTATAATATGTATATCTAAAATACAGAACTGAAATAAATAAACAATTTGAATAGCTCACTTTAGTTAAAATCGCGTCTTTCCCAAATGTAGACAAAATAAAATTTCACCATAAAACCCATAAAAATATCTAGTTACAAAATTTTGCTAAATTTAGTCTGCCTGAAAAATAAACTAGGTTTTTTAAGTAACAATGGATACTCATCATTTAAAGTAAATAAGAATCCCAAATAACCCTTAAACAAAAAGAAAGGACGGACGGACAAAAAAAAAAAAACGGAACATGAACTTAACGAATAGCTTTTAAACAATCTTTATCAAGTTTATCGTACGTAGCGCGATAACTGAAGTCCCTGCCCGCCGCCGCTTCAGGCGCGCTGTGCGTGCGACGTCGGCGGCTACGCATTAGAAAAATCGCTCAAAGGGCGCACGGCGCTACGCGGTCGTCGACCCTTCCGCGCGCACCCAAACACCCGAATACTTGCGCGTACGCAGCTCCTCTCTCCGCCGCCACCGATAAAACCCTCTCAATGGAATCCGAGGCATGTCTACATGTGGCGGCTCAGCACTGAGCAGGCACGCGCGCTCACTCATTTGTTGTGGAGGATAACACTCACACCCGCATCATAGCTACTTCCCACAGCTACAACTAAACTGAATACACACATGCATCTTCCCCTTTCAATTAGACATAATGCAACTCTAAATTGGTATTAATAAACCGAGTTAAGGATTTTTCGTGATTTTTATAAACCCGTGTTCGTCTCGGTATACCAAGCAAGATAAATTTATGTTTATTACCTACATAAATATATATCTAATTAAATGCAAATACTATGCAAGTACAAATGTTCTATAAATTCAAAACACTTATAACTACTTTTCCATCAAACTAGATCAATTGAAATATGTATGAAACAGAGAGATGCTACGGAAACATTGATGGGCGATGTAACATGAAGAAGCCCATTAAAGTGATTTCCATTCATTTGTTGACAATGTATGGTGGTGGCGGTCAGAGGGCGCGGCGGGAGCGGGGTGCCCCGCGTGCAGTCAGCGACGCGCGCCCGCGCCCCGCGCACGCTGCACGCTGCACCGCGGGCCTATGCACCGCGCACGCGTTCTACACCCGTTTAAATTCCAACCAACTTCATACAATCACCATTTTATCTAAATTCACCCTTACGTAGTGCGTGATAGGGACCACCGCGGCTGCACCATCGCGCCGCACGAACTGCATCGCCACAGCGCCAGCGCCACCATCGATCACTAGGTTCCCTGCACTCACCGATCGATGGACTATTACAGCTTTGTTTACGTACCGTCGCCTGCGCATAAACACGTAAGTTATGCATGTGTTACATGTCCCGTGTGTGCATTTCACAATGCGCTCGATTCGATGCGTGACTTGTTTGTTTGTTTACATACTGCGTCGCGTCGCTCCACGTCGCAATAGTTCATGTCTTCACTTATATTTGGTGTTAGATATTAAGTGTTGTCAAGAATCCTATACTAGACTGTTTTCGTTACAATTAAACGAAGTTGCTTCATTAAAATTAAATCAGAAACCGTTAACGTAATGAATACACGCGGTGCGCTGTGTGATTCGATAGTGGACTTTATGTGTGGGGGTGAAGGTCGTGTTTCGAGTCGCTAGGTTGTGAGAATGAGCCGCAATTCGCGTTGCAGTCGTCGTCGGAAGTGGTCGCCGAACAGGCAGGGGCTACCCTGAGGGGCTGCGCCGGCGCACACACCTGCCCGTCCCGCCATATTTGCGTTATAACGTAGATTGTTTCGTTTATATTGTTCATTAAACACTATCTGTTGCAACAGATGCATCGTTTGCGTCACGGGGAAATACGAACATAGTAAAGCTTACACATTCCTGTTTACTTTGTAAGGTTTTTAAAGGCTATTTTTCAATGCAACCATAACATGCAAGATGTTACGTCTGATAGGAAATCATCGTGGGAATGTTCCAAAGATACGTATCAGTAGATAGCATCTCGCTTGACTATGTAAATAGATACAAATTCACATCACCATAATGTTCATCTCCGTTTATGGAAATCATTTGGCATGGACGACTAACGTTCGCGCTTCTCAAGAAGATACTTTATCTTCTTGACCGAGAAGCGCGGAATACAAAATAATAGTGTAAACAATCTCAGTAGGTATCATATTGTTCATTGACGTTGTGATAGCAATATATTCCGCATATAAACAGCATACAATCTATATTATATCTATAAAAGTTGCAGCGCCGCGTTATTTGTTTTTATTTCGGTAAAATAATAGATTAAAGCATGATTAAACGCATTTTGAGAAAGCAATCGAACTGACGCGCAACCACAGCAGTTTTGTACTGCTGCGCCTATATTATGGACAAAATAACATACGGTTTAAACAATAAATCAATGATTGTTATGAATATTATCAATGATGATGATAGTCTCATCCATTATCAGGGACATAAGGCTCTCAGAAGGGACTTTCACTTCTCTCTATCATGGCAATCTGTAAGTCAGTTTAGGTGTGATCAGTTGGTACATCTTCTTTATCAAATGATCGTCGTCAATACGATGGACGGACATGTGATATGGCAGATAATAATATTGATAAATGCAGATGTAAATTCCTTTTGATTCTATACCGCCCTTAAAGAATAAGGCTTTGTTGTAAGTTTACTCAATCAGTTACTGAAATATATATTTACATAGCCATCACATGAGTTTCAAAGCGATTATCTGCAAAAGGCTGCAGGCAGGAGTTAGACGCGTCAAGATGAAGACTGAGCAATGACATACGTCGGGGGAGATCTTTGTCCAACAGTGGACCAATACTAAATAGGCTGATGGTGATGAAGTTGCAGCATGCATTATCTGCCCATTTCTTGCCCAACTATTTTGGAATCGGCTTCTAGACTCGGGCTTCCTACTCTACCGATAACGACACAACCAAAGATCTACAAATGACAGCCGGGACAAACCGTACGGAGGGTTTTTTTTATTATAAAGAATAGTCTTCCATCAAATGACGTAAACGTAGCTTAACTATCAACGGACCCGCTCGTTTATCACAGCTTTAAAGCCCTTAGTAGCACTTTTGTATGTTCTTGTAGCTTATTAAAATCACTATTCTTAGTACCGTTTTAATACTAAACCGCTCAATTTTTTAACATTGATGCAGCTTAAAAAGTAAACCGTAAAAATGGTAAATCTTTCCAAAGTAGAATTGTACACATTTAGATGCTTAAAGCGTGCCACTTCTAAGTGGCAGAATAGATTCTGCTTTAAGAGCACACGAAGGCCGAGTAAAAATTCGACATACTATCGTAATGTCGTTTGTCAAAACATCTCAAACACACGTTGGAAAAGCAGTCGCACATTTTGGCAATGTTAATTGAAGTTATCTAATGAGTTAATAAAGGTACGATGAAAGGATGAATCGTTTGTTCTAAAATCTAAATTATGCACCATTCCCCAAAACTAAGGGTGCAATAAAGTTATAAAACAAAAGACATCAACGCATTTTTTTGCATTTTTGCAATGTTCACATTTCAGTCACTGTAGCTATTGTGTTTATTTATTCTTCTATTCTTTTCACACGTAACGCGGTTTATGTAAAGCCACGACAAATTTGCGATCGTCTCACATTTTGTATTTCGTTTTAGTTCTATTTCAGACTTTTGCTTCTTCGTTAAATATTTTCGTAATTTGCGCGCCCCTACAGAGCACACAAACGTTTCATTGTAATTAGATAGTGATAATAATATTTTAAAAGCGCATAGAAGAAGATCAAATATGAGTCGGTTAATCAAGGTTTTCCAGGCTCTGGTTTATTCTCAATAAAATTTAGGAGGGATTTCTCCAACTTTAGCAACTTTTTGATTTGACTATCCAGTCTAAGGTTGACTATTAATTGATCCCCTTACTCATTTGTACTCTTTATTAAATAATTTGTTTTAAATATAATATAAATGCATAAATAATTTTAGTGAAGATAGATATACTCTTTATTGTACCTACATCAAATTAATAAAGAATCAGAAAAAACATGGATCATTCAGTAAGAGTGGTGGTCTTATCACAATCAGCGATTTCTTCTAGACAACCTTTCAATCAAAAGTGTACCTAGTACAGTTTTGATAGAGACTAAAGTTGAGTTGTTTCAAATGACATTATCACTAGTAATTTGAAAGTGTCACACACAATATCAAAATTTCCTACCAGCAGCCGATAACAGACAAGTTAACGTAAGATGATGCAACCCTTCTAAGTCTTTAAGGATTTTGGTATTTTGATAAATTGTGTGCTTTTTTAATTTAATAGCAGTGCAAGTTTAAGCAGTCTTACTGAACCATGAGCTCCTCTTTTTTTTTGTATGGCATCCCGCAGGTGAACCTAGAAGGTTGTCGACTGCTTAACCGGGCTTGCTTGTGAAGTGCCTTAAATGAATTTAGGGCCTCCAGCCAGGGCTTAACTTACAAAACTAAGCAAGTACACGCTACGGGCACCTCCTAGTGGGGTACGGGCCTCGGCTTAAGGCGTCGCTGGGGGAGGACAGCAAGAGACAGGCTGGATCAGAATATATGATTATTATAATCGGGAATTATGAGCTCCTCATCCGTGATATACCATCAAGGCATAACATTTTGTTATATTAGTGGCGATCAGTCTTGCGCTTTTTAACGTGATAAGTCACAGAATTATACGTGGTTATATTTCCTTTCCTATTAGGTCGTGAGGTTATATTGAAGTGCAATAATCTGTAATGAATATTTACGAGGTGATTTGATTAATTTTGAACACTTCTTAACTTAGCACGTAAATGCTAGCCTTCATCTTTGTGTATTTGTGTCGTCCTGTCGCCAATCCAATGCCTATTTTTAACTAGCCTAGAATTTTAAAACCCTGTAGGTTGAACTTTATGGTCGCAACTGCCATCAATAGAGTGACGTTCGTTAGGTTACATGCGTAACTAAAGTTTCTGATGGCTATATATGTATGGGTAGCAATACTCATGTATAGTATTTTTTTATAAATTAATTATTGTAAAAAATCAAAGTTATTTTACTCATCATATTTTCGTCGCATCTCTCCAGAAGCCCTCCGATTCTCAATAGGTAGGATATTAAATATAAAATACTTTTTGATGTTTTATTTTAATATTCAATAACAAATAAGCTTTTTGCTCAGTGACAGCCGCACGGGTCGCATGATCAAAAACTGCGTTTGGCGGAGTCGGTACGTAGATGAGCAACCATCAACGTTATATCGAGACTCTTCCATGCCTCGGTAAGCACGTAAAGCTGGTAGGCTCGGTTGTCATTTGTAGATCGTTACGGGTGTCCAGAAGCCAGAAAGTCTAACAAGACAACTAGTCTAACCAAAGTGTTACCCAATAGTTGTGGAGGTAAGATAGGCAGCCACACCATGTAAAATACCGGTACACCGCTGCATCTGGTTAGACTGTAAGCTAACCCCAACATAGTTGAGAAAAGAGTAGCCAGATGATTCAATGATAACATAATATCTATTGCCCAAAGGAATGGGCCGAGATACAGCTCACTTTTATATCACCCACTGAGGCAATTCTTTTACCCTCAACCCGGAACAGATTCAGTATCCGAGCTGCTACTGTAATGTAAGACATTGACATTTACCTACAAAAAGTACCACATTATACACTTTCAATACAATGGACTCTTCTACAACAATCCTACTTTTTCAAATCTGTCAGGTAATTTCTAGACGGCATCGTGATAAAATTCACAGACATCATGTAACATGTAATTGTAGGTACATACATTGTGACGTCAGATTCGACTGAATATTCGGTCGGGGCCTCCGCGCTAAAAACTATCAAAGGTGATAATGAAATACGCAAAAGATCGCCTCTACGTACCGCAGACGGACAAGTCTCCTCCAATTTGCAAGTCGCTACCAACGACACCGATCCTCTTCCAATCACGATCAAATGTACCTATACTTGTACCTACATTATTCCTAACTAGCGTTTCTCCTCGGCTTTGCCCGCCTCCCATATGAATAGTGCATATTTTTGACTGTGTTATTCTGGGACTCGGTCTATCTGCGTGTCAATTTCCTGAATCCGATCGGTAGGTTTTGTATGAAATAGTAACAAACATATATTCATCCCTCCCTTTCGAGTATTAAGTTTAGTAGGATGTCTCATTGTGATAGTTATGTCAATTTATATGGTAGATTGTAAAATGCAACTGAAATTTGAAAATTTTGTACAATTTTAAACATTACAAGACGAACTTCATGGTTTCGTATTGCTTTACAGACTAATAGTCTCATTTTCGACCAAAATACCCAATGACGTAATTAATGGGCATCATCATGTTAAAACATTTCAAAAACTTGTGATGTAAGGTTAGTTATGTGGTAAATATAAAATAAGCAATGGTCTAACGCTATTGCGCAGACAAACGCACCGAGTGCGTCACACTCGCGAACCCCCACCGTTTGTACAGAGGTACATACACTACCTTCGAGTATGAATTAGACGATGACCGAAAATTAACACATCACGAATACCGATTCAGAATGAAACTGTGGTGTATGCGTCGAGTGGACGATTAAACATAGATTGGTGAAACCTTTTTCGGGAAAAACTGTCATTTAGACGTGCTGAATTTCAAGCAACGTTTACAAATATTTCAGTCTCTCGTGACCGCTTTATTTCTACTAATCCCGATAGTTTCTCTTATCTTCTTTGCTTGCCGTTAAATTTTTGGAAACTTAGTATTGTTTGTGGATTGTAAAATTCCATAGAACAATATAATTATAGAACATGTGTGTAGGCACACGGAAAATATACAAGAATAAGATCTTCAATCAGAACAGCTTCAGGAATTGTATCTCGAAGCTTGCTTTCTATTTTCTTAGCAACAGCGACAAGAGCAAACTAAAGGTTATCTCATTTCTACTCGGAAGTACTTTTCGTCTAGAAACGTATTAGATGTAGATCAACGGCCTAGCCGAGGTTATGAACGGCAAACAATATATCTTGTGACGTCATCGATGATAGCAGATTCCTTGTCGTACGTCCTGGCATTCCGACAACTACGACGTATATAAATATAATTTTAAAGAGGTAGCCTTTGGAATCTGAATAAGTATGAAACATATCAAAAGATGTGAAATATGAAGTAAAATAAATGTTTTGATTACATGTTTTTCGACAATAGGTACTATTATAATTTGCATATTAGCGCTATTTATGCAATTACAGTTGGATAGCATCTCCCGTATGAAATAGGTAATTCTGTAAGTAATATTATTTTCATCGACATTGACCCCACATTTGCATAAACTTTATTACAAAAAAAATGTACCTACCACAATGTCCTATCATTGAACAAATTTCTTTACCTCAATAAGATAGCTGTGTCCTATAAGAACAATTCAAATATACATTAAAAAAACTAGAATATTCGAATATTCTTCTGTTCTTATAAAACGATTTCCAGTACATTTAATATTATTATTGGAAAATAATCAAAGCCGTGGAAAGTGATTACAAAGCTGATAAGTACCAGCCGTCATCTTTTCAATCAGTTGAAGCTTTATTCGTGTACAGATAGAATGCAAACATTGATATTGGACTTTATTGCTAGTTTAGTACGAGCTATTTTTATTTGTATGTAGTAGGTATATGCTAAATTCCCAGACAAGTAAGTAAGCTAAGACAAATACTGCGCTGACAACATTTAAATAGAGCTATGTGTCCGCTAACAATGAAATACATACTACCGTTCTTCTGTCTAAACCTCAGATCTTATTATAGGAATATTAAAAAAAAATGTGAGATGTTCATAAACAAATGAAACCTAAGAAATAATTTAGAGTGGTCATGGTTTCCATTAATTACTTAATTATAATAAATTCATTTGCATCTATTTAGAGCGCGATGACATCATGCCTTTAGATATTGTATATGTATTTATGTCAAATACATTTCTCAAGTCATTTGGAACCATGTACCTATGCGTACAAATTCGTAATTAGGCAAAATTCACACCCTTCGTTATCTTTGAAATATTGTGGCGGTTACAATGCCATTGTGGTATATTGTATTGTTAGTGTAATTAAATCATTATAAGTGAGGCATCGCACTCGGCATACTAATGCGTATAGCAGTGTGCGCAGGCGCAGTGCCGCGACAAGGAATACATTACAGCTCGCATTGCGTCATCGTTGTATCTGTGACGACACTACGTAAATCCCAGCGTCGACAAACACCACTTTTCATATAATCTCTTTGTACATGCTTATAAATTAAGACGTAAGGTTTTCACAGACGTGAATATTAACATTCTGCAGGCGATACGCGATGACACCCCGAACAAAGTGTGACGTAACGGAATGATTAACCAACGACTGTCGAACAGTGGCCGCTCTACAGGCAGTCGGGCAACACCCATAGGAAAACAGCCAAGATACTTGGAGTCAACTCCTTGATTGCTTCCCCGCCGTGATGATGTCCTTCGAGCCATTTCGCTTAACTAAAAAATCCTCCTCCTTATTATTTTATTTAACATGTTAATTTCTTCGACCAACAGTTTTATATAATGTTCCAATAATAATTTATGGTTATAGGATCAACCATCCGCTATTTTCCTTCGAATTTGCATTTTCTACCTAAGCGTCTGCTACATTAGTGTCAGTCAAATGATATCTCTCATTTTCTTACACTATATACCTTTATCTATCTATTAAAATTCCAAGTTAGGTCTTGTTTCTTGCATTGACAGTTAGTTGCATCAAAAGCCTAAAAATCTCATATAAGTATAAGGATACCTATTGAAAACAAAAGGTATTATCAAAAGAAACGAGGTAGTGTCTGTGAACCTAATTAATTCAATTGGCGAAACTTATTTTACCACGATTATGTGCCTCTATTAAAGGCATTTTCATAATACTCAGTTCATAAATCGAATGAATATTAATCACCAAAACTTCTAAGTGGAAAATACAGCTGTTACTATCAGCTGCAATCTGCGAGCGTGAGTGCGCGGGCGCACAGAGCCGCGTTCTCATCGATATGGACATCGCGAATTCGCAGACAAATCTGACAAAAAACCAGTCTGAATATTTCGGTCGGATCTATTAGTGAGTGTGTCTTCGAGTCGAGAGGCGATAATGAGGAGTGCAATGGTGACGTCACGCGGGAGTGCGGTGAGGGGGGTGCGCGGGTGTGCGGCGCGGGGGTCGCGGGGCGCGGCGCGGGACACCGAGGACGCGGAGCCGCGCGCCCGTTCATTGTAGTTTTTCGATTATTGTTTAATTAGGGCGAAGCGGCGGCGGAGCGGCGGCCAGGGGGCACCCACGTGCGGCCCGCTACACTCACCTACATGTAAATATTACTAACATTTATATTTCATTTTATGCCAAAATATGATGATACACTTTGCATTGTCACTGTCAAACAACAAAAGTCCAACATTAGCGCTCTTCCGATTTCTTATAGATTAGGTTAAGGACCTATAATTTATTTCTAGGTGATTTATAAATCCTAAACGTTTTACATAGAAAATTTACAAAACATTAACGAAAATTTCATTTGTTTTCCAATTAAAATGCTAAGTACCTATTTGTCATCACCCCGCTGAGCTGTGCCCTCCTGCTAAACACTACCTACCTATAGCAAAATAAAAGCAACGCGACGTATCTCCTAAATAGGGCAATCTTTAAAAAATAAGAAAAAATTACTTTCAAAAGATATCAGTCGTCCTATACCTAGTATGAAGTTATTTTTCAGCTGAAAAGTCTAAGTAACAATATTCATGAAAAATATGGTAGAGCTCTGCATAAAATAAAATGGTTGCGGTGCAGACAGTGAATCGGTTGGTCGCGGCTGGCTCGCTATCTGCGGGCGGCGACCGCGCCGGGGGCCCGCGGGGTTGGCGGCGGCGGCGGCGCGCGGCGCGGGAAAGAGCGCGTAAAAAGGCGAGCGGCCGGCGCGCGCGCGGATCCGCCGCGCGCCTTTCACGAGGTCGACGGCCGCCGGGGGCCCGCCGAAACCGACCCCCGGCCCCCCCGGCCTCTGACGGCGTGCCGCACCCCTGACCCCCTGCCAAATTTCCCCATTTCGCCAACGACTGCTGCAGCAGCTCGCCCTGGCGCCATCGCCGCAGCGACTTCCTTCCGGCCTATATTTAAGAGCCGCCCGTCTCTGACTCGAGGTGAGTGGAGCTGACTACAACGCGGACAGGCACGCACCCGCCCCGTGACCCTCCCAGATATTGTCGTTCCAGGAACGTTGGCCGTTGAGTTCACCGCAAAAATAAGATTAGCCCGGTTGTTGGGGCCGAAAGAAAATGTTTTATGACACGCCTACTGTGTACGAACACATAAACACGGCCGTCCACCAATAAAACAATCGTTATTGTCGACTGAGTTTTTGACGTAGACCTTGCCCACATAATTTGTGGTAGATCAGGCATCTATTAAAGGACTATTTTAGAATATCGTGACATTCGTAGCTGCGTGACTAATACCTAGCTTACAAAGCATTTTAAAGTAGACTAGGTTAACAGAATGAGACAAGTTATAGCAAATCCGTAACGACATCTATAATACATTCCAATGCAGTATTAGGAGTCCTTCTCGTTGGCAGTAAGTAGCGAATGGACGTGCGCACTCATCGACAGTATCCAGGCCAATGCCAGCCGACACCGCCGTACCTAAACTAGAAAAGTATTGTCCTCGATGTTCCAAGCGATAACCACAATCTGGCTCAAACCGAATTACAGCTTTACATCTGGCGGGTAGAGTCGGTATTAGCGTGGCGAGCGGGCGTGGAGGTTGCGCGTGAGATATGTGAAGTCGCGGCATGCGGGTCGCGCGGCGTTCTCACGCTTTGAATATTCCTGCTCCCGGCTGCCCCCGCGCCGCGCGCCCGCCCTCGCCCCGCGCCACCATCGGCCCTTCAATGACGTCCCCTGACTCCCACTCCCGAGTGTCCTGACTCTAATTGAATGAACCTCACTAAGTCTGTTTACATCCGCACCGGTCTCCTTCGTCTACATTCACTACATACATTCAATACTGCGGGTACAAAGGACGACCAACTTACTGCGCACAACTGAACGTACAGATTGCTTCGAGTGATTTTAACATAAAACTGAATCTCAATGCTATAGATAGGAATATTAGGAGATACGTGTTAATTTTCTTATCTCAACGGTTTCGAAACTATGAGTAGGTATAACGGAGTGCGCAATATCTGCTACTTGTTTCTAGTGCTCCGTTCAAAAGTCGTAACTCGACGCCAAAACTTGTTCACAAAACGGAGCTAATATATAATAAAATACTAGATACTTAAATAGAAAAAAGACATCAAAATGCGGAGGGCCGCGCATAAACAAAGCCAGATAAAATAATGTCGTTGTTGTAAGACAAGATGAATGAAACAAGTATAATGATATTAGTGGGAGCGAGCGGGGCGGGGCGCGCTCGTTTTCCCATGCAAGCTACTGCCACTCATTATTTTTCTTCCTTTCAAAGTTCACAATTATTATTGACAACAATTATTCTAGCAGCCTGAGTAGGTATTAGTCACGTACGGCAGTGTGCGGGATGAGTAACTCTCCCACGGTTCTTAGACACATCGTAACACTAATCATCCTTGACTTACATTTTGAAAATCGTACCTTTTGTGTGGGAGTCAGTTTCCGTGAGAACTGAATACTTCAAATTTCACGCGGCAGCCTGGAAAGATTAATGTGGTATTCAGAACAAAAGGATATATTCCATACTCGTGGAAAATCCGGTTCATTCTGAAGCACATAGACATCAATACTAATGAATTGTAGGTACCTGATTTATATCCAAAATATTTAAATATATTGTAAATGTTATAAAACTGTGGTATATCTTTGAGAAATAAGAATAATTAAGTATTCTATATAAATTCAGTTTTTATGAGATAGCTGTTAAAATATAGGTATATCGAATAAATGTAAATAATATCACTAAGTATGAAACCGCCTTCTCTGATTAGGTAGTTCGGTTGAACGTTGAAACTATAACAGCTTGACACGCTACACAGTATTTTAATATTTTATCTGTATATATTTTATTCTTTACCTACCTACCATCATCGATGGAAACATTTCATCATCGGCCTCGCCTTTTCCCAACTATGTTGGGGTCGGCTTCCAGTCTTACCCGATACAGCTGAGTACAAGTGTTTTACATGGAGCGACTGCGTATCTGATCTCCACAACCCAGTTACCGAGTCACACAATAACCCTTGGTTTAAGACTTTCTGGCTTTTGACTACCCGTAACGACTGTCAAAGATCTACAAATGACTGCAGGGACCAACGTTATGCCGTAACGTTCCGAGGCGCGAAAGAGATGGTCCCCCATCCACAGACCAACAGCGCCAAGTACTTTGATCTGATAAAGACATTAATTATAATGAAGACTTTGATCGATTGACCGTGCGGCTGTTACTTAGCCATGAGCTCCACTTACCGATGGAAAAACTGAACAAAATAAAAACACACAGTTATCTTTTCAGACAGTTATCTGAATTTCAACCCGGGCCCCTAAAAGCGTTCACTTCCATTTCAAGAAACTGCCTAAAGAGCTAGGTAACAGGCATAGGTGCACAATAAAGGCAATTATTTAAATGTTTCCAAATATTATTTTACAACAATTCTGCGTACAGGTACTATACGTAATAAGCATGTTTCGTAATAATACAATTCATCCACTGCGTAAATGATCAAGCATTCAATTATTAAAAGTATAGTATATTTTAAAATAAACACATTGCTTAATTAAATGTTCAATGAATTAACGTTCTTCCGCCAAAATACCGAATAGTTTGTTTTGTCTCACAGCTACACAAAAATATGGGAAAATCTAAGCTCCCACGAGACCGCACGAAGCGCGCCCATAATCGCACGGTCAACAATTAGTAAACAATATGTATACAATCTAAAACCTATGAAACTGTGTCCTGTGTAAAAAGGAATTAACTAGCGGATGTTTTATTAATACTGCATTATAAAATCGAAAATAGTATTGATATTTCAGAACACTTAAATACCATTTAACTTTAATTCGTAAGTGATAGTAATGCCCGAAAGTTAAACACGTCATTAATTCGTATGTACTTCTGTCGCTACTATATGCGTTAAAGTGACAGAGATGGCATGAGATTAAAACGCCGAATATAATTGTCAGACATTAGAGTATTCGGGCGTAAGCCTTTTTCATTCAAAAACTGCATTATATTCCACACAGGATTGTCATCTAACCGAACCGAGTAAATGTATAAAATTCATGAAGCAAGAAAGTTGTACCAAATATCTGCCCTTATTTTGCACTTAATTCTACAAACGGACAGGTTGTAAAGAACAAGATTATTACAATAAAATACCTTCAAACCTGAGAAAGCAATACGTAATGGACTTGGTCATACATTGATAAAATCACCCTCTGGTCAAGCGTTAGAGCGTGGCGACAAATTGATTAAACAAAGGAGAAGGGGTGGGATTGTATTGAAGCGATTTTTTTGCAATCATAACCTATTTCTTGTAAATCTAGTGTTCCATCTAGAGCGATCCTGAAATTCAATGTTGCGTCTTCAAACTACATAAGACTGTTATTTATTCAATATTAAGATTTGTCCCAAAGACATTTACATTCTGACATAGGTACCATTTACGGCATAAAGGTACGAGCTTAGCTTAAGTATTGCTTAAGTGACGACAATACACAAAAGCGCGAGGCACAAATATACCTATATGAACATATTCAAGAAAAGTTTCAGTTCATTTTATTAACTTTAATAACAACATCTTTATATGCTGATATCACGCAAGAGTAAATATACTAATTATAAGGAAGCAGTAACAATTTTCGGAGGCTATCTCGAGTACAGACTGGGGATTACAAACGCGGTCGCCCAGTGCAGTAGACCCAAAGGGGCGCCAAAATAAGGCGCTGAAAAATACTTTGCCCGGGGCGCCAGAATAGCTAAAGACACTTTTCTCAATATTAGTTGCTAATATGTCTCATTTATCAAATAATATAAAATAGAGTAGATATTATACACGTACTTATGCGAAGTATCTCAGTAATGTGGATGGCGTCGTGACGTATGCACTCGTGTCGAATGCGCGTGTCTATTGAACACGGAAGGCGACACCATGCCTTCCGCGAAACGCTGCGAGCATCCCACTAGCCCCATGCGACACACTGATTACTTCTTCGTTGTATCAGTACGAAATTCAAAAAGTAAATCATCTCGTGATTAAAATATTAGCCAGTCAGCAAGGTCACGGCGGGGCTTAATGCACCATTAAACAGGGTACACCCCACGTAGGTACTATTAAACAATCCTGCGACGTAGGTACTCCTGCAATTAAAACAATGTATCGGTACATTTGGTTACCAACGGCCATTTATTATTAATAGTTTTGGCTATCCTTAGATTTGCGTATAAAGATATGTTTTTGACATTATTTGTTTGAACCTTATATCAAAATTCTATATCTCGGAAGAATTTTTTGGGATAGATTTGACATTTTTGACAGTACATGAATAACCCGTCGTAATCCTATCTTCCAGTAAGGAAATTTATGCCGATAGATAAGTAGTTCATTAATATTGAGCTTTAGTCTTAGACACATTGATTGTTCACAATCAGATACTGGTACGGTTGTCATAGGAATTTCTTTCGGGTTTGTGAAGACTACGACTTCTACGAGAAGTATAGTGAAGCTTTGTAGCCAAAGTATTGTTACATTATACTCATTGAAAGAATATTAGTGAAAACCCAAAAGCAGCAACGCAGTTGACTTATTTTCGACTTTATTTGATGTGCACAGTGTTAATATTCCTTTGGTCTTTTACTGCACCAGACCTAAAAAGAAGGCACAGCTCAAACACACTATGCCTCAAGTTAGCCTTAAACTTGATACTTTTTCTCTTCTAGAACAATAAAGCTCTAGAACCTTACGGGAAACACAAAAACTACACATGAGCTTTCACACATAGCTCTGTGCATTTTCCGCGCTTTAATTAAGCTCTGTCTGTAGCTAGCTTAATAGATATTTTAAATGCATATCTGCAGTGCAACGATCATCGTCTAGAAAATAAACAGATAGGTACCTGTTTATTCTATTATGGTACCTATTTTAAGCATGTGTTGGTTGCTGATCAGAAATATTGTTGTTATCATGAAATGCACCCAAATTTCCTCGACTCATGTTTCATGCACAAAATTACTTTATAAATCCGACAGTATTAACACGATTATCTTCTTCATTTCTCGTTTATAAAAAGATTTAAACATACTAAACTAAAATTAGAATCTAGTTTCCATGTTTTCAGGTCAAATATTAATACTGAAATAGACATGGATCTATTTTATGCCAAAGTCAAGGTTTTATCGAAATGATGGATAGGTACTGATCTTATAAGAAATCATTCTCATTGAAATTGAGAAACTTTCTTTCATTATCAAATTTCTTTGATTTTCTTTAATGTTACTTCAACAAGCATGATCTGAGCTAGGCTTGAGGCGGGATTGTACCAATTTACGTTTATTCTGTATCAAAATAACATTTCTCAATCATGTAAAAACTTTTATAAAACATAATAAACATATCAAGATGCGTGTTATTATCCATTTATAAATATAAAACTAAACTCGACCTATAAAACTATCTTGGTGCGTTCGATACGTACGCGTTGTCCTAATTTCATACAAAATGAGTTCGCGTAGATATGGTGCGCGGGCACGTCGTGTGTACCACTGTATCATTGCCTAATTTCTTAATGACAACGTTACAAAAATATGTGCTCTAGTGCGGTAATATTTGTAACACATGTCACCTTTACTTTTAGCTGTTGTTGATGATTGAGGCTGTTAGATACTTATCGATCTAGGTACATGTTGTTAAATGTCTAATTAGTTGTGCAATGTCTATGTATCAATAGAATAGGTTCTCGGAGAGTCGAAATTCAGTAAAAACTTACTGATGCCGTATATTCAGGCCTTAGGTACTTTCGACAGGTATTTCATTATTAACCGCTCAAAAAATAATGGGAGGAAACACCACTAAGAAAAAGTCCTACAATATTCAAAACTTTCGAGGATCATTACACCTACCAACCCTCTCTGAACTTGCGTGATTGAGACTGGAACGTCAGAAACGTACGTCATTCGGGTTTTATAGGCGCTAACATTTCATGCTATCGCTGTCATTTTTATGTATAATATGGCGACTTTTATACCCACTCAGAAGATCTATTATGAGGCAGTAAGTTATCACTTCTGACACATCAAATCACAATTCTCATTGAAACAACAGCCTCCTTAATTATTCAATGCATCGTGTGCGATTTATCTGTTTCTGTAGTTCCAGAGTTAACCATACTAACGATTTAAATGGCGTTTTGCACTGACTCTCTGGAAAGAATAGCTACGTATTAGGAATAGGAGACAGAATAGTAAGGGGAAGGAGTTATGCGAAAGAGTTATAGTTAATACCTACAGGTTGATAGGCTAATCATGTACGTCTCTCGATTTCGACTGAGAACTAATAAATTAAGAAGTGTTATCCTACTTTGATCGTGGGAAAATTTAAGAATTCCGGCTAATTTCAAAATTTCATACAAGCTAAAAAAATGGTTTAATGCTCTTGTTATAATTTAAAATATAATATATCAGATAATTTCACAAACCATTGCATAGTTCCCAGATAACTAGATAAGAAATAATTTAATTAAATGTTCATTAATATTCAGCTCGTAAAATGTAATAAATATTGTTGATAGCAGAATTTAGAATTATTTAAACTGCAAAAAACGTTCGTATTTCATCCACTTGAGTTGTTTAAAAACGTTATTTTATGTTGAAAAATCGTTAAAAGTTTGAAAGCTGTCGCTACACGCTACGAAGCATCGTAGATCATAATTTTCTTTCAATTTAATATTGTCTCAATTATTCTATGAACAATATTAAATTCTGGAATAAACATAATTCATAGAATCGGGAACAGTTATTTAAATAAAGGCCAAGCAGTCCATGGCGTAGTGCTTGCGGCGCTGCCGGTGGTGCGTGGCGGTAGGGCGCGCGTAGGCCGCTCGGCGTCGCCACATGCACGTATTTTTAACCCGTGGGGCCGGCGCGCTCAAGCTCACCTTTCGATCTATTCCTGGCCGTCGTATTTTTAAACTTTTGTCTATATTACTTTCCTTCCGTCTGCTTATTAGTGGATGATTGAGATGCGTCGCAGGGGGCGCTCTTCTCAAAATATATCGCGATGATATTTCCGGTGTGCCAGCCCCGCAACCACGTGGCAGCCGTGCCGTTGCTCGCTTTTGTCATTATAATATTTATAAATCAAGGGTGGTTCCTCCCTACTATCAAAATAGCATGCTCCTTTAAACTTAGCTCCAAGACGCGCCATGTGTGGTGACTAATCGACAGGGAAGTATTCGTGTGAGATTATGGTTCGTTTTCAATAAGCCGTAAATGGATCACACAGCTAACTAAATAAACTTTTAACGTGACTTGGCTTTTGTGGCTTTTTATTTCTTATTAAGAATTTAATTAGTAAATAGATATCTCGACAACTAGTTGAGATTGGTCAAGGATGGCGAACCTAACTCTATATTGACAGTTGGCACGCCAATAAAGATGTAAAAACCGGCCAAGTGCGTGTCGGGCCACGCGCAGTAGGGTTCCGTAGTAGGTCTCAGTTAGTCGACTATAACTCTGTAACCGATTAAGCCTACTTAGCCGTGATAGTTGTCCTTGTAAGTTCATTACATGTGCTACGTCTGTGATTTTTTTTACATTTCTAGGTACAGCCATTCAAAAGTTAGAGGGGGGGGTAACTCGTATCGAACAAAAAAATTCACTTAAAATCTAGATATTTCGCAAATGGCTCGCTTAACCGAAAAATGATCTTGACACACCCATAATATTTTTGAAAGACCTATCTAACGATACCCCACACGAAGGGGTGCGCGAGAAAAAAAATATTCATCCCTACTTTACATGTTTGGGAGCTACCCTAAAAAAAAATAATTTTCAAAATTTTATTTTACCACTTTCTCGGCGTAGTCAATATACATATTCATACCAAATTTCAGCTTTCTAATAACAAAAACCACGGAGCTATGCCGCGGACAGACAGACAGACAGACAGACAGACAGACGGACAGAGCGAAACTATAAGGGTTCCTTGTCGGACTACGGAACCCTAAAAAGGACTGAGAAAAAAATCTGTTTGATTAAAAAGGTACGACACTTAATAAAGATTCAACATCTTTGTTTTGCTTTGGGGTTACCTTTTCTGTTTACAGAAAGTTTGTAGTGCAGTTCACTTACATAACAACACAATAAGACCAGCTAATTGTCGTTACACACTGCGTTACTTTGTAATACACAACCACACCGTTATAATTGCTACCTTAAAATTAAATTAAATTTTCTAATTGCTGTAAATTAATTGACGTTCGTTCGACATAAAAAGTAGAAGATGCGTTTTCTAAAGTGACCAAATACGATTGTTAGTTCATTAACACAACACCATATTTGTTTGTCGAGACGATCTTAAATGGTTTTAAATGCGTCGATATGACGGTCCTTGTTTACGCACTGTGACGCTTTCACTTAAAGAGGTTAAATAACTTAGTGTCGGAGAAAAACAATCCGTTCGTAAACAACTTTTGTGCCTACGAATGATAATGAAGCGAGTCACTCTTCTTGTCCTTTTGACGACGAATTGGACGATTAGAGTGAGGTCTTTTAAATAAGAGTTTAAGAGAGCGGTTTGTCATTTCTAGATTTTAGACAGTCGTTACGAATAGTCAGAAGCCAGAAAGTCTGACAACCAGTCTTACCAAGAGGTATCGTGTTACCTGGTAACTGAGTTGTGGAAGTCAGCTAGCGTCGCTCCATGCAAGACAATGGTACTCATCTCATCTGTATCCGGTTTAAACTGTTAAGGCTAGGCAGAATCGTAGCCTCATCAATAACAAAAACATTTAAGAACTATTGTTGCAAGGCCTCTATTGCTATCCCACTAAAGACTATTTCTTAATGGGATGAGCAAACAGACAGAGTTAATTTCTTACATTTATGATAATGATTATTATCTAAGGATAACTACTAATACCTTAGATAGTAAGCGGACACCAAAGAACCACCGAAGCAATTTTAAGCAAATAATAGCATCTTGTGAAGCCTCGAAGGAAAGAAGCGAAGACCGCTAAAATCAAAGTACCAATGGAGCATAATGATCTCGACGAGGTCTATATATACAGTCACTAGCGGGACGAGGCAATACTGAACTAAACAAATGCCAAGATCATCAACTGGTTCTTGATTGAGGATCTCCCAATTGAGGCAGGTACCTATACACATTAGCCTCATTCCGACTCTCGTTAAATTGTTCCAATTCTATAAAATTCTCCCAATGACTCAATCGTGGCTCTCCAATTTCCTCTCCCATAATTACAATGTGATAATGTAATCAGGAAACAAATAGACGTTTCCTGCGTGCTGGGCGCCACATGTGCAGCCCCGGCAGTGGCAGCCCTATCGAGTGACGTACACCCGCACATCTGGACTCGGAACTGAGTCTACATCTGTCACTACCCAATATCTAGCACCCATATAACGACACCACTCACCACCTCCTCGCTACTCCCCACACTATTAAGGAGCACATTTGGCCCACAAGCTTCATTACGTTTTTTGTTTCATCAAAATAGAAAACGTAGGTCGTTTATGAATGAACGACCCTTGGACGTGTCCTTGTGACTTATGAATGATTATTATGTGAATGAATTTGTTCGGGTGCGTCCGGATCCCACTCGATGTCGTCCCAACTCCCAGACGTTACATTTAAGTTCTCGATATACTTTTTGTTGATTTTACTACCGATAAAAGTGTACGATCGATTCTTTAGTGACATTTTTATTGAAATGTTAAAGACTCGCTCCGCTTTCTAGTTTGTATACAATGTAAAATTGTTTATAAATAGAAGTACGAAGTTAGCATCGTAAAGATGTTTCCTTAATGGGTACTTAAAGTGCTTTACGCAGGTATCGAGACCGTGGCAAATGTGCGCGACGAGTTTCCTAAAACAAACAAAGTATGCAGACGCCTAAGTACCCCGTTTAGTGGGTATCAATGTCATTATTGCACGCCGACCGTAGCGTTAATGAGTTCACAAGACTTTATTATCAGTTTGGAGAATTAAAAAAAGAACAACAAAATAGGCGTCCGTTTCCGGGCGGGGTGAAGTTGAACTCATTTCGGTATCGATTGCCGACAGTCGATTACGTCCCTGTAGGTCTAAGATGTGAGTCATTGCTAGTGCCTCGAGTCAGGTTCACAGTCAACAAGTGTCGTGGGCGAAGTACAGATAGTAAAGCGATATTAGGTAAAGGAGGTCCGGGTGCGTGCAGCAGGTACTGCAGATAGAATGCGCTGAGTCCGTTCGACTGGTTTCTAACTCAATGTCGTGTGGAATGCAGGTGGCGGGCGGGGGCGCGGGATGCGCGGGGCGGGGCGGCGCGGGCGCATCGGACGGTGTTGTCGCAAGTGGCCGCCGCACTTGTCGGCGCGTTTGACTGCCGGAGATATTCGGCGCGGTAACGGGCCGCGGCCTTCCTGGAATTGGTTACCTGTCGCATTCCTCCGGCGGTCGTCGCAGTCGCACCGCTCTCCGCTCGCCGCCGCCCGCGCCTGCCGCCCGCCGCCCGCCGCCTGCATAGCGATGCAACCTCTAATCGTGCTCGCGTTCCTGCAATACATTCGACTTTGTCACACGTCCTTTGCGATAACACAGCAACTTTGTGGAGTTTCACCATGTTCTATTTATAGAGAACTAGCTGATTCCCGCGTTTTCACCCGCATCCTGTAGGAAGTACTTTCCGCAGCTGATTAAAAACTTAATTTATCTGCACACCTAATTTCAAGGGAGGAGCTCGTGGCTTAGACACAGCCGCACGGGTTGGTCGATCAAAGGTTAAGCTGCGCTCGGCACGGTCAGTCCGTGGTTGGGGAGCATCTACGTCACACTAAGACTTCTCCGTGCGTCGGTAAGCTCACTAAGTCGTTGGTCCTGAATATCATTTGTAGATCTTTGATATTGACAGTCGTCAGAAGCCAGAAAGTCTGGCAACCAGCCTCACTAAGGTGTATCACGTTACTCTGTTAGGTAATTCGGTTCTCAGATGTCAGAAAGGAAGTCGCTCTATGTAAAACACTGGAGCTCAGCTACTTCTGGTTAGACTGAAACTCGATTACAATATGTTGGGAGAAGTTTCCATAATTTTGTCTATCAGCCTGATGGACATGTTAGCGAAATTGGTTCAGCCGTTTTACCGTGAAAGCATAACAGGCAGACAAGAGTTACTTACGGATTTATAATTTACTAGCAACCGGCCCTGGCTTCGCACGGATGCAATGATATGTAATCATATAGTTTTTTGCTATAAAACCGTAATATTTGTATATTAAAATTTATATACTAAGCTCATAAAAATCCCCTTAAAATTTCTAATAATACCTATAGGAATACGTACTCTCACGTTATAATAAAATTCTTGCTGAACAAAATAACTTCAGCAATAAATCTAGCAACTTTATTAACATGTAAGTTTCATATAATAGTCATAAAATAAATTGCACGGTTTCAGTGATGGTTTCATAAAAATAATATTGTAAAATAATGTCTACATTCTTAGGTAGGGTGTGGTAGTTTTCGACGTTTTATTTAAAATTATAGAAGAATTTAATGTCGAGAACTGTAAGCTAAAATTAAGCTACAAAATACATCACACTATTTATAAAACAATCACTTCAAAGATTCTAAACTTCTTCGAAGAATTATCTACAGCTTGGCAAAAAAGTCTAGAAACGGAACTAATTTTTTTTATTGCTGGCAGCCCCTGGCAATTAATGTCGTTCTGTTTATATACTCTGTGGTTCTGTGTCGTTCGATGTAAACAAAGTTCGCGAGTTATTTATTTTTTTATTTCGACCATCAAAACGTTAATAAAACCACGTTATAATAAATAAAACCATTCGGAGTACTAGCAAGGAAACAATTTATAATGTTTATAGGCGATATCTGGTCGAACATGAGGCTTAAACTCTTCTTTCCGATCTCGACGATATTTACCAAAGTACCGCCATTATGACAGGTATGTAAGAGTTTGTTTTGATGTATTTAGTTGTATCAAGTGTTAATTTATGATCTCTAATTGGTTTTCAATTGCTTGAATACGAAATAAGTGAAATTTTGAACAATAAACATCGAGCATATAGGTTATGTTTACGTTTTGTCTTTGACACTTTGGTATAGCGCGACTAGATTATTTTGATACTTGAGTGGCTTGAGCCTTGATACTCTGCAATATGTAAATTCGATTTCTACATAACCTTATCTATGAGTGTGATCACAAGATAATATAATACTTGTTATAACTAGCATTTAAAAACCACAAAAAAACTAGATAGGTACCGTAAACTTTTTACATTAATTATTGATAGAGGTATAATCATTTTTTTTATCTTTATAGGAAGCACCGAACGTGCATTTCAATCTATAACCGAGTAGGAGTTCAAAAGAATTCATGCCAGCATGTTAACAAAATAGAAAAGGAGTATTATGAATTTATGAGAGGGCTCGTACTTGGACATAAAACGTTTAGGAATCAATCTCCAACATGATAGCGCAGTGCCTTTGAATCTGAGTGTGACTCAGATGAGTTTATGGCTAGCTCTAGCCAAGACATGGATGTGGCGGGCGTGGAATATTTAGAGGAAGATTTATTGAAATCAAATATAATAACGCTATATTCATACGCCTTTTTTATACCCAAAAAAAATTGTAAACACAGGAGTGCTTACATTATTAGTGCTTATAAGTAATTTGTATTCAGTTACATGACGTGAATACTTGTTATTACATTTTATAATACTTACTGATTTTAATTAATTATAAAAATACAGCTTAGTATCAAGACGATAGCATGGTACGCTATACGGTCACAGCGGGTTGCCACACGAACGGTAAAGTGGCGCCCCTATTAATTTCTACTCTTTTTTGCCAAGCTGTATGTAGGTATGTGTAGGTACTTCTAATTTTATTCAAATACGCTCAATCCGTTATGCGTGAAGCAATGCAAATAAAATATGTACAGTTGTGACACCGAATTTACATTCTCTGAATTAAATTGAAGAGTATGTTCCTATTTCAAAATGTACTAAAACTGCAAGTTACAACTTTGCTTTTTTTTAAAGACGCAGTACAATTGAAGGCCCTTTTAATTAGTTTATCTTTGCGGTGCCGTTTCCCTTACACAAAACGGTCGTAGATATCGGCGCAGCCAAGCATTGACACACAGCGGGTTGTAAATAATACTGAGATGATCGTGATCAGAGAGTATTCATGATCGCAGTACGCATTTATGCGCATTTTTTTACTTTACGATTCATAAATTGATAACCTCGGCGGTGGCAGTTGGTGGGCCTCACGCGCACAAACACGCTCTAATAGATCTCACTCACACTGCCTCCCGAACACTGGTCACTACAATAATCCATATTTCTACAATTGAAATTTATACATGGACGATTACGAACGGCCGCGGTCGTAACGGTCTGAACATTCCACTCAATGTAAGTAATATTCTTGAGGCCTCTGCGTTATCCTCGCAATGGCAGAAACATGCCTACGGGGCGCAAGTGCACATGTGTGCGTGTAACTGACTATATGTGAGTAATATATATGTGCAACCATTGGCTCACGCAGCGGCGTGTGCGTAAGGAGGCCGAACTTTCCGAGAAAAGTTTTCAGTGCTTTTCGTTGTCGCTCGCTGAAAAATATGCGAGCTAGGTTACTCTTGTCAAACAATTTGGCAGGGACATGATAATTACACTAGTTTTAAATGAAAATTAATACGATTATGAATTAATAGTCGATTAATATATGTGTGGTGTGCGTTAGGAGGCGTGTCAGCGTGTGTAACGGCACCCTCGCGGCCCCAAGTAGGTAGCCGGCGCACGCGCACACTGCCGACCGATTAGGGAAATTGACTACGCACCTACTCGCAATCTATTGTTTTAATTGGAACCACCACGCAAATGTAAAGAGTTTTGTTTTAATGAGGTACCAATCTAATTTTCCGCACATTGTGTGTACCTAAACTACCGCTGAATAAAACCAGAAAACACGAAATATTATTTAAGGTCACACCGACCATATTCATTTGTGAGTTTTATTACATTGATTCATCGCTACATACTATCAATAGAAACAAAATATGCTATTTAAGAATATATAGTCTACAAATGAATGATATTATGATTTCTTAGATTAAATTTAAGTTATTTAAACACCATGATATTTTGATATTAAACGTATTAACACTTTAAGTAATTAGGTACTTGTGAAAATACCTTTTCTAATTTAATTTTAAAATACATTTTTGCATTTATCTTTAGGTAACCATAATTAAGGTCAGGCAAAAACAATAGCTGCCTTATCATTTCACTACCTATTTAAAAAAAATACCTACCTATGTTCCTTCTATAAAGAAATTACCTTTATCACACAAACTTCTAATGTAACATTCTTGGTGCATTGCTACATTGCGCGTTGCATGTAACGCATTGCTATTTGTAGAAAACACTATAGCCGCTAAAACTTTGTTACAATTAAATTGTAGTCAAGTTCACTACGTAAACTATTTGTTCTGCACTAATTAAATAAAAACAACGAAACATTTTCAAAACAACCACGCATCGTGTTTAACATGTAACATTGCAAGGAGCGACTGTTGCAGCAACCATCAAATTAAAACACGCTACACACTTTGATAAAACACATAGTCGATATTAGGTACTTGTACATAAAAGATATAACTAACGGTAGGCGGGTGATTAGTGATTACATACCTAGGCATTGTTACAAAAACCAGCTTATTTACTCAATATCTTTGTTTTTATCGAATAGGTACATAGAGATATCGCGGAAATTTGCCAACCTGTGCGATTTACATCTTTGCATAGATAACAAGAGATATCGGTGTGCGACCAATCAATAGATATTGTTCGCCTTTATGTGGAATGGATCTAAATCTAATCTTTATCTACTGTTTATGTATTTCGTTACATACTGTATATTATCTTAGACTAGGATTAAGATATCTAAAATATAGAAGTAAAATTCTTTTGCAAAATGTCATAATCTCTATCGGTTACTTATCAAATATATCAACCCTTTTTAATAATTATCGGCATATAACTTTTATATGACACAGAAAAGGGCATAGATATAAATCAGGAACCAGTTAAAGATCCTTATTGCATAATAATATGATTGCATCTCTAATGGGTTCTCTCTTTAGAGCGTTAATTCCGTCCTCAGCTGGGTGATGTAGCCCCGAAATCCTCTTTTAAGCATATTTAATGGGTTTAATGATTTTATTAGGGTTCTGAACCTCTAATCGGCCGATAAAAAGTCAGCAACAGACCAATAAAGGGCCCAGAGATGGCGTCCATGTAGCTCATTTCTCTGCCACTCCAGCATGCATTTTTTTGCATCTAGAGGTGCAGGTTTACGCCAGTTCTCGCTAGCTAAAGAGAATGGGGTGAGACCCATAAATAACTCCAATATCTTGACATTACGGCTTTAATGAGCGAGGCTGCGGGATGCTCGAGAGTTAAGGAACATGGATGGGCCATGTTCCTTCCTTCGCCCTTTTGCTGAGTAAGAGTCTAACACTCTCTTCCGCCCCACCCAAAGTGGGAGTAGTCTTTTGTTAATTTCTCATCTTTAAAAAAAGATGATAAAAAAACTCTCTACGTGAGATAAGGGGAATACAGTTGCTCATGATGGCAACTGGCGGCTCCGTTCCCAATTTCTGTTAATAGGCGCAATATGTATCTATCTCACTTATTTTTTCTGTCCATCAGTCATTACAACATTCACTCCCACCAATCATCATCCGTCACAGAAATATAGGCCGTATTATACCCAGGAATCGTAGGCACAGTCATCTAACTTTTTTTTTTTTTTTTTTTTTTCTACATGACCTCTTGCAGGGTGCTTCTAACAGCATTCGACCTGCTTAACCGGACAATGTGGCGAGGTCCTAATTTAATTAATTAAATTAAGGCCTCCAGCCAAGGCTTAAAACTAAGTTTAAGACTAAGTGACAGCGCGCTAAGGGCTCCCCCTAGTGGGGAACGAACCTCGGCTTAGGGCGTCACTGGGGAGGACAACTAGGGACTAGCTGGATCATAACAATATTATTAGGGGACTTTTTATGCTACTGGCTCAGCGCGCGGGCTGGCTCATCGAGCAAGGGTCGGGGAGAGCATGGACGGGGACGTCGCGACGGGCCTCGGCGGCGAGGACGGTATGACGGCGGTCTGTTTCTGTAAACTGTACTGGTTTCCCTATTACTCTCTTGGAGGAGGGTGATATCGTCGTCGGGGAACGTGAGAGTATGCCGCGGACGGCGAATCGAGCTAATCTGGGAGGGAGTGTAATGGGCAGCCGATACGATCAGGGGGTTGGTGTGCTTTTCGGCGGAGTCGAAGTAGCGCTTTGAAGCGCGTTTCATAAACTGCTTTATGGTAGGCAGTTTGAGGTCAAGGTGGAGATTTTCGTTTCTAAGATACCACGGGGCTCCTGTGGCCCTACGCATGAAACGATTCTGAAGGGTTTGCATCCTATGGAGGCGGTAAGATTTTGCGTGTGCGAACACTACGCTAGCATAAGTCATGATGGGGCGGATGCACGCTGTATAGATGCGCAATTTGCACTTGAGAGGCAATTTGCTGCGCGAATTCAGAATGGGATGGAGGCGTCCAAGAACGAAGGCGGCGCGCGAACGCACCGTCCTTATATGTTCACCGAACGTGAGATTCTTATCGAGGATTACGCCCAGGTATTTGGCCTTGTCGCCCCAAGGGATGGGGCGATTGAACATTTCGATCTGTTTGAGGGGTGGGGTGGACCCGGTAGTGCGAGTGCGTCTCGAGAAGAGAACGGCCTGGCTCTTGTCGGGATTGACCTCGATTCTCCATTTGCGGAACCACTTGCCTAGGGCGGTGGCGGCAGATTGGAGGATGCGAGTTATGCAGTCGGGTTTGCGACCCGTGTAGTAAATAGCCGTATCGTCAGCGAATAGAGCCAACTGGGCCTTACTATTTTTGGGAATGTCGCTGGTGTACAGCGTGAACAATAGGGGGGAGAGCACGGAGCCTTGTGGGACCCCTGCTCGAATGGGGTGGGGGGAGGATAGTGCTCCCTCTATACGATAGCGAAACGAGCGATTCGACAAAAAATCTCGAATGATGAGCACGAGACGGTCGGGCACACCGAATTTGTACAGCTTATATACTAAGCCGTCATGCCAGACTTTGTCGAATGCTTTTGCTACGTCGAAGAATAGTACGCCCGTCATCATATTGCGTTGGAAACCAACGCTGATATGCTCGACGATGCGGTGGACTTGTTGGACACAGGAGTGCTTGGTTCGAAAACCAAACTGCTCATCAGGAATGAGTCTCTTAGCCTCGGCAAAGGCTTTGAGTCTATTATAGATTAGCCGCTCGTAAATCTTTCCAATAGCATTGAGAAGACTTATAGGGCGATAGCTGGAGGGCTCGGCTTTGGGTTTGCCGGGTTTGGGAATGCCAATGACTGTGGCAGTTTTCCATTCATCGGGAAAAATGTTATTGCTCATAGCGGCATTGAAGATGGCTGCTAGGAGCGCTATGAGCTGGGCTGGGAGGAGTTGGAATACTCTATTGGAGATTCCATCTGGGCCGGGGGCTTTCCTGGGTTTCAACCTCTTGATAATCTCATGTACCTCCTCTGGAGTAACAGGGGGTAAGGGGTCATCGTCGGGGGACAGTCATCTAACGTCACTACCCAGAAGTTGAAGTTGCAAGAAGTTGCAACTACTTACGCTATGTTATTAAGATCTTTCCTGCGTCTGTCACAAACGAAACAGGAACAGCTATGCTGTGGATAACAAGAATGATAGTTAACCGTGTACCTAACATTTTGCGGGGTTAACCCAAGATACGACTTGCATGTATGTAATGTATGTTTCGCCACCTATGCAGGCTACTTTAATGTAACGTTGAAAGGCTTGATTGTAAGCCTCAGCCTCTACTCACCCTTAGCGTGTTCGTGGGCACTCAGGCCTCGCGCAGAATTGCTCGTATTTTACCGGCAGCTTTTCTGTTGTTACCTAGTCTATAGAACTTACCTACCAGTGCCTAACTGGGATTATCCCACTTGTGGCTCTGGCTTGGCACTTTTCTGTCTCCTATTGTCACGAAGAATGTGTAAAGCGATCTTTTTGGTCTTAAGCTTTTCTTTTCTAACTAATCTAGTTGCGGATTCCAAGATAGTAGCATCAGCTCTTTGGGTCTCGTTAGCTTCTACTGTTCAGCATTTTTTGAACTTTTTGAGCTTCGTTGCCTTTGCGCTTTTCTGTTAGCCACTGTTGACTGCCTGGCTAACAGATTAGCTAGCTTCTACTTGCAAAAGAACATCATAAATAAAATCACATTTATAACTGCATTGGAATTGAAGCTTTTTCGTGAAATATTGAAAAAATATGCAGGAAGTCGAAAATATCTTTGTTTATTTAAAATTATGTAAATGTTTAAAAAACAAAAATGTGATGAATACGACAAGGAAAACATGCTAGTTCAGTATTGTTAGCTACGTGCTTATAGTTCGCACGGCCACCGCTAGCGTCAGCACTAGTTCACGCTATAGGTACTTAGCTCCTGTACTCTAATACTTGGAAGTGCCATCCACGTGCATCAAGTACTTACCTACACGACGGTATCATTTTCCTCTACTTACCCGCTTACAATGACAAATATATTTTTCCTTTGTCACCACACTGCATTTTGTTATCGAATGTACAAGACGCCTTTAAAGAAATTCAAACTTTACTATTAAGCTAGAAGACACATTTTACTTTGTTGTTTGGAAAATATTTGGCAGCAGTAGTATAAATCATCGTTATCGTCGCATGTGGTACACGTGTGTCTCAACTCTATTTCCGCCCTTCGCTTCCCTTGGGTAAGCCAAGGACGGTAATAAAAGTCTTACTTAATTACTGACGTTATAATTAACGAAGAGGTCCTATTTGCTTTAGTTGATTGGTTATCGAATTTAGACCTTATTTGTGAAAGAAGAAAAGTTATTTTGCCGATTCTCCGCTTGGGTACGAATTAATGAATAGTTTCGTTATTTTTTGGAAACAAGGAGCTATAGTAAACATTAATAATGTCTATAAAGTTTAAAAACCATGTTTAATTAGCTAAAAGGTACCTTTGTTCTTTAAACAAACCTTTGACGCGTAGGTACGGTCGAACAGAAAACTGTTATCATATGCAACTGCCACTTGATTAAAACACTGAAATAAAAGTTGACAATTCTATATACAAGTGTATAGGTATGAAATGTTCAAATAAGTGCTAATAATATTTACGATATATAAATGCTTAATTATTTTAATAATAGAGAACCTTATAGAGTCATTTATTTCTATTACCTACACCTTACGTAGAAAGGTTAAACCTTAACAGCTGGTTTAGCATTCCAGGTGGACTGCACAATCCATACTTCTATTATTGGATATAAAACTGGCTAATTAATTTTATTATTAATTCGAAAGACTTTGCCATACACACACGTTAGCGCAGCTCCTAAAAATTTAAATACCCACTACTGCGCTATTAATTGTGAAATAAAATTCCATCTGATGGAAAACTATGATAGGTAGTTACGATAGTGATCTGACGGCGATAAAATAAGCTAAAATATTAATATAATTAAACACACAAACACGCACGGTCCGCATTATATTGACGCCGGGACGTTTCTAAACGACACCTTGGAGCCACGTGTAAAGGTGCAACGTGTAACCACTCTATAAACCATGCCTGTGATGCGCGTGCGCACAATCCTACAATACTCATCGAAGACTAATTTCTTCATCAAATACTAAAAAAAAGCTCCACCTGGCCTGTTTACCGGTCTCAATTTAATTTATTATTCCATAAAAATAAAATGCTGTCAAAATTCCACTCGGCACCTGCACATGATAAATTAAAAAATAACAATTGCTAAGGCAGTGGCTCCCGTTCCGGGGTCAACGCACTCCACCCCTTCCTTCTCCCCACTGTATGATAATTAAATTTATCCACATCGTATAAATAGACACTTGTACTACGTGTAATCTGCATCCACATTTGTTGGGTAAGCGGCTAATCTATTGCAAGTAGTGATGTTTTGCCAAGCAGGTTCGCTTCACGCGCTAGGTAATCTTGCAAGAATGTGCGCGGATGTACTTAATTCTTCTATGCGATTATAATTGTTGTTTGAAGAGGAGAGATCAAAGGGCAAGTGGCTATCTGTCTAATTATTTTTAATTTTTTAAAAGGGGATCCTTTTGATATCGTAGGTAATGCCTATTTTCCAAGAATGGGTTTATAACAATTTGTAATTCAATGGTAAACTTAAACACATTTTCTGATGTGAAGTGGTTTCAAAACAAACCGTTCTAGCTTTTCTAGAGAATTTCTTACTTATCTATGCTTGCTTCCTCTAATATTCTTGCGACTCTATTTTAAAACCTAGTGCTGAGTGCGAATACACGAGTGGGTTACTGCGAATGTTATCGATGTAAAGCAAAGCACTGCGAAACCAACCCTTCTTTATCCAGGATTCTTAAACATATGCCATGTAGAAATTGTTTATTACCTACTAATAAATAAAAAATAAGTTTATTTGCGAAAATATTTAAATAACCTATCTATGTTCGCTGAACTACAGCAAACCCAAAAAACCGGCCAAGTGCGTGTCGGGCCACGCGCAGTAGGGTTCCGTAGTAGGAGTTAGTTAGTCGACTATAGCTCTGTAACCGGTTAAGCCTACTTAGCCGTGATAGTTTTCCTTGTAATTTCATTACATGTACTACGTCTGTGATTTTTTTTCACATTTCTAGGTATAGCCATTCAAAAGTTAGAGGGGGGGGTAACTCGTATCGAACAAAAAAATTCACTTAAAATCTAGATATTTCGCAAATGGCTCGCTTAACTGAAAAATGGTCTTCACACACCCATAATATTTTTGAAAGACCTATCTAACGATACCCCACACGAAGGGGTACGCGAGAAAAAAAATATTCATCCCTACTTTACATGTTTGGGAGCTACCCTAAAAAAAAATATTTTTCAAAATTTTATTTTACCACTTTCTCGGCGTGATCAATATACATATTCATACCAAATTTCAGCTTTCTAATAACAAAAACCACGGAGCTATGCCGCGGACAGACAGACAGACAGACAGACAGACAGACAGACAGACAGACAGACGGACAGAGCGAAACTATAAGGGTTCCTTGTCGGACTACGGAACCCTAAAAACATCATCAACCTAATAATATCTAATAAATTCTATAAAATGTCCGAGTAAACAACATATTTTTTGTCCACTAGCAAAACTATAGGAATTGGTCCCGAGATTTACTGTTATTTTTTTATCACTAAAGAACAGAAATTCCTAGTAATAAGTGTGGTGTTGTATGGTGCGCAAGCGCAGCCGGTGGCGCAGGCGTCAGGGAGGCGGTGTGTGCGTTCGCGCCTCTAGGATTAGTTCTCGGCATTCCGGGAATCTCACCCACACCGCTACGGCGCTGATAACATTCCTTGGCCCATACTTATACCTATACACGTGCCCCAAAACAAAACACTTCAACACGATATTTGATTTTAGATCATTTTACTGCGTTTATAAATTAAAACTGATACCTAAATCTATTTATTCTTAAGTTGAAAATAAACCTAGCCTACCAACAAAATAAATGTTATAGGTGTAATTATGGGCAGAGGGCGCAACTATATCTTTGCTCTTTTTAATTGCCTTTTTCGCACACCTTAGGAATTGTATTTTGGTGGATAGCTTTATTAAGAATTAACTAAGATTCTTGCAACGATAAATGATTTCAAAGATTTCCTTTATCGTTCCATATAGTAATTTCCGTTGAAAAAAAACCTAATATTTTTTGAATTCATAGATTTTTCTGGTTATCTATATATTAATTTAGGCTTATCTTTAAACTTATGGGTAGCAATATTTAAAGCCCCCTTGTTGTGTTGGACCTACCTACTACTTATATTTGAATTACATTCATCATCTGTAGATACTGAAACATATAAAACAGTGATATTTAAAAAGACGACCAATCATAGGTCGATTAAAAGACGCGCACACATGGATGACTTTTCCAAATTTTCGAAATTATTTATTAACCTTTAAAATTGAATTCACATTATTTAAAGAACACAAAATCATTTAAGAGTATAGTAATGTTTCAAATTTAAACCTTTTTTAATAAAGACAGCGATCACGGCCAAAAACTGAGTTTTTTGACGATACGATATTTTGGGGCGCAGAGCTGCTGCGCTCAGGACACGCGCGCAAATGAATTGCACATTTATGCGTTCTACTACAAGTATACACGATCGACTATCTTTTCGTGTATATTTCATACTAATATCGTTCATCAATAATTTTTAAATAACAGCCGAGGCACAGCTATTCTGCCGATGCGCCATCACTGACGTTCCTGATTTTTATAATTTATTGTATACTGCATTCCTGTAATCAAATATAACTTTTTATGCACTATACGTATAAAATAAATTATATAGTTTAATTTTAATCAAATTTTGAAAATCTCATTACTATGGGAGTCGCGGGTTTGACGTCAAACCAACCGTGAGGTCGGAAAAATTTCACCAATTTTCCTCGTTAAACGAGCGAATATTTCACTGCTTTTATTTTATAAAAATGATGTATAGACTTGCGCCTATGCATCGACGGCAAAAGGTTCAGGGTGAGAAAGTTTTTTTTTACCACTTATATGCGAGTGCGAGGGCGCAGTGAAGCCGCCGCCCCGCGCCCGCGCCGCCGTCGCCTGGGCGGGCCCCTGCGCACATACCTTTGCCCTAATACTAATGTTCTGAATGCTAATTTTATTTTGCAAAAGGATCCCACAGGAACATCTCAAACAAAATAATTTATAAAAAACCTTATTTTTTTTATTCGGGTCATAATAGAACGATCGGTAGAGGTGTGGAGTTTGGAAGGGAATATTTAATTTTCTTATTTTGTGTTCTCAATCTATTTCCACTCATTTGAAAGCGCGTTTCATTAGCTTTCCAATCATGTAAACTAACCTTAGAAAAAAGTTCAGGAAAAAAGCTGAAAATTTGTTGAAGTCCGCAGGACGTCGGTCGGAGTGCGAATATTTGTGTTTTTTTTTCTATATGTTCTGGATATGTGGAAGTGCTAATTGTGGTCGTGGTGAGGGCGGGTGACATGCGCGGGGGCGCCCACACCCTAAACATGCACAAAATGAATTCGTTTTTCGTAAGAAAACTAGGTTTATGGCATAGCGGTCGTGCGGTGGTGTGCGTGTAAGAGGCGCGGCGATTGGCCGCCGCGCGGCTGTGTGTGTTCGCGCCCCCGCTCGGCCTCTCACCATACCTACCGCGCGCCGGAGCGCGCGCGCACACCACCGCGTGCGCACACCTCACACGTACACACACATGCAACACGCACGGCCTCTCGCAATACAACCTGCGCCCGATATTTATATCATTTCAGTTATTTGTAAATAATTAATGAAACATGTTTTTCTATTTTTTTTTAAACTGTACAATTTTTATTATAAACTTATGTATAGGCATAATTATTTCTTACTTTTTGATACTCATAGGTACCAAGATACTTAACGGTTTTATATAATTAAACCTACCTAGCTCCTTTGGATTCATGACTATTTTCAAATGAGTAGGCAAGGGATAATAATCGTGCATTTATGGAATATAAAAGTTATTAGAATTTAATTAGATAATTCTTTACTTCAAAGGTTTATCCTTTTGATTAAATTAAGTGAAATCGTTTAATATTTTTAGTGCAGTATTAAAAAAAAACAAATGAAACTCCTGTCACCCAATTTGTTGTGTATGATCATATTTGCTGCATGGTATGATCACATTACTTTTTATTGACAACTTTAGCAAACTAGCCAACAAAAATAGGTTAGCTAGTTATAGTGTATCTACCTAACTTTTTTTTTGGCAATAGTAATTTAAAAAGTAATAGGATTACCATTTTACTAGATATTAGCAAATTAAGCTATTGTTTAACATTTAGCTTAAGATACACAACATACTTGTTTTACTTCTAAAAACATATTCCCCTTACTAAAATGAGGAGACGTTACATCAACACATAGGTACTCTGGAAATACAACAACTCAAAAAAAAACTATATGTACTAACTAATACAAATACTAAAAAAAAAACTATATGTACTAACTAGATATTTAAGTATAACTCTGGGCTTTTATCTATGTCCACTGCAAAAAAAAACCATGGGCTTCAAAATAGAATAAAACCTGATCTGACATTCTAAATTTAAAAGTGATACAAATAAACTTTTTACGCCTGAAATTAATAAACTATCCATAAGACTTTATGTTGTTTTTTTTTCTCCATAAGTGGATATTGTTACTTCTTCTTCTTATCATGTTGGCTGCTTTTTAACCTAACAAGCTCTAGTGTCGATCAAATTAACTTATAGTTGCGTCAGCAATTAAAACAACACATTGCAAGTGAAACATAAAATGATCAAACACGAAAACAACTAAGTCAATTAAAAAAAAACAATCTCTAGTGTCAGAGTGTAGGACAAAGGGGTGTAACACCGCCAACTACCTGCCTCCAGCCTGCTTTGTAAAATATTTGAAAAACCCACAAAGCTATTACGGCCCGACTCAGGAACGGAACCAGAGACTCCGTCCTGCACAGCAGTCGCATTCAGCAACCACTAGACCAACAAGGCAGTCAACTCTAAAGAGAACTGCTCTAAAGTGAACTACTCTGCTCTAAAGATATACCTATGATTTCAAAGATAGTGTAGAAAAATTAAAAGTAAACCTAAACGCCAAAACAGTTAAAGATACTTTAATTATATAATTTATTTAAGGACGATTGGATAAGAAGGCGGCTACCATAAGCGCGTAATTAACAGGACTGATACTTGTATTTGACATTAGTATATTAGTCTCTGTGTGTAAATTATTCTGAAAGGGGGCTTTAATTCTCGAAAGGTTTCGTACATTATGTCAATCAAGCTGAATCATGCGAGTTTATAATGGTAAGCCTCATTTGAAAACTATAAAGTCGCCAAGTGCTTTAGAATATTCGCGATGCAGCTCATGTTGTCAAGATGTTGATGATTGTCAATATTTGGCCATATTTCAAACTTCGTCTTCTAATCGTGTCTACTACTACCTACCACTATAAGCCTGTGTTGTCCCAAAGGACAAAGGCCTCCCACTCTCTTTCCATATCTCTCTATCAGCTAAGAACCATATTTTCATATCTTTTTCTTTCTCATTATGTGCGACCACTATGTAAGTGGTTTCTGAATACTGGATAGCTCTATCGTGTGTCTCATGCAAATCTTCCCTATTTCAAACTATGGTCAAAATAAGGACCCAATATTTGGCCATGCTGCGTCTCTATTAGCATACCTTTGGAAACAATCGCCATCACCAATTCAATAGCATGTGCTGATCAGGAAAGGAGGCTTGTCATCAACTAAGATGCTAATTTCAGTCAATTGAAGGAAATTATGTTTTGAGCCATATGCCGTTATTGATCATCATAGCGCTTAGCTCTTCGGTATCAGACTTTTACATAACAAGCTTTAGTTTGGCATGATCACGTATTTGTTAGCAATGCTCCTTTTATTAGGTTTACAGATACAATTCTAACAAAATTATTGCGTTCCTTCCTCTTGTTTGACTATTGAATTAATTGATCAAATATGATGATATATAATAATATATATCATATTATAATATGATATATAATATTATAACAGCAATATGAGCTGTATCGTGAATATTTGAATCTTCATATTTTTCATATAAAAATATTTGCTGGGGCTAAAATAAATGGCGCTGAAATATTAGCTGATAGCACTGAATTATGGTGATAATTCAGTGCTATCATCTAGATTAAAATACGCACGAAACCTTTTCGAGAATTTGGGTCCCTTTCAGAATAGATTCCAACAAGCAACGACTAATATTTACACGATTGTCAAATACAACTAGTAGTCCTGTTAATTACTAACTTTTGGTAACCGCCTTGTCACCCAATCTTCCTTAAATAATTTGTGTATCTCTATCCTATTCCAAAAGTTCACTTAAAGACTTTGCTTTGGCGTTAAGACCTATGAATTAACTTCACCGTTTGATATCATACCTCTTTAGAGTAGAGTGTCCACACATTTCTCTGGCTGTTACGTTGGCCATTCTTACGTTTGCATTGCTTATTATATTGCAATGCAAAGAAATGAGTAGGTACCTTATATTCCCATTCTCATTTTGCATGAAAATTCACTGAAAAACACTTGTTTACGGACACCCTTTAATATACTCATCTACAATGAGAACTAAAGGAAATCCAAACAAGTTATCAGCTAGCTGCTGAATTTCTTTCTGTCTTTTTTCCTTTCTGTGTGACCCCAATCTGCTAGTTTAACACCATGGTTTACCTAAAATAGTCTTTCCATCCATACTCGGTGAATGGAGCCTTATCCTTAACAGTAGGGGGTAGATAACTAGCTAGTCGGATAGTTCATAGCGTTTATATAATTCATATAATTTACATAATTTAAATTATATTTGTGTATTCTGTAAATCCTGCTATGATAAATCGACTACTGTGTTCTTGAACATAAGTTACAAAATCGCATCAAAATCAACTTGACGTACACAAACGTACACGTATATCGGTTATACAAATGAATTTTGTAAATTGCCTTCTGATTTTTTAAACCTTAGTTTTACGTTTTTAATCCTTAGCTAGCATTTTCTAGGTCCTTATTAGACTAGACTAGACTTTTCGAGAGCTATTTCATTTAGGGAATGGTGTTACTCCAGATTCCAGAATCATCATTTTGTATGGGTTTTCTCATATCATTCGGTCATCAAAAGATGTTGATTTATCATTGTTTGATTATGACTTAGGTGATGATTCATCTAAGGATAAGTTTAAATGATGTTCATGACCCAATGCAAGCAATAAGTTTTGCATTAATGCAGTGACTAAGCTGCATAGTTTACGAATAACTTGTCGTAAAGTAGTACTTCTTGTAATTATGCAATTTTAAGGCCGACCCTATATTTAGTGTGAACCTCGTTGAAATCGTACCTGTAAATTAAAGTAAATTAATGCGAAAGTTTTTAGTGATTATATTTGGTCAAATGTTTTTGTTTTGATAAATATGTCGAATTGTGGTTATTTTCGGTTCAAATATTAGTTTCATAATTTTCTGTCCTACCTACCCAATTAGAATTGGTAGTCTGGTATTTATTTGAATTGCCTTTTAAATGTTCTACCCTTGGAAATTTTCCTTCATATAACACCCTGCATAGCCATTCTAAGATATGCTGACTTCTTAAATATATTTTTATTTTATTTTGCTTTGCGTATTCATATTTTGCCACTTTTATCTTGACAATGATACAGCACGCTAACAATTCGCGTCATGTTCGTTAAAAAAAGTAACAAAGTCGACGCCCCGAGCGCAGAATACATTATTATAACCGGATTACAGGTGGTAACACCAATATTTTGCAAATGAAAACGTGTCGATTGTAGCGCGAGACGAACGCGTGGGTTTTCCTTTGATTTTCTCAAAGAGCGCGTCACAGCGGCACCTGCGCACACAGCGGCGGCGCTTGCGCAGCTGTCACTACGTCATCACGTAATTCAATTATTGTAATCGATTAATTGCAAACCGTCTGCCCGGCGGCCCGCTTCCATGTTTTCTGGAGCACGGAATGGGGTCCCAGCCTCGATAAACATGAGAGTAACCGTCTACCGCTTTATCCTTGCGGGTCTTGCAATTATTGGGGCCCGAAAATATTTTTGCACGTCTGTGACGAAGGCTTTGCTTACATAAACAGCCGCCAGCCACAGCATGACTATATCTTTACTGAAATTAATTTTGTTTTTGTTTCAGATGTTCTGAAAATCCTGTCAATGGTGAGTACCTAGCTGTTCCTATGAGGTACCGTGATTAGTAGAATTTAAAACAAACACATTTGAGGTGACACTGTATTAATACAATTTATTATTGACTTAATATATATACGTATAGGGGTCTATATTTATTATTAAAAAAGTAGTTTTTAAAATGTTTTTACATTTAGAGAGAGAAACTAGCATGTTCTTTTTATCAAACGTGATTAGTTCATGCCATATAGAAGGTAGGTGCGTATGCTCACTAAATAATTATACGCACTAAATAGGTCGTTGATAATTGTGATGCGTGCTCACGGCGGCGCAGGCGTCGTGGACATCATTGTTTGACACCTCGACGAATTAACGCGCCCGGCGACGAGAACGCACGATTGTACTACAACGATTAATCGTTTAACGTTGCTTTAGAATGGCGGGATCCTTTATTTACCGACCGTTTAAGTGACATTCGGTATTTGAGGGGCAATTGTGACTTCTCGGATTGTACCTGGTGTCATCAAATAAGGCGACTCGACAATCAATGCATATCTATTTACATATAACATACAGAAAGTCGGCAAAAGCTGCCTTAATTGTAGTTTATGTATGTTGGAGCGGCAAATAAAGATCATGTTTCCACCATCTTTGTTTATAACTCTGCCGATCAACACAAGACAAAGGATTCGAATTATTTTTGAACAACAAAAATATTTCAGTCGTTCCCACCAAATTCTGTCTGAAAACTGGAAATGTTTATAGATTTTCATGCCGTTGTATAATGCGGTGACCGATTTAGCTTACCTACTAGCTGGATTTTGAACTCATGAAACAAACTGTTAATTCGGAAGTTTGCAAGGAAACGACCAACATCCAGGTCGTTTGAGTGACTCCTAACATTCCAGAAGAAACAATTCATTAATATGACTGAGTCATGAATAATGACTAGAATATACCTAGAATATCTTTTAAAGTAGGTACACAGATCCAGTTCTGTTGGTGTTAAGATTAATTCTGATTTTTTTTCAAAGCATTATTCATCATTATCAGCATATAAAGGTCCTCTGGACATAAATAAGCCACTTCAAAGTACACTCCTTAATTGGAACGTCCCCGAACCAATTCAAATGATGGAGGAGAATGATTTTAGCCATCTATGTATAACTCTTAAACATGGGGAAGTAAGTTCACAATCCCATACAAGTGTCATCCAGAAGCATAGATTTCTACGCTTTGGAAAGGGCAAGTAGCTTCAACTCCCTTTTCGACTTAATGACAGACCCATGACTACTATACCGATTCGCTGCCCATTAGAGACTTAACAAATGACCTAAAAGCCCTTTTGAATATCGAAAACAATTTAGGGACCAAATAACAAAAAAATGAAATATCCAGACCAAATTACAGCTTTCTATAACAAAGAGCGTCTGAGCTATAGAGAGTCCGATGGACATGGTGTTGATGAAAATATAAGTGTTTTTGTTAATTATTAACTCCAAAAGGTAGACCGATTGATTTCAGTTGATTTTTCGAGTAATAAAAAAATAAGCGAATAGAAGTAACTACTATGTTTTATCGGTAGGTAATCCCTTAGAACAAATAATAAAATAAACCCATCCAAGTACTTAGATATCTAGGATATATAAAATTGATATTGGTTAGATTTAACCGGCGATATCTTGAACATTGTCATTAGAACTGCCTAACATCCGGTTGTTACACTTTTCGTAAGTAGAAGCTACTTACCGTGCCCTTATCGTATTTGTTTAAATGTTACAACTCCTACAGATAACGTTAAAAAATATTGGATTGAACAGAGATTTTTGGTGCGTATAGATACGGTGTGGTAGCTCCGATACTGGAGTTACTGAGGAAGGTTTGACGATAAAGATAATGAAACAATTATGACCAGTTTCACCACATTCGGAAAAGAAGGTACCTACTGGTTAAACTTATCGGTCAGATAAATTCCATCAATACTGTTTAAATTATGAATTAAACTAGTTAATAATCCCCTATCTAGAGGGGAAATAGGTTTTAGTGAATGCCGTCTGTTTCATGGACTAAAGAAATAGTGATAATTACATTTCAAATCAAATAAACTTCTAACTGCAATTAACTTAACATTTTATTAAATACCAAAATAATACTCAATAGGTGGTCAATATATGGCATTCCATTAAAAAAACATCTTTAGGTGTAAGGTGTATCTTTAGGTGACTTCTTAGTGTTGGTTGTACAGGCCAGTCTAGTGGATATCAGCGTGACTGAAGTTTCGGTTTGATTCCTAGGATAGACAAACTGATATTGGGTTTGTCCATTTAAAATTTCTTAGTAGCAGCCCGGTATCCGTGCCTATCTGAAAGCAATAGGCTTTCCACCTAGTGCTCTTTTTCGTATGGTGATTCCAAATGACTCCTCCCGCCATAGGCGGGGCCTGAGGGAGTATCAGAGTCTTACTGACTAAAACCCATCCTTGTTCCATCCTCAGCCCTTTGCTTTCCGGGGCCGCGCTAACTCTTTCGAACATCCCGCAGATCACCTAGTACTTGGACCTTGAATTAAACTGGCGAAATATGAAGAATATAAATGCACTATAAATTAAAGAGAGAAGCGCACCTACTTCTGCTTAACTCCTCTGGTAAAATAGGCTTGATGTCTTTAACTTAATGCATTAAGCACGATATCTTCAGATGCTATTTGATATTGCCTTTTCCCAACTATGTTGAGGTCGGCTTCCAGTATCAGAGTTAGTTGACAGACTTTCTGGCTTTTTACTATCCGTAACGACTGTCAAAGATAGATGACATATGACATCCGGGGCCACTTGCTTTTAACGTGCTTTCTGACGCACGCAGGAGTCTTGGTATGACATCCACGACCTGTGCGGCTGTTACTCAGCCTCGAGTTCATGCCTTTAGATGCTATTCTATTGAAGTATTAGCTAAGTTAAATCCGTAAGAGGATGCACTATCGCATAAAATAGTATTCTAGAGCAAAAACACACGGCCTTTGATAATAGAGGTTAAACAGACTGACACAAATTGATTTTTTATCATAAAAAAGTGACGAAATTTCATCAGTCCGTTACTCAATGTGCTTGTTATCTGTTTCATTAACGTCAATTCTATTGGGATGTTGTGGTGTAACCGCCACTTAGGACATTTTCGTCACATATGAACATTATTGAACATACACTCTTGTATCAAGAACTAAAAAGCCATTAGAAAAATTAAGATTTTTTCTACATGGTCAAACAAAAGGGTAAAAGTCGGACATAATACAATATACAGGTTACGTTCTCGACTGCGCGCGGTTAGACTGGAAGCCGACCCCAACATAGTTGGCAAAAGGTTAGGCAAATAACAATGACTGTATTCCTATAAGTTTGGAATGAACTTCACCGTTTCACATTGATGTTCAAGATAAAAAAGTACCTACAAGGTTAAAGGTCTGGACCACCTCGGTTAATTTCATACGTTTAATAAATATATATAAAACACTTGATACGTCGATAAAAATATCGCACATCGTGGTCTTACATGACAGAAATCTCGTGGTGGATGATTAATCATATAGATAGGTACCAACTAGATACGCAATGGTTGACACGTGGAATAAAGTCATCATGTCAATAGTTGTCACGGCCAATAGAATAAAAGACAAAGGGACCTGACATAAAGAGGCTCTCGTAAACAGTTGGGTGAAGGGATTAATGCATTTTTCCATGATCTTAGGCACTCTCTGCTAGAGCTTTGACGGGCCAGGCTTTGTCCCAGTTCGTGATAACTGCGGGAGGCAACCATGTTTATTTATAATATCAAGTCTTATGTGAGAATATTTAATGAACATCAACTTGATCCACCATGATCGTTGCCATACTAGCAGGATTTCAGCTTATCGTGAATTTTAATACTGTGATGCAATGATTGTTTGGAATTTAGGTATATTACAATAAAAAGAATTATGATCTTGTACTATTAGGTTTAAGAAAACAGTAAAAGCAAAATCAATAATGAAAAAAAAAACAATTTAGTATCTAATTATGGTGGTGCTTATGATAATTTTTTTGCTGATTATCAATTCATTTTACAATTCTGCTTAAACAACCCGCTTGAGTTTAGGATTGCTCAATTTTTTCCTGTTTTTAAACAATATTGACCAACCATTAGTATTTGTAGTTATAATAATCAAACAAAATTAAGAGCATTTTAGAAATCAAACTGTATTTTCCTGTTCCAATTTATCACCGCGAATAGGCAGTACCTAGTATGAAAAAACAACAAAATAGTTCCCATCGCAACTAAGTGTTAGCGCGTCCAATTAGCGTAACAAAAGTATAATATCTTTAGTAAGTATGTGTCCCGGAAACGACTTCAACTAATTTACCGGGATGTGGCTGGTATTCCCCCGGGGAACTTGTAATACAGGCGTGTGCGCAGGATCGCTGAAACCTTACGATTTTCCTTTTATACTTGATAAGAGTTTTATTTATAATTTTGTGTATTGTTGTCCGCATTAAGATAAGTTCGCCTAAGCTGGAGTTCAGATAAAGCTCTTATGGTGGAATATTTTTAATAATATAAGTCTAAATTACCTGAAAAATTAATACCATTAGTACCAAATTCTGTTCTATTATTTCAGCCTCAAAAATCTTAGAAAAATGCCATAGGTACCTACTGCAAATATTATTATGTACTCACAAAATGAGTCTTTTTCTGTTTCGAGGGTCGGTTCACAAAATATTGATAGTGTCGACGGTTGACGTTAGTTGGTCAAAGAAGACATACACAACATACAACCTACAAACAATACTATAATAGGTAATAATAATATCAAGCAAAACAAAAGAACATGCGCTTTGGTTTGCCTTAACGTCATAATTAAGGAAAAAAATATTTTGAATCAGTTTACTAGCCTAAAGACAATTTAAGGCGGATCACACGCTACCATGGCTACACTCCAGTAAAGAGCGACGCATCTGTAATCGCGTAAGTATTACGCTGTCAACGCAGCCCCGCGCACCGGAGCGTGGCGCGTGATAGTGTGTGATCCGCCTAAAGGACAGGATACGAAGACATAGGTAATAAAAGTGCCTACATATTTAGTCATCATCATCTGCCTAGCCTATAATATAATAAGTAGAGAAAAACAGGTCAGTTTATTTAATAATGCCCATTTTACTTAAAGGGGGCTTAGGTCATCCACCTATAGGTGCTTACTTATATAACTAAAAAGTAGAGTTATATTATATGAAAATCTTATATTTACAATTATGTTGGTGTTGGGTTCCAATCTAACCAGGGGGGTTAGACAAGTGGCAAAAACGCTAGTAGAATAGAAAACAAAATGTATGGGAATGACATTCGCTTACGACTAGCTATATGTCATTCCCATATATTTTGTTTTCTATTCTACTACCGTTTTTGCCACTTGTCTAACCCCCCAGAGACACCCGAATAACATTTTACATCGAGTTGCCTATTGCCAAGAATGGTTGTCAGACATTACGTCCACTGAGTTCTCTAGAGTTAAACTACCAATGGATATCTAAAATGAATGGACAATGGTCATCCATCTACGTACTGACCGCGGTAAGACCGATATGACCGATTTAACCATGCGGCTATTACTGCCACGATCTTGTTATTATTATTATCAGTCATCATTTTTCTGATAACGCCACCACAGCTCAAGCGCACTACATATATGACAAGGTGCACTTTTCCTGCATGTTATGTGACTCACTCTCATGATTCTCACAAACATAATTATCCTTACTAATATTGTAAATGCAAAAGTGAGTTTGTTTGTTTGTTTGATACTCGTAGGAAGCGGGAAACAGCTAGTTCTATGTATCTGTATACATGACACACAATCGTGTTCTAATTCATCTAAGCACCCCTTTGATTTTAGCATCCTTACGAAGATGATCAATCGATTTTCATGATCAGCAAATTAGAATAGTTCAACCATTAATCGATTAACAAAGTGTGTCTTTTAAACTTCCTGAGCGGGTTGCACCCATATTCAATAGCCATACTACACCTACTATACTTTATATTTTTTACATCACAAAATAAAACTTAAAATAAATGTCAAAATTTGTGAGGATGGGTAGATTTTTGAGGATTTTCGTTACTTCGTCATACAGAAACCACTGAACGGTTTAGGAGAATAGATACATGGCACATAGACAGACCCTTCTGGATTGACTTAGGATTGAAAAGCAAGTAGGATGTCCTGATTACGAATTCGTTATATTGTTTGGTAATATAATGGCCTGTGCCAAAGTGTAAGGCGGGTTCGACTAGGTGGTCGTTTATTAGTGAAGTACATTACATTGGGGAGCGGGCACCGCAACACATCAAAGCACTATCAACTTCCGGTGCAGACGCGGGTTATCGGGCGACCTCCGAAATTCCCGGCAATTAGCTTGCGCGTGCGTCCCTTTCCTCCCGCTCCCACTCGCCACTTCCGCTCCAACCGACACCTTGGAAAGCAAACAGTCTTGTGTTGAATAGATATCGGTGGCGCATTCTGTGTGTTAGCTGTTGTTTGATAACCACTCGCTCCACCTGTCCGCTGGAGTTGGGAATACATCGTGCATTTCTGTAATTAATGCCTAAAATAATTGTGAACTTTTGAGGTTCAGTCAGTTCGTAAGTTTAAAACAAAGATGACTTTTAAAATAAAGATACCGTTGAAGAACAACATTTTGTCAAGAATTGTCCTCGTAAGTATAAACAATTCGTATCACCCTCCACACACATGCAACAAAGGACTTTGAACTTTCTTTGTCATCAAACAGCGCATTCCAACGCATTGTAGAATTTGTCACTCCTTCATTCAAGTACCATCGTGTAGATAAAGCAATAAACATAAAAATAAACTAGGTGCCTTAACTGTCTGAAGTCATTATCTGAAGAGCGCGGTAGGTACGTTTGCCCACTAAATAAATACGTAGAACATGAATGAACGTTTGCTGGCCGGATCGAGTCGAGCGCGCACTTCCGGCGACAAGTAATAAGGACACTACGCGATACCGACGATACAATTTCGAAACGGGAGAGTCTAAGGAGGTCACCGGATAAGATTACGGTTAACTGTGTAAACAAACCGTTTACATTGATAACTCGATAGAATTTAGCGATGGCGCCTGTGACGTGCCACAATCAATGAATTTTGTTGCTCGATAAGCACCCTCGTTGAAAACCTCGCCGATAAATGATGTCATGAATGGAACCCTTTATTGGCGGGTCAAGTTGGATCCCCTGACGTCCGGTTGATGTGTCAGACTTGTTGTAAACCTGGCGTTTTAGGTGCTCAATGCATTTAATGTTTTTTAAAATAATTTAAAGTTCTTTCAAGTGCCCAAGCATTGTGTGTGTGAAACTTGACAAGACAGTATTCATCTAACAAAGCAGCCTTTATTTATCCTTCTATCGGCAAAATTATGTCTTCAGGAAGAATAGCTAAATTAAATTAATGTGAAATGATGCGCTGCTGTCCTACAAGCAGTTTCCACGTCCCGAGGAAACTACTTAATGCACTCAGATACTCAGTACCTAGCCTAAAAAGTAGCCTATAACCGACTCCAGGGACCCCTTTATCTCTGTACCAAATGTCATCCAAATTGGTCTAGCCTTTTACCTTAAAAGCGTAACAAATAAACAAACTCACTTTAGTTTTTATTTACAACTACTGAATCTTTAATTGTATCCAACAAGTACTCTACAGGAATCAAGCCTTGTTATGACGCGCACAATCTTTTTTCGTGTCAAATAAACTTTTAGATGCCCTGATGCACATCACACAAATATCAATTTACACGGTACCTGCGTTATAGAGACTAAGTTACGGGTGCAGAATTTACACTTCCAACCAAATATTATGTTATTGTTTGACATTGCCATGGCTAGCTTGGTTGTCGTTTCTCCCTTCTTTGAATAAAACTGAACGATTGACTGTGGAATGTTTATTAGAGCAAATCAGTCCTGTACTATAACTTTTGTATAATACCTAGTTGTAATCTTCAGTTCTTCATAGTATTTTTGCTTGACTACATGCATCATGTTGGTACTAATTGATCTCATCGTAAACGCAGATTTCGCACTCAGGCGCCACATATTGCAATGGTAACTTAAACCATTGTTAAACTTTGTACGTATGTTATTACGCAGTGGCATCGACAGATCAAAACAATCATTTATACAGCGCCATACGTAATTATGAAGTGCCAATATCACAATACGAACACAACCTTATCTCGCAAAATTTACGGTTCAGTTTACAATGATGACATTATTTGCATGCATTACAAAGAATGTTACAGATTGCTCGCAAAGCGGGGACATCTAAGTCTGTAATCCATTTTATCAATTGCGTAGGTAAATGTAGTTTGTTTTGCGACAAGATCGGTTAAAATACTTCGCGAATTATGGATGATACTTACGAATAATGGACAGACTACGGAACCCTAAAAATGCACCTAGAGACAATTCTTGGTCTATGAAGGCCAATTGAAAGCAACTGAAAAGAAACTACTTGGGCTATTGTGACGGGATAACACGAGTATCATACTGTTTATGCATGTTATAGAAACTTATGGTGCCTGCCGATACAATCATCTCTTATTAACTTCACTTTAAATAACGTAAAAAAATAATGATTATGCAATTTATTATCAGTATCAAGTACTTATAATTACTAGAACTTTGACGTAACCGTTAGTTTGAATGATACATTTATTTGTTAGATGATTCAGTACGCGGCGATGTCAAAAGTCAAACGGGTCGGGTCCTGCAAGTTTTAGCGGAAATCGTTACCATATTGTACATATGTGTCATGATTTTACATGATCAATGAATCAATGCTGCATATTAAATGAAGTAAAGTAAATGACTAATACAATTATATAGCTATTCATAAGTGGTTTGCAGGACGCAACTTTGGACCAGCGTCGTTGATTCGCATGACGTGTTCGTTACAATTTGTGGTGCAACCTATATCTCTTAGTCCTGAATTAAAACTGCAAAACATGATACATATAAGATCGACAATTGATTTTCACTTTTGGGCTTTCTGACAAACTCGAAGTTGACCAATGGATATTTAATCTTGATATGCAGCCTGCAGGAGATAATATAGTGCACGCAAAAGCGTCGCTAATGTCCAAACACATGTGCACTGTCATAGTCCCAAGGTACGACAATCCGAAACGATAGTGGAGATCTGGTAAATCTCTAGTATTTGATATCTGTCAATATCATGAGAAATTATTGACATCCGGGAATTGAATCTCTGATATGAATGTTAACCCGCACAAGACTTGCGGTATTCCTCACAGAGTTAGAGACAAAACGATCATGTATCAAACATTTAACATGTAATGAGATTATATTAATTGCTTTATAATAAATTATTTAGAGAAATATATTAATGGAAAGTGCAATTTCATTACATCAAGTGCTATAAAAATAGAGAATTCCCCGTAAAATGACAAAATAACTGCCGTTGTTTTCCGACACTCTTGAACCCTTATCGAGTTAACTATCACGCAACAAATGAATGGGACAGTTCTTCTTTTTATTTATAACAAAATTTTCTTTATCGGCGACACAAGAGTAAGAAATTATGTTGAAAATATTGAATGGGGTGATAATTCAATTATATTTATGTGCGTTACATTTTTAGATGGTATCTATGCGTGTGTGTGTTTGATGACAAGTCTGTGTGTGGTTGTTAGTTGACTCGTTGGACGCCATCGACGTTTATCGGGCGCCTGCAATCCGCGCTGACCCCGCGATATCCTCGATCTACATTACCCCTCGCCCCACCTCCCACTCTTCACATTCCACATACGAATTTAAACCCTTTAATGGGCGTCTTAAGGACCATATTAGTCCGCTCTAGGCGGTGGGAGCAGGCGCATGAATGGACAGGCTTGTGAATGAGCGGACTATGTCCCGCGGGCGATAAGCACTATCGTCGGGGCCAGCTGACGGTCCATGTTGACAAACCCTGTTCCACTTTCGTTGCTCGAGTCGACTTAGGTTTATCAATCAAATTAATGCTGTTGTCGCTTTCAAGCACCCAATATTTTGTCTTCAATGCTAGAACGCAGCGAGGCGAGACCTTCGTGTAATTCATAATAAGGCGTAGAACCGCTAATGCACTTAATGTAAATAATGACCACTGAAATGTTTTTGGCATTAAAATTGTGTGCGTTTCGTGTAATGTCATGGGAATAACATTTCATAATAATATCAATGTACTTGATTGAAAACAAAAAGCGGTTAAGCTACTTCCTGCACATTGTTCGTACTGCGGACACCGCGATCCTTGTTTATTTATGTGTATGCAAATATCTTTCTACCATGACTGAAGTGATTTCATGGGAACGTATTAATTAGCTACTCAGAAATGGACATAATTGTACGCAAACGTCATTGTTTCGTTTTATCAGCACAAAGGCGAGTAAAAAGGTCGGGCATCGCAATCTGTATCGCGTAATATGTGTCCCTATGACACACTCTACATGCGCAAATAATTAGCTAATCAGTAAATAAACTTAACACAACGTATTTACGCATAATGAGTTGATCCCATTTTTATTTTAACCGTCACAATTTCTTTCTGTGCAGGGAAATGACGGATATTAACTTCATCATCGGCCTGTTTATGTTCTACTGCTTGGCAAAGGACTGGTCACATAGAGATATAGGTACACGAGCACCACGCTTGTTCAAGGCGGATTGGTGATTTCAAACATCAAACTTTTCTCTAAGGTTTTCTAACTATACTTTTGTTCAGTGACAATCCAAATAAACTGAAATATAACTCTTGGAAAGTCATATTGGTACTTACCTTGCCATACATACTTAATTGTGTTTGAGAAATGGTCATCTTAATCTTTGGGCCACCCTGTCGTTGACTCATAGATGTCTGAAATCATTTAAGGGAAAATCATATATACGAAAATTTTAGATAAACTTATTGCCATTTACAGACTACAAAAAATTATAGATATAGGTAAATGCAATTAAATTTTCCTGATAAAAAAATTATTTTGATTGAAGTATCAAACCCAAACTACCATAGAAAAGCCACGAAGTGCTACACAAAAAGAGGTAAGTAGTAGTTATTTTAAAGTGGAAATTCTCGTTTCATGTCATTAGGTTGGGAGATTAAGAACAGTGGACAGTAGCCAAATATTATTGTTCTTATAATTGTTTTAATAATAACTTGATAGTTAAATGAAAGTGATTCTAAATGTTTCGACTGCCCGTTTCTTGTTAGTTTGACGATGTTAGGTATTATTTAACTTGCATCATGGTCGGGGTGATTTCAAGAGAGCACACTTTTTTTAAATGATTCAGTTTTATTTACAAATTAATTTAGCAGTCCTATTAATTTTAAGTTAATCAAAAACAACATGGGAATCAAAGGTCCCTGCTATTCTTTAGTTATTCCGCTTTACCATATAACTTTCCGTTAATTAACTAGCAGATAGTTTGATTTTTGATGAAGTTTTATCCTGAAAAAGGTTTTCTCGTTTTCAGTAGGTTTAAGTGTATAGGAGATCTAATTTTTGTTTCAAATACCGCCAGTAATTAAATATATTCGTGGTATAAAAACATCAGATAATAAAAAAAATGCGCACGTATCTATTTAGGTTAACGATTTCTGTTAAATACGCGAACAAATTAACATTCCACAGATAATTTTGCAGTTTATTCAAGTTTTCAGCGCTTTGCGTCGCGGGTTAACTCTATTCCAACCGAATTTAACTGGACCACATGTAACTGATTGAAATGATATATTTTTACCCTTTTTTGGTCAAAGTCCTATTACTACCTAAAGGCCATTTTATAAAGCATATAAAATATATTGATGACAGTTAAATCAACAGTATTTCGATTTACTTTCTCGCTATTGCAATGCCTAGATCGTCAAGCTACTACAAGTGCGGCCGCTGAACATGAAAGTTCTATTCCCGGGTTGCACAAAGTGGAATGATTGTGAAAATATCCATCACATTTTCTCAGTAGCTTCCTGGAATCTGGGCTGATAACAACCAGCAAACACAAAGTGACCTGACTGGGGAAATTGTACACAAGGTTTAGGAAAATCAGGCGAGATGCTTTGATGTACGAAGAATTATTTCATCTGCCTAGCCTTCTCCCAACTATGTTAGGGTCGGCTGCCATGTATGCGTGTGCAAAAGCTTAATCTATATGTTGAGACTCAAACCACTGGTGGAGGTACCCAATAAGGAGCACCCATGTAGATTAATATTTTTGGTGCTAGAATTAAGAACATACCAGTTTCATTATCTCAGAAAGCAAGTTAACCCGTTGGTCCCAGTCATTTGTAAATCTTTGACAGTTGTTACAGAGAGTCAGAAGCCAGAAAGTATGAAAACCAGTATTATCAATATATTGTTTTACCCGATAACTGAGTTAGACAGGTAGTCAGATAGGTCAGATAGCTAGTTGCTGTACTGATACTCAGCTACATCCGGTTAGACTGGAAGCCGACCACAACATAGTCGAGAAAAGGCTAGACAGATGATAAAATTTACACATTGAATGAATCATGTAAATAATGCAATAATAATAAATGATAACTACAGATGCATTTTTTTTCAGCTATAAATACTTTTCAGTTGGCTCTTATCGCCCGAAAAGAAGTGAGTCACTATGTTTACTTTTAAATAAATTTCACAAGATTCGCAGAAAGCTGAAATGAAACAAACAAGAAACAAATTGACTCATAACTTATCGATGACTATTCAATGTTTAGTAGGTACCTATAGTGTTGAGATTACTTTTCAAGACAGCTCATTTTTTTTTTAATATTTCATCATACAATCTCTTCGGATTTGCAAAAGATATCATGATAGTACCTAATAGATAAGCGAATTAAGCATTAAAAATATTTTTATGATTGACGTAATGGAATTATCTATCCCAATTTATGCAAGATTAAATATAAACGTATACCTAAATAAGTAGGTTTTGGACTAAATTCCCATAAACAAACAAAAATGTATCTTAATAAATGCTATTTACTAAAATTTCACTAGCATCCTCAGGAAATACACACGGATAAAATGATCTACTGTCCATCCCTAAGTTTAAATCTTTCCCATGGTCAAAGGAAAAAAGATAAACAAGCAGAGTTATTATAATATAAGTAAGAATACCTACTTAGTCTATTATAAAATTAGTAATTGACATAAAAATCCAGTTGAAAATTATCATGACGTAGCTTAGTAGATCTTTTAACCTATTTGAGATCTCCGTTCCGAAGTAGCGCCTAGTAGCACATCAAAAGTCCATGTAGCGTAGTAGAACCTCTCATGCAACAAAAGTCACATATAGACATAGTAAAACGTAGTCTAGTCTTTTAATCATTAGAAGTGATCGTGGAGTATTTCGCGAAAAACCGTCTGGACTATGAAAATGTTTCGTAGCATAGCGTAGCACAGTAATTACTTAGAAAAATGGGCTTAAAAACATCTTAAAACATACCAACAAGATAAAATACAGCTAATAGAATATATTTTAGAATAATCCTTTTTTTTTAAACTGGCAAATCCTGCCAATCCAAATGATTTGCCGCTTATTTCCGCAGCAGAGTTTAAAATTTAAACACTATCTTTGTTTTCGTAAAACGGTTGTAAATACGTAAACCTACAGGGGAATACATGTGTGGTTTTAATATTGGCACAAATTGCAAATACTGCAAAAACTGGCAAAATGGCAATGTCATACACTAAGCCCACTGTATAGCAACGCAATCGCGTAGCAGCTGCGTCGCACCCCAACAAGCTCTTCATAGTAGGGTGAGTCCTTCCGAAGACAGGAACAGACAATGTGCTCAAGACGTAGGGTCTGATATTGTGACGTGTTTGTGTATTACAGTAGATCACCTCATTGCGTAAGTTATCATCTTGTTAAGCTTTGAGGGATTTTTAGTACTTTTAGAAACGGTGTTGGTTATAATATTACTAATTCAATTCTATACCACTTATGACAATTTTAAAAGCAATATTTATATTTTCCACTTATCGTATAGTTTACTTATTCATCGAAAGACTCGGGAATATATACATAAGAAAAAAAACTTGAAAAATGGCATGGCATGGACTGACGCGATTTAGCTGAAAATGTCTTATTAATTAATCTCATAAGCCGCGAGTCCTTCATAGGGAGCCGATCGACCATAAAAAGTGGAAGAATCATCATTCCTGGGGGCTAGTAATGGGATTACGATGTGTCCATTAAGAATGCTATCTCAAATGCAAATACCGATAGAGTACCGTTCACGTTATCTAACAAGAAGCACCTTATCCGAGGACTTCTCAGAAGTTACATTGTAGCATTGTAATTAAAGACAAGTCCATATTAGTGATACTTTTTCAATTGTAAAATAAAAATAATTGGGCGATAATAAAGTGGATGCGCCCAATCTTTTATTTCTTTAGAAGTTCTGGGGCCATACCACCACATGTTTTTGACATCACTATTAAAGTGTCATATAGCACCGTCTCCTTTTCACAACGAAACCATTCCTGTTTTGGCACGTCATGGTAAGGCCCCTGAACATAATGGGTTGATGGCGATCCAGGTATGTATAGCCCTTACTCAAACGCCACTTTAGGGTGCACTTAAAAGTGTGTCGCTACATTATTATTTTTTTGTATGGCATCTCGCAGGTCAACCTAGAAGGTTGTCGATAGCTTAACGGGGCTTGCCTGTGAAAGTGCCTTAAATTAATTTAAGGCCTCCAGCCAGGGCTTAACTTACAAAACTAAGCGACCACACGCTAAGGGCACCCCTAGTGGGGTACGGGCCTCAGCTTAGGGCGTCGCTGGGGGAGGACAGCAAGGGACAAGCTGGATCAGAATATATTATATGATTATTGTAATCGGAAAATTTAAAGCATATTAGCTCAGCTCGCGGGCTGGCTCATCGGACTAGAGGTGTGACGCTACTATACACATTAAAGTATGACCGAGTGATAGCATGAGATTTTAATGTCGCTTAAGTAATGAATGACATTTGAGTATTTGATGACTAAAGGAGTCATATGCTGAAACACACAGATTTTGACCAACTATGGAAAATTACTTATTGTAGTACTAGTATTGTTGAAGACACGAAAACAACAGTATGCTTCAGTTGATCTGCAGCATATTCAATATTGAAAACTTTTGTTTTTTTTATTAAATTAACATTCACAAGTTTCGTTTTATAATTGTAGAGTTAAATTGACGAGTGCAGTGTTGATAAACGCATACAAATCCAGTAGCCTTTGCCTAATCAATCGAATACGGCTTTCAGTCTAACAGATTCGACTGAAACCAAATATTTTACACGTAACGACTAAGTGGCAAACGTTACAGAATAATAAGTGATACTTACACGAAGCTTAATTTACTATGTAATACATGCTAACTGCCTATATCTATCGGATTTAGATTAAGTAGACTTATATCTTGTCCAATAATTACGCTGTATCTTAATCATCTAGCACGTACTACAACGACTAGTTTAATAGATAAATAGTTTCTTAAGAATTGAGGAATAATTGTGTTTTTACTTCGATAAGTGATTACCTATTGACTGGATACCTACCTACTGTCAAGAGTACATTTAATCCAGTAATTAAATTTAGGTACCTATTTAAAAAAGACTTTTGTATTCTTCTTTACGATTCTCAATTAGGTACGATATATCAGTTTCATTCGCGTTCTGAAAATATCTGTCCTGCCTCAGGGTTCAAGCTATCTCCGCACCAAATTACATTCAAATCGTTTCAGCAGCAGTTTTCCGTGAAAGCGTGACAGACCGACAAAGTTACTTTCGGATTACAATATTAGTAAGGAAGTAAGGATATCAATTCAGTAGATAAATGTAAACAATACGGTATTTGTTATCGTTACACTAGGAGTGTTATGTTTTTCATTAATCAGAAAATTCCTGTAGTAGGTAGGTAAGGTACCCGAAATATTTGTATTTATTTAAAAGCTATCAATATTCCGCTGAAATGAAGAATACATCCCTCTTCAATCTGAAATCGAAATAAACCTTAACATACGCAAAATGAATGCTAAAGCTAAAGATTAGAAGTGGCAGGCAGGCTAACAGAACCCTAAGGGTCGATAATTACAACGGTAGGGAATTCTCACGCGGCGCTGTAACAAGGCGGCCGGGTGCACGGGCGCACCTGCCCGCGCACGCGCCGCGCCCAGCCACCCGCGAGCCGCAAGCTGCAACACCAGCGTACCTTGTTGCACCACTAACCTCTTACGAACACTGACTTACTTAAGCTTTTTGATCAAATAATACTTTAGTTTTGTTATGTTGTGCTAACAAACCTTCAACGTGGACTGCGCCAGTTTCCAGTGAAAAGGAATGTAATAAGATCTTTAATTTCATTTGCATTGCCTTTGAGAGCACTTGTTTTTCAATTTACTTTTGTAACTAGCTTTATTGAATTTCTATTAGTAAAGAAAACTGACCGAGAAAACGAAGGCTTTAAGCGATGTGAAGAAGAAACAAGCGCCCACAATATCCAAGCTTAATTACTGAGGTTTTTACCATATCATTACTAATGCAGGCTATTCACATGTTGCTATCTATCAACCCCAAAATTCATAGGTGGCTTCTATCACACACACTTTCCCATGAGTGCCTATGAGCAGTACCATGTGCACTTTAGCAACATTTCGTTTCTTCGAAGACAAATTGCTGTCTCATAAAATTCTCGTAAAATATCATAAAAGCTGTTATCGTAACATCTTTGAACGCTTATCGTTACGGACTATCGCTCAGCTTTAACACAACTTTGTCAGAACACAACTTTTGTAAATCTTATGTGCAAATGCGCTATTTAGGTAATTATAAAAAAATATTGTGTTGCTACGTATTTTTCTTGGTTTATCGTCGTAAATACGAGCATTGGCCCTAAAGTAGTGCCTTGGAGAACTCCTTCGTAAACTGAAAAGGCTTACGATTGTTCTAGAAATACATAAATTAAACTGATCGTAATCTAATGATCTTTAGATAAATCAATAGGCGCATTATTTAATTAAATGACTTATTTGTTGTTTGTAACTTTCTGTTTATAGAAACTTCAGAATATTTGAAATATCAGACCTCGCCGAAAACCACTGCCATCATTGTTATTCACTATGGATTGTATTTCAATTTTGATTGATAATGATTTTGTGTTCATAGTGGTTCAACTACTTATTGTGAAAATCCATAGTTTCGCAAGATTTCAGTAGTTCACTGTACATTTCAGATGTTTTCCTGACCAATGTTACAGGTGTTCTCTTCTATCGCATTATTGCAAATTCTAGTTTATATCGATATGCTTAAAGTTTACTTTTGAGTTCTTGAAAAACGTAAAGCAAAGTTAGTCAGATAGCGGATTCAAACAATCAAGTCACGTTAGAAGGACCGTCATCATAGCTTTAACAGTTGCTGATTCCAGGAAGCATCCGCATTCCATTAGAACATGTTCTTAATATGTAGCACTTTAATAAATATCTGTGTGAGTCATTTGCGACACTGCACCACATTCATTAACATTCCACTAAACGCTAGTACCTCTTCGATCGACCACCGCCGCTTGCTGACCACTGATTGCCTCTATTCAGGTTATTTAATCAACTAGTAAATGAGCAAATTAGATTGCCATATTTTTCTGATTCATCAGATGTAATTAATGATACCGACGTCTGTACGGAAATTGTTTAGATTCTAGGTATGTATTGCGTAGTTCTGAGAAAATTCGGAAGTTTTCATTTCCATGCGCATCCGGGTGAGTCAGAATAGTCCATATATGGTCTTGGTTGCTCATCGTTTACTGCTGTATTTTGATTGAATAGACGTACGGTTGACGTGTTAAGATTTTTTTTTATTCTTCATCGGCGAAGGGTTTGTCTTTCCAATTATAATTTTCAGGAGCTTTCCAATTAGATACAGTTTAATTAATGGATGTTTTGTTCAAACTTGTTGTGATTCAAAGGGCTTCTACGTGACATGTGATTGTTAACTAAGCCCAAAATTGGTCTGAAGTGGACACCTGTTAGAATTTGTTGTAGCGGCTATTTGTCGCAGGCAGGCGCACGCGCAGGCATGCGTACGTGCTGTCCCCCCTCCTCCCCTCGTGCCCCCTCCCTTGCCCCCGGCCGTGTCGCGGCGCCCGCTCACCATTCATCGGAATGCAGGGACTGTACTTTGGTACATCTCATTATGAATAGACGCTATTTAACCGTATTTGGGTTATAGTTTGGTATACTCGTTATCTTGACTTTTAAGCCCTTATTCTGAAGTGCTTTTTTTATTATAAATTTAAGTACTTATAACAAAAGCGTAATCCAACATTTGCATTAAATTTGGAAAAGGGCCACGTAAAAGGGTGGCAAAGCTGTAATTTTTTTGTCAAAATGTCGATTAATTAATTTTGCCTTATTCCATTTACAAACATAAAGTTCCTATTTATCTGTACACAAAGGTATAAATAATGTTTAAGAATCATTTAAACCTTTCGTTCGAAACCATTTACATCTCCATAAATGGTTAAAGTATTTAACGAAATCTTAACAACAATATTCAGTATTTGACAGTAACCCACAGTAGCATTACTTTTAATACAGCATTAGAGTTCAAAGTCGAGTGTAAGCGTTAAGCAGACGTTTATATCGCCATGGACGCCATACATTGCCGCCGATGTAGGGAAAATAAGAATATGGTAGTAGATGTTAGAGGTAATAAAGGCGGTTACCGATAGTGGGTAGTGGTAGTTCCGTCGGAGAGCGTTCGGGTGGCGCGGGCGCAGGGCACGAGGCACGCTAGGAATGCACGGCCCTCGGCGCCGGTTTACAAATAGAAGGGCCGCTAGCGCGGACTGCACGTGTGATACATTGCCACGATTAATCTGTTAGCGCTGATGGCTGCGCCCGCGACGAAGAAACGATGATATCGCAAACAATTATCTATTAACGAGACTCAGCCCCCAGACTTAATGATATCTCTTCACGAGGGTACCGCGTGTGTTTGTGTACAAATAAATAATATTAGTGCTTCAATTTGTGACAACCGACGTTTCGAATAATTTCTTCTACGGTTATTTGTTTAGAAGCAATACTAAGCTTCAAAGGGCGCGCGAGTTCGTGGCGAGCACGGGACGAATAGTCGTTGGCAAGTGTCAGTCCAGGAAGGGGCGACAGAAAACACGTGAGTGACATCTCGGAGGGTCGTTTGTCGGGCACAAGAAAGCTATCGGCGGCCCTGCGTTCGCTGACCCCGGCCGGACGTCACGCCTGAGAGAAGACGAGTGCAGCTCACTGCCGCCCGCGCCGGCTGCCCTCCGCTGCGCCGCGACACTGCTCCCGCCGGCCATGCAGCTGACTAGCCCGGATCACATTCAAATCAATTCTTATAAATCATGCAATCAGCCGTACATTAATCGACCTTAATACGCCATTGTGCTCCTCCAAGACTTTGTAATCATGAAACAGGAGGGTGGAGGCTGGCGCCCACTGAGTGAACTCATGTGATATATCGGTGTATCTGCGGCTAGCGAATTGTTAGCAGCAGTAACGGCAGTTTGTTTTAATGAGACTTTTCCGAAACTTTCGTAGAGTACAGCGACCATGAACCATTTGAACAGTGAAATTTTAACATCCCAATTATATTTTGTGCAATGATATTTTGGTGTGTGCAAAGTCGGAACCTGACAGTGTATTTATTGATTAAGTGAATTAAACAAACTATAGTTACCTAGTAGACAATTATTCTAGGAAGAAGCACCAATTTCGAACGAATTAAGTTCTATTTAAAACCCAGGTGAGTAAAATTACATTAACTAAGCTAAAATATAAAATTATGTTTACATTTTTTAACTTTTTTTTGTTGTTTCTCGGTTTTCTAATTTCGAACCTACTGAACACTGACTTTTATTTACTAAATAAACATAATGAAAGTAATAATTTTTCATCACAATTATTAGTTTTTGTTTTGGTTTTAAAAATCATATTTAACATTAAATTTTTCTAGAATTTCAATTGTTTATTGATTTAGTTTTTGTGTCAGAATGCTATTTTTTCAGTTTCTACACTTTAGGTAATTAAAAATAAATAATTGCTTTTTCTAATTAAAAAAATAGACAAATTTAAAAAAGGTATAATCCCTTTAATATCTTAACTCTACCCGCTTATTTCTGTCTGACATTGTTAAAGTACATAGCTAAGCACTAGGTACAATAGTTAATACCTAACTCTGGGAATTCCCCTTTAAAATGTTGCCATTTCAACTATTTAAAAGACTACTAATTTTATTCCAGTGTTCTATTTTAAAAAATGCTCTTTCTTTTCACAGTCATATAATTTAATGCTGTTTGTTAGAATTTAGGAAAACATGTATACTATATATTTTATTCATTTTATAGCTTTTTAGTAATCCAAACAAATCTATGGTATAGAAAGTGTTGAAAATTCTATTTTAAATTTAGATTAGATATTGGAAGCATCAATTTTGAATAAAATATTGTTTTAAAAAAATTTACCCATTTAAATATGGAATAAGATTACCAGTGAAGAAATAACACGTAAAGTAGTAGAAAAATCTACCTAAAGAAACTACTACTATTCTATCACGTACCTAGTTGTGTGGTTACTACAAAATTATTTATTTGTATAAGAATAGGCAGTAAATTTTTTGTGTAGCATATATATATGAGTATAATAGATATTAGGGTATATAGGGAGCGAATCAATTTAAATTTATTTTAGCAAGTTATGAATAGTTTACAAATTCATGTGAAAATCCGTTTTTTACAAACATTGAATGACACGATTTAGATCTGTATTTTTTTGTAATTGAATTAATTATCGCTTTTCCAGTTACAGTTTATTCATAGAACATTTCTTATAGGCAAACATTGTTTATTTGTAAGGATTTTCGTGAATGATGAATGATAGGCGCCAACATGTGAGGTAAATTGTTGAAATATGTTTGAAAAGAAGTGAATTTTATCTAAGAGCTAAAGTGGGAGCAAGATAAGATTGGCTCAGCCCTACGTGCTGATAACGACACCGGATTCCAACGCGATTTACACACACATACAAAAACATAATTCCATTCAATCTATTATACCTAGGTAGGTACAGTTTTTTTATTTTAGAAAAACTTTTTACGTTTATTTTAGTTTAAAATAAACCAGCATTGATTCAGCAATATTTAAAGACATTCTAAAATGATTTGGTTTTTAGTTTAATGAATTAATGTAATAATTTCACCTGAAACAATATCTAAACTAAAAACTAATCAATATTAATATTATCTTTGTTTCCACAAACAATTTTCCATTGGGCGGTTTGTCATTTAATTTTAATACAAAAATAATAATTATTTCTTGTTTGATTTGAACTATTAAATATTTTAGATGTTATAAAGATAAACATTAATGTCTTCTAATCATAATGGCAAGGCACTGACTTGGAAAAAAATGTCTAGGTACGTAATCCGAAAAAAATAAGGACCCAACAAAACAATTTTGTAATTACTGTGTTAAACAATTGAATTATTATGGAATAAAATAATATTAAATTAAATTACATATTTTGCATGGAATGTCAGTTAATAGTGTAATAGTATGAAAGAGCGCGCGCAGCACACCGGCGCCTGCGCATGCTTACGGCTGCGTGTGGCAACACTGGCACGCACTTCCTGCGTACTTCTTCCACATCTACCCGCACTATAACTCAGCGCCTATTAGAAATTATAAAAAAACCTAACACTTTCACATAAATTTTATCAAATATAGCCACTTTATTTTGCCCTAGTGAAGTCACTTTGTAAGCACTGGAATCAGACACATATCTAAGTGTTTTTTATAATATAACCATTTTAATTAAATCAAATATGTTGATTACGCTTATTTAATGATATTTGAACATGGATGAATGCAAAAATTAATTAAAAAATAGGGACATAATTTTTTAAGGGGCATTTTTCTCTTATTTTTTGCTCCTGCGTTATTTTGTCCAATGAAACTGAACAATTTAAAATAGTTATATATTATTATGTACCTAATTGTAATAAGTAATAGACTATAATTAACAAATTTATAAAAAATATTTTTTTTGTTTTTTTACTAACATTTTTTTTTCAAAGTTTAACTGTGCCTAAGCTATAGGTTTCAGCAGCAAGTATTAGTACTTATTTTTACTTTTAAAAATAAAGATGTATTTTTTGAAAACGAATTTTGTCTTTCAAGTAACCGAACAATGGAATTTCTCTGTAATTCAATTACTGACATAATAGGTAAGATAAATTCTCTATTGTGTCTTCAGAATGAAAACTACTATTGAACAAACGGATTTGTATCTTTCAAAATCTATTATGTAGTTCTGCCAACTATCATTTTAAAAACTTAGGGGTGTTGTACTCTCAACCATTTAACTTAAAAAATACCTCAAAGCAAAAATATATTATATATAATATTCAAAATTTTAATTGTATACCTATTTACAAGCAATGCCCAAAATTTATGGTTAAATAATTTCTACCCATGTGACATTTTTTTTAAATTCTAAATTGAATATAGGTTTAACCCCAAATTAAATATTTATATTTAAAAAAAGGAAACATATTTACCTATTTAGTACCTACCACCCTCTCTGTAATTGCTTTTCAAGAAAATGTTTGCACAGAAAATTCTTAATTGTAAAAAGGTTCTTGAAATTCGTTAACATTATTTAACATTGATATTGTACTATAAACCTGGTTCTTCAAACATTACAGATAGACATGTGTTGCTGGGGAGTTTGTTGGCCACCTCTTCTTCCCATCAAAAACACATAGGAAGTGGTGAAGGGCGGGCATTTTGGGAGCTGTCTTTTGTAAATTTTGACGTTCAAAAAGTGCTGATTTTCAGCCTAGTTAAAATAAACGATTTTTTTATTTTATATTTATCATAAAATACCTAATAACCCTCAGGTATAATTAAATAATATCATAAACCAATTAAGATAATTGATAAAAAAAACGTCATAATTTAGATATATAGGCTGAAACTGTACCTATGAAAGTTTTGGTAACGTTTTTACAACTTTTGTTTTTACAACTTATTTTTATATTTAGCTAGTCAATGTACTTCATAAGTAGTTTATAAATAGTCTTAGGTATTGCTAATTAATGCAAGTATGCAGAGATCAAATACATTTAGAGAGAGAGAGAGAGAGAGAAGTTAAACGAATGTGAACATAATTTTGCTAGCCGCGAAACACATTCTTGATGAATGAAATATATTTTGTATTATATTCAACATAATAATATATTTAAATTCTAGCAGCAAAAAATAATAAGTAGATGCTGACTAAAATTTAACGGTTTTTATAAATTTTTATGATAGGTGCCTATTATCTTTGGATTTTTCAGATTACTTTGATGATAATCTAAAGGTCCGTTTAATTGATAGAACTTGCAAAATGTTAGATTCGTTATCAATGAGCTCGGTATGTGTTGCTGTGAGTGCGCGGCGTAGGATTGTCGTCGGCGGTGGTCGGTGGTGGTGCCGAGTGGCGGCCACGTGGCACGCGGGCGCGCCTCGTCCACGGTGACGGTGCATGTCAGTTTTCTGGAAAAATTGTCAAATGTAGCACACCGGCAGCGCGGCGGCGGCGCGGCGGCGGCCGCGAGCAATTTGCGAGGAGCGCGCATGTGTGGGGAGCTGTCGCGACGCGATCAGCGCACGCGCTCGTGTGCGTTGTGAAGTGAAGGTCGAATTTCTGTCCCTACTACTCGGTCTATTGGTGTTCACGAGTCGCCGCTGTGATAATGAGTTATCATCGTCCCGCTCGCTCTGCAGCGCCGGCGCGTCCGCGGAAAGGGACGGGCGGCGGTGTGCGCATGCGTCGGAGCCTCCGCCGGTGCCGGTGCGGCCTGCCCTCATCAGTCTCCCCGCAGCGGGGAAGCGGTTCGCGTGTGCAACTCCGTATCGGCTCGGGCTGCGGGCTGCGAGCGCTCTGCGGCGCACACGAATATTTTTAGATAACAGCACGAATAATTTATTTGCAAGGTAGTGATCGCGCGCACTTTTGCGGATATCGGTATCGGCACATGCGGGTTTGCGTGCGCTACGAAAAGCGGTGGACGGCGGCGGGTGTCGGCTGCGCCCGCCGCCCGCCGGCGGAGACGTCCCGATAGGTAAGCTGCGCACTTCCTGCGCGCGCGCCGCCATGTTCGGTCGGAGCGTCACTTCCGCCGGGGCCGGAACCGGCGCCGGTGCGGGCCCGAGCTGTGGGCCCTGCGGCGGCGGTGCTGCGCGCGCGCACCGTCGGCGCTCGCCCGCTCGCCGCGCTCAGCTCAATGGGCGACGGCTCTCGATTCATAAAATGTCGGTCGTTCCATTCACGCCGCCGCGCGATGCTACGCCGACCGTTCACTCGTGACCCTCGCGTCTTCGAATATTCATGTCTCCCTCGATAACATCGTAACCTCTGACTTCTTTTTGTATTATCACGTTGTTTAGTGAACACCGCTAGTTGAGGCCGGACTTCGTGCGTTGTGTTGGAAACAAGTGTCCGTTCAATCGCTCAACTGTGAAATTTAGTGCATAGTGAATTTACATAGTGATTTTCCGTCTGTATCAATGGAATGTTACACCCAGTAGCGTAAGATTAGAAATATATTTTTGGTTTTCCTATTTCTTGTACCTACGAAACTACCTGAATATTGCAAACCCTCGAAGGGTTTGCGATCAGCTTAAACTTTTATTGAACATCAAATCCACACTTCGCGATTTTGATTTTTTTAATTTTGTAAATGAGGGTAGTTACTATTTTTTTAATTTACTTCATTTAAAAATTATAACTATTAATTAACGACAAGTAATTTTTGAATAAAACTCAGAGCATGTAATTGTTTGGTCGTTAGATGACACGGGGAGAACGTGTGACAGTTGGGGGTAGACGGTGTTGGTGTTGACAGTAGCGCGGGGTAACACAGAGATGTGCAGCGGAGTGTGGCGCGGCGGCAGCACGTTGCCGACAGGACGTACGTCACCAGAGCATGACGTCTGCTCGCACATCCCGCTCGCACACTAGCCCTGCTCTCTTCTAGTTTTGCTTAACCCCCGGCTGTTCATTGCCCTCTGGCACTTGCTTTGGCCTACCCTCATTGTGCTTATTTAGATGATTTACTTCACTCGGCATTCCTACTCTATTGACGCGCTAGTCAGTTAAACTTTCCACTTATTCGAAAGTAATATTGCTTGCAACGACTGAGAAACAGTGTTTATCAATATTTTAAAATAATAACCTTTATTCTTTTCATATGATTATCACAGTCAGTAGAACTTTGTCCGCATTTGTGACATTTGTGTGTTATCAAACCAAAGATATTATATTTATATAAATATGTTATATCTTTGTATCAAACTTATAATTAAAAAAAAAACACTTTAAAGTTTGACGTAAAATTAATGTAGGTACATCCAATGAATCAAAATTTAGTTTTTCCTTAAGCTTCAGGAAAAACCAGTGTATTTTCAGACTAGGATAAAAGAAAATCATTGAAAAAAAAAAATGTTTTTGACATTAAACAATTTTATAAATTTATCAAAATCAAAGTAAATAATATATTTGTGTAAAAATGTATTGCCAATTTGAAAAATGCATTGTCTGATTAGTCAACACGAAGAGATAATAGAATGCAATTCGGCCATCGAGTGGTCGCCGCCGGCGGGCCGCACAGCGCGCACGTATATCATAACACTGTCTTTCCCAGATCATGAGTACGTGATGAGTCAGGTGCATGTGACGTCAGCGACACGTGTGCCCTCGTCCCCGGTGAGTCACAGCATCTCTCTGTGACGTAGCCGGTACACATGACGCCCTTCGGTCCTCTCACCTTTGCTCTCATTTTATCGCGCATTGATTACATTGTTCCGGCACATAGCGCGTTCAGCGGCAGCGGCGCGGCGCGACACATATCGCCGCCTACAGCTGCCGCACGCCGCTGCCGAGTGTGCGCCTCCGCTTCCGGCGCAGCACACGCGGCGTGGGCGAGCATTTCATAAGCGTTTCCTTCGTCACGCTTCCTCCCACCGAGGATGTACCCAGGACGTACACCTCACCGCCGATGGATACTCTGTCCATAAACATTGACACGAATTGCACCACACGTCGCGACAGCGTGTAGGATGAATCCAAGTGTAATATGCAAATGTCATGTTACTAAATTGGTCAGTCATTGTTGTATCCGCTGTTACAACTGCGACCGTTCCGTCATTCATGCTCGCTGCTATTGAACGCGGACGACGCTTCCGTCACACACAATCTCCACAGTTAAATCTCTAACCGATTGTCGATTTCCGCTCGGCCACATCGTCGGGCCTCGCCAACTAATAAGGTACACGCCGCTTCGCACTGTGCCAACATTCCCAGCCCCACGATAAGCCATTAAGGGTCGCTCCACAAAAAAAGATCATTATAAAGGATGTAAAGACTGCACCGGCGCCGAGCCTTCCCAGAATTGGGGCCATTCTTATTTCACGCTCCCGCCTTATTCACGAGCTTTTTTGTATGGTTTTGGTCATTTTTTTTCACGGGAGCGGTTCTCCTGTGAGAGTTTCAAGGAAATGGCTTATTGGGTTTCGTATAGAATGGGGCTTATCTCGGGGCGTTGATCGAGCGCTCGCGGAGCCTGGGAACGCGCGCAAACGTCGCGCGGGCACCGTTATGCGGCTAGCGCGTCGCATACCGCATACCAGCGCCGGCCGCCCGCCGCCCTCACGCATGACATCATCAATATCACCGTTTGTGACGTCCACCACTCCATATTAACATTTTTTCATTAAAAACTCCAATAATAAACATATAAATTAAATGGGCTATAAAACCTGAGACGGTCACTTTAAAATTGAATTTAACGGCCAAAGTATTCCAATTCTACAAAAAATTGGTTAACATAGGGTTTATTAACAAGTCGCGATGTGTATAATAACGGTATTCACAAATAAAATAAAATATTTTCTCATAGGATCAAGATTGGTTGAGTTGAGTATCTCGGCGCGGCTAGGTTTACGCTCGACTTGCCTGGGGGACGTTCACTGGGCTGGCACTTCCATTTCATTCCGTGGTTCCTGGTTCAACACATTATATTGATATCTGTGAAAGTGCTGTCTTGGGTCAGATACAAGTGTCAGTTTCGTAAATAAGTAGGTAATATGCAGGCGAATGCTGACCAGTTAAAACGTATTATTATGTACCTAAATATTTACGTTTCCCATTAGGTATCTTGAAAGTCAATAAATAGCAATGGAAGGCAATTAACTAAATACGATATTTATTCGTACAAAAAATCCTAATGATTGGTCGTCACATTAGTGGAGTCGGAATGGCGCCAAGCGGAATTTCTCACAGATTGTCTAAATTATCTACTGCTGGGAACTCAATCCTTATTTTCCATAAGAAATGAATAACGTTAATTGTTTTAAATATTTTTGACATTGTTTTGTGTATTTGTTTATTTCAAAATGTGTTTGTTGCCTTTTCAGGTGCGGGTGGCGCTAGTCGTGGTGGCAGTGCCCACTGCGGCCGGAGTGGCAGTCGACACTCGCTATGGATGGATGAGCTCCGCAACTCGTAAGTGACGTCCATTATTTATATTACTGCTACTAGCTGTTTCCCGCGGTTTGACCTGCATTCTGAGGCATTTTCTTCACCCACTCAAGTATTAATCCAAGTTCTACACTTTGTACCAAATTTTATCCAAATCCATTCAGTAGCCTTAGCGTGGAAGAGTAACAAACTTGCATACTACATGCGTCCTCAGAGACATCGCATTTATAATACATGTGCCGCGGTTTCGCCCGCATCGACCTGAGAGGTCTACTTTGAGCACTGGATAGATAGACTCCTGAATCCAAAGTTATAAACTATGTATGTAGGTACTAAATTTCATCAAAATACATTCCACAATTTTTACGTGAAAAGTATCAAACATACCTGCATACACACATACATCCTTACAAACTTTCTTATATAATAAATAGGATTATTTACTACTCACCACATAGATTGCAATATACACCTATACGAATAGACGTAGACATTACCACAATATTTTCAAGATATGAACTCCCAATGGCAAATAATTGTTTGATGGCTTTAGCAAATTAATGTACATGCCAAGGATACAACATACCGTATGTTTGGTACTGAACAGAATTCCGCGGTCTCTTCGCGGCTATTTACATAAACATATAAATTGAGTATCGGAGTGATCGTTTTAAGTATTTGCGTTATTTAGGAGCGTAAGGTGTACGCAGGTCACGGGCCCTTATTGAGGGCAAAGGGAAGTTATAAATCTGTCGGCGCTAACAATGGCGCGATAACGTGCACCTTGCGCCCGCGCCGATACTGCTGCACCCCCCTAGCCCCGCGCACCCGCCCCCCTCAGCCACCAAAACACTATCAACTGCAGACACGTATGGGAAATACCCTTATTTACAACACTAACAATTATTCCTTTTGAAAACTTGTTACTAGTCAGTGTGACAGCGCCCTTATGACGCAATCCTTATTAATATTATAAATCCGAAAATAACTCTGTCTGTTACACTTTCACTGTAAAACAGTTAAACCGGCTTAGATGAAATTTGGTATGAAGATAGCTTAAACTTTTGGAGTGGACAAAGGATAGTTTTTTTCCGGGTGCGTAGGACGTAGTTCCCCAAGAATGCGGATGAATCCGCGGAAAACAGCTTGTTAATTATAAAAATGTACCTAACCGTATCTTCCACGGCTGGTCTAGGTAGGTAGGTACTATATTTTCCCGGCAAACAATCCTCGGGCGATAACGAATCGAAAACGATTGGATGCTCTAACAAATATCACGCAAACGACGAATGTTTGAACCCGGATTATATTATGAGCTGGCAACGCCGGTCACAAACGTATCGAGCTCACCGGGCCGGCCGTCCTGCACAGTAGGTATTTGGCAACATATTTGCTGATAGGTCGCTTGGCGATAGTGGCCGAAGTGAGGGGAAAAGAGAGGTCGACGTAACGCCAACCTTATCGGTCATTGACCTTCACACCTAAACTGAGCCTCACATCACATCTCGCTCGGCGCGCGTTTATATGTGCTTAAACAAATTTTCAGGGACCATCGCGTTCACATGCCAACATTTTATATTGTAATATTAAAGTTTACATACTTCCGCCGGCCTACTAAACGCAGACAGGCCGATACTCATTAATTTTATGAAATCAGATCAAGAACACGAATCTTCCCTGTAACATTGTTGCGCGAGACGATTATATACATTTTAGATAGAATCATCAAATTGTGTGAGTAAACTTATAGAGACAGATGTGAGCTATTTAATTCGATATGTTTTATTGGTGTATACATATAAAGTAGGTAGGCGGTAGTTGTGTGTGAGGTAGGCGTCAGCGAGACCTTGACCTGTTTCCCGCTGCTGGCGGCGGAGCGCTCGCACAATGGACTATTCCGCGACACCGGAGCCGACACCCGACTAGCCGCCCCCCGGCCGCGAGGCCCGGCGCCCTCCGCGCCTCACACGTACTTACTACCTCTCCAAATGTTCATAATTATCTATTGCTCTGCGAAAAACTAGCTAATAGCGAATCCATAGCTTACACGACGTTTTGCCTCTTTATATGTTTAAAGGTAACATAAAACTGAAAGTATGCCTTTATGTCGAACCGATTTCAGTCGCATGAAAGTCTCAATATAATAACATCGTAACTACATTGAAGGTAATTCATTAAACATTTTCTGTCGCCACAACTTGTTGACTTAAACGATAATCGAAATAATCGTGACAACGTAAAGTCGGTCATGATAGCATGTAATTAGAGACGTGTGTGGGGCGCCAGGCTAACAAAATTCGGGGGCGGCGCGGGTCGTGGCCGCTTGAATAATACATGCAGCGCCGCGCCTTGGCGCCACCGCCGCCGCCGGCGCGCGCGCAGCCAAACAATACACGGAATCTAGGTGCTAGACGCGACGCCGTGGCCTCCGACAACACCTGAAACACTACTGATAGCCTGGAAATGTGAAAAAGTACGCGTCGCGCGCACGCTCGCGCTCGGAGCTCGACCGCGCTCTGCACTGCTCGCACTACTCACACGCGCAACTACGTGAGCCACTTCCAAACCGCTTACATGTTCACATTCCTTCATTAAACTACAAACAATAAAACAAACATTCACCGGGAAATTAGACTATAAATGCGATAAATATTTTTTGTAAATGACACCCCACTGGTTATATGATATGCCGCAAGAATGTCTATTCTGTGTAAATAAATTCAGTAAACGAATACGCAATCACTGAGAATGCTAAATGCCTGCAACGTGTTGTGTTGTGAAAGCATTTTGTATTGTTTGCTTTTTTTACAGAAAAAAAAATGTCGAGGCATTCACTCTGGCTGACCGGACATATATACCTATATTCTTGTAGAATTTATACAGTAATCTATTACTTAGTCGTGCTAAGTGAGATCTGTTAATCTACCAGTTTTGGTAGCTTACTCTTTTTAAATACTGGGTTGTTGAGGTCAAATGACAGTCGCTCCATGTAAAACACTGGTACCCACTGAGCCGCATCCGGTTTGACTGGAAGCCGACCCCAACACAGTAGTGAAAAGCCTAGGCAGATTGTGACTCTTTTTAAATACTGTTAATTCAAACAAGCTAACTACCAAGAACACTGCATTCTTTGCCGAAAAACAAAGGATCAGAAGTGGTCTTGTTTGCTACGCGAGATACATTTTAGAAACAATAAATTCTTGCTTATATGCCTAGAAATATTAGGATAGGAAACTCGATCACAGTCTATAACGAGTATCACTCACATAATAGTTAAATAAATAATCAGACCACCGTCAGTTCAATTAAATATCTAAACTGCTTAAAATAGTCTGTCAAACTGTTTAATTTTCGTAGCAATTTCGTAGCAATGTCGTAGCACAGCAGAGCGTGAACTAGCCAGCCGGGGTAACGGTACTCCGTAACCGTTTCCCACGAGGAGGCTCGCGGGTAATTATTTAACAGCTTCAAAAATCATGTCATATTTACATCGAATGCGTGGTCGTGATTAACAGTTTAAAAATGTTAAATGTTTCGACTTAATTACCGTGTGTTGATATGCGGGACTTGTTCTCGCAGCGACAAGTTATTAGCTACGAGCTCTTAGTACAATGGTAATGACGTACTCCCGTAGATGAGACATGGAAGTCGTGGGACATCGGTCATGAAGGTGCTACGCGACTGAGCTGTTCAATTGTACATTAATTCTAATTTCCGACTAATTTAGACGTTTAGTTAGAAAACTGCTTAGTTTTTAGACAATTATTAAATAGTAAAGCGCTATTCGTCCCTTTTAATATAAGGCAGACAAAAGTATTTTCTTTCTAACCAGTGTACATGAGCAGATATAATAATGTCTTAGTATACCTGCCTAAGTTAACGTGAGCTAGCGGTAATGTGCCATACGTAGTTATTAAGGCACATTGTAGTAATAGAATGTGTGTTGTAATGAGTTTCTGATGCTACACACAGTGCACACCGGCTCTCCTTGTATTTCGGTAATTGCCCCGCGATGTTATCGCACACTTATTAATTATGAGGCACAGAGGCGCGCATTTATTGACCTTATCTCCGGTGGCCGGGCCCTTGCGCTTTCCTTACCTGCTTATTCGTTAATGAGCAAGCGCCAACACCGGAACGAGCGCGCCGCTGGGAACCGACCAGCCCTACAGATTGAGTTATTACATCCATGTTTTGAAACGCTGTCACAACAACACCACATTTTTCTTCTATTACTGTGATCATGCTTGCGGTTTTATAGAAATTATATGGTGGGCACACAATCGAGTGGAACCGACCGGTGGAGAAATAATGAAACAGCCGCGCCGCCGCTGCCACTGTCATGTGGCCCGAACAGCCAACAGGTTCACTGCGCTGGGGTCTGCTATTGCGCCTGGCGCCTTTAAATCGAGACTAAGAGGATGTTCTTAGTCTCGATTTAAAGTTATTCATTTAATTTTAGCTTAACGGTAGATAGTTTCCCGCGGCCGGCGGCCATGCGGGTAAAGGGATCGGTTCCGAAATAAGCTCATTACATCACGCTCCCCACACGGCGTGCGCCCTGCGCGGTTATAAATAGCCAGCCGGCGGTCCCTTAAGGCGCGGGCGCACATTTCCGGGCTGGAAGTGTGTCGCTTCCGTTGCGAGCGGTCGTTGACGCCGTGCATTGTCGCCGCACATTCCCCGCCGCGCGGCGTCCGACGACGTTTTTAAATAGAGGAGCGATTACGAGCGTCTGGCTGCGGCGCCGGGCACATGACCGCGCGAAAGTGCAGCGCCCGCCGCGTCACGGGCTATTTGCGACACCGCCGCCGTCGCCGGCAGCCCGCTCGCCCCCGCGCGCCCGGCGCTGCTCGACTACGACATTCTACAAACCATCGTCTTCTACCTCTTCGTCAAGCCCGTCCACGTACTTGACTCCGTTGCCTGACCTCAACATTTCTACTTCGCTCAATCAATAGTTCTAAACAATCAGGTTGGCTGTCATTGCTATACCTGTTCAGTTTTGTCTAAGTACCTACTCATCTATCCACCGATCAAGACTAAACTGCGTTTACAAATTCATTTAAAATATTGTGCTTAAGCTTAAAACTTAAAACACAAGCCCACAAAATCGATGATTGCTATACATTTCTTAAAACCTTAAAGTGCGTTGAAGTCTTTTGTTAGAATCCTTGATAACTCCCTCAACTCCCCTCGAAAACAGATAATTTATCAGATAAATATGACTAAGTACGTTCGTAAGTATACCTGATTGTCAATGGTTTCGTATGAGTGAATCACCATAACACTCGTGTTGTATCTAGTTAGCGGCTTGTCAGCTCCATTATGTGTACTTACGGTTACTATTAAAAAATGCTGCTTCAAAGGTTGTTCCGCCAAAGGCTTTAAGTAGCGTTATGACGAGCAGTGGAGGGTGATGGTAGAGTCCAGGTGTAACGTATGTTGTGCTGTTGTGTCGGGTCGCGGCTGAATAAATTGGGAGGGAGGCGCGCTGGAATGCGGGAGGCGGCGCGGGGCGGCGGGGGCGCGGTGCGCGGGGGTGGGGGGCGTGCGACTGGCGCGCGCGCCGCTGTCCCACGGTCGCGCGGCCCCGCGCCCCGCGCCCCACACACTTTCTTTCGCGCCATAAAGGTCGTTTCAAATATTTCGGAATGCTGTTTGGTGACATTTCACCTGCGGGCGGCGGGGAGAGGAATGCAGCCTCCGGCATTCGGCCGCACGCCTCGCTCGGCGGAACACCACCGCACGCGCATCCCCCGCCACACATCACCACGACGGCCTCGCCGCTACACTTGTGCTTAGACACGTTGACTCTCTACACTACTATCACATACACGGGAAACCCCTCCGCGCAGTCCAAGCTATTAACTTTATTACCGCACAGCTAAACCTAACAATAGCGCGAAGTTTTTAACAGCATATAAAAGTCGACGTTCGGTGCCCAAGTTGTATGAAAATTATGATGATACTGTGTCTAACTTAAATTTCAATGATTTATTATTCATAAAGGGCGTTTGCATGTGGTTTTACTTCTCTATGACTCGAATATCTAAAGCTCATCGGTCTACTTTCCACGCGCATGTGTGAACTGAGTTTCTCCAATTAATAGATTCGTTCCAATAGCAAACACTGAGTCGGAGAAAGCAGTGGCGGTATGGGTCAACGTCCGGCGGAATTCACACCGGCCGACCGTGCCGCCGCCGTGACGTTCACGAACAAATGTGGCGTAACGCTCTAAAATTTCAAAAACTGCGCTCGTTTTCCCATTCCGGGAAGGCGAGGGCCTCTTCGTCCGACCGCAGCACCGCGGACCGCGAGCGGGCCGCAGCGGTCACAAGCTGTGTTTATCGAGTCGCGCGTCGCTATGAATGGAATGCGGCGACGGAGGTTGCGCAAGCGACTAGCTTCACGGCGCTCGACGCTCGACGGAATGCGCACGCGGCGCGCGGGGCGAGGGCCGCGGCGCGCGGGGCGGGGAGCGGGCCCGCGCCGCAGCCTGCGGCGCTGCAGTGGAGGCTGCATCTCGCGGCCATTCACGCCGCGCACTACACCCGCCGCCCGCCAAATAACTCACCGTTACAGCCGCGGAATGCCGCTCTATCTCTATACACAACATTGTAGCCAATCATAACTCATCAGCCTTTTCTCGAGTATGGAACCGGCTTTTTGTCTTAATAGATGCATCTGAGCATTAGTTTTTATTGCTAATCAGAAGTATTCCATAAGGGAATATAAGGGTTCGTAGATCTACACTGTATTATAGTTATTATAATAAACTTAAGTTACAATCAAAAACTTTATCTCAACAACGATATTTCAAAATTAGAGAGAAGAGTTGACAGAAATAAAAAAATCACAAAGAAATTTATGGATGATTAACTCTGTCCATCTGTCATACTTTCACGGGAAACCGGCTGAACCTTAATATAGAATAGACACCCTTTCGTTTATAAACATATCCTCAAACTGCGCAGCCCGGGTCTACGTATACTCTACACGCGTAGTTCATGCTAGCACCCTTATTACTAACAGTAGTGGTCTGTGTTGGTACGCACATAATATATTTAACATATGCCTAATAAGCGTGATAAACGGCACGACATATAAGGCACGTCGGCGTTTGTACAGTCCGGTTGTAAATAGAACGGCTATAGATCCGCTTGCAGGCTCACCGCGGCACCGCGCTGCATTCTAGAGCACAGAATTGTAAAGAGAATAATGGTAGTTGTTGCGGCGTCGGCGTCGCCGGCGCACTATCAATAGTCGGCGCGTCACCCGCCCTACATACTTGTCGCGACGTCCGCGCCGTAGCCGGGACCACGTTTCGTCACCTCATGCGCTAAATTCCATTTTTAAGTCCATTGTTCCTCGTCTGCGGCTGCGACGTCGCAGTGCCGGACGACCCCGCGCCTGCCTCGCGCCGCTGTGACGTAACTCCGGTTCTCATCGTCCCACACCGAAGCATTCGATACAACAATGTTATGCCGCGGACCTGATGTTTATTATTCACACGATCCAATTCTGTCAAAAACATTATACACTTCCGCTCGCCACACATTCTTATTGGGGCGCCTCGATCGTAACTCTTGCCGAGGTTTAATGTTCTTAGAAGTAGTATTTATTTATTTTATAGTCTTTAATACCTGTCTCCTTGGGCTATATAATTTGCTGAACAGGGTCCACATTCGTGGCGATAAAAATGAGTATGTAAAGACGGCACATTCGTCATTATCACAAGTGTAAACATGCTTCGCGATAAAAAGTTACACATTTGCGCTATTTCCCATAGTTGTCAGCAATTAGAGCAATGTTTGTGTGTGTGAGGGCAAAGGGGGGGACGTGTGTCGGGGAGGGGTGAGGCGACACGTGTGGCCCACATAGTGCGCGCCCATTGAGCTCCCGCCACTGCCACCGCGCCGGACGTGACGTCAGCGTCACACTTGCACCTGCGCCCCCACACCACAACACTACCCACCAGCACCACCAACACATTCATTCCCATCACGGACTACTCTGGTACACCAACTAGCAACCTTCTCTGTGGAAATTAGTTAACCAATGTTTAAGATATCTATAACCAATTGACCATAATGACCATCCATCATTAACGTAAACAGTTCTATCGCCTGTGGGCTTTGACAAAGGGTCAAATAGTAGGACTCCTTTCTAGGCTAGGTCTTCCCATACTTCCACGTTCATAACTGGACATATAAAGTAGTATGCGGAGATCCGTTTCTTTTGAAGAAATCTAAAGACAGTTACTGTGTCAGACAATCATGAGCATGCGTGTGTGGTACAACCATCGATGTCGATAAATTGTCAAAATAATTGTAGTGGCGCCGACTCCCGCGCATAGCCGAACAAGGCCGAAGCCGCTATCCGCACCATTTGAGGCAAGAGCAGCGCACTCACACCGCGTCACCTAATTAGCCGACGTGCGGTGTGGGTGAGCCCGCATTGCTACCACGGACCCCGCCGCCTTCGTTTATTACTATTTAAGTCAATTCACTTCTATTATATAAACATAATAATGAGCTCTAATATATTTTGTCAAAGGACGTGCCGCAGTGACTCCTACTCGCGGTCCGCCAGTTTGAATTCTGGTTTGTATTAATAACTGTGTTATGTGTTACAGATGGATGACAATTAGCGGAGGAAAGAAGCATTGTAGTGCGCGATGTGCGCCTGAGTCAGCATGATGTCATAGCAGGCGGTGATGCGGCTAATGGGAGCGTCCCGCCGACTACGTCACATCCCATTCCCGCCGCATACTTCACCCAATCGAGCGATGACAAATCCATTCATATTCTTCCATTGCTGCTAACTGTTGTGTTAAACATTGAATTCTTGCAATTCCAACGTAATTAAAGTCTATAAAACGAAACGGCGCACGACATTCGTTGCTAACCAACTGCGGTTTTCCTCTCCTGATCCAATTTAGGTAAGTAACAAGAACATTATTCAGGTGTTTTTCCTACAGATAATATGTTCCTGGTTTATACTATAAACCGCTACGTGGAGGAGTGAACAGAGAAGCGGGAAGAGCAAGAAGAAAGAATAAAAGGAATTACGAAACTGGTTTTCATAATGATTTGACAGATTGTTTATATTCTGAGATCATTGTGAAAGCTGATTTTGTTCCTAGCTCAACGGAAGCAGTTGTTCACGGAAAAAAGACTGTATAACAGGAAGATTATTTTGGCGTGTTCATATTCTGTATAGACTTACCAATATATTACGATATGATTTGTATGTTATATAATCAATTCAATACTTGTTAACGATCACATTCTGGATCCATTTCTTTTCAATAGCTTATTCCAAATAATTTCGAGAACTTAACATCTTAATGGAATTGTTAGCAAGTAATGAGTATTTATCGTGGCATGAGTCCTGGAATTTTCTTTCAACAAATCCTAGTACGGAGAATTAGTCCATAGCTTTTCGTAATATCAAGTATTCAACTTATGAAGTGTCCCCAGGACACATGCTACGATTAACTGATGAACGATTGTTTTTTTTATGAATTCAATTTCTTACAGTTACATATAATATGGAGGAACATTATTTATAATGATTGTAATAACTATCTAACACACTTTATTGTATAATGGTTGAAATACTGGGTTTATTCATGTTAAATTTCACGTATAGGATAGTATAGTATATGTGTATAGTAGCAACCGCGGCCTAGCACGGGGGTGTTAACATGGCCGCGGTTTCTACTTTTGTTAGACAAAGGACGGAGAAAACTCATTTGTAGTCCAGTTTAGGCCCAGTTATGGGAATAGAATCTCGTCCAACTAACTGTGCAAACTGTGGTTGTATCTGCTATGGGAACATCCTTCAAACTTCGGGGTGTGATGTAATTTTAATTACTAGCTGTACTCCGAGAGTACTACTTCGCGCACCCTGGAAAAATCTATGTCTATGTCCTTAACCAGATTTCAGTCTATACCAAATTTCAACTTAATCGGTTCAGCCGTTATAACGTGAAAGCATAACATACAGACTTACATTTGGATTTGTATCTAACAATAACTTGCATCTTACGTTAGGGAAAGCCTATGTCCAAAAATGATGACGATACCGAATTTACGTTGATCGAATCGAGTTATTCTTTACGTATCGATGTATAACTATTCAAGTTCCCTGTACGTAGGTAATATGAAACGCTAAAATTAGGCCAAGTACTTGGTACCTTAACGTTCCTCGCCTTATCTTTGAATTCTCAAATTCAATTTGCTTCGCGATTTCTGGTGTCAACTATAGAATAATAACCCAATCTCTCTACTTGTTTGCTGAACTGATTTTGATGAAATTTTGTATGTAGATAAAAGGTAGATTAAGCTTTTATCCGGGTGTGTGAAATAGTTCCCTGAGAATACAGGGACAAAAAGTTTACGTATGACAAAGGTCGTCGTAGTCCTGCCCTTTTGGCGTAGAATAAATATTCTAAAATCCAACTCCGTCAGCAACAACCCAAACTATTCAGCATCTTTTCTAGATATACATATTATTATCATTCACTCGTGTGATCCATCCGTAATTTTTTGTTCGTCTTCTACTTTTACAGCCATCCTCATGATAATTCTAGACTTTTACGTAGCATGTCTTTCATCCCTTCACTTGTTCTTACAATAATATAAAGGATCTCCAAGCAACTTCTTTGCCACTGACACCACGTGTAAGCGACCTCTACATTTATACTTCCTACTAATATTATAAATGCGAATGTTTGTGAAGATGTATATACGCTTGTTACTTGTTCACGCAAAAACTGCTGAATGGAGTTGGATGAAATTTGGTACACACACAGCTTATAACCTGGAATAACTCATAGGAATTTTTATCCAGGTGCACGAAGTAGTTCTCTCGGGATACGGGCGAGACCGCGGAAAACAGCTAGTGTGCTATATATTCATGCCTTACCATACAGCCCACTTAACATTCCCCTATAGAATATGCAGGCACTTCTAAATAAATCTTCAATGCTCCTTGAACGCATGCATTTGGAAAGTTTTTCATAAACTAAACAATTCCTCAAAATACTTCGTGTAAAGAATAAATTGTGTAATATATTATATGATGAATAATAATAAATTGAAATATATAAAGAACTAAAAGAAAAGTGGTTTGTTATTTTATACACTTGATGTCCATTTAGGTTTTCCTGGTATATGACCCCCTCCATTATCATTCACAAGCATAGTCTGACTGCTGAGTCTGACTCATCAATTTCCGAGACCTAGCTCGTAGAGGCAATTATGTAATGCAAACCTCTCGAAATCAGATTACGTTTAGGTACTACGTTAACGAATCCAACTATACTCACACGGCACAAAAGCAAACCCTGTTCTTGAAACATATCTAACAGACAGATGCTGGTTGATATAGTTTGTTACGCCACTTCTTCCCATAAAAAATAAATCTATATTATATGTAAAAGAAAGTCGTGTTGAAAATTTATGATTTTTGTGTTTCTGGATTTGTCTTCGTCCGGAATAGGATAATAACTATACAAACATCGAAAACAGTCATGAGGAAAACATGTAATGGGATTTTACGAAGATCGCTGGCCCGGCCTGTCATGTCGTCCTGGTTAATGAACGGAAAAACATTTGAAATGTTGCGTCACGAAAAGTAGGTACTAGGCCATCATAAAATAAAAGAGATACACTGTTATGTTTCAAATACCCACCCGTAATTATAATGTCTTACTTTGTCCACCCGTTACTTTGTAAATGCCATGTAACGTACTAGGGCTTCATAATGTTGCAGAAGTTCTCACTAAGGTAGCGGAACAATTCTACCAAGTTTTGTGTGTAGGTTGCGTATCTCTTTGTTTCCTTTTCACTGGCGATAATCTTAGTATGCGTATTCCATTGGAAAAATCATCAAGCTTTTATTTGTTTATAATTGTCAAGTTACCAGTCGAATATTGTTTTGTGCATGGAAGAGAATAAATAAATAAATAATTTATTTAGAACTAACATCTGTCATCATGAAACTGCCTAATGAACTAGGCAGCGCCTGTATCTCAAAAGGCAGTTCTTCAAAAATGGAAAGAAATGATGGAGGGTAAGCTTTTTGGGGGGAATCTAGTTAATATTTTAAGACTCGCGAAAAATTTTTATCCACATTTTAATTATAGAGTGTTTTGATTTTGAGGTCGCAGAAAGTTTAAATTTTACATGACACGTTTGGCAACGATATTTCCGGCATTTACGAGGGGGGCGAACTGATGAAATCTGTCAGATACCCGCAATAGCAGAATGCGGGTACTATTGAAAGAAAGAGTGTATAATACCGCCATGTACTCATCTATGGTGCCTGAACCTGGGACGCTGCCTAACTTGTCAAAGCACTGCAAAACCAGTACGGGGGTAAACAAACCTGTTTTCTCCACCAATGATCAATGAATTTCGTAATAAACAAGGGTGACGATAAAGGGTAGAGAAAACGCGTTTGTCCACCTCTCGTGCTGGGGCTGCAGAATGACTAAAAATAAAACTGCTCACCACAGCGATGATGATTTCGAAGCGGGCAGGTCTCACTCCACTTGACAGTGCGGGACTTCTATAGAAGTAATGGATGATGTACCTACACGATGACTTGAAGACTCGAGGTGTTCTCAAATCTAGTTCCTTCTTAGAATGTGCAGACCACCCAGCATTGTCACAAAAGAAATCATGATTTATCTTCGCCTAAATTTAAAAAGGGACTGATGCCACTGAACTCGATCATCATCAAGCTTTTAAAAAGTGCTGACAAGAAATGAGATACGAGTGAAACCGCTGATGCAACATTACAAGCAAAAGTGACTTAAAATATATTTTTTTAAGATCTTAAAATTTATCTTATTTAATGTTATTACTCCTTACTAGCATAGCATGCTTTAGCGCCTGTCGATTTCTGCTTTGCTGGTGTGTTTTCCACAATAATATATTGTAGAAATACAGAATTTGTGGACAATAGAGAAATAATCTAGACCATAGTTGAGCACTAACTTAGAAGCTAAAATACTGAAATACTTACAGTATTTTAATAGGTCATTGTTTATTAATCTATTCGGTCTCTTAAACTTGTCAGTAGCTAACATTGCATTGCACCTCATGCCTACCAATAATTGATCAATACTGATAGATAAGTACCCATTGATGGAGTTTCTTCAAAATATGATTTCTTTTAGTCTTAAGTCACAGCTAGGTAAACTGGTGATAACACAATAATGTGTTGGTGAAAATACCCCCTAAGCATTATAAGTACACCTAAGATCCTGCATGGGATCGATATTCAAATTAGCCTTTGGATTTTTATGTGGAATATCTATTTTTATAAGTGGCAATAGACTCGCCCTTTATCTCGGGACTTAATCTGACTGGCGAAATTGGGTGTAGATAGTATAGGGAGGTAAAGAGAAAACAGACGTTAAGTTATTTACAGAACTAGATAGTACAAAGAAGATCACTGTGGATCAAACAGCAAATCAACGTGATACCTACTACATTGTTGAGGTGGATAGGTATAACTGAATAGGTGCCTACCTACCTACCTCCAAAGATGATAACGAGCCTGCTGATACGAAATCACGTAAGTATATGAGATAAACTCGGTACCTACCAATAAATTTGCATATCTAAGAAATTGATTGGATAGCAATAAAATGTATGTAAAGTAGGTGTGTTGTAAGTTAGTGGTCTCAACCAATTGCCACCAAGCTAAGGTACAGAGGTAGTAGGTACCTGGAGGTATAGTTATTTTGATAGCCTAACTTTTAAAATGAATGTATCAGCTAGCGATTTTTCCTTGCTGAACACAGATTTTAAGAAGAGATCACTTACCTCTACCGCAATCTTAGAAAATCAGATGGCGCCTGTCCCGCCTTTTATTCCATTAATGACAATAACGATCAACTTCTGTGAATCAATTACTAAAAAACTATTATAAGTTTATGGATAAATAAACCTAGGCCCACGTTCACCGACAAGATAACAGTCCGATCAACTAAAGCAGCTGTTACCATAAATTTATACTTGCTAGTTTCGAAGGGAAACACTATCATTTAAGGTTTAAGGACCGATTACGAAACCAGCTGTCATTGAACTTGGCCCCTAGTTTTTTTTTGTTTTACCGTAGGGCGTAGGACCCCGGCGTGATGGACTGACGATATGCGAAAGGTTACAGGCTGAAGGTGGATGCGTTGAGCAGACGACCAGACGTCATGAATGGTAGACGTTAGGGAAGGCCTACATCCAACAGTGGACCATTAATTTAATAATGGTCTAGTTAATTTAATAATAGGCTAATGATGATGGTGATTTTCTATAAATTTAAGCTCGCTAGTATTCCAAAACCTATAAGCAACAAATACCTATCTTCTAAACCAGAAAAGTTCATGAGTAGCGCTCGCAAATAGATCGACTACAAGTTCCGAACCCCAAACATGAGCAACCTTTAGCTCTAAGTAAAATTATATATTAAAATTGTTAGCAAAAAAAACTGCTAATATAAAAATGTATAAATAAGTATGCTTATCTACCTATTGCAACCAGGCTAATGGCGGGCGTGAATGTATGAGTAAGGAAAAAGACGAATGTAATGATTATAGCCGGTGGCATTCTTTAGTTTCTGCCTACCTCCATAAGGAAAGGCGTGAGATGATCAATGTATTCAGGGATAAGATAGGTCGGAATCCAAAAAGGTGACAATCGGTGTGAAACCCTTTTTTTAATACAGTTTTCATTCAATGATACTTTAGATAAAATGAAAAGTTGGAAGGTAGTGTTGGTAATTCATTTGTTGAAAAAGGGTTCCTTCTCCATAGAAATCTTAGTTCTCATTATTGTATCATTATCATCTCTTAGTAACATTATTTTTTTCTCGCTATTAATATACCCAATAGAAAATTCATGATTTGATTGGCATTTACTCACGAAAATATTATATTATAACAAAATAAATTAAGACTGTGAACACACATGAATGACATTAAAAGGATCAAATATTAAAGTAAATAACTAATGTTTTGTTGGAAATACAGTTAATTTTTGGATTACCCGCATTTTAATAATCGAATCTACCGGGTAATTATATTTTATAACAATTACCTAAAACGAAAGCGACGTTGTTACCGGAAACATTTTTTTTTTATATAATCTGTACTTTAACAATTGTCATTCATTGTCACTGCCGTCAGTCCAATTGACAGAACGGATTGTCAATATTGACGTCAAGTTTTGAGGTTATAATATTATAACCACAGTTTTGCCATCCTTTGGTATTATCATATCATTTAAATTAATAAGTTATTCATTCACAACATAAAAATAAGCCTCCAGTTATTTTTACTTTCATTAATCTCAGGTTTAGTTACTATCCTATAAAAGTTAACTATGGAAGCAACAGAATTCGATGCCACTTTAGGTGGTACTGAAAACCTCCCGTATGCTGCAAATAGTTTAAAATTTGCTGCTTCCAGGAGCGTAGAAATCGCTGCAATGACTGAAAGTATTTTAAGGCCAAGTAAAACCAAATTGATATTTCAAACATTGCCGGTACACATGAGGCGACGTGTAATGAGCCACAACAGTAAACGACTACCTCATAAGTTACGAAAAGCGCATTTAGACCAGCTAAAAAAGAGTGGTCTACCTCCTAAACAAAAACGACCATCCAGGAAATACAGACGTCGACCTGCAAATCTGTTAGAAGAGTATAATCGTCGACAAAAGCGTAATGTTTGGTTAGAAACACATATTTGGCACGCAAAGAGGTTCCATATGACTGAGCGTTGGGGACATCGTCTTCCCTATGCACCATGCGATAAAGCGTTCAGAGCATGCTACAGGGGCAGCTCTGCACACTGCCTTCTACAAGATATTTCTTACCATATACCTATTCAAATAATGGGGACAGTAAAACATATCAAAGAAATGTTTGCAAAGATAACTAGTTGTGTATGTGGTCTGAGTGTTGGTGCTATGGCTTACATAAATGGTACAAGACAAGGAACAGTACATGTTTTTGGTATAAACTCATTTCCATTTGGTTATATAGGCAAAGTACAATTTATTTGGGTACCAAGTGACAGTACCATCAAAACTCTATGGCTGTTTGTCCATCCATCACAAGTGAATGCTTTACAATCAGTTCTGGAGGATGCTTCTTGTCCTCACAAAAAAGATGATTATGACATAGCTAAGAAGAGGAGAAAACTTGAGAATGATTCAACAACTCAAATAAAAGTTCTGCCACAAGCTTTCAACAGATTTCGAATGACGGGGCCAAACAGTCATGCAGTGCTGGTCCAGAGCTTAAAGTGTGTGAATGACATAGAATGTATTCAAAATGATAAGTGGGTGTTATTACATAAGCCTAAAGATTTAAAAGATAAGAATGAATACTGGCATACAATGAGTACAGCTAGCTCACCATCTCAATTACCATCAGACATGATTGTTGGGTTAGTTGTTAAAGATCCTCGCTTCAGTCGACCTCCTCGGCGCACAAAGGCAAAACAAGATTCAAATACAGAAATTAGTACAGACTCCTTACTTAGTGTACCACCTTATCTCCCCAGTTCCCCACTGTGGGATGTTAAAATACATGAAACAATTAAAAAGGAATCAATGACCAATGGTCAATTCATAAAACATATAACCAAAAATCAATTAGTGCCAGGTGAAGTGGACGAGGATGATCCAGCAATGCAGAGTGTACCTGTTGTACTAATACAGAGATCTGGTTCACAGAATTCAGAATTTAAGAAAATTGGTTTGTAATTTTTCCTAACAAACTTCAAACCATATCATGTAATGCAATTGGTAAAATGTTCATATAATTATTATTATTTGCAGGATATGGCGGTGGTTGGGACATAATTTTGCCTCCAGGTTATGCTCTACCATTCTGGCTGACATTCATCATGTTTGGAGCAAGATCAGGGGGTTTGCGAGAAACAGAAAGCATAGGTCTTGAAATGGGAGAATGCTATCTACCACCAGATTCAGATGCAGGGAAAAATAATGAAAAACGAATAGAACTTGAATTACGAGAAAGATACTTTAAATTACCACCAAGTAAAAGGGTTAATTATGTAAAAATAGGCATCAATAGTCCTTTCATATGTCCATGGAACATATTGCTGACTGATTGGTGTGACAATCAGGTCAATGATTATTTTGTATTACGAAATAGGACTCTCTTGAATGATATCCAGGTAAAATCACACTCAACAAATTACTGAAGTGTAGATTTATTAATGAATTATGTCTATAAAAATTTTGCATTTCAGGATTCTGTTAACAAAAAGAAAACTCTGCCAAATGTGGAAAATGCCAGGTCATGCCTAATTCCTGTTTACATAAAATTAGTGGCAAAAGGTAGTCTACAAAAACATGCACTTATTTGCTTACCAGAAGATGGTGATCTTGGTAATGTAAAAACTTTATTTGAACCACATCATGAAGATCCCAATGAAAGGATTAGAAAGCTCAAACGTACTGAACACATTAAGTTCTTGAAAAAGTGTAAAAGGAATAATGCAAAACTGAAAAAGAAACAAGTAAGTTTGCAACTATGTATGCAGAATCCAGTTTCTATGATAGGACATAATGATATAGACCTTTTTATTCAATGTTTCAGGCAATTCCGGAAAAGTTACGAAAAAAAAATCGACATGAGCCATCAGAGTACGTAAAATCAGTAAGAGAGTTATGGCTTCCTTCCAAAGTCGTAACAGTGCGCAGTGTAGCCTCGAGACAGGTGATGGGGTATGTGTCGCAAGGAGCTTTCAGTTTCACTGAAGCACAGAGTTGTGGTGTTGGGTACATTGCGTACAATGGTCTGAAACTGCTACTAAACAATGGACTAAACCAAGTACTCGTGAGAAATACGTCATCGAGAAAATACAGACTTGCTAATATAGTGATCATAAAAACTACGTAAATAAAAATCAAATCTTAAAAAATTATGTATTTATTTTTTTACTAATTATGTTATAACATATTCTAATTCACCATAAAAACCTACATTTCTAGGTTCCGCCCTTAGTATGTGATGAATAGCAAAAATAATTTACTATATTCAAACACTTGTCAACAGTTTAATAGATACACCCGCTTTCTCCGTCAGCACAACAATGATTAATAAATTCTGAGGTTAACATAATCACTTCTCAGGATTTTTGTTACTTGTTTATGAGATTTCATAATTAAATCAACGCGATGCCGTTACATTACATAAATGCTTAAATTTGTACGAGGTCAACTCTGCCTGGATAAAGGTTTACTAGAACTATACAGTTTTTACAGTAACACGCGTACATCGTTTTTTTTGGGATAGGCCCGCGGATACACAGTGTACAATTTATGCTACTACAGTCAAACACCAGGCAAAACTGAATAATCGGCGGTAACACCGCAACAGCCTAAATCATGAGCTGTACACACGCTCAATACAAGACTATCCCTAGATTTTAGACCGCTTCCTAGCTATAGCGTCCTCGACTGCTTTTAGTTGTTTCAACAGCTCCTCTCGCCTCGATACTGATTTCTTAGCCGGGGCCGTGTTTATTGGAGACGTAGCCGAACGTTTCTTGCCGCCCGACTCTGAAAAATTATAAAGACCATGAAAATTAAGTCTATTGCTCTAAGAATGCATCGCAACACAGATTTACACTTAAATATTAGGCCACAAATACAATTAATTCACGATGTATAACTAAAAAGGGAGTAATATTCTTACCCTTATCACTGGGAACTTCCTTCTTGCTGGTAACAGTTGTCACTGCCGCCGCTAAACCAGCACCCGGTTTTGCATTTAACCTGTACCATATAATGTAGTATTATAAATTCTCATAACGTTAGTGAATCTCACATTTATTCTCGTATTGTCATGACCGTAATTGGCGTAGCTAGGTAAAAGTTAGTACCCTTAGATTCGCTAGGACATCATCCTCTTACTTCTCATCAGTTACTTTAACGCGCCATAAATAAAAATAAAACGACCAAAGCTCCACTTCTTCGATTGGCATGATCGTATGTAAGCAACCGCATGGAGAGGTATAATAATGATTCAATTTACACTCTTACTACTAGACGACACTTCTACTTTAATTTTAAATGTATTGCCATTTATTTATATTATATATTTTATATATTTATTTATATTATATATTTTATATATTTATTTATATAACAATAAGCTAGTATTCGTACCTGGGTCTGGCGGCCGCGTTGAGCAAACGTGCGTGACGTGCACGACGAGCGCCGGAGCTACCCGACGATGATGACGAATGCGACTCGCTCTCCGACTCACTGGACGACGACGATGATTCTACAAACAACACGGAAATAATAATACTATGTGTAGACTTACAAAAAAAATATATTAATATATTTATTAAGAATCAACAGTGTCATTCACATAGGCAAACTATTATTTATATATATACATTTATTTAGAATGAATCAAGTAGATTTACATACCAGAACCTGATGAAGAGGATCGCGAATATTTCTTTCTATCCCTGTTGCGACTAGATGGCTTGTTACGCCCGTATGGGTCCATTTCATCCTGATACAAAAATATAGTGTTATCAGAAACGTACGTAAGTATATTGACTTCCGAAGTTTATAGAAGTTCATCGGTGTTTCTGCCAAGGTGGCATGTCGAATGAAAACGCTTACTTGGGTAACGTCAGTCTTGTTGGTAATGCATCATACCTTATGTCGGTGCAGCGCGTGCGAAGCCGGTGGCGGCGGGTTGGCGGACAGCTGTCGCGCGGCCGCCGGCGACGGCGCACGTCGCCGCGGCGCTGGAGGGTTCATAGCCGTCGCGCGGGCGGTCGCCAACCGTCGCTCGCGAACTATCACTGACGGTGACAACCTGCGCCACACAAACCTCGTTACATCCATACCCCGAGTGACCCTCCTTTGATTCGGTAATCTAAATTCAGCGTACGTAAGAAACATAACAAACAGCGGAGGACCGAGTGTTGTGGCGCAACTTTGGAGAGGCCCGGCAATGGACGTAGAAGAAAATATAGCAAGAACTTTTAGAAAAAAAAAACTCTGTTTATTTCCATAGATAGAAGAAGTAGCAAAGAAAAATATAGCGAAGATTTCCAAGAAAACGCGCTTTTCGATTCGACACGAAGAGTTTCGCGTTCCCGAGAATAAAATTAAAGAAGACGCTCCTACGCATTTTTTTATTGAAATCGAGAAACTTCCATCTCACCTTTGTCTGGAAGACGAGGATGCCCGTCTCTTGCGTCGTGCGCTCGGCGATCGCGAACTTCGGGAACTGGAATTTGAAGAGCTGCGGAGTGAGCGGGACGCGGGGGCGGGCGGGGTGACGTACACGCGCACGCATGCACACGCACACGCACGGATGTTATGTTACATGTCACATGCGCACAGTCGCCAGCGGCAGTGAGTCCCACAGTGACAAGTGATATCAACAACGAGCATGCAATTATGTTTGTTAATCGAGATTATAATGAGAGTCATGAGGAATCGAACACCGCAAACACCACAACATTAGACGAGTTATGAAAGCGAAACCCATCGCCCAGGGGAGAGGGACGAAGCAGGAGAAAATTTCAATTAAAATTTCATTAAGAAATAGTGACGTGGATATAATTTTACTCTTTATCAAGATATTTCTAAGAAAACATAGTAAACTAATTATATATTACTTCGATTTTGTGGCCAAAATAATAATCCATACAATACCTACCTGCACCATTCAGTTTTGCTTTACACCTCTCAAGTTTCTCAATGACACGCACGCAGTACAATATAATAAAGCCCTTCTTTTTCTGCACCTCCTAAGCTAAACTATCTACTAGTGTCAAAATATCAACAAAGCCGTCTATCTAACTTCGACCTCGACACAACTATTACAGTTTAAACTAAGATCAGGGAAATACAGTTCAGCGTACCTAGAAGAGGAGTAAGAGTCATCTGAAGACGGGGGTTTTCGTCGGCGGGCGGCGGGCTCGGCGCGCATCCAGGGGTCGGCCCACTCGTCCGTGCGCCCGTCGCCGCGCCGCATGTCCCGGCCCTCGCGTCCTTCTCGCACCTCGCGCCCCTCCCGCCCCTCGCGACGTTCTACCTCCGCGCGCTGTACTATCACCTCACGCGAAGGTCGGACCCGGCGCTGTTGGAAAGTCAGATTATACTTTTAAGTATGCAGTCAAATTAGGAAATATAGTGAGGAGATTCTTATTCTAAATTTGTGCTTATAGAAAATTGTATTTTCGAACCTCAAAGGCTTTTAATATAAAATATCAGTTAAAATACTTTATGTATGTGCATAAGGAAAACGTCCAAAAATCATATCAGTCCTTTTTGCGTCGTAGGTAAAGTCTAATTCCATACCTTATGATAGGGTCCTTCCTCCGGCACAGGTGCTCTTTCGTCATAGTGCGGCACCCTGTCGTAACCGCCTCGCTCGCGCTCGTACATGTGTTCGCGGTCGTAAAAACGTTCCCGCTCGTCAACCGGCGGTCGTGGAAAACGTCCGCGGTACATAGGACCGTATGGACTGCGAAACAAATATTAAAATTATATGCGACAATGAGATTTAGTTTTGAGTTCTACATACATAATATTTAAGATCTAACATTGGATAATTATAATTTTCATGATTTAAATTTAAGCAACATGACGCAAAGCATTAGAGCTTATCACGCAGTGTGTTATTTTATTTATCTCACATTTTAAACGATGCTTGTTTAATTTTAAATGCGTGAACATTCAGTTTACGAACATGTCTTGTAGTAACGTAACCAGCCAACATCATATTTAGTGAGTAATGACGACTAAATGTAACAAGTACTTACCCCCTGAAAGCCTCAGGGTCCCTGTAGTGCGGTGGCGCGGGTCCCTCGTGGTGCCGCGGCGGGGAGGCGCCCACTGCCGCGGCCGCGTATGCGAGTTCAGCGTCAGGGTCGTGCACCACCCCACCCACTGATAAGTGTAGCTTCTTCTCCTCAAAGTCCATGTCCTGCTCTTTACGTTTGTTCGCTATTCGCAGCATCTGAGAGATTTTTTCATCCATCAGATGTCGGACCATAGTGCACCGAATTAAGCTAAGAATGTGGCAGGCAGAGGAACTAACGCTGTTCTTGTAAAATTTGTCTTTGATGAAAATGGAATATGGGACATAATAATTATAATTTAAATTAAGGGTATTTTGCTAGCGAAGCTATATCAAAGGTCAAGTGTAAACTATTTCACTGCACTATAAAATGTTACTTTTTGTCGTTTTGAGACTACAATCAACAAATCCCATTTTTTTTTCTCTTTTACAGTTACCTTTCCGGCGATTTTAACGACCTGTCAGACTATGAAAGTACTAGAGAAATTTATAGATATGTTTGTACGTTAATAAACATTTTGAATACTAGTTTACATTTATTTACTTCATAACTCAAACCTTTCCTACCAATGTTTAATGTACTTTTTGAATGAACAGTAATCTGACCTCCTTGGCAGTGCGCAGTCCCCTCTCCCAGGCGGACTCGGGCGGCGCCACGTCCCTAGCGGGCGCGGCCGGGTACGTGCCGCCCGGGGGCACGCCGCGCACCACGTCGAACATGTTATAGTTGCCCTTGTCCGTCACGCCTGGGTGGAGAAACCTGAACACGAAACATGTTTCAATTGAGTAGTTGACACCACCAATCAATTGACATTCTTTATATGATCTGTCAAAAGGCGTTTCTCCCATAGATTTTGTATGGCGAACTGTGACGTAGCTAATTTTACAACTCAATTTACTTACTATTTTTTGCTTCTAAAGTCACTAAGACAAAATAACGGTCCGATTAACTTAAAACTGCTGTTTACCCACAGATATAGATATACCTAGATAACGCAAGAGCAACTACTTCGCGTGCCTAGCTTACGTACAAAAATCGTAAGTGGCCATTTTCGCGCTCAGTCTGCATCGGTGTATGGCGCTAGTCGGATGTCAGTTAAAAATACTAAAATGGTGAATTGGGCTGTTATAAATTGTAAAAACTGTACAAATGCGAGGAGAAATAATAAAGTAAACGTTTCCTTCCACCGGTAAATCATTTTGTGATTAATATTATGCGTAGTTAATTTAAAAATCAATTATTTTAAACCTGAGACCCTCAGTAATACCTGATAATTCCAAATTTGAGAAAAACGAAACATTCGTATTACATTGCGGGATTTTACTTGGAGCGGTTGATGAGACGTTTTGTTTTAACAAGTGATGAATATCGAAATAAGCGATACTATCGTATATCGCTTCAGTTTTGTAGTACAGGGACTTTTATCATTTTTCTGTCAATTTTAGCGATTAGTGCTGTTCATCATATGCAACGCAAATCGATTCTCGAGAATCGATTTCGGAAACAGAGGAATGATTTTGAATTATATAAGTACTTATTATGTAGACAATTTTAATAAATAATCGTAACATTTCGTGATTTTTTTAGTTTTGTACAAAATTACTCATTAAATAGTATTCGTATATTTGTATAGTAATTGAGAAATGGTATATACAAAGGCGAACTATATTCAAAATTGAGTTTTCACCCAGCAAATCTTTGAGAGATAGAAAGAAACGAAAAAGGGTAGAATCTCGTTGCTTTTTGTAAACACTAGAATTAAAAGAATTCGATAAAAACATCTTATATTTAAATATAAGGTGTTTCGATCAAATATTAAGTGTTTATAATAGTAAACTTGAAATTATGGCAAAGGTATCCAAAAACGCCGATGGAACGCAGGCGCTCGAGCACGCAACCTCTAGTACAAAGACTTTCAACGTGGTGCTGGCTGGGTAAGCGCCGTGCGCGGTGGCGTCTTTGAATCGATTTGATTTTCTCATCACTAAATAGTGCTTGTGACGTCATAATAGGTATTAAAAAAATGGCACGCTTGGTTTTCATACAGATCGTGATACTTGCGTTATCTAGGTATATCCATATCTGTGTGTTTACTACAGATTCAAACTTAAAACTTTCGATGGGTAACATATTATTCCTGAAACATTCTATTACCAATCAGATCTTAAACAAAAAGAATTTTCATGGTACCCACTAACATGAAAATTCTCGCGTCTTGGTTAAATAACGTCTTCATTTAACGGGCCGATCATGAAACCAGCTGTTGGTGAACTTGGCCCTAAAAATCTAATGTTGAATATATGTAATACGAAACCGAGGCATACCTGCAGCTAACGCCCCACGTACAAGCGCCCCTCGAGAAGAACCGGCACACGGGCCGCGGCTCACTCTCCTCCGGGCGTCGCTCGGCCTCGTCTGACACCTCGCCTTCCTCCAGCGACGAGCCACGGGACCGCCTGGCCGCTCTTACGTCCTCTGCTCATTAATAATATTTTTTTTACAGTAACTGAATAAAATTATAGATTTTAGTTAAAAGTGAGCATGTGGCACGATCACAACATATTAGAAAATCTTGATACTTGACAATATTCACACCTTTTTCTGCAGCTTTATCTTCAGCATCGCCATTTGATTGGTCTACAGCTTTTGGTTCTATACATTCCCCTTCTTCAGCCTCGAAATCCAACTGTTCTTCCCCATCTTCTGTGTTACTTGTCTTTTCTTGTGGTACCTAGAAAATCATACTATTTTATGAAAAAAAACTTTTACAAACATGCATGTTAATACAAGATTTAATAAGAGAAAACTTTTAAGCAATAATTAATTGTATGATAGTAATTACTTTTTCAAGTTTGTGTGTATCGCCTTTCCCATTATCTGAATGTGGTGAGGACTGTGCACTTGTTCCATTGACAGGTTCAGCTTTGTGCTCTGGTGATGCCGGTGGAGACTTGGGCTAAACAGAAAAACTAAACATGAACCAACATTCACTCTGTAATAGACTGTCATAAAATATATGGTTTGTACAAACCTTTGACCCTTTTTCTGTTTCCTCTGGTCCCATAGAGTCCAAGTCAGATACATCAGAAAGATCTTCATGACTTATATTGAGATCCTTTACATCAGGCTTGTCACTAGTCATGGATTTACTATGTGATTTCCTGTCTTCTTGGTCTGATTCCATTTCACCTGAAATGAGATTGAATTCATCAGCATGGATTTGAAATAAGACAGTGTCAGCACAAGTCTTTACAAGTTACAACTTAATTGCATATCATAAATTAAACATTTACCTTCGGAAATTTCTTCTGTAGCTGGATCCTTATTACTTCTTTTATTGTAAGATGAACTCCTACTTGACTGACTGGAGTCTGACCTACTGCGGGCTCGAGGGACAGGGACCATCTTTTGTTCAGCTTTTGTATGTCTCCTCCATTTTTCATTTCTTTCTTTCGGACTCCACTCATTCCGTTTGACAGTAGGTGAAGTGTGAGGGGATGATCTATATGACTTTCTGTCTGGGGAAGGACTTGATGAGGGGGATCGTCTGTTGGGATTCCTTACAGAGTCAGGGGAAGCCGGTCTAGATCTGTTGTCTGGGGAGCCAGGAGGAGACCTGGCTGAACTGCTTGGACTCTGTGGTGTCTTCGGACCATCCCCTGTTGATGGTGGAGCTGAAGAATACTGATCACCATGCCCTGGTGAGCCTACATTTGAACCCACTTCACTTGGTGAGTGGGGTCCCTCTGGTGACTTAGGGCCTACTGGTGAAGCAGGCATTGAATTTTCTGGTGAATTAATATCAGAATGGGCTCCGCTCAAGTTATCAGGTGACCTTGGTGGCTTTCCATGTATTGGAGACTGTGGTGATGGTGATTGAGACCTACTCTCAGGGGAAGGAGACCGTGGTCCTTGGGACCTTGGGGAGCGAGGTGGGGACTTTGCATCCTTTTTAGAAGGTTCACTCCTGTCTGATGATGAGCTCCTGCGACTCCTAGAGCTTGTACTGCTACTACTCGATGATGACTGATCTCGAGAATCTTCTGAATCCATCTCTGTAAAAATGGAAGTGACAAATGAAATGCATTGCTTTTTATACTTAGGGCCCAACCCAAACAAGCACTCTGATTGTTATTTTATTTATTTAAATAGCTTCAACCAGTCAAAATATGCAATACTGTTTCAAAATGTTAGTTCAAACAATCTCAATGTACTTCAATAGAAGCAAATATCCATAGACCAATTTTATTTAATTTAAGATATTCTCAAAACCCAGAAACAAACAAATAAGGAAAACTTAAAATGATAATAAGCATATAAATTCATAAAATATAGTTTATTTTTAAATTAATTTTATTTATTAAAATAACACAAATAATTCAAGACTGTAATGTAAACAATAGATACAGAAATTCCTAATACCAGTACTATCTTTATGAATGATATGATTCATTTTTATGCTACTTAATGACACCTTACAAAGTAAATACCTTATTAATTAAATGTACCATGAAAGTAATAGTGCACAGGTAGTGGAACCAATGCTTTAATATTTAATTGAAACAACTAGGTCAAGGTTAGGTCAAAGTAGTATTTTCATATTTCGTTTATTATTATTATTATTGGATAAGACTGAAAAAACATGCACATTGCTGTTAACTCACCTTTTATGTAGTTTAGAAAATTACAAATAGACTAAAATGTACAAATAATAAAGAAATTGGACTAGAATGGTAATCATTCTTGAATAAACCCTACGTACTTCTGTCAAATCCTGCATTATCGGATATAAAATGGACTTTACAATGAAGACCAGTTTTCTCTTTTGATATTTATATGAATTGTATGAATATATGTCAAAAATCTAATAATAATCATTAAAATGTTCGACTTGGTTCATAGATGTATTTTCATTACATTTATACAACTGGTAAATGCTACGTTGTGATGTATATTGGAAGACACATCCAGCCTTACCTTCACGACGGCGCCTCGAAGCCAGAATTGGTTGCACTTTGTAACACTTTTCATATTGCAAAGACTTTCAACTTTATAATCACAACACAAACGAAACTTAGGTCTGTCACATATACTTGTGATCAACTTTTAACTTTTTTGAACGATAAACTGACGAAAACTTAGTAAAATCAACACTACTTCAACATGGCTGTGATACTGAAGGAAATATATGAACATAATAAATAATCACTTTCCAGTACTTCCGTAGGGTTAACTTACGCCCTTACCTTTACTGAGATGGATTAGACGGTTAATTTCTTGAAGTAATTGTAATTTATAATAAAAATAATCCTTTATTTGCGCCGCTAACAATTCTCTCTCAACGACGAAGCGAAGTCATCAAAACCATAGACAAAAAATACAAATCAATCAAAAATCAAAAGTGACGCTATGAAATAGAGGTGTAATACTAAAATGTTACTAAATGCTCTATGTCTTCGTCATATTTTGTTTATGGTTGGTCGTCGACAGCAGCCTTTAGAATTCCTTTCTTAATAAAACTTCTGATTTTATTGTAAAAATGTAAAGCTAGATCGAGTTATTTTTTCTGCATTCCTAACATCGATAGTTCTGTTAAAAATTGCATAGTGCTAGCTAGCGCCAGGGCACAGCTGTTCTGTTTTATTTTTTCTTTTTTTTTTACAGTGTAGCAACATTTTTTTTTAGTCTATGTCGTAAATAAAAAATGTTTTAAGTAGTCTATGAGTACATAATTCTGAAAAAGGGCGCCAAATTCACATTTTTGCGTGCTGTGGTTTCATTTAGTGTAATATTGTATTTTTTTAGTTTCCATAATGATTGAACAAGCTCTCGACGATAATATATCTGAAAACGACGAGGAAGAAAGTTTTTTTCAAGATGTAGACATATTACAGAAGCATGGTATTAATGTCGCAGATATAAAAAAATTAAAAGCAGCTGGAATATGCACGATAAAGGGCATTCAGATGTCCACAAAGAAGAAATTATGCAATATTAAAGGATTTTCCGATACAAAAGTTGAGAAAATTAAAGAAGCTTGTCAAAAAGTTGCTACCCTCGGTTTTATGACTGCATTAGAAGTCAGCGATCGTCGGAAACAGGTTTTTAAAATCAGTACAGGAAGTACGGAATTAGAGTAAGTTAATTAATAATTAAGCTTAAGCTTAATACCTGTCTACTATCACAGATCAAATCACGGAACAAAAAAACTAATACTTACTACGTACTACTATTATATTACCTGCCTATTCACTTGCCATCTGTTATGAGTGAGGATTCAGTTATAATCATCATCATCACAGACTATCTAACACTAGCCCACTGCTGGATATAGGCCTCCCCTAGTTTTAATGGTCGGTGCTAATTTGGCTAGCGTATAAATAGGTAGGTAGGTAGATATAGCTATATATCTAGTGTTACTTACTACAGTGGAATATTTTAGCTTTGTGTCGGTCCCTAATTGGTAGTTAGATGCTTCAAATATGAGGAGTTAGTTAATGTGGATGTTGCAAATATAAGGAGTTAATTAACGTTTTTGAAGCTGATGAATAGGTATCGACTATCGAGTTATCGGCTGCATTGCCGAATTTATTGCGTTGCACGCATTGGTCGCACGTTGCTGATAATCCAGGAGCATGGGCATGGCATGTTGTGCTTTAATGATCAATATATCAGCACTTATATGAAGGTTTTCTGTTTTTGCATCATTATCTTAAATTTGATATTATAACTTAGCTGAAATGTAGTCTTAAGTCTGACATGCCTACCAATACATAAAATACACAAAAGTTCATCAATCAAAAACTTCCAAAAAAGTTTTTTTTTTTCGTTCTATGTTTGTTATGTACGAGTATGAGACTTATAAATGTAAAATACTGAATTATAGCAAGTTACTGGCTGGCGGAGTGGAATCCATGGCCATCACAGAAGTGTTTGGTGAGTTTCGCACTGGCAAAACTCAGTTGTCGCACACTCTCTGCGTCACCACACAGATACCAAACTCTACGGGATACCACGGCGGGAAGGTCATGTTCCTAGACACTGAACATACATTGTATCCTTTGCAATGAATCTTTGTAGTTACAAAGTAATAACCACTCAGAAAAGTGGCCATACTGTCATCGTAAGCCGCGACTTTAAAAACACTCAAATTATCGAATGGGAAGCTAGGGTCTCCTACCGAAAATGTTCATATCTTATCAAAAAACCTAGCCGTGTCTGCAACGTGATTTAACTATGCCGCGTTAGGACACTGTGCATTTGTCTATATACTTGGCTGGTTTCTTTTGAGCTGGTCATCATGACCTAATCCGTGGTCTAGTAGACTTACATTATTATAGTATTATCTAATCTTCTATGTTCAAAGTGAAAAACTTCTAAAAGTAACTTCTCAATGCTTTTCATAAAGTGATATCCTGCTCAATGCCACAGAAATTGCCGCTTAGGTACTGACGAGACCCCCCTTTGCGGCCAATCAAATAATCAGTTTCCTGTGAGACTGTGCATAGGTACTTACCTAGGCTGGTACCAGTGCTTCATTGCTTTAACAGTTTACTGATGTAAGAGTTTCAAAATTGCAGGATCAGTCTTGGTTTCTTGATGAGACTAGTCGAGCAATGTAACGTGGAAATCCTATAGATTAGGTACATTATTAATTTATTACCATATTATTGCAATACTCATTTATTCATTTATTCATTTATTTATTCACAAAATCCACAGCTCTTTACAATGTTATCTTAAAATATATAATTTAGCCTTACAGCCAATTACGGATTTACAATTTAATAGCTATGCATACATGCAGCAGAAACAAACATACAGAATGACGTAAAGTGAAGTGCTAGCACCATCTAAGCATTGCTAAGTGTATAGTGTAGGTGAATGTGTAGAAGTGTGCCTGAGGAGTTGCAAACGGGTGTGTGAATATAGTAAGTGGTATGTAGTGGTTGTTTGTTTACCTTCTATTTGTTTAGTTTATTTGTCAATTCGTCACATACGGACGTTATTAATAGTTTTCTGAAAGTACCTTTTTTAGTATGAAATATATCTAGATGAGAAAACCTTTTGTTAAAAATACTTAGCATCCTACCAATGACTAAGTTTTGAGCGTAGTTTGTACCACTGTGTGGTACGTCGAAAAGCTGCGTGTGCCTAGTCCGTCTAGTCGGAGCCTTTAATCTTATAGTTAAGACGACGACTACCGCCAATGACCTTGAGCAAATGGGCGGAGCTTGAGCTTCCCCCCCGCGACCCCGCAATGCACACCGCACGGTTGTCATTTTATATTTTGAAGAACTTTGACGGGTGACCATAATATTATGTAGAGATTCTAAGGACAGTCGCATATTGTATTTTGATATGCATGTCTAAGATATAAAAATAGAAATACAAATAACATCTGTCTGAGTAATACTTCGAAACACTAATTTTTAATTTCCAACCCCCACTGCATACTTCGTTTGCCAGAAAAGCAAAAATATTTTCAATTTCTTTAATCTGCAAAACATGTTTATCGATCTGAATTGTTACAAGTTTCAAGAAAAAATTCTGACAACTAGCACTCTTGAATTAATCCGCTGTGACAGACAGACAGACAAGATCGCACCATAGGAGTTAAATTTTAGGCCATATTGGTGTCCACTTTGAGCTCTTCTAACAGAAATGCACGCAAGTTTTTTTCATATTTGCATTTTACGACATCTGATGCTTCTCAAATAACTTCAGCTCATCTTCACTTGTATAGGAAAATCATATTAGTTTTGTAAGGAGAGCCTGGAAGCCAGTTAATTAGTCCGACGTTTCTGATCCATCTGTAAAGTGTCCGACCAAACCTTTGGCATCAGCTTTGGCCAAACCTTTAGCTTAAAATTGGCCTAAGTTTTGACACCAACAGAACTGAAATTGAATAATCTATTACGTTTAAAGACCTAAAAGTGAGTGAGACTGTATTACAAATGATGTTAATATTATAAATAAGTTGCAGGTAGTTTTATTCATATTATTAAGTTGATACACCGAACATATTAGTAAAAAGTCATTGTGGCTTCTTTGCTAAGGCACCTGCATCTCATTTATGAGTATGCAGATTCGAACTTCGAAACCTGGAAATTACGAATCTGACTATTCCAAAGTTTTACATGCACTTTTTTTAGTATAACTTAGACACCATTGACTAACGGTGAAGGAAAACATCGTGAGGAAACCTGGACTACACGGTCTGAAATCACCAATCCACCTTGAAAAAGCGTGATAGTTAATGCTAATGCATGTCTATGTCATACCCAAAAGTGGGATAGTAAAGATTTCGATTATGATCAGGATTTTTAAAATTTTTACCTATCATGAACAATGGAATATCACCCGTTTTGGGCCCAATTTTGAAAGTGCCGCAAAGCAAAAAATCAATGCAAAAATAAATGTGCTAAATTCGGATAAAGACTTTGTCTGAATGAGAATTAGCTGTTACATTTTCAAGCACCAAATTTGTACGACCCTTTTCCACGGTTTCATGCATTATTGAAGAAATAAAGTAATGGGAAAAAAATCCTACCATTGTATGGCATTTCGATAATCTTTTAGAAAGATGCAATATCGATTTTTGACTTTGAAATCATTTATAATTACCGATTTAAATATTTTTGATCTTTATCTTTTTACCTTATATTACTAATATAAGGTTTTTTATAATATATTTTATCAGAAAAACTCACTGCAAAAATTGACAGATTTTTTTATAAAAAGATTATTAAATTGACATGCAGTAGCTCAATTTTTATTTAGTTTTCTTATGACAATTCATCGAAATTCAAACATAACCTTGGAATTGGAAAATGGTCGAAATACCATATTAAGAAAAGCATTTAAGAGAAAAATGTACGGAAGTCTAATTATTTCAGAATGTTTGTTTTACAAACTACGGAGAGTTTTTTTTAAATTTAATTCGTATACCAAAAGATGTCGAAGAAAACAATTTTAATTCCCATTTTTCCTCGAAAGTAATAGGTAGTATTTTTCTACTTTATCCATTTGCGATATATTTCAACAATTATTCCAAATCGATAAGGTTAGTTATTCCTGAAGTAATTATCAGCTCTGACAGACAGACAGAGAAAGTCGCATCCCATAAGGGTTACTTTTTACTATTTTGGTTCGGAACCTTAAATATACTATTTGAATATATCTTCTTTTTTCATTTTCAGTTCTTCTGTCTTTGACTTCTGGACTAAAAATTAAAGAAGATCAAGTCCTTTTTATTTATCAGGGCTTTAGCCAAAGAATTAAGCGATTGCCTATTAATCGGCTTAGGCCTAGCCGAAAATCGACGTTCTGTCGGATACTATTTGGTGTTGAAAATAAAACATAAGAGTGGCATAGTGAAGTAGGACCTTCATTTCTAAAACACTATGCTTCGTCTTATCTTTTAGGTTGTGTGTATATAATATTATCCCACATTAGATACCTTGACTAATAGATTAATACGTATATCATATGTGACTGCTTACTTGGCGTTTTTACTAAACTTCGAAAATGGTTGCTATGTACAGCATCAATCACTACCCAATGTTACCAGTAAAAAACCGGCCAAGTTCGTGTCGGGCCACGTGCAGTAGGGTTCCGTAGTAGGTCTTAGTTAGTCAACTATAACTCTGTAACCGGTGAAGTCTACTTAGCCGTGATAGTTTTCGAAAGTTAGTTTTTTTTTTATTTTTGAAAGACCTATCTAACGATACCCTACATGAAGGGTTACGCAACAAAAAAAAATATTCATCCTCATTTCACGTGTTCGGGAGCTCCACTATTTTTTTTTTTTATTCATTTTTACCACTTTTTCGGCGTGATCAATACACATATCTATACTAAATTTCAGCTTTCTAGTACCAAGAGCCTCTGAGCTATGCCGCGAACAGACAGACAGACGGACATTGCGAAACTATAAGGGTTCCTTGTCGGACTACGGAACCCTAAAAATAAAACTAATGTAACCAATCCAAAATAGGAAAATGGTCTAGCTAAAATAGTCAGACAATACAATACATTTTACAATTTTACATTTATACAATACTCTTTTAATAGCGTAAGCTTATTTTTTTATCATATTCAGCATTTTTTTTCAAATTCGTCTCGTAGCAAAGAAACTCGAACCCAAATTCACGTGTTTAGAAAAATATTTTCATTGGTAATAATTTAGAATAGCGCCACCTTGTTACCCATAGATAAACCGTTTTATTTACAAACCAAGTTTTGTTCTAAGATATCATCCCATGCCCTGACTTATAGCTACTATTTCTATAAATTCCAAACTATTAGGAAATATTGTAACATAACATGAAAGAATTTTAATTTTGACGATTATCTCCGACATACATGTAAAATTTAAATTAATTAATTAATTAATTTGAATACCTTTCAATATTCTCGTTTTGAATACGCAATGTATTAAAACAAATACATATTTAAATCCTAAAGTACATTTAATTATTTAGTAAGTCAATAACAAAATATATTTGTCCTGCCAAATTTAGATACACACATTTTAGATTATGACAGATTATGGATGATTTGGTTTGAAAACACGTTATTCACATCAAAAAAATATTTTATCCGCATGTAGTGCCTTTTCAATGTAATAATTATAATTCACCAGTCATCTTATCACAAATATAATAATTTATTTACATCGTAATGTGCTCGCTCTGAGTGACAGCGTCTACCCGTGACAGTGGTCACGGACGTACTGCCCCCGTCGCCCGGTGGAGCCCCTCCGTAATTTCAACTCAACGTTTTGACAAAAGCACAAAAATTGACGTAAATGTACGATTTAAAAAAAATATACGTATACAAAAAGACAGATAATTAACTTTTCTATAAAATGGTACAGGTTTCATTAAAATCCGCTTGATAAATTCTATGTATAACTCAGTTTTTCTTGTGCGTTAGACCTAACTTCATGATTTTTTTATACAATGTTATAAATACATAATTAAAAAAAACGTTATACAAAATTATCAAGCATATGCTCTAGTTTAGTATATATACTTTTCAAATCATGAAAGCAAGTCGTTAAAGCGTATTCATTAGCTTTAAAAGGGCCAAAGTCGTATATCGCCGCCTTAAGTTATTTAAAACGGTACTGTCAATATTCCCCCTACAGATATTATATAGAAATAGCATGTCCAGAATCATACGCCTATTCTCCAGTGGTAGCATATTATGATGTTTGCATGATAGCAGATAATCCGCAGATCTCTTTACCTGTTGTTTAATATTCAAGATATATTGTATTGGCTCTTTTCATTATTATTCCTCATACGCTAGAATAGCTAGTTACGTATCTACCTACGTAGGTACCTACTGCGTATCTTACGAGCACAAATTACCAGTTTATTAATACTATAAAGAAGTATGTATGGATCACAGAAGCCTTGAATTATTATAATTAGTACCTAAGCCTTATTTTATAAATAAGTAAGCGTTAAAAATATATTTATTTTTTATGTAGATACCTAGCTTGTTATGAAAATAATTAAGTCTTCGCAAGAGCGATGTAGGTACCTGATCCCTAGGTAGTTATTTAATTCCTTAACAATACACCAGTCGGCCTGACCGTTTGCGGCCAATAGCAGACAGATTCAATTTAGACCAAAGTGCAGTGCTAGATAACGTACTATATGCCAGAGCTTACACGTCAGAGCATCAGGTTAGTGGTGCACCCACTGGAGACTTTCTGGAATAAATCCAAAAGTTGTCCTCTCAATTTTTTGTCAGAATTTATAGTCTACTCACAACCTAAATCTAACTTTACTTAACTCATCTTGCTTTTCTAACTTTTAATTAATATATTAAAAAAAAAATCTCATTCATCAAGCATCTCTACATTCTATAGCGAAAATACGAAAACAATCGGCGAAGTTTTATCTTACCTATGCATTTTATAACCAGGCGGAACTGCTAGACTACGTGGCAGCCAAGTTCCACGAGGAAGCTGGGCTATTCAAGCTTCTAATAATAGACTCTATCATGGCATTGTTTAGAGTCGATTTCTCAGGACGAGGCGAGTTGGCTGATAGACAGCAAAAACTAGCGCAAGTACTCTCACGGTTACAAAAGGTTCGTTCATGCTCCGAGCTATCTATTGTTCATACAGACATGTAGGTAGTTGCTCCATGGGTAGACCTATCATATAAATACTAGATAAAATATAAAACTGGTCTTCATTCGACGCATGTTCCCTCAGAGTTCCTTATAAGCGATCATAATGTCACGCCTGTTTTCTGATGACCAAGGGTGTAAACCCTTTCGTTGTGTCTGTAAAGACACAAGGTGTTCTGACATTGGTAAACCCATACATACACCATGAATTACGTTTAAGTTCCGCGTAATAAAAGCGAGTCCATTTCATCAAGTAGGGACTGAGAGATCAGGCTCAGTTATTATATATTTATATAAAATTCCTGATAGAGAAACCCAATGACACACACCCGTTCATACCTAATTAACAATTGCCCGAATAGGGCATGGGAATGTTGAGCTACTAAAGCAAGGAGACAGTGACATAAACATTTGAATATTTATAAGTTAGGATATTTAGATATAGGCAACCCTACATTATGTAGAAATGCGTCTTGTCTGCATTTGCAGTATTCGTGTCACGCATTATTCTACGTCTTATTTCATACGTCTTGTAAGCGCCACTAAAATTAAAAAGAACTACGTAGGCGAGTTCAAGATCACAGCGAGCACATGATTGACTTGTTTGGTCTCAATAGATAAACATGCATCCGGTTCTGAACAAAACCACGTTTAGTAACTCAGTTATTTGACTCGAGATAAAACAAGACTGTCTCAATCAAGATAATTGGTCATGCTATGCTTAGCTATAATGTAGTATAACTAGCTGTTTACCCGAGGTTTTACCAGTGTCCTGCGGAAACTACGTCATGCATCCGGATAAAAACTATCCCATTTCCGTCTCCAGCCGGACAGGCAGATAGACAGAGTGGCTTTCGGATTTTGTCAGTAGTGACTTTTTGCATAAGGTGCACGGTTCCTTAAAGAAATTGTTAGGTACCTTAGAAAAATAAATCCTCTCTTGTAGATAACTTTGTCAAAGGAATGCAATAGTTCTATAGGCTCCTACCTTTTCAATTATTGAAATAATCACAAATTCTATGACACAGCGCTAAATACTATCTATCTAATAAAAGATAATGGATAATATCAGGTCAATTAGGTGCCTACTGTGTATCGTCACAGTCTTAAAATGTATTTATTTTATTATTTTTGTATACCTAATCCGTAATTCGCTTCTACATCGGCATCGTATGGACTAGCGACTAATTCCATATTAAAAATAATGATTTTACTAAAAGTTGAAAAAAACGTAAATCGTGCTAAAACCAGCTATAAATTACTAAACTATGTATTACTTAATTAGGTGCCTAGGTACTTACATTTTTTTATATTTTTAATAGATTTCAGAAGAATACAATGTCGCAGTTTTTATAACAAATCAAATGACAGCTGATCCTGGAGCAACACTGTCATTTCAAGTGGACCCTAAGAAACCTATAGGAGGCAATATACTCGCACATGCGTCTACCACGAGAATATCATTGAGGAAGGGACGTGGAGAAAATAGGATCGCTAAAATATATGACTCTCCCGACTTGCCTGAAAGCGAAGCCACTTTCGCCATAACAAACGGAGGTGTGGCCGATGCTAAAGATTAAACATTATTTAATTAATTATTTGTTTTATTGAGAGAGTTATTAAGAAAATTAAGAAATAAATACCTACGTGAGTAGATTTAAAAATATATATTTTTTTATATAATTTGTAGAAAAACATAGAGCTCAGATTTCGATTATTTTTTCACCATCTGACCTAACTTAGTTAACAACACGTAGAATATGTGCCTGTATCACAAATTCACAGAAAGATCAAACTAATTGAGACATGATTCATTAATGAATAATACAAGATTATCTAACGTATTAGTTATGATATTGGATTCCCTGCAAGATTATTTCAAATTATGTAATTAATGACAGAATTTGTAGTCATTGATAAGATGTGATCCAATGCCATCCAATGCGTAGTTCATTTGATTGATTTAAGGTAGGTTGGTGCCTAATACTCAGATAAAAGTTTTTACGAGTATATGTTCCTACCGTATTATCTGAACTATAAAACATATTTTTGCACTGACACGAGATATCTCTTAATTGTGGAATGTAGTTGGTTTTAGGTAACCCTTATTTACATTTCTTCATTTTTTTTCTTATCCCTAATCCTAAGCTTACTTAAATATGCAAATCTAGATGTGTATTAAATTTAACGTATTGTCTGCTTAAATCATTAAAAATAGGTACATTATCATGTAACTACAAAAATGTCATCGACCTGTAAATCGGAAGATTGAGATAACTTCTGTAACCCGTGTTCGTCTCCGCTCTGTCACTATATGCAGTCAAGCGAACACAAAGTCCAAAAGCTAACGAAATCGTTTGTTTTCGTCATACACAGTGGCGTGATTCAAACGAACCAATTAAGTTTCTTGCCTCGATTAGATAAACAAACTACCATACTTTCATGATTTACGCTACACGTTGTTTATAACATGCGTGTGTGTACACAGTACGTATTATTAACTTAACTAAATATATGAGTATCGTAGGCATTACTCATTAGTTATGATTATCGTGTAACTAGTGATTAGCCGTGATAAATGGAATATACACGCCAAAACGCATTCATCGTAAAGCTGAGAATACCAACTTAGGAATTAGCGCCGCGTACCATCATCATTATTTTTTTATTAATTGTGTTCGAGATTAATAGATTTTCGTAGGTACCCATAGCCAAATTTCCTCTTTTTTGTAAACCTATCTAACTTACATGACCAGTCAATACTTGGATGAAAGATGTGCATCTTTCAATAAGTAAATCTAGGTACATGTGTTATTATATTTCATCACCTAGCCTTTTTCAGCTTTCACTCTAACCGGATGCAGCTGCATTAGTGATTTGTTATTGCACGACCACACGAGCGACTGCCTATGACTTCCCAACCAACCCAGTTACCAGATATCACGAATCCTTCCTTGGCATGGCAAGACTGGTTGTCAGACTTTCTGTACCTCTACTGTCAAATATCCACAAATAGACGGCGGAGGAAAAGTCTCGCATGTAGATGGTGACCCATCCAAGGACCCACCGCGGCAAGCGCGTCGATCACCTTGAGCAGCTATTATTTAGCTACGAGCTCCTCTAATATGACTTGGATAAGCCAAACACGTTCAATAATATAAAGTAGGTAGGTAGGTAGTACCCATAGGTAATGCTTGCCGATTTGATGATGTTACGCAAAATAATTGATAAAACAAAACTATTTTTTTAGGATTAAAAGGTACTTTGTATTTCAAAAATCTTTGGGTAAACTCAAATAAATGTTCCACAAAAATAAGTTTTTGAATCTGTGTCATGTGAGAATAATACCATACCAGAGTGAAAAACTCGCAATTTGACATATGACGCTGAATAAAAACGTGACAGCATAATTTTATCAGTTGTTTCGTGAACCTTTCGAGGGGCGGAGGTGCTGTGAGTTAGGCGATCGGATTCGCTTTAATTCAATTACCAAAAAATATTACTGTAAAACTAGAACCATTCCGTTTGTGATTTAAATAAAATCAGGCTTCATAAATATGAGTGAAAATAACGACAACAAAAAACAAATTCGTGTGTGGTGCGATGGGTGGTGAGTAATATCGGTTTTTATTTTTACTTCATGTTCGTGCTTGGTAATTATTGGAAGCATTACACTCTAATGGTTCATTTATAAATATTTTGTAGCATAGCATTTCTCGCCAATAATTCCCACAATACTTTCATAAATATGACCTAAAGTACTTAACTGTGGAATAATTATAAAACATCCGGCGCGAACGATTTCAGTTTGCATTCGCTGTGTACACATGGTTTTCTCTAAATAATTACTTCTTGGATCACTGTGTGGTACAAATTGTATTTTATTTACAGTTATGATATGGTACATTTCGGGCACGCAAATTCGCTGAGACAGGCTAAAGCTTTGGGTGATGTTCTGATTGTGGGGGTGCATACAGACGAAGAAATCTCGAAGCACAAGGGTCCTCCTGTGTTCACACAAGAGGAACGGTACAAAATGGTGCGTGCCATCAAGTGGGTTGACCAGGTTGTGGAGGGAGCCCCCTATGTCACCACACTTGAGACACTGGACAAGTACCAGTGTGATTTTTGTGTGCATGGAGGTAATTCATTTTGTAGTCTCGTTAAGTAATATGTATTACAATTTAAAAGTAATGTGTTTCGTCTATAAACATTGAGAATAAATTATAAACGTCACGAAAGATTTAAATAAAGCTTATGAATAAAAAAAACTAACAGACTGTATTATGAACAGTTTTTTTGGAGTATTTTCATGGACAAACAGTATTTCCCACCTTCCGTAATATTAATGCAAAAAATATTAAATACTTGTTGTGTTCAGATTTTTGTTAGGCCTTGACAAAAGAGTTTTTCTGGTCTCTTAAGTTATTTTAGTTATGGTACTTAATATTTAAACTAATTCTGTTTTTTTTTTGCATTAATCTTATAAATACTCTATTTGAAAATGAAGAACTGATTAGATATAATCATGAACCTTTTTTCTATCATTACTCTATAGTACCAAGTTAAATAAGTACACCCACATAAGAAAATTAACAGTCATAAACATTTTCTTTTTCAGATGACATAACAGTGACTGCGGATGGAATAGATACATATCATTTAGTGAAAAAAGCTGGCCGTTATAGGTAATTCTAGCACTATAAAATACCTGTTTGTAATAAAAGTTTATTACCCATTCATAATCTTGAAATTAAATTGGCATTTCACACTTTATAACACAGTAGATTATGTATTGTTACTAGCCAACATGGAATGGAGAAGATATGTTTTCATTTTTCCCGATTCCTCCAAACTGGAAAAACACATGTGTATCATCAAAAATCGTAAATAATTTATTAGTTCACTTTACCCTGCTATTAAAAATGAGTTAAGTATATTTTCTAAAAAGCTGATAACAGAATGATATTTGGAAAAATATTTTTATTTGTACCTAGTTTTTATAGTAGTAATTTTTTGTACCATCACCATTTAATTGTAGCATATTATGTAATTAATTGTATATGTATAGAAAAAACAGATGTGTTGTACATTTCCCCTATATTGTACAGCCAGCAATTTATTTAAATATATTTTCCTTCCATTGCTGCTACTAAGATAATTACAATGGTATAATACACACACATGCTGACTATTAATTTTCTATGAAATTAATAAACAGTTTCATTATCTTTTCAATATTTGCATTAGGAAGTGTATTTTTATATGAATCATTATGAGCCTGTAAAAAAATATCCAGAGCCAAAAAACTCAAACTTTGTAGGCAATAGAATGCTAAAAATAGCAAACTGATAAAGGTATTTTAAACGGCCGACATTTTGGCGCGCTTGATATGAAACAATCGATAGGATGAACTCGATAAATGAACTAATGTGTCATTAGGGTTCCATAGTAAAAATGGTAAAAAGGAACTTTTATGGTTTCACTTTGTGTCTCTCTGTCCGTCTGTCACAGATGATTAGTTAAGTAACTATGCAATCGACTTAAATTTGGCACAGTAATATAAAGAATAATTAGAGGAGCTCGTGGCTAAGTAACAGCCGCACGGTTCGACCGATCAAAGGTTAAGCTGCGCTTGGCGCGGTCGGTCCGTGGATGGGTGACCATCTTTGTTATAGCGAGACTCCTCCGTGCCTCGGAAAGCACGTTAAGCTGTTGGTCCCGGTTGTCATTTGTAAATCTTTGACAGTCGTTACGGGCAGGGCTGGGCAAAATACATGCTTTGCTTTAATTGAAATACAAATTACAAAATACTGTAATGCAGGTAATTGAAATACGAAATACAATATATATCTTTAAGTAAGGTATTTGAAATATAAAATACAAAATACAGTATTTTAGCTATTTTTAATTGAAATACGAAATACAAATTACAAAATACAAATTAAGTAAATCTAGACCAGCTGAAAAGTAGAGGAAAACAAGATTAATTAATCACTAGATCAGAGTTTCCTTTCATGAACACTAGATTTTTAAATGACAAACAGCCTCTCGTTGGAAAGTGAATAAAACCAGCCAGAGAAAACATGCTAAATGTATTTTAATCTTAAAATGTATTTTGAAGCCTCAAGTATTTGAAATACAAATTACTTTTTCATCAAATTACGTATTTTAATTACAAGTAATTCAAATACTGCCCAACCCTGCTCATAGTTGATGTACACTCATAAACTCAAAGTGAATAGACTGACACTCGTAGTGTCCGACACTCATAGTCGAGTGTCTGACACTCTTAGTAAAGTGTCTGACACTCATAGTGAAGTTGGTTGACAGTCATATTCAAGTTGGCTGACTCTCATAGTGAAGTACACTCATAAACTCAAAGTGAATAGACCGACACACATACCACTGACACACACTCTCGAGTGTCCGACACTCATAGTCGAGTGTCCGACACTCATAGTCGAGTGTCTGACACTCATAGTGAAGTGTCGGACACTCATAGTGAAGTGTCTGACACTCATAGTTGAGTGGCTGACACTCATAGTGAAGTGTCTGACACTCATTGCTGAGTGGCTGACACTCATAGTGAAGTGTCTGACACTCATAGTGAAGTGTCTGACACTCATAGTGAAGTTGGTTGACAGTCATATTCAAGTTGGCTGACTCTCATAGTGAAGTACACTCATAAACTCAAAGTGAGTAGACCGACACACATTCCACTGACACACACTCTCGAGTGTACGGACTGACACTCGTAGTGTCCGACACTCATAGTCGAGTGTCTGACACTCATAGTGAAGTGTCTGACACTCATAGTGAAGTACACTCATAAACTCAAAGTGAATAGACCGACACACATACCACTGACACACACTCGAGTGTACGGACTGACACTCGTAGTGTCCGACACTCATAGTGAAGTGTCTGACACTCATAGTGAAGTGTCTGACACTCATAGTGAAGTTGTTTGACACTCATAGTGAAGTTGTTTGACACTCATAGTGAAGTGTCGGACACTCATAGTGAAGTGTCTGACACTCATAGTCGAGTGTCTGACACTCTTAGTGAAGTGTCTGACACCCATAGTGAAGTTGGTTGACAGTCATATTCAAGTTGGCTGAATCTCATAGTGAAGTACACTCATAAACTCAAAGTGAATAGACCGACACACATACCACTGACACACACTCTCGAGTGTACGGACTGACACTCGTAGTGTCCGACACTCATAGTGAAGTGTTTGACACTCATAGTGAAGTTGTTTGACACTCATAGTGAAGTGTCAGCCAACTTCACTATGAGTGTCCGACACTTCACTATGAGTGTTGGACACTACGAGTGTCAGTCATAAACTCAAAGTGAATAGACCGACACACATACCACTGACACACACTCTCGAGTGTACGGACTGACACTTTTAGTGTCCGACACTCATAGTCGAGTGTCTGACACTCATAGTGAAGTGTCTGACACTCATAGTGAAGTACATTCATAAACTCAAAGTGAATAGACCGACACATACCACTGGCACACACTCGAGTGTACGGACTGACACTCGTAGTGTCCGACACTCATAGTGAAGTGTCTGACACTCATAGTGAAGTGTCTGACACTCATAGTGAAGTGTCTGACACTCATAGCTGAGTGGCTGACACTCATAGTGAAGTGTCTGACACTCATAGTCGAGTGTCTGACACTCTTAGTGAAGTGTCTGACACCCATAGTGAAGTTGGTTGACAGTCATATTCAAGTTGGCTGAATCTCATAGTGAAGTACACTCATAAACTCGAAAGTGAATAGACCGACACACATACCACTGACACACACTCTCGACTGTACGGACTGACACTCGTAGTGTCCGACACTCATAGTCGAGTGTCTGACACTCATAGTGAAGTGTTTGACACTCACAGTGAAGTTGTTTGACACTCATAGTGAAGTGTCGGACACTCATAGTGAAGTTGGCTGACACTTCACTATGAGTGTCAGCCACTCAACTATGAGTGTCAGACACTTCACTATGAGTGTTGGACACTGCGAGTGTCAGTCATAAACTCAAAGTGAATAGACCGACACACATACCACTGACACACACTCTCGAGTGTACGGACTGACACTTTTAGTGTCCGACACTCATAGTCGAGTGTCTGACACTCATAGTGAAGTGTCAGCCAACTTCACTATGAGTGCCCGACACTTCACTATGAGTGTCAAACAACTTCACTATGAGTGTCAAACACTTCACTATGAGTGTCAGACACTTCACTATGAGTGTCAGGCACTTCACTATGAGTGTCCGACACTCGACTATGAGTGTCGGACACTACGAGTGTCAGTCATAAACTCAAAGTGAATAGACCGACACACATACCACTGACACACACTCTCGAGTGTACGGACTGACACTTTTAGTGTCCGACACTCATAGTCGAGTGTCTGACACTCATAGTGAAGTGTCTGACACTCATAGTGAAGTACACTCATAAACTCAAAGTGAATAGACCGACACATACCACTGACACACACTCTCGAGTGTACGGACTGACACTCGTAGTGTCCGACACTCATAGTGAAGTGTTTGACACTCATAGTGAAGTGTCTGACACCCATAGTCGAGTGTCTGACACTCATAGTGAAGTTGGTTGACAGTCATATTCAAGTTGGCTGACTCTCATAGTGAAGTACACTCATAAACTCAAAGTGAGTAGACCGACACACATTCCACTGACACACACTCTCGAGTGTACGGACTGACACTCGTAGTGTCCGACACTCATAGTCGAGTGTCTGACACTCATAGTGAAGTGTCTGACACTCATAGTGAAGTTGTTTGACACTCATAGTGAAGTTGTTTTACACTCATAGTGAAGTGTCGGACACTCATAGTGAAGTGTCTGACACTCATAGCTGAGTGGCTGACACTCATAGTGAAGTGTCTGACACTCATAGTCGAGTGTCTGACACTCTTAGTGAAGTGTCTGACACCCATAGTGAAGTTGGTTGACAGTCATATTCAAGTTGGCTGAATCTCATAGTGAAGTACACTCATAAACTCAAAGTAAATAGACCGACACACATACCACTGACACACACTCTCGAGTGTAATGACTGACACTTTTAGTGTCCGACACTCATAGTCGAGTGTCTGACACTCATAGTGAAGTGTCGGACACTCATAGTGAAGTGTCTGACACTCATAGCTGAGTGGCTGACACTCATAGTGAAGTGTCTGACACTCATAGTGAAGTGTCTGACACTCATAGTGAAGTTGGTTGACAGTCATATTCAAGTTGGCTGACTCTCATAGTGAAGTACACTCATAAACTCAAAGTGAGTAGACCGACACACATTCCACTGACACACACTCTCGAGTGTACGGACTGACACTCGTAGTGTCCGACACTCATAGTCGAGTGTCTGACACTCATAGTGAAGTGTCTGACACTCATAGTGAAGTACACTCATAAACTCAAAGTGAATAGACCGACACACATACCACTGACACACACTCGAGTGTACGGACAGACACTCGTAGTGTCCGACACTCATAGTGAAGTGTCTGACACTCATAGTGAAGTGTCTGACACTTATAGTGAAGTTGTTTGACACTCATAGGGAAGTTGTTTGACACTCATAGTGAAGTGTCGGACACTCATAGTGAAGTGTCCGACACTCATAGTTGAGTGGCTGACACTTATAGTGAAGTGTCTGACACTCATAGCTGAGTGGCTGACACTCATAGTGAAGTGTCGGACACTCATAGTGAAGTGTCGGACACTCATAGTGAAGTGTCTGACACTCATAGTGAAGTTGGTTGACAGTCATTTTCAAGTTGGCTGACTCTCATAGTGAAGTACACTCATAAACTCAAAGTGAATAGACCGACACACATTCCACTGACACACACTCTCGAGTGTACGGACTGACACTCGTAGTGTCCGACACTCATAGTCGAGTGTCTGACACTCATAGTGAAGTGTCTGACACTCATAGTGAAGTTGTTTGACACTCATAGTGAAGTTGTTTTACACTCATAGTGAAGTCCATACCGTCTCCATAGGATGCAGACCCTCCAAAACCGTTTCTTACGAAAAATCACAGGGGCCCCCTTCTACGTACGAAACGAGAACCTCCATCTCGATCTCAAACTGCCCACCATCCAACAGTTCATGAAACGTGCCGCCAAGCATTACTTTGATGCTGCCGAAAAGCATCCTAACCCTCTGGTCGTATCGGCCGCCGGATACGCACCCTCCCAGATCAGTAAAATTCGCCGCCCGAGGCATACTCTCACCATACCCGATGACGCTATAACCCTCTTCCAAGAGAGCAGTAGGTCCACTAGCACTTTACACAAACACAGACCGCGTTCGTATCGACCTCGCCGCCGAGGTCCGTCGCGACGACCTTGTCCATGCCCTCCCGACCCTAGCTCGACGAGCCAGCCCGCGAGCTGAGCTAATAGCTTTAAAATTCCCGATTATAATAATCAAAATATATTCTGATCCAGCCTGTCCCTTGCTGTCCTCCCCCAGCGACGCCCTAAGCCGAGGCCCGTACCCCACTAGGGGGTGCCCTTAGCGTGTAGTCGCTTAGTTTTGTAAGTTAAGCCCTGGCTGGAGGCCCTAAATTTATTTAAGGCACTTCACAGGCAAGCCCGGTTAAGCAGTCGACAACCTTCTAGGTTGACCTGCGAGATGCCATACACAAAAAAAAACTCATAGTGAAGTGTCGGACACTCATAGTGAAGTGTCTGACACTCATAGCTGAGTGGCTGACACTCATAGTGAAGTGTCTGACACTCATAGTCGAGTGTCTGACACTCTTAGTGAAGTGTCTGACACCCATAGTGAAGTTGGTTGACAGTCATATTCAAGTTGGCTGAATCTCATAGTGAAGTACACTCATAAACTCAAAGTAAATAGACCGACACACATACCACTGACACACACTCTCGAGTGTAATGACTGACACTTTTAGTGTCCGACACTCATAGTCGAGTGTCTGACACTCATAGTGAAGTGTCGGACACTCATAGTGAAGTGTCTGACACTCATAGCTGAGTGGCTGACACTCATAGTGAAGTGTCTGACACCCATAGTCGAGTGTCTGACACTCATAGTGAAGTGTCTGACACTCATAGTGAAGTTGGTTGACAGTCATATTCAAGTTGGCTGACTCTCATAGTGAAGTACACTCATAAACTCAAAGTGAGTAGACCGACACACATTCCACTGACACACACTCTCGAGTGTACGGACTGACACTCGTAGTGTCCGACACTCATAGTCGAGTGTCTGACACTCATAGTGAAGTGTCTGACACTCATAGTGAAGTACACTCATAAACTCAAAGTGAATAGACCGACACACATACCACTGACACACACTCGAGTGTACGGACAGACACTCGTAGTGTCCGACACTCATAGTGAAGTGTCTGACACTCATAGTGAAGTGTCTGACACTTATAGTGAAGTTGTTTGACACTCATAGGGAAGTTGTTTGACACTCATAGTGAAGTGTCGGACACTCATAGTGAAGTGTCGGACACTCATAGTGAAGTGTCGGACACTCATAGTGAAGTGTCGGACACTCATAGTGAAGTGTCTGACACTCATAGTGAAGTGTCTGACACTCATAGTCGAGTGTCTGACACTCTTAGTGAAGTGTCTGACACCCATAGTGAAGTTGGTTGACAGTCATATTCAAGTTGGCTGAATCTCATAGTGAAGTACACTCATAAACTCAAAGTAAATAGACCGACACACATACCACTGACACACACTCTCGAGTGTAATGACTGACACTTTTAGTGTCCGACACTCATAGTCGAGTGTCTGACACTCATAGTGAAGTGTCGGACACTCATAGTGAAGTGTCTGACACTCATAGCTGAGTGGCTGACACTCATAGTGAAGTGTCTGACACCCATAGTCGAGTGTCTGACACTCATAGTGAAGTGTCTGACACTCATAGTGAAGTTGGTTGACAGTCATATTCAAGTTGGCTGACTCTCATAGTGAAGTACACTCATAAACTCAAAGTGAGTAGACCGACACACATTCCACTGACACACACTCTCGAGTGTACGGACTGACACTCGTAGTGTCCGACACTCATAGTCGAGTGTCTGACACTCATAGTGAAGTGTCTGACACTCATAGTGAAGTACACTCATAAACTCAAAGTGAATAGACCGACACACATACCACTGACACACACTCGAGTGTACGGACAGACACTCGTAGTGTCCGACACTCATAGTGAAGTGTCTGACACTCATAGTGAAGTGTCTGACACTTATAGTGAAGTTGTTTGACACTCATAGGGAAGTTGTTTGACACTCATAGTGAAGTGTCGGACACTCATAGTGAAGTGTCCGACACTCATAGTTGAGTGGCTGACACTTATAGTGAAGTGTCTGACACTCATGTGGCTAAGCAAAATACATGCTTTGCTTTAATTGAAATACAAATGACAAAATACTGTATCGCAGGTAATTAAAATACGAAATACAATATATATCTTTTAGTAAGGTATTTGAAATATAAAATACAAAATACAGTATTTTAGCTATTTTTAATTGAAATACGAAATACAAATTACAAAATACAAATTAAGTAAATCTAGACCAGCACGGGCTGAAAAGTAGAGGAAAACAAGATTAATAAATCACTAGACCAGAGTTTCCTTTCATGAACACTAGATTTTTAAATGACAAACAGCCTCACGTTAGAAAGTGAATAAAACCAGCCAAAGAAAACCTGCTAAATGTATTTTAATCTTAAAATGTATTTTGAAGCCTCAAGTATTTGAAATACAAATTACAAAATACCTCGGCGTCAAGTATTTGAAATACGAATTACAAATTACTTTTTAAGGAAGTAATTGAAATACAAATACTAAATACGTATTTGTATTTCAATTACGTATTTTAATTACAAGTAATTCAAATACTGCCCAACCCTGGTTACGGGTAGTCAGAAGCCAGAAAGCCTGACACCCAGTCTACCAAGGGGTATCGTGTTATCCGGTAACTGGGTTTGTGGAGGTCAGATAAGCATTCGCTCCTTGTAAAACACTGGTACTCAGCTGCATCCGGTTTAGACTGGAAGCCGACCCCAAAATAGTTGGGAAAAGGCTGGGCAGATGATGATGATTACCAATGCAAAGTTCATAGAAAAATCATATTCCTTTTATTAAAAAAGTGGGGGTTTAAAAGTACCTATAGTTACTAGTATCATATGAAAGGTCTTGATTACGTCCTTTAATTTTCACTATAATGAAATTTACACAAAAAAGCCCCCCCCCCCCCCATTATCTCCAAAGTTTGAGACGGGAAAAATCCGAAATAACTAATATTGATAGACAATATCCTAAATATGACAGGAAAATTAAAACTATGATTCGAGTCTTTTATATCAGCGATTTTCCTCTACAAACAAACTTAATAATGCGGTCGGAAAAAAACAAGATAATTACAACTTTGTTGCGTATAATATTTTTTCAAAGGTCGGAACCCTCGGTGCGCGAGTCCGACTCGTACTTGGCAGTTTTTTTTTACTTTGATTTTATAAACCTTGTCTTCACTTCCTTTTGAATTGATAGCGTTGCAATAAAATATTTCTGTAATTTTTTGTATAGTTTTTTCAGATTACCTGTATACGAGATTTCTCTGAATTCACCTTGTTTAGGTAGCAGAATAATATTTATAAAACAGACTCATTTTATCTATATATTATAAAAAAAACCGTTTACCGCGGTTTCATCCGCGCCCCGTGGGAACTACTTAACGCACCTAGATAAATAGTAGCCTATAGTCGTCTCCTGGGTCCCCTCTATCTCCGTATCAAATTTTATCCAAATCGGTTCAGCCACTTTACCATGAAAGCGTAACAAACTAAGCTCCCTTTCGCTTTTATAATATTAGTTAAGATAGGTTTTATTGGATCTAAGCTAAGTAAGTCTTTTGTATTTATTGATTGAATGTTTCTAGGGAAGTGCAGAGGACGGCCGGTGTATCTACCACAGATCTTGTTGGACGCATGCTACTACTTACGAGAGAACATTTCAAGTAAAAATTTACATTATTATTATAGTTTGGAATAAAAACTCAACTATAAAAGTGAAACATAAAAAATATCCATTATGCACGTTACTGCGCAAATTGAATTTAAAATTCCATTTGTCAGTTGAGATAACAGATAACATTCACGAGGATGGAGGGGGAAAAGACACCCAACCATCTTTGTACTGAAAACAAAAGAATGCTTACGGATCGACGAGTTTATGTTATTTCAATCATTTCAATATAACAATAAATTATAACCTTGACCTGGCGCTACATCTAATTACTACAAAAAAATATTTATTCGTGTTATGTTAATTAAGATTCCGTTTTTACGTCCAGTAAATAAGTAAATTTAAATTAACAGCTATTTATAGCCTCCTCTAACTTCTAAGTTATTAGTGACGAACGCGCTTGTAATACTGTTGTCATGAAAACCCGAGAGTGCCCATAATAATTAATGTTGGGTTTACTCCCTGGTTCATCTGACATATCATCATCATTAGCCTATATATTGTCCCACTGCCGGGCACAGGCCTCGTCTCATACAGAGAAGGCATGAGCATTAATCACCACGCTTACTCAAGGCGGATTGGCGATTTCAGACATTTTAGGTCCAGGTCTCCTCACGATGTTTTCCTTCACCGTTAGTCAGTGACGTCTAAGATACACTTAGAAAGTACATATGACTTCAGAAAAGTCACATTTCAAAGCTTTAGTCTTAGAAATAAGCAGGCCGGGCTTATAAATAAGCTTAATACTGAGTATATAAAGCAAAACGAAACATTACTTCAAGTTATCAAAACCATCATTAGTTACCATACCATTTTATTCTCGGTTACACTTAAGGCTCATTGATTTCCAGGAGAGGTGACAAAGAGTACTCCGTGGCACTCGAGCACTCGTCGAACCTCGGCACGGACTCCACTGCGCGATCACCGTACACCGGCTGCTCACAGTTCCTGCCCACCACACAGAAAATTATCCAGTTCAGCAGTGGACTCTCACCTAAACCCACTGATAAGGTACTGTTGATTCATTTTCCCTTTGATGTTGTAAGGTTATCTGGTTATTACTTCGATATTCTTCTTCTTTTTTGATTGTGGCAATCAGCATCTTCTAATGAGAGCCAATGTAGCCAGTGTCGAGTTACTTCGATATTATTTATTGAGAAGGGAAAACCTGAATGTGGTAGGCACAAGCAGAAAGTAATAACAAACTATTTGTTATTCATTGGTTACATAATTATACATATACAATCTTACTATATGTTACTCTTTCAACTTAAAAACTACTAAATGGAATTAGGTGAAATTTGGAACAAACATACACCATTTTAAAAAGAACCATTTTATCTCGCAAATATTCATGTTTTATACAGGAGGCGATATCTATTACAGGTTGTTTACGTCGCTGGCGCCTTCGATCTCTTCCACGTAGGCCACCTGGACTTCTTAGAGGCTGCGCATGCCCACGGCGACTTCCTCATCGTGGGCCTACACACCGACCTTGAAGTAAACCGCTACAAGGGGTCAAATTACCCCATCATGAACTTACATGAACGAGTCTTGTCAGTACTTGCTTGTAAGGTAATGACTGCTTTTTTTTGTATAGTGTATTTCAAGGGGTAACTCCACAGATATAAATACGCAATTATCTTGTTTTTTACGACTTCACAATTAAGCCTATAAAGAAAAAATGCTTCAAAACTGTGATACTTAGAATAATAGTTTTATTCGCCTTCAATATTTAGGTTAATGTCTATCAACCCTAATTATTTCTATATTTACCACTTGAATTATAACAACAGTACACTCAAGAGTTCTCAAAAAGCGTGAGATGAGATAAATATAAAGCTGTGGCATGAATCAGACAAATGTTATTCTTAAAATTTTTATTTCGTCGAGATTAGACCATTCTATGGGTTGGAAGTTTAGCGCACAAACAACTAGTACCAAATATTTCGAATTACGCCTAAAATTGTATCGAATTATACTATGCTTTCAGTATGTACACGAAGTGGTGATCGGCGCACCATACAGCGTCACAGCAGATCTCATGGACCACTTCCGTGTAAAGGTGGTGTGCCATGGCCTCACCACGATAGCAACCGACTCGGATGGCTCTGACCCATACAAAGTGCCCAAACAACGCGGCTGCTTTAAGGTAGTATATTCATTCACAAATGCACTACATATGTTAATTCCAGTGCGCCTTTCATCGACCTTTGATTTTTTATTAAAAGGTCATATAAACTACATCACAATTATTTATATTTTTTTACAAATTTTCTATCTCAAAATAAGGTTTTTTTTTCTTACTTTACAGATAATAAATTCTGGCAACACTATGACAACAGAGGATATTGTACAACGAATAATACGTCATCGACTTGAATTTGAGGTTCGGAACACACGAAAAGAACAAAAAGAGCTGGCAATATCAAAAGCTATCAAAAAAGATCAACACGTCAAACAAAACGGCAACTGCGAAATTGCAAATACAAGCTAAAATTGAGAGCTGTGTCTTTAAACCTATTTACCAAATATTTGTGTTAGTTTGTGCTATTTAGGTGTAGAATTCAAGAATTAATCAGTTCACTATCGATAGTTGTGACGCCCCACTGTATCTGAGGAAATGTTATTTTTCTTTGTTTCCTATTTATTGTAGGACCGATAAACATATTCTAAATAATATTTTATTTAAATATTTCATCGGTTTTTTTTTATATTTCAAATAGACAGTATTGCTTCTTCTAAATGTTATGCAACAAAATATGTCTTTCTTCACGTACTGTATTTTTATTTTTATTTTGAAGCATTCTAATTCTGCAAATTCCTCAATTTATCGGTCCGTTAATAGTTATAATGAATTCCAGTTTTTGCCCGCCTAATAATTACAACATACTTATACAATGTATAAATTATATTAGTTTATAAATAGGTTGTATCACACGTGTAGCCAATAATTTATTGTATTTATGTTGGCCTCCAAGTTAATAAACCCTTCATAATTTTAAATTATTATTAATAAAATCAAATGTTCAATAAGTTACAGTGAATCATTGATGATTAAAATCTGCTAGTTGCTCTTTAGTTAGGCTTATATTATCTATTACTTGTCGATGAAGTATAAACACATGTTATTTGTAATCTTGGATTCAGCCATAAATTTTATACAGCTTAGCAAAAAATATTTAGGATTTCTTTTTTCTCTGGCGAGGTAGATATTTCGTAATAATACTGATAAAAATGTATTTTGCTGCTAAGCTTATGTCGAAAAACGAATGACAGGTAATTTAATCAAAGCAAGTTGCAATTAATTCTGATAGATAGATAATAGATAAACTCGTTGTTCTATTTAGGTAACTATATAATCGAAATAGGCGCCCCTAAATTTACTGTAGTTTTTCCTAGTTGTAAATTAATTGCATTTGTTTACGTTCCGTCTTCTAGTTAACTTATAAATGTATTTATTTGTATATTTATTACGATAAACTACAATGTGCAGTATGTATGTAATCGGCACATTTGGTTTAAAATTCTTTATTTCTTCTCATGTAGACAAATTGTCACTTATTTGAGAATGAATAATTTACAATAATAATCATATTTATAACGATTATTTATTGATGTTATCAATTAATATTGTAGCATCGTTCAAAGGTGTTTTTACAATTTACTGTTAATATATAAGTTAGAAAATTAATTTTAATTTGACGTTATGTACAAATTTGTTTTTGTTGATATGTTTTATTTCTGTTACTACATCTGATTTACGTCATTAGACGGAGTTTTAATTAGCTCTCTTACAATATATTGAGAAAACAAGATTAAATGAAATTGTCGCAATAATTGAGTAGACTAAAATCTACCATCTATATTGATAATGAATTATATTTGCGAAAATAAAATACGTTCTATTTCATTAAAGTTATATCAAGATAAAAGTTTGTTTTTACACCTCGCTCCTTATGGATATAACAGGAACTTTTGTTATTCTGTCTGTCCTTATTAGGCTTCCTCGCACTTGGGTATAAAACCCGCCCAGTCGGGTTACATAATATTGAGTTATTCTAAGGGTTTATATTTTGGGTAGGTTTGGGGAGAAAATAATGTTTGGCTCACATTTTAAGCGTGATTAAAGAAATTATTCCCGACGATCGGGTGCATGCAAGCAGACCTGCGAGCAATTTATTTTCCCTTTCATTTCTTTCATTACGTACTAGGCCAGTGCTTTTAGCCTCTAAAAACGGTAAAAAGTGAGTAAAATAATAGTAGGATGAAACCCATTGGAAAAGGAGGAGAATATAATAAAAATGATAGGAAAAATAAATTACGGGCGATCTGAGGTCGGGAAGTGGGGGGGTTAAAGTAAAAAAAACGGTTTATCTCAATTTCCGGCTTTTTTCACATAACCGCAAAATTTATGTGAAAAATTCAAAAAACCAAGTTTTTGTGAAAAAAGTGTCAATACAAAAGTTGTAGATCTTTTTATTACCTACAACTTTGCCATTTAACTTTTTTTCATAGGACTTGTAGTTTTGCCGGATATTGAGATAAACCGTTTTTTTTTTACTTTAACCCCCCCTCCCCCCCACTTCCCGAGCTCAGATCGCCCGTAATTTATTTTTCCTATCATTTTTATTATATTCTCCTCCTTTTCCAATGGGTTTCATCCTACTATTATTTTTTTTGTTTTCAAAAATTATTGGCACTGGTCTATACGTACGAACACGTTTTTTAGTTCAGGACTATGTCTTATATAGGCCGGCAGGGCTATTTATCCTAATAGATATGTTTATTAATCGTATTTATGAAAGTGGCTGATCTGAACTAACGCAATTCACCAAAAAAATGAAATTTATTTTTAGTAGGTAGAGTTAGACCACCCAATAAAAAAACGCATCCAAATCTACTTAAAAATATAACTACCTATGTTCGATAAGACTGAATTTTGAGCCCGAAATAGGAAAGGGCAATAATATCTGCGATGACTCGGGCTCGTAGATAATTTTGTAAATTTTGTTGTAGATTTTTTGTAAGTGTGATAAATGTGGCATGAAGGTAAAGGTGGAAGGTGGAGGTCACAGTTTGAACAACAGCTTGAGTGTTGCCAATATGCAAATCCAAAATTATCCCAAATCACACACAAAATTATCGTATTTTTATCGTATACTTAAATCCATGTAAAGCCCGACCAGAGAAATGAAAAACCTGCTCTGGTGGCGCCAGTTGCCTATGCTTGACAATTAGTTCCAATAGTTTTCTACAGTATGATGAGGTTTTTTATTTTTCTGTTCGGCGCACTCCAATATAGTATGAAAAAACGACTGAACCAATGTTGATAAAATTTATTTGCGTTGCCTCTGGTGTTGTAGATATCCATCGGCCGCGGTGACTACTTAATAATCAGGAGGGTTTCGGCTTGTGAGCCATCTACTAACATCCAAATGTGTGGTAAATGTTTAAATATTGCATTTTATTGTTTCCAATTTAAGATTATTATTAAAACTTAAATGATGAATTAATAAATTGCTATTTATCAATTATGTCATGATTTACTTAAAAAAATGGACATTTTCATCAATTGGTATCATTATCACTAAAAATTACATTTCAAGATGGTGGCTAGCGTTAGTTCACCTTTCAGCCACGTTCATAAATAGCCATGTCTATTAAATATTTGAAAAGCACGCCTTACTCTCTTTTTTGAAATTATTATATGTAAAAGAAATGATAATTTATTTATACCTATGAAGTTTTTACATAAAAAAAATAATTGAAATGCTTCATTAATTGGTAACATAAACATTTTCATTCATTAATTTGTTGGAGGGCGAAAGAATTTGATGTGATGTCATATACAATCCTCAAGATCATAGAAAGAAGCCTTTATCGCGGCTTCATTTAATAAGTTCTTTAGTTTAACGGTTCATGTCAAAGTAATTTTTTTTTGTAGTTTTTCTATTTCAATCGCACTAATTATGGGATAAGCTTCCTGCAATTTTAATGACTATTAGTTAATAAAAGAACATCATCATCTTTCTGATGATGATCTTAAACTATTTGACTTGACTTTACTACTTTAGACTATTTGATTTTATTTATTTGATAATGGCCTAAACGACTTGAGGTCGGCGGCGGCACTCATCTCATTATGCTACTTTTGCATTGATCGGATAGTAATTTATTTTTCCAAGATATATAAGTTCAGATGAATTTTATGACGCATGCCGTGTGAATGAGGCTTAAGTGATAAATTGGCCGCTTACGGTGTTGCTATATTATAAAATTGCTAAAAGACCTGAATCCATTTATTAAATTACTTTTCCAAAGACATGAATGAGTGGCAACATTACTCAAAAATTCAAAATGGCAGGAACGAGTAGATATTTATTTCTGTTTGTGAAATAATAAATCATAGTGACGTGGTGTAACGGAATTAAAGTGATTTTGGACTGAACACTACTAGTACATTTTAGGTACAGGATTTTTTAAGACAGCAATTATTTCAAACACAAGGTAAGTTTTCTGCGTAGCCGCCCACAGTTGTATTCATCTGTTTCGTTTTAGTCTATTTCTAGTTATTATTGCGGTGTCACGTCGTATTATGTACTTTTTAATAGCAAAGCTTATTATAAACATATCTTTTGTTGTTAATAAATGTGACATTCGCCCAAGGATAGTCGTGATATCACATTGCAAACAGGCCCAATTGTTATAGATTTTTGTTCGGTAACCAGACACTACGCATTTGTAAGTTATTATTAACTTGTGGTTCCATCGGTTGTTGAGAGAAGCATAGGATTTTGTTTGGAGGTAAACAAATTTTTCACATTTTCAACCTGTTGAATTTAATTCTTCGTTATTACTCATGTGTTACATGTACTTGCGCCGGCCAAATTACGGTCCAAAATATCTGATCCAAGATAGTATTAATATGTCACTTGCATATTTTCACACATTGTTAATTCACCACTACTTTGGTAAAAAACAGATACTGGCTAAGTAACAAAACAAGGTCAAGATCACAATGTAAAAGTAAACAGTATGTATACATTTTGTTAATAAATTACCTATATCACGACTATTATAACATGTGCAGCCAGCTGATTATATTTTATTACTGTGGGTAGTACCTTATGTGTTTAAGTAATAAAAAAAAAATATTTTAATATTAATATTATGTATATATATAACTGTTGATCCTGTATTTTTTGTGTAGAGCAATGGAAAAATACTGGTCATTTCTGTCTAGCTCAAAGAATCTGCACGTAACTGTTATTTACAGATACAAAAATGTGTAAATTAAAACTATATTCTACTAACCCGTATCATTACGGGTTAGTATTAGGGGTAGTATTAAATGCCAAGAAAAGTTCTTTTCATGCCAATTTCTCAAATATTTGCATAAAGTATTACATTCCAACAACCAGAGTATAAGATTGCAGTAACCTAATCTACTCTTACCCTAGTTTGTCATGTTTAACACTATTTTGTAGTTGTCAGTTTTTAATTATGCTATTTTGCACCTTATGTATATAGCATTTACAACTTGATAAGGATTGAATTAGCATTAAACACATAAAATGAAATAAAATACATAGCAAATTTTGCAGATGCAACAATATTATATATAATTGAAAATTTAACAGTTTTGGGTATATTACCTATATTTAGAAAATGTATAATGTACTATATCTTTAATTTTTTTCCTCAACAAATTAGGGTATTAAAATTAATAACATTTTAAAATGCATAATCTGGATTGACACATCACATTTATATTTATTTTAACTACATGTATAGCAGTTATACATAGGCAGACTTAATACTACAAGGCATACTCTTATACTATAATTATTGATAATGCTTTCCTCACATTTTAACCTGTTGAATCATATTTTTACCACTTAGTATGCTTTTAGTCATTGTAGATTAATTTGTATAGTAGATTAGTGCTTTTTATGAAAACAAAAATATTTTGCTATTCAGTTCATCATGAAGTTTAGATGGATTGAATTTTATTGGCAAATTACTTCATCAAAAAATGTTTCTGAAACTAAATTTTTGAGTAATATTAAGAGCTTTATATAATTATAACTACTAACCAGCCTGGCTTCTGACAGCAGAGGCTCCTGATCCACTACATTGCATAACCCACCCTTTCTTATTGTTCTGCTTCTCAGAGTCATATTGTGATATGAAATAGTCGTCAAGAATTGGGCAATAAAATGAATAAAGAATTTGTGAAATCAACTAGTAGTTTCAGAGATAATATTGCATTCAAAGAAAGAAACTCCTCAGCTTTTATTAAAGTATGAATTATAGCAGCAATTGAAATATTTTCATGGGTTTCTTATTGTGATTTTAAATCATATCACATTTTCATAGATTTAATTGGCTTAGTTCTGTATAACAAAATTTGAAACAAAAATTGAAATTAAATAAGTTATTGTAAAAAAAACCTGGCTCCTTACATTTCATGTAATGTGAGTAAGTATGAGGTATGTGTGGTATTTTATCTAAAATATTGGATATATTGTATATTTTAGAAGCTTCTTGTACTTTGTATCTTGTTCAAAATACCACACCGATAGTTTCCTGAAGGAAAATTTTCATTAGTCACTATTGGGAACCAAAAGGCTGAAGGTAAAATATATTGAATTAGAGCTATCTCATATCTCACTAATCAGATATTTCTAACGATTCCATTGCCATGACAAAGGTGAGCATATTTTTCATCAACCCTCAATTAATTTTGGCGGAGGGAGCCGCGCCCTCTAAATATGTTTATAGACGTCCTACTACTGTGGTACCTTTTTTTTTCGGATGGGAAATTATCAAATGTCCCCTCCCGCCATGGGTGGGGGGCAAAAGGGAGTGTCAGACTCTTATTGACTAAAACCGATCCATGTTCCTTCCTTTGTATTCCGGGGGCGCGGTATCTCTTTCGAACGTCTCGCAGTACGGCGATACCTTAAATGTAACCTTTTTTTTAACCCATATTGGGCGAATCAATGCTGAAAACATGCAGCAGGACTCTACAGGAGCGTAGGCTTAGGCGGGATTCGCCGCACAGCCTCTGATGCGCAGGCGCCGCTCGCCTCGGGCAGTTCGAGCCATGAGTCACAGCCGCCCAAAATAACTTGGGAATGGGCGCCGCCTACCGCCCGGGGCGGGCGGCTTTGGTCGAGCTCAGTGGCAGCTGCGACGCCGCCGCATCTAGAGAGCGGTCGAGGTGGAGCGCGCGAGCCTCGTATTGACACACGGGTGGTGGCGGCGCCGGCGCGGGATGCGCCGCCATGCCGGTACGACACCGCGAACTCGGCGACGAGCTCGCACCCCCGGAGCCCAAGCGCTGCAGGCACTGCGACGGTACGATCACATACATTGCTTTGCAGCGCAGGCCTCTCACAAAAACATTACACCAAACTTATCTAACATTCGGTGTCTTAACCTACTCGTTAACTAATAACACGTTATCAGCTTAAGTTCGAAAATTATCAAGGTATTATTCTTGGTAATAATTGACAGTCTAGAGATTTTCATAGCAATCATGGTCGGAAGTTGGTGCTTTACTGTAAGAATATTAGCCATTTACTTATTAGCCACTGAATTAACTTTAAGAATATATAGAATCGAGTGAAGTGTTGTGTTTTCTGCCATGATAAAATATTTAACAAAAATATCTAATCTTTACTCAATTAAAAACAAAATTTTGTTGTATGTCAAGTCAATAATTTGTATGCACATTAAATACTTAAATATTGAACGGAGTCAGTTAACCTTTAAAACTATATAAGAAAATAGTTTAAAAAGTTAATGATACCTAATAATTTCTATCGAAAAGTTGTCAAAATTTCAATCACAATATATAACTGTCTAGATACCAGAAAAAGTAGAATATATTTTTTAATTAATACTTACCTGTCTAATTACTTGTATCCGAATTAGTTAAATAAGTAGCGGGCTTATGAGATAATAATTAAATGGTTATCACTTGCCGTCGGCAAGGTGCGATAAGACTAATTCGGTCTTCTTAATTAATGTTTTATTAGTCACGCAATCAAATAAACAAAGTAATTAATAATAACAAGAACAAGTATGAAGATACTATTCAACAAACTCGGTATACTCAGCACGGCCTGTTGTCTAAGTATTTAAAGTTCAGCTAGTAGGTACGTATCTCATTGTTTACATTGAAGCACATTATAACATGTGCTAAAAGAAATTATGAAACGAACATGCAAATTGGTAAATGGTTGAACTGCAGGAAAATTATCTTTAGCCCGCCCTTAGTCACTGGAGTAAGTAATATGTGTCACGCAGTCGGGAATGGAAAGAGCTTATAAATAGGTGTTCAGACTCCACTACGAGTGGGCCACATTCCCCACCTTATGTAACAGAAAGCTCGTAAACAAATGCGTATTCTGACATACCTTCAGATGTTGCGATTTGCTCATACGCTGTGTATTTTGTTATAGGGTTCGCAAATCGCAGACGCATCGTCGTCGCACGGTGTTAGCATTTTTTTTTGTTTCGCATTCAAGTTGCTGTTTTATAATGTCGATGACCCTTACCAAGTGTGATTCACACCTTGTGTTTTCCTTCAACAGAAATATAATTTTAATTAGTCTTATCGACTTCGTTGCAGCAGTAAGGTCAGCATTATTTGACTACTTGTAGCTACGTTTAAGAAGAACTTTAAACATCTTACGGACGTTTTGTTTAGGGCCATACAGTGAATAATAGGTGACATTCGACAGCATTCAATTTCGATAGGTGTCGTAAATTGCATGGGTGTGTTGTGGCTGAGCCGGTGTTGTGACAGGTGCTGCGTCACTCAACGACGGGATCTGGCGAGACTTGCACGTCGATTAATTAGTATCGCCTGTCGAGACCGCAGCCGTAGACCGCGACCGCTCGAATGAAATCATCGGTCTTCATTATGAATCTCGCCAAAATACATAGTTGCAGATTCTGGCCAAATATCATATTAATTGAGAACAGTTATGTGTTGCTAAAACAGATTTGTTTGAAACTTTTCAAGCGATTCTCTTCATTATGATTACTGAAAGAGGGAAGGCATTGCAATTTGTTTATTTATATTCATTTATAAATGGCAGTAACTTCGATTCAACACTTCGGTTGTTAATACTTCGGCATAAGTACTGGGAAACTCGAAGTGAAGAAAGCTTACAAGTTTGACTGTGTACTTCCAAATAATATTGTGTTGATATTCCAAGTTTATCAGAAGAGTAGAATCATTCATAACTATCGTTGTTAACGTAGTACTATGAGGCTAGTAGTCATTGCCAAGCTGTCACTTCTCTCTCGCGGCTTTACGATCAAACTGGCTCGGGAGACTGTCTGCTCCCGCTTTATTAATTGACATTTTTTATAAGGTAGACATTAGCTATGCTATATTATGTCATTATTTAATATTTCAACGACCCATAAGATATTATTTTGATAGGAAAAACTATTATAATACTTTATTCGAACATTCAATTTAATATAGTATTGGCTCGGGAGCTTAAGAAATAATACAGTCAACTATCTCACAAATATAAAAGAATATATTCGGCCTTGTGCAGTCCACTGCACTTGCATGCCACTGAGTACATACAATTTATTATTTCTATTCATTAGAAACTAGCACACCAGTTATGTCATGCAAATTATTACAAACATTTGTCAATGAATAAAATTCAGAACCGAATCATCATGTTGGTTTAGAAAAGTCCCCGAAAGTCGTTACTGCGATGCTCAACAGTATAAATTGAATAAAATTCATTGTATAACCTGCTAGAAGTCTGGCTTGGATGATAATAATAACGAAATGTTTCGAACAATCTGAACTTAGTTTTTATACTGTCCTGTGAAAGACATTCAAAGCAAGAAATTAAGGATAACAGTTGTAAACGTGTAACTTGGTGTAATAGACACACGGGTTGGCATCTTGGCAACCTGTTATTACATACTGCTACAGTACTCATGCCAAACTGAGCTTTGTGTATTTCACTAATTGGGACTAGACATCTGGTTAAAATGTCGTGGATCATAAGCGTACCTTGGTAATTCTACTCTTGATGGAATGTTTTACCGAGTCTTTTAGAGATCTTTATAATCCTAATAGTGTTGGTAATGTCCAAACACTAATAGATAATAATACTTGGGAATACTAATTCGACGCAAAACGTCACTAATCCACTCAAAATTATTAAATTTTAATTGATCTCTGGAATTAACTCTTGTTTTTGGAGATTACAGGGTTTAGTTACGGGCTGACATGAGGTGGTTAGTTAATCCTTCTGATCGTGAGAATAACTGTTTCGCAGCAGTCATCAACAGTTTGAAGTCCCTAAAGATAGACTCATTTAAACAAGCTTTAGCCTTTGTACTCGGAATGATATTCTAAGAAGTTTCTTTAATTTCATGCGTGATGCATACATTCTGATTTTTGTTTATTTCCGAGGCTAACCTATATACGTTCACGTTAGAAGGTTCACGAAAATAGTTATATTTCGTCAACACATGATTATCCATTTAGGAATTTTATTTTGCGTCATTCGCAGTACATACATATAAAAGTAAAATTATAGCGTAGGGGTATGATTTTATTTCTTGCTGTGTTGTACTGCTGACACGTAAACGTGGTGGTCGTCATCATTACACAAGAGAGGACAAAGAGTTAATGATTGGCAGCTGTCATTGTGGAAATCGAATGATTGTGGAAAGTGTTAAGTGATGCTTTGAAGCGCACGGGAATGTTAAAAATGGTTAGATCTCATTGAAGAATTCTTTTGAAATCAATAGGTAAATATTATCTTCAGAGTTTGCGTCTTGTGCCAGCTTCTTTAATCATGTGTTTTTCCTCACTAACTATGAATGTTTGAAAGAGTGAAACTACTGTTCAAGTTGTACCCACTGTATAATTTACTATTGATACTATGAGCACTTTGTCCATGTTACCACGGGGTCGTCGGCGTCGCAACGTAATTGTTTTCGCATAGTAGGGCGGTTACGCGCCCAGCACCCACGTTCGGCGGCGCCCGCCCAACACATGCCAGCGCAAATATGTGAACAAGTATTCGCGTTATGTCATCGCGAGTTTTTATTTACCTTATTAAATTCAGTAATGTGTGTTGTTAATTAGTTAGTGTATTTTGTTTATCGATTAATTACTTTTATTTGGGACTATTAATGTTTGTTTCGCTGTCGGTCATTCAAGAATAATTAGTTGATGTACTTTTTAATGTGAATGATTTTTTAACAGACATTGCATCGTATACAATACTACATAGGTAAAATTGTTTTTCGTCATTTTCCTACATATTCAGTCGTAATTTTGCAGTGTCTTGCGATTACTCTTCACCCTTGGCTTGTTTTGCCTTTAGCTATTACTCATTCACCTAATATTATGCTCTTGTCATCTTTTGTGCCACCCACGAGATGGGATTTCCTATTATTAGCAGGAAACTTGTCAATTATAACTGTATCACAGAAAATAGGTTTCAGTAATAGTTCAAACACCTTGATATTGATATTTTACAGTCCTGATGGCAAGAAAATATAGAAGAATAAGCTTTATTTCCACGTAAGTGTCAGTGGAATTTGCAATAGATACTTTAGTTTTGATCTATAAAAATACGAACATAAGTTTCATTTTAACTATACTTATTTCAACAACTAACTTTCCACTTACTTAAAGGGTAACACGTGTGGCAAGTGTATTTAGGCGAAAAAATTATAATTAACACATTAATCACTAAGCGTAACTTAAGCTAGTAGCTGAAATCTCTTAAACGCGGATCCAGTGAAACTAAATTATGCCATCTTTGGTCAGATTATCATCCCACTGCTGACCAAAGGTTTCTGTTAATGCAGTGAAGACACGAACAGTAATCATCACGGATGATGGATGGATAAATTGCTTGGTTAGATAGGTGACGGCCAATTTAGTTCCATAGCCAGATAAATATTTTATAGCTTCCTCAGTGTTGTAGCAGATTTCAACATAATGGGATAATTTAACAGTTACTTTTATATTTATCATACCAGTATAAATGTCTTCTACTCTTTCCATTTTTAAAAGATGGTTTCCAGATTTAAAAAGAAGTTTTCAAACCCATCGCAAGATCTTCCTTTTGTAAGACAAAATCTCTACCAAATTTTTAATTTGTGTATTTTATTAGCTTCATTACGTATTCTTGGCGTATTCATGTTTGGCTGTTGAAAATAACTGTGTTATACCGTCACGGCGGACTAATCGTATTTTTTTATAGTTTGCTTTCATGGCGTCATGCTTCGTTGTTTTTCACGAAATATATAGTACAGAGGCTATGACTAGTTGACTATGTTTTCGTCGTCTTCGATGATGGCCTTAAAATAAAAGTGAATTTCCATCCAAGAAATGAGTCTATTTATGCAACAAGCGTCGGCGTCTCGGCTGTAGTGTTATAGGTCGTGCGTACCGCACATAGGAACGGAATGTTTGGTTTGAGGAGTCGCAAACAAACTCATAATTATTCCGAGAACAGTAGCTTGTACACAATGTATGGTTTAAGCGGCATTATCTCTGACTCAAGCTGCTTAAATTGCATTATGTGGCAGTTGTTGTTGCACTGTACTTCTCTGTGATTGTATTCACATATAACGACTGTAACATTGGAAAATTGAGTAGGTATCGGATCAATTTTAAGTACGTGAACAATTGTACTGTACTCAAAATTATAATACCTTGGATTGTTAGGAAATGTTACGATCACAATGTTGTACTTAACATTGTATTTTTAAACTGCCAGAATTTTTGTATTTACATGGAACTAAATGAGCATGCACAGTACCTATAAGTAACAACATACATTTCCATCATCAGCCCACGCAAGTTGTAAGAGTAAACTGTAAGAAAATGGGTTAGTGTTATTCCAACTTGGCTCTTCAAATTGTAATTTATAGGAATTTTCTTTGCCATAGTCTGTTAAATGTATTTGTTGATGTAGATCTTGTCCTGTTTGATTGTTTTGTGTGTTGTCAGAAGCAGTACTTATTCGACAGTTTATGGGTGGCAGTTAAATATACCCGTCTCGGTTTGTCGTCACAAATAGAATTTTGGCACTGACTGTCTGTAGTTGTGTAATTCATGTATAAACCACTTGTTCAATCCAAACTATCTATTCACATTAAAACAAGTATGACGTGTAATTAATTATACAAATGTCTTTAACTAATGTGAACAGTAAATAAAACTGTACAGCTATTGATACAATAACACTGTCATCACCTGCCTTCAAGATACTCGTAATGTACAGGACATGTATTGTTTCATTATATTATCGACTAGCACATTTCGAGTGTAGGTACCGATATTTTCAACCGTTTTGTCCTAAATCGATGTTGTCCGTCACCACTGTTATTTTCCATAGCATATGTATTATTGACGATGGCTGAGTAATTAGCCGGCTCGTCCTCGTTCTAAATCTCCACCTTGACCTCGTTGTGTTACTTTACGATGTACTATCTGGTTTTATACTTTTCTTTCTGTAAAACTCATAAAACGACAGGTGGAAGTCTTGCTGACATATTATATTTTCTTAAATAATATTTCGTTGTTGTTGTTATCAGTCGATTCATTCTGTTTGCTGGTGTAATAGTATTATGTTCTCGAAGGTAATCGACATACCGGTACATTATACTACGTTATACACGAATTGTGTACGGCCGTGGTTTACTGCCAAATGCATTACCAATAACGACATGAGCTTATAAGCTCCATGCGTACGTGTAGTCGCGCATGCGACTCGGAGATTCAGTATGACCGTATGATTAACGCGGAGGTGTCGTCGAACGCGATTAGCGCTAGGTGCGCCGACCACATGAACCATATTACCGTTATCTGCTGACAGCATCTTGGACCCGTGTCAACTGGACTCCGACAAAACACTTTCAATTTCTGACTTTATTAAATCAATCTTCTTATTATTATTAACAAAGTTTATAATGGTATGCATATGAAAACCACAGTAGACCAATATGCTACAGTTTAGCGGAAGACCGATTTTGAAGAAGACAAAAAAATTAAGAAAAAAATATGTTAAAATTGTATCATTAACCAATGTTTAACCTAATATCTTATAATAAATTTTAGAAGAAAATTCTTTAGAATTAATGGTGACGTCCATTAATTATGCAACATGCAACGTGTAGACATATTTCGGTCGCTCGCCATCCAAAATAATATTCTGGAATCCCATCATGATAGATTTTCCCATTCTCGCCTAGATAAATATAGAAAGGAATTTGTTTTTATTTCAGAGAAGTAAATTTTACTCGGTTACAAGTTTATATGTTTGGTTTTATATATAGTTGAATTTTATTTGTAAAAGGCAAAATGAATAATTAATCTATTTGGATTTATTGAAGTCACAGTACTTATCTAACAGAAAGCTGCAGCGTCTGCCGAATTAAGACTGTGCTAAAAAAAATACCAAAAGGGGTCTTGCCAAGCTTTAATTAAGGTTCCGTAGTCAATAATTTGTCATTTTCATGTCACCATACGTTACCATTTAATATAATATTAATTTACTTCATATGCTTTTATCGTGCTTTACTGAAGACCTCTTACACTTTGATGAACAAACAATAGACATGAGAAAAAGATTTCCTTGTTCGCCTAAGAAGCGTATCTATGCAGATTTGGAAAATCTAATTTAATCATGCCGTTAACTACTTGAGTCATGTAAAATCGCAATCGAGGTTGGACTAGTAACTGGTACCCGCCCCTAAGATGACCCACCGACCGGTACTAACTAACCCGTAAAAAACTCAATTTCTCAGACTACTTACATACACGTGTCAAATAAAGATAAAAGTTGCTCATATATATATACCTGTTAAAAACGTAAAGAAATTATGTTTATAATGAAGTCTTCTCATAAACTTATACGCCCAATAAAAATATAGCTCGCCGTGCACGCTTTCGACCGGGGGCGACTCGCGGGATTTCATAAGACAAATCTGTTAAATTAATGTGCTGCTCGGCATCCAACGCTAAGCATTCCCAAATATATTCTAAAATAAAGAGTGTCTCAGACGGCACGACATTGGGACTGATTCTATTTGGATTAGTCTATCCGGTCGGTGTCACGTACTACGTTTTACATTTAAACTAAGAGTTTTATGAGTCGTGACTACCATATCTACCCGTCTTTGTTCCATATTACCCGTTGAATACGTATTAAAATGTTTACAATTCAAACAGAACTCTTCTTTAACTAGCCAGATTCTATCTTCTATATATATAAAAGAAAGTCGTGTTAGTTACACCACTTATAACTAGAGAACGGCTGAACCGATTTGGCTGAAAATTGGAGGGGAGGCAGCTTGGAACCAGGAAAAGGACATAGGATAAAAAAAAAAAGGAGTTGGGTAGGAGTTGGGTAGGAGTTGGGTAGGAGTTGGGTAGGAGTTGCATACCACGGGAACGAAGTCGCGCGGGGCAGCTAGTAGACTAATATAAATTATCCATTAAACTTCATTTTCTTGACGTTCCAGTTCCTGTTGATAATACGTAAACTGCAGAATCTCGTTTCCTCCCAGGTGTTCTAAAGCGCATCTGTTTGAACATCACTTATTCCTTGACGTTATACATAAGCGCTGGAAGTAGTCTGAACAATTTACCGATTTTGACGTCAGTGCTTTAAAATGCAATAGAAAAGATGCTAGTTTACTTGCTCAGTGAATCAGTGCATGTGAATCTACTTCACATTTATCTACTGGTGTACATTTTACTTCTAACTCTATTTTAGGGAGTTATATAACATCATTCTTTTGTAATGTTTTATAAAACAGCCATGGACGGCGATAAAAATAACAGATTTTACACAATGTTTATGTTTTGTTTTGTTGCCGATCCATTATACAGCCGGAACATAAGGCCATTCCACAGTAAGACCAATATGTTATTTACCTGATTATTTATTCATCACCTGATGTCGAAATGCAAACATTAAAAGAAGTGTTACAAAGAAAAAGTGTATTTTCACATCTCCTGCATGCGAGCAACGCGGCGTCAATAATAATCCACATTTTGGCAAACATGTAGTCATCACGCCTAGGCAATAATTCATGCATTCCAATAATTTATGTACAAGACTGGATATAAATGAATTGTTGCCAATTTGTTCACCAATGACAGCAAACAGATAACCCCAATATTGATATATTTCCTATTTTACTTATGTGCACAATAACTAAATACATTATTATAATTCCTGAAAAATCGTGAACGCAAATATTTGTATTTATGATTTATGTAATGCAGCTGTGGAGGTTCCAGTCAACTGCACATATGTATGTTAATTCTGTATAAATGAGTCAGGAGCGAAGACCAAGCCAAGTTACGTAATAACGCGCCCATTCATGGCGCATCGTCGCCAAAAGTGAAATTTCGCCCTCACCACTGGGGCGGTACGTGTTGTAAGCTCGTAACCGGTATGTAATTTAGGGAAATAAATTTAATTGTGTCAGTGCACACGTGTTCGCCGGAAATGCCAGGTTTGTTTAGCTTGCAGATTTATTTCTGTCTATACGGTGTCATCTGGGGGCGTCATCCTCCGAGGCAGTCCCGCCTGGGTGCGCTTGGCGCTTGTTGACGTGAATTTCGCAACGTCTCTTTCGATGCGCTCCCGCCGATGGAAATACAGGCCACACGACTGCGAAATAATTATTTTATTGGAATGGTATTTGCCATGTCTCATTAAACTTGGCGATTAATATATAGCAACTTTTGATAATTATCATGTGCTTAATTTTATAAACCTTGAGACCGTTCAGACAGTCAGTTTCCGTTGCAACCGAAAGTGATTATTTCTGAATATCTTTATTCTGGCTTGGTTGATTGTCTCACTCTGCATATAAAAAGATAATCAGAGTATGCAAGTGCTGACCTGCTGCCGATTTGCAAAACACTGAACAATACCGTTTACCTATATGTCTAAAAATAAAGAAACTAATGCTGAGTCAGTAGTAGGAAAAAATATCGTTATTCATATTTTCGGAAACTCTTGAAAATAGAGAACTAGTTGTTTCCCGCGGTTCCATTCGCATCCTGAAGGAACTAATTGACTCACCCGTAGGTATAAAAATAGCCTATAAATAGCTTCAGCCTTTACCGTGAAAATACATATATTAAGACGACGACTACCGCCAATGACCTTGAGCAAATGGGCGGAGCTTGAGCTTCCCCCCCGCGACCCCGCAATGCACACCGCACGCTTGTCATTTTATATTTTGAAGAACTTTGACGGGTGACCATAATATTATGTAGAGATTCTAAGGACAGTCGCATATTATATTTTGATATGCATGTCTAAGATATAAAAATAGAAATACAAATAACATCTGTCTGAGTAATACTTCGAAACACTAATTTTAAATTTCCAACCCCCACTGCATACTTCGTTTGCCAGAAAAGCAAAAATATTTTCAACTTCTTTAATCTGCAAAACATATTTATCGATCTGAATTGTTACAAGTTTCAAGAAAAAAATCTGAAACTAGCATTCTTGAATTAATCCGCTGTGAAAGATGGACAGACAGACAGATAAAATCGCACTATAGGAGTTAATTTTTAGGCCATATTGGTGTCCATTTTGAGCTCTTCTAACAGAAATGCACGCAAGTTTTTTTCATATTTGCATTTTACGACATCTGCTGCTTCTCAAATAACTTCAGCTCATCTTCACTTGTATAGGAAAATCATATTAGTTTTGTAAGGAGAGCCTGGAAGCCAGTTAATTAGTCCGACGTTTCTGATCCATCTGTAAAGTGTCCGACCAAACCTTTGGCATCAGCTTTGGCCAAACCATTAGCTTAAAATTGGCCTAAGTTTTGACACCAACAGAACCGAAATTGAATAATCTATTACGTTTAAAGACCTAAAAGTGAGTGAGACTGTATTACAAATGATGTTAATATTCTAAATAAGCTGCAGGTAGTTTTATTTATATTATTAAGTTGATACACCGAACATATTAGTAAAAAGTCATTGTGGCTTCTTTGCTAAGGCACCTGCATCTCATTTATGAGTATGCAGATTCGGACTTCGAAACCTAGAAATTACGAATCTGACTATTCCAAAGTTTTACATGCACTTTTTTAGTATAACTTAGACACCATTGACTAACGGTGAAGGAAAACATCGTGAGGAAACCTGGACTACACGGTCTGAAATCACCAATCCACCTTGAAAAAGCGTGATAATTAATGCTAATGCATGTCTATGTCATATCCAAAAGTGGGATAGTAAAGATTCCGATTATGACCAGGATTTTTAAAATTTTTACCTATCATGAACAATGGAAATTCACCCGTTTTGGGCATAATTTTGAAAGTGCCGCAAAGCAAAAAATCAATGCAAAAATAAATGTGCTAAATTCGTATATAGTCTTAGTCTGAATGAGAATTAGCTGTTACATTTTCAAGCACCAAATTTGTACGACCCTTTTCCACGGTTTCATGCATTATTGAAGAAATAAAGTAATGGAAAAAAATCCTACCATTGTATGGCATTTCGATAATCTTTTAGAAAGATGCAATATCGATTTTTGACTTTGAAATCATTTATAATTACCGATTTAAATATTTTTGATCTTTATCTTTTTACCTTATATTACTAATAAAAGGTTTTTTATAATTATTTTATCAGAAAAACTCACCGCAAAAATTGACAGATTTTTTTATAAAAAGATTATTAAATTGACATGCAGTAGCTCAATTTTCATTTAGTTTTCTTATTACAATTCATCGGAATTCAAACATAACCTTGGAATTGGAAAATGGTCGAAATACCATAATATTAAGAAAATCATTTAAGAGAAAAATGTACGGAAGTCTAATTATTTCAGAATGTTTGTTTTACAAACTACGGAGAGTTTTTTTAAAAATTTAATTCGTATACCAAAAGATGTCGAAGAAAACATAAAAAATATTAAAATATGCATCAAGCCTTTATATCAAGCCCTTTCATAATTATGATGACGTAGAAACTACACTTTGTAATTTTAAATTCCATTTTTCCTCGAAAGTAGTATTTTTCTACTTTATCCATTTGCGATATATTTCAACAATTATTCCAAATCGATAAGGTTAGTTATTCCTGAAGTAATTATCAGCTCTGACAGACAGTCTGAGAAAGTCGCATCCCATAAGGGTTACTTTTTACTATTTTGGTTCGGAACCTTAAATATACTATTTGAATATATCTTTTTTTTTTCATTTTCAGTTCTTCTGTATTTGACTTCTGGACCAAAAATTAAAGAAGATCAAGTCCTTTTTATTTATCAGGGCTTTAGCCAAAGAATTAAGCGATTGCCTATTAATCGGCTTAGGCCTAGCCAAAAATCGACGTTCTGTCGGATACTATTTGGTGTTGAAAATAAAACATAAGAGTGGCATAGTGAAGTAGGACCTTCATTTCTAAAACACTATGCTTCGTCTTATCTTTTAGATTGTGTGTATATAATATTATCCCACATTAGATACCTTGACTAATAGATTAATATGTATATCATATGTGACTGCTTACTTGGCGTTTTTACTAAACTTCTAAAATGGTTGCTATGTAAAGCATCACTACCCAATGTTACCAGTAAAAAAACCGGCCAAGTGCGTGTCGGGCCACACGCAGTAGGATTCCGTAGTAGGTCTTAGTTAGTCAACTATAACTATGTAACCGGTGAAGCCTACTTTGCCGTGATAGTTTTCGAAAGTTAGTTTTTTTTATTTTTGAAAGACCTATCTAACGATACCCTACATGAAGGGTTTGAAGGGTTACGCAACAAAAAAAATATTCATCCTCATTTCACATGTTCGGGAGCTCCACTAAATTTTTTTTTTTTTTTATTCATTTTTACCACTTTTTCGGCGTGATCAATACACATATCTATACTAAATTTCAGCTTTCTAGTACCAAGAGCCTCTGAGCTATGCCGCGAACAGAGAGACAGACGGACATTGCGAAACTATAAGGGTTCCTTGTCGGACTACGGAACCCTAAAAATAAAACTAATGTAACCAATCCAAAATAGAAAAATGGTCTAGCTAAAATAGTCAGACAATACAATACATTTACAATTTTACAATACTCTTTGAATAGCGTAAGCTTATTTTTTTATCATATTCTGCATTTTTTTTCAAATTCGTCTCGTAGCAAAGAAACTCGAACCCAAATTCACGTGTTTAGAAAAATATTTTCATTGGTAATAATTTAGAATAGCGCCACCTTGTTACCCATGGATAAACCGTTTTATTTACAAACCATTAAGTTTTTTTTAAGATATCATCCTATGCCCTGACTTATAGCTACTATTTCTATAAATTCCAAACTATTAGGAAATATTGTAACATAACATGAAAGAATTTTAATTTTGACGATTATTTCCGACCTACATGTAAAATTTAAATGAGGTATGCAATATTCTCGTTTTGAATACGCAATGTATTAAAAGAAATACATATTTAAATCCTAAAGTACATTTAATTATTTAGTAAGTTAATAACAAAATATATTTGTCCTGCCAAATTTAGATACACATATTTTAGATTATGACAGATTATGGATGATTTGGTTTGAAAACACGTTATTCACATCAAAAAAATATTTTATCCGCATGTAGTGCCTTTTCAATGTAATAATTATAATTCACCAGTCATCTTATCACAAATATAATAATTTATTTACATCGTAATGTGCTCGCTCTGAGTGACAGCGTCTACCCGTGACAGTGGTCACAGACGTACTGCCCCCGTCGCCCGGTGGAGCCCCTCCGTAATTTCAACTCAACGTTTTGACAAAAGCACAAAAATTGACGTAAATGTACGATTAAAAAAATATATACGTATACAAAAAGACAGATAATTAACTTTTCTATAAAATGGTATAGGTTTCATTAAAATCCGCTTGATAAATTCTATGTAAAACTCAGTTTTTCTTCTGCGTTAGACCTAACTTCATGATTTTTTTATACAATGTTATAAATACATAATTAAAAAAAACGTTATACAAAATTATCAAGCATATGCTCTAGTTTAGTATATATACTTTTCAAATCATGAAAGCAAGTCGTTAAAGCGTATTCATTAGCTTTAAAAGGGGCAAAGTCGTATATCGCCGCCTTAAACAAACAAAGTCGCATATATAAAATTAGATTTTGAATTCATTAATTTTACCTGAAAATGCTCAGAAGGTGCAATTCCTTGACTGGAGAAAAAGCTGTCTGCTACATCAATAATAATAAATTGTTTTTCAGCTGTATGGTTAAAAATATTTATTTAGATTTTTAACCATAACATTTCTTTTCATCGACGCGTCATGCATGACACATACTTTTTTATATTCCCTGCTTGGCAAATAGTTTGCTCTTTATTGCAGCAATGGTAGAATTGAATTTTCCTCCTAACGTTTTATAAAATGGCCTGAAATGTCACTTCTATCGTCTTTTGGCCTTCTGATGTTTATCATATAAAGTATTGACTACATGAGAGATGTTCATCTTATAAAGTAAACAGATACGCTTCGCACCTGTTGTAGTGCGATATTTTTTGCATAATATAGGAATGTTTCTAAACCCTACAATGTTCTAACTACATATAGACAGACGTATTTTGATTTCCATGATACTTCAATTCGATCGCCCATTATTTATACTTTTTTAAAATTCGCGCTATTTTAGATGCACTTAGATATGCAATTATTCGTATACCGATAAGTCTACCCTTATACTAAGGAATGTAGTGTGTAGTGTGTTTTGATCATCCTGACATGCAACGTTTTTGACACAGATGTCGAAGATAGAGCGAAGTGGAGGAGAAAGTCGAGGCACGCTCACCGCATCGTCATATCGAACTAACAGCCAGGACGAGAGAGGTTGGAAATAACAAAAACTATCCGTTCAATTTTGTTCTTTTTACTTTGCTACGGGACCCTGTTAAAGTCGAAAATATGGCATATAAAGTTTTAGTCAACTACGCTACTTGTTTCCAAATATGACCTAAATAATAACTATTTTAGATAAATTATATTGGCAGTGCGTTTCTTACATATTACGACGCTTAATAAGAAAGCTGTTTCATCTTCGTAACATGACATGATGTTGATTAACGGCGAATAAATGTCAATCTATTTGCTGGTTCATTTCAAATTTGTAAATTTTAACAGGGTCATTTGCGATTTATGTAGTTGCTTTATTTATGTTACTTGGCATAGTTTTGTAAAAATAAGATATTCATATTTAAGTACGTACTTCAATTAGTGTACTAAATGTTTTACTGGTTGTTAGAGCTTAATTTTGAGTAAATTTAGTAAGTCACGAAAACTTAGTGCTCAATTGAAAGTAGTTGGGAATAAAACCTTACTATATTTTTTAAATAATACGATGTAGGGATGTAACCGATTTTTTTTCAATAGTACTTACAATTAACAGTGTTTTGAACTTCCTACGTAGATGGTTGTCTTATGCCCGAATATTCTAAAACCACTATAAAAAAACAACAGTAGTATTAGCTAGTATTAGTTGTTTTTCGGTCGCTAGAACATAAGCAAAAGTGACAGAGATCAAGGCACCATATTTAAGCATTTCCAATAATACGTGTTCGAGTATTTATGCGACAAGCAATCAACCTATGAAATTCCATACACAGCTCTTCTGTAAGTACTATAGAAACTTTGTCGGTTACCGGACAAAATGCCAAGTTGGGTCTCGTAATGTACATTAGTTAGGCCGGTTCGCGTTCCTTGGTACACCGCCAGAATGACCGATCCTTTTGGCTTGTCGATACGCTGGTCGTAGCCCGCCGTCGGCTAAAATAATGTCAGTTCAGAGATTAACGAACTTCAGCCGCATGACCTATAAAGCGGCTGCAGGTAAATTCATACCTGTAACTCATTGACTATATCTACCACGACCGTATACATGCGGTATTTAGCATTACGACTATTTAGAACTATGAATCATCCTCATTCAATATAATTTGTCATTGACAACCTCATGATTGGACGTTAATACATACATTTTGTAAGCAATGAGCATACTATAGGATGTAATTAAAGGTTCTAGAAACACCAAACAACATTTTCCTTTAACTTTATAGCATTTCGCAGTATGGCCGGGCACATAATATTGTTTTCTTTAGGGTTTCGCTCGTGCAGCCGACTGGAGCGTAGGTGGGTCGTATCAGGCGATGCTGTCAAACTTGTTTACGAAGTTTTGTCTATTTGCGTGCTCCCCAATTACTGTACTGCTTTCTGACAATCGTATTCAAGCGCCAGCGAAACGTTTAAACTTTTGCCAACGCATCGTGATGTATTATTATTATTGTTTTTAGAATTTACATTCCTAATCCGTCTGTGAATTTATCTTTTCCTACACAACACTCCTCTTCAGCTGTTAATAATGTTGCATTATCCTATAATGCGCCAGGAACGCTGAATTTAGGTTCGAGCCCCTAAAAAAAGAGAAAATACTAATTACGTTCGCTGTTTCAAAATTTATATTAAAAGTATAGATTCATTTTTTTATTATGAAATAATTTACTGAAGCTCTTTTTTAGTTAAAGCTGTTGGCTGCAGAAAGCTCATAACATTTAATTTTACTTTGTATTAAATCTTCCTTCCTTCGTATTCCTGCAAAATATACTTATTGGCAATTTGTGCGAGCTCACAATTTTGAACATAGTTGGTGTAAGGAATGTTTACATTATATAAACATGTTTCCGTGCAGTTTTAGTAATATTATATAGGCCGTAGCAGTACGCTAGTTCTAATTGTTTATTTTATATTTTCAGGTAATTAACCTTCACGTTCCTTCTTTCTGAACAACTAAATGCTTGGCACAATATTTCGGTAAGTCTGGGGACAGTATTACGTGACTAGTTGCACTCTCTGAAACGCTATCTACGCGACACGCCACTATGTTGTGAGGTTTGTTTAGCAATAATATTAAAACTGACTAAAATTTCATTAATTTCTCGTGTCGCACGTATCTATTTGTGACAAATGAATATTCCGAAAACTGAAACAACGTAAAATTCCTAATTTATTTAAAAATTTGCTTAAATAACTAATAGATCTTTGGCCGAAGCATAAATACACGGGCGGCAGAATTCTTTAGTGCCTTAAATTGTTAGGAACTAATTTACGTGACAGGTGTACAAATGACACTCTTCACCCGAGCGCGGACCGTCTCTTCGAATACCACTACGTTCTAGATCACGTATGTTGTGTTGTGTTGATAAAATATTGCAACTATACTTATTTACTATTTGTTGCCTTTAAACGAATGTTTTCTTCGGTGGCTAAGTAACAGCCGCACGGTTCGACCGAAAGGTTAGGCTGCGCTTGGCGCGGTCGGTCCGTGGATGGGTGACCATCTATGTCATAGCGAGACTCCTCTGTCCCTCGGAAAGCACGTTAATCTGTTGGTCCCGGCTGTCATTAGTAGATCTTTGACAGTCTTTACGGGTAGTCAGAAGCCAGTAAGTCTGACAACCAGTCTTACCAAGGGGTACCGCGTTACCCGGTAACTGGGTTGTGGAGGTCCGATAGGCAATCGCTCCATGTAAAACACTGGTACTCAGCTGTATCCGGTTTAGACTGGAAGCCGACCCCAACATAGTTGGGAAAAGGCTAGGCAGATGATAATGATGATGAAACGAATGGTATCTTCGGTGGCCAAATATAAAATGTCCAATAAAAAACCTACTTTGACTTTACGAAAAAATTCGCTTCCCTAAACCTAATGTATGTAAATCCAGATTTTCTTTTTGCACGATAAGATGTCAAATCTGATCATTCATTCCGATTAGAAAATCTATCTCAAATATTATGAGTTTTGCTTCGCACAGGTGGTTCAGATTCCGACTAGAATAAAAAGTAAAGTGTGTATTAGAAAATTGTATAGTGCATAAAAGCCATTGGACTTGCTAGTGAATGTCTGCGCTATTTCTTGAGAAAACAGCTGGTATTAATTCTATTATCGTGTGTCGAATTATATCCGCCAAGCTGTGCAAAATGTGGAGCGTTTTATTTATCTGGTCGCTAAGCGCATTCGGCACACCCACGCTTGCACACCGGCCAAAAGCAGCATTTTTACTTCGTTAATCATTATCATGTAGTACAGTTTTATTGACTTCCGTGACGTCTGCTAAGTATTTTCTTTAAATTAATGTTAAATTGCAAACACGTGTGATGTTAGTAGGTCACGGTCCTCCAGTGCGATGACTTTGGTACTGTGCATAAATTAATTCTCATCACAATTAACAACAGTTCCAGTCCAGTATAAAGTTTTAGAGATACTGGTGGATATTTTGTGAATATTCAATGTGATACATTTAACAAAATATTAAATCAATTAATTAGCATAATTCTTCATGAGTCTGCATCAAAGGCAGCGTTGCATGCAGCTGCGGTTCCGTTATGAGCCTCGTGCTGAGGCTGTTGCTCCGCTTCGCGTGCTGGTTTCGTTTTATTATTACACTAAGTTATACCCACGGCCTGGCCCGCGGGACTTTCGGCATTGAACAACAATGTGTTTGCTGTTTAAAAATATTGCAGCCTTCTACGTTAAATGCACGGTTGACCACAGCAATGGGAGCATAAAACAGCGCATAATCGTTTAATTTGTGAGTAACGTCAGATTCACAGATCATTAATAAGTTAATTACTAATTAATATTTTCTGTGTACCTAGTTCCAAATTACTTGTTTTATTCATATTTTATCGTTGTCCAAAAGCTCGTAAACCAAATAATATCGGATGATCACTCGTTAAAAAGCAATTCTGCATGTTTTCAAGTGAAACGAGTCCCTTGAGGATGTCGAAATGAAGTGATGGTGGGTACTAAAAGAGATCTTTACTAGAATATCATATACCTACGTAAAATAAACGTACACTATACACTTACAAAAACAAATTCAGTAGTTAGTTTTTTTTTAAATCGACGGCATATTTTGCGGGCGGCTTGTTATTCGCCTCACAGAAATAGACTAGTCCACTACTTTGCTAAATAATAAGAAAAATCTCGGGATTGGCCGTGTACGAAATGACCATCCTCATCAATCAGCTGCTTGGAGTGAGTCCAAGATTTTTTCCACGTTTAGGTTTCGTAGATTAGTTCGATAATTCAATGTACTCCTTGTCGCGTTCCCTCGCCGCTGAGCAACAAAACAAAAATTTCTTTATTGTTTTATATCTTTAAACTTCTCGTATTTATCTAAACAAACCCGTTATTTGATTAAGAATACAATACATATTTTGCTAGCTTTTTATACCTCAAAATATTTCGGCTCGCTGCTTCAGTCTAGTATAAATTTATGACATATCCAGATTTATAGGTACAAGTAGAGTTTCGTTTAAAATAAAACATAATAAATAATATTTTTTTTATTTGGTGAGAAAATTATATTAATTCCCAAGAGAACAAATATATTTTAAGGGAATATTTAATAGAATTTGCAAAAAAGTAACTTATTACTTTAGAGCAAAATACTCCTACTATACCATGTTTAATTGCTAACAATTTATTAAACATTAGTAGGAGTATTTTGAACATAGCTAACTATTTTGGTTGTTGTTGACGGACGCTAATGGTATTTCTGTACTTTCGTTGTCGTGAAAAGTTCGCAGAGACAGTTCAGATGAAGTGTTCACGACACCTTTACGCAATTCCTGTCTCACGCTTTAGCGCTTGCCAAGCCGCTACGTCATAAGCGTTGCCATTTTCACACGCAAAGGAAAGTGGTACTTGGAGACGTTTGACTTTTGAGTCTATTTTCTTGTGGAAATAACTTGCGTATGTAGCGGCACAGGTGACTTCAGTTCAGGTATAATGACCTAGTTTTTAACTCTATGAATTTCATGACAAACCAGTTTTTTTAGAATATTTAAATATATGGTGGACTCATTTTTCTACTTCTTAGAAAATTTAATAATACTGCCGATATTTAACTAATATATAGACAAGGAAATGCACGTACCATAACAGCGATTCGATGCGCCTATCTAGGTCTACAAGAAAATAGAACATTTATTGTAATTTTCGTATTTCATATTGCACTGTTTAATTTTCTCAGATAACTATTGTAATTAGATAATTGTAAAGAGTTTTGAAATGATAATCCATGAAGTTTCTTGCCGGTTTTCTCCAATGAAACATATTTTTTTTATTTTTAATAGTCATCAAGAAAATAATTACTTGATTTCCATTCTGCAACATAAAACTGGTTCTTTTAACGAGAGTCACATTAATCGCTATGGAGTTGCTTTTTGTGCTTAGTATAAGGGAAATCGTTGAGCAATGGATGGTTTCCAATAATTTAAAAAAATATCGTGGTGTTTATAACATCATGGTGACTTTTGTCGGTTTCTTCCTAGTCTGCCGAGACGGGCCGTTGAACTTTTGCTCCTTATTTAGATTATAGAAGTGGAGACGACGACCACGCAATCGGGCCGCCTCACAGTGGGCTGAAACGGGCCGGTAAAGGACTTAGCATTTAAAAAAAAAAAGTTTATTTTTCTGAAATTTTAAATATTGTGTTGGATTTATCTATCGATTATAAGTAATTATTTCTATGAGGGTTATTCAGATAACTTAGTATTTTCGGAGTTATAAATATCCAAAGTAATTTTTGTATGAAGCAAAAGAAAAAAATGTGAAAATCTCGAAATTCTCAAATTTTCTCAAAGAATTGACTCTACGTATGCATAGTATGTATATTTGTCCTATTTTAGCGCCTATTCTCGGGTTGCGATTTTCTGCGATTTGCGACCAAATCGCAAAATTTCAAATTTTGTTCTCTATTCCACACCACCGTTTTTTTTTGTATGTAGTAGTCTCCCCTTAGGCCTAATCCACTAAGGACTAATAAAATAAATAAGTAAAAATCATAATCACCACTGGTCACTGCACTGTTTTAATTTAATCACTGTCAAGGGTATCCACATTAACGAATGCAAAATGTTCGTATTCGTCATCATCAAATGTTTCCGCTTGTTCAATTACTAATAAACTTTGTGCTTCTACTGACAAAGTTTTATGTTTTCTGCGAAGTTTGTGACGTTTCGCTGAGATGAGTGGATCAGAGCTGGTCAATAAATTATTTAAAATGTCTTCATTTGTAGTTTTTCTACTGCATTTCCTGGAATGGTGTTGGCGGTACCTACGAAAGTCTTTATTTCTAGCTTCAGCAGCTTCTTCAGATAGCTGTCCAATTGGTATTAGACCTAAACTTTCAATAATAGCTGCACCATGCATAAGGACTTTATGAACACTTGAAGCATATAATACCAGCTATATAATTCCAAATACAGTTGCATGGTCACTTGAGCATATTCGTGAGATTTCGCTGTGTCAATGTGGTAACCTGATGAAGTTGCCTCTAAAATGATTGCAAATCGCCTTATTAATTCTTCACTAACACCAGTTATCTCAGTAGTCATGTTTGGATTTGCAAAAAATCTTCTAGCAGTATTTCCGTCATTCGTGGAGCCGTGCCCATGTTTAACAACATCAATCAGAAGTCCCATTCTATTTTTAAAAGTGTCTTGTATGTCTTCCTTTCTTCTTTCCATGATGCACTTGTTGTCTCCCTTTACTGTCCATGTCTGTATCGTTAATCTGTAGGCTATATGCAGAATGCATTCCATCATTCGTATCCAGGTATGCAATGATGACAATCCGTATTTACAGAGATCTGGATCAGTCGGTTTTGATGCAATTAAGGGCAAATTATTCATCTCTGTTGGAGTGGCTTTACAAATGTCGCATCTCTGAGAAGTATCACATAAAATTGATGTTTTAAAAGTACGTACGAATGCAACCGAACATTCCGTAGGTACCCTATCGTTGCACCAATCACGTTACGACACGTCATAACTTGTTGTTGCGCTCGCGCACTCTTATCCCTTGATTCCCGGAAATAAGTCTCAAAACAAATTACGTCATACCTACCTATGGTGGTGGAAAATGTCCAACATTGTTTTTTTTTTAAGAACTAAGTAGGTATTGAGGTTTTCAGGCCGTTTAGTATACATTATTTTCAATTTCAATTTAATTGGAATAAATTGCTTAACTAAAATAACATGACTCTTCATACAAATTTGATATGGCTATATCTCCGAAAGTACTCGTTAAATTGAAAAAAGTCAAAGAATAAAAACGTTTTAAATTTATGCCTAGATACCAAAAAAATACATTTGATCTCTTAAGACCCAACTTTGTAATCCCAGCCCACTGTGCGCCTGGCCCGCTCCGCGAAATAGATACGAATGATCACTTCCGCAATCTGTACAGATCGGACATGAAGGGCTGTGGATCCCTTCATGTCTTGGCTTTACTTATTTAAATTGCTTATTACCTATACTAAAAATTAACGAATTCCATATATAAGTGTTCAAATTATTGATAATATCGATCTTGGTAAACGACAGTAAAGGCAATCATTTAAGAAATCAACTGCCTTCAGAACTGTCACAATTTAGTTGAGATATTGGTAAAAAAAAAGTGTCCACGCCTATGAAACAATAATTGTTGCTCATAGCTGGTGTGTGAGTGTGTCTACCATGCATACGTCGCAAAAGTCGCGACAGAAACGCCAGCGCAGTCCTCATCGTTTAGATGCAGTTCAGAAATAGACCACGGAAGCGTCCGACCGACCCGTTTGGTATTTGTTCAACGTTGACCTAAAACAGTGCTCGCTTTGCTCGTTTGTTATTCGCGTGGCCGACTAGCCCGTCGTGAATATTGCCAGAACTATATGTATATTAACATCCGTTCTATTGCGCTCATAGATATTTTGCCATAAACTTTACAATCATCCGAAATATTTAATGTTCCAAATCGTTATTTGTCACGGTATTGAGTAATCTTGATGGCGTGGTCATAACAAATAATTGCTTTTCGGCATGAAGAAGAGGTAAACACTAAAGAGTTTTTTCACGAAAAGCACAATTTCCATCAATTGTGGTGCGATCTCGTCACGCGGCAAAGTGCCAGAGCGGGCAGAGCCGTATCACACGTGGAACATGACGGATGAATGGGGGTCGTCAGAGTCGTCACGTGCGAGAGTGAACCACACGCCGCGGCCCAAAACGACACCTGTACAATTTATTGGTATTTATTAGCTGTTTATAAAGTGTCTCATATAAACCGTTTATACATTTAAATAACTGCTGGAAGGTATTTTTAACAATTTAAACGTCATTTTATTTTATCAAATCAAAAATCAGATTCTGGTTATAAAACTTGCGCCATAAGTGTAAAGTATGCATTTAGTAAAGTTAGTAGCAACAAATATCTCCGGCTAAATTAATGCCACAACAGTTCTTAATTCTTCTATGGGATTGGTGGAGCGATCATAAATCCTGAACTTCTCCATGCTTTGGTTGTTAAATACTATGAATGCTGAACGGATTGTTTGGCAAAACGATTTTTGCTTATGGACAACACAAAACAGTACTTTCGGCATTTGTCAATTTTGTTCTCTTGTTACTGGGCCATAAGTAGCGTGTATATATATTATTTTTTCTTTCTTTAATCTATAGGTATATATAAAATGCTTTGTCCTGAATGATTAACTAACTGACGGATCAACGCACAGCCTAAAGCGCTGATCGTAGAGACCTGAAACTTGGAGGGTGTGTTCTTTGTATGACATAGGCATCCGATAAGGATTATCCGAAATTCTACACGTAAGTGGATGAAAAAAAAAGGGCAATGTTTATAAGAAACCTGAGTTTCTTATTAAAAATGACAGATCATTTTTTATTCGAATTCGCATAGGCAACGCGGGCGAAGCCCCTGGCGGAAAGCTAGTATGAATTAATATTTGTTCATACGATTATGTAATAGCCAGCAGGCGTACGTGAGCTGTAGTTGAGACAAAACAATTTACTTAAATATTATGCATGTTGTTAAACGTGTTTTATTTGGCACTTTATTCCACAGCAGCGCAGCCATATTGTGGCTGAAGATACAACGTTGCCAACGAAAGTTATTTCCTACTGTCTCCGTGAGACAATTAAACAAGTGTTACAGTTAATTGTCTTGTTTGAGTTCCGCTCTCTTGCCAATATCTATAAATCCTGATTAATCAGCAGACATAGTGTCAGTGTATACCAGGGTCGCACGTCGTCAAGGTTACGATTTACGAAGCTGGCTCAAAAGCTCTATTATGATTTTTTATCTTTACTGTGGCGATGTTTAAAAATATTTTATTGGTATTTCTTTAAGAATTTTGGATCTCGTGCAAGAAAATTAACGATAGCACACATAAAAAAATAATGTTCCTATGTAATGTTGAGGTGGCACCCCTGATACTAAACAGCTGTTATGTTTCAGTTACAAATAAAATTGTTAACATCTTTACGTAGTGTTGTGGTTTTATGAATTTAGAGATTCTTACTATACGGTTCTAAATCGTAAAATTAGAAGATTTATGCCCCTTCAATAGAAACGTAAATAAGTTTATGTTGAAAACCATTCGTCTGTTTATAGGGACTCGAGAACTTTTATCGCCCTTTGTAATACTTCATTCATGTACTATCTCGAAACTAAAAGTATGAACACCAAATATACCGAGATTGAGACTCACTCATTTATAAATAAAAATAATGTGGTGCTACTTGTGGACGAACCAAAATATTTTCACATAATTTATGTATACAGATTTGCGTCAGTGACTTTATAACATTTTTAGAAAATACCTATACCGCGTCTTGTTTGAATGAGTCTTACTGATGTCAGTTGCCATTCTCATCTTTATGTCCAGGAAAAATTATATTAGATATCTCAGACCACTGATGAAAATAATGTTGAACTGTGGTGATCACTTGTAGGAAACACGTGATGATAATTATAAGAAAAGAAAATATTTTATTGTGAATTCTCGTGCCAACAAAAAATAAATTGTCGGATTAGGCTGAAGTACATACAGGCTAAAAACAAACTTCTAAGGTAAAGTTTTCAAAGTAATAAATGTTTTATTTCATGGCAAAGAAAAATCTTTTGACTGCAAACAATATATGCTTGCAACAGACATAATAGGTAATCATGAAATAACGTAGGCTTTTGTATTAATATAAATATTTGATAATATTGATAATTTACCTGCTATACAACAAATTAATATATTTTTTTATCCAAAGTGGCATGATTGTGTGGTGTCGGCGAGTCAGAAAAATATGATTTACTACTATGAATAAAAAACTGCGCGGGCGCGCGTTAGTGATAGGAAAAAATACGTGTGTGTAATAAATATATTTTGGCGAAAATTCTAATTGTATGTGTGGAGATGTTTATACTGCCTGAACAACTGAAATGTCTCCAATCATGCATATTGCGTAAGAGCCATTTATTTTTTCACATAGCTTGACTTTTATTTAGATTTATTTTAATGCGAAATCACGCATAGTTGGCATTATATTAAGACGACTAGAACTAGATTTTATTACAATTTTCCTATAAAATAAAATCATGGCAGGTTGTAAATTTGTATAACATCTGATTACCGCTGAGTTGAATTGCCGTTTTTTTTTATGAAATAAAATTTATACTAACTAATACTATAAATGCGAATGTGAGTTTGTTTGGTTGTACGCTTTCACTGTTAAACGGCTCAAAAGATTTAAATGAAATTTGGTATGGAAGGTAGTTCCCTCTGGACACGGATGAAACCGCGGAAAACGGCTAGTAAATTATAATAGTAACTAAGAATTTATGTTTAAACCTCTTTTTGATTGGAATCAATAATACGTATAATGCGTTACTAAATAATAACGACTAAAATTTATATTGCCATCTTTTAATCTCAAGAGAAACTGTTCACAATGAGTTGAGTTCTGACATTCGTGGTACTCAATATAGAAGATAATTGGTATTTTTATTATTGTAGTAAGCTATACACGTAGCCGTCGCCCAACAGTGTTGCTCTATCATAGATGATATATTGTATTATAGGCGCACGTCATTTAGCATACATTGTTGGTTACCCATTTCTGTGGGCGCTGTGTGTTGCGTAACAGGCATTCTATGTACATTTATTGCTATGGGCAGAAGTGGTGTAATTCGTGTGTTTTTACAGCTGCAGTTCGGCATAGGCCCAGACTGGGTGTAGCTCTAACTGTGCTCCGACGATAAACAGACGGCTGCTGTTGCCGACTCGCTGAAAACATCCTTTTACGTCATCGCCTCGCTATGGTTTCTGCCTTCAGCGGAGCTATATGTTGTTATATTATGTGTCTATGTTTGGAAAAGAATTAAGATTTTGTACTCCGCAGTAGTGTCATAGAACAGATAAAACTGTGGTAGTTACCAATACTTATGACGGTTATTTTCTTTACTCAAAATCGTCAAGATGTCTTAATTCACTTTGGAAATGAATTCATAGAATTTTACATGTTGATGTTCTGTTCTTTAATTTGCTTTAGTGCCTAATTAAATAGAAATTATTTTCGTAGATAAAATTGAGGTCGCTCTCAGTCCCATGTATCAGATGCCTGCTTTCATTAACGCGTCTATTCCAAGAGAAACGGCAATAGTCACAATTCTCCATAGTGCTAGGCTAAATATGATTTGTGGGACGCATCTCGAACGACGGCGACAGAGAAGTGTGGCGAGTGACCCCGTTCCGTCGTCCGCCATGCTACAAGATTGTTGTTTTTGTTTTTCTACGATTTTCACAAATATAATGTAAAATAATATGTTACCAACATCGTAACGATGCCGACTTTTCTAAAATATCCCCTCCGTTTTTTGTAACTATTCTCATAAAACAAAATATTCTAAGCTTTATGTCGAAATATAGATAATATATTATAATATAGCTAAACTAACACTGCGTCCGCGTTTATGTCGAACTCTCCTAGAACTATGGATGTATAAAATAACCGTAGTTAAACAGGTGCATGGATATAACATAGTCATTCTGCATCCATATAACTAGAGCAGTAATTGTCGACTTATTGAGGTGAGAATGCTGGCTTGTGATTTGAACAATCAGTTTATCTATGTCAATGAATATTAGAAGAAATTGTTATTGCCGCAATTTTCAACGCGTTATGACTGCTTCAAGCAGCGCGCGTATTCCCTCTAAGACTGATACAATAAACTATGTCTATTGATACACATACATCAAGGTTTGTTGTGTTTGGGACCTCAATTAAACTGTACGATGTTTTTACCTCACCGGTGATTCATTGTTTGGACGGATAGGCAATGTAAAACATTTCAACAAAAATCAACAACTAACCGCGAATGTTTATGTGATGTGTAAAACAATCGCTATTCCATATTCCTTGTTGTCAGTGTGTTTGCTACTGAAGACATAGGTCCTCTTTTTGTGATATTTTAATTTTCGCGTCTTGTGTGACGCAAGGTGATGCATCCAAATGCGTGATGGATTACCAGGAAATAATTAGTAAATCATGTAAACTACGTGAGAAAACGTTACACGGGATGCATATAGCTAACTAATTTTATGTTTATTTAGACATGTGTATAATTGTAGTGTGATATTAAAATTAGGCTGTTGGCTAGTAGTAGTATAAATATAAAGAGTACTTAAAATAAATTTGGACACACCTATCAAGATGTACTAAATTATCTTCCAATTGACTTTTGGAAGTCGATAAATGAATTCCCTCCCGAGTCGTTGACTGACATTGGGGCAACTCGATGATTCGCGCGCGGTATGAGCCAACATTTTATGTACCTGAAATGAATAGATAGAAGTGATGATTGGAACATACTAATATTATAATATCGTTATTTATGTATTGCAAATAAAAAATATCACTAATGATATAGTTATGTGATATATAACTCATATTTTTGTACTCTTATGTTCTATACTGTAAATATAACAGAAGAAATTAATTAATTAAGAATCACAATAAGAGCTAAAATATTCCGTTTGTTTCTAATAGACTTACTTTTTGTCTTATCTCAAGCCCAATTAACATAACGACAAAAGTATTGTTAAAATATGATTTTTTATCAGACTAGCAAGTACTAGTACTAAAAATATAGGAATTTCTCGATTCAGCTGTTATTTTTTGTTTTGTAGTAAGTAGTAAGTACCTATTATATTAAAGTAAACGTACGTAATCTTATTGCGACACTGTATAAGGCTACATGACTGTACTATGTAAACCCAGATCTAGGATTATGTTCTGCGGTAAGTAACAAGGACTTACAACAAAATAAGCAGACAGGTATAAGCTACGGCAGTACTTCATTCTTATTAACTGAATTAAATGTCAATTCAACATGACGGTGGTAGATATTTAAGTTGGTAAACGTGTGTTGTGGGTGGAGGCAGGTGCTTGCGCCCACGCCGTGTGCTGCCCAGGGCCGTGTGCAACCTGACGTCACCGCAACAACCTTTCCGATGACGTAGCATACGGAACCTTCCTTCATTTACATAAACATTACTTTCAATTTTACTAGACTATGTGTGGGTTACAAACCAATACCCTGATCTATATCCTGTTTTAGCGAAAGCATTATTCGTACGAATTTAATAAAATTACGTTTACATATTCGTTTAATGGCGTAAAGTCTGATCATTCTTCAGACGAGGCTTGTAATTATTTAAAAATACACAATGGTGATTCATTTTCGATATAGTCGACTTTTTACCAGCCAGCTTATCTTAATTTATCTTGTTTGCTTTATTACTTCTACAAACGTAGGTACTTTACATTTGTGAATTTTGATATCATTGATAACGCCCCGATAGAGGTGCAGAGAACAGATTATCCGACGAGGGTGCGAATGAGTTGTAAAAGTTAAAGCCAGTAGGTATGCCATTCGCTACAAAATATATTACTATTAACTTATTAACGCTTGAGTAGTGTTCGGAACTAGCAAACAAAATTGAGACAAGATGCGACGACTGCGTGACTGCACGCGTTACCGGACGTGTGCGGCGTCTGCGCAGCCACGCTGACATTTTGATTGACGTGTTACGCTACGCGCATCACGCATTCTACCAGCCATCCTACTAGTTCATTTTATTTCGTCGTAATTTCTAGCCACTTAAACGCGAACTCACATCAAAGGAGCAAGCCTTGACCTACATAATATATCAAAAACAAAAATGTTTTCACGTAAATAAATCCATGATCTAGTCTACTGTAACCAGCGATGTATTTGACTTCTGTTCTTTATTTTCATAAACTTTTATAGAAAGACATTAAAAGATCTCTCTTAACTCAAGCCCTTGTAATTAAAAATACGTGTGACATAAAACAGTAAAATATTTTACGACGTCATTTTATAATTTTAAATCGGTACACGTAAGTGTAACATATAAAACTAATAAAACAGTTCTATAAACGGAATGATACACCCAATGACCGATTGACTAAGTAACCAAGTAGTGTCGTGTGATACGGAATTATGAGACAACGTCGCGTGGGCAGCGCGGACACGAGACAAATCAGCTGCAATGACTATGACTACCACGTCGCCGCCTCGTACGCTCACAGAATTAGTGCATAATACATTTTTACCATCACTATAGCCAGAATGTACTATAAATGCGTTTAGGTCAACACATACCACTGGAGTATGTGTGGGGCGAATCCTATCATTTATCATTGTCTAGTTGATGTTGTACTAAGAATGTTGTGTAGGACATCCATTTTGTCCCACTAAATGTCAAAAATTATATTTATCAATTTAGCACAAAATATGCGTTAAACTGTTGGCAGTGCATGCAGTTTTAGCAATGACACCTCAAATAATGGAAATCCAAACACAAGGGCATGCAAATATTTTCAGTAACAATTCTCGCTCTGTGATTGGAAAAGGCCAAAAGGCCCTATGTACATCTGCCCTAATAATTCCCTCCAAACTTGTAATGAATCATCAGTGCGCACGTGCACCAGATTGTTTACAAAACTGTGTTTTGTAACACTCACGACGTAAAATGCGTAACAGGCATTTACACACATATTAATTTACTGTTGTGTAGCTATCGAAATGATAGCATTTATAACACTCTTTATCTATTATGTAGTAACGTGCTGATATAAATAATATCTTGGCATGCTTAATACCTTTACCCACAATGCAAATGGAAACCCTAATAAATCTTCAGTCATTGTGCCTGTTGCATGTATGCAGTCTTTATGTATAGTTACTGTTGCAATTTGTAACAAAATAAAACACTGATTTTACGTATTCTGAAGACTGCATTTGTTTACCTTAGGTACTGTTAGTTTTATATTGTGCGTGACTCACAGGCAGATGTTTTATTTTCAGCTCGTATTTTCTTTCCCTCGTATATCCAGCTTTATGAGAGTCTGAAACATTACATAATACATCCATCTCTCCACGCCTATGGTAACAGTTAAAACGTTCGCTAAACTCATAATATGTACAGATTGCTGTTTCTTGATTTTAAGGCTTATTTTATAGTTTTCTTAATGCGTCTCGCGAGAAATTTATTTGATTGAAACTGAAAGTTAGCTTCACGAAGTCCCATTATTTAAACAAATGGTATATGTTTAGCTATTTATTTGGCAAGTTTGTATTTCATTATTTTTTATATAAATATTTCACATTCATGCCAAACGTAATTTCTAAACACTTACATCAAATGCTGTAGATGTTGTTCTCACCCTATTCACGTAATCATAAAACTGAAACGGCATAACCGTTCCCAAGCAGTAATGCAGTAAAGTAAGTAACGCACCTTCACGCGCATCAACTCGTTCAAGGACCCGAAATAATGAGGGCACCGTGATCACAGCGCGCTCCATTGGTTCGCCTCGCCCAATTCACCTCACCCAACGTGCTGAGAGCACACACTTCCTACTGTGTTATTATGTTTATGTGAGTCGATCTTGAGCGCCATCCTCTAGAACTTTTAATATTTAAATTTTGGTTTGTATCATCCAGAGAGCCGGTCGACGTGTGGCGGAGGCGGCGACTCGGAGGGTTCGGAGGGGCGTGCGTCGTGGCGTGTCACGCTGGACCACGACCTCGTGGAGACCCTGAGTGCCATATACCCCGAGTGGTTCAAGCCGCAGCACCGCCGGGAGCGCAGCCGCGCGGCCTCGCCCGTCTCGCCTGCTTCTCCGCCGCGTACTCCCGCCACACCGCCGTCAGACGACACTTTTAGGTAACTAGAACTGTACGAAATTGATAGTTTAATATTATCCCTATTGTACATCTGAACATGGCTTAATCACGTAAGCTTCTGAAAATTGCATTCCCCAGAAAAGGTAATAATTTTGCTCGGAATAAGTTGGTTAAGCACAGAAGTCCGTTTGGTCTCGAATCTCTTAATTCATGTCCCGGTATGCATTTAATGTTTAATATTATTGTTTTGAACTCGACATGGCATGACACTTTATTCGCAATGGATTCTCGCATTTTAATTCTAAGAAGTTCAGTAGACATGAATTTCATTGATTTCCAAAACTACTAAAATACTCCGGGTAATATTGTAAAAATGCTCGAAATAGTTTAAGGGTAGGTATAGTTATACATTTTATTAAACATATGTATAATATGTCAGTAGTTCTGGTGCGGAGGAGATGGCCGGACGGCAGGCGAGCAGCAGCGGCGCTAGCGAGATGCCGAGCTCACCGAGGGTCTCCCCCCCGAAGGTGGTCGTCGACGACAGCCCCTTACAACCAGCCATGGGAAAACATAAAGAATGTAAGTACTATATTGTATACTTTTAATATACTATACAAAGCAAGGCGTCGTATTTCATTTTTAGTAATATTTTGCTACAAAATCTCTTCACAATAGTAGTCGCGGCTCATATCATAGAACATATCACATGATTCATTTATCTACAGATTGCAAGCCTAGCTACATTCCCGTCAACTGTTGAATATTGTAAATATACTCGCATGCCAGCTCGCTTTGGTTGAATTTAGGAATGTTAACAATAATGGCGAAACGCATTCGGCTTATTAGTATTTGAATACTTCTTTGAAATTAATCTCCTTGCCTTTAAGTTTCTGATACTTCAATAAATTTACTATAAGAAACTTCAGTACAAATAAGTTAAACAGCTGTAATGAAAAAAGTATTTTATAAATTCTGAATGATCAAATTAATTCCGTATGTATAAATTTCGGAAATTGGTTTGAAGTGGCTCAACTACTTGTCGGTTTTACATGTAGGGTTCCAAAATAGGGACATTATCTGATATTTAATTAGACTTTTTATGTATTATATAGTAAGATTAGTTTTAAAATTAATAGTTCACATTCATACTTAAAGCGTTGAGAGCTTAGGGCACTGGCCCCAAGCTTGTCTAGCAGTTCGTCTCTTGTGTGCATTAGTATGCCACCAATGCTGTCGGTACTGCCGGCCTGGTTTGCATAGTCTGTCGGTCTGCGCGCATCATGAATAAACAAATTCTCAACCCTGGTGCAAAAATTAGTTAAAAAAAAAAAACTAAATTATGAAACATTCGAACCACTTTGCATTAGCTCATTTTGCTTTAAAAATAAATCGTGGTTTGTTAACGTTTCATTTTTTTAAATTAAAACTTAAATAAAAAAACTATTAACAACACAACAAAATAATAATATGGCGCCCTTTAATTTCTCAGTTGTATGAATGTGAGTATGAGTAAAGCGGAATTGAGTGGGTATCGAGCTAAAGACGCCCAGTAACCCACAATATTCGGCCCAGTGGTAGTGAATGTTTCGTCTGTAATACGGTCGCGGCATAACACTAGTTTCCTTGTGCAGTGTTTATTTATATTGGCGTCGCGCCAGCGTTGTCCGCCCATCGTTCGCTGCTCGCCGCTTGTCTACACGCAAACAAGAATAATATAGCTCCACTCGCCTACGCTCTACTGCGAACTTTATCGATATAATCTCGGTGTATCGATCGACGTATCGATCACGTCGGCTTCACACGCGACATGCTACGTCAAAGTTCGTCACCTGGCGTCATAACACTGTATTCTTCACAACGTATGCCATCTATTCAATCAGTGCCCATTGTTGTATGCAAAAGGTAACCGGCAAACATCGGCATTCAGTCGCATTATGCTCCTATCAAATTGTATACTCTGTGTATGTCTGGTTTTGTTGCAAGGAAAAATAACAAGGAAAATTGGTTTAGGTAATATAAATCATTGCAATATTAATAGTCAACGACATGCCTGATACAGATTTTTATTTTACAGCTTTAAAAGTGAAGCTGATGATGAGACGGCCCATCAACCAGCTCGTAGCGCAAGGGATCATGCCGCGTAAGTGTTGTTTTATATTTATATCCGTTCACTTTCAATAATATGAGTTTACTTTGATAATTGCGTATACTTTGAAATAGCAAATGAGTATATTACACGTGCCTGGTGTTGCGGGGAAGCGCCCACCGTCACGCCACACACAGCACACGTGCGTGGGATGAAGGAATTTTATTTACTATTTAAACGATGCGCTTAATGAGAACTACTTTGTGACTGTATCGAATATATAATTTTCCTAACTTCTAGAATAATAATGAATAATTTATTGTACCTACTTACATATTACAAGGTTTCAATTCATAGGTAGTAACATTTTAAACATTTCCTACATAACAATTTCGTTTTTATCCTTGTAATGATTCTAACTAAACCTTATTCATAAACTTAATTAATATTTTTACAGCCTTAAAAACTCCACCAGCCTATTTCGAACAATGCAAGCAGCTAGAAAGGGCGAAAACTGGAGATTTGTTAAAAGCAAAAATACAGCGGCGTCCAGATCGACAGGAACTCGAGCGAAGACACATATTGGAACAAGTAGGTGTAATGTCATTTTTTAATTTATTATTATTCTTGAATGAATATGTATTATCCATCGCTTATGACGTTAAATAAATATATACAGCGAATATAACATAAATAATGTATTTCGTTGCAGGAGAGCCATGTAGACCCCAGTTTAGCAGAAAAACAGCGCATGCTAAAAAAAGCACGTTTGGCCGATCAGCTCAACGACCAACTGTCGCATCGGCCCGGACCCCTTGAGCTAATAAAAAAGAATATACTGCACACAGAAGAAACAATAGAAACTGCGGTCAAAAGTGGAACGCTCGCTTTTAAAGCGACCAGCGAGGGTGCATCCGGACGACCGCAACATCCCTCTTCGTACTGCGGACCGCCTGAAGAGGTATCTCCGTCGCCGTCGCCGCCGTCTACGCTATCCCCCGTCAGCGTCGCCTCCCCGCCGCAACACCCGGCGCCCGGCAAGGATAAGAATAGAAAGAAAAGCAAACAAAAACAACAACCAAAGGCGAGGTTTAAATTTCATGAATATAAAGGGCCTCCAAATGCAGCAAAGGCATCGTCACCTCCAGGGTCCGTGGAAACGCCGTATGAGTTGCTTCTACAGCAGCAACAGCTGCTCCTACAGTTGATGCTGCCCGCGTCGCCGGCGCCTTCGTCCGCCGCGTCCGTGGCGTCCGACTCGTCCGACGCGTACCCCGCGCCGCCGCCGCCGCCGCCGCTACCCGTGGCCGGCGTCGCGCTCGTCAGCCCCGCGCGCTTCGAGGACATGAAAGTGTCGGACCTGCGTGCTGAATGCAAACGGCGCAACCTCCGAGTCTCCGGGCCAAAGCCACAACTGATCGACCGCTTGCGCCCATTTCTTCTGGAAAAACAGGAGGAACCACCTAAATCACCGGCGTCGGTAGTATCGTTCGTGTCCATGGCCTCCCCAGAAGTCAAACTAGAGCCGGAGCCCCCTGAAGACATCGTGCAATCGCAGCGGAGGCTGATCGAAGAACTCGAGCGAAAGTTGGAAGCGTCCCGCCAGCAGCTAGAAGCCGTGCGGCGCGAGGCGGCCGGCGCCGCCGCCAGTGACCAGAGCCGGCGCCTGCTGCAGGCGCACCTGTGCGTCTCGCAGCTGCGCGCGCAGCTGGACGCGCTGCAGCAGTCGCCCGCGCCCGCGCCCGCGCCGCCGCGCTACGTGCTCGCCGCGTCCGACGCCGCGCCCGACCGGCTCGTGCGCCTCTTCACCGTCACGCCGCCCGCGTCCGCTGTTGACGCCGCCGGTGACGTCACGCCGCAGAAGACAGCGAACCCAGCCTACATTCTGAACGGGGTGAAAGTAGTGCCCATCGCGATCCTGCCCACGGCGCACTACGAGCCCGAGCGCGCTGCTCCCCCGCCGCCGCCCCCGCCCCCACCTCCGCCTCCCCCCATGCCGCAAGTTTCCCTGGCTGCGCACGTCCACGATGCTGAGAATAGTCAAATTATGGATGACGTTCTCGAGATCCTCGTGGAGAATGGTGAGTTGCCACCGTCGGCTGTCGGTGAAGCAACAGTCGCTCCATCATTGGATACGAGCTACGTTACTAACGGCCCGACTGCTTTTGCACCGACAGATGTCCTGACAGATGACGTGCTTAACGACAATCACGTTCGAGACTCGCTCGCCGCAGATGAGCTGCAAAGGGAACTTGACGATATTCAAAACGAAATTATGAATCACGCAGACTTGCAAGCCGTTAATGCTAGCAATCGATGCCAAGTCGACTCGTCCACGACGGACATCGATACAGATATTACCGTCGATTTGCTGTCTAATGGGGAATTTCACACAGATTTTGGTTCGGATCCCAATTCTGTAGATAACGATGATTTTTTTGGCAGTTTACTATCGTGTGATGGCGGAGACCGGATAGAAGATAAATCGCAGGCTATGGATATCGGCGAGGACGTACCGGAAAGAATGAGTATGACTCCGCTAACAAACGGGGACATATTGGATCACACACGCCCTGGCTTCGAGTACATGGACGATCTATCGTTGCCGTCGTTCCAGAACGAGGAGTCCCGTCACGACACGTTCGACGAGCGGCCGTGCGAGTTCGACCTGAAGGAGTTCGGCATCGACACGGGGTCGCACATGCACGTGGACAGCGACGCGTGCGACTACATGGACACGGAGCTGATCCCCAACCTGTTCGGGCGCGGGCACGTGCCGCAGTGCGACCCGCTGCTGGGCGGCGTGGTGGCGCGGCCCGGCCCGCTGCCGCCGCGCCCGGCGCGCAAGCACTACTCGTGGGACCGCATCGAGTACGACGCCACCTGACCCGCCCGCGCCCCCGTCGTCTCGGGCTGTCGCTCTCTAACGATGCAAACCCTATGATCTCTCACCGCCTCTTGTCTTCGTGGCTTTTCGTTTCTTCAAAAACGACGGTTTTGTGAACATTAAAGTGATCTCCGTCGACTTATGAACGATGTGCGGGTGGTATGTGAACATATATTATGTTTCTTATCTTCGGATCGGTTGCTGCAGAGTGGTGACGATCAAAGCGCTAGTCCTCTCGTGACTCGTTCTTCCATAATGTTGACTTTTATTGAAGACTAGACATAAGAGATTGATGTTGTGAAACACAAAGTGTTTACATTTTACATAGAACTGTATGATTTACTTTATTAGTATATAGTAATAGTATATATGTACTTAATGCTGTACGTAACTTTTGTGTCGCTAGTTGATAATAGTTGAATGTTTCATTTACTTCACTAGTGAGTGCTTGCGCGTCTCCGTCGCGTGCGCAGACATACTTGGCTCACATATTATGATAAGTCCGTTTTATTTAATATTTATAGGCATAATTATTATAATCTACTTATGTATATATTGAGAATAATAATACTCAACATAGTTGTGGATTTCTGCATTCCGCCCGATGACTAAAACTTAGGGAAAAAATTATCATAAGAAAAGTTTTTTGTTTAGGCACAGTCAATCTATGAGTCACCTGGTCACGTACACATTGTGTTAATTATAATTATACGATATAAAAAGCTTATGATTGATGTTGTGTCGATTGTTAAAATCGCTTCACGCTGTCCCTAGCGCACGGATAGCTATTTCCCAAATCAATAAGTGACATTCCAGTCTTGTTGAAGTGCAAAATGTGGCACAAGAGCACTTGTCTCTCGCATATTGGTAATTTATTTTAACAATTTTGACCAAATTATAAAATTGTTACTTATGTTTAGTGAAAATTGTAAAATGTAGCAAAATACAAGAGAACAAGTTGCACATTCACAAGCCATCGTCATGGGTGGGACCAGCTTGGGAACAATGTTAGATATGAATTCATTTCGATATCTTAGGGAGCCGGCTCCTCGCAATCTAACAATTATGCAAGCACTCTCGTAATCACTCGTTAATTGTACACATCCATTGTTTTTTATATTAACACCTGCAGACCTTCTACGTTGTTTCTAATGTAGTGTCATAATGATTTACAAAATTATCGTCATTGTTTGATTTTACCTAGACAATTATTTTAATTATTATTGTAACAACATAACATTCTTTAAAAATGTATCATTCCATTATAATGTCTAAAATGTAGGATAGGTGCGACGTTATCAATAAGTTGTCGTTTGTACTCGATTACGCGATCGTTACCCATGTGGAGGTAATTAGTTTGTTATCTTAGTGACCCTCAAACAACTGGACCAATTTTGTTTTTGAGGCTTGAAACTGCCCTCACGAAGAGACGAGAGAGCTTACGTAATCTAAATTGCATACTTGATGAAAAGCCAGTAATTAAGTGGCAACTTTGGTAGTCAGGATTGTTATTTATTTAACTAATAGCTTGTTATTTATTATCCTTAGAGCAGTACGAAGTAAATCTTATAAGTATATCACAAAACAAGTCTGCTTGCATAATTGTTTGAGTGTATATTTATATTTATTTATTTTTAAAGTCATTCAAGTGTACTTACAGGTTTTTGTTTCTGTTGTATTCATTACTATGTGTGAGTGTTTTTACTAATGTATATTGTATAATATCACGTGTTATTCATAGTGTTTACCTTTGCTTCATCGAGGAAGGATTAGATAAAGCAAAAATTGAGAATCGAAAATATATTGCCATTTTTTGCATTTACAATTTATTTAGTTTTTGAATACTTGTTGCTACAACGATTAATTAATAAGAACTGCCCTACACGTGCCAATAAGTTCAATATCAGGCTAAATGCATAATTAAAACACGATCAAGCAGAGAGGTGGATTCTTTCCTAAAACGTCGAAAGCGATAAATAGAATGTGTATTGGTTGCCGACAGGTGAATGATTGGATGGATATGTGCGTGTACTTTAAGTGAACATTAATTCATAACTTCGAAGTACATTCGCATATGGGATGGTGCTATTAAAATTTAACATTGAATTTATATAGAAAATATTTTTAACTGCATAATTTGTATATTGGATTTGTATATGTGTGTGGCTCTAAATGTGAAAATAAACACGACTAACATTTTCTATATGAATGTCGCTAGTTTCGGACTTCAAAAGTTTTCGAAAATACCGAGCCAGCATGATGCTGCGTTCAAATTTTAAACAGGGCTTGCAAATTGTAATTTGCTTTATTATTTAAGTAATATTCCATTATCTAAGTGAATTATACGGAATCTTTACACTAGATTTAAATATGTAAAATCTATTTGCTCATTATCAAAATTATACCCATATTAGTCAAATATATTCGAATCATATAGGGAGATGATTATTGTTTCAACTCCTATATTTATATTAACAGGCCTAGAGTGTTAATTAGCTTTGTATTCACTCTTCTATAAGAGTTTAGTTTAAATGTATTTAACGAGATACTAAGTGAGATTAATGTTTGATAAATAGCATATTATCTGCATATTTGTTATTATTGTTGTAATTATTTTAGGAGAGTTTTAATATTTGTTTGTATACTAAGTTATATCAGCCTGACCTATTCAATATTGTGCACCTAATATTTGCGACACCTACCTAATTTGCTCTCTGCAAAATACTATTTATATTTAGATAATTATGTAATCGATTGGCTTCTTTATAATGACTAAATATTGATCACACTTGAATACATTTTAACTGACTTACTAAAATTATTATGTTCCTTAAAGTAAGCGATAAAAGCAATACCCGGCTTTAAGCCATTGGTTTGTAGCAGAGCCAAGTATTCAATAAATTTAATATAATGTGATAACCACAGGAGTCGGATTTGTAGTGTAATTGGATAGTTTTTTTACCTTGCCCTATAATGAAGCCTTGTAAATATTTACCAAGCCTTTATTAGCATAAGGAGAGAATGTTGAATAAAAAGTTTTTGACATAAATATTGTTTCACTGGAGTATGCTCAAAATTAGTAATATCTTAAGCCTGTCAATCTTATCATAGTCAGTTTTTCGTTATACCTACATAATTTGGAATCAGGAAAAAAATATGTATTTTACTCAATATCGAACTAAAATGATAGTTACGGCCTTTCTTCTTATGACGTCAGCACGTATACTGTTCTAGTAAAATCGCTCTTTGCCCCGTTATTACAACCAGAAACCGGGCACAGATCCTGATTCCGGGCTGAAGAGAACATCGTAATAGGTAAGTAAATGTCTTCCTAAAAAAAAACACATCGCTATGTTCTGAGAGCGGACGATTGTTGTAGGACTTTGGTGTACTTTTGCCTGTGTCTAATGCGGGTAAAGCGCACTACCTCTACCTCTTTTTATACAGTATTTACAAGCCAATACTAGTAATTCATTTTCCGAATTTATTGTTGACAAATAATTAAAGAAATAATATTGATAAAATAATTTCATCAAAAAATATTATATTTTATAGCGTATTTATGCGTTGCGATGCGATCTGATTCGACCCGCTTAGCTTAGTGGACGCCAGGCTTTAGAGAACGTTTTATAAAGTACTCCGTGGTTTCGACAAACGAATGAGAATATCAGTTGCGATTGTGTTATGTTATGTGCATTGTCTTTGGTATTTTTGACAGGTAATAATTTGACTGATGACTGAAATACTGGAAAATGGAAAGAAATACTGACACTGACGTATCCAGACGTGACGGAATATTGACGAATGAGGACGATTGAATAGAAATTTAAATGGCGTCAAGTCAGAGTCAGAGCAAATCAATCGAACACTGTCGAGATTATTTACTAAGTTATTTATCTTCTTCAAACTGAGTGGAATTTCGAAAAACTGAAACTTTTGTAGACGTTTTAAAGGAACGTGGTAAAATATTTAGTTATGATATTAGCTGAAACGCTTCTGTTTTCTTTGACATTGATCGACAGCGGTGGTATATTATTCCTTTTAGTTTACTACATAATAACACTGTCTGACCTGGAGTGCGACTATCTGAATGCACAGGAATGTTGCGATAAGCTCAATTATTGGTTGCTACCTAAATACGCAGCTCATACTTTCATTACATTCATATTGTTACTACACGGTCAGTTGCTTTTATTCATTTTGAACTTGCCTTTGTTTATATGGCTAACCTTCGAATATTTCACTGTTCCGCGTGGGAATTTGGGTGCGTATGATCCTGCAGAAATCCTCAACCGAGGGCAGCTAAGGAAACACTTAAGAGATATAATGATCTATGTTGGTTATTATTTAATATTCTTTTTCATTTATCTTTATTGCTTTATATTAGCGTTGCTCAAAGGCGATCCCCTCCAGAGGTCTGCAGACGACCAAATTGTAACTGAAATCTAAGATTGCAGAAGATGGCAGAAGATCCGGAAGTTCCAAGTTCTTTAAATGTTTCTGATGAGTTAGAGGCAGTGGATGAGACTAACAAATGTGTAAAGTTAGAGCTACCGGCTCATATAGCTGCGTTTTTAAAGCGAAAGGAATACAATAGAAACTTTCAACAAATATTATGTGACCAAAGTTTGTTGGAAAATGTAGCTGCCAACTATGTAATAGTCAAGAAAATTCTTAGTTTTTTACAATGGCAAGATAAGTTGCTATGTAAAAACGTTTGCTCCATGTGGCGTTCAGCTGTGAATACATTACAGAAGGAGCAAATGGGCCCTTCTGACTTTGTTATAAGCTTAAGATTGAGTCATATTAGAAATGGAATCAAGTTAATGCAATCTGACTGTTTCTATACTGAACCATTGGTTGCTTTGGTATTTGCTAACATGGGGGGCTTTTCTGTAGCCCCCAGATGTGAGATATTGTTACCTTGCCCCTGTGAACCACCTTGTGATAAAGACCACTACCGTAAGTAACTATTTGTACTTTAGGATTGCAATGAATTTATTTTATATGTTTAAATTAATATTAAACAGTGAGAATGAGAAACATATTTTCAGTTTTAGATGTGGTGAAAAATTTAGTAGTTGTTCCAAAGACATGTATGCTGGCGGTAAAAGCCTGTTACACTGCATACATGCCCCTGCAACACTCTTTAACCTATCAACATCGCTTGATCAAAAAATTTGGCATATCCAGTGCATTCATAGGCGGACTTTACATACCAGTGATACCAAATGTGGAGTTCCAAGCAATTAACATAAAGGCAATATCTGATATTCCAAGGGCTTTCATTAAGACAGTGGATAAGTTGGCGGAGACTCGCTATGTAAAAGGAGCACTGGTTTTTGTCAATGAAAGCTTTATTCTCCGTTCTGTGGATGAAATAGTATTTTTAAACTATTTGAAGGAAGTGTAAGTATAAAGAATCGAAATGTCTGTCTTTGCTGTTATCTATTAAATTAATTTGACTTTTGCTACTGACGTTTGACTTCATGATACTTAAGATTATGATAAGCGTTGCTATGCCCGCATGGTCCACAATTTATTCGATTGTTCTAACAAACCAACTGTTACTTATCTAATACATTATGGAATGCAATTAGGTAGGTATGTACTGAGTAAGAAAAATATAGTACCTAACTAAAAAAATTTAAAGAGTGTTTTTCCCTGTTTGGGGTCTGTCTGTACCTTACATTTCACGTTTTAAAGGTACCAATTTTATTATCTACATAAAAATGTATAAATGAAAATTTTAAGTGTTTATAAATATTATCATTTGAATTATAATTAATATTATTTTGTTTTTTAGCCAGCCTGATGTACCATTTGCGCTGGGAGGGTGTTTAGTAGAAGACACAGTGTCTGACAGCGAGGATATGAATTTTATGATTGAAGCGATAAATGCCGGTAAAGACCTTTTGAGTGAGAACATCGTGTCCATTGGTCTGTTTACTGTTCCTAAGATTTTGGACACTCAAACAGATGTTTGTAATTTTGATGTGTTCTCACTTATACTAGAATCACATGATTGGTCTAAGGCTAAGATACAAAGTGCAATAAATGAGGTAAGTGTGCCTAAACCATTCAACCTGTTCTTGTAAAAGTTTGTTAAGTAAGTTGTCCTGCACACCCACAAAGTTTTCTAACCCAAAGATGATGTGCCCTTAATAATTCAGATATAATATATCATGTGTATTTATTATTTAATTGCAGTTTTCAAGAAAAGTTCCTCACTTCACACACAGTGTGGTGGTAAAGATGTCGTGCGTGGGGCGCGATAGTAAACATGATTATGAACAAGAATTCTTTAGAGCGGCATTTCCTAATACACGTCTAGTGGGTTGCTATGGCAATGGAGAGTTGGGTATTAATAGGCCGGAGCGCCCGCCGCCGGAGGTGCGTCCAAGCAATGTAAAGCGCCAGCGAGCTGAGCCCGGCCCACAATATGGTCTTATGTACTCCTACTCAACAGTCTTCGTATACATTGGTTGGGGCAACATTATAACGCCCGCCGAAACTACCTAAGAACACTACTAACACAAATTGCATTTTACTCTGACATTCTAAACATTGGTCACATAATTTTTTAGATTGTATAAAATCTATAGAATCAAGTGTAATTTTAAATAGATATCTGTGTGTTTTATACTTTTTAATATGAATATATTGTAAGAGCTTATTTAAGGGGGTAATTTGATATCTATTCTGTACCAAAGGGTGAAAGAATTTATAGAATAAGTATAGTACAGTAGCTACCAAGCCACCTAGGCCCTTATTTATTAAAACACTATTGCCACAAAGACCTAAACTGAGTTAATTTATGAGAAGTGTGCTAGCGCCTTAATGATATAAGATGTTGCTGCTTGCTTTGTATTTAAATATCTTATTATTGAGTTTGACACTATTTAGCCCTTACATTTAAAAGGAAGCCTTAGCTCTAAGCTCTTAGCTTCCATTACGAGACAAAGTGGCAAGAAAAGAAAATAAGTGAGGCCGAAGCCGATTTTTGTATCGAATCTTATTCGATAAGTGCGCGCATATTATCGCCTAGTAGTTTAAACGCGCGTACGCGCCTCACACACATTTCGAGGAGCCAACAGTCAATTCTCCTAACTTATGTGTTGTATTTTTTACCTCCGTTGCGGAAAAGAGTTGTTATTATTTATATTTACAGATTCTGGCCTTGGCACCTATTTTTAAGAAACATTAGGATGTCTACAATGCAATAATTAATTTAAGTTGGAACTGTTAGTAACCTACTGTAGTCTTATAAAAAAAGGATAAATAATGGCAGAAAACTCAAACATCAACAAACTGTCGTCTAAACGCTTTTCCGTAGCAACGGAAAAGCGTTAACTCTTCTACAATGCAGAGACCGTATTATCAGGAGTTTAAATTCGCCTTTTAATTTTGAGTTGCATTTGAATATCAGTCTAGAAATTACCATTTAATTGTAGGGATGGCTCTAGTCAAGGTTAACGTAAACTACTCCTCTGGATTCCAGACACTGGAAAACAAATCAATGACGAACAACCATGTAAAAATTCAGTAAGTAATATACCGGGAAAATATTGACATAGTAGTCTTTATCGAAACTTGTGACATCGATGTCACAGCAATTTATCTTTTAATTTAATAAAATTGAATCGGTAATAAGATACGTACTGTTGTTCTATTTATGTATGTCAGCACAATGTTTTTAATTTTATTTTTGCATCAATTTATTCACGTTGGTTCCTGTCCTGCCCAACATGTTAATTGTAAAGGAGGAGGCATTTTTTATTACAACGAATAACATTTTTAATTTTAAATGTAATTAAATCTTTAACCTAGGTAGATAGCCGCACTGACAAGCAATCCTACACTGCCAGGGGCCTGACGATTAATTGGCGGGTGTATTATTAAAAAAAAAACATATTTAATACTACATAGTATTTTCATTGAACTGTTCTCAAAAAATCTATTGACGTGTAGTTAAGGGACTGTTTACTCCTCTTTTTATTTACCACTCAATTCAGTACATATACAGAGAGAGTTTTGTTAAGGTCTAAGATAGCAAAACGCTTGCCTATATTTTATATAGTTTAAAAAAAACGGTTGTTTGTGTTATTCTTATAATTTGAGTTGAAATAAGTTTCTCTACAATATTAGTGTAGATTTTATCGAATATTGGTTAAACTGATATTGAACATTTTTATACAATAATAGGTAATATAGGGTTTACAGAATGCATACGTATTAAGTACACTTTAGTAATTCACTTATATGGGTGAAAATAAGCGAACAAATAAATTTTATTTAGTTGCTTTATTTGTGATTAATTGTAACCCACATAATAATATATCGAAAATATGTAATTAAAATCGGAGCATTCTAAATAACGATGTTTTACTATAAACTAGTTCTTTCCTGCAGTGTCATCTTGAGATACTTCCTCAGGTTTTAATATTATATTTCCATACCAAATTTTATCAAAACCGGTTCAGCCTTTTTTCGTGAAAGCCTGTGTTAACACGCACAATTATTTCCAAAATCAAATTTTGTTATTCGAAGTCCTTTTCGAGCCATGGATACATACAAGCAAAATTTGATTTGACAAAACTGCGTCCACTAAATTGTAATAAATATAAAACAAGTATAAAATTAAATATTTTGAAAACCCCCTATACAAAAATGCCTTACATCATTTTGGAAAAGAGCTGATACTATTACCTACTCTTCCTTTATTTTCTTAGTAGTTTCTATAGCAACTTCATCTAGGTGGATATGAGAATCGAGTCAAGTGGGGCCTAGCACGAATCGAATGCGATTTTTGAATGAAATATATTCGCGTCTTACGAACAATTTATTTAAATTGATGACTTAAAATCATATCTTTGGATGATGCAAATTGTTATTATGCATTTTAAACATATTTTTGCTTTGGAATGGTTGTATTTATGATTCGAAAATAGCTTATATTATAAATACGATAACATTAGTGCGTTCGTGCTAGACCCACAGGTATCGAGACAAAAGGTATCCTATGTGAACAGCGAAAATGGTATACCTATCTATTTGCAAAGATTCACCCAAATCCATTCAGTCGTTATTGCGTGTGATCTATCCATCCGTGCATACAAAGTTTGCTCATTATATTAGTAGGGTTTAGTGTTGAAAAGTGGGGCCTCAAGCTGCAATTGACGACTCATTTAGAAAGAGAGTAGCATCACACATCACAGCTCAGCTGTCAGTATTCATTGTTCTACTCGAGTCTCGCAACATAATGAGCTGTTTAGAAGATATTAGCGTGCGTCGTGTGTGGGAAGTAGGATGCGCTGCGGATTGCGAAGTGCCTCCGAGGTTTTTAGGTACCCTTAACCTTTTCACCGCCACGCCATATCGGTATTCCTATGCCCTGTACGCCAAGCCCGAAAATCTTAATTAAATATCTACTAAAAAATAGGGATTTCAACATTATATCGATACCCATTATTATTATTTTTTTTATCAATACTTGCCAGATAAATGGTCGATCATTAATATGTTAAAAAGAACATTCCAATATTAAATATTTTACAACGTTCCACTCAAGTAGTTCCGAAGTTGTTAATAACATAAAAACAATGATTAAGACACGCAACAGTTAAAATGAAAATAACTCTAGGTACAGCACTATTCTCAGTACTGATGTACCTCACTGTCGGGAATAGCCGACATTGGCGCCGTCGACGAGTCTTTTATAAGACATCGTTGCATGTACATTAGAGTTGTACCATAGTGTCATACAGTTTATCGATGTTAGTATCTAATTAAATTCAAAGGCCACAGTAGTTTGTTTTTATTATTCTTGAAATTTACACTTATTGCAACAATTCGGGTTGTTAATGGATTGAATGCAAATAAAACTATTTATTTACCAATCATTTAGTTTAATTATTGAGTTATATTATTAATAATTACTTTGAGATCATATTACTTACATGTCACTTATGAATAATATTATCACGTGATATTATTACATATCAACAATTTTTATAACAGGAACTTTCTAATATTCTCACTAATCAGATTAATTATATGTATAAAATAAATCAAAATTTTCGTATGAAATTGCGTAGTATATACGTAACGATTTTTAAGTATAACGATATTTATATTCTTAAAATAGATACATTATTTAGTTTCTCGTATCTAACCTAATTAAACATTAAAGGATCAACAATCAACAATTATAAATGCTCACTGATCAGTGTTCAAAAACTACAAAACTCACTAAAAATACTTATAAAATATCAACAATAGTACATAATTAGGTATAGTGTAATAGTGATGCAATAATAGAAATATCTCTTAAAATGAAATACTGAAAATAAAATTTACTAAACCATTTTTTAAATTAGTCCTAAATCTCGTAAAAATCTATAAAAATTCAAAACATACAAATGTCAGTTATATTAATTATCATAGGTACTCAATAGTCAGTCTTGTAACGATAAAATGACACAGAAAAATAATAATATTCTTATAATAATCAACAATTGTATATAGATAATTTTAAATATCACAGATCAACATTAAAATCACATATTTTGTTAAAAATCAACATGTTATACAACAATAAAATATCTATTTATTGTGATATTTTTCGAAACATGGTGCAGCACAAAGATAAACGTTACATATTTTACACCAGTAGCGAGTCTCCTTTCGTTTTTTTTTTATTGCACAGAACTTACATCTTTGATGTTTTGCTATGCGAGTAGGCATGTGGTCTTTTGCATTGCCGGGTAATATGCTAAGGGGATTGTTAAAACCTCGTCCAGTTCTTATGGGTCTTTCTAAAACGTTACCAGTGTTACGTAACAATCTATCATTTGCCGAATTAGGCTCAGTTGGAAGTCGGCAAATGCTAAATTCGGTATACCTTTTATCATTTTAAAACAAAAAAATGCATTTAAAAGGTGCATATCAAATATATGAAAGAATAGTTTTTTGTACCATTTTACTGTTTTTCGTATGCACTGAAGTGACGATAACAACATGTCTGCAGTATCAACACTACCCATATTTTTAGAGTAGTCTAAAACAGCTTTAGGTTTCATGACTGGTAAACCCGTTCCTCTATTTATTCTAGCTGATGGTTCCATGGAATTATCATGAATGGTTGATAACATGTATATATATTTTTTGTCCCTCCATTTACATGCCATAAGGGATCCAGAATACTGCGTTTCCATTTCATGTAGATTTAGTTTTCTGCTTAAATTAGCCATACACTTTCTATTTTGTTTTACAGTACCGCAAGCATAAATGTTGTTATCATATAAATATTTAAATAATAGTGGACTTGTGTACCAATTATCTACATACAAATGACGGTTTGAGCCAAAAAAGTCTTTCAGTAAAGACGATACAACGGCTCCCCCAACGCCTAAATTTGCTGGATCGTCAATATCTGTAGCTGCACCACAGTAAACTATAAAGTCTATTATTAAACCGGAATGTACATCGCATAAAACAAATAATTTTACCCCAAATCTATTTCTTTTTTTTGGTAAGTATTGTTTAATTGTTAAACGGCCCTTGAAAGGAACAATACTTTCATCTATACACACATCTCTATACGGCGTAATGATACTTTTAAATTTTCCTCTCGCGTGAGCGACACATGCTTCTATTTTAGAAAGAATTGAATTTTCTTCATTTGGCCGGGAAAAATGTAGCATGCCTAAAATCATGCAAAATCTATTTCGTGACATTAATTTAGAAAAAATGGGGGCATTTAATAAAATATCTGTCGACCAATGTTCTTCAATAGTCAAATGACGATTTCGGGTCATCAGCATCATAATTGTTAAAAAACATTGCATTTCTGGGACTGTAACATCATACCATCTATGCAGGCGTGAATGCATTCGTAAGTCTACTTTCAACAGAAAATTGTTGTGAAATTTATTTGTCACTAGCTGCCCCGCGCGACTTCGTTCCCGTGGTATGCAACTCCTACCCAACTCCTACCCAACTCCTACCCAACTCCTACCCAACTCCTACCCAACTCCTACCCAACTCCTACCCAACTCCTACCCAACTCCTACCCAACTCCTACCCAACTCCTACCCAACTCCTACCCAACTCCTACCCAACTCCTACCCAACTCCTACCCAACTCCTACCCAACTCCTACCCAACTCCTACCCAACTCCTACCCAACTCCTACCCAACTCCTACCCAACTCCTACCCAACTCCTACCCAACTCCTACCCAACTCCTACCCAACTCCTACCCAACTCCTACCCAACTCCTACCCAACTCCTACCCAACTCCTACCCAACTCCTACCCAACTCCTACCCAACTCCTACCCAACTCCTACCCAACTCCTACCCAACTCCTACCCAACTCCTACCCAACTCCTACCCAACTCCTACCCAACTCCTACCCAACTCCTACCCAACTCCTACCCAACTCCTACCCAACTCCTACCCAACTCCTACCCAACTCCTACCCAACTCCTACCCAACTCCTTTTTTTTTTTTTTTTTTTTTTTTATCCTATGTCCTTTTCCTGGTTCCAAGCTGCCTCCCCTCCAATTTTCAGCCAAATCGGTTCAGCCGTTCTCGAGTTATAAGTGGTGTAACTAACACGACTTTCTTTTATATATATAGATTTCGACAATGAATGACATAAAATCATTGTCCATAAAATGTTGAAACACGTCGAGTTCAGTAAAATTTTCAGAGGGAGTAAAATGCAATCCAGATGAAAAGTCATCAAAAGCGGCAACTTCTGGTGGCCGTCCTTCTGTAGTCCACTTAAACTGTTCTGTCTCACGATTTCTGTAATGACGATCATGTCCAGAAGTTGAGGGCGTTTCATCAGACAGTTCTTGGTGACCAGCAATCGTCGGCTGTAACGCATAAACCACTAATTAAATATTTGTGATCAAATAACACAACCATATAAATTTAGGAAGTTTGTTTGTTTAATCGTTTAAAATCAAACATTTATAATAAATAAAAATTCACCTAAATATCTAAAAAAGTATTTCAAAAAATCCTGATAGTAATTTTTCTATAGTCTACTGTATTTAATTGTATATTTTTGTATACTGTATTTTATATGAATTGATGGTAAATAAAAAATCTAATCTGGTAATACTGAAACCAGCTAATGACAATTCGCCGAATATTATTTATAAAATTTCGTCTGCGTGAAGTTATATTTGTGTGTCGCAGTTAAATAATTTGGCAAAATAAATATATTGTACTTATATTAGTTTGATTTCACACTGACAATAAATATAACAAGTAGGTAAGTATAATCAAGTACTATTATCATTTATTTACTTATTATAATCATTTATTATCTGAATCATTTGTTTAATTTCAGGATTAAAACAATGTCACAAAAAAACCGGCCAAGTGCGTGTCGGGCCACGCGCAGTAGGGTTCCGTTGTAGGTCTCAGTTAGTCGACTATAACTCTGTAACCGGTTAAACCTACTTAGCCGTGATAGTTTTCCTTGTAAGTTCATTACATGTGCTACGTCTGTGATTTTTTTCACATTTCTAGGTACAGCCATTCAAAAGTTAGAGGGGGGGGTAACTCGTATCGAACAAAAAAATTCACTTAAAATCTAGATATTTCGCAAATGGCTCGCTTAACCGAAAAATGATCTTCACACACCCATAATATTTTTGAAAGACCTATCTAACGATACCCCACACGAAGGGGTACGCGAGAAAAAAAATATTCATCCCGACTTTACATGTTTGGGAGCTACCCTAAAAAAAAATATTTTTCAAAATTATATTTTACCACTTTCTTGGCGTGATCAATATACATATTCATACCAAATTTCAGCTTTCTAATAACAAAAACCACGGAGCTATGCCGCGGACAGACAGACAGACAGACAGACAGACAGACAGACAGACAGACAGACGGACAGAGCGAAACTATAAGGGTTCCTTGTCGGACTACGGAACCCTAAAAACGACCAGGATCTCCGTCGATACTATCTGGGTATATAAAGCTTCGTTGCAAAGAAGATACAATAAAAAAAGAAGTAGCCACACAAACAGTCAATGAGCCTTACGTGGCTCGTAACAAAAACAATATATTATTTGAACCAGGCGCATTGTCCAGAGTGGACTTCTATAATCAACGCCCTTCAGATGAGAGGAACGAAAATTTCTCCAGATTAATCGCATTTGAAATGGAAAGAGTACCAGAAGATAGGCGTACTAATTTGTACGCGCAAATAATTAATTTAATCAGAATATACCGGGGTGATTCCGATTTATCCGAAAGTGTTGATTTCATACCAGAATGTCCTTCTGACGAAGATGAAAATCCTTTACCATTAAATATACGGTACAAGAAAATTGATTAAATTTTGATTAAGGTTAATTAAGGTTTGATTCAATCAATCAATCAATCAAAAGGTTTGATTATTTGTTTTTAATTATTATTTCATGATTAAGTTCCCAAATAATTTTGTATTGTTACTATTTGATTCTTACAAGACTGATTAGCATAATGCAAATAAACAATTTTCAATTTTTTTTTAAGTTAGGTTCGACAAGTAGGAACATGTTTGCCGGCAAACTCGCGTCGAAGCTCATGCGTGATACAATAGGGATTTATTACTTGTTATTGTAGGTAATATTGTAAGTCAACATAAAATATTATTATTAGGTATGCTCATTTTGTAAAAGTTTGTTAAATTAAATAAATTGTAGACATCTATGGTGTTTCATTTCATTTGTTAATAACTACAAATGCATATTTATGTAAACTATTCATAATTGTTTCTGATTTATGAAACACGGTAGATTCACACCGAAGTGGCAGCGCAGCGGCCGGCACTTTTACTGTTAAACGATTTTAAGCTTTATCTCGACTAGGAAATGCGCAGTATCGCTTGAAAATTCAAAAAGGCATGCGGCTCCGCGAGACCTTGAGAGTTCACAGGCGATACTGCGCATTTTGCAGTTGAGGTAAAGCTTAAAATCGTTTGCTAGTAACAGTGCCGGCCGTTTGGTTTGAATTGTGCCATAAGCTAATTTTAATTTGTGGGTAAAAATTGATTGTGGGTAAAAATTGTTTTCGTAATTTCTCAAGCTCAGTTGAATATGATTATATAGGTACCCTTACAAAATGTAAGCGAGTAGGCGAAATAAGAGAGCACTCTTTAGAATATAATAACCAATTAAGTATGTACATACTTACATGTAAAGCAAAACATAACTTTAAATTAAAATTAACTTACCTCTAAATCATCTTCATCTAAAGATTCAGAAAACTCATCGTCTTCAGTACCTTCCAAGATACGTAATAATTGTTCAGTGGTAAATACTTCTTGTTGTTCCATATTTCCCGCACTAAAATTCACTTTATACGCTTACGACGTCACGAGTCAGTCGACTTCTGCCGACAATGGCGCAGAGGGGACTGCTTATCGAGAGCTTGCTAGGGATGCGCATGATTGGCGATAAGGGAATATCGAAAATGTATTTACGCAACTATGTTTCAGTTTTTAATATAGTAAAACTACTTTTTTCTCAGTGCTTACAATCGTTTATATTGAACAATAAAAACTGTAATGACAAATATTACAATACCTTAAGTTACCTAAATTAATTTAAGAATATAATATACGTCAACATGATACTACATCACTAGCAGTCGGCTCTGCACGACATTGGCGTCATGGGACTTACTTTTTTAACCATAAATTATTTTACTTTTTATCATCAAATATTTAAATGAGGAATATGCATTTTTGTTTACTGTATGCAACTAAATAATGTTTAGACATTCAGCTTTCAAGGTGTATCAATAAAATACATAAAAGTAATGATTTAATAGGTTTATTTTGTATTTTTCTGCGACCTGTTTTTTGTCGAGTATAGCCGTCGTTGGCGCACAGGGCACGCTTGCTCATGTCGGCTATAGCCGACATTGGCGTTCAAAAGGTTAAATAATAATAGATAGGTTCACATTGCAAAAAGTACGTTAAGGTACGTACTTTTATGTATTGTATGTCTTATTATCGGTATATAAAGTAGGTACAACGTCATATAAGGGAAAGATACTTTGAATTTCTAGTTCTTTTACTAAGCTCTGTTATAAACATTAATGGTTACCTATTTAGGTAGTTAATATTTTTCCAAATACCTACTACCTACTTACCACAAATATAATTATAACTAACAAACGTCATTTTGAATTCTGAGTGTACCTACCTACCCATTGGGCTACCGATAAATTCTTTCCAAAACAGACTTTAAAACTTCTTTGATTTTGATTTAGATGAAAGGTGTATTATGTAGGTACCATTATTCACTTTGCGCTACGTCAAACCTAACCTCGTGGCCATTAAACATCATCATAGAGTAACAAGTTAAGCAGGACCAGGAAGGGAAGGTAGGTACAAGTTTTTAAGCTTTGGAATTGCACTAGCTATTTCCTTCATGCCCTTTTTCCATTCGAAGCCGATCATGGGACTGATGGGCGATCAGCGCTAAATGGTGGGTATTCTACACTACACATAACCAGGGAATGATTCAGATTAACTAGAAGCGTTTCCTGATAGCGCCCGACGCCATACGTCCCGTTTGTACGGAATGTCACCTTATTTAAGTATCGCGTCTCGTATTGTTACCTACTTGTCCTGATTTTGTCCCGTTTATTAATATAGTATACGTACTAAAGGTTCGAAGCTGATGCCAGGCAAGAGTAGGTATATACTATAATAAATCGTTACTACCCTCATTGCATTGTCCGGCTAAGCAGGTCGAATGCTGTTAGAAGCACCCTGCGAGATGTCATGTAGGAAAAAAAATACCCTCATTTTCAGTTTTTATTTATTTGGCACAGTTTTGCATTAATAAGTCCCGTGTTCCCAATAATTATAGCAACCTTACCCTACCGATAGATATAATCTGACGATCACTATTACAAACAAGTGAAAAATATATTGTTTATTTGCAAGAATCATCGGTGAGCGGATCTTCCTTGAGCTAATATTGCGGGTAAGTTTAGGTAATAATTATTTTTTCAATTAATTCTGAAAGAAAACTTTTTTGTGTAGTTGGTTGTTTTATGTATTGCTATAAATAACATTAGAAAATTAAAACCTTATTCTAATTGGCCACGTTCTGAAAGTCGGTACTTTTACCAATGTAAATAAATAAAGACATACCTACTATAGTATGTAAATAGGTACCACTTACTTGTAATAGATACTCGTATTGCACCTACCTACCTCAATAAAGTTAGCCCAGTACAGTCTAAAAAGATGTTAAGTCCATGTTAATTCCGATTCATCGTAACTTTCTTTAAACTCAACAAATGTTGAAAAAGCAATTAATTGGAATTACCGCTAAATCTACATGCTTTAGCAGTTTCCGTGTAGATGAGCTACTATTTATTTACTTAAATGGTATTCTTGCACATACTTTATTTACTATTAGTAGTTCTTACTTACTCCTTAGTTAGTGGCTAGTAAATCATTCTTTGAACTGAACTTACTGCACTATCCGAACGAGTAACTATTTATAAGTACTCGTATTGCTTCTTGCATGTGTTGGGAGGATTAGAATTCAGAATGGCATAATTTTTTCGGCGTGATCTAGAACAATTTAGGTTGATTATCATGAACAAGGAGTTTCCAGCCGTTTTGTAGCTGCATCCTGACTACCTATATGAAAAGTAGTAGTAGCCTATAACCGTCTACAAGATTGTATCTATCTGTAGGTATATCAAATTTTATCCAAATCGTTTCAGCCGTTTTACTGTAAAAGCGAACCAAACTTACATCTCGCGTCGATGCGCTTGCCAAATTCGCATAGGTATTTGTTTTATTCTGATGTTTGATTCTGATTTGTAATAAGATAGAACTTTAGTACCTACATGTCGGTTGGTATAGTCTGTAAGTCTGTACCGATTGATTTAACGAAAAATGTTAACAAAATCTTAACCTGTTTTGTTCTAATTTTCTCGCATAAATAAATATAATGGCATTAAATAATAAATAATGATGTTTAGAGCATGATCCTAACCGCATTTTGTTAATTTTCGTGGCAGAATTAGAACGAAATAGGTTAGAAATTTTTCGTAAAACAAATTCGTACAGACTATAGTCAAACCACCTGGTAACATGCATGGGTAGTAACAAGATGCGTCTGCACCTATGAAAGTGCGATGATTCACATCAGTTCGAGCTTTTGCACATGAGAGGAAAGTGCGCGGTGAAATCTCGCTACCGTAGATTACCTACTAGTGTTTCATAGCGCCAGTCATAACGTAACACCTGTATGTATGCAGGCTCATTATGCTAATATTTGATCGAATGACAACAAGCTGAATGTCACCGTCATTAGAACTTTCTCTTAGAGTTCAGTTTCCAATAATCTCGACTTAACACTGACTGACCCATTAGTAACCACGGTGTCATAGTTATTTTTTATTGTTAAGTCGTGGTGGATTAGTGGTTATGGCACCTGCATCTTGTTTACGGGTTTGAGACCTGATAAGTACCAATGTGATTTTTTAAAGTCATAGGTATCATAGACCCTGCTGATTATTTAATTTATTTATTTAATAACTATGGATGACTAACAGTTTTAAAAACAAACAGAATAAAAAATAATTACTGTGACTGACAGCCAGTTAAAAGTCATCACTTCTAAAAACAAATTGGAAAGAAAGAAAGAAAGAGTGTGAACGCACTACAACACTGCTACCAAAAAGAAAAAGATAACATTAAGTAGGTAGGTATAACATTCGAGCTTAAACTGACTCATTACATGTGAGTTGACGGTTTATTAGGAAAACAGTGAAGAAGTTTGAAATTCACCTTTTCCCAATTCACCTTAAGCAATGTGATCATGGGTTTTCTGTATGAAAAGACATCATTACCCTACAGTGGGATAATAAATTTAAATAATAAACTTCTTTAATTTCAAAATTCGTTAATTTCTTTAAACATTTTTCTTTCAGTTTAAAAAATATTTATGTTTCGGATAAAGCATTTAAAGTAGATTAGGGTAAAAATAGCATTAGGTTCTTCATATCAATGAGATGGGACAACGTTTTGACTAATCTCATATTGCAGAAATCGAGACCAAAAAAAAAATGCTTCCTACTAAAGTATATACATGTGCGGGTAGGTAGGTCATCGGTCAGATTGTAGACTTATAATACATAGATTAGGTCTTTTGTAAATACCAGCTTAACTTATTACCATTGTGTTTGAAACCGCGGGAACTAGCTAGCATATGACAATCGGGTGACCTAATATTTAACTTTTTTTTTTTCTCCTTTTTTAAGGTGAGAAATCCCCATGGACTTCCTCCACCTCCGACGGCGGAGGGGCGTGCCGGGCTCTTATCGGCTAAAACCGCCCCGGTGTCACTTCTTCGGGGATCCAGATTCTACCAAACCCCGTTCTGCTCGGGCGGCCCCATCTCCGGCACGGGATAGTGAGGTGAGTTACCCCTCGCTTCAGGGTCTTGCGTGGGGGGTCCATTCAGATGGGGATCAAGGGATATTAACCTAGCTGAAGATATTAAATCGATGTTACGGTGAAGAAGTAAAAAGTTCGAGACATTCTGTGACTACATAGTAATAATTTCTTATATACACCATTACAATGCAGCATTATGATGGCTATAAATATTAAATAGGTGTTTTAAGTAGCCATCATCAATTTATGATTGCCTTTTATTGCATTCAATGTTTTAAATGGTTATTTCTTTTTCACCAACGTCAGTGTCTTTTCGGTAAAATAATAAAATTAAGTTTATTTATATAGTAAGTACTTACTTTTCAACAAGTGCAGCCTAATTTATGAGAGATTAGGCTGCACTATATAACAGACTAAATAAAAACGAACGGAAAAAACGGTTAGCGGGTAAGTATGCATGTATGTATAAGTACTGTAATCGCACATAGAGTGCCGTGACGGCTATCTTCATAAATAAAAGTAACGAGATCAAGGCAATCTCATTTCAAATGTAGTTTATACAAAAGCATTTGCAAATAAATAAAAAGAAGATATTTATTTTAGCAAAGCTCTAGGCCAGTAACGAGCAAATAATAACTAAACAAGCTGAATACAAGCATGAATCCACTATTATTTGATGAGCATCGGTAGTTACAGCACACCTATCGTTATGCCAATAATCGCAGTCACCGTTAACTAGTAAATATATGCTTACGTTATTTACGACGCGCAGACGCAATTAGACCGAAAAATATTAATTCCAATTACCTACGCGAATTTTCTAACACAAACACGGTAAAAATAAGCGAGTTAGCTCATAGGGTATGGGACTGTACCTATATATTTTTTTTTAATAATTGACTCTTCTCTGATCGCGTGTGGCGTCGTGTCCGAGACACGCAATGTGAAATGTGATAATTGTACCTTTGTTCAAAATGACCGACATATCTAGACTGCAAATGATTTATATTTAACACCTTTAAGATGATAATGGGTGCTTTACATGTTTAAATTTTTTAATGGGTACCTAAACAGTAGTTAGTCCACTTTTTAAGATGCTCCATTTTATTAAAAGACTTTTTCATAATAGGTTGCTGTTATGAGTAAGTGCTAAGTGGGATTCAACGGAAAAGCGTATTTTTTCTTCATTAAGTTTTCAGCGGTTTTGAAATTAGTTAGGCAGCATTGCCATTGCTGAAAATGCCAGTGCTCTTGAGTTGTCATGGAGCCTGTATTAGTGAGGGCTGTTCTGGGCAGGGGATGGGAACGGCAGACGGCACCGGTATCGCTAGAACGTAGTGATTCCTCTCTGAGCATCGGCTTCAGTGCTCCGCCACATGGCCCCGAGGCCGCACGTTCCGAGCCGCCTCGAAACTCACGCACGCGGTAGAAAGTAGCGCGAAACTGACGTTCAACAAAAAGTAATAACATTTTTTAATTTTAATAATATTTAGTGGCTTGTGATTGATATTTATTTTAATGCAAATAAATTAATAAATTAATTTAGAATTTATATAGATATTTTTAAATAAAAAAAAATCGTAAGTTATTTAAAAAAATACCTACATCAATATCAAATAAAAACAAATAGGTCGAAATATATGCATGGGTATTTAAATTAAATAAAAAAATTAAGTCATTAAAAACACACATCACGCGAGTGGAGCAATTTTATTGTGGAATGTAATTAACTAAACGCTACTAACTTCTTCGCATGTTGGTGTTTCAGCAAGGAATTTAATATCGCAATATTATGGACATGAATAAATGGATCACTGTCACCACTAATGAAAAATAACAATAAATTAGAAACTAGGACACAGTTATAAAACTATGGAAAATGCACAGGTTTTAAATATGTGTTTTAAGTAAACTGAAATGTAGAAATCTATATATTATAGTTTTAAGAATCTCTTTTAAGGAATATTTACTAAAAAATACTTTTTTTATAGTGCTGTGATTTGAACATGACTGATACATTTATAATTATTATTATATAAAAATATATCATTACTGTTATAGACATCGAATTCGCGAATTATAAATCTAATAGTTCTTTCCCGCGGTTACTTAGCGCACCCGGATAAAAACTATATTCTATATCATTCTCCAACTTTTAATCTATATCCACACCAAATTTTATCTAAATGGATCCAGCCGTTTTTACGTGAAATTATAATACTAGCTGTTTCCCGCGGTTTCATCCGCGTCCTCAGGGAACTACTACAAGAAAAAATAAAAATTATCCTATGTGTTATCCAGTTTCTCCAGTTAATCCAGTTTGTAATATGTGTTCAAAATTTCATCAAAATCCGTTAAGTAGCATTTGCGTGAAAAAGTAACAAAATCTATAATGTAAAATAGAGGGATTAGTAAGGACAGTAAAATCCCTATTTACTCTTTGTACACAAACATTGTCATAGAATGTTTTATATTTACCTACATACTGTAACTACATTATTTCTATTACAAGTCGGTACATAATGTGTAACAGAGGCTGAGGCTGAGAAACAAAGATTAATTCCAGGTGTTATTATAGCTGTGCTCTTGATTAATGTTAATACAGCGAGAGGAGCCGGCGACTGCGCCCGCGCATCGCACGCCTTCACTTTCTCCGCGCGAATGTAATCGCTGCCAAAATGATAGGAGATACCATCAATTAATTCAGCCGGTTGTTGTCTTTGCTCGATATTGTATTTATTACTTTCTCGTGCCATTGGCATTGTTAACAAAACATTCATTATACGATGATCGAAACCTAAACTTGTAATTTCACTAGCGATCCGTTCTGGCTTCTCTCTTAAACAAGCATAATTGTATTAAGCCGTAATCATACCTCCTTTCTTTCTCTCAAAACTAGAACTTATTATGCAGCCCTTCTCATTTCATTCTTCTATTATCCTTATCCCAACTATAAATGTGAAAATGAGTACCTATTATTTGTTTGTTACTCGGCTGACCCGTTTTTGATGAAATTTTGTTAGAAGACACCAAACTTGAACTCTGGGGAACGATACCTTTTCCGGGCGCAACAAGTTCTGGCGTTCTTTCAGGACGCGGGTGAAACCGCATTTTACATATAAACGACTTTTTCTACATTATTAATATTATAGATAGAGATAGTATAAAGTTTAACTACTTTTTAATTGCTTAGATATTTTTAGTGTAAAATAAATTGAAAATATTTCACGCTCACCCGAGCACTGTTAATTTGTTATGTTAACATTAAAATGAAGTCTAGATATTTTTTGTTGCAGACTGTATCTTGGATAGTATCGTACCTAGTGGTACGTGGAACAAGACGGCTCCCGGCGCCACTAGACCGTGTAAAGCTACAAGGAACACCTAAGGGTTTCAGTGGACCAGTGTGGACGCAGTGATTTCAGTTAAAATTCAAAATTAATTAGCTTAATTAATTAAATTAAAAAATAAAAAGCTTCTGTGGACATTCCGGAACATAGACATAAAATTAAGTGAAAGTTTGTAATTTCCTATATTTGTGTGGGAGAGGCCGAGCTAAAGTGTAAAGACAAAGCAGAGCTTAGGAACAATGGACCACCTGTTCCGGCAGCGACGGATTAGTGTGCCCAAGAGGTAAGCACTTTCTTAAGCCACTTTTATAATGATTATAGTACTCAAGTCTGAGCGTTCTCATTGTTCAGAGCGGTGTTCAGGGTGTTATTCCGTACTGTATGCCCGGAATGAAATGGTCATCTGTATTGCACACAGCAAATATCAAAATGTATCTACTTATCTCGAGATTCCGCTATTAATTTCTATCCGGTCACGCACGACTGCCATTGTTAATTGCCATTTAATACCAAACGAATAATGGGGATAAAATGTCGATTTTTCGAAATTTGATTTGTTTGTCGAATCGATTAAAGTTGGAGATATAAACATCGATTTACACTAGCGGGTGAATGACACGGCAGACAGTGGCAGTGCGCTCTTTTTGTCAACTTTATCTCGATCATTGTTGCCGGGAGCTGACAATGGTGCGTTGACTTCGATGCTAACGTACTTATCTTCTGTTCTTTAACATACACTACTGTTGTGGTTTAAAAAAACTATATTTTGAAAAGAAAATGTTTATAATTATGTCGAATGCAAAACTATTTATTTATTTGAAAAGGACCACTCTTATTTCTATATTAAATTGATTTATCTAATTTCATTTGCCTTGATGAATTTTTGGTCAGCGCAACATTTCTTTTTCTTCTGTTGATGCCTGCGTTCAGCTCAGTTCTCCTTTCTTTGCTAGTCATATCGTCCTTCACATGACACATCCAGATCTTTCATACATATTTGCAATTAAAGCTTTATCGTCCTATGTCCTTTGTCCCAGCATTTTTAACATCGTGATAACAGCTGAACTGAAGAAATAATATTTCTAACTGCTTGCAAACTGAAGACTGTTTAAAGTTTTGTGGAAAGACCGAGTTCAAACCAACTGTTACTAGTGTGGTTATACTAGCAAAGTTCCTTGGAACTTCTAGTACATTAACGCGATGTTTAAACTGCAAGTGCTTCATGTGGCTACGAGCCAAAACATTTAGTTTCTTGTTTTTAGGAGTTTAACCACGGAAGAATAACCATGACTAACTTTCATATACGTTTATTCAGTAGGCATCTACATGGTCGATAACCATCTTTGAAGTAGCAATAAAATCTTGCTAAAACTGCTGTTGGGCAGTGTCACAACATTTTTAACAGCTACAATATTAGATATTAATATATTTCAACGTCAAACCAGGAAATTGATATCAACTGTACAATAATTTTGAGCCGTTAAAAATGTAGTTACACTAGTATAAACTTTGAAATAAATTATTTTATGACTTGTAGACTGTGTGGTCTTTCATGCCCATGACTAGACAGGGGTGTTTCTATGGTATACTGTTTCGCAGATATTTCCATATGATACATGTTTCTATTGAAGCAAACTGTGTTATTATGCAAAACGGAGTTCGTCCTATTGAATTATTTATTCATTGTGTTTTCTTGTAAAGGGCAGGAATACTAGTTTTTGTCTCGTTGTGCTGTCAACATTTTATACATTCCCTGTTTATAGTTTATGATTTCAAACGTCTGCACGTTGAATGTTTTATAGATATAATGCATCAGCATGATTCGTTTACCATACTGCTTGCTTAGAATAGATTTCCATGTTAGACATACACTTTCAAGATTCCTGCTCCTTGTATTGCTACGGTCCCATAGGCTGATTTGATGTGGAATACGCGGTCGTTAGAGTCTATGCAATTATATGTTTGTTTAATTAGTTTGTTACTCTGATTGAAGTTTTCTAGGATTCATAAGGTTCGAGACGTGGTTACAGGTCCTTTGAAAGTTGGTAAGAAGGAATAGTTTGGGCTTTCTGCATGTGAGATCATCTGTACTATTCTTAGCTGATTTTGTGCGAGGAGAAATCAGTGTAGATGAAAAGAAAAATAAATAAAGTGGCTATAGTGAAGTAAATGGATTCGTATTCTGATTCTGTTGACGGTGAGAACACATTTTTTCTCTTCATTGAAACGGAAGAAGGGCACAAGAACAATGTAAGGAGTCAGTTCGAATCTCATACACACATACAGTAGAAAGGTAACAAGCTACAAAGAAAAAAAGCACTGTTACTCCGTCGATAAAGGTTTAACCTTTCAGTAACAATCGCGAATCATTTGTTCGTCAATTACTGTAATAATAGACATCCGTCTTTATAGTTATTTCTTTGACATTCTTCCAATGTTCCTCATTTCTTTTCTCAGTTGATTCCTGTTAGTCATCATTGTGTGTAAAATGATTGTCGTCAACAAACAGTTGTGTTTCTCCGAAGTAGACGGAAGTTAATTACCGTTGTCGTGTGCATGTTACATATGTCATCGTCTACCTATGTAGGTTTTGTTGTGTGTCAACTGTGCTACACTAAGATTTGATAACATTTTTCCCAACGTTAGGTTAGGTATTTAAAAATTAGCGAAACTTTGCATCGTCATTATCAGTCTAATCTTTTCCTAACAACTTTGCATCTTAACGTTTACTAGGTACCCACGATACCCCTTGATAAGACTGGTTGTCGGACTTTCGGGCTTCTGACCAACGTACGTCTGTCAATGAATTAGATAAGACAAACCGGATAAATGGCTTAAGGGACGTCTGGTTCTCGCATGCAGATGGTCACCCATCCACAGACCGACCGAGCTAATGTAGCTTGACCTTTATCAATCGACTCGTTCGGATATTACTGTGCCAAGAGCTTTCAGAACTAGTCAAACTAATAGGCGTCAATTTCCTCTGCCTACCTAATGATTGCCAATCACGGTCACTAAGCTCTCTCTGGCCGTTAGGAAAATGCATTTCCTATAACCGTTTATTGGTCAGAACTGCAGTACCTAGGAAGGCATATTAATTTAGATGTAAAGGAAACTCAATGTGGCGCAACTTGGGAGAGGTCTATCTTACTCGAGATGACAGTCCGATCAACTAAAGCAGCTGGTTACCATAAATTCAAACTTCAAAGTTTCAAAGAGTTTTTTTTTTCCGGATGGGAAACCATTAAATGACCCCTCCCGCCGCGGGTGAGAGTATCAGACTCTTCTACTACTAAATCATGTTCCTTCCTCAGCCCTTTCTATCCGGGGGCGCGGAATAGAAAGGGCTGAAAAAAAAACTTTAATCTCTTTCGAACGTCCCGCAGAAGTTTTAAAGAGTATTATATTGCTTATTTGAGCTATTATTTGAGCTTTTTATTCTCAACACAGTCGATTATCAACCCGAGTTTAAACAAGGAGTGGGTAACACTAAAATTCTTGCATCGTACTTAAAACGATAACAAAGCCATCTGTCTATATCTGTATAGCTTATTAGCATTAAGTTAGTAAATACCAACGGTATCATATTCCAGCGGTCAAAGAGAGAAAGCCGATGTCATCTTTATAGCTAAGTTTACCTGTTCTATAACTTAATAGTATTAACTGGCTGGTTCCCGCGTTTTCACCCGCGTCCTAGAGGAAACTATACTTCGTGCACCCTGATAAAAAGTAGCCTATTACCTACCGTCTCTAAGGTCCTATCTATCCGTATATTAAATTTCATTTAAATCTTTTCAGCTGTCATTCTTTGAACCCTTACAAACAAACGAACTCACTATCGCATTTTTTATATTAAGTTATGATGTGTTTGTTAGTTTGTTTTTAGGGAGGAAGATACGCTCTGTAACCTATTCTTGAAAGAATTATATAGGTAATGAAAGTGTCATTTCATTACCTATATAATTCTTGGTCTCGTATATATTTAAACTAAATTTCATGTGGATGCCAACTAACATAATCTGAGTAGTCGTCATTTTTGTGTCCTAACTTGATATAGAAAGGATGAAAAAAATGCGTTTTTAATAACAAAACAGCATTTTATGATGACAAATTACTATCGCCAATTACATGCTTTAATTAACTAATAGATTTGCAAGATCTCTAATCTGGTGTAACAAGTAGGTAGCAATGCTCGTCGATCAGCTAAATATTTCTTCTCATCGTGAAACTGCGTTCATGCTCCAGTTGCCAACAGCAGCGGCGCGGCGTCGCGAGACGGCCGTTGTCGTCGCAAGCGCATGATATTCGCGATTCTTCGTCATCTCTCGGGATTTACGAGCGTAAAAGAAAACATAATTGCAATGACCTTAATTTCGTGCTATAAATACTAAATGTCTTGAGTTGGCATGGCAAATAGCAATTATGGGTCTTTAATCTTGCTGTTAGAATATTAATGTCGAATGAATGATTTGTCTCTAGTTTTGAAAGTCACTGAGCAAATTGTATCTTTAAGAATGTTGAGAAAATATGTAGCGAATTTTTTTTTACATAAGATAGATCCAGACATAGGGATGGTGGCAAGATATTTTAGGGAGCGTAGAATCGACTGATTTTCAGACTACACTAAAACTGAAAGAGAAAGTGATTTCGAGTGCACAGAAAGACTTTCTATAACCAAATTCTGTACCCAAAAAATAGGTGGCAAAGTATTTATGAAAATAAATTATTATTTATTATGCGAGGGTGAATAGGAAAATGCTCATACATACTTATAGTATATAGCTTCTGCCCGCGACTTCATTCACGTGGAATAGTAGACTGACTGGTTGACTGGTAGAGAATGCCTTGTGGCATTAAGTCCGCCTATGTATCACTGCTGTACATGAAGTTTAAATAAATAAATAAATAAAATAGTGGTGCTCCGTTCCTATTGGTTTTAGCGTGATGATATATGCCTTCCTCAATAAATGGGCTATCTAACACTGAAATCATTTTCCAAAACGTACCAGTAGTTCCTGAGATTAGCGCGTTAAAAAAAAACAGACAAACTCTTCATCTTTATTATATTACTATATTTACGTATATATTCCATATAATATAGATTTTACGTATTTATTCCATAACCATGTAACAACTCTCTTCCATAATTACATAAGTATTGCTACAAATGGTTGAGATTATTATCCAGCTCACTTACACACCCTAATGGCTTACTTGTGTAAGTGTTAATGTTTAGGGAAATAACACTAAACATGTGTAGAATGTTTAGTTATTTGTTATTCAGCGCAAGTTGTAAGAATTAGTACCGCGAAGGAGGCAGGTGCATTGTATTCTCGTTGGACATGAATAAGTGATTACATTATAGATTGCTAGCAGTACTTAATGACGTGTCTCTGATACAAAGCTCCACATGCTGTAAGATATTCGTAATTTTATATGACTTCTGAAAAGGAGCTGGTAGGGTCGGTGGTTTTAGTTTTCGAGGTTTTTAAACAGGATTTGAGTTTCATACCTTCTAGGATATATAGGTATTATAGTTGACTTTATTTAAGTAGTTTATAGATAATCACGTAGGTGTAATTAAAAGTTTTTTTGTGATATTATTTTCTTGCTAAAAGTTGATATAGGAGACTGGAATTAATTAATATTGAAGTTAATGATGACAGTTCATTGAACATAAGTTAATGGGTTAAAACTATTAAACTCATAAACTATCGAATTTTCGTGTTAATTTCTGCAAACAAAAGACTACATTGTCACTATTAAAATTTTTTTTTTTCTTAATATAACGAACACGCTTTTTTTTAATAGTCATTAATTTTAATATTTAAATTATTGACATTTATGCGAAGTCGCGTGAGTTGAGTGAAATCGGGCATTAGGTCGGTGAGGATGCGACTAGTGACAAGTCGCGGCACGAAAGCGTTCCGCTCTCTGATCCAACAGGAATATAGTCAACTGCCGAGAGCTCGACACACTCCACTGTTCACGAAAACCTTACATCAACACTTTCACCAAACATCCATTATATCATATTACGTAGATTTTCTTGTTGTTAAAATTACATACGTTTTGTAATAACACCGTAGCGAACAAACATGTAATGCTAACATTGACAACGAAGTTTCTGTAATTAAGTTATTATAACCGGCAATTTTTCCTTATTCCTATAGGCACTGATTACGTGACAATCTAATCTTAATTATGTAGCATCTGTTTTATTAACATGCTGCTAATAATATAAACATGACAGTTTATGAGGATGGATGGTTGTAATTACAATGAAGAATAAAGGCAGATTGGAAGACAGTAACCCAGTGAGGCAGCGGGATTGTTTTGGTTCGAAAGAGCTATCGCGGCCATAGAACGCAAAGAGCAATTGAAGTAACACGGATGTGCTTTAGTCAGTAAGAGTTTGACACTTTCTCTCCCGCTCCACCCTCTGCTTTAATTTGATAAATTACAATAAAATAGGCAGTTACCCAGTAACCGGGTTGTGCACGGTATATGAACAAGTATTTCCCCTATAATATTTCAGTTTCAGTAGGTTTCACATTCAGTATTTAGCTTGCGGTAACTTTGATTTAGAAAAACGATCCTGGAAAACGCAGGGCAAGTCATGATATGTATAAGCATCTCAGTGGTGTGTTGTAACAGCTGCATCTGCATAATAGTTCAAGATCACAAAAAAGTAATCAGTATTCATAGTATTTTTAGTGCGCTTAATTAGTATTCCTATCCATTGTTCTAGTGTTATAGTATTCGTTCGTAAGGTCTAGGTCGTCGCTCGCTACACAGTTATGGAACGCTTGACTTCCTCGAGCATCGGAAAGCAATTCTTCAATAATTAATAGGCAGTTGGCACGGCGGCGTGACCACTTGTAACAGTTTTATGAACCAGTAGCTAGCGAGTGCATATAGATACATATTGCAACACCACGAAGAAGTCTCACTAACAAGCTTTAAAAGATACATGCAGTATATGATTAGCAAGTTGTGCTAGACTTATCGGATGTAAAATAGGAACACAGCTTGGCTTTGTGTCTTCGCTGGAAATATCAAGAGCATAGATGAGTGTAAGAACTTCGGTAAAACCTATAAACGTTTTATTGACTTTATATTAATTTCCTTTTCCTTATTTGCTGAGGTTGCTTAATTTACAAAGTAAGTATTTATGTTTGGGCGGGAAATGCGTTTTTTGTTTCGGATCGAAAATCATCAAATGGCTCCACACGCCGTGGGTGGGGATTGTCAGACTCTTACTGACTAAAACCCATCTATGTTCCTTCTTCGCAGCTTTTTCTACTCCAGGGGCCGGGTAACTCTTTCGAACATCCCGCAACCCCGGCTGGGGGAGGGCCATAGCCTGCCGGGGTCGTCAAATACGGCTGCGGATATGACTTTGTAATAGCGATATTTAGGTAGGATAATAGATGTGAAAAAGTTTTGTTAGACAAAATATATGGCTGTATTTTACCACGCAATCATTATTATTAGTAAGTTATGCATTTTTTATAAATTAGTTCCACCCTCGATAAAGAGTGATTTAATATATTACGTCGTATTGTATGTAATGCTTTAGAAATCAAGCTGCAGAGCAGTGAAAATGATGATTTTGATGGATTTTGTCATATTGTTCGAAAAACAATGATCGCCTCTCGCGTAAGACGTCTTGGTAAATCGCGAAGAAGTGGCATTGTATTGTCCGTATTACGTGTGTAACTAGGAGCGTTCCTTTGTATCGAGCTCAGCAATGCGAAACTTTTAAATCTATTCATGTCTGTAGACGTTACACGCAGAGGAGGCCTCACTACACTACACAAAAGAATTTGTCTTCGCAAGTACATACCGTCTAAGAAAGTTAAAGTTTATTTTGTTTTTATCTCTAATTTAAAATTTAAATTCTAACGCATAATGGATGTTTTGTAAAGAAACATACGTGCGCTGCGTTCGGAAATTAAGTGTCGAACAGTTAGATAATTTTGTTGAGGTCAGAACATTGAATGGAGTTTTTGTAGCCTTAAATAGAGTTACCGTTCCTTATTCGTCGGTATCTATCGTTTACGTTGTCAGTTTATGGGTAATCGGCTCGTGTGTGAAACTCGGCTATTGGGTCGGCAACAATGTACTTCCGTGCGGCGGATGAAGGTGTTAGAGGAAATTACTCAACGAACAGTAGTAACGCTCGTCCGATGCTCAATTACATTTAAGTTTGATAACCACAAAGAAAGCTTGGATGACTTTCTACATTTATTACTATTTAACTGGTTGTCATTCTCGGTAATGGCATTCGGTAATGAAGTGTATCTGAATGTGGTAAATATTCGGTGCGCGTGCGCAGGTCCCGCAAGTGTGGCACCAGGACAAATGGCGAGCGCTCTCGCGACGATGAAAGTTTTGACATTTAATTCGTGAGTGCGTTTTAAAAGCATTTATGCATATCATAAATGCAGGCCCGTGAGTCAGTTTGGAAAAATGGAAAGTAAAATATTATTGTGTTTCGACTTTTTATTTAATTTAATCACGCATATTATATGACGTGAGAGAATTTGTGCGTGGTGCGTGTTAAATACATTAAAATGGGGAACTAAAAACACAAGTTCTAAACAAACACGCGTAGCAACAGCCATCATGTTTGGTAGAAAATTGATACATCCGCGAGATCCTTCTAATGCCACAACAAACAAGTTAAACCACGACCACAGACACCAATAGTATGTAAAATATAGAATTACTGGCTTAATTGTGGAAGAACACGCACTTAGTAAAAGATACCCCGTCATTTGCTCTCGTCAATCAGGTTAATACGACAGGAGGTACTCACTCGTATTCAATCCACGTGCTTTGAATGTTGTATAGTAAACCTCGCGTGAAGAACAATAACATCCTATAGATGACGCCTCAGAAAGTGGGCCGTTGTACTTTTTTGACGTTCATGCCGTGTTGGGTATAAAAGTCCATTTTCCGTGAAAGTATGCGTTCATTGAGTCTCAACGCGTTTAGAAATAGCGCTCAGTTATTTGTGGTTATCGATCTGTTATTATGAATTTGGAACATAAAAAATGAATCGGCCAATTGGGTGCAATCGTTTTTGTGACATTTTGAATGGTGATGTTTGTGAAAAGGGCCGTGGGAAATGATAAGTTTATGGATGACCTTGAACTCGGCGCCGCGGGCGATGCAGTGAGTAGTGACGAAGTCGTCAGACGAGGTGACAACTGTTATTTATGACTTAACGTTACTCCTTATGATGTAAGCTTATAGCGTATTGAATTTTAAATGAAAACGAGTTGGCTAAAATCATTTTATCTTAATTTGTTTTCGTTTTTAATCGTTTATTCGTTTATCTAATCAAAATGCAATGAGAAATTTAATAAAAAAATGTTTATTCAATTATTCAACGGTAGGTTTAAGCCTATTTTAAATTTTATGTTACCATTTGGTTAATTTGAGAAACCCGATCAGACGTAAAGATAGGTGGAGATTATATGCAGTTTAGACTGATATGAAGTATTTTGACTAAATATTTAATAAAAAAAGTTGAGCAAATAAACTTATAGAAGAAAAAAAACTATAGGTAAATGCAAAGCGATCAAAACATTACCGAATAGAACAGATTATCTGCGTCATATGAAACATTACTAGAAATATCCAGCACTCGTCATGTGTGATGTAACATTTGATAACGCAGCAGAATGTAGTCAAACCATGAAGTTAGTTATTAGCAGTATAATCGTAGTAGACGAATAATTTCCGTAATCGCAAACGATGTGAAAACGTTATCGAACAACTACTGCATATGGACTGCTGACTGATTTTTAATTTAGTTTTCACAAAACACGGGACTACAGAGTCCCTTTTGACAGTTGAATGGGTTTGGCGAAGCCAATACACAGAAGCCTTTGACAACTTTAATGATATTTGATGTTGATGAATCATTTTCTTGTTAATAAATACTTATGTAGTTTAGTTAATTATCCTAGCTAATTATAATTGTGAAAGTGATTATGTTTGCTATGCTTTCATGGTAAAAAAGGCTGAATTGATTTGGATGGAAATTTAGTACGAAGATAGATGGGACCCAGGCTATTATTTATTGACTAGCTGTTTCCCGCGGTTTCACCCGCATCCCGAGGGAACTACTTAGCGCACCCGGGTAAAAAGCCTATGTTGTTCCTCAGGGTCTATTCTATCTCTGTACCAAATTTCATTTATATCGGTCCAGTAGTTTTGGCGTGAAAGCGTAACAGACAGACAGACACACAGACAGACAGATTTACTTTCGCATTTATAATATTAGTAAGGACTAGTGGCCCGCCCCGGCTTCGCACGGGTAGGCAGTCTTTGTTTTTAAACAGACTTCAAAAAACGTGGTTCTGTATTTTTTTTTTTATATATGTACCCGTATGTATGTGTTTTTATGTCCGCGATTATCTCAAAAACTACTGAACCGAATTGGATAGGAGTTTTCGTTTTTCAAAAGCATAGTCAAGTCAGTTTCAAGGAAGGTTTTTAGTATAATACTTTATAGTATATTGGGATCTGATGAAGTTCTTCGGAGATAGCCAATGGAACTCTTCAATTACTAATAGTAAAGGAACAGCGATTACTGCAATCGTATGCAAGTGATTGTTTTCACTATTCTATAACATAACATCACACCTCTAAACTTTAAAGGAGAAAGCAGAGGTATAGAGTTCACCCTTATTCAAGGTGATGAACATTTGTCTGGACATTAGGATATTGTTATTATTTAAATTACAAACTACTACACTCAAAAGCGAACTGAAAAACTTTTTTGCAAAAATAGAACTGGCATGGAAAATAAAATTGAAAAATAACTAATACATCGTTCCAGAAGTCGGTGTCTCCAATTAGGTATTGTGTTGTGTATTTTTGATCTATTTTTGCAAAAGTTTTTTTTTTAGGAATAGAAAATCATCTCCCGACTCTTCCCGCTGTGGGCGGAGCGGGGGTAAGTGTTAGACTGACTTAAATCGATCCATTATGTTCTCTTCTTCGCTCTTTATTTTCTTAGGTCGCGGTAGCTCTTTCGAACAGCGCCCCCAGGCACTTTTTCTGTGGGTGGGCCCCGTCAACTATGCTATATCTCATTGAGGCATGCGTGGAACTCAAACGCGCCGTCTACGCGGGCCTAATTCTTACCGAACGGCCATTTATTGCTTAAAGTCTGCAGGCCCGGGCCTGCAGTGGCCTGGATCCGATTCCTGGCTCCAAATGCTGATGGCTAGGCTGGGGCGTGAGGTTTGTCTCTCCCTCACGCATCCCGCTATCTCCTTCTCTAGCATGACTGTTTTGCATAAGGAGGCCACTGCTTCCTATTCCCACTCGCTTTGGACCATGGTTTGAACCAGGGCCGAACGTGAGAGGTCACCGCCACCTAAGCGGGGCAAATCACCACTGAATGCTCCACTGTATGACCCTCACAGTGTCGACACCCCGACGTTAAGGAACAGGACAGGAACCTCCCAAAATATCCGTGTCCGGTGAGAACCTGCGTCAGGCGTAGGCATAGGATCTACGGTAGGGCAAGATGCCATAGCGCCGTCCTAGCCACTCCTCAAAGAACAAATTTATATTTATCGCCACAATTGTGGGGTGCCATGCACTGGGCGTACGGGTAATCTTGATTATTAGGAAAAGCTGGAGAACGGTGAATTATGTCCGAATGTATGTTTTATTGCTATACGACATCGCGTGCCAACATATTCGCTAACAGTTAGGTGTAATACAAACGATCCTTACTCAGGTTCATCAGAATACATTCAAATGTTTGGCCTTATGATCTGTTAATTAGCAAAGGGAATTCTAGATTCTTAAGTTCTGAAGTGTGGAATAGAATTAATTCAATGCAAAGCGCAAATTTTTTTGGCTTTTAATTATTCCACTGTTATGTATGAAAAGAGGTCATTTTTAACCGACTTCAAAAAAAGGAGGAGGTTCTCAATTCGATCGGTATTTTTATACATAGAATGCATGAGCATTAATCACCATGCTTACTAAAGTGGAATAACATCTACATAATATGATGACTTGAAAGCGCTTACTTTTAACAAATTCGTAACTTAATTCTTGAAGCCGCTAAAGGTGAAAAATATTATGTGAAATTAACTAAAAGAAAAAGAAAATTGTGTATGCACCAAACTCAAAAAAAAAAACTAAAAATATGTGGGATTCGAACTCGATGGAACCGTTTCGCATGATCATTAATACAGCACCTCCGCTACAGTGCTCGTTGACATTGAGATAAAATTGACGTTCTAATTCAACGTCTTTACAATTTTAATTACTGCTTATCTGCTTTAGAAACGGGCGTGATGATTTTCATGTCAAAGATTGTAATGATAGCGAAAATGCATAATTATAAAAACTTGTTAGGTCATCCCATTACAAACTTATTTCAATGCCTCACTGCTCATTCCCCATAATAATCAGCGTGATGATTTGTAGCCTAAAACTTGACCCGATTCATAAGAAACATTTTTGGTGAATTTCAAGTAAAACTGTTCAGACATTTTCGCGTAAAGTTAAAACATATTTTTAATCTTACAAACTTAAAATTTGAATTTTTCACCCTAGGGCTAAAATATTGATAAACTGTGAAACACGTGTTTAATTATTTTCATTTTACAGTGTTTCTACAAAATTTGAGTTTAATTGAATCAAAAATAAATCTTACTCCATACAAACTTTCAACCCTATTTTAATATACTTAGGGTTGGAATTTTCAAAAATCCTTTCTTATTACTTGTCTAGGCAATAAAAGGCACCTCCTGTCCTAATTTCATTACTCTAGGTCCAGCCATTTCGGCTCTGCGTTGATGAGTCAGTCATTCAGTGTATGAGGTTGTCATTTTATATAATAGTATAGATGATGTTTTAGATGTTTTCCCTCGCCGTAAGTCAGAGGAATCCATAATTTGCATCTTTCAAACAGTTTTCCTAAAGAAGGAAAAATATTCCCTTATGTAAATCAATTTACGCTTTTACTCAGTATACCTACCACGGTATACGGTTTTACAGGTAAAGATTAGGCCGTAGTTTTTCAGGCCAAATAACTTCCCGTTTTATTTTTTTCTTGAAATTGCAGCTGCATGCGACTGCCTCCATCACCCACCGCTTTAATTCAATCGAATTTACATAAAGCGATAGTCATCTTTTTATGGAACAACTTTTATTTGGTATTATTTTATTTAAGCGAGTTATAAAAACACTATTTGATAAGTTAATTAAAATAAACTACCTAAATAAAATAAATGATATGGGTAGGTACATTATTTTTCTTACACCATGATATCTTACAAAATATCAAATAATGCTACGTACAAAGCTATGAAACTGCCCTGACTCGGGGTATTCTGCGGGATATGTTAGAAGATGTCAGTTAAAAATAACGGATATGTAGATTAAAGATACCACCTTTGACTTGCGAATATGATATTTAGTAGAAATACATCTTCATCATATCATTTGCAGTCGTTCTATGTAAAATATTGGTACTCAGCTGCATCTGGTTAAACTGGAAACTGACCTCAACATAGCCTGATGATGATGAGAAATAGGTACATTTTCATTTTACAGCGATCTAGAAATCATAATATAGGTCAGTGTATATAGGAATGGCTGTTATGTATTGACTATTCATTTACCAGTGAGACGTCCCAAGGTGACTCAGTACCAGCCAGGCTTGGCCCGCATCCCGTGTTAACGAGCTAGCTGCTAGCGTGACCGTAAACAAACGTATCTACGTTATCTCGCGGCGGACGTGTCACGCCACCGTCGATCTTATAACAGTGACATATATCTAGGATGACAGTGCAATACAATGGCATTCTGCGGAAACCGCAGTCAAGCGTTGCGATAACCACCCTCCATGAAAACCCCCTCTATTATTTTACGCGTAAGGTTCATTTTCGCAAACCAGGACGAAAGTAGATGTCTCCGTATCAACCGCAAGTGTTGGTAAGGCCTTATTTCGCGTGAGTTCCTCGAGCCCTAGTTTTTAAACATTGCTCTTAGCATTGTTTAGTATGTAATTATAGTTTGTTTCACATGCTGAGGAATTTTCTGCGGAAACTAAATCCTAAAACGTTACAAATACAGTTTATATTCGCGTGTACAAATGTTAATCAGAGCGTACCGTGCGTGCTCGAGGTGCAACGGAAGGTTGCATTGTAGGATAATCCAATTAAGAAACAAGTTGACAAAAAAGTTGCCGCTATAAGTATGTATTAACGGCTAAATACCGCACACGTATTTGTTCTTATATTTCCTAACGGTGACTATTTCACTAATAGGTTCCCATACATTAAGAATTCATTTCCTTTGGTTAGATAATTGTATTTTCTTTTAGTAGTAGATTTCCTGGTAAATGGCACCTAAATCTTTGTCATAACTTTAACTGCCTGTTTTCCGCTTCGAAGGTTATGGGTGCCGTGGAAATTACGCGCAAATAAAATTAATTTTGAGGTCAGTACTACATCAGCCTGGTTATAAAACAACAGTTCTAATTAAACTGTTCTCTGCAAAAAGCATTCATATCGGGCGTATCAAAGCGGTGTTTTTTCATATTTCCTTGCATTCGCTGCCTGAGAAAACGCGTTGAAGTCTTTTGAATGCAACGTGGCATCGTTCTCAAAGTAACATTTGGTTGCACTATTAGCAAGAATATCACAATAGTACATTGTAAATTGTATTGAATTCAAATGCGTGGTACATTAAATTAAGCTCAGTTTAGATAGCTTTACCCGGACTGTCCAACTCTGTTTCTCGAGTTGTTCATTGGCTGGTCTTCCATTGTTTCTGTAACAGTTACAGTTTTCGAACTGATTAATGTTGGCATTAAGAAAATTTATGATAGACCATAATTGTGTATTTGCGTTTGGTTTGCCTAGAATCGGCTGTGGGATAGACGTAAATATACTATCTCGTTTGTTGTCAGCGAACTTCAGTTAGCATGAGATGTGTTGAAAGGTAGGACTTTTACGGAGTTTTCGAAGAATAAAAACTTAATAGATCATGTATGTATTTTTCAGTGGCTTTACATAATTCCCAATTTTTACTCTTTTTAAAATGAATGCGTAAGATTGTTTACTTATTTGGTCGTCCTCTCACACCTAGCAACAGACCGACATGTTTTTTGCATACATAAATGTATATATTGTTTATGGGTGAGAGAGTTACAGGCTACTGATGGCGGGAAACCCCAACATCACTTTTTTGACCCACACTGGGAATTGAACCCAGGAACTGATACTCAGCTGTAGCGCTTGCGTCTACTAGAAAAGACGGGGAGCAGTCAAACTTCCTTTGTGATTGAGAAGTATAATTTAGATGAAATATGTTGTGTGTCACCATTTTTCATCTCAATTACACGCTTATTGTACAAAACGATAGCAATCTAACGTATTCTTTTATTCTAATGAAACTTTCGCACTGCTGAAGCAATGAACATTTTTACAGACAGGCCCGATGATCTCACGTTGATACGCACAATTAAACAGGCTTTTTATTATTTTATCTTTTCGTTATTTATTGTTTATTCACACTAATTAACAATGTCGGCGGAGTATAATGTTTCAATAAAGTAATATTGTGTTAGAGTGTTGGCAGGTCAGTGAAGGGTCGTGGGTTTTAAGTCTCGGTCATCTATTGTGATAGCTAGCTTTCAAACAAGCGTTATAATAATAAGACAACAAATGTGGACTCTGCTGTCATTGTGCCGATAGTCGTGACGGCCAATGGCCTGATGGCCAAGAGCCTTAATCAACATCTTACGAGGCTCTCGTTAGGCGGCTGGGTTAAGGGCCTGATTCAGAAGGCAGTTCTCCTTGATACGGCTCGTATTGTGAGGAGGTTCCTGTCTCTGGAGGCCTAACCACCGGTAGCTTGGACCCTGTTCCCGACATCGGTGGATCCCTATTTGTTATATTTTTAAATATTTGTTTTTGTATGTTTTTTATAATGAATATTTAAAAATGTAAAGAGTATGTTTAAAAGTTAAATAAAGGGAATAATAATAATAATTTATTTATTTCAAGTAACACAGACTCATTTACAAAAGTTACTAATACCAATAGTCACATTTAAAATACATTCGATCATTATTCAATATTAACATAAAATTTATCAATTAATCAATGTCAAATAAAACTTAAAAAAGAAATGTAAAGCTTAAATGAGCTATCGACAGATGCATCAATTACCGCGCGCAGTAGATTATTTATGTCTATTTTGGATACTAGCTCATGCCCGCGTCATCGTCCGCGTTTTATGCACAGGAAACGTAGCATAAAATACTCAGAGGATAAATTATGTTTTTATTGTTATTGATAGGCTCGTGTTGGACCACTATCTCATCTGTTGGTAAGCGATGATGTGGTTGACGATGGAGTATGGTTGTCTAGAAGTAACCTGTTCACTTTAGATTTAAATATCTCCCGATGGTAGCTATCGCAACGCGGATTCCGACATGAATGAAACATTCTTTTAGTGATAGAAAATTATTAAAATTAATGATATAAAAAAATTGTGAAATTCTTCCTGTAACTGGTCTAGTGAATCCAGATATTTCTAATTAGGTACCTACACACAAATTTTATCTCTATATATTATAAGTATATTTTATCTCTATATATTATTGAATTTTTGCTTCTGTATACCAAAGATTTAATATTATATGAGCTTCAAATTTATGTCGTACGTTACGTTCGCTTAGTTTATTTATTATATTAACATGTCGTGTCATGTTATAGACTCCTTTCAAGTAAATAGATCTAGGCTAATGATAAAAATATAAAATAGGCGAAAATAACTTCTGTAACCATTTTAGGGTAAAATAGCTAAACCACTTTAGATGTTTGGTATGGAGGCAGACTCAAACGTTGGGAAGAATCTAGAATAGTTTTTCCAGGTGCACGAAGTAGTTTCTTCAGATGCCAATGAAGCTAGTACGTTAAATAAATAAAAGGTTTAAAGTCTCCGGTATAAGGCAATTCCGTGCCGTGCTTAAATCCGTTAAAAGACTCGTTTCTTCCTCAAACGTGACTAAAAGGGAGTAACTCTTTCTTTAATTGACTGTAACGAGCGACGGGGGAGGATTGTCGGTTAATGCCTTTTATCTATTGGTACACAAAACATTATTTATTATCATCGAGAGCATCGTTTACATAGGCGGAAATATATGCACGACTATAGACATTAATAACAGACTACCTTCCTTAAAAGCGGAAATTAAGCGGGTACTAATATTAATTTCTAATAAGTAATTTGTGTCGAAGTTCCGCTCAATACACTTTCTATCAATTTAATTGGATACATATAATTAGTTCAATGAAGTAAAATGCTTTTAATATGAATTCGCTTATGTAATAACCTGAGTTATTGTCAAATATGGGTGCCATAATGAGAGGTATCCATACAGTTAATGTCACTGATTACAAGGACTGTACCAGCACTTGTTTTTGCGATCACAAATCAGTTGTGAGAGTGAGACAGGTACTAACGTTGTATAAAACCGTCTCTTTGTCACAACGAAATTATTCCTGCTTCGACACGTCATGGTACGGCCGAGTTAGACTGAAAGCCAATCCCAATAGATAGGCAGTCATCGGTCATGATGCTATTCATCACCGTAGTGATGACAACTACTTACCCGACACAAAGTTCTAAACTCAAGAGACTATTTGCATCATTAAAAAAAAACTGACAAGGTTAACGTTAAAATAAAACAGTAGGTACAATAATTACCTGTAACCTTGTGATGTTACAAATGGCTCTAATTGTGACAAACGAGGTGCCATGTCATGTAATCTTTACAAAAAACTTGTGACGACCGCCGCCGCCCGCTAGTACTTAACTGTACGTAGAGACAAGAATCACCGCCCATGTGCATATAGGCAAAAATGTAATTGAGTTTTTCTACTAGAAAAACTGTCTATTGTATGTAGTTCGGTGGTAATTGTGAACGATAATGGAGAAGCTTTAATGATTCATTAGATCGGCTTCAGCTCCGGGTAGACTGTAAACAACTTGCCTTAACTTCTTTGTGCATGATTCATTATAGTGTTACCCTTTCCTTATACATTTGGAATCATTTTCATATTTATGGTCCTGTAGGGCTAGCGCGGGGGGTTGACAAAGGTGTTTTCTCCATCTTTTGTCTCTCTTGCTCAATATAAAATCTATAGACAAAGGGTGGGGAAAAAATATTTTCTATTTCAAATTGCAAAAAGTATTGTTTTATTATACCATAAATGAGGTAGACGTAATAGAAAGAGGTCATTCGCGGTCAGAGGTATTACACTTCATATACCTAGTTCATTCTAAATTAAAACTTAATTACCTACACATAGCGTGACGTGAAAACGTTAAGCGAATATACCGTGAATATTAGCACCATTTAAATGACATAAAAATCATATAAAATCATATTAATAACTATAATAAATATTCATTAGGCCTGTTTGAATCTACAATTAGTAATGGACACTATAATAACATATTTAGTTTTGACTAACATCTGACTAATAGTCGACTTAACGGTTGAATACAAAAAGGTGTTGTTGATCATGTCAGTTGATTTCACAGTAATATTTTGACGGTTCATATCGCGAAGTGTTTGATTTCGCGCCTTAATGTTACTTGGACGCGTCATGTCACTGTCAGCTAGTTGAGTGGAAAAAAGTGACAAAAAACTTAAGTAGTTACAAAAGGAGTCAGTGCACCCTATTGATAGCAACAGCAAATGTATTCGGAGTGCCTAGAGTGTGCGACGACTCATCCATGTAGCGGAATATCTAAGTCCGACTATTTCGAAGGCAAACGAAATATACAGATCCTTTTTTTTATTAAGAAGGAATAATGCAATTAATTTTCGAAGTAAAATTTTCGATATCAAATCAGTGTGACTTATATGTTTGCTTGAAACTTAAGTGCTTAGTGTTGTAGTTGTTGTCTGTGGTATGTCAGCATTCGGCGTAGTGAGGCGCATAGCTTTACTGCGTTTTGTTTGCATCACGCGTAGTCGGTGATATCAGCGTATCATGTAGCGAAAGCGCGTAGCGTGAAATACATGTATGTAAAGCTTATCGACAGCGCTATCAGTGTCTTGAAGCGTTACCATGTTAAGAATTTCTATAAGAAATATACATTGGCTTGGCTATAATCTGTTTTGTCTATGTTGCATGCATTCAATGCAGTATAATTGCTCACAGTACTGCTCTACTGAAAGGAACCTAAATAAGTTTTTTTTTTACAAAAGTTTGATATGAAATTAAAAGTGACAAAGACGAGCATTCGAGCAAATCGATCCTCTACAAAAAAATTGCATTCATGAATACAGGGAAATGATAAATGTTTCACGGTGCAAATAGGTACTCTGTACGAATATACCTAGTAAGACGAGCCTCCAATATCAATAAACGTCGGATAAATTAATGTAAATTCAATAAACAAATAAATTATAATACATCATAAATAATTACACAACGCCCTTATTAATGTCTACAAAGCGAAGAAAGAACATCTATCTGTGTTCCGTGATTAAAAATACGCCTAACAAAAACTATGTGAAGGGATAATAAATTGCATCCAATTTATACACCCCAGGCTCGCATATAATAAAAGTAACAAGAGAGAACAACGAGATGTGGCGGGAAAAAACCAACACCTCACATGAATAGCGTTGATTAATTTAAGCTGTTACTAGTAATTGAGTGTGGCGAGATATGAAGATATCAGAGATTCCATCTACTTTAGATTGGATCCCGATTGACTATTAATTTGTTTATGTCGGACGCAGCGCTGCGCGAAATCGGCAAAAAAATTCAAAGCGTCAAAATTTAATGTCGATTCATCATGTAAATGAACCGACAAACAATGAACTGTTGGAGAGCCACACTTCTTATAGAAACCGTATAATATTATTGGCGTGATACAGGTATACATATGATTAGGTTCTCCAACGAGCTGCGACGTAACAAACTAGCTTCTAACTAGTTATTATAACTGCAGTTTTTTGCTAATATAGAAAGTGTAATGTTATTAATAAACTAGATCTTAAGAATTCAGTTACGTAAACATTTAATCTTAATAATATTTTCGCATTTAACAGCCTGTATTTGTGTTGCCTAGATTTTAACATAATTATACTATTTAAAATGTACAGTCTAATTTAAAATTATCATAAATTAATTTACTTGCTTACTATGAATAAACGTAGCCAAGATATAGTTTTAACTTAATTTTTAAACTTTGCGCAACAAATAGAGCACATTATACGAAGGTCCTAATTTAATTATTTCCTGAACTAATACGAATTTATGACTGCCTTCATTTCTCCTTCGCATGACTATAAACCCGTTCGCGGTTGCCAGCTGAATTAAAGTTATGCCCTAAAGGCAGGGCATTATTCTCTGGCGGCGCGGGCGCGACTCAGGCGCAGGCGTCTGGATCTAACCCACAAACTATCTCATTACACTTAGATTCCTTCCATGATATTCATGCTCACGTATGTAGTATCTCAGTGCATACCCGACAAACACTTTTCTTGGAAGAGAATTCCTGAGTAATCTCGCGCGATAATGTTACATATGACTTGTCCCGTAATTTTATTTTAAATGCGCGATGCTTAAGAACAATTTAGAACAATTTACAATAATAGAAAGACAGTTAACATGTTTATAATTCAATTAGGAGATCGTTTGTCCGGTGATATAATCAGTTTACTGTTTATTGTGGCGTGCCGTTTTATGTTTAAACATAATGTTTAAAGTAATACACGGAATTTGGTCTTTAGCAAAGTTTCCACTCACGTGATGGAGGAGAAATCAAAAGGAAAGGACGTCAGGTAATCAGGTTATCTTGTGTCTAGATGTTATCGAGGCAGCGCGTTTAGATTTACATTTGTGATGTATGATGAGTTGTGGTCGAGGCTTGATGAATTCAAGATGGGCAACGTGACAATTAAAATTCATTGTTTCTTTGTAAGTTGGAACCGATAAGACCGGTTTTGGAGCGATTTTTATTTAAATAACTAAAACTCATTTAGTTGTTCTTTCTGTCATGTGTGTCATTCACTCAATATTAAAACAATAGAAGAATGTTAGCAGGCACCTGCCATAGAATGTCACTCGAGATATCACCCAATTATATCACGTCTCAGGGATTAACGAGACCATACTTATTGGCAGACCGTGAACTCAGACAATGCCATGTTTTCTACAAGAACAAGCGAGCTTACACAATTGTTCAGTAGAAATCATGTCAAAACGCATCGTTACTCGAATTGTTTTCATTCTAGCTACATAGAGATAGACAACTAGAACTGATATAACATCAGTCGTATTATGAACGATCGAGCCGTCATCGTCCTGTTGACATTGAATCCGTGTCACGTTACACACACCGACGCAATTATATCGATACCATCAACAGATAAGTACATCTGTCGTGTGCTCACGCTAATATTAATAATAATGAAAGCGAAATTACATCGCAGCCATACTAATTAAGTCTCGGTACAATACACAATTTCAAATGGAATGACGCGCATTTTTACACCGACTAACATTGGATGTAAGTACAGACATCGATTTAGCGCGTCTTATTAAGTTACGCAATCGTGTACTTTCTAAATCATTTCAAGTAATCTTAGACTTGAAATCTTCAATAAGTTTTGTATGGTTGAAAATGAACATTGACCAGTTCATGTAATACAGTGATGTCATGACAAGTGTTTTACCTCTTCACCTGAGATGAGATAGAAAGTAAAAGTGGTCGGATTGGGCAGCGGCGGGCTTCTCAATAGAATAGATCATAAAAGCTTGTTATGTGTTATCCCACGCGCAGCCGCAAGAAAGTGAGAGGACGAGTCAGCTGATAAAATTCATATGATGCGGACACAGATGCTTTTATGCGATTTTAATGCCGCCTTCAGACGGTTTAGAAAGTCTCATCTTTAATAACGATTAGGGATTCTTAAGATGCTGATTCCTTGAGTCTTTTATGGGTTTTATTGTTTCCTGTTAGCATAATGCGGCGTTCGTTAAATTCTTCTTCTGTAGTTTTGTATCCAACTACTTTAAAATTAAAGTATTTTAAGAAACATTTCAGAAATATCTGTAGTGGCCGCATTTTGATAATATAACTAAGTAAGTATTTATTTCGAGTTTTTGTATCAATGATGTAGCTATCTAGATCTCCGTTTTTGTCAATATCTCTTCCTACCGTTTTCTTATCAAATTCATGGTTTTAATTATGAGTAAATGCTCTGTGGCAATTGACGTAGAAAGTTTTGTAGACTGGAAAGGGAAGATATCTTATCATAAAGCTGAAAAGTCTAGACTAAGAAGTTTCTACCTACATCCTCAAATAAACTCGAAAGCGTTACGAATCATTTCAAAGTTTCTTCTTTTATTCATAGACTAGCTTCTGCCAGCGACTTCGTCCGCGTGGAATAGTGGTGCTCCGCTCCTATTGGTCTTAGCGTGATGATATATAGCCTATAGCCTTCCTCGATAAATGGACTATCTAACACTGAAAGAATTATTTAAATCGGACCAGCGGTTCCTGAGATTAGCGCGTTTAAACAAAATGACAACATTTCCCTTCACTGCTCTGCTCCTATTGATTGTAGCGTGATGAAAAGTATACTATAACCATCTCAGGAGTATGACAAATAATTGTACCAAGTTTCGTTAAAATCCGTCGAGTAGTTTTTGTTTCTATAGAGTTTATACAGACAGACAGACAGACAGACAGACAGACAGACGGACAGACAGACAGACAAAAATTTTACTGATTGCATTTTTGGCATCAGTATCGATCCCTAATCACCCCCTGATAGTTATTTTGGAAATATATTTCATGTACAGAATTGACCTCTCTACAGATTTATTATAAGTATAGATTAATTACATAATTTGTCTCGGTAGCTTTTACTATTTCGGTAGTAATTACTTGTGTAGACAAATAAATGTAAACAATAGTTAATTCATGTTTTAATAGGCATTAACTTCAGCAGACAGAAATTATCTTTGTTTGATGGATCGTTTAGCTTCTGCGGTGTAAACAAATCAATTACATCTTCAAGTGAGTGGAGATGACGTATTTGTTTTGAAAATATAATTAGGCTTTACTATCCGCTTCTAGGTAATCTATTAGAAAAAGTTTAAGTGAATTCATTAATGCTATCCCAAGAGGAAAGAAATGGGCTGTGGGATGTTCGAAAGAGTTGCCGCGTCCCCAGAATACAAAGTGCTGAGGAAGGAACATGGATGGGTTTTAGTCTGACACTCTCTCGCCCCACCCATGGCGGGAGAAGTCATTTGATGATTTCGCATCCGAAAAAAAGAGGAAAGTTTTATTTAGCTTCTACCACTAATTATAAAACAGTTTGGGTTTTAACTCGAAATTATTTAAAGGTTGCACGAAACAACTTGTTAAAGATTGTAAAAGATTCTTGACTCTCACTTCTGGGAATACTATCTGCAGGGACTTCGTTTAAAATTATGTTTGATAAATGTTACTGATGTAACTTGTAGTTTGTGCCGTACTGTACCTTGTGGTTTGCTGCTTCGTTTGTACAAATGTATGAACATCAGATGGGCGTACTCTCCATTCTGAACAACGTAAAACGATTACTGTAATCCATCAGTATAGATTTAAATTGCTTATGATTCATACCGTTAGCGATACACAGATAAAATGTCTATAATTATTTAATATGATGGTACTGTATAAAAAACACACTCACACACATTCTAATGTTGAACCTTAAAGATATCATACGAATCGTCCTTTAATTTCGATTGACTGTGGTTTGGAATTCCTCAAGCCTATTAGTTCAATGACCCCTTGAATAAATACCTCGTAGAAAAATCTAATTTGGTTACATTAAAACACGACACTATTTGCCAAATTACTGAAGTACCGTAACGTGACAGTTAAAAATAGGTAATTAACAAGCGGAATATTCAGTATCATATTGTACACTAATAAGCGTGAATGTGTAGAATCGTAAATCAGTTTTACGATTGTGAATATGTTGTTGATTTAATTTGCGTTTTAATATCTAAATTAACGAGTTGAGACGGATTCATTAGTAAAAGTAGGTATTAATATATACTTAGTGGAATGAATCTATTTATTGAAGAAATTTGGCCCAGTTTAACAATAATATATTTTGTGAAATATTTGCTAAAAAGATACAAAATAATGAATCCCGCAACATTCCCATAAGATTATTCATAAATATAACTGAATGTTAATGTCAAATGCCTTTTACTTTGTTTGCCCCCGACACAGGCGGATACGTGATTAATGAACGGTTGCTAATTACTGTGGCCGCGTTGCGCGGGCGCTGCGCCGACAAAGGCAGGCACCGCGGGGCGCTGCGCCGTTGTCATCCCGGATAACTAGTGGATACGTCCCGCATAACACCATCTCTATTTTATACATGCTTCATTTCCGTCATACTGTTAATTTAATCGTTTTTGCCAACGGCCAGAGCGCGGCTTTGCTGATGTGGAAAAGATATAGCAATATATTTCTTCTAAGGATAGCTTTATATTCCTGCGCCTTAAGAAAAATAATCATGCACGCGATTAATGATTATCAACGCCCAGGTTTTAATCTAGAAATTTCCCTACCAAACATCTTATCAGTCTATTATCTATCATAATGATGAGTGACAAACAGTAAGACAGTTTCAATGTCAATTAAACATGTCTTTGTTTGTATTTTTTTTAAAGTAAAATAGAAAAGTCAACACGATAGCGGCTTGCTTATGTAAGCACTGCTGAAGGAAAAGCAATATGACTTACGACTTTTTTCATTTGCAATACGCATGGACATTCTTTACAAGGCGATAGCATGAGTAGTTTCTGAAATAATCAGCTGTGACAGACAGACGAAGTGAAACTATAAGGGTTCCTTCTCACCATTTTTGGTACGGAACCCTAAAAAAACAAAAAACAAAAAAACATATATTTTATTGTTTTACTTATTACCTAACACTATAAAAACTGACACTGAATGTATATTTGTCTAGGCATTAGAAACGCCTCCGTGAAAGTAGTTTCTCATGCTTATTTTATTGCATATTAGCATAGATAAAAAACAACTCTGTTTATATTGCCCCTATTTCATCCAGGATCCATTCCATTTATATTTATGTTATTGCATTGGAAGTTTATTATAATATTGGTCGTTATTCCTGAAGTTGCGTGTTGAGTGTTAAGCTATACCAATTTATGATGGAGTATTCTTACGTGTATCACAGGGCTGGGAAGATTTCCAGCCAGTAATAATGTTTCCGAGGTTGCTTGAATGGAGTCGCTTCCAGTTATGTTTGTTGAGAAAGGAGCTTTCCAAGATACGGATATTTTAATTTAATTTGCTGGATGTTCGAAAGAGTTGCTGCATCGGACAAAGGGCTCAGGAAGGAACGTGGATGAGTTTTAGTCAGTAAGAGTCTGACACTTCCTCCCGCCCCACCCACTGCAGGATGATTTCGCATCCCTAAAAAGCCTTATACTAACTAACTAACATTGTTAGTATATCTTATTTTAAGCCTCAACCGAGTTACACATCCTCATGATTTTTTGCAAAGAAATTGTTTAAAAGCCAGAAAGTGCTTAATTTTTTTTTATAAAAAAAAAAGTATCCATATTCCGATTAAAATTGAAAAGGATATTCTAGGTTTAGTTCTTTAGCTTAACGTAAGATAAATATACGTAGGTATTTAGGTATATAACAATTTAATGTCATCGTCCAACTAATGAGTCGAATTTAAACGAACCTCCTGCTGGTATTAAAATTTGCATGTTTCTATAATGCATTGCATCCGTTTGAGCGTCTAAAGTAAATATTGGCGGCGATATTGATAAAATCTATTGAACATGTATGTAATTTATATGCATGTAGTAGATAATTTATGATAGTGTACTCCAAAATTCATATATTGGGAGTAGAGAACATTAATCTCTAGTTACCGCTACTCCGGCTTAATGATAAGACTTTCAAATGGAGGCCGCTCGCGTTGTTATAATGATCCTCGTCCTGTAATCATGTGAAGGCTATTGTTGGCTATTGTTGCTACCTACATCGATGCATAGAGATAGAATAAATTATCAGTGTGAGATGCGAGTTTCCGTGCAAAATCAGGTCGACTTTTAGTAGCAAAGCTTCTATCGGCAACACAACATGCGTTCTTGATTCAAATGCAACTTTTACGTTGATAAAGCTTTAGATTTACCTGCAAAAAAACTAATTTGATAATTATAATAAACTTATTTCAATCTTCATATAATAAATGCGAAACTGAGAACGAAATGTTCTTTTTTTATATTGAACATCAACTTACAACAATAAAGTAGGTACAGTCATTTTAGCGCACGCGTCAATCTATAAAATGTATAATAGATGGTCTTATCTCTCGTATCGACTCAAGTTCACATGCATAACTATGTCGCTTTAAATATGTCCCACAATACGTCATGGGTGCCATATTGGGGCTACCTACACATCATGTTATCGTACTGCTAACTCACAGCAGCAGTCTTAATCAAATACAACTAACTCTGTGCCCCTGTTAACTAACTACAGTCATTACCGAATTAACTGCGTTCTAACGACTAAGAAGTTAATGAACTAACGTTCAGTTCGCTATGCAGTTTACATGCCTAGATATATCTTATTAAGTAAAATGATTATATACTGAGAACAACCTGGGGCTGTACCACCACGTGTTTTTGCAATCACTATTCAAGTTTGAGAGCGTGACACAGCTACTAACGTCGTATAGCTCCGTCTCTTTTTCATAACGAAAATAATCTTGTTTTGGCATTTCATGGTAAGGCCCCTGTTTTGTAAAACCATGTATTAAATCGTGCTTAATTTTAATTTTTCGGTTTCTTGTATAGCTATCGTGTCTTATCAAAAGTATGTAATGATGAATAACGTAGTGGATAAGGCACCTGCATCTCATGTACGAGAGTGCGGGTTCGAAACCTGGCAAGTGCTATTGTGACTTTTTTAAGTCACATGTTATTAAGGTTACCTTAGATAACATTGATTATATTATTGGTGAAGGAAAATATTGTGAGGAAACCTGGACTAAATTGTCTGTAATCACCAATCCGCGTTGAGCAGGCATGGTGATTAATGGTCATGCCTTCTCTGTATCAGTAGAAGCTTCTACCTAGCAATGGGATAGTAGGGCTGATGATGGTGTAATGATAATAGTCACTATAGCCCGTACGTACGATGTGGGTTTGAAAGGCAATACTTTTATAAAGTTGTTTTACATTGTATATCTGAACTGGATATGAAGAAATTATGCGACAGTCGATCGCTTAGCCACTGAGCTTTTATCTTTATTTCAAATAATTAAACCATAAGAACAATAGATAAAGCATGTTTGTAATTTTATTTTACGTGGGTATACTAGCTGTTTTTCGCAGTCACCTGCGTCTTAAAGGATCTATTTCACGCATTCAGATAAAAACTTCCCCATGTCCTTTTTTCTGGCTTTTGGCTTTTAGATCATACTAGAAATCGGTCTTACATGGCAATGCTACTAAGCAATAGCCTTTGCTGGTCGCGTTGTCACATAGATCGACGAAGCAACCATTTTGCATATACAATAAATGGAATCCTTATTATCCTTAGTTAAATAATATTGTAAATCCAAAAGTATCTTTATCTGGACTGGAGTTCTAAGGCACAGGCCTAGGCTTAGTTTAGACTCCAGATCTCCCACAAATTGCATTTCTGTATTTTACTTCCTTGTTATCTATAAGATGTTTAATGTGAGTGTAATTTGTGGGGAGATAAATAAACGTATTTTTATTTATTTATTTTATTTATTTTTTATCTGTCTATTTGTCTTTCTGTATAAATGGGTCATATATTTTTTTATTTAGAGGAAAACTGCTAGAGCACATAAAAATAATTTCCTTAGATATTTCGGTAGATTCTAACACTGCCGTAAATCATTGAACTACACGATAACTTCCAAACCCACGCAGTTCATAAGCCGCGTATAACTGAAGGTACATAATTTAACTAAGCAGTTAATTTTAAACCAAAGTCAGCTACTGTTCGTAATTCATGGGCTACTCGAACATGACATGGGGAGAAGATTACCATAATCAAACCGGTCAGGGAGCTTGATCTCGCATTAACTTATTAGTTAACATAAGGGTGTTCGTGTTTGCTCATGAATTTAAGTGTAAGATAGGTAAGTATATCTTTTTCATTTATTGCTAGCTGTTTCTTCACGCACCCGGATAAAAATTATCCCATGTCCTTCCCCCAGGTTAACTTAATGTTCATACCAAATTTCGTCTCAATCGCTTCAGCCGCTTTCCAGTGAAAGTGTGACATGATTACTTTCAGATTGTATGCCTTTAAAACAACATAAAAGTAAAAAGTAGTACAAAGATATATCCTTTAGTGTCAGCTTTTTGGTATTATCCTCGCTGGTTATAAACGTTTATTTGTAAAACAGTAATAATCTTTTATATGCGAATTTAGTACACGTGAAAACGGAGTTTATGTATTTCTGTTCAGCTATGTATGGTTCCAATATCTTTGCAAGAATATCCATTCGCGATGGATAGTGTTAGTAATAAGCATTCTGCTTTGTGTGGAGGTGTGTAACGCATTAAGTGTATTCTTATGAATAAAAGAGAGGAACTAGAATGGAAATTACCTTCAAAGGGAGATTAGTAAAAATACTATTTTAAGATTAGTTAGTGATATAATATGACAATAGAAAAAAAAAATACTAACGAAATATCATAATGAGATTTTAATTGCAAGTAGTTTTATAGTAAGTAAAAGTTTTTTTTTCTTTTAAAAAGCATTTTCGTAGTTACATAAAATTAAGTAGGTAACAAAAAGAAGTGCCCAGGTAGCTCAGTTGGCACTAAAGCCTTCTTAACACTTCGCCACGATTTGTCGTGATGTTCACTGTGCAAAGTCTAGTTCACAATGAGGGAATAAGGAGGTTATAGTCTTAAAAAAACCATTCGTTCTCTTTAATTTTAGTTTATATAATCTCAAAAGCAATAACAGTGATATAATGTCCCCAAAACACCTGAAAATTTTAGGGCGCTTGAAGAAAGTTTCTAGTAGTTTAGCATCTAGCTCACACTTTAAACCCGTGGTACCTCACTAGGAATTTCTCCTATATTGTATGTTGTTTAGAAGCATACCACATAGCGTGAAATCTGATTACTTACTGTTTGCAGCATGTATGCTGATGCCCCGGATTCGATGCCAGGATTGGGGAAAATTTTGTTAGGATTTTTTCCTATGGACTTTGTTAGTAGCTACGCTTCCTTGGAATTTGCCTAATTGAGATGGGACTCAAATATACCTGAAGAAATCTGGGTGAACTACACCACATCGCTCCCACCCACAACGGGAGGAGTCATTTGATGATTTCCCATCAGAAAAAAGGCAATGTTTTCAGGAGAGATAATTGTAATGTTATATATCTAACTAGCTTCTGCCCGCGACTTCGTCCGCGTGGAATAGTGGTGCTCCGCTCCTATTGGTTTTAGGGTGATAATATATAGCCTTCCTCAATAAATGGGCTATCTAAAACTGAAATAATTTTTCAAATCGTACCAGTAGTTCCTGAGATTAGCGCGTTCAAACTAACAAACTCTTCAGCTTTATTATATTAAGTATAGATAACAGTAGAACCAACACGGACGAGAGCACATCTCATCAGCAGCATAATTATAAACTAGTAATATATTTTACCAACATTGTGCACTTATCCTTACTCTCGCATGCACCTCGTTAGAGACCATTTAAGTACAATAAAACGATTATTACGCCCGTTAGATGTATCTTTAACCTTCTGCTCTGCTTACACCATTTATGGATGTGGATGACGATGAGACGACTCTTAAGACGATCACATATATTGTATGTTGTTACGGTAATCAATAGATTACAATTTTAAAAGGTACTGGCTACTGGGTCTTTGCCAAGTATTGTTTTCTGCCACCATTTAGAACTCAACCGTATCGTCCAACAAAAAGTCGAAATTTGTATTTGCTACCTCGCTCTTGACGGACTGTTCATATGGACTGAAAATGTTTGACTGCAAAAACAACATTAAATAGCAATTAAATTCCACGATGAATGCAATAACATGATTTTATTATTATGATTACAAGCATAAACATTCGTTGCGTGATAATTGTTTCATAAACGCGTAAGTTACAATGGCTCCTACGCTCCGCCATTCGCGGCTCAATACCTCAAACGATACCAGTGACAATGCAGAACATTTACCAGTATAATGGTATTTGATATCAGAAAGCGCATCTCACCATGGAAAGCTGCTGCAACCCGTTAGTGGACCGGCTGCACCCAGCTTTCCAATCGCGCCTCCAGCCAGACTTAGTTTAAGCCTGCCACGCATTTATCAGAGCTTTCTACATCCACGCCTACTTTATGCGCCCTAATCTCCTCAGATGGGTGCTAAATTATTTCACTTTATTACTAAACAGTAACACATTTACGCTAGATAAGAAAAATGTTTGTATTTCCTCAATGTGTCGCTTTAGAGCGCTTTAATGTAATTTCAGCGAACAACAAAACGGTTAAGGAAATCAGACATTCCATTTTCCTTTAGCGTCTAGTAAAAAATAAGGTGCAATGTCTTCTTTAATAATAATATAATGTCGTTACAGCATGATAACATTTCCCGCAAAAAACGGAGCGAAATTTTTTGACATAAAGCCGATCGGGGTAATGATCGCAAGTCATTGCGTGCTGCGGTAAAAAAATAACAAGATTTCGGCTTACAAAGTTACAAGTGAGAGAAAAAATGTCATCAATGCCGATAAAAAATGCCAGTATTACACGGAAATGTGGGGAAAGAGGCTGTATCGTGGGACAGATTTCTTTTAAACATTAAGTACATATATTTATACTTAAATTGTACACAGTAAAGTGAGTAAGCAAGGGAAAAGTTAAAAACTGTTAGTTATTTAAGATCAATGTGCTCGTAAATCAGGACTACGAGCAGTACTTAGCGTTCACAGCAAATAATTCTCCTAATGATTTTTGATATTTGCTTCGCATTTCTGCTTCAATAGCAAAACTAAGATTTAAAGCGTAATTAACGATAGGTTATCTAAGGTATTGATGGTGATAACTATTACTGGGTAGACTCGCACACGCAAAAAATTCGTTTATTTGTCATTCCCAGTTAATTAAGATTTATTATCCAAAGAAAGCATAAAGCGATGTTCTTTTTGTACGGAGCACGCTCCATTTAAAGTCAATACTGATTGATTGGTTGCGCTCCAAGTTTTTCTATAGCTGACTGTTTTAGCCAATTGAGGAGTATATTTTTTTTTCAAATTCTTTATGAATTCTTAATAATTAATTATTTTTTGCAACTTAGGTTAGTTTAGCTATCTTAGATTGTGATATATAAATACTAGTATAGAGAGGTAATCTACTACTAGAATACGCTCTTGAGTTCAGACTTTATAAGTTGTACTGTAGGTTGTACTGTTCTGAGAAAGCATGTAAGGAAGTGTACCTATTCCAGATTAATATATTACGTTAAAATAATTGATATGCAACCTCTGCTCCAAGTTATATTTTTCCAAACGCCGAAAAACTCGCGTGGGAATAATTTAAACACAAATATTGCATAAACTTTTGATTTATTGCTATCTAGCATGATACTCCCAATGATTTAAAAAAACCTGTTTTCCAATAAAAATATAATATGTAATACTCGAAGATGAGGTGCCTTCAATAATAAATTTGATGTAAGTTAATAAACTAAATCGATCGATGGTTAAACATATAAACATGATTTAGATTTATACGATTAGCGTTTCGCGCTTGATGCGCGCGCGGCGAGATCGATGCGCTTGTACCCGTGTCGCCTGTGAAAGTTATTTATAGGTTAATATAACAAGTACGTTTTAGTTAACGTAATTGATGAAGCATTCCTCGTTGCATTTATACGGAGGTGGATTTGGATCACTGCGTCGTAATGATATTGATGCGTGAGGGAAATGACACTCGTTTTGTTTAAACTAGGTGAACAAGCCTAAGGCAGCGTTTCTTTGGGCATTGTTTGTGGTTTTATGTGCAGTAGTAGAATGCGGTTGTATTTAGTCGTTAAGGAATGTAGGAATGGATATCTTGTAATATACTGGTTTACATGGAAATATGACTGAGGAGCTAAGTAACAGCCGCACGAGTCGATCGATCCAAAGTTAAGCTATGTCTGGCGCGGTCGGTACGTGGATTGGTGTCCATCTATGTCATACCAAGACTCCTACCTCGGAAATGGTCCTGGTTGTCATTTGTAAGTGTTTGACAGTTGTTACAAGTTGACTTTTTAAGGGGTTTTGTGTTACCCGGTAACTGGATTGTGGAGATCAAATAGGCAGTCGCTCCATGTAAAACGCTGGTACTCAGCTGCATTTGCTTAGACTGAAAACCGACCTTAATACCTTTAATGGAAAGGCTAGGCAGATGATGGTGACAATATGGTAATATGACTGTCGCAATTCAGTGTAAAATGATTTAGGTACTCGTTCTCCACAGTGTCGTGAAACAATTTCCTTTTAATCTGTAGGAACACTGAAAAGTGAAAAATTGATATTTTAAAGGTTTTACACATCGTTAATCATTTTAAAATTCTATGGTTCTGAAATCCGAAACATTTTTAAAAGAGGCTTCCGGCGACCGGGACCGCAATTAACTGATCCGCGGTGTGAGTCGCCGGATGGATTTAATTTAAATATTTTTCTTCCGGCGACTGGGACCACTCATAAAATATAAGGTTCAAATCAAAAATAGTACAGTCAGACAAAAAAATCTTCAGTGCACTCTATAATATACATATATTAAAAGAATCAAATGGACATTGAACATTTGAAATGTTGCGTCACGAAAAGTACTAGGACATCATAGAATGAAAGAGACCGCAGTGTTGTTTCAACTGCCCACCCGTACATAATGTAAAACTTTCCCCACCCGTTACTTTGTAAATGCCACGTAACATACCAGGGCTTCATAAGGTTGCAGAAGCTCCGTCCGCATTCGGATAACGGAACTATTCAATTCTACCAACATAGTGAGATCGAAAGACGGGATGTGTAGGTTTTTTTTTTTTTTTTTTTATTATTGATAGGTTCGCGTTTGACCACTATCTCACCTGATGGTAAGCGACCTAAGGTTAAGGTTAAGGTTGCACCTAATTCTGTTGTTCCCATCCCGCTAGTGAAGTTACTAGGACAGCATAAAATGAAAGAGACACCGCTGTGATGTTTCAACTACCCACCAGTTACTTTGTAATAATGCCGCGTAACATACCAGGGTTTCGCACTTCTTTACTTCGTTAAGTGTTGATTGGCTGACGACTGCAACTAACCGACGAATACGCGGGCCCGCTCAAGTAGTTTGCTTCTTAACCTTGGCGAGACCCGCGTATTCCGTGCGCATTTTATTTACATTATATACGGGCGGGTAGTTGAAACAACACTGCGGTCTCTTTCATTCTATGATGTCCTAGTACTTTTCGTGACGCAACATTTCAAATGTTCAATGTCCATTTGATTCTTTTAATATATATTATAGAGTGCACTGAAGATTTTTTTGTCTGACTGTACTATTTTTGATTTGAACCTTATATTTTATGAGTGGTCCCAGTCGCCGGAAGAAAAATATTTAAATTAAATCCATCCGGCGACTCACACCGCGGATCAGTTAATTGCGGTCCCGGTCGCCGGAAGCCTCTTTTAAAATATATTAGTTTATGAGTTTACAATACCCGAAAAAAATGTTACGCGATCAATTCGTCGAAATTGACTTACTAAATCCTGTGATATTAGACAACTTTCCTAAGAGGCGCCATTGAAAATTGACATTGACACTTACGGACTGACCACAGTCTATTTCTATCCAGCCTGCCAGTCGTATGCGGTTTCAAGTTGATATCATTTGCTCAGCTTTCTGTTGTTCGGTAGTGAAAATGACACGATACACTCGCAAATTTAACTCACTAATATTTTCATTAAGTGCACTCTGTGGTTCAGTTTCGTTCCGAAGATATTTATCTCTTTATTATTATTAAAAAAATAAGAAGAGAATATGCAAAAGTGAGTCAGGAAAGAAATAAAGAGTTATTTTAATGTCCCGTGTGTTTGTAGGTTTATCGGTTTATTTATATTTATTTTGTGGGGCCGTGTTGCCGGATTTGTGTCAAGTATGAACTTCATACCGAGAAATGCTAATACGATTTTATGAAGATAATTAAAATGATATGACTATTTTTGTTTTGCTAGCGAAGAAATATCTGTGTAACCGTTTCAGGATTAATGTTACGGATGAAATGCGTGTCAGCTTTTATAGCTTTCTATCTGATACAGTTTTGATTCGAGATTAAGATATTTACGCCGTGTTCAGTGAACAATTACGACGGTTAAAAGTAATCTGCTCGTGATAGTAGCGTGACTTTCTTTGAAACTGTTTCTTTTTATTTTGTTTTATTAACAAATTCCTTCAGTGTTCCGAATCGTCTTTTACTTTAATATTAAAGTTCAGTGCAGAGACCTTCGGCCTTACCATGACGTGCCAAAACAAGATTATTTTCGTTATGAAAAGAGACGGAGCTATACGACGTTAGTAGCTGTGTCACGCTCTCAAACTTGAATAGTGATTGCAAAAACACGTGGTGGTAAACCCCCTTATCAATAGATATAGGTATTAGTATGATATATCTTATAATGCGAAGTAATGCTTTAGAATCTTGATCTTGTCAATGGCTTCTGACTTCTAATGGTAGGAACTAACAAGATTAATTAACGACCCTTTCATCAACCAATAATTATTTAATATTTTAAGTTTATTCTTGAAACTATATTAAACAACTTTCACTCTTATCGGCTATTAAATTATGTTTAATGGCACACTTTAATTTTATTGATCAATTAAAAGACATCAACATTAACTTAGATATACTTTGTTGCAAAATGTATGGGTTATAAATACTGTATCTACCCTCATTACATCGGAGATTTTCCTTTTTTATTAATGTGCGTGACATTTCACTGCGGCGGCGGCAACAGGGCCATTTGTCTCATGTCCTGCGCGCGCACGTGTCGCGCTCGGTTTTGTGCGCACGCGATCACATCTTGTGTTTACACATGCTATGTGCAGGAAACTATAGTAGTTAGGCATTCTTTTTAATTACTACATACTGCAGATTATATTTAGACAAATCTACAAAAATGAAAATAATCAGGGTACCTGCGTAAATTTTTTATTCTGTATAGGTAACTACAATATCACAGTTTCTGTAAAGTTGTGTGTCTATTTCAATTAAATTTCAGGTTAAGGTATTATACTATTTGTACGCACACATGAATCAGAATTAGGACACAAAGACGCATTGGCCATTTTGATTATTTCCTCGTTCTATATTTTCGAATAAAGCTGTCACAATTGACCTAGTTAAAGTTAACGCTTTTGCGATCACCATTGTTAGCCAGACCACGTAGAGATGTAATAAAATCATAATACAATAGTTTTTCTCTTTCGCAGCCGAGCACTGCCGTATGTAGCTATTTGTAGCTTGTCTCACGTGTAGCCTACTGCAAGCGGCAAGTGACGACCACTTTCTATTTTATTATCCGTCGTCCGTCCGCTTGGACGTTTTATATCTTTGAGGGAAATGTCCTTTAATGGTTATTATTGTATGTAGTGAAAGTAAGGAGTTTAAAGTTCAATGGAACTTGTTTTCGGAATCGTACCCGGTTTTGTTTTTTTGTATTCATCTCACCTGATGGCAAGTGGTGACGATGACGCACGCTTGCTACAAGTAATCAAGTAACTAATTTATTCGCAACTTGATTATAACATCCGTCATAAAGAGTCGTCATAAACGTCTTTGTTCCTACAAATACGGCTGACTGTTTAGAATTATTTTTATAGTCAACTGATTTATTGAAACATTCTCATAGTAGGTCAAAAGTCAAAAGTCATTTTTTTTATTTCACATAGGCCTACAAATAAAGCACTTAAAAAGAAAGAAAAGTCAAATTAGTTGCACGGTTCCAAGTAGTGGGTCCTATGGAGAAGAACCGGCAAGAAATTCATGGGTAGATCCATGTACATCATAATTCATCTATATGATTTAAAATCATAACTGCGAAAATGGTTCCTGCATACCCAGGCTGTTGCGTATTAATCCGGTGAACCTGCGTGAAGTATTATTATGCCTTTTCGTGAATAAAAAATCAAATGCATGTTTCGGATAATTATTTTAAATATACTTATATAATTATAAAGCTGAATAATCTGCTTTAAAGCAACATCCATTCAAATGTTATATTCACGTGAATTAGTAAAAGCCTTTAGCTCCGTAATTAATTAAATTAGAACAGGAAGGAGGAGAGCCTGTGTTAAATTTATAGCCAGTTGTAACTTCAATAATAACTAAAGGGCTTTTGACGTTAAACGTCTGTAATAATATGCCTGTAATGACGTAGGTAATTAAAACTTAGAATTTTGTACTATGCTATATAAAGCCTTTGAAATAGTATCTAATTGAGAAGATATATAGGTATCCTGCATATAATTTTTAACATATTGTTACCGGCAATAAGAAGAAAAAGAAACACAAGAAACGTCAAAAAATATATAAAGCTACATACTTTCTTGCATCTTCATTAGACTTTCAGTCACACTAAGGGGCACTTCTATCATACTGCTAGTTAATCTCGTCTCTTCACTTATAATTAATTTAATTAAATTAAAATTTAGTATTCAAGAGAGTACAAAAACTATGATATACTGGCGAATGTGACTGCTGACGATGCGAACAAGTTAGGATGCGAGCAACCATTTTTTAGATTCCTTTGTTGATTGCAGTATAATGTTCTTTAATGAAGAGTAAACTTTGTATTGCCTACTTTTATACATATTATACAGAAAACACTTAGCGAGTGCATCATGTATATAAATGAAGTACTGTTTGCAGTAACATTTAAAATGCAATCATGAGTCATGAGCAATTGAGCAAGTCGTTAAAGTAAAAAGAAGAAAAGATTTGTATTATTTAATTATGACTTGGATTTATTATTTGGTCTAGTGATGGCTAGCGTGATATATATGTAGAATTCTCGGTTCGATCCACAGTTTGGGCTTATAATTATCTATTATCTATACATATAAAATACTTTGTCCTGGATCAACGCACAGCCTAAGCCGCTGATCGTAGAGACCTGAAACTTGATGAGTGTGTTCTTTGTATTTTCCGAAATTCTATCCCTAAGGGGTGTAAAAGGGGGCAAAGTTTGTATGAAACTCAGTCATATTCAATCCGAATTCGTATAGCCCACGTGGACGAAGCCGTTGGCGGAACGCTAGTTAAGGATATTCTGTGTGTCAAAATTGTTGAATGCACAAGCAACCTGCAACCCGTTAGTTATGTATGAGGTTCATAGAATTTAGACTTAGCTGGCGATAAGTACTACTCTGCTTACCCCTTCGGCCCTACAAGCGTCTCGTGTTGAAAACGCGGAAATGTTGAAATAGAATTGTATCTATAATAAAAAAAAAAAACCCCTAAGTGAATCTTGCGCTGTATGTTCATATAAATTTTATTTTCCATTCAGGATTTAATTCTTAAATGAAACAGCATATTCAATTAACTTTGCTGTTATTTATATTTTAAATGTTTTGAAAATAACTTTTCCAAGATAATTGATGTCCATTTTACATTTAAATCTTAATTACCACAGTGTATTAAGATAGAATATGTAGGTAGGTAGGTAAGCCACTGAGCGGCCGTTCAAAGATTTACTGTTTATTATAGTCATTAAGTTTTGCATTAGGTACTCATATATTATAATAATAATTCGATTTAAGACTTCTTGTTGTCGTGGTTTTATGACACTGGAGTAAATTCTGTTACCTTAAGAAGATTTGATCAAGTGTTGTTCAAAGATATATTCAAATGTTGTCTAAAGATTGTTCAAATGTTGTTCAAGGATTAATTTTAATGTAGTGTATAGAGATTTGTACACAGAGAACGTTTTCTGTGTATGTCGTTTTAGAAATGTTACTACCATGAACTTCGTTTCATGGTAATAACATTTAATGTAAGGAAAGTAGATAATGAATGTTGGTATAAATTATGCACTGTGTTATAAAGGAACTGGGGGGCTAGACAAGTGGCAAAACGCTAACGCTATAGAATAGAAAACAAAATGTATGGGAATGACATATAGCTAGTCGTAAACGAATGTCATTCCCATACATTTTGTTTTCTATTCTATAGCGTTAGCGTTAGCGTTTTGCCACTTGTCTAACCCCCCTGAGCTATCATCAAAAGTCGATAAGGTAGGGGATATTAGAATTGAGGAAGTATATAATCACAGTGTTTTGGGATATGTAGATTCGGGTTAGAGAAACTTTATGAATCTAATTTTACAAAGAACAAATGGTAAATGATGATGAATATTGAATCAGAAATGCTTATATAAAGCAAAGCATTATTAACTTAAAAATGCAAAAAAATATAAGCCTTTATTTACAACAAATCAGTCGAACTGAGCTACTCCTTTTTTTGAAGTCGGTTAAATATGCAAAAAGAAAACAACACTAGCTCGGCTAGGCGACTAGGCAAGTCTGGGGTTCGTTCAACAGTTATATAGTGTTATAAATAAAAGCCTTATTTTTATTTTTAAAGATGTATAAATACGAAATGTGACTGTACTGACTCGTACATATAAAAATATCATTATATTGTTCGTTACGATTCAATACATCTTTATTTAGTGCTAGAACTATAAAACTTTTTGTTCGAGATCTTCGTGGTACGCAAGTATGGCGGCAATTCTTGTCCTCATCTATTAATAGGGTGGCTTACAGTGGTGAGTGACGGGTCCGCGGGATACCGTGCACGCATGACTTGCTGCGAGGTATGAGAGGGCAAAAAATAAGGCTTGGTCATCGTTCCGACCTCACAGTTTTATTGCTCTGAGTCTGCACTCTCTTGTATTTGAACTGAAAATACATGCGAGATTTTAAAGTGACTTGGAATTGCATCCTGTTCTTCTAGACTTGTTAACTTATTTATTATTGACTAGAATTCCGCCAGCGATTTCAAATTAAAAATAACAGAGTTTCATACAAACTTTGCTCCCTATTTTCACCTTCTTAGGGGTAGAATTTCAGAAGGACCTTTCTTATCGGATACCTACGTCGTACAAAGAATACACCCTCCAAGTTTTAGGTCTCTACGATCAACGGCTTAGGTTGTGCGTTGATCATTTTTTAAGTAAAAAATGAGAAAATAATTAGTAAGTAACCTTTTTTCTATGCTTAAATACAAAATATTCAAAATTGTTCCATGAAACAAAAGTAGGCACTGTATTTGCTTCGGTAAGCTTTGAAAACAGTCTCGAACAATAGACCTGAAAATCTAGTGTCTGTAAAAAGCGAAAGTGGCCTCGTTGTGGTAATTTGTCTGTATTATGCATAACTTCAATTTAAACATTTCAGTATAACAAAATAAAAGACGCAATTACCTACAAACTTTCTTAAAAAACAACGAAGAAAGCTATGATAAATTAAGCTATTTTACTCTTTTAATATACCATTTACAAGCTTTTCCACACGGGTGTGAAACTTCATTCAAATTTCCATACTTGCCTCTCCAAGGACGCCAAAAAATCCTTACCTAATGCGCCCCGGACCACCCCAGGAATATCCTTTCACATCTCTAGGGTGGACTTAGAGATTATGTTAAGGATAATTGTTATCCATCCATACATACATATGAAATGCTTTGTTCTGAATGGCCTGCTCGGAATGACTGCCTGACGGATCAACGCACAGCCTAAACCGCTGTTTGTGGAGAAAAAGGGGGAAAGTTTGTATGAAACTCTGTCATTTTTAATTTGAATTCGTATAGCCCACGCGGGCAAAACCGCTGGACGAAAGCTAGTACCTACACAAATAAGCTTAAAATAATTTTTCATTATCTAAACTTAAAAATATATCCTGAGAAAATCCTGCAATTTTAACTAATTAACATAACAATCATGCGCTTCCGACGTCTCTTTGTTTGCGCATTAAGCGAACACACATTTATTTTTAATTTCACGACAGAGAAACTACTGTCCACAGTGAAAGGATACCTATTGTGGCTTCTACTTGTGTGTTTTGTTGGTACCTGTCTTCGACAATATAAGGGAAAGGGAAGCAAAGTGGAATAGAGAAAAGTACTTTCCGTGACGTAATCCCATTAGTCACCTCTAAAGAGATTTGCTTAGAAATTACGTGATGGTTTATTTGTGATAGATAGTTTGTATTAGCTGCATAACAGATTATTTACTTCCTTGCTAGGTATAACATATAATATATTAACAATATCCACGGTAAAATCATATACATAAAATGTCGACTTTCGTTTGTTCTCGGGTGTGATTGGCCCGTTCTGATATTAAAACAAAATGGAATTGGCCGAATATAACAATTCTAGTTCCATTGTTTTAAAATCTAATTAGAAGTATCCGATTTTTTCTTTCAATCTGCAGCCTGAACATATTTTTATGCAGAAAACATTATGATGTTATTCTACATTTATATTCTTAATCTAAATCTCACATTATATTATTATACTTGAGTCGGATATCCTTGTAGAGTTTTTACAAATGGTGTATGCCTTAAAACAAACATCATTGCATTAAATACGGCATTTTTTAGTATCTTACCAAAAACGCCGTAACGTTGCTATACAATTGGAAAGTTTATTCCAAACAAGGCAATAAAACTCCATGCTTTCATGACTATCAGAGAAGGTAAAAGTGCATTATGCCGAACTACTGCTACTTCAAACATAATGTCGTACACTACCGTAATTGACCAAGTTACTGACGAGAAAGTTCATTGAAAAGCTTATATACAATGTCATGTATTACTGTACATCCAGTTTATGTCCCCTCTTAACCGATATTTCGAAACTAAAATAGATTGGGCTTTGGACTTTACACTAATGAACCGATGCCGATATTGACAAACGAGTAGCCGATGGAATCCATCGATTACTCGAGTTGTGAAATCGATTTATCCTAGTGTCGTGCCTTTCAAGGAGTGCAATATCTTACAATCGGTATTTTCAATTATAGTATACCTTTATTAAAATTATATTACGTTTAGGGTTATTTATTAGTATTAAAATGATAACGATAAGCTATGTAGTTGGTATCAGTTGACCAAGAGACAAAGTTATAGCAATAACAAGAAATAACATCCGTGTGAACTAAACTGACAATGGTTTTATTAACAGTCGCCTCTATTATTTTCTTTTTGATATGTAAATAGAGTCTCCTTGCATCATATAAACGGAGTATGGATCTAGGTGACATGCTCGTTTTCCTTCAATGATTAAGTAACGGGAGTCTGTCTTGACGAAGCGAAAAATCCTATTTAGACAATAAAGCTTTAAAATCTACAGTTGTGGTTCGTGTTGGAATGGAATTACTTTTTATATGTTTTCTAAGCTGTACCGCAAGTTCTAGGTAATCGTTAAAAACTTCTAAATTTTGCATAAAATATCGTGGTGGCCTGGAGGTTAAGCCAATTGCAACATTGTACAAATTCATGTGCAGGTTCGAAACGCGTCAAGTATCAACTGCGACTTTTTAAGAATCATGACGTGTATTTTTGAAGTGTATCTTCGACATTACTGGCTAGCGGTCCTCTACTAAAAAGTCTGAAATCGCCAATCCGACTTGAACTCATTGTTCAATTGTTCATGCCATCTCTGTATAAGAAGGCCTTTTTCAGAAAAACTATTGTGTTTGTTTGTGAGGAAAAACACGATTACTGAGCATGAGAATCTGTATTGGAATCCTCGTTTCAGTAAAAGGTTTTTTCTTTTAGTATCATGTTTTATTTTTCTGTTTTCAGTGTTTTGGAAGTTGGTTGTATTTTATTGTAAAAAATATTTTATTTTTTTACTAACGAAAACTTTTTGTTCCTAGGACCAGCGAGCTAGTGGCTCTGGTGGCGGTATCATGCACCCTGTTCCTGTTCCTCCACACTCGAGACCTGAGCACCAAGCTGCGGCGGATGGAAGGGAGGCTCAACGATGACGTCACTGCCTTCAACCACCTCACTGACAGTGAGTAACTATTTATTTATTTATTTCATGATATTGGATAAAGTCGTCGGCCTCTCAGATGGTAGGTGATGATCGCTTCTTATGGCCAATGGCAGTATTAGGAGGGAGCACAGCGTATGCGTCGCTGTCAAAGAGACAAAGCTGATATGTCTTCTCCTTCTTCTCAGTTGTATTCTTCATTACTGATCGTCCAGTCTATGCAACCTTTTTATATAGTTCTTTATATGCTGTTTCTACCTCGTTCGGTTTTCGGCTTTTATCAGAGCTTCTGAAATGGTAGATTAGTGATTTTAGCTACCCGAAATGTTGCAAGCGCCTGTTAATTCTGTTACACCAGTACCTACATTCTTCAAATTGGTAAATGACAATTCTTTGCGAATATTAGCAAGCAATATGATGGTAGTTCTTTTAGGTATAGATGAGTTTATTGACAAAGGATTCCTCATTCCTGTGCTAATAATTGTTGATATAATGATTCATACTTGGCTTTGGAATTCTTTGATTTTACCTAAGTTGTAGAGATAAATAGTAAGGACTTACCATAAGCTAAAGGATGTGTGAATCATGATTCCATCTTGAATATGTGGAGGAACCGCAGACGTACTGCCTTTTATGGTCATAAGTATGTTTTAAGATTGTCAAAGTAAATATATCGGCATATGATAGTTTGATAAGGTTATGTTAGTGATAAATAATGGTCTTTATAAGTACCTAGTCGGATAAAGAAGTACCATTTTGTACTTTTATAACTGTTTTATATTTACATAATGTTTATAAAGGTATCCTAACGAATCCTAACTCATCATCATCTGCCTAGCCTTTTCCCAACTATGTTGGGGTCGGCTTCCAGTCTAAACCGGATGCAGCTGAGTACCAGTGTTTTACATGGAGCGACTGCCTATCTGACCTCCACAACCCAGTTACCGGGTAACACGGTACCCCTTGGTAAGACTGGTTGTCAGACTTTCTGGCTTCTGACTACCCGTAACGACTGTCAAAGATGTACAAATGACAACCGGGACCAACAGCTTAACGTGCTTTCCGAGGCACGGAGGAGTCTCGCTATGACATAGATGGTCACCCATCCACGGACCGACCGCGCCAAGCGCAGCTTAACCTTTGATCGGTCGAACCGTGCGGCTGTTGCTTAGCCACGAGCTCCTCCGAATCCTAACTAATATTATACAAATCTTTAAGTAAGTTTGTTAGTTTATTTTTTGTAACGCTTTCACAGTAAACAGCTGAATTGGTTTGGATGAAATTTGGTACTGAAATAGATGGGACCCCGGAGACGGTTATAGGCTTTCTATCAGGGAGCATTTATAGTGATTAGTTTCCCTTGGGATGCGGTTTAAACCGCTGAAAGAACTAATATTTCTGGCTATAATTTGTACTTACTTCATTCGGTAGAGTAGTTCCTACCACCTACTTACATTAAGCATACAAAAACACAAATCTGTGTAAATTATAAAATGTCGTAACACTAATTTTTGTCAGGTGCTCTTCCATAATTTGTTCTAGTGATCGGCTCGTCCCACTATGCACTTACCATAACCATCAAGACTATTAATCTAGTCAATCGTAACGATCATATTGAAGATATAAACTAGGAAATGACTCAATCATACCTAGATACTGTCTAGATACAGGCTAATTGAACCGAGAATCTATAGCGGTGCATTTGAGATTCTTATGATCAATGATCATTGATCATGGTGTCAGTTGAAACACGTTGATCGTTTTCAGCCGCATCGAATCGATGTAAATTCTCGCAGCCGCCTTTCAAAGGTTAGGATCGGAATCTCGTTGAGCAGTTTAATTAGGTTATTTTATTAATCGATTTATGTTGTTGTATTAAACCTGTGAGTGTGTAAATCAGGGCTGTTATCAATAGTTGCCTTTGCTCCTTATTGGTCTTTTTTTCGGATGGGAAATCTTCAAATGACTCCTCCCACCGTTGTCAGACTCTTACAGACTGAAACCTATCCATGTTCCTTCGTCAACCCTTTATGTGTTCCGGGGGCGGAGGTAACTCTTTCGAACATGGGGGCAGGCTATGCCGCTGTGGGCTACGATTATTAGTATGTACTACACAACAATACACTGTAAACTGGTCATCTAAGAATTAGACGCGTAACTTTTGTTTATACAATTATTTTAGTAAGTTGCAGTCATAATAATTCTTTATTGTGACTGATTCCGTCATTTTATTTTAGATTCATGTAAACGACTCACTTCCTATTTCTACAATTCTCACAGTTAATATTCTAAATAGTTCTATTGTTCATACTCTAATAACTGCAAAAAGTTTTACAAAACTATAAATTATTTTATCTCAACACTGCTTCGTTATCGCGTTGCAAGTCTAAGATGTGATGTATGAGATAATGATACACGAAATTCAATTTATACTTCGTGTTAGAGCGTAACTGGGGAATCTACGGCGAGTTACTGACAGCCCGTGAAATGAAAAACAACGGCTAATAATATAATAAAGACATATTAATTAAATGCCCGGCCGTGCGTGATTGAACGGCCGACGTAAAGCTGGTCTCACACGGTACTGTTTTTGTAATTAATTATGCTTGGCGCAAGAAAATGTTTTGAGTAATTCTCATTTAGAGTTAAGTATTTTGGTTGTAGATTCTGATAGTGTAAACTATCAGAATCCACAACCAAAATACTATATAATTTAAAAAAAATGTTGTCTTTAGGGTAAGTTGGTGGTATAAAATGGTATAAACAATACATCAGGGTTAGACAAGTGGCAAAAACGTTAGTAGAATAGAAAACAAAATGTATGGGAATGACATTCGTTTACGACTAGCTATCTGTCATTCCCTATAATTTTGTTTTCTATTCTACTAGCATTTTTGATACTTGTCTAACCCCCCCGGTGAAGCAAATACAATATGATAAGCTAGATATAATTAGGAAAATTCTAAAATAACAGAACAATCTACATTTTGCAATCGTCCAGCAAGGAGTGACATCTAAACCGATTCAAAGTGACTTCAAACTTCAACTCTAAACAGAACTTAAAAACTATTCCAAACTATTGTTTTAGCTTCACCTGCGCATACGCACACAGTAAAGTTGAACGTGAACGCCCTCATTCAGATTTAACTGTATTGCTTCCGTGATAAGCATCTTTGTGACAAATGAAATATTTCTCAACTGTTTATAATGACATCAACATTTATACGATCCTTTCAGAGTTTTTTTGCAAAGTCATTAGCGAAATTCTTAACGTTCTAATTAAGATCATCTGACATAAACAACCTGTTAGTTAAGAAAAAATATTAAACATATATTATCTCGTAAGTTGCCAAGTAAAGAGACAAAACAGTCGGGTAAAAAGTAAGCAAATATGGACTTTATTATTTTTTTGTTTGCAAGATGTTTCTCTCTAAATTCATACAAAATTATAAGTTACGTAATATTTCAATTTACCAAGGATATCAATACGCCTATACGCTACGCTAGCGTGCTCAATATAATACCTCCATTGAAATACAAACAAAGAAAATGAGGGTGAATTTGAAAATTGATGTCATCCTCGAAAAAAATTGCGTGACGTTATTTCATTATGCATAATGCTGGGCTATTGTCTATAGCGTGCACGCTGAGCCCGACGAGTCTATCGCGGGAAACGGCCACAACTTTCACTGGTCCAAAAAAAAAAACATAAACTGATGGTGTCCACAATCGTGATCCCCGGCGATACCGTTCACTGAGTTAACTTTACTATTTTTCTTTCACCAAGCCCTGAGTGGTTGTGGTTTTTAAGTAATTCGCTGCCCATTTTCACACAGGCCGTTCCGTGCCAATGACTTATTCGATCAGTTACACAATTAAGTAAATTGCATTTATTTGCATCTCTTTTCGGCGAAGTGCGTAAGGAGACCCGGTCATTAATTAAGCGTACCGTTCATTTTTATGTGTTAACTGTTAATACAGCTGTGGGGCGGTATTAGTGGATGTTCCCACGTGGTCTCCGCGACCGCAGAGTGTGGTAGGATGGACAAGCGCTTGCGCACCGCACGTACAAACGTCGCACCACTTCCTCATTGACTGCTCCCGATTGCAACGATTAGATTACACCGAACAAGTGCACCGCGTAAGCTCTTTATTTACAGTAAGAGTGTGTCAGAGTTATGTAACGTTACATGCTTCAATTACAAGATACCAAGATAATGCATAGCTTCGTATTAGAGAAACCAGTTTTCTCTTCGATTCCTGAATATATCATGATGACATCAAATAGCTTTGGATTGGTTGGATAGCATCCTTAGGAATCACATTAATATACATCTTCTTTTGTATCGACATTAAGTAAATGAGAATAGGTTATGCCGCCATGGTAAAAATATAGGATTTTGGAGAAGCCTCTTAAAGCTTCGACTGCCCAAAACTATCCTAAGGTTACACACTAATGTTAATAAATATACAGTTACAGTTCCTTAATAATTACAGCAAATTAAATGTTAACATTAGTGACTGTCTAATAGTTATTAAATTATCCTATACACCATACTTATCGCTTATATGCGGCAATTATTCGATGATTGGCGGTCAGAGGCAGCGCACTGTTTGTATCGCGGTGTAAATTGCTGCTTTTGGTTGTTTTACCCTATGATTCTGTTGTATAACATGGGTCATTATGGTAATGAATGCGGTCTGCTGGAGCTTGGCTAACGCTGACCAAGCCGTGAAAGGTTCTTGTACTGTTTCGTGAATTTGAATGAAGCTTGAACAAATAAGGAAACTGGAGTGTGGTGTTGGTTAAGCTACGGTCCAAATAATACTGTTATGCTTAGTTGCCTTTGAGCTTTTAATGTCACTTAGAATATGTTTTGAAATGTCTGAGGAGACTTAAACTGTCCTAACAAATAAAATAAATGGAACTTACTTTACTATTGGAACTGAATCAGTAGGCTCTATGACTGTTTAACTGTCCATTCCGGTTGTAGTGCGAATGTTGTTAGATCTCCGAAAGTTCGACAAATGCTTTATGTTAAAATACCGCAACTTGATAATTGCGATATTTTAACATAAAGCATTTGAGATGATAGACAATCTAACTATTGAATGATTTCAATAGTTAGATTGTGGAGGGACAGGTGGAGGACATTGCTTCGTGTAAATATTGATCATACTTAACCTTGCCATTGCTTTATTTCCTTTTGAGAAGCCTTGTTTAACAGACTATCTCTTTAAGCTCTTTTTGTTACGATGATAGTTACAACTAGTATACACGTTTTCATACTTATTGACTCAACTAAAACATGACGGTATCTTCACCTGGATACTCATAAAGAAATCCGTGTTAATGCCTTCTATAGTATTAAAATTAAGTAGCGTGCTCATATTCTACGAACATAGGGAGGGCTTAAATTTTATGTTTGAACGTGCGTGCATAAACATTGTGCGATCCCGTTACTTGATGCTGCTCTACATAACGATTTATTAAGTTTTATGCATTACAATGCGGAGTAAATAGGGCGAGCCCTGCGTACGTGTCTTATTAACGAGAAGTGGAGAGGTGCAGACATTGCCGCAATCAGTAGGTACGTAAAGGTGCGTTTAGATTGAAGGCGTCATCGTGATATTTTCTGAAAAAAATATTGTCCAGAGTCTGTATTTTGCCCAATAGCAAAAGAATTGTCGATTTTTTTTTGACTGAAAGACCAAATAGAGTAATGTCTTATAGGTTTTTGTTTGGCCACTGCTCAAAGTTTGATCATGGTTTTTTTTATTATTATTTTTCTGCAATTTTTCTCCATATATATATTGACTATGCATAACTCACACTCCTCCGTGGGCGCAGTGCCTATTCATAAAAAGGGATCCAAAGTTTTTACGTCATCTAGGATAGCTAAAACTTTAAAGGAAAACAGGCATTTGTTTTACATTACGTTGTTATTGCGTGATTCGTTTGCGTGTGACAGTGCACAGCCTAGCCAGATGACACAACCAGGTATTTGCTAAACACATGAATAGCATAATAAAACCTTCATCATGAGATAATGTTAAACCAACAACGTTTGAACAACTATCAGATAATATTCAAGATTTATTGAATAGTTCCAAGTTTAATGACTTTGTTCACATTGTTTCAAACTCCATTGTTGTTTCAAGGAGGCAAAGACTAAGAATAATTTAATTTTACTTCGCTTTAGTAATGGAAACCCCGGTGTGTATGGAGATTATAGACGAGATTGGAAAACAAACAAAGGATTTGTTTTGATTGTGATGTGACGTTTGACTCGCGTTAAAAGGGAAGCAGTGTGCTGACTACTGCCGACATTGAAATAAGATAATTATGCATAATACGGAATTGAGGACATAATTAAATGTTGCTTTGTGTGCAAATTACGTAATAGTCGGTGTTATTGCTGTAATTTTCAGCCGTGACTGTGACCGTCTTAGAAGCATTATTTAATAATAGGAATTCAGCATTAAGGTGCTGTAAAACAAACTCATTTTTAAAAAAACAGTATGTTCATTTGTATCTGTCGATAATTTGCTTGCCAATTTAAGTTAGGCAAAATAAATGACGATCAGATTGGCAGCACGCTGTGATGTTTAAGATGTTTTTACAAGGAATTAAAGTTAAAAACTGTCCTAGTTAAACATTCACGATTGTTAGCTGCGCAAAAACCAACATTGATAGACTATATTGAATTTCGTGAAGCTTAGGATATCAATCAATTCTCAGCTGGATGTCGCGAAAAAAATCTTGCAGCTTCACGGAAATTGCATGCTTTATAACTATCCTATAGGTAACGGGATGTCGAATAAAGTCGCTTTAACAGTAAATATGAATAAAAACTACAATTTCATTTTATGCATGCATAAAAACCTGACAATATCTGACATGATACGATCCCAGTATGTTATGAAAAAGTATAACAATGAAACGGTCTCGCGTAACTAGACATATTGGTTATTACTTCGATAATAAACTGACGAGCATAAATCAAAATGTCTTTGTTGAAGTTTTTGCTGCATCTTTGAGGTCAAACAGCGTGGATAATGTTTTCAGATTGTAAGTACATCGTCAATATTTATATGATCGTACTTGTTACGGGATTGCCGCGAAAATTGTAGCTACATGAACAAACACAATACGAACGAACATTATGCATTGTACCGTTGTTCTATTGTCGAATATACGATCGCCATGACGGCATGCTTACGTAGGCTTGGCTCCAAATCAATTAATGGTACCTAAAATAATGATTAAACTAAAAAAAAAACACAGTCACCGAAATAAATTACGACTTTCTGGCATATTCGTCAATTTAAAAGCCTCCTATATGTACAATTCTGCCTATTACATTGTCATCATCATCTACCTGGCCTTTTCTCAACTATGTTGGGGTCGGCTTTCAGTCTAAATCAGATGCGACTACCCGTAGCGGCTAACATGGTACCCGTTGGTAACGTGCTTTCCGAGACACGGAGGAGTCTCGCTATGACATAGATGGTCACCCATCCACGGACCGACGGCGCCATGCGTAGCTTAACCTGTGATCGGTTGAACCGTGCGGCTGTTACTTAGCCACAAGCTCCTCCTTGCCTTTTACATTGTACTGATGTGTAATAACGGCTGTGTATGATGTTTGCGCCTCCAGTGTAATTGCGCAGGCGTTCTCCTCCGGAAACAAATAAAAGACGATCGCGTTAATTCCATAGAAAGCTTAGAATCGAAGCGCTTTCTTGTGAAATTACATGTTATGGACACCGTGTTGGTCTCTATGGATACCTTGTGATTACATATTGGGTAATCATTTAATTTGTGAGCTATCGATCGAGTGCTCAGTGGGGAACGGTAATCGAGTGAAGGTGGGTGAATTAAACTTTCGTATTGTTCTGTGGGAGAATGGGCTGTTCGGTTTACTATTATTAAACGTTGTAATGCTCATTGTAGTGTGTGTTCGCAATAAAACCTTTGAACCTTTTACTAACAATTGCGTGTTGATAACTGTACATCTCAAATTTATACCTGCATACGTTTTCAATGTGATATTGTAGAGATACTTATCAATTTAAAAATTTAAATAGATGTAAAAGTAATTTTCTTTAATGTGTATAAATACCGAATATTTAGATAAACGCAAATAAATATTGATATAGAAAAGAGAGTCCCACACGCAAAAAAAAAGTTGTAGCAAAAGACTTAAAAGAAAAAGTGTCACCTGGCAAAGTTTGTTAACAACATTGCAAAGAAGTCCCGAGGGTCATTAGTATACCTAAAACTATAAAAAAGCAGGAAGAGTTGACGCAACATTAACGGTCGTTGCAAAGAGAAAGCTCTGCTTTTTATAACCAGCGTTACCACTTTGAGGAATCTAGACAACTTGATACGACACTACCTAATTTGGCCTAAGTGTGTAAGTACATTCGAAAACCAGATCGTTATGTGCATTAAACGGCATATGAGGCATTTAAATAGTGTACTTTATTGATAGAGAAAGTTACATGAGGACGATACAATCGATACACAAATCATTCTGACACACTCGATCCAATTTGCATGTTATATTCGATTGAAGAAAAATCTCGAAAGTCCTATAACAATGCGTACATTTACCATGCACTGTGTGAAATAATACTCATTTATTAAAACAGTGGGAATATTTTGAAGTTTCTATAGCTATATGTGACTATGGTTTGCCTACTTTCATTGACCTTTGTCACAATACACCACGGCGCATGATCACAATACGCTTATTAAAACACAGGTAATTGTTCATTTTGCAAATCGTATATTAACGGAGTCGTTTGTATTATGTGTGCAATGATTTGCATTATGTTTTAGCCGCCATAATACGAAAGATATTGCGGCGATAATAACTGTTATATTTGTCAGTTTTATCGGCCATAACAATAAGCTATTATCAACTGTGAACAGAGAGGGTGTTTGTTATTACAATAAACTAACTTACCTACGTCTAGACAATGCAGGCCGCATTATCTTTAAAAGCCATATTCAGCATGTTCCCGCTAAATCCACATCTTCTATTGCCATATTCAGCATGTTCCCGCTAAACCCTTTAAATACTGGGAAAGGGTTACTGGTTTTATAAATACGTGGTGAATTTGTTACGTTTACAGAGTAAAACGGCTAAACCGAATAAGATGAAATAGGACACAGATGAACTGCAGAAAACAGCTAGTAACGAAGTAAATTAGAGTGTAACAAGACAACATAATACGCATTATACTGTTTCTAATCAGTCAAAAAGGTCGTAAGTTCGAAATCCACGTCCATATTTGGTAGCAAAACATCCACTTAGATTTTGCTAGGTCTTCGAAAAAGGCCAATAAATCGAGCATCCATTTCTTATACGGGCATAGTAAATACCATTTGAGCAAGGTCATTGACACGCAGCAGGCCGCCTCTAAACTCTCGCCCCGGGTCCCGGAAGGTTTGTCGTGACTCCTTTATCGTCCGGGCGCGGTACCATTGTGTCAGGCCAACCTGAGGCCAAGCCGTACATGGTCAGTGTACAAGCGCCCAGTGTATTACGCCATTAACGTTATACACAAACTAGCCTTAACTAGCTCTGGACCTAGGATGCGTTTGCAGAATATGAATCGGGTAGAAGTAGCTTTTTAATTTAGTGCCTGTTTATAAAAATGATGCAGAGATAAACTGTACTGCAATGCGTAAAGAAAATATATCTTTAACAAAAATAAAAAAAACAATACTATTACTACTATATTAATATAACGGTGTTTCTTCTCAAGGTAGATAGGAAACACCGGCCTCATCTAGCTATAAACAAAAATATGTTTGACGTGTAAAAGTGTTATTTTATAATCTACTTGCAAAATAAATATCATTTAATAAAATCAACCAATTTCAATCCATAATTATTTTTTTCATCTCTTACACACCAATGTCAGTTATGATTTCAAGAATATTGAAAAAATATTTTTACAAGTTACATCACTACTCACTAACTATTATTAGTAGGTACATACATAGGATTAAAACAAGTCTTTCAAAACCTTATATGGATATCTATAAAGCTTTTCATTTAGTCACACCCTAATAGATGCGTTAAAATTAAGCCACTTTCCACGAATCGTACAACAGAATGGATCTTGTTATGTAATCCACTTTCCTTGACTAATTTATTTGGATTCGTAACAATTTTGTTTGCGTAACTATGGCATTTTTCCAATTCCTTTTGTTTTGGTTAATAGCTGTACTGTTATGTAATTGTATATCGGGAGAATGACCCGCAGATGCTAATGCCGTATTTTACTATAAATAAATCGATTTACGTTCCGCTAGCCGAGATTGTTTTGGCAATTTTGAATCTTTGATTAACTTTATTATCTTATTCTAGAATTGTATATTGTTTTTCTTTGTTCAGATTAAAATCACAAGTCTACTGATTTACCTTATAATAGAGTTACTGAGTGGTACTGAATGATTCATGATAGGAATCAATCTCTGTGATGATATTTGAGATTGCTGTATTGGAAAATTATATCAGGACGCTTTTACTTCGGATTTAGAATTCCTTAGAAATAAATCGTATATTTTTGTCAAAGCAAATTCTATAATATGACGTCTTAGAAGCGTAACTTATTTCACCTAATTCTGGTCTTTTGGCTCTTAATCTTTCCATCAGTTTCCATAGACAACTGTACTCCTACTCTTGAATCAAGAAAGCCGGCCACTATTTCTGAAGTACGTGCCTACATAAATCAAAGTCAAGCCATTTCAGCATGGCTGAGTAATAAATAAACATCCAAATACATTACTGTCCTGCAGCATTAGCAAGATATGTGTATTTCAGTTGTAGGCACTAAGTCCCGTTCCTAAGATCTAAGCGATTGGGTAGCGATTCAAAACGACGATAAAGTGTTCACGATTCAGTAGACGTTTGTAAAATTAGCGCACGGAACTGTTACACGGGCGATTTACTGAGCAATAAATTAATATAGTCGTTGTTCCCATGCACTGTTCTTACTTTACCTTACTTTACTTTACCGTCCCTGGAATCTGTGGTCGTACGGTACATCTCGCCGCGGGTCACGCCTTTAAATGTCATTACCGTGGAACACTCCCGTGAAATCTCATCGTAAAGCGCTTCACTTTGCATAAGCACGTGTTGTCGGCGCCGGCGACGATTCCCAGAACGTTTCTGATCTCAGCCGTGCGTTTGCAGTTTTGTTCATGGCATAATGAAATTCCTGTTAAGTCACAATTGATGGTTGTCACATGTAGTAAAGCTGCAAAATTGTTGGTTAAAGTTCAAATGTGTTGTTAAGAAGCAACTAAGTAACATTTTCACTGATAAAATCTGTGTTTTTAGTTATTTTTGTATGGATTTTATCATGAGTCGTATATCACACTGTTCGTGCCTCGAAGGACGTGTATAACCGTCTTCCCGCTCCTTTCTTCCGTCTCGCGAGTATCAACATCCCACGTGTCAATCTTATGACAGCAGTATATCTAGTTAGTTTGCGGGGGTCAGGCGGGAGACGCTCCTTGAATACTGATTTTAAACCGAGCGTGGCTTACTAAAGAGAGGAAGTGAAGATTTATAATGGCAGCTATGAAGTTGAAAACTATTTAATTTGATAGTTGTTTGACTTATTTTACCAAATAATCCAATCCATAAGTTCTCAAAAAACGCTTTATTTAAACCCTAAGGTTTTAAGTTATTTTGAAATACATACATAATTGCTTAGTATATTAAGTTGCAATTGCTGCGTACAATACATAACTGAAGTAATAGGGTGTGCTAGAAAATACAATAATGCGATGACTAGTGACAATATTTCTTAAACAAAAGAGGAACTCGAAAAAATCCTCCCTAGTGTTGAAGCTGACGATAGAATCGCAATTCACGGTTGGCTTAGGCAACGCTGACCTTTGAAGCGGCTAGGAAAATAAGAGCGACGAGGCGTGAAGGATCATCTTTTATTAAAAGCTTTCGATGAAAAAGGAATCTATTTACAAAAAAAGTACTTAAGCATTTCTTTAAACTCTTCTAAGATGTGGAGTATTTTCTATTGGGTAAAATTAACAATGTTGTGTATGCATACCTATAGCAACGTTAAATACTACATCATACTATACAAATACGCACGCCATTGAAATACGTATTCGCGAGTTCATACACAAGACACGTGTCACCTACTCCAACGAATTAGATACGAGGAAAGTAATTAGTTTGTGTGTAAAGATATAATAGAATATCGAAATAATAATTAAAGGTTGAATTAAATATGAGAATTATTCTTTGATTTGTTATTCATTTGTAGGTAATAATTAACCAGTTTACTACGTGTATGTAAAATGCTCTTCACCACGTGCACATGCGCCGTATGTATACACCACTGAAACAGCTTGTATAGGTATAAATTTAGTGTAAAATACCTTTCTAGCAATTAAAACGTCTTACACGAACATAGATAATACAAGAGATAGCTAGCATGAAGTACTGGAGACATTGGTATTCCACACAGTCGTTTGTTAGCCCACGGTCCCATCGCTGGGCTAGATCGTCGCCAGTGGGCTCTGTACCTCGTTAGCTGTGACCGTGTATCGCCTAACCTATCTAACCCCAGCTTTATACCTGTGTTGCATGTCCTTATGGTGTTTCATTTGACTCCCATAGAAATATGACAATTTATTGCAATGTACAGTAATACAATACGTTGTAGCTATAGAGGGATCTTAATGTTATTAGTTTATCAGATTTAAGTCTTTAATTATACCTATATAATATTATTAAGATGAAAGAAATGATGCCCATTTTACCTTTGTTTTGCAGCAACATTACTGAGACAATAAAAAATGTATACGAAATTAAAAAATAAAAGTAAGATGGTTTATAAACAAGTGTTCAAAGTGATTCTTTAATACGAAAAAACCCTGAAACGGCTTGTGTATTGAAATACTTTTATTGTTACGCTCCGATATTTTGTTACCACATTTTTTTATGTACTTTTATTAAGGTAGAATAAAGAACAATACCAGCGAGTTTGGATTAGAAATTAAACATTCTCAACTTATTGGAAATTCTTTAGTAAAGCTTTTTTGTACGTTATTTTTTATTATAAGTATATATAATATAATTGATATGTACGCAAACATGGTTCATTCGTGTATATACATAAAATATGTATGTATTACTACGGCTGCTAATTTTTCGGGACAGCAGATCATCAAGCGACTTCTCCCGCTGTGGGCGGAAGTGTCAGACTCCTACTGACTAAAACCCATCCATGTTTCTTCATTCGCCTTTTGCATTCCTGGGCCACGGTAACTCTTTTGAACAATCCCGCAGCAGTCTGGGTGTAGAGCCTCAAGAGACCTATACATTTTTTTATTTATTTTTTTCGGATGGGAAATCATCAAATGACCCCTCCCGCCGTGGGTGGGGCGGGTGGGAGTGTCAGACTCTTACTGACTAAAACCCATCCATGTTCCTTCCTCAGCCCTTTGTATTCCGGGGGCGCGGTATCTCTTTCGAACGTCCCGCAGCGGCTGGGGCGTGAGGCCTGTCACTCCCTCAAGAGACCTATACATGATAATGTTATATCGTTACATTACGTATAGGTACATACATGATGTAATTTTCCTAGTTAGCCGTCCATCCTATGTCGCCGTCATCGTCCAAATATCGGGCCCATTAAATACTCGTTACTTTAATGTGTTCTTAAGCCAGTCGCAAAAAATATTTCCTTAATACTATGAAACAAAGTTTTTGTTAGATCTCTATTGTCTTTGCCATGACTGACAAGAAAAAATATGCAATTTGATCATTACGTGTGTTTTTTGAAATTAAGTCAGCCAAGCTTGCTAAGGTCATAGCTAAGTATATGTTGTAATTTTTAAATAGAACTAAAAGAGGTGGTTTAGGCGTTCAAAGACTGCGAGTCAGCCGCGAAAATACAAAGCTCCATAGATATGGAGTTCTGAAATAATGTGCTTTTCTGTTAATATTATTTGTTTCCTTACAGACGCTTTATCGACAAATTTTAGTTCGAAATCTGATCACTTAATATATAAAACATTACACCATTTATAACTAAAAACGGCTGGATCGATTAATGAATCTTTGATTTGTTGGATTTGTCTCCGCTACGAATAGCAGAATAACTATTAAAACATCGAAAAAAAAATCACGGAAACAATAGTATGGGGCGGCACGAAGTTCGCCGGATACGGTTCGGGCTTGTATGAAAATGAATAAACCATTACAATATACTCAAAGTAAAGCTATGGTATATTAACATGCAATCATGAAAAAAATACTAACTCTAAAAAACGACGATGCTTCGACGTTTTCTTGTGGTCGTCACTGTTGATTCTGGCTTTCAGGAGTTGCAGTGGTTGGGAATGTGTGGCAGGCTTGTCCCATTAAAAGAATTACTTTAAAATATATGTATATATAGCAGCACAATTTCGGTTATAGTATTCGATAATGATGATGCGTTTTCCAACTGACTGTTAGTACGGGTGTTTATCTAATTAGTTTATGTAATAATTAAGTCCTTTGTTTGTCATATCAATTATAAACAGCTCGTGTCTATTCACTAATATCAATGTGTAGTATATGTTTATGTCAAACATAAATTTTAAACTGCTATTGTGAAGTATTCTTTATTTTGCTTGTCGGTGGTATTGTATTCGTAATAAAGGGCAACAAATTAATTGAAAATACTTTTGGCATATCAAGGAACAGAAAGGCATCAGAAAAAGGTATAGGATATAATTAAATCAAATCAATAAATGATTTACCACTCTTTTCCATTGTTAAAAGCAATTTATATTTAATAACGTGACTGATGTTTATGTCCTCGGCAATAATTTAAAACTCTCTAACGTTAGATACGTATTTAAATAGGACTACTAAAACACATACTGCAGGTGAAGTAGAAATAGAACAGGAGCGCTAGTCGGTAACCGGTCGGAAGCGTCTCTGTCCGTGTTTACCCTCAAAGGTCATTAACAAACACACACGCGTTTGACGTCTATCTGAGGGGTATTGACTCGGCTCATAATGTCTATTCAGTTCGAGTTCAGAGAATAAGCATGGGTAAATATAAGAATATGAATTATTGGTCACTCATTGCTGAAAGACTACCCTTTATTATCAAATGACCCCTTCTTGTCGTGGCTGGGGCGGAAGGGAGTGTCAGACTCTCACTGACTTAAACTCATCCATGTTCGTTCCTCAGCCCTTTATGTTCCGGGGGCGCGGTTACTCTTTCAAACATCCCGCAGCTGAAAACTACCCTGAAAGATGAAAAGCAATGACTACAGTTTAGCACTTCTTAGTGTACATTTCTGCAATGTCAATTTAATAACAATCAAAAATAGGATTTTCTCAAATGATCTTAATTCGATAAACAAAAAAGTATTATTTATAATGTTAACAATTTATAATTATGTACAAAGAGTTATTATTTTCAACACTACAACATACACACAGGCTATGTGGTCGATGGTATATACATAGCTGTTATTTACAGAGTTTATTGTTAAAGTGTAATTGTTTACCGATATAAAGATATTTAATTAATCCCATTGATACAAAATCGTTAATAAAATACTTTACGAGCTAGCTCTGTACTATAGTAATTGTGTTGCAATGAGGTAGGTATCATACAATGTGCAATCATATTTGTAAATAGAGAATAAGACAAAGAATTGATTGTACAGTTGTGTTGTCTATTAGCAAATCTATGACTTAATGTTGCGGTGGGAACACGCAAACAATAATCTTGAACTTGGTTGCATAAATAATGGCTGTCGCGGATAATTCGATCCTAGATGCGATCTCGATGCGCCGGCGGCATCTATTCGTGTATGCTGCGTTTGCGCACGCGGGGGTATAAAGCACGTAAGGTGGCGTTGTTGAATTATCTACATAAAATGCGCTTCTAACAACTTATTAGTATGTCATACAAAGGATTTAAACTCACTAAGTGATATATTGATAGAATTTAAGTAACTTGTGTTTAGCTTTATAACAAAAGGACTATTTAGGCTACTGAAAGGCTATCTTATCTCAGTTATGTATACATATAAAATGCTTTGCCCTGAATGACTGACGGACCAACACACTAAACCACTTATTGTAGAGGCTTGAAACTTGGAGGGTGTGTTCATTGCATGACTTAGGCATCCGATAAGAAAGGATTTACTGAAATTCTATGCCTAAGGGTGGGAAAAAGGGGGCAAAGATTGTATGAAACTCTGATATTCTTGATGATATTCTTCAAACTAAAACTTCGAGATCACATCCATAAGAAATTAGCAGAATCATCATTGCAGTAATTCTTATTTTTATTCTTTATGTATATTTATGTATATATATATATAAGTACTATATGAATCGAATATATTATGTACATGTATATAATATGTATTATTTATATGATATTATGTACCTATTTATTTATTATTTTTATTATTTTTCTTCTATCTGTATTTGAAATTAACAAAAATAGTGTCGTGCACCTACCATTGCTGTTTCTCCACCACCCAAAGGTAGACTGGTAGAGAACGCCTAAGGCGTTAAGTCCGCCATTGTACATTGAGTTTGTGCAAGAAGTGTTCAATAAATAAATAAATATTATTAATTTAAATTCGTATAGCCTACGCGGGCGATGCCGCTGGCGGAAGGCAGTGATTATATACAATTTTAGGCCAAAAATTATTAAGAAAAACCGGCATATCATTTCAAGGTTAAGTTGAGCTAACTATGGACAAGTTGTCTTTACAATAATCCCTTTCACCCAGTATTTATTTAAAGCTTATCTCATTCATACTGTAAGGTTGCGCCTATTTTATACAATTGCAAGGGATTGAGGCTGGCGACCACTCTGTGTCTAGATGTCTGATTCCTCTGACGGTATGGAGTACCCTTGAGGGTTGCCGGCACTAGTTTAATGTAAACAGCGAACAATGACTGTGGTGTCCTGTATGAATTCTATATCGTTCTAATAGTATACACAATGGGCCATGTTCAACAATCTTTGTTCCCATCACTTGCTTTATAATTGCACGGTGTCTATAGTTGTCAGAATATTATCATGAGCGTGAAAGTATTTTATATAAAAAGAAGAATTTCCCTTTTTAATTTTCTTTGCTTTTCTATTAAAATCCTAAATGGTTTCGCATCTAAAATTATTTTCTAAATAACATTTTGATTGTTTCATTTTAATTAGTATTTATCTAACATCTCCCTATTATTGACAAAAAACGTAAATACATAAGCAAAGTTCAATTAAATTAATAATTAAAGTAAGCGAAACTATAGTAACATCACCAGTTCCAGTACTTTATTTTTATTGTAATTTATTAATTAGGACTAGCTGTTTCCCGCGTTTTCACCCGCGTCCCGAAGGTACTACGTAACTACGTCTCCTGTGTCCCATCTATCTCCGTACTAAATTTTATCCAAATCGGTTCAGCCGTTTTACTAGCGTAACAAACAAACAGACTTACTATCGCATTTATAATATTAATTAGAATTAGTATGATGATTACTTTTATATGTGATATTTTGAGCAAAGTAAGAAAAAGTATGATAAATATTTGTCTGTATGCCTATTGTTTTTAGTTCCAATATTCAAGTTTATGAATCACACCATGTGAAAATTGCAAGGAAACTGTTATGGATAACAAAAGATTTTTAATTACACACTTGTGTATTCTTTAAATAAAAGAACAATAGATAATTATAGGTCTTATAGATTCCCTTTTATATGCAGTTTATTTAGTAAAGAGCTTGTAAACAAATTACAACTATAAGAGATCAGAGCAGGCGAGATAGGAAAACGAGCATAGTAACGTTCTAACTCTTTATTGTAACCAATACTGTTCTAATTACATTTGCACATGCTTTTTATAGTGTTTAAAACAGATGTGGGTGGGGGCATTTTGCGGAAGGGTCAAAACACTAACCCTTTAAATATATTAATTTGCCACCGACTTCCGTTTTAAAAAGTCTGGCTTTTAATACCGGAAGTGCGTTTTGACAATCCAATATATTGAACTGATTTAATAATTGACAAACAAACACCCACCCACAAATATAAATAATAGGTATAAAAAGACATAAATAACTAATATTGTAAACTTAACAAAATAAGAAGCTAATATTCGGCCTTCCTGACCTTAGTTTGTCCTCAAACTATACCTAAAATTAACATAACATACACAAGAAAAAAGAAAAATGTTTAAATAAAAATATTATCGTTAAATCTCATCATCATATTCCTGCCTGTAATACACACATGTGTTACCCATTGCACCGCAAGCTTCACTGGTAAGCACTCTCACTGACCAGCCACTGTACGACTTCCAATAAGTAACCCATGTTTCATTCCATCTTTACGTTTATTACTGCACCGCAAGCTTCACTGGTCAAGCTCTCTCACTTGCCAGCCACTGTACGGCTTCCAGTAACAACATCTTACACTAGCCACACACTGCACCGCAAGCTTCACTGGTCAAGCTCTGACTTGCCAGCCACTATACGACTTCCAGTGAGTAACTTCTGCCTTAAGAGATGCATCGTGAGGCTTTGCCAACATTGTTTGGCGACCACTCAGAGTCTACCAACATGGTACAAGTTGCAACATGAGCTTCATCAAGCCAATCATGCCGACCACCCCACGACTTCCATCTCGGATTACCACTTTACATTGACTGGTAAGCGAAATCTTTTCATTAACAAAATTATATTATCATTTAACTAAATAAAAATATATAATTCTACAATTATGTTTTATGTCGCCAACTTGACTTAACTATACGTAATAAATTGTGTACTTTTTTTTTTTCAGGTTTCTATCATGCAGTAATCTATACTCATTACAGTTACATAATATACATTTACCACTTTGTTTTACAATATTAAATGATCAGAAAATATTGTCTTTCATTTATCCAAACCAGCTGTTTATAATTTTTTTTCAGACTAAGAATAATTATTCAGACTCTGATTCCGAACTCACTTCATTTATACTTGTACTAATCCATGGCTGTATCTGATCCGCAGCCCAAACATTGCAGTAATACTTTTTACCAATGTTAGAGCCAGGTATGCTAGACACCTCATACCTATCGTTATCTAAAATTTTAGAGATTCTGTACGGGCCTGAATAAACAGGTAACAACTTTTTACTTTGCCCTTCGTTATGACTTATTTGTTTTTGAATTTTTACTAAGTCCCCTACAGTGTACTTCTTTGCTTCCTTACGTGTCTTATCAAACCTATCCTTTTGTTTCTGTTGATCCTGTATAATATGTTCACTAACCTCTGTTCTAATCTCACTTATCTGTTTATCTACTTGTCTAGTATCTGTAAATATTTCGTTCATAATGTTCTCACTACTGTGCGTTAGATTTCTACCAAATAAAGCTTCAGATGGGGTTTTCCCTGTACCCTTATTGAGAGTATTATTTAATCCCCATTGAATATTGCCTAACTCCGAATCCCATTTAGTTTCTCCTAGTTTGTCAGTATGAGAAGATAGCGCGCCTAACACTGTTCTATTATAACGCTCCACCTGGCCATTGGCTCGAGGTGAAGCGACAGCATTCATAATATGTTTAATATGATTTTTATCACAATATTTACGAAAATCATCAGAAGTAAAAGTGCTACCACGATCAGAGATCAAACGTTTTGGAAAACCAAAGGTGGTAAAGACGTCATCTAATGCTTTTATTGTTAGGTTACAACGTAGATTTCGCAATGGTTTCAATATACAGAATTTTGTAAAGCCGTCCACGATTACAAGTAAATAAGCATTACCCCTAGAACTTTTCACGAAGGGGCCTAGGTGATCAATATGAATAGTTTCAAAAGGAGTATCTGTTTTTTGAATTGGATGCAAAAAGCCTTCCTTTTTACCAGCAGGCATTTTAGCATACGCGCAATGCAAACACGACTTAACATATTTTGTTATAAACTTTTTCATTTTTGGGAACCAAAAATCCTTTTTAATTTTGGCTAATGTCTTGTCTACAGCAAAATGACCAATGTCATCGTGATTTTGTTTACATATTTGCCACCTAGCACCTTTAGGAACTACCCATTTTAATTCTTCATTAACTTTTCTAAATAACCGGTTGTTTTTAAACTGAAAATTTTGTTTTATATCAATAACCTCTTCATATTTTGGGTCACTCAATACGTCTTTTATAAACTGTATTTTGGGATCTGTCAATTGCACACTAAGTAACCAATCATCTTGTGTAATATTTAAAACTCTCAAAGGATCGATGTTAGTTGCAGTTAAGTGAGTATCGCAATTTCCTGGTGGGTTTCTACTCAATGCATCTACATGAGCCATACTGTGATTAGGTCGATAAATAATGTTGCAGTCATACTCCTGTAAGGCCAGCCACCAACGAGCAATTCGCGGAAGAATATCTTTTTTAGAAAAAGTAGATCTCAGCGCATTACAATCTGTTACTATGGTGAAATTTAAACCTAATAAATATACACGGAAACGCTGAAGCGAAGTAACTACAGCCAAAGTTTCTAGGTCATACGCGTGAAATTTTTGTTCGTCAATTGTTGTTTTCCTACTGTAGTAAGCAACTGGCTTCAAAGGAGCATTACTGTTTTCTTTTTGTAAGAGTATTCCAGCTAGTCCAACCTTACTCGCGTCCGTATGTAGTTCAGTAATATATTTTGGGTTAAATATAATCAATAAAGGGCGTTCTATCAATTTATTTTTAAGGGTATCAAAAGCAACTTTCTGTTCATCTTCCCACCTCCAAGGACAGTCTTTTCTTGTGAGATCAGTTAAGGGTCGTGCTATTATTGAAAACCTCTCTATGAATTTTCGAAAGTAGCTTGCCAAACCTATGAATTGTCGGACTTCATGAACACTTCGCGGCGTCGGAAAATTATCAACTGCATTTATTTTATTTTTACCGGGCCTAACTCCTTCGTTTGTGATTTCATAGCCTAAATAATCTATAGAAGTTTGAAAGAAAAAACATTTTTGTATATTTAAAGTTAGGTTAGCTTCATTAAGTAATTGAAAGGTTTTCTCTAATTTTTCGATACCTTCATTAAAATCTCTGGATGGTATAATTAGGTCATCCATGTAAGCTATAGCTGGCTTACCCCTAAAATTAACCTTACAGGAATTCTGAGTGACAGCTGAAGTGCTTTGAGTACAGTTTGAACTAAGGGCTTGATTCATAGTTCTCTGGAATATAGAGGGCGCATTGGCCAAACCGAAGGGCATTCTCTTAAATTGATAAAGGCCATCAGGTGTGACAAAGGCCGTAATATGTCTACTCTCTTTTTTTATAGGAACCTGGTAATAGCCACTCATTAAATCTAAAGTCGTATAGAATTTACAGCCACTTAATTGATCTAACTGATCCTCTATTAAAGGAAGCGGAAAATGGTCCTTGATAGTTTGGCTATTTAATTGTCGATAATCTACGCATAGACGGTGACCTCCAGTTTTCTTAGATACGAGTATGACCGGGCTAGCATAGCATGATGAAGATTCTTCAATTATGTCGTTTTCTAGTAAATCCCTAATCATCCCTTGAACTAACTCTCTCTCCTTATAACTCAACCTGTATGGTCTGTATACGACAGGGGTTTTATCGTTTAATTTAATTTCCATTTCATTGAGATGTGTACAGCCTAATTCAGAAAGATTTTGAGCAAAAGTTTTTCTATATTTTGATATTAATTTTTGTACGACTTCTTTTTCTTCTTTTGATAACTGTGAATTTATGTTAATATCTCCTTCAATAATAGGATTGAAATTTGGTTCTAACCTTAAACACTTTAACTCTGTAATATTTTTATTAAAAAATATTTTATGAGCTCTTACAAACAGCATGTTTTTCTTTAAATATAAGGTAGAATCATTTAAAATTATAACTGGAATCTCACAAAACTGATTAACTATCCTATAAACCCCTTCCTTTATCCAATACTGACAATTATCATAATTACGATAGCTACTAGAAACGAATATAGTGGTATCTTCAATAGATGAAGCGTAACATCTGACTAAGGAACTACTAGTTAATGTATTATCCGCAAAAACGAATAATTTAATAACGCTATTATCTTCATGCTCAATATCAGGCAAGATACCCTCACAAGAAGTATTACGGTTTAAAATTTTAAGACAACTATCACTTTTTATTACCAGAATGTGCGCTAATTCTGTAAAATTGTGTCCAACTAACACGGGTACATGTAACTGATTGGATGCAACAACATATGTCGTGACTAAAGCCTCAACTCCATCTATGGACAACAATATTTTAGATTGACCTAAAGGTATAATTTGAGATTCGCCTACCCCTTTGATAATAGGTAAACAGCTGCAATCAATGGCTAAGTTATACTGGTCTGCCAAGGCATCACTAACTAGGGTGCATTCGCTACCGAAATCTATAAAACATTGAACTGGCTGACAATTATTATTAATAAAGCAATTTTTGTAATATTTATTTTATGTTCCTTGTAATCCAATAGTAGTTACCATAACCCTTTTATCTTGGTTATTATTTGGGGTTATATTTCTATTAGAATAAATACTATAACAATCTTCAGTTTTATGTCCAACTTTCTGGCATTTTTCGCATTTAATAATCGGTTTTGGACATTGTGCAACCCTATGACCAGTTTCTTTACAGTTAAAACAGACAGAAGGGTTATTATTACTGAATTTTCTACACTGATTTGCTCGATGACCACTTTTATTACAAACATTACAAATTATGATATTATTATTAGATCTATTCGATTTAGGAGTTAGGTCTCTCTGTTCACGACACATGTCCTTAAGGTACTTTAATAATTCTTCAGGTTGAGTGAAACGGGCGGAGGATGCACCTGCTCTAAGTGTGCGATCCTCAAGGCCATGTATGATACAATCTACAGCTTTCTTGCCTGATATATCACATGCATTTAGAAGCACCATTTTATCATAATAATATTCGTCAAGCGAATCACCTGACTTATATTTCTTTTCTAGCATTTCAAATAACAACGCCCCGTAATTAGTATCGGAAGGAAAAGCTTGCTTTAATTTATCTTGCCATTCCGGCCATGTGAATTTTATTGTTTTTAGCCCTTCGTACCATTTTTTGGCATGTCCTACTAACCGTGGCAAAGCAAAGTGTGTAGTCTGCTGATCAGACCAACCATAGATATTAGAGCATTCGTTTACTTTAAATAACCACGTGTCGATTTTGTGACTTTTAACAGCTGGATCAAATTCAGGCAATATATTCTTATGATAAGCAATTTTTTGGATACTTTCAGATTTAACATGAGAAGAAATAAAACTTATCAAATCATGCAAATTAATAGGTAAATTAAAATTAAGCGGATTTCTCCCAGTACCTCCTTCGAACACATCCTTTGAAGAGCCGGGTACTGCTTCTGGTACCGTGGCCGCGACGTCTGGCGCTTCGACGCCCGACGTTGTTGCGCTTGTCGCCAAATCACCATTTTCAAGGGTTGAAACTGCCTCGTTGACATCTAGTAAAGTTGACCGATATTCCGGAAGACTTTCGTCATGACGACGAGTGGCAAGGGGTGGCGTTCCCTCGCAGCTGCCAATCACCTCCCTGGATTTACGCGTACGTCTAGAATTTTTGTGTTTACGCGACCGACTGCGTGAGTGAGAGTGTCTTTTCTTGTGTTTACGTCGTTTCGAATGTCTTTCCGGAGACGAATAATCACTTGTGTCACTAGAATAGGAATTACTACTTGCACTACGTTTCCGTTTCGGCATATTGAATCTTGCTACACAATTATCAGTCACACACAATACTTTACGTGAATAATTTATGGCCGTAATTCACACGTGTACTTAAAAAAAAAGTCACTTCTATTTATTGGGTTTATCCCACTTCTGATATAAGAGATCAGAGCAGGCGAGATAGGAAAACGAGCATAGTAACGTTCTAACTCTTTATTGTAACCAATACTGTTCTAATTACATTTGCACATGCTTTTTATAGTGTTTAAAACAGATGTGGGTGGGGGCATTTTGCGGAAGGGTCAAAACACTAACCCTTTAAATATATTAATTTGCCACCGACTTCCGTTTTAAAAAGTCTGGCTTTTAATACCGGAAGTGCGTTTTGACAATCCAATATATTGAACTGATTTAATAATTGACAAACAAACACCCACCCACAAATATAAATAATAGGTATAAAAAGACATAAATAACTAATATTGTAAACTTAACAAAATAAGAAGCTAATACAACCGACTTGTTAATTATAACGTTGTATTATGCGTTTTCTTTGAAGTGTACCTATATCTACATCGTTCTAATATTATAAATGCAAAAGTTTGTTAGCATGTACGAGTATGTATATTTGTAACTCTTTCCCGCCAAAACTACTGAACGGATTTTGATGAAATTTACACACCTAAGTTTATAACCTAGATTAGTACATAGGATACGTTTTATCCGGTTTCGCGAAGGAGTTCCCTCAGGATGCGGGAGAAACCGCGGGAAATGACTAGTATTAACATATACCAGCCTTTTGTTTAAGTAGGTCATATTTTATTAACCTATCGTATGCCAGGTAATTAAAGACAATAGAAATCAATTGTGTCTCGCGCGGATCCACGCTTCCTGCATACAAGAGGTTAATGCTTCTGAAATCTGAAAGAAAGCTCCATTGCTCCTTACGGGTTGATGTATTAATGTAAAATTTAGTCTTAATTCACTGTCTGAAATCATAGTCTTCTAGGAGAGAAGCCTCAAGAACGGTACAATCTTCCAATTTTATTACAAAACTAGTTGTTTCCCGCGGTTTCACCTGCGTGCTCAGGGAACTACTGCACAAACCCGAATAAAAGTATCCTGTGTTAATCCAGGCTATAAACTATGTGTCTACCAAATTTCATCCAAATCTACTCAGCAGTTTTTACGTGAAAGAGTAACAAATATCTATCCACCCTCATAAATATTCGCATTTACAATATTAGTAGAATTAGTAGGAAGTAGGGACACTGTAACGTATTAACAAGTATTAAATTAAAAATATAAAAACTCAATATAAATAATAACTAAATAAAAATATAAAACCCCTACGCAAATATGCCTACAATCATTTTGGAAAAGAGCTGATACTCTTACACTGCACAGCTAAGAACCACCGCAAGGAAACTACCTTTCAAATGCGAAAAACCGCACCGAAATCGGTCCATTCGGTTGAGGACTACAATGCCACAGACAGATACACATACAGACAGACAGACATTGACGTCAAACTTATAACACCCCCTTTTTTCGAAGGGGGTTAAAAAGTGGAATTCTCATATAGCAGCATCCTCTCCTTGAAACTCATTTACACTATCTTAATTACTAATAAGAAATAACGATCCTTGCAAACGCTAATGATGTCAATGAAACACCAGTTAGAGTTATTTTAATTATAAAATTGCAAAAAAACTAGTCGGAGTAACATATCCTGCAGAAGTGATTGGTGTTAACGATGTCGCCCTGATAGCACTTCCAAGTACCAGTTGTCTATACTAATATTATAAAGCATGTAAGTTTGTGTGTAATGAGTAATCTCTAGCCTGGCAAGTACCAATGTGACTTTTCTAAAGTCATATGTACTTTCTAAGTATATCTTAGACGTCACTGACTAATGATGAAGGAAAACATCGTGAGGAAACCTGGACTTAAAAAGTCTGAATTCGCCAATCCGCCTTGAGCAAACGTGGTGATCAATGCTCATGTTTTCTCTGTATGAGAAAAGGCTTGTGCCCAGCAGTGGGACAATATATAGGCCGATGATGATAATGAGTAATCTCTGGAACTGCTGAACCGGTTCCAGATGTACTAGAAGAAAGCTACACTATCCGTAAGTTAAGAAGGCTATTTTTGATCTGCATACAAGTAACAAAAGTGTCTTTAATATACAACTACATTAATGTTTCAAGGGCATACAACACGAGTGACGTCGTGTGCTGGAGCTAGTGTCATATAAACGATTGGAAAAACTGTATCCTTCCTATTATGATTATTATCTAAAGAGTCCGCATAATATTGTGTTCCTGTTCTGTAAGATGTTCAGTGCAGTGGAACAGTAGGATCTTTTTGTAGACTAAATTTTTGCTTCTGGTTCCCTTTTTAGTATTTTTTTGCTGGAGGCTATTATATAGTAAATTAATTTACTTCTGCAAATATATCATTTTTGATACTTTTGCATTAAGCTATACTAGAAGGCGCCGGCATTTCCTAATGACACCCTCTGAGAATGAATGTAATATCCAATCTCTTCCTGTTACATTTATTTAGAGGTGTAATTTTTAGGTGGTATTGCAGTAGGTACATCTACCAAAGTTATTATTTTTTATTTTCGAGGTGTTTTTAAGAGATAGAGAATTTAAAGCATTCATTGAATGGTATTTATTGGACGTTCGCACAGTTTTTTTTAATTGTTGTTTGAAGCACTGAATCACGTTTTTTTTAAGTATTAGTATTATTTTGTGGTATTAGAATTTTTTTTGTTATAAGTGTGTCTGTGGTCACTATTTATTACAACTTTACAACCTTAGTTATTAAAAAAGCTTGTACTCATTATAGATAAAGCCTACAAATTACTCTCATTTCCTAACAGCTGGTAAACGTCTATTAATTACCTAATGTAGGTTTTAGTAAGGGATATTGCTATAATTACCAGGATTATTAAATCAATTTTGATAACCAACGGATGCTGTAATAAAACTATTAAAATAAATCAACTTGACATAATATTTATTTCTCACTTACAAATGATCCTACGCATATCTTCTATCTATACTTATAATAAATCTGTAGAGAGGTCAATTCTGTACATTAAATATATTTCCAAAATAACTATCAGGGGGTGATTAGGGATCGATACTGATGCCAAAAATGCAATCAGTAAAATTTTTGTCTGTCTGTCTGTCTGTATAAACTCTATAGAAACAAAAACAACTCGACGGATTTTAACGAAACTTGGTACAATTATTTTTCATACTCCTGAGATGGTTATAGTATACTTTTCATCACGCTACAATCAATAGGAGCAGAGCAGTGAAGGGAAATGTTGTCATTTTGTTTAAACGCGCTAATCTCAGGAACCGCTGGTCCGATTTAAATAATTCTTTCAGTGTTAGATAATCCATTTATCGAGGAAGGTTATAGGCTATATATCATCACGCTAAGACCAATAGGAGCGAAACACCACTATTCCACGCGGACGAAGTCACTGGCAGAAGCTAGTTATAAATATGAAAGTTTGAGAGGATGTATGTGTGTACGGATGTTCACGCAAAAACTACTGAATGTTTTTGGATGAAATTTGACACACACATAATTAACAGAGGTAGCCTAAACAGATGACGAAGGTAATTCCTTAGACGACCACAGACTACGAGATCTTTTTTATCCTAACGATTAGTCATTCAAATAACATATACATTGTATAATTACATACATAAAGTTGGTGCCTCATATAATTATCTCACATTACCCGCCCATTAAGTAGTAAAGCACAGGAGAAAATATCAATATTTTTCAATTAGTTTTTGTTTTATTGCCCCAGGTTATTAATAAGAACAGTTCTTATTCATAGCCTAGATTATAACTGTTTGCGCTCTATGAACTATCATTAAGCTTCAAATAAATGTTATTAGAACCATCACGCAATCATATTAAAAACAATTGTTCGCAATTAATTATGCAGGTTATACATATCTGAACGCTTCTCATTTTAAATTATGTTTGATCTTATTTTTAAGGCGGTCTGATGAAAGTTCATAACTGTTATTTTCAGCCAATATTTTTAGTTCATAGTCGTGAAAACTAAGGATGCACTAATGGTATAATGATTTGCAAGTTCATATTTTTTTGTTTTTTTTTTCGGTCAGTAATGGCAGAGAGTATACAGCCTGATTGGTGGTATCGTACTATCATCATTACTTGGCCTGCGATCTCCGTTTAGGTATCAATTTTCGTGTCAATCTTGAGTCGTGCATGCTCATTGGGGTCACAAGCTCACTGTGACGTCACCGCTCCCGCCGCCGGATGTGCCCCGCTACACTTGATTCGTTTTTCTTTCTTCAATATCATTATTACTCACATTATCAAAGATGCCGTGTTATTTATTTTCTTAGTTGCCGTTATTATTCGGAATGAAGATGTAGTTTTTATGAATCCATCAGGCACAGCCTATTAGTATGGTTCACGCTTTAATGGTAACCAAATGGTTTTTGTTCTATTTCTTATTGTTGGTTTTTCTTTAGATAATAAAGTGATTTAGCATTAGAGTTGGGCCATATAAATGTGGAGTGTGATGTGAAGAAAAAAATGTATAAAAAGTTTTCTGATTTATGTGTGATGCGAAGAAAAAAGACAGGTAAAAAGTTTTCTGCTTTGATTATGATTATTAATGGCAACCAAATTGTTCCATAGGTCAAGTAAGTCGAGTAACAATTTAAAAGTACACTAAAAGAGTTCTGTTAATTATCAATTTATTTGAAAAAGATGCATTCATAATCCTTCTTTTAAACCGTTTACTCCCCCAGGCGCTGACATATTAAACGCTTATCAGTCATTGTTAACCAAACAATACTTGTGAACTACACAATCAGCTAGCGGTCCAATTCTTATCATTACGAATCTTAAATACTGTAACAATTTTTCGCTAAACTCGAGTATCTCAGACGTACTCTTATGGGCACAAATGAACAAAAGGCTATTAAGCTGATCATTCGCTTTTGTTCCGTAGAAAGTTGTCAGATCTCACACTTACGTTTGTCTCATTTTCATAATGTACGACTTTAATTACCGGTTATTAAGTTACTGCAAGAAATATATTCTCTTGCATTCATTTACTAGCTCATTTAGGGATCTTATTTTGACTTCTTCAAGTTTTCCAGATTATAATGCGAGAAAAATATAGACCTTAGTAATTGCACCACCTTTTATAGCACTACTGGGATCTAGATTGCTATGGCCTCTGGAACATACATTTATTAGAATTGAACTATGAATTAGCTATGAAGTTTTTATGAAAAATTTTACACAAACGCAGCAAGTACCTATTTAATTGATGAAAACATATTAAAAAAAACTAAAATGCAGATGGATTGGTTTCAAAATTATTCGCAGGTTCGTTCAACACAAAAGTCATTGGATGAGAAATCAATTTAAATCCAAATTACTTAAGCTCAATAAAAAAAACCACGCGATTTAATTTTGACTGCTGTACCGCCATTTAAATGTGCCACAATTTAAATAGCAATGTTTATAAATAAATCTCTTATCGCGTATTCCGAATGTTTTTCTAATCGTTTTTTATTACGTACCTTGCAGGTGGTCCAGACCACAGTGATTGCAGGTGAAAGGTCCAACTTAAAGTAAAATATGTAGCTTGACAAATTGTATCCAAAGAAAATTGCCATGAAGATATAATTTTAATCACAAAAAACAACTTTTATATACGAATTTAATCTACCTATCAAATGCAAAAGCTCTTTGTGGTCTTGTTCTTACTTTACTTTTCAAAGTTATATTAAAAAGTTCTTAAAACAAAAACACTAAAAAGAAAAAAACACAAGTGCAGGAGCCTATATATATAGGTATATGTTGAGAGAGCGATTTACCAGTGGGGACTCACTCATTAACATATTATAGACTGGCTTAAATCGTCACAATAATGGGTTATGCTTCTATGTTATATGCTTTTTAGTCTCTCTCAACATAATATAAATAGACTCTTGCACTTGTTTTTTTTTCTTTTTAGTTTTTCTGCAGTCGGGGTTTTTTATTTTTAAATTACTTACCTTTTTTATTTTGATATACCTAGTGTCACTTTCACAGTAAATACGAATCTAACGACACCTCTCAAGCTTAAATCCACCGAGCCGTTTAGGCTGCAGAGCGTGCCAAACAATTATACATATGAACATACAAATATTCATACATATTTTCGAAAAACATAACCCTCCTTCTGGCGCAGTCGGGTAAAAAGGGCAAAGGCCATCTAAAAAACAAGCTCGTAGGCGTGACTGACTGTTCACGTAATAATAAAATGGTGACAAGTAAACCATAAAGTAATCGTATATATCATGGCTATACATTAACCCCGAAAGCTGTGACAAGAAAGTCATACAGTTATGTTATACACAATGGTGGTATATTACCGATTTGTGAAAGACAATTTCCATCGGTTGGGTCGTGCAAAGGAAATGTAATCTTGTGTAGGTATATTATTGTCGTGCTATCTAACAGGAACACTTTATTGTAGTGCTATTTTCAAAGAGGTTCGATATGGTTTTGATAAAGCGACATGGATGAAGAGATATGTGATTTAGACGCTTTCAAATGCTGGAGAAGGCATACCTTACTATTGTGCCTTTTAATTCTAGGGAATCAATATAGTAATAGCTTTTATCTTATTATTATTATAGGCCGATGTCATTGTATTTTTTGTTGTAGACGACTAACGAAGATATAAAAAAATTGTATTCTTTTTTCAAACAAAAGTTTTTCACTCCGCAAAAAAAAGTTTGCTAACCCAAAAAGTTTGTAGTATCGCAAAAGTTTTTACCAATATCATTCGTGAATCGTCGCACGGGTATTTTTTACCGGCTGTGAAACGTTTGCAAGGTTCCACGGACTTACTTAGTTAATACGCAACCGGTAATTTTATTTCGTCCGATTAGTTCTAGAGTCATCAGCCGCGCATTTCGCAAACTACTAATATAATTGCATGTAATGGAAATTATAAAAGATGTAAATTATGTGTTAGCGTCCATTCCATTTGTGGCTGTTTTTGCTATGGGTAATAAAAACAAGTACCTACATTCAGTAATGCAAAACACGGTTGTCTATGTTCATCTCTGTTTGTTCCAGGTTTGTAATTATTGTTGTTTGTAGTAAATCTTAGAAACGCCATGTCGTCGTTACTTTAACTTTGGCGTCCTATACAGGCGTATTTAAATATTTCCTTTTTACATTTTTTTACTTAATTACATTCCATATTCTATATCTTACTGGGCCTAGCCCGAACGCAATAATATAATTGTTTCGTTAGGTAATGTAATCGATTTTCGAATTATAAACTCAAACATACCGGAGCAAAATTGACGTTTAAAATGCATAAATGATAATTTGCATAATCAAAAGATATAATTAAAGTCATCAATTTAAATAAATAGTACGTAAGAAGCCATTCAAATCAAATCGAAATGATACGAATACATTTTCGAAAGGGATTCGTGCTAGGCCAAGATAGGTCAAGATGAAACTCAACTTGCATTATGTTTCTTTCTCTCTGCTGTCGATATATGCAACTTATCCCAAGGAGTATGCCAGACCTTACTGTGCCATAGATAATTTTCGAATTGGCACTAAAAGTAATCTTGACATATATGTGTATTGTCTATGGTTTAATAGTTTTCCCGCCATTATTAAATTGCCCACGATTGAGAATTAAAGATTGTGATAAAATTTGACTAGTTAATACTAGTTAGCATTTATTGTAGTAATTGGGATCATTAGTTTGATGATTTAATTTAATGGATCACTTCTGAGGTATTTATCACGATCTAGTATCCTTTAAAACCTTGTATATATTTTATGTATTTAATCTTTAAGTGGATTGAAATATTTAATAAGTGTATAACAACATAAACCTCGTCCCCACCCAACGAGCATAGCATTCCATAACTCTTATCTAATCAAATCGATCTAATCAAGGTATAAATTGTCTAAGCTCTAGATAAAACCAAAAGTAACTCGTACCATTATTTTACCCCCAGACAATAGCCAACTAGTAACGAATTATCGATTATCAGAGTAGCGATCAATAAACTTTTACTAATAGTATGTTAATGTGTTTTTCCTTAGAAATCCCAACGGATCGCACGGAGCATGCGTACGCGTCTGCGCAGGAGTACAAAGTGGCTCTGGAGGCGATACGGAGGCACACCGGCGCAGTGAGTAACACCTCGCATTATAGTTTACACGTGTAGGGCTGCTACACATAAAAACACATTACCTATATAAGTACTAGCTTTTTCCCGCGGTCGGGAACTACTTCGTGCACCAAGATAAAAAGTATCCTATATGTTAATCTAGGTTATGAACTATCCGTGTACCAAATTTCATCCAAATCCATTCAGTAGTTTTTGCATGAAAGAATAACAAACGGACATCCATAAATTCTTACAAACTTTCGCGTTAATAATATTAGTAGGATTAGTTTAGTTAGAGTTGAAAACCAGGCAGTCAAGTTCAAGTTCAAGTTGGTACTGGAAGTGAATTTCCAGGATGCGCCGTATGCCATCGATCATAATCATTCGTTATTATGGATTTGTATATATATACGTTACGTTATATTTACTGTTGTAGGGGAACTAGTTGCTAATCTATACTTATAATAAATCTGTAGAGAGGTCAATTCTGTACATGAAATATATTTCCAAAATAACTATCAGGGGGTGATTAGGGATCGATACTGATGCCAAAAATGCAATCAGTAAAATTTTTGTCTGTCTGTCTGTCTGTCTGTCTGTCTGTGTCTGTATAAACTCTATAGAAACAAAAACTACTCGACGGATTTAAACGAAACTTGGTACAATTATTTGTCATACTCCTGGGATGGTTATAGTATACTTTTCATCACGCTACAACCAATAGGAGCAGAGCAGTGAAGGGAAATGTAGTCATTTTGTTTAAACGCGCTAATCTCAGGAACCGCTGGTCCGATTTGAAAAATTCTTTCAGTGTTAGATAGTCCATTTATCGAGGAAGGCTATAGGCTATATATCATCACGCTAAGACCAATAGGAGCGGAGCACCACTATTCCACGCGGACGAAGTCGCTGGCAGAAGCTAGTTTCACATATTATTAGTTGCTAATTTTTACATATTATTAGTTGCTAAGTGTCACTAGGTACTGGCCATGAGCATTTTTCATTACTGATGACAATTTTTTACTAAGAAAAAAATATGTATTTTATTATATTTTTTTTTGGCATTTTTCTCCATTAGGAAATTGTAGACTGCATGAGAGAAATGTTATAACAGTATATTTTATATTCAAACCTTAAAACTATGTACCGAAATAACATAACCAATTTATCATATTTAGCAATCATAAATTAGACTTTTTGTTCGGCGTGCAAACAAAACGGCATTGTATTTTTTTTTCAATCCTTATAAATTGAGGGATCTTAAGACCATGTTTTATCTGTAAATCATTCTGAATGAAGTATGATAGATAATTTATCATCATTGAACGAGGAACTCGCACAGTTATTTGTACTTTGTAACCCGTGGTCCTTTTGGTGCAAACTTTAAACCACAACGATTTCAAAACGACAACTGCCGCTGTTTATTTTTGTCTAGGACATAAGGCCGGTAAGTGCTAGCAAAAAATACCACTCAAGGTTGGTAATAAAAGGATCTCTGTGTTTGTTCAACACCCTGCGAACTAATTGGACCACCAGTATTTCGGCCGGACATCCCTTCGTTAATAACTAAATTCTCTTGTCACATTTTTCTCACCACGGTTGCTGTGTGGACTAGATTTCAACTTTTATTTTTAAGTTTAGGATTTTTCTTTGTGATCTTTATATACTGGCCTCCTTGTCATATACTTATTCCGAATTCCGAATGCAGATAACTGAGCTTTAAAACAGGGTACAGAATTAAAGCTTACAGCCAACCCTACGTAACACAATTATATTTACTTACATTGCGTACGAATTTCTAAAGTAATAGTCTATTACAGTGGTATTGTGGAGCGAGTGGCTCCCTCATTGAAAGGTAATGGAGTTCGAATCACAGTCACCGTGATCGCGCCTGTCCACAGTGTACTGCTAATAAAAATACCTGTGTGCCACCGGTACAAACAGATCGGTTTCAATACAATGACAACTAATAAAAAAGTTAGCAATCCGTTATGTAACGAAGCACTTACAATGATTTCATCATCTACCTTTCGGGACTTCTGTCTTTAGTACACGGTACCTCACACCTTGCTGGACCGTTAAGTTTGCCTAGGATTTATAGGGTCATCATCTGCCTAGCCTTTTCCCAACTATGATGTGGTCGGCTTCTAGTCTAAACTAGAAGCCAGTGTTTTTCATGGAGCGACTGCCTATCTGACCTCCACAACCCAGTTACCGGGTAACACGATACCCCTTGGTAAGCCTGGTTGTCAGACTTTATGGCTTCTGACTACCCATAACGACTATCAAAGATCTGTAAAATACAACTGGGACCAACAGCCTACCGTGATTTCCGAGGCACGGAGGAGTCTCGCTATGACATAGATGGTCCCCATGCAAGGACCGACCGCGTCAAGCGCAGCTTAACCTTTCATCGGTCGACCCGTGCGGCTGTTTCTTAGTCGCAGGATTTACACAAGTATTAAAGCTAACAAAAGCGATTTTTTTGTCTCGAAAAAAAAAAGAGATTAAGTTAATGGCGGTGGTACTTAAATTGAACCGCTCAGAAACTGCTCAAAAATTAGAATCCTTATTAGACCCTACGAATTACATAGGTACCTACATAAACGAGATTGCGGTTACACCCTCTACCATTGCTCCTTGCAAATGCAGTTGTAGTCAAGCCGGCTGACTGCAAATAGTGAGACTGGCATAATCTAAAAGATGCATGCAATATTTTTATGCACGGATAAATTAATCCCTCAGGCCCGTGAAGCAGAAAAGTATATTTATACTGATATCTAAATATAGCAAGATCTACTTATCGTGTGGGCTGCATGTTTTGCCATCCTGTCAGAATTTTCTTAAATCCGGCTGACGGTCTCTGACATGGAATTGTAACAATAACTGCCAGCTATCAAGTAAGCTGTCGGGGACAACGGCGTAACGTGCCTCCCAGGCACAGGGGTATAACACCACTAACTTCCTTACTCCGGGCTGCTTTGTGTCATTTTTTGAATTCACAATTTCAGCCCGACCCGGAAACTCGAACCCGAGACCCCGTTACAGCAGTCACTTTATGCTACTACTAGACCAACGAGGCAGTCTAGCAAGCTAATAGCAATTATCTGTAATGGAACCGGCATAAATTTCATTTTCATTTATTTCTTCAATAATTTATGCAATTTTAAAGTAGACTTTTATGGTTTCAAACGTAACGCAAGACGTTATAGTACTTTTGTAAACTTGTTTTTATCTTCCGAGATTACGAGGGTAGTTGTAAAAAGGTACAGCGCCTCTAACTAGTTTATTTGTTTATTGATCTCATAGTAAAACTTTATCTTGTATTGTTCTTGGAGTCTTGTTTAAGGGTACCAGATATTTTTACTAAAATATAGGTACCTCCATCGCTAACGATAGAAACAAAGAAGAACGGAATAAAATAGTGTTATAAAAGCATTGACCTTTTTAAGTGCCATCGAAAATTAGTCGTTACAACATACAATAATTATTTTTGTAATTGTCGACGTTAGGTATGTGTATTATTATAGTATATATATAATATTATTATTATATGGTAGGATAATTATTATATTAGTACAAAAAAAAACAGTAATTCATAATATTCTAATCTCATGGAAAATTCTTACTTTAAAAACATACGTACAAACTATTTGGTTTGCTAATAAGCATTAGCATACTCGTCTTGCAATTCCTTCGCGCGTTGTTAATTTTTAAATTATTATGATATCCTTTTGCAAGTTAATTATCGAAGAGAAGAAAAAAAAACCTTATCGATGAACTTGTTTAGAGTAGAAAATTAAGTAGTCAAATTTACATTATGAACTAGCGCGGTCTTTTTACTATACCTGAAAAGGCATATCGGGGTAACTACGTAACATGTTTACCCACTTTTATTTGACAATACTTACCAATAAACCCATTAATTACATCGTATCTTTAAAAAGTTATCTGGTCTGCAGAACAGCTAATTACAACTGTTGACTGTTTATTGTTTTTAAGTCATCATAACGTATCTAATTTTTATAATTATATACCAAGGAAATATGAATAGTAAAAAAAATAGGCGTTCTTTATTCAAAATAATAGATCACATCAGCCCTCTATTAAAAAGATTTGTTTTTAAAGAGGACCTCTTTAAATGTAAATAAATGCGTAACACTCCTTTTTGTGGATTGTATATTTGTATAAATAGTTGTAGAAAATTTAGCTAACATGGTTGCTTTTTCTCAGGAGCGCAGCAAACCCCAACGAACATTAGAAGCCGAGCCTGAAGAACCTCAGCAAGAAGCTGAACAGGAATACTTGGATGAGCTGCTGGTGCCAGAACCCTGGGAGCTGAACAACACGGCGCGGGCTGGCACAGAGATCCTGTTCTTCAACAGAGTGCCCAAGGTCGGGAGCCAGACCTTTATGGAACTGCTACATCGACTGGCTTTTAAAAATCAATTTGGTAAGTCGATAATAAAAGATTACTGAAAATAAAAAATGTTCCATCTGTTCCCGGTTGTCTGGTTCTGATTCTGCTGGTGCTGGTTGTTCTTGAAAGGTATGTCAATCTGGGTATCCGTTTATACGTAGGTAAATAGGGATCTGGGATGCTGGATCAATTTTATCTGCAGATCAAATCCTACTGCGGCGACCGCTTTGTGATTTAAAATATTTATGTTGCTGTTTGGAGATTGAAGTTCTCATATAAAACATTTAATATTAAGGACCGATAAAAACTTTTTAAATAAACGTAATAAATACCGAGTTTGATATCCGATAACATTTTATTTACTTAATTAGTCTCGATCGTTATACATGATTGCGATTTAGTTTCCTTATGCTGAAACACTTAAAGCAAGCAATTAAACCTTAAAATTTATTTGATTACCGCGTTCCCTTTTTCACCGGTCGTCATTAGTGCGAGTTTGTTGGTCCCCACAGGCGCTAAATGCCGCTTGGAATCACAGAATTACTGCAATGGCATTCATTAATTTCTTAAGATTTTTTTGGCATTTCACAATGGAAGTAATATCACATAAAAAAGCAAAATCAACTCTTTTTGTTTTCAAAGTCAATTATTGATAGGTACGTTACGTACGTTATTACGTAACTTAATAAATGTCTTAGGTAGGTACATTACTTATAAATTACTAAAGTAAGGTGTCATCTGTTCCTCCAGGTTACTAGAAAATTCTATCTAAACGAGAAATTTCTATTATCGTTATTCCATTTTTAGAAGTATGTTATTGCCGTACTCCGTTGCCTATGGTAAATTAAGGTAAAGTCCATTTTAACGGCTCCATAAATTGATTGTTTCATTTTACTCAGGTTTTTAATAAACATATTTTTTAGCTCAGCTGTTTTAACTGGTCATAAATTTCTTTTTATTTTAACACTCACAGATGAGTAGTCTAGAACAAATCAGTGTAAAAATGTAATGGCCTTTGTAAAGCATTTGAAGACATCTATAGATTATTTTTTATATAAATATATGTGGACGAAAAGTGTGGACGCAGTCATTTTAATATTTTTTTTTCCTATTGGGTAATATTTTATGTCGTTACAAAAAAAACTTTAACACGCAAAAATTTTTACACGCAAAAAATGTACACACACTAATAGATCAAACACGCCAACATAAAAGTTGCCGAATGGCCGAAGGAAAATATATCACGAATCGCGTTGAGATGCGAACGCAATAATCAATAAAAACTATAAATAGAATTAACTTCGTTTAGGTTTCCACCGGGACGCGGTGCAGCGTGTGGAGACGATTCGCCTGGCGCCAGCCGATCAGGTAGCACTCGCGAGCCTGGTGTCTAGTTATGACCCGCCGGCCTCGTACATCAAACACGTTTGCTACACCAACTTCACCAGGTAAGATGCCATTTCAATTATAATATAACTTATTAAAAACCTTGAATAACTCAAAAACTTTACTTGTTAAACAAATTGTGTGTATATATATATATATATCTCGAGTTATAATAGAAATAAAATTGAGGAAGCTAAAAGTTATATTAAGAATCTGACATGAAATTTTAATAACATTGCCTAAGGGTCGGCGTAAATGTTACATTGAGTAGCGTTGCAATGAAATCCTTACAAAGTTTTAGGGATTCGATACTTGTAGAGTACGATTTAAGTTGGTGTTGTGGGTTGGTTATTGTACGCGGTACTAATGGCAGACAGAGAGCTTGAAAGACGCAAACTGCCGCCGGCGACCGAGCCGTGAAATGAGCGGATCGAAAACAAAATAAACATCAAAACTTCTCGCTGTATTTATGTTTGCAAATTGTTAAATCAAAACCGTAATGGGTAAACTTCTGCAACAGCAAAACTATGTCAGTACAAAAAATATACCAGACGCCAGACGTGATCTGGGACTTAGACAATCAAAATGCAAAATTTTACATTCAAATCCAATTATTAGTTCGGAAATCATTCAACGCTCCAAATGATGCATAAACTAGCGGTATCTGGCGCTAAATCTTCATTGATGTGAAACAAAACTTTAACAGACCTACGGCTATCATTCAAGACACTGATACTCATATTTACGCATTGAGTCACTGTTCCATTTGCCTTAAAAAGAAGCCGCCGGCATTCGAACATCAATCACATTGCACCAAATTTTATTGGTTCTGTAGAAGTAAACATATAACATGATTAATGAATGAAGTAATGTTAATTGCGATCGACTATTACCTGATAGGTGACTCTCGACTCTCTTGTTAGTGTTAATTACAGTACAGCGGCACGTGTAAAAACTGTGTTTTTAATCTCTATTGTTTAACCGTCGGCCGTTGCAATGAGAGCGGAATGATGCGTTTCGGTGCAAAGTTTTTCATTTTAGTTTTGATTGCATTGAATTTAATTTACAGCGTTTTTCAGTAAGTGCAAAAACGTTGATGTCAATGAATGACATAGATAGGTAGCCTATTATGAGTTGCGAGAATTTTTATTGTAATGCAATTCAATTATCAGAAAAATATCTAATAGACGCAAAAAAGTAGATACCTATTGACAAGGTTATCTATGTTACAAATAGCAAGCGTTTTAGGAACCAGTCTCAGACAGCAAAAGGCCTTTGACCCGCAGATCTAGCACGGTGGATAAACGCGTTTTTTCCCCCTGTTGTCCCCTGGTTCCATACAAAATCAATAGACAAAGGCCTCAGGCCTCTTGCTGTGGGACACTGGAGAAGTAAAAAGAAAAAAAGAGGCTGTTAATCATATATTTTTCCATAGTACCTACTTGTAAAAATATTTAGGAGCGTTTCATTCACCAATATATAAAATATTCCAGGTTGGGTTTCCCGTCGCCAATATACGTGAATGTGGTACGTGACCCCGTGGAAAGGGTCATCTCGTGGTACTACTACGTCAGGGCGCCCTGGTACTACGTGGAAAGGAAGAGAGCCTTCCCTGATCTGCCGCTGCCTGATCCTGCGTGGTTGAAGAAGGTTAGTTTTTTTTATTTAAATATATGTGGATCTTCCAAAGGTATATTTATATATTTATTTAGACACAATAGAATAAGGATTATCAAAAATTATTCCTTTGCCCATGACAAAATGGTATCTTCAGTCCTTTCTTGAGAGGCTTAGGTTTATAATTAGTCACTTAAAACATTCTTCTCTCGATAAGTATACGTATCCACATTAGTCTTCAATTTACAAACGGTAATGGACATAAGAGTATATCATTCACACAGACCATTGCTGGCTTTGTATAAAGAGCGGGGTACCACATGGTGTTCACATTGACACATACGCGGGTACAAAAAAGTAGACATGCAATTATCAACTTCAGCCATTAATCATCGCGTCCGTTGTTATCTGATGCTAGAAGCATGCATAATGCTTGTCAATCGCACTATGACAGGATAAATAAAAGCTAAATAGTGGATAAGTAGCTAATTAAGTGGCAAGATTTTTGCATTTGATAAACTAGTAATTTATTTAATAACGCTATTTGCCTAATTGGTTTAATCGTAGCGAATACTAGGTATTGATGCGCATCAGGTCATGGATTCGATTCCTAGGTCGCACAAAGTTTTTACATCATGAATTTCTCAGAGGGAAGTTACTTATTGTAAGCCTTTTCTTAGGATGGAAAATTATTAAATGAACCCCACCCCTCTCCCGCTGTGGTCGGAGCGGGAGGGAGTGTCAGACTCTGACTAAAACCTATCCGTGCTCCTTTAATTGCCCTTTGTATTCTAGGGCCTCGGTAACTCTTTAGAACAATCCCGTAGCTCCACCTATAGTAAGCCTTTGAGGAAAACACTGGTTAAAAAATTAGTTTTGTAGTACCATGACATGTTCATAATTTTCTTACTAACCCGTGAGAATGTATAAGCTATTCGTTTTTTTTATTGTTTCAATAGCAATCGTGACATGATCTCCATTCACGAGATAGGTTTTTATTTGCTAACGGTGAAAATGATCTTGCTTGAGATGAAGCGCTTCATGTAGCAGTGGTTACCGCTGCAGCGCATATTGTTCGTGCGATCGGTTCGAGTCAAATTACATGGAAACACTTTATGGTGTACCCTGAAACGTGTAAGTAATAAGATTATCGTAACCAGGGATCTATTAGGTTGAATTATAACATAATCTGGGAATCTAGTCAATATCTCAGGTCGCGCAGAATAATATAGGTACTTATTTCTTCATAGTTTTTGCTTTATTTGCCGATTTAATGAATATGCGCAATCTTTTTTTATATTACTTTTGAAACATTATCATGTCCCGAAAGTGTGCAAAACTATCCTACTAATAATATAAATGCCTATGTTAGTGATGTATATGTTACAGATAAGACCCGTTTTTAGATAGAACGCGTTTTCCCTAGTTAGAACTAGTTTTCACTAAATGCCTTTGTTGAAACTAGAATTAACTAATGTTCAAAATTGAATATCAGTTAAAACTAGTTTTTACTAGGCAACACGCGTTTTTCCGAAGTGAATCAGTTATTCGTATGCATAAAAATGCATGTCATTCAGAATCGTCTTTTGGCCGAGGGGGGGGCTTGGTCGACGGAGCCCCACTTCGCGGGGGTGCTCGAAATAGTAGTCTTAGGATGCGATACCAAATAAAAATGTTTGTCAGCCAATTTTTCGGCATCTTACAAAAAATAGAGTTTTTGTGTAGTAGATACGCATGGATTGCAACGGGTTGATCGGCCGCCAATTTGCGGAAGAATCGGCTAAAATTGAACACGTGCCGCGCCGTTAGCTGCGCGAGAGTTGATCCTTGATACCATTACGAAGGAATGTTATTGGGCTACCTATAGTTGACTACATCACTATCGTATACCTTGTTAGTTGGTCTGAAAGATTTTATTAAATGTTTCATTTGTTTTGTGAGTAAGGCACTAATATTAAAGTTGATTATAAGTAGAAACTAAATAAGTAATTTATAAATTTATTTAAACAAAATGACAAATTAAAGTAGGTATCTCCTTTAAAACAGATATAAAAAATACAGAGTACGAAACTTTAGGTGTTAAGTTTGTGAAGGGTAGGCATCTAACTTTGTGAAGGTAATTTAGAAATTTAGTTAAGGCCCGAAATTAGCCTATCGGACCGTGATGTTTATGACCTCCAATAAAACATTCTAAACATAGTCATCATTATAGCCGAACATGCGTGTACACAATAACTTGTAACTTGTTAATATCACAATCTCTCCCAAACACAATAGCAGAACAATTATATCCCGTCTCATCTCTCCGCAGCATAAATCAATTTTTAATGCGACCGTTAGCGCCACGGTGGTATCGATGACCATTACACAGGCCAGTAAATTCCCAAGCTTTCGCGATTTACTTGCTCCGAAAACCTACTTCAAAACTCATCAGATTACACTATCCGGATTTTAATTGGCAACCGATTTTCCAATTGTAGCTCGCTTCGACAATTCTGTGTCGAATTTCCCCATTTTTTTAAAGTGTGACGTGCCCGTTAGTGCTGTCAAAACGTTCATTCAGTAGAACTGTGGAATCCGATGGTCAAGAGTTCAGATTGCCCAGATCAGTCGGTCACGACACTATCGTGACCACGAATCGATGCTCACGATCGATCAGTTACAAAGAAAACTAAATCGAAGCAATGCGTCTAACGATTTGTGAATTAATTAGGTTAATGTATTGATGGGAATGATACAACAGTTTTGAGCTGTTAACGAGTTAATAGTGATGTTACACTGCGTTAATAGTAATAGAATAGTGTTGCGCTTCATTACTACTGCGTTATTGAATCGAACACATAATGGGTCTATGATATTTTTTATTTTATAATTAATATTAATTTGGAAACCTGTGCTGCGGTAGCATACTTTCTTTCAATTATTTATAAGATTTAATCACTATTATATTTTATTATTAAAAATTGTTGCCGATCATCTACCAGTAGCACTAGCTAGTTCGTCTTACCACTTCAATAAGAGTTCTCTATCTAAATTTTATTATTTTATGACCACTGTAAAGCTTTAGAGTCCATTAAAACAATTCTGTTTTTTATAATTCATTTTCTGTGTGAAAAAATTAAAAGGCAAAGTATATAGTCTTTAATACTGCATAAATCGTTATTGCTATTTTAGTCCCAATACCCATTTAAATTCTTTATCTAGAATCTAAACTGGTCAGTTAAATTGCATATTCGCACCTTAGTGAGATGGCGCAATCGTGATCACGTCTCCTATAAGGATTGTATTTTATGAGAATTGACGCCAATGGCACCTTTATAGCTATTTATTGATCTTGTTAAATGAATACGTAGATACATATTTCAAGTAAATTATTTTATTTCATGCCAATTTTAATGTTTAAGTGCTATTACTGCATGGAAAATAAAGAGTGTTCAAATGATTGAAACCTCATTGCAAGGATCTTGTGCGTCATGCGTCACTATACCGTCATGTGTGGAAGTGTGTAGGAAAAAATATGCACCCTGCTTATGCACCCTTCTTCATGTTTCCTACAATTATAGGTATTCTGTTTATGTGTTCTACGGGAGACTTAACGATTTGATTCTGTGCATGTAAAAGCAAGTCACGATGTATTTTTAAAATAAGTTGCAGCAATTAAACGGTACTTAGTGTTTTAGTACAGTTTAATTGCAGATAATCGATAGCATACGACCTATTTATAGTAAAGGTAGATGTAAAATTAGTATAGAGTAGAGGTTCATAATACTTTGACATATTATATACCTACCTCTATTCTATATGTATTAATTGGCAAACGAATACTCTTTGTAAACGTTCGTTGTTTAAAACGGTACATTTTAGTAAGTAATTGGCTAAAGCCTAGATAATTTTTCATCACAATGTGAATTGCCTTCAAGCTATTCACTGACAAAGCGATTAGTGAATACCTAGAAAAAATAGAGAGCTACCGCAATGAGGCTTTTGGGCTAAGAAATTGCCCTACTTGGAAATAATAAAAGTTTAAAACTTAATTAAAATAACCGAAATTAACATTCAATATACATTACAACTGTCAACATATATTAGACGATTAACCCTCAGAAAACAGTTAATAATACCTAATATACTAAAGAAAAAATGTAAGTTTCTGTCAATGGAGTATAGGGTATTCCATTTTGTTGAAATCTAAGTAAAATTAGACCATAATAAGTCCTAAAGTTGTGAAAGACATCAAAACAAGCAACGGACTTAATAATATTTATTTAAGTAGTGACTCTAGTTCGCGTTATAAATTATAGACTATGTAAGGAAGCCCACGTAGAGCCCTATATTCACTTTAGCGTATGGTACGTGCACGAGATGCGTATCTAAGAAGCCGGCAATCGATCAAAAAGCTCAGGAAATGCATTATCGTGGCTTTTCCGCACTCAAACTATAAATGGCCGACATGCTCTCGATTTGCGAAGCTGTTTCGAATGGCATTGCTTTCTAAGAAAATTACGGTAGTCTTTGACGAATTGCTGCTAAGCATTGCTTGTTTTACATAACATTTTTGAACTATTAAAGGTACTTATATATTGAAGTAGAATTCTTAGAACCTTAAAGTTTTTGCTGGAATACGAGAACCTGTGTGAACAATATCCTAAAGTTTTTTAAATTATCAACACTTTTATGTGTCAGTTTTCAATTCATAGCAATTTTTTTCAGAGGGCAAAGCTAATTAGCATAGGTAAAGAATCAGTTGATAAAACTATTTGATCAAGTCACTAGGCTAACACATGCAAGGCCCGGCAAGCAGATAAATTCAAATGAATTTTTAGTGCTATTAAAATATTTAGAGTATCGATGTGCCTGAAATAGAAAGCGATTGTTCAAGGCCGTCAGAAACCAAATTAGGATCAACTACTTTTTTAAATGTATGTCTTTGATAGGCGATAGAATTCGAACATACATTAGAACCTCATTAAACCAACAGATCTAATTTCGTTGATAAACTGTGTGGATACGGCCTCTCATCCAATCAGCCTTCCGTACAAATATACGCATAAGATAGTTATATTATATACTATTGGAATAGGTTTCAAGTTCACGCCTATCTGTTCAAGTGAGCTCCTCAACTCAGTTAGCGTCGTATAAAAAATAAATTAGTTTTGAGTTAGCAAAAAAATTGATGATATAATTACTTTGGCAAAAAATTGACTTCAAAGTACTTAGTATTTAGTCTGACCTGTGATAATAAGCTTTCGATAATTAAAAATATTGTTCGACAATGTAGATTGGCTGATGACGAACTAATGTTATGTTATACTGTTAGGCAAAAACAAACGTAAGTGCCTGTACTGAACAAAACTTTTGAAATATGAACATCTTTATTACTCGCAGTACCTACTTGTATGGTATTTGCAACATGGTTAATACGTAAAACGATTCTGCAAAAACAAAAAACTTAGATTCTATTAGGGTGGGTAATAAGCAGGTTCTAATACATTTATTATGCAGTTCTCTGTTTAATATAAATATATATATATATATATATATATATATGTAAAACAGGAACCTTGAAAAAAATATGTTTTTTTCTATCTGTAGGTACAAACTCAATACTTGATTGCAGTCATATTTTTTAATACCTACCACGATGATGGCAACAATATACTGCTTGATAATCAAATGCAAGCTAAAATTTATCATTGAAATCTCAATGCCAGAATGACTCCAAAAACTCTTAGTAGCTCCCTGCTCATTCCTTAACTTGCGAACCCTTACACGGTTATACAAGAACTTACTATGTTATTGAATATAATTACAGGACTTCGAAACCTGTGTCCTGAGTGGAGACCGAGAGTGCCGCTACGTGGAGGGTCAGACGCACGAAGGTATCGGTGACCACCGTCGGCAGACCCTGTTCTTCTGCGGACATGAGCCACAATGCACGTAAGTATTGCATACATAGTATTTATGTAGATATATATATATATATAGGAGCTCGTGGTTAAGTAACAGCCGCACGGTTCGACCGATCAAAGGTTAAGTGGTCGGTCCGTGGATGGTGACCATCTATGTCATAGCGAGACTCCTCCGTGACTCGGAAAGCACGTTAAACTTTTGGTCCCAGCTGTCATTTGTAGATCTTTGACAGTCGTTACGGGTAGTCTGAAGCCAGAAAGTCTGACAACCAGTCTTACCAAGGGGTATCGTGTTACCCGATAAACTGGGCTGTGGATGTCAGATAGGCAATCGCTCCATGTAAAACACTGGTACTCAGCTGCATCCGGTTAGACTGGAAGCCGACCCCAACGTAGTTGGGAAAAGGCAGAGCAGGCAGATGATGATAAGTATTTATGTAGATATACACATATGTCTAGGAAACATATTATGTAAATGCAATCGATGGCCCGACGACTTAATACAAAGTGAAGTAGACGTGACATGCGCTTGTGCATGTTTATTCTGACAGTTAAAACATTGCTATGACTCTTTGTTAAGGCGCTTGCTAAGTTTTACAACGGCAGGACCTAGGGTAGAAGCCGGTTTTTACCTATGTAGGTAAAACCAGTTTTTTTTTACCTATTCAATGACTGGCATATTACCTATAGCTTATATTGTAAAACAGAAAATAAAAAACATTGCTTAATTGAATTTCACAGAATATTTCTTTGATTTGTGTATTTTCGATTATATAAGTCATTCAAGCATTACTACTATTAGTAATTGGTAAGAGTACTACACCAAAGATGGACATACCTTATGACCTGATAATCCTCAGATACGGATTTCCGGCACAGTTTTTCCAACACCATGCCATAATTCTGCCACCCAACGTCTATTTATTTATTTACTTATGTCATTTAATAAATGTTAACAGTATTGGGAAAATAACTAATTATTATGTAGATTAATTAGTATTATCTATTATTATAGATTAATAAATAATCATAAATATCATCGCATTCCAGCCCCTTCAACAGCGTGGAAGCTCTGCAGCGCGCCAAGCGTGTAGTGGAGGAGCAGTACGCCGTGGTCGGTGTGCTGGAGGACATGAACTCCACGCTGCTGGCGCTCGAACGATACGTGCCCAGGTTCTTCCAGGGAGCCCTGAAACTTTACTGGGGTAAGTACTTACCGCCTATCTATCAATGGACTTAGCAGCCTTTCATGAAATTAATCACCCTCTAGAGAGAGAAAATCAACGTGCGACCAAAGACTTGATGATAGTTTAAATGATGGTGATGGGACTTCAAATTGTTATAAGTAATTAATAACACCAGACTTTTAGTAATATATAATATTTGATTGTACCTCATTTCCCTGAAGATGAGAATGACAACTAATAGATGTAATTGCGTCTATTTTGTTTTAAGTCCACATTGAAATAAGTCACATGTTTTTTTGCGTCAAGAACATTCTTCAAACGCGTCGTACCTATTAACTTTGCGTGCTGGCAATAGTTGTCTCTATTCCGTAGTCCCTTTATCCACTCCCTATATTTACGCATAAATTATAAATTCCCTATTTACGCATTTCAGAAGAGATGAACACATTCAGCCGGATAAACCGCAACGCCTTCAAGCCGCCGGTTTCTGAGGAAGTCAAGCAAATCGTTCGAGCGAACTTCACCAGAGAAATAGAATTCTATGAGTTTTGTAAGCAGAGGCTACACATGCAGCTGAGGGCGCTCCGGGACCCCACCATCACCCTCCCGACCCCCAGGAGTTCGAGGAGACGGAGGGCACGCAAATCAACCCGAGTGTAACCATAGCAACCTGATGGGTATCCCATCGCTTCTAGACTGTGTTAGGTTAGAAGTTGAATAACCGCCTCAATGGCGAACGTGACGTATACAGCCCTCGAGATACTATATACAATAGAGATGCAATTCCGAATATTACGCGTCAAAAAACCGTAACCAATTTTTTGATATGTAGACGAAGATTTGAAACTAGTAACCACTTTGACGCAAACTTCTATTTATCTCTTTCACACTTACTAAAACATTATGTACGTGACATCTGTTCGACAAAGACGGCGACAGTCAGTTTTTCCAGACATTCAGTTGAAGTCAAGCTGACAGATGGCATGAATTATGTCTGTGGGCTCAACCTTTATGGCACGCATTGTGTTCGGTGATTGCAGATCTAGTTACTTTAGTAACATATATATATCTATGTATACAGTCGTGACGTTTTATCGTGAAGTTTGAGTTTTTCGCTATTTTTGAGGTTTCGACTCTTTCTACTTCTCGTGACGTCTTTATGGATGGTATAAGCACTGGCAGAATTTATTTGTACCATCTGATCTGAAGCGTCACCAGAATACTACTCTAATATGTTAGAAAGTTAACCACAACATAGTAGAACCTTACCTATTCCCTACCGTTTTGTTCAAAAATGAATCTCAATTTGCAACATTTAATACTTAAGCACTATCCACGGTATCTTTTCGCGGCCATTTTTTCTGTTAATCTGATCGAATTTAAATATCCAAAATCTCTGAAGCAAGTTCGAAGTGATGGTACAATGAAATTTGACCATCGACACCCTAACATTTCTACGCCATACCCGCTTGAATATTGACGATCTGATGGCACTCATTATTTAAACCTCTTTACCGTCTCGTCGATATCTCCATATCTAAAATAGTAACTCTATATTATAGCCAGTGCAGTCAAGATTTGTCTCAATTTATTTTATGTGAATATAATTTAGAAGATATAATGTAGAATATCAAATGAAATAGCTATACGTTGTACATTTTGTCAGTAAATTGATAGAACTATTGACGAATTAGGATTGATTAAATTATTAGCCGTTAGGCTTCGTTGAAACGTATTGTTTTGTTGTTATATAAGTCGTGATCGCGGCCATCTTGGCTATTGGCGCGAAATGTGACTATTTATTGTAATTATTTAAGTGATGTCCATATTTTTTTATATTAAGCAGCAACCGTTATAAGTACAGCTTCCAATTTTTATGAAATTGTATATTATAGGTAATAATGACATAGCTTAAGATTAAGTACCTACTGTCTCCTAACGGACACTCCAGTTATTTATAAAAACAGAGTTAAATTATTCAAAACTCTGTCCGTGTTTCCCTAAATCTCTACCTGATGAACTGTACCTTAGGCTGCATTAAATTATTTATTACGAGATCAAAATAAAGTGTAATTGTGATATAATATTTCGCTAATTGTTAAGATTCTGTAATTAAAGTACTTACTTAGTTTTAAACTAGTTGTTATTTTGAATCCCCTTGGAAAAATCTTTAAAAGTAAAAATATAATACCTTGTTTACTCCCTAGGCCTGCTGGATTTTAGAAACTCGAATAATGGCTGTAACCCCACGTTGGGCGCCATTATTATTTATCAACATCAGTCACCAGTCTGTTCGAATATTGTAGATAGATGTTTTGGGTTTTGACTTTGAATATTAAACCGAACCAATTTTTAAGTATGTACTAGCTCTTCCGGTGACCTTCGTGCCTAAACAGTCAATTTAAAATAATAAAAAAACTTTTTCTAGATTTTGTGTTAGTGAGAAACAAATTTCCGTAACCTTGACACCAAGTTTTTCCTCTTCCATGCACAAAACAATAATCGACTGTTAACTTGACAACTTAAACAAGTAAAAACTTGATGTTTTTTCCAATATGATATAATGCATACTAAAATCATCGCCAGTAGGCAGGGGACAAAGACAGGCGCAACCTACACACGAAAATTTGGTAGAATTGTTCCACTGTCTCAGTGAGGACTTCTGCAACATTATGAAACCCTGGTACCTATGTTACGTCATTACGTGGTATTATTGCAAAGTAACTGGTGGGTAGTTGAATCATCGTCACAGCGGTCTCTTTTATTTTATGATGTCCTAGTACTTACTTTTCATGACGCAACATTTCAAATGTATTTCCAACGTATTCGGATGGGCAAAGATAATTTATTTACATTAATTATTATTTACGGATGGGTGGGTAGTTGCAACACATAACAGCGGTGTCTCTTTCAATTTATGATGTCCTAGTACTTTTCAAATTTATTTTCAACGTAAACGGGTGTGCAAAAATATTATTTACAATTATTATTTACGGGTGGGTAGTTGAAACATAACAGCGCTGTCTCTTTCATTTTATGATGTCCTAGTACTTTTCAAATCTATTTTCAACGTAAACGGGTGGGCAAAAATATTATTTCATTATTATTTACGGGTGACGGGTAGTTGCAACATAACAGCGGTGTCTCTTTCATTTTATGATGTCCTAGTACTTTTCAAATCTGTTTTCAACGTAAACGGGTGGGCAAAAATATTATTTCATTATTATTTACGGGTGACGGGTAGTTGCAACATAACAGCGGTGTCTCTTTCATTTTATGATGTCCTAGTACTTTTCAAATCTATTTTCAACAGGGCAAAAATATTATTTACACTATTATTTACGGGTGGGTAGTTGCGACATAACAGCGCTGTCTCTTCCATTTTATGATGTCCTAGTACTTTGCGTGACGCAACATTTGTATTTTCAATGTAAGTGTTCATTTACCAGAACGACATGACAGGCCGGTCCGGCCGTTCTCGAGTTATAAGTGTTCGAACCCGACTATATATATAGAGGATTTAAATCTCGTAGTGATAATTACCTACATATTTTTATGGTGGTTCTAACGAAGGGAGATCGGGGTATTTCAAGGTTTATACGATATAGGTAAACCATAGTATCATAATTATGCACATTAATTTATTAGGTAGGTATTTATTATAAAACAGGAGTCAATTATAAGAGTAACAATAATAGTTCATAAGGATAGCATTCAAATCGTTTATAATTAATATGGCCACATTTTAAGAATTCAGGTACATATACAAAAAATAGACAAAACATCGGCCTAATAAATAAATTATAATATCGCTTAAAAGTAACAATAATTTAATTTCGTAATTTCTAATAGTCTCATTTATTAAAATCTCAAAACTGAATCAACAATGGCTATTATTTATCAGTTCTCACGTAGGAAGTATGTCATGATACCCTGATTATAAAAATATAAATATATCCAGATTAAAACATCGATATAAAATATTTTAGTTACAATATTATTCGCATAGTTTCGAAACATTTTTAATAACATCGTTCTTAACTACTTTAACTATTCAAAACTTTACAACGGCGTAACAAGGGAAGATAATGTTATGTCACCATATACACTATAACTAGGGATATTCGTATTATCTACAGTTCTTATAGATGTTATGTGAATAAAACTTTCTATCTAGGTGATACCGTGATACTCTTAATTCAACATATTATAATATTATTACAAAGGTCTAATAATGTCATAAAAATGTATTAAAATATTAATTAATATCTTTAAGAATTCGTCTCTCTTATATTTATGTACAAGGAGAGGCGCGGCCGCACTCACCGCACACACAAACATCACATTTTATTGTCCTACTGGGACGCTACGCTACAACTTACATAGTACGAACGAAAAACTCGATACAAACATTCTATTAACTCGAAATATCGTTATTGCAAAATGGCACTCTGAGGACGAGTTACTCACTCGTCGTTTTCAGTATCTACGCCTAGTCTAATTTATATCACAAGTACGCTTTACAACGTGAAGCCTCATCAATTCAAGAGCTCAGGACGCCCGCGCTACCTCGCCCGGGGACGCTCGCGGGCAGCAGGCACAGGAATGTGTTCACTATCCCGGGCCGGCCGGGCGAGTCGACCGAGCCGCCCGCGCTGCCCGCCGCGCACTCGTCGCTCCGACACTGTTACCTCTCGGCTTTTCGTGGCCGCGTCAGTAAAACGACGGGTGCCAATCGACCGTAGGGTGCAGCGGACCTGACGCTCCCGACGCGGCCGGTGCACCTGCCGCTGTCATCGAGCCTAGAGCTAAACAATCGAAACAGTAGTTAGCGCCGCTGTTGCTGTCCCAAAACTGTTGGCCCTTGCACAGGAATCTCACGGCTAGCTCCAAACGCTGCCCCGATGATATTGCCGGAGCATATAATACAAACTGGAAGCGGTCTGAAAAGCCATCGCACGAACCCTGCACATAAGTCGCCTGCAGGTCCGTGTACGTTTTCCACCTGTTCATTGTGTAACGTATGTGTACAGTCTTATGGAAGTCCAAGTTCCGCACGCGTACGGAGCCGCACACGGTAACGTGTACGCCGTCGCATACACGTGCGCTTTCAAGGCACACGTTCTGCGTCTCGAGTTTATCTGTGATGTCTACTGGTAGCTGGAATAATGGAACAAGAGTAAGTGCTCCAAGCCGTGGAGTAGTCCGAGCAGGCGGGGTACTCTGAACATCACATCCAGTGAGATCGTCATAGGCGGATTTGGGCACAACCGGAATTTCATCCATAAATGTTTTAACATCCGCAAGGTCCAATCCTAAAACATCCGCGAAACGAACAATCTTTTTGCGTCCTGGCGTGCCGGGTGGCGTTTTTCCAGTTTTGAGTGAGGAGCAGCGCCGAACACGTTGTGGTCGGTCATCTTCTGTTTCTGCTTCTACTTCCTTGTGATCTTCATCATTAACTTCCGCACTCAAAAGGGATGGCTCGATTTCAGGTGTAGGCGATATATCATTTTCAATAGGAACTGCACTGGTTATTATTTGTAGCGGTTCAGGCCTATTTTCGTTGCGTATGACTTTTTCTGGCTCTAAAGTTTGTTTTGGGGCTTCCGTCGGCGTTTCCTCATCAAGTGGAATTTCAACTTCAGCGAGTGATACATTTTCTGCGCATTCTGTTGTACAATTTTCGGTACTTTTCTCATTTTGAAAGTCTTCCTCAGATTCAACAACATCTGATGGTTCGCTCTTCGCAGATTCGAATTCGGAGTCACTGTCTAATGTGGCACTTTGAAAGTTTGGTAAACTAAAAGAGTCTGTTTCTAAGGCAGCGATGGGTTTAGCAGCACAGTCGATTTCATCTAAGCTATTTTGTCGCGCACAACCCTCAAATGTAATTGCAGAATATAAACGTTTATCTGCGTGACCATTTTCCCGGGGAATTGGTTGAAGCTTCACTGGTGGAGTGCACTCCGTATAAAAGGCGGTAGAAAATATAAAACCATTTTTTGTTTTGTCCGGTTGTTGTAACAAAAACTTTGTTTGTTCTTTGGCTTTTTCAGGCTCGGAATCAACGTCATAAAAAGGTTGTTCTTGATCGTCGGGCGGAGATCTTTCGGGGAACGCGGGTTCGTATTCATCGACGGGGCTAGAGGGGCTCTCACACTCGAGCTCGAAGTCGTAGAAGGTATCGAGTTCTCGTGTGTTGGCTGAGGTGGTGGGTCTATGTGGCACGGTGGTGGTGTCACGCGTGAGCCAGCTGCTCTCGCAGTGATCGTCGCTTGCACCCCCTAGGTTGCTAAGGCGCGAGTGCAGGTCGCGCGCGAACGCCGCGGCACGCCTGCCGCACGACATCGGCAGCAGCGAGGTCAGTCCGCACTGCGACCCTGCTCGATCTCCGCTCATCTGCGTCTGAAACATTCAATATCAACTATTACAAATTGAACCACTTGCGAATCGTTTTCTGGTAAAGAAGTTATTTATAATACAGAGGTGACCTGGATGGTTATTTTATTAATTTGGCACCAACAGAGATCGTAAGTGAGAGCAATAACAGCTGCATATAAAATGCAAGAATTTCAAACTTCCAGCCTATTTTGGTACAGAAAAGATGAAATTTTTGACCACAGTCAGATTTCCTATAAATCTTAACAATTGGTCAGTGGGCATCAACTAACTATTCTTCGTTATCACTACATGAATGTTGAATGTCAAATGTGAACGACCTCGATAAGATAATTAAACTACATTGCTTCTCTGTGATCAGCGGGACCCACGGACATGTGAACCAGATAATATAAATGCACAGCTGATGTAGCTACAATTACCAGTTCTGCCCATATCCTATCAAATATAAAAACAACCAATCATGTTACAAGGTTACAACTCTGGTGAAACTGACTACCCCTGGACAGTAACCTAATGCGCTAGTGGTACAATTTAAGTTAATAATGTATCGTGGTGCAAGCAGACATATTTAATTAAGTATGTAATAGGTACTACCTTGAAAATATATTGAAAATAAATAGCAGAACTGAAACTCATCAAAATATTTAGGCTAAATAATATGCAGTCGACATATTTCTTAAATAATATTTTTGTTGGCGCTAGGATTAATCTAAGTGTCAGATATTTAGTGAAATTCAATGAAAATGCCGCTTTCCTACAGGTGTGACCCAGCTGCTACATTGTGAAGGTCAGTGCCCGACCTATTTAAGAGGCAACGCTAAAGTGGGTCGCCTAGCCTTGACCTCTATGTCAGCAAGCCAGATCTCGTGACACACGCTGATAAAATCAAACTACCTAATCAGTTGTTATAGTCATGAACATCTCATAGTTGTCTATAGTAAATTGTCGAACGAATGCAAATTGGGATCCATTTTTCATTTATATGACATATTCATGATTTTTTTTAACAGAATCGAGATACATAAACTTTTTTCATTAATGGGGACGTCGATGACAATAAGACCCCAGTTATTTGATAGCTTGAAGATTTGCCAAGCGAATACATATAACAATAACCACACACCAATCATTTCATTAATGTTCCAGAATGTCAAAAGGTTAGATAATTTCAACACAACACAACAGCGTTTATGTGGTTTTATTTTGATTTGCTGTAGCGGACGAGCTCATTTATTACCTCAAACGTTCTGTTTGTCGTCTTCAAAATTGATCTAAATTAAAGTGGGCTGTTGCGAAATTGAATTGAATGCGCGTGACAGTGACGAGAGTGAGTATTTGATAACAGGCTATTTATCCTCTATCTGTGCACGTACGTGTGGATTTAGGAAGTGTAATAGATGTAGTTGAAGATGTTTCGTAATTATATTTTGGTGCCAAAAGTAACGTCACGGAAGCGGGGGCGACCGAACGAGCATCTGGCGATGGTAGTGGTGGCGCAAGTCCGGTCCGATGACGAACGAGATAGTTAATTCTAGCAGCTTTCGGAAGACAGTGATTCAATTTGTTTAGACAAGTCTAGATGTTGTGGTTTTCAAGTAAGGTGTGTCACGAGGACTGCCAAAACAAATATCATACATGTTGATATGACACAACACAAGACGTATCATACTTGCTAAAATTATGATCAACCAAAAGTAGGCCACCCGAGATGACTAGGTATATGAAGAATTATTCTTGTTGCAGTCGATTGCATGCGAATGCACTACTTATGAATGAAAACCGAAATCTGAAGGCATGTTTGAAGAGTCCAACAGTTTTCTAATAATACCTATTATCCTTATGCGTATATCGTCATCATTATTCCTAGCCTTTGAATTACCCAAATCCTAATTGCATCCTTTCATAGGTACCATTCTATTTCTGAAGACCTCTTAATGCGTAGGATCTGAATATGTGCGTGGACACTCGTGTACAGTCACATGAAACTACGTCACTCGGTAAAGCAAACCGACACATTTTCAAATCGTAGGAGGTACGTTTTCAGTTAAATATAGTTCAGCAATGCATCGCAGCATCAGTGGCCAGTCCGCCATTATCCAATCAGGGCGAGTCGGTCACCGCTCCGAGGCTCGCAACCACGCCACTCGTTATTGTTCATAAATAATGGCAGACTCAATTCTCGTAATGTATTATTACTACACGATTTGCGAGAAACAATGAAAGAGTCTGATGGTGGTCCAGGACTTATGCATGTGAAATTGGTCATCAGCTGCTTATACTATTTTTTAAGAATTAGAAAAAGTACCTAGTTCATAAGATTACGCCCATGCCAACTCCTCTATAGTCATATATAACCTACCTACCTAATAATAAAATCAGTATTGTTTGAAGCTCAATAAAAGCTCCATTATCTCAAGTGGGTTTTTCTTTTTTACAAGCTACCCATACACAACAAGATAACCAGACCAGCTAAGAAAGTTGATAACAAAGGATTTATCGAAGAAACAACAAGTGTATATAAGAATATTGTCATATGGTAGCGTCTGTTTGTAAACACTGGCCACGTCTTTCACAGGTGATTGGCGACCAAGGTGACTGAATGTAAACAGAGAAAGTACTCATTCATCAAGTCGATAACCTTTTGTTATTACATCTTTATTCTTAGCATAATCGCTTGAAATACATTTAAAATTTCTCGTGTGAATACCTAGCAATACCCACCGTATAGAAGATGGCTTGCATTTGTCAATTTGGCAAGAGTTTTTCAGCTGGGTGATCATAAAATGAAAATTCATAGTTAAATTCGTTTTGAATCGTTATTCCTTTAGACTGCGAAAGTTAAGGATACGAGCGCGCACACTTGGGCACTGGAATATCTTCTGCAAAGATGACTAGTTTGAGTATAGATTGGTCGTCGCCACCGAAATTCGCTCTTAAAAGATAATACCTTTCTTCTAATTTTTTTTATACTACATACTGTGGAAAAAAATGTATTGACAAGTGCTAAAGTGAAGATGGTGGTTCTAGTTGTTTTTTGCTCTTTTTGACTTACTAAGATATAATGTGTAATATACCTACATGCTATCTTTTATACCTACATATTCATACTTTTCTTAATTTACAATGAAAAAAAAAACAAGGTGGCAATCCATTGGCTATAAGGAAAATTTGCTGTGAACACTTATGATAACTTTAAAAGTCGTCTTTAACTTGATTTTCTAGTTTCTTTTGTAAGCTATTAGCTGCGATCAAACAAAGCATCCTGTCTCAAATAATTTCTGTACATATTTGTCTTTCTTCATTTTTTTTTCCTTCTAGTTGTTGCTACCTATTGAATATGTCGTCTTCGAATAACAATATAATGATAAATGTTAGTGCAAAGTTCATCAAACACATTGTAAAAAAAAGTTTAAAATAAATATTTTCTTGCATTTTTGATCGTCGACGAATGTAGAAAAAAGCTCGTCAATTACTTATTTAACGATAAACAACATTGAGGAAAATAAAATATGATTTGATTTTTTTGTATCAAAGCCTAAGTTTAAAGAAATACTTCTAACAAAATTGCAATGCAGCCGAACTCGCTGCATTACATAAGACTGCTGGGCTGTACGTAACAAACAATTGGGTCGACTAGCCTCGGCAGATCTTTTATTCTATAATGGTTCATCCATTTATTCATAGAACTGTAGTTATCAATCGCGCGACTGCGCACACATCCACCGTTTAGGGTTCGGCACAGAAATCTAAATTGCTACAAGCACTAGTGGAATCTTTTGCTTAGGTATGAGTCCTATACTATCCTATGTTGCCAGGCATCTACGCTTCAGAACGCGTAGCTGATAACCTACAGACTTTAAAAAAATCTTACAAGTAGATATAATATTTGTATGCCACTTGAAGTGGCAGGACACAGTGACACATTTGCCCAGTGCTGATTGTACTTAACATCCTTATACCTGTGGACACGAATAAAGATTTTTGATTTGATTTAATTTGAAGTCGCGTCCTTCGAATTTTCAATCCACTTAGAACGTTGCATTATTTATGCATCATTAGAAAGAGCTTTATTACCACTAAGAAATTAAACTTTAACATCCCTTGCAGCGTCTTTACAAAAATACATCAAAACTAGCTGTAACACACTAAAATTTACGGTGCAAAACATTTAGTAAAATGCACTATATATTATACGACAAAACTTAACTCTACCATGAACATTTTATTTCGAACAATTGGCATGTATTCGGGGTGTATACCTAGATTAGCGCTGTGTTTAATAATGCAAGTCGTTTGTCCCCTTTTAACTGCATACACTATTTCACAGATTCATCTGCTATGGCATACCTACTCAATAGGAGTTTTCATTAAAATCCATAGTTTTAAACTTGCGATTGCGACTTAATGTGTTAACTGATAAGTGATTGATTACAATCCTACTTTCTACCTACTTATATTATAAATTCAAAAGACTGTGAGGATGTATGTTTACTATTATTTCACGCAAAATCGATTGAATGGATTTGGATGAAATTTGGTACACACGTAGATCATAACCCTGGATTAACACATATGGGTGTTTTCAAGATACGGGTGAAACCACGGCAAACAGCTTGTCATTTTTTTTTATAATAATAATTTTATAATAATTTTTTTTTTTATTCATAACAAAGTGCTTCATAAACAAGGATTATATTTGGAGCCTCCTTTTAGACAAACAATGCCTGTGTTAGGAGACTCCGCTCTTCCATATCATAGATGAGGTTACGTGTTACATAGCATCTTTATTGAACATTTCGGAATTGTTAAGAAGAAATAATAAAAAAAAACAGTAAAAATAAGATAAGAATTAGTATATAGTGTTGAGTGTGGTGTGATGTGGTGTGGAGAGTGGTGTGGTGTTGTCAGTGGAGTGGTGTGGTGTGGTGATGTGTAATTTGCATGGTTATAGTGTGTGGTTACATTACTCATGAAAAAACCAGAAGAGCTTCCGTATCCTCATAAGGGAGAGACTTAATCCAGTTTACTATCATTTTTTTACTCACATAATAGTTATGATTGTGTATGTAAATTTTATTATTAATCCTATTATATAGTTGAGCTGAGAGATGAAGATATTGTCTGCTACTAAATATGGTTTTACATTGGGGAACTATTGCAATTTTATGTTTTCTCCTTTTAAGTTTCTTATTCGCATGATAAGGGAGGGTTTTATGTTTTTTTAGAACCGTTTGGGTTATGTACAGTTTCCTGACTGAGAGTAAATTACTGATATCATATAGGGATTTAGTGGAGTATCTTTTGTTTTTAAAGTACATGACCTTTATAAGTGCTCGTTGTGCACGTTCCAAGTCCATAAATCTAGTTTTGGCTGCGCCACCCCAAATGGGGATACAATACATTAGAACAGACTGTGCTAGGACAATGTAGATTTCGTTCAAAAGGTTTCTAGGCCGCTGATCACTCCTCAACAACTTGGTAGGAACCACATGCCTAAGTGTTCTGAAGATCCAGGTAAGCTTTCGAACTCTGGCAGTCACCTGTTCAAGATGAGGGTACCATGAGAGAAGCTGGTCAACCATTACGCCCAAGTATTTGGTTTTAGTGACCCTAGTTAAGCATGGACAGTTACAGCCTGTCCTGTTTATGTCTCCACATGTATGAACTCTCAAGTTGAGGTCTTCATTAGGTTGTGTCCGGGAACTAACACTAAAACATATGTAGTTGGTCTTGGAGGTATTTAATGTTAGTAAGTTGGTTTTCAGCCATTCATTAATAATACATATCACTTATAATAATACCTATACTTGGTATGAACTCTGATGAATGGGTAATGTATCGGGCGCGCAAAATGATACTTGAATTGAACGCAGTTACTGAATCTGTCAATCGTCGTATGTTTTCGCTCGTATAGTGAGGACTATACGCTTGAATGTTTTTATAATGATATTCATGTAGATACATACATATATTCCACCCTCCGTATCTTAAATACTGTCTAGTTTATTGATTCCAGGGACAAGGCAAGACTTGAAGAAGGGCTACAAAACTCATAAAAGGTTATAAAAACTGCATTCTGCTGCAACGGTACAAAACCGGTTGTCAACTTGCAAAAACATTATCTAAATTTATTAAATTTTAAGTGTCAAGATAAATAGATACCGATATCTATATAGCACATCAATATCAAATACCAATATTTCTTAATAAAATCAGTAAAACATAAATGTTAAGGAAAATACTATAACTTGTAATCTTCGTCAATTAAAACATTAAAAAATTACTTAATTAAAGTCACGATCTTATCCTAAACGGAAAATTTGTAACTATTATTTTGGGTCGCCCTAACAACGTAATACCAGCTGTGTTTTAAAAAATAAATAATAATCAAGATAATGAAGCATTCCTCACATATGTGCCTACAAGACTTAGATGTGATGACGTCATAAGGCGCTCAATGAAGTTCGATAAGGGTGGTCATTGAACCGTAGATAAGGCACAATTGCACGCGACATCGTCCGATATTAGTAAGTATTGCCAATGAGCCTATTGTGCGGTTCACTCTATTTAGCCTGCACTTTAACGTTGCAATTATTATGAGTGATTTCGTAACCACCCACTCGATAGAGCGTGATACAAAAGTCCATTCAGAAATAATGAGACAACGCAACAGCTATTGTTAAACTAGTGATCTAATAAAGAAAATCTACTTCCACATCAAAATTATTTACATTTGTAATGGAGTGCATTGTGGCATGTCTTGTCGCCAAGGTGTCACACATTGAGAAGATAAGCGGATACGGAGAGATTCATTGCAGATTTTAATATTCCAAGCGGGTTTTAGCATTTCGATGTTGCATGCAACGTCTTTATAGGTAGGTACATGTAGGTAGCAGTGAAGTTTGAAGCCCACGGTGCTACAGTGAATATTTTAAATTAATAAAATTTAAAGACTGATCTACTGGACATTACTGAACAAAATTGTGATATTAAATCACCAATATGTATAGCCAACACAGCGAAGAATTTTCAAGGAAAATTATACCTGCCGATGTTATCTAAGCGGCTCTCATTAATCAAAAGATCCCAGCGCAATTAAAATTTTCTAACTATAGATGTTATCGGGTTAACATCTCAAGCGAAGCTGAAAGTGTAACTTGTCCTCTGAGAGACGTCGCGCCATTGTTTTTTAAAGCAGTTGTCGATAAAAAATATGTTCATGACATAATCTTTGTCCATACGTTCAAGGTTTTAGTTTTTCATGTTGCCCATATTGTGGGAAATTTGGAAAACTATATTTATAATTAGATTTTATTTAACTTCTTATACTTTTTCTACTATTCTCGATAAGTTGAATATTAAATTTATTTTTGTAAAAGGGGCTTCCCTGTTGTTTACTTTTGATAATGCTTAAATCACTAACTCTGTCCAAAGCCGGTCTACCTTAAAAAATTACTTTAGAATGTACTTTGCCAGTTATTCCAAAGATACATATCGAGACAAATTTTCTTAATAAACCAAATAAAACTAGGTACTTGAGATATACCTTTTGACTGTAACTGTTAGCAACAATTTTATCACAATGATTATAAAATTACGATCGAACTGTAATATCGTATGTTAGAGATACCTTTTATCGAATTCCTAGAATACGTACTTAACAGATAAAGGGAACGAAAGTAAAACAAATAAGTCATTCATGTCTACGTGAAAGTAAGCTTTGAGCACTTATCATTTTGAAGTACCTGTCATATCAGAAAGATAATTAATAATTCTGGAAAATTCAGTGGACTCCACAATTTGTCGCCAATTAACATTTTTGATTTTTGGACCTTCCAATGGATTTTGTGATACAAAAAATATACCAAAAAAAAATAGAGATTGAGAAACGTGGTTAGGACAAAAATCAAGAAAATTAGCAGTTACACTCTAAAGTCGATGTTAAATAAATACTTATAATGACTCACATTATGGCATAGAAACAAAACACAGTTACGCAAATTAAAGTTTAATGAATGTAGGTACCTTGTTTGATATTCATAAGGAATTTATTTACTTTAAATCAGGCAATGACCGCCAAAACACATTGACTAAGTCGAAAGGTTACCACGACAATCCACTCCGGTGAATTTAAAAGCTATATCTACTCGTACGTATTTTTGTAATTAATGTGTTACCTTAAATATGTAATGTAAATGACTCACCATCAAAAGAAAATATTTTTTCAGTCGATAAATTGGATCATGCTGATTTAAAAAAAACCTTGACATTGAAACTAGAAGATATCTAATATTGAGGCTATTTTCACCTTATTTACGTGCTTATCTCTATTTTACTGACACTTCACTGAAGCGTAATACACGCATGATTAAATACACAACAACGAACTACAAAATAAAGAAAAAGTAAAAAATAGAAAATAAACACGAACATACTAATTTGAGATTTTAAAATTATACAAGGAAGGCTATTAGTGTTAATATGACAGTTAATACCATTAAACAGGTTGACCAAAAGTGAGAAACACATCAGAGGGCGAATAGCGGTCATTTCGCCCGTGTGCGTTGCCACCACGACGGTCACACAGGCACGCGGCACAGACGCGTTCCATGAAACAATGAACACAGTGGAACTGGCGGAGACTCATCGCTTCACCTTATCACAAGTCAAACAATACTCGATTAACAACTCTTTCAATCTTGTAAACGACGAAAGGAGACCGAATAGAGCGCTCTATCTAGAAATATTTTTATCACATTACGCTGACGCATAACATCAGCGTTTAAACAAATATGTTACTTTCATTACGTATAAAATAGCTGATATTGGCTATAAACCAACAGAAATAGATGCATTACATTTTTATCGATATAGGATTAATCAATTACAGATTGAGATTTGAAGGAATACATTCAAAAAAAACAAGTCTGAATATACTTACTGAAGGAATCTTATGCTTGTAGGTAGTTATACCAAGAACCAGCGTAAGTAACAACTTATATATGTAGATTGTACTATAAATAAACCAAGTTCAAGGCAGCGTTGCATGTAACACACTTTCCTGTCAAAACATCAAAATCACCGCAGCGATGAGGAAAACTAGAGGTGTGCGTTAAATGTCAAATTATTTTTATACTACTCATTAGTTGTTCGGATGGAAACAGCAAATCGTAATAACCAGTGTCATGAATGAGCGTTAAAAAGTGTTAAATAATACAATTACTGAGGCAGGAACATCCTCGTCCACGATATTAGTCGTGACTTTCACTTTGCGTACTAAAATAGTGCGCAGACACATTCAGACGTCACACAGACATAAATAGTTATAGTGATCACGCGCTTGGCACTATACCTACATATGTACATATAGCCTTCACTATGCCCCCTCACTCATCAGACCATTGTTAATTATTTAGACTATTTGTAAACAAATAGGGCGCGCCCCCACATGCTTCCTATTCGTAAAATTTGGCAAGTGAATGCACCACCTAGGTACTATAGTTTTCTTCATGCATCCACGGTTGTTGTAGCTACACTGACTGTCGTATTCAATGGCCTTGTCTCATCCTTAAACCGGAATGTGATTTAATTATTATTATATTATTTAATATAACAAATACATACTATAGATTTTTTTAATACAAAAATAGTGACAACGTACAAAAAAAAACAAAGAGGATGCATTTTGCAATGCATCCTCTTTTTTTTTTTTCTCAAGGTTTTGTCGAAGCAAGTCTGAATTCAATATCGATAAATAATAGGAATATCTAAATATATATCATAAATTAAATTCAAGTTCGCGTGACTCTGTTGCCAGTTCATCCCCAGGCCAACACCATCAACCCACGATGTAACGGTACTCGAATAACTACGGCTTTATTATTATTCAAACCACCGGGAGCGAGATGGAAATTAAAGTTTATAAGCGCGACAAGCTATTACTCTGATCTTTTATGTAGGTACACCGCAATGATTCTATCAACACGGTGGTAATGGTAGGCTAGGGAGCTGAAGAAAATCGCTTGACAGATTAAAGGGCTGTAAATAAGGAAACTAATAGTTTAAGAGCGAGTAATTCGAAGCTAGACGACGCGGACGCGGCTATAGAAGCAATTGATAGTCGAAACTATGCAGATCTTGTAGACATGATTGCAGTTATTATAAAGTGTACGTGTACTGCAAATTAGTCGCACGATAAATGGAGGAGGAGAATCCATGTCAAAGTCAATGAAAGAGAGAAACTAATTATAATTCTTAATTAAAACACGCAGGAGGAGTAGCCGTTATAACTCGTTCTGACATCAATACCATACTAGGGTAAGCTGTTTACATCTGCGATATCCATGTTCATATAATCTACAACGTTCAACAGTGTAGCAATGAGGTGCGTTGCAACTGCGCTCGATTGTCAGTCGTCGACCGGTTCTGAAGAAAATTCAATGCGCTTTCACAAACACGACATTTCATTATAGGTTTCCCATAAAGAATTTCATATGAGTTTAAACCGACATTCCACGATCTTGATGTGAAACTGCTCAAATATTTTTTATTTTCTTCGAATTCGCTTTCTGTGACTTTATTCAGGCGGATGTTTGATTCCCAAGGAGCAATAACATTGATGGTAAAGAAGTCATACTTTACTTATAAATTTTGTGCCGTTGCGACGCTTGTTTAAATATTTAAGTGTGTGAAGTGGCCATCGGACGATCAATTATGACTACATTGAACACGGCCCATCGCGTCGCCTTTCTATTATGTTTGTAAACACCAATTGAAATTCTGTCAATCAAATGTTAACAACTACCAAATTAGCTTCTCGTCATGAAAGCTAAGACCATAATGTTTGATCAATTGTTTGCAAGATAGTATTTAAACTAGATTTGTCATAAAAGTCGAAGTGTTTTTTTTTAGTTCCGGAATACTGCAATATGAATGCAAGGTCTATGCGAGATCTGCTGTATGCAAGTAACCATAAATGTATCCATAAATATACGGCAACTAACATTATAAATACTTAAGTACATTTCAATGTCCCTAGCTGCACTTCAATGTTTTTCTCATATAGATCTGACATAAGCTAGAGTTTGTCTATACTTTAAATACGCATTTCATGTTCCGATTCCCAAACATTTCCTTCAAACAAATCACTTTTTTATACGTTTTCTTACTAAATATGTATGTTTCGTGCCAGATAAATGTTTACGAAAGTTCTTTACTTACAATTTGATCATCGCTCGTTAAAAATGTTTGACGTGATAAAATGGTGTGAATTTCTGATTTTATGGTTGATTTCCGAGCGAATTTGCGTCAAGTACGCGTCATGGTATGTTATTATCCCCGCTGATGTAAGGCATAAACTTGTCCTGTATTCTTGAAGAGCCTGGTGCCCTTGACAAGAGCTGGCTGTCCGAAGAGTGCGCAATAAAAGAAAGTAGGTTTGCTCATAATAAGTACGTACTTAGTATGTGCAAGTACCTACATTGTTCTAGAGTTCCCTTATGTCCGGGTTTATTCATGTTTGTTGTTAAACACACGTGTCAACATTGAATGTTCAAATCAAGTTGAACATCAGTTCATAAAGGTTTGGTGCCTAAGTAATTAATACAAAGCTATTATAGTGCTATTCTATTATAATTATTAAGTAATTTCATATGTGTTTACAAACATTGTTCTTTGTTATTTTTTTCGTTGTGCATTATCTCTCTTACATGTAGATAAATTAATAATTATGTATGTACAATAATAAAAAGATAACCAATCAATGACATAAAAAGTGTCAACAATGTCATAAGCCTGTTTTTATGTACTAAGGTAAAATCCCGGTTTAATTTTGTAATCAAATCGCCGACAAAAAGCCGACAATTACAGTATATGTTTAAAATTTTCAAAAGTTTATAAAACTAGCTTTTTCCTGCTGTTTCAACCGTGCTCTGAAGAAACTATTACACGCACCAGGATAAAAAGCGTATAACCGTCTCCTAAGGATCCTGTTTATCACAAGCATTTTATCAGTTTTACTGCAAAAGCGTAATAAATTCGCATATATACGTAATAATATATATATTATCGGGATTCGATTTTATGGCAATTTATTACTGTTTTAATATATATAGTATCGTAAGATTAATCCCGTGTTCTAAAATTTCAATGAACCCTGTTATTTATATTAATTGATCTATGTTGATTTTACAAATATATCCGAATGAAATAAAATAGGTATGTACCTATTTTCTAATACCTATATAAAACAGTTTTCCCTTTACCACTGGTGTTCGAACGTCAATGTGTTTGTTTATTTACTTCACTCTTTCCACTTAATTCTTTAACATTATTAAGAGACACTTCATCATAATCATCAGCCGATCAGTTGTCCACTGTTGGATATAGGCGTCCTCTAAACCAAAGTTTCTCTATGAACGTGACCCATAATCGTCCGGTACTCAGATTGACGAATCTAACTTTTAATAAAAAATCCTGACATTATACTGATAAACTATCGCAGACAGATTATGAATTTATAATCACTAACAAATGTTATAAAGTCAAAACATTAAATTAAATTATAATAATTCCTAGTAGTGTTAATCGCACGATTGAAATTCAACGTCAGTGGCAAGTAACATTAGTATTCAACAGTCTTCACCGGCGCCAAGAATCTAGAATCGAATTTTCCTATTTTTGATACAAAAATTTCTGAGGAGAACGGTAGCAGGCATTTAGATTCTACTATTTCGAGCGGGGTGAATGACCGCTTGACTACGCTACTTCCAAGTTATTTATGTGACATTAAAATGCTAACGTTAAACATAATAACAATACGTTAACATTGAACTAATTCAAGGGCAATAAAATTATAGATATATTTAGATAGTAGGTATGTCAGTCTTATGAAACGTATGCTTCCAAGAAGTTTTCTACCGTTAAATAAACGGATCGAAATAGGAATCGGATCTAAATATCCGCATGCTGCGCTATAAAATTATATCATCGGTATAACTGTATAAATAAATAATATAACAGACAATAAATCTATCAAATCAGCATTGCCATCGAATGTGGCAGTCGACGACGATGAGGAAGAATAGTTTGATGCACTAATATTATTTCTAAATTAATATTATAACATTTTATTTCAATTCGTTAAAAATACTATAAAAATTGTGAATAAATTGTTGTTGATATTAAATCATACATACTCGTACAGTATTTTCTATGTATATTTTTCAATTTATGATGCATGAATCTGTCATTGATCTAAACAGGAGTAATTTCGTCATTGCCGTCTTGGATTTAGTCCCAAATACGTGTTACATATAATTTGTATATAAAGTGACATACTCGTACAGTGATATACATATTATAAAGTGATGTCAATGAGCAATTGGCACGAAATATAATATACGTATTTAACCTTAGCGATAATTGTACATATTCGACCTTTCTTCGATGAAATTGCATCTATAAATTTCTCAAGACCACAGTGCTTATTTGTTCTGTAATATGATTATATTACTGTATGTAAACATTATTACACATACATACCGATAGCTGTCAGACTGGGACGAAACAGTTGTACATGAGACATATTTGTCTTAAGATAGTTTTCATAGGATATCTCGATCAAATTGATAGCAACCAGAGTGCAGAAGGATCAGCGTTTATCACGGCGTAGCAAGTTACCGGAATTGACGTACACAGATTATGTATGACTAATTGAGACATGCCTGAAGTTCAAAAAGACACTAAAATTAAAAATAAATTAGTCGTATCTATGAATATTATAATTAGTGGTACTTAAGTAAGAACTACATACATATGTGTTCACGTAAAGTTCGAAGAACACACGTGTTTAACCGTGTGCTACAGTGCAACGAGATCAGTATTATAGCCACAATCGTAATATCTGACCTGTCGCCTTGCACTTTACTCAGTGATTGATAAACAATAAACAGAACAACACTGCCTGAGAGGCTGTAACTATAGATCCATGCGTCAAAATCCTAAAACTAAAATGTGCAATGGAAATCTTCTCGATTCTCGTGTACCTACCTATAAAATCGAGATTGGTTCCCAGAACCAGCTATGTACATCAAAACGCAACATCTTAAGTATGAAACTGATCAAGTATTACCTATACCTACCAGTTATTTTATTCTTATCTCTCTTGACAAAAATAACACAGTATACCATTTATATCTCAAAAGATAACTACGACCTTAACGTGTAATTTGCTAAATTAGTTGTAAAAATTATGCAAGTCATGTGTATACCCGCGTGCTTTTACGATGATATAGATATATACTACAGTTGCATTGATCGTAACATCTGACCTGTGTGCGTACTGTTGTCTCCGATAAATAGGTACATCCTCCTCATGATACAGATACCGAAGTATGCAAAGTGACATCACTTAGGACATTAATATTTTGATCAAAGTACAAACTTAACTAAACACATACAGTTTATAAGACTCCAAACAACCTTAATAATATTTAAATCCATGATAAGTAAAAGGTTGTTTATATCAGTTGTCAATCTGAACAGGTTTCTCTCAATACCCTTTAAACTAGGTATTTTTTACAATAAATATATATATTTTTTAAATTTATAGTAAGTCTGGGCAATCACCAATGGTCAGTAGACCAGTCTGAGCAGTACCTCAGACTACAGACATTGCCAGACTAAATTTAAATCAACGTGTAGGTACCTACTTGCGCTCATTTAATTATTTTTATCAATGAGAGTCTAATTGTTGTTGATTCAGATACTCATAACTGTGGCTGGGGATTTCCGATTGTTCTACAAGGGTATACATGTTCTATGAGCCTCGTCTGCCTAGATGTGTGCTATATTAGGTACGGATTACATAAATGATCACCAAAAAAGGAGATGATAAGAAGAAAGCCTTGCGAAAGAAACATTCTTCGAAACATCACTGATTGGCGATCCAAGAAAAAAAATATCTTTATAGGAACATCGATAAAATGTAAAATTAATTCAATGGTAATTTAAAATTGGCTTCGTTATGAAAATCAATGGAAATGATTAAAAACACGATTGCGGTGTTTTTATGAAGAAAAAAGTATCTACTGAGATTCCAACTATGTCTTTCATGTCGTCTTTCCCGTGACGATATCCAAACCCACAATTACATTGATAAAAAAATGAGGTCGCTCCCCAGTTTTCAGTAGATACCAAACAGACAATTAACCGCACGTCACTGCAACAATCTTGCGACTATCTAAAGACCTAACAGGTACGGCGATACTTCTCAGTATTTAAGTGTCAGTTTCCTTTGGATCCTGTACTATTAGGGTACCTCAACCCCGGGAGTCGTTCATCAACATGATTATAAGCTTAGCCGCAATAACTTGGCCAGTAACGTCCGCCCCGTCGTTGGCCGTCGTCTACGTAATAACTGCACATAAGTTAGCCCGAGGAATACCTAATAATTTACAGCAAGATCCTGAAACTGGATATGCCAGCAACTACTAAGGCGTTTGCATACTAAGTTGTGGTAAATAGAGTCCACCGTTGGGATACATTAGCAATTCAACATGGATGGCGCGGCCGCTCCCTGCTGCAGCAATGCGTTAGCGCAGTCGGTAACATGATAAAAAGTACTTGCATTTTATTTTTACTATCTGTTGTTATGCAGATTCCTTTATCACGAAAACAATTTCATATATATATTTATTTTCACATAGTAAACATCTTTTTTATCAACAAAGATAAGAATGCTTATCTGTCATGCTCATTTCACTATAAAAACATTCACAAAGTTCTCAAATGTGTCACTCATTTTATTTATTTTTTAATTAAGTAAATCACCATCACTTATCGATATTTTTTACAAATAGTTATTGCAATACCAAACTAATTATTGAAGAAGTATTTAAGGCATGATTACAGCAAGTGACCCGAGAGCGCGGGGTCAAAAGGTTAATGATAATATAACACAGTTGACAAATCGAACAATTTTCAATTTGGTTACCTTTTTCATCAACACAGGAATCTGGTGTTCCAGGGACATCTCCAACTTGGGAGAACTCATGGAGCTTCTCTTCTTCGGTAAACACGGGCTCATTTATAACACCTCAGAGTCTCGTCCTGTTCCACTTAGTTACAATTTATTTATTTACAAATACATTCATAATTAATGAAGACACTAAAGATAACTGTCACTCGATGCCGGCGTGTTGTTCACGTTATTAGATGCGTTTTATATTTCAGGATATTTTTTTTTATTTATATTATTATTTATTTTTTATTTAATTGATTTTTTGTTTCCGTGTTAAAGTTCGAGGGTAGATTAATAAAATATGAGAGAGTACGTGTTGGGCGCAGCCACCCGGCGCTTGCGCTTGGTGCGAATGAGTGGCGCGAGGTGCGCGGCCGGGCCGATGTGCGCCGCCCGCGATCCACTAGACAAAACCTATTTGAGATATTTAACCTATGCATCAATGTTCCGCATCGTTAGCTTTGTTTATGTACATTAATGTTAATAATCCACCGGACCTTAATGATAAACTATCGGTTACAGGGATTTCGAGCGACTTGTAAATATATTTATAATGTCACGCTGGCAGCGCGTGCGCATCACGTATCGGGTGTGTGATTTGGTGTTGGCGCCCTCGGCAGCCGGCACCTCGGCGATCGTAAGAATGCCCGAGACAGCGACGTGTAAAGCACAAACATTGAGACATGTGTTATGTAATCTATACAGATTACAGATGCAATATGTAATAAAGTTTACCGGTATCTACACACATTAATTACCAGGTAATAGGTATATAAAATGCGCATAAAAAGTAAATAAACAAACATCACATAAGATGACAGACTTTCATATCCCTTAACCTATTTATGATAACGAAGTTTTTACCCAATATAAAGAAATACTAACGTTTATTACCTAATAATGCCCAAGTCTCTATTAAGTATTCTCCAAGTATCTATTGATCTAACTAAAACTAGTTTATATTTACAAACATTGGAAACAATAAAATCTAACACACGCTCTATTTTTATTTAACCGAGTTTAATCGTGTTATTTTCCCTTAAACTAACAAGTTGTTTACTTAAAGATGAGAAAGTCAATTAAAATAGCAATATTCAATAGTAAACAGAGTTCATCTTACTAGGTATCGTTTACCAGATAATATATTAATTAACATGAACTTAGATGATAAATTAATACAAACCACCTATTTACTACCGTGTGGAAAACAGAGGCAGTCGCGAACTAAGCAGTTTTACTCACACGTGATAAAGTAATTGTTTACATGATTAGAGTGGTGCTAATTAATGACCAATAATGACTTATGTATCGATATTTTCTAACAGATCGTTAGTGGAGTAAACATTGTTAATTTTGGAACACAAACTAGAGATAATCACACTGACTGATAATCAAACAAAATTATTTTCATACTAAATTGCGCCTAAGACTTCTGCCTGTACTTCAGAATTAGGGCCAGTTAGAAATAAACTTTTTAAATCTATGCATGTGCATTCCGCCGTTTCGTGTGATTGAGTAATAAATATCAGATACACACTCAAACCCATAATTTTAGGGAGAAAACTAAAGCGGTAATAAGCACCATTTTTTCATATTATATTTAATGTGTTTTTCAGGGAGGAAGTTCTAAGATCTATAACAATAGTACTCATATGAGTTACGGGTCAGTAACTCGGATCGATCGAACTTCGAAGGGATTTTTGAATGCACATCACTAAAGTTAATAGTGAATGTTTCTTCGGTACATTGACTTTTATGTTTATAGCTATTAGCTGCGGAAGTCGTTAAAAATAACACTACTATAATAAGTATTAATAAGACTAAATTAAATATTATGTAGTTCGCCTTGGCTAATGTTATGTGTGAGGCTAGGCTATCGTATGACAGCCATGAAGCAACGCAAGTTATTAATCAAAGGATAGTGTGATACATACTGTTTGTTAAGTATTTTATGTTTTACGGGTAATGATTCGGGAGAATCGCGCCCGGTAAAAAATATTGTAGGAAAATTATGAAACTTTATTATAGGTATAATATACCAATCCTAGATGTTTCACAAGGTTGCACTCACATATAAGCTAGGACATCTCCTAATATAACATGTACTACACGGATAGAAACCTGTTTAATTGAAAAAAAAATCAAAACGTAATAATATATTCGTTTTTTTTTATTGAATTATTAAAAGTAAGACTAAATTATATTTTTTTTTTTACTTTTCTTGGGCTCATTTATAAAAGGCATGAGGCATCAACAGCACTTATTTCAGCCAGTAACATTGAGGAACGTTCGAATTAAATGAAATTTCCACTAAGACTGCCTTCAAACCTGTCAGTGGGCACACTTTCCTAACGCACTTGTAACACAGCCATATTTAGGCTTTCAACCTGGTATTTTTAGCTTCGGGATCAACGCACTGAGGCTGGCCTTTGCTGATAGCTTACAGACGTTAAATGATATATAGGTATCTGTTATTTAATACAATGTAATTGATTAGATAAGGAATTATAACAGTTTGTAATTGGGCGATTTGATCTTTTTTTGCCAGCAAATTATTATCAATGACCGGCTTTAGTTTTTAACCCGGTCTTATATGTATTTATTATTACGATTTCTATCGTAATGACATAAATCGTAATAATTTTCGTTTTCGAAGACTGTCGATTTAACTATTCTCTTCCAACGTTTGCAACATGGCAAACACAGATGCAGGACGTATTATTTCTTCACAAGAACGTGAAATACGAGTAGTTCCTACTTACAAGGGACACGTACTTATTTTTTGTTGTTGTTTGTTTAGAAGCTTGACATTCGTCCGCTCGCTCCAGTAGGTAGTGATAGATGACACCCCTGCTGCGCCGGCGCACCGAACTACAACTGACGAGAACTCGACGGATACCCATCACTAAATATATTCATAGAATTTAAAACAGAGTTTCTTTCCTATTTGTAAAAATACAGAATGAATGAAGTATGTAGTTACATTAATGAGTAAGTAGGTATAATATTTTTCTCTTCAAATGTTACTGAAATTCCATTTTGTTTCGCAGCAATTCAATTAAATATGAATTGCTGGGAACTAAGTTCAGAAAATTGACCAGACATAACAGATAATCTCATCAAAATATTTTCTAACAGTAATAAATAATCAAGAGTCAAGAGTGAAGCAAGATTAAGGTCGTAAGCAATGAAGATCTGACCGGCGCTTATATGAATAAATTAAACTATTATGGAACATCCACAATTAAGCTGGTATCAGGTAATAAAATCATAAGTTTAAACGTTTTAGAAATAACATATAAACGACAAGTTCAAAATAACTTTTGGACTTGAATGACTATAATCCACATTTTTACGATTTGTCACGTCTCTTTGACGTTTTTAATTGTCAACGTTTTAAAGGAACGTATCCACTCTATTCAAATACCCTACCTGTAACTCGACAAAAAGACAAAAAAAAACTTGCCAAGGGAGAGCTTTACAATCGATTTTATGATGTGATTAAACGGTTGCTATCTTACATGATTTATAATACCGGTCTACTTCACAGTGCATCCCATAATTGGATAACCACTACATTTTTGAATGATTACCGAGAAACTATAATTGATAATCTACAAAATTTCCCAAATTAAGCCAGCTAAGGTAAGTTTTAAAAAATAAAGCTTTTTCTCTAGTAGAATTATAAACCTGAGAAAATCTGTTACTATTTTACAATAAAAGACATATTTGGAAATATTCTCATTTCCCAAACGTTGAATATTTTTTACTACTACAGATTTTTTTTTAAGTTCGCGCGTTAGTTTCTTTAAGTTTGAAAATCCTCCAGACAATTTTATAAATCGATGCATTTCAATTTTGCCAAGAAACGACAACTTAGGAAATTTAGTTTACACGCTTGAGATTTTATAATTCTAGAGCATTATACATTTTCCGAAATGATTAAATGTAAAGAAATGTGGATATTCATTTGCGTCACATTTATTTAACGCAACAAATAACCAAAAATATTTACGAAATATTCATAGTATTGCAACCCAACTCAAGCTCAACACTTCATTATCATTTTATGTGCAAACTACAAGAAAGCTACAGATATTTATTATATTAATAGAATCGGTTTATTTATAAGGAACTGCGCAATAGGCGCTTAAATATAAAATAAATCTTTCTCAGCGTAAATGGATATGTACCTACAACAAACATTTATATAGTTTAAATAGGGCACTAAGTTGTCACAATCAAGACAGGCAACATTGGAATTCATCGCGAATGCACCAACAATATAAATACCAAGTGGGCCGTTCGCCCTGGGCTTGCAATCTATGCTGAAAGCCAATACAAGTTTCCCATAGTGAGGCCAATGAATTTAGTTGTCATGGCGCCGACAAAGAGCTCTACACTTGTGGTAACTGTGGCTGGAGCCACGCGGTATCGGCGGACGGTGATAAACGTGAAATGAAGCCAGGTGCCGCTAGCCCAAGTATCTGCCATGTGTCTAAGGCAGGCAGATTCTGATATTATACGACTACCAGGAACGTGTATTTATTATCTGCAAGCTGAGCTCGGTACAAGACAAGTTACAAGCTTGCGATACGCTATTAAAAATGCTGAGAAAATTACGAAAGAATTTGGATCCGGTTCAAATAAATCGATAGCCTTTACGGGTTGTTAATTGAGAAACTTAAAATATTAGATTTTTTTTAATTAATAAAATGAATAAAAAGTTAATCCTTCTATCCGAATGGAGGTAGACATGCGTAACTTCTTGGTACACTCGTACGTGTAATGAACCCCAGATAACATAACATAAACGTGTTCAATTAATTAACTTTCAGATCTAATTAATTAAATGCGCAGGTATATGTAACCAGATAAACAAATGACGATATTGATGAAAACAGTTTATAATCTCTAAACGTGCAATGCATGGTACCTACCTTTAAAGATAATATAAAAAACTTAACACTCAGAGAAAGCAGTAGGTACCTAGAAGTTAAATAACAAGTATAAAAGCATGACTGCTAAGGAAACTACATTTGGTAACATTATTATACCTTATCTAAGCAGTATGCAAATACTGGACTGAATTAGGAACACAGCCAATCAAGATAGCAAATTACAAGACAATGCTACTAAAGTGTGAATTCCTTAACTGTCTAGATGGCTACAGGATTTGTCTCTGAATGGTAAAGAGGTACTTCCAATAAGGTTTTTAAACAACCGATACTAAAAGCTTGGGTAGGAGCTATATGACACGTTAATGTTATTTAAATACCATTGGCAAAAACCGCTGCACAGTCACCTACAATAAATCTAGTTTCAATTTTCGTAGAAACATCCGCATAATTGCACAACATTCCTACAAAATATTTTTTTCGAGCTACGCCATTCTCAGCCTCTGCATCTTTTGGCGAACCCGTGACGAAATTAATAAAAAAAAGTAGGAATCCTTCTACATATATTATACCTACTTAGTATAAAACATATACCTACGTTTTAAGTAACACTATTAACGTTTTTTATCTGTTACGCTATAGTAGATGTAAGTCCTTAACAGGCCGGCTGTTCAGCGGTTGCCGTTGCGCGGAATGCGTGCGGGAACCGGTCGCGTGCGCACGCAATGCACCCCAACACTCTTTCTTACAACCAGACTGAGACTAGGCTCAGGAATGTCTGACTAGCATTATAGAACACTGCTCTAGGATCTGTTAAACTTTGAATAGTACTTTGTGTGAGTAAGTATTAAGTAAGTCGTGGCGTCTGCGTTTCGTGTACAAGTCTGAGTGTTCATAACCTGGCCACCAAATCCCAGTGCCTGGAGTATCAATGTGACTCTTCTAGCCATAATGTACTTTCTTAGTGGATCTTAGACATCACTTATTAACGGTAAAGGAAAACGTTGTGAGAAAACCTGGACTAAAAACTCAAACCGAGTAGCGTTGAGCAAGCGTGGTGATTAATCCTCTCATGCCTTCCCTCTGTGAGCGGACGCCTTTACCAAATTGTGGAATAGCGAATGGGCCGAAGATAGAATAGTACTTTGTGTGATTGCGAATGGAATCGATTATGATCCAATTTTTACGTGTCTTCGTAGAAGCAGTTTGTTAAAGGCCAAAGTAAATAATTAAGTACATATCAAATATCGAACAAAATAAGACAATGTGTGTAACTACGCTGCGCAAATAAATAGCGCTTCGTTTAGGGAAAACCGAAGCGTGTCTTGGCGATGAGCATAGGCAAATGAGGTTTGCTTTTCCCCAATAAAAATATGAACGTTAAATTATTTGTATGATATGACGCAACACCATGAAAGTTTATTAAAAATAAACGGATGAGTAATTCGAAATTATTCCGCTTCGCAAATATCCACTGGCCTGATAATATAAGTAAAAGCAATACAATTTGTTGATAATAAGTATCGGTGAAAACATAAATTACATTGATACGATTGACTTTGTGAACTTTTGCATACTTTAATAATAAATTGTCTGGTTATCGCAGCACATTTCGTTCGCTCCTGCAGAATGAAGGTCTGCCTAGGAACAATGATATTTTTGTTCTAGTATCAAGCCATCTCAAGCTATATTGCTGTTTACAAATGTCAACATAGGGATAAGAATGTTGAAATTTGTAAACAGCAATCCGCTTCTACGTTGGAGCCATATCCAGAAAAGGAGATAAGTTTTAAGACGATACACAGAGAGAAGTTTACAGAATAGGTACCTACTCAGTACAAAAAAGTGAAGTTCTGTTTTGCAAAATTGTTGTGAAAAAACATAAAACTCAAAATGCCCAAATCTTTCGTTACTTCTGTGACAAAAATGTTTGAGTCATTTTAAATAATAACTACCCACCTAACGTCTACGACAACTGAACGTATATTTTTTAAATACTAAAATAAACCAGTCAGCGAACAAAACTTATATCAAAGTAGGTATTTTTATCCTCTGAATAACAAAAAAAAACATATTCTGAATGTATTTTTGGTTGCATACCGTCGTGCCGATCCTACGCTTTTGGCGTAGTTTGCACGCTAAATTGAACGTCATTGGTGCAACATATTCATCTCACTTCAGCAAGTGTTTATGTCCATTTCAATAAGCCAAAAATTTTTCCTCGTGTAATGTAAATACGATCTTGTGAAATTCCTGAAATTTTTGGCCTAAAACCGTGATTTTAAGTATCCATGTCTAATTGTTTGTCACGTGTCTCTATTATGTAGCCAAATGAAACAGACATTGGTATCTGCCAACGAGCAGAAGGTAATGGCTCATAACTCATTGAAGAACTCGTCCGGCGAAGATATAACACTATACAGTGCCATAAAGTTACTTAAAAGACGTTTCACACTAGTTTTAGATCTCATCTTCATTATTATCATAAAATTGCCTCACTGTTTTATTATAAAAAAATACGCCCGACAAATTTATAAGTTCACCAGAAAATTATTGTACAAGTCAATATAATTATCATGCATTAGCTTCTACTGACAATACAGATGAGATGAAAAACAACTGTAACTGCCCAGTTTTGTTCAGTAACCGGAATTTATTCAGAGAGTGTGTGTTTTAAAAACTTTGAATGAAGTTCAGAAAAGACAAAGAAACTTATACCCCTTAATAAATAAATATTCAAACAAGGCGGTACCGACAGTAACTTGATCCATACCACCTCTGTTGCAACTAAAATTCTCTTTACATAAATTGGTTCCGCGTCAAAAATGGACTAAAGGCGACTAGATAGGGCTGGCCGTGTCCGGTTTAGCCACGTAGACTAGATCTCGCAGGGTGACTTATAGACCACGGCCCGGTACGGCACGGAACGGCACGGTAATGTATGTGCCGGCGCCGGTAAACGATGTCGTCCACGATTTATGCCCCGCAGAGCCCCGTGAACCCTCTCACGATCCCGAAAACCTAGGAATGTGCACCGTTAGAGGAAACAATGTGTTCTGAATTATGTTTGATGTGAGTCACGATTGTAGGGTTTGTGAAAGCGATATCATATGTAAATGTTGCAGTGATGAATTCTTGGGTACTATTTGGAAAACCTCACGATAGGTTGCACGTAAACGTTAGTAACATTTAGCTATCTTTGGTTCTACATATAAATCGTATAATCCTGCACTATTACGTTGAGTTAACGCTGCTTTCTGCTCGAGCTGAGTTATTCCGTAACTACTAAAGCCGGACATACCTAATATCGCAGTACATAATAGTCTGCCATACTTAGTTAGCCATACTTTTGTGACAGTCATGAAATAGTTGTCAATGAACTATTTTTAAAATATTAGCTTTATTTAATACTGGGGACTTCTGTATTAATTTCAAACAGACAAGCTCAGCAGGCAAGCAGGCAGTTTATATTCAATATGGCCGCTGTAAACCAAGAGACATGATAAACTATTTTCTATATAGGTACCTTTCCAATGATTATATATACGACTTCTGTTTTAAAACAATACATGATATCAGTATCTTATTACATAGTCATGTTGACAAATATATCAGTTAAATTATTTAAAACATAATTATACAATATTTTTATTGTGGTATCTTATGAAGTAATAATAATGTTTATGTAAAATGGCACGATTAATAACTTTTGTTTTGTTACTGCATTTTAATAGTTTTGCTTGTGTAATCAATTACTTATTTACATAAATAATATATGGGACATGTAAAACAGTGTCATTTATTTATATACAGGGTTGTTTTTATTGTGGGATGTCTTAGTTCGTCGTAGCATTGCAGTTTCTGCAATCAAAATTTAAAACTTGGAATTTCTAAGTCAGAAACTGCTTCATTTTGGTCTAGAGTTGTATTTAGTCGTATTTGATTAGTTTCTTTTAGTTATGATTTTAACTGAAAAGTATGTTTATGTATTTCCTCATAACTTCTAAACTGCTTATCATTATTTAACAAATAAGGTACCTTTAGGCGCGTCTTTTATTCGTTCAATATTATGGCGCTCTCAGAGGACATACAATCGAGAAGTAAAGAAAGGCTTTAACTACAAAATTTTATTTTCAGTGCTTTCGCCTTTTGAGTTTTCACCTAGATACATAATTTGACCGCCTAACTAGGTAGCTACACCAAAAGGAACGTGTTTCCGTGATGTGCAGAAGAAATAACAGTCAAACAGAAAGTACATACTATTTAATAAAATCTAGATAAAAACATGAAAACCGCAACCAACTAATCTATAGATACTATTAACAATAAAGCTGAAGAATTTGTCTGTTTGTTTCTTTGTTTGAACGCGCTAATCTCAGGAAATACTGGTACAATTTGAAAAATTCTTTCAGTGTTAGATAGCCCATTTATTGAGAAAGGCTATAGGCTATATATCATAACGCTAAACCCATAGGAGCGGAGCACCACTATTCCACGCGGACGAAGTCGCGAGCACAAGCTAGTAAAAAATAACACTAAATGCTTGAATTGAATGATTGTCTTGTGTGGGAGAACCAAGTACATATATGCAATTTAAATGAGCGAATAACATTGCAATTCATTCAGCAATAAATCCTGAAGCCGGCACATTGACTACATTGATGACGACACTAATTTGTTCAATATAAAGGGTCTAAATCGGTGCGTGGTCATTGACCTCTACTTGTTTGTGAGTGGGCGGGCGGCGGCGCGTGCGCATTTCGCGCGTGACCTTCAACGACATTCAACGGAAAATAGAATTAGATCCTAAATGTTGCAGTTCAACGGCTGGACTAATAAATAACAATATTTTTCATAAGAAACATAAATTATAGAATAGTAGAATTAGCTTTCTTTCTTTTTTCTGTCTTCATTTCAATTGCCAAAGAGCTTCAAATAAAAATAATTATTATGATTTATCCTTACTAATATTATAAATGCGAAAGTAACTCTGTCTGTCTGTCTGTCTGTTACGCTTTCACGCCAAAACTACTGGACCGTGTAAATGAAATTTGCTACAGAGATAGAATAGACCCTGAGGAACAACATAGGCTAGGCTTTTTACCCGGGTGCGCTAAGTAGTTTCCTCGGGATGCGGGTGAAACCGCGGGAAACGGCTAGTGAAATAATATAGATCAAAACCGGAAAAATCATGCAATTTTTAACTACATCAACAAAAACATATGTACAAAAGCTGAACTACGTCGTAGCAACTAATCTAATTGCTACGCCGATCGTGATTCATCAATGATGATTCACTGCCGGAAAAAACAAATCTTAGACGTATCAATTCGGACACATCCTTCTATCAGTATCAGCCTCCTCCATAAATAACATAATCGAAAACGAATTCATCTAGTGTTGTTCAAATAAAGCGAGCTGCAGTGTACGGTGCGTCTGCGACCATTAAGACCAATATATCTTGATACATACGACAAAATGTGGAAGTTTAAAACGTACTGAGTTGAACGCGTAGTCTGGTTTCGGTCTTTGCAAGCAGTGCTGCTACTGGGTGCCAAGATACAGTGGGCGCGGTGCACATTGTGACGCGACACAGCGCAGCGTGACGGCCAACACCGTGACAAACAACGACAGCACTCGACACACTTACCTTCTACACGCCTACAAATAGTACAGTCAGCAAATGTACATTTAGCTCACACTAATGTTACAGTACAGCCGATGTATCTTGGTGAGCCTGAAGTTAGCTGTTTGTCAGAATTACAATTTTAGGAACGAAATTGTCTACTGCACAGCTAATTGGCTAACTTATAGGATCACCAAGATACGCCGGCCGTTCTATAGGTCTGGTTCTGAAAAAAAATCCACCGAAGAGGAACTCGCCATATTTGATTCTTATCAACACATACCAAATTAAGTAGGTAAAGTATGTAAGTTTATAAAAATGGTTTCAAATCTATTAAAATACTGAATTAGAACTTAGCAGACTTTGATAGGCATGCTAATTTGCATTTTAATGCCTGTGCTTTACTACAAAGTTTTAAGGTAGGTAGGACTTAAACCAAGTCTAGATAAACCACGTAATAATAAAAACGAAAGTAACTCTGTCTGTTACGCTTTCATGGGAAAACTGCTGAACCGAATGAGGTGAAATTTGGTATGGTGATTGAAACCTGGGGCGGGACATACAATAGCTTTTGGTTCCTGCATCCTGAGGCATGGTACTTCGCGCACCTGGTATCCTATGTGTTAATCCAGGTTATAAGGTACCTATATTTCTACCAAACATCTAAATACATTCAGTAGTTCTTGTGCGAAAGGTTAATAAACATAAATGGGTACACAACACATACATACTTACAAACTTTCGCCCATATAATATTTATTGATCGATGACTCTTTATTATCCTTACTTGTTAAATTGTACACCACACTTAAGACCGTAGAAATAGAAACATAGGCCCTTTTGAAGTAACCTTATAAACCACATCTAAATGCCGGACCACACACGACATTTGTAAAGAAAATACTTGTATGGATATATGTATAAATATCTAAGCGTGTCAGAATCATCATAAATGTCAAACAATAGGGTATTTATTTTTATGTATTTGTCAAGTCATGAATTGAAATCGTGAAGATTGTAAACATATAACGTGAATTTCAATATAAGTTGCCGCCTATAATAAATATAGTATGGTAGTATTGGCCCACATTCAATAACGCTGAAAAAAAAACATTTTTATTTACCTATTTACTAATGTAATATGTATATTAAATGATAAAATAACTAACCGTTTATTGTATTCTCAGAACGCATAACCGATTTTGATAATTCCTGATGGGAGTAAAAACAAACGACAACATAGGCGGAAATTACGTAGCATTCCTATATTATTTTATCACGATCAAGATCCTTAGATCTTTCCCCGCTACAGTTATTGTAAAGCAGACTTAAATCCTACAAATATGGTAGTCAATAGCAACACTATCATGTTCTATCGTAATTAAGTGCTATCTGCATGCGCGATCAACTCGCCGACCACCTCGAGCCACGAACTAAATGTCACAAGAGATAATTTGGACGCTTATGGCAATAACGAGTGCTCCTGATACCGGACATAGCCACCATGAACCACCCAGTTAAACGTGCCCATATACAGCAATACTTCCAAAGAAGTGGAGTCTTGTGGAGTAACAAGTGAATGCGACAAGTGCATGTGCAAAGTACCTACTTGCATTTGCATAAAAAGTGCCTGCAACATTAATAAAATATATTTTTAAATAAGCCTTGAGACAGCTATACAAAGCGATTGCAATGTTTTTAATATTTTTAATCCTCTATGAAGGACTCGACACGAATTGTTATAAGATAAGTATGATTTCGCGAAATAAACATGAATCGAGTACAGTTGATTTAACCGTCGATAAATATGTATTTAGATTACTTTGCCATCAGTGGACTATTTATATTCCTACTATCTTCTCTGTGAGAAGCGACTTTATTTAATTTAATCAAGGATGATTAATCTCCCACTGCGGATTAGAGTTCGCTGAATTTTCAACTTCATTGAAGTGTTCTTACAATCACATATATATTTAAAGAAAGATATAACATTCCAAGATCAGAATACGCAAACATTTCTGCAGAAACCAAAGGAATGCTGGCGATTAAAATGCATCCTAATACAAGTTCCATTTCACCGTATTTTACATTTCCCGGTAGATATATCTAGACTGATGTAGCCAGCCTATCGGGACCTGTTGGGGACAGTGTGAGCTTTCTCTCAGAATAATAAGATCTTATCGTGAGCGGAATAACAAGGTAACATCTTGTCGTGTTTTGTGCTCCGAGGTCGGGTCAGGTCCTCGGGTCTTGTGTGCACCATTTTGCTAATGAGTGCCTCTACCAGATAACACGCGATCATCTTTAGTTTTGCTTGTTATTTTGAGCGTCTAGTAGTGTTGACTTAATCTTTTTCACGTCAGTCGTAAGTCTTTTAATATTTTTCACGTTAAGTTTTCCTCCAGTTTCATGATAACTATAAAAATCTGAATGCATAGTGCTTTAGTAGCACGTATTAGGTATTGAGATTTCGTATAACGTAAGTTAAGTCCGATTTATTCTGGCTTTCTTCCTTGCATAAGAATCATAACAATTGTTATCTACTAGGATGATAATCTAAATTACTGTCGTCGATATTAAAAAACCCGTAGATCGATCAACAGTGAATGCAAACTTCAATAAATCAAGATGCATACGAAATCTCAAAGTTGTCAAAATATTCTGTCAGCAGTCAAGCAAACATTTCGGAAAATTGCTGAGCTGTAAGATTTCACATTGGTTAAAATAAAAAATCGTTAGATGACTACGTACAGCATTGCGATTCCGCACCTTTTCTAAGGAAATATAACATAAAGATAAATAAAATACAGGGTCTTATGGTTTCAAAACTGGCAAGTATCAATGTGACTCATTCGGTGTTAGGTAGGTATTCCTCTACCTTAATATTAGACAGAAACCTGACAGTGAAGAAATCGTTAGTAAAGGTTATCACCTTCTAATGTAGGACCTAGAGAACTTTCCGATGCTCTTTTAAAGAAATCATTTCCATGTTTTGGTTTTAAAATAAATCATCATCTAGCCAAGCCTAGCCAACGATGTTGGGGTCAGCATCCAGTGTTTTACATGGAGCTGCCTATCTGACCTCCACAACCCAGTGACCGGGTAACACTATACTCCTTGGTAAGACTGGTTGTCAGACTTTCTGGCTTCTGAGTACCCGTAACGACAGCTTAACATTTCTTTTTATGCCTTATCTATATGAGAAGAGAGACCCAATAGTAAATAATAGGGCGATTATGATTCCTCTTTAATATCTCTAAACATATCCTGTTATCATTGTGACTCGTTAGTGTACTCGAATCCTAATATGATCACCAATGAAAATGCGCGCAACTGTTTGTTAGTTAACACAAATTAAATCTACCTATGTACTAAATCTACCTTCCTCTTTACGAAATGTTCGAGTTAAATTTATCTTCGAGCTTAATATAATATAAATTAATGATATTAATTTATATTATATTATGTACACTTGAATATAAAAAAAAATCATAACAAGTTCAGTAATATTGTAGGTTTTATTATTTTGAGCAATCAAAAACTGTTGTTTTATAAATTAAATAACCAAGTAGGGCTTTTTTCTTTATTTGTAATCGTGTTGTAAACAGCCTTCATGGTATGTAGTGAACGTCATGTGTGATGTTTTCCACCTTAAAGAGTAAACAAGTTAGTCAAAATATAGGTATCTTTGGCTTGATGTCCCTTCGTAGCGGACACAGTATACAGATATATAGGCACAGGATACAGAAATATATACACTACCAGCTGTTTCCCGTGGTTTCACCGCATCCCGCAGTTCAACGCACTCAGATAAAAAGCAGCCTATAACTGTCCCCTGGCTCCAATCTATCACTGTACCAAATTTCATCGAAATCGTTCCAGCCGTTTTATCATGAAGGCGTGACAAACAATCTGACTTTCGGACTTATAATATTACTAGCTTTCCGCCCGCGGCTTCGCCCGCGTGGACATTTTTTTTACACCTTGAGTTACATTATTCAAGTTTTAGTACGGATCCCTAATTATTTCTGGAAAGAAATATAGCCTATGACACTTCGTAAAGATGTAGCTTTCTAAGGATGATCTAAATTTAAAAATCGGTCCAGTAGTTTTTGAGTTAAAACCCTACAAACAAACAAACAAATCATTCCTCTTTACAATATTAGTATAGAAGTATAGATTAAGTTAGGATTTAGGATATAATGATCAAAATAAACCAATTGCATAAATGTATCTACTACTGCTATGATGAAACTTCAGTTAGTACAACAAGTGTATTTTTAGAGAAGGAAACCATCCTAATAGTCACGAGGTTTTCCCAATTATTTATTGATTCAATATTTTTGTTTTCGTCATTACTGCATTTTTTCCTGTCATTTAAACTTTTGATACGGTAAAGCAAATATAAAATGAAAACAAGAGCTGATAGGTATAATTAACGCTATAATCTGAACACATAGATAGCTACCTACTTATAATAATTATTTATAAAAACTCTTGAGTAATAAGTTGTCAACACAGTTATCTTACACCGCACATAATTATTATGTACTTAGAAAAAACTTCAGAAGACATTGAAAATAAACATTCATACAAAAAAAAATGAAAATGGCGAGGTTGGTATTGTTTTTTATAATGAAACGCTCTTCATTTTGTATTGATTTAAAATAAAACTCACCCGTAGATCCATCTCATGACAAATCACTCACACATGCACAATCATCACAATAACTCGATATATAAATAAATACACCACTCGAGGAGGTATGTGAGAGTGCACGACCGATAGCTGGTGTCCGTGGTGCGCGGGAGTGAGGCGCGCGGCAGGATGCAGTCTGACGTGCGCGCGCGCAGCACCCGAGGATCTAGGGAAGGAAGTGCGCCCTCCGCGAGCAGCGCCTCCCGCGCCCCGCGCACGCAATAAATACACCATTTATATTGATTCCAAACATTTACATTGTCAGCAGTTGTACTGTTGGACCTTAGTTTGTCGGCCATTGTAGGACCGATATAATAAGTATTCACAACGAATCTAATGACTGACAAATCTACTAACACTTTCCTACAATCCAGGATATATCTTATGTTTGTCGTAAATAAGGCGCGCTACGACACACGGAGTGTGCACTCTCTCCAGTTATCGCTCTGGGGTTAACGATTTTCGCATGGAAAAGTACTAGTATGATTACGCCTGCCTGTGGCAAATAAAACAATGTCACATTTATCTATAAATAGTAGGTCGCACGATGCAGGGCGGCTGCGCCGGAGTAAGCACGTACGGGCGGGCGGTGCCGCGCATGCGCGAAAATTTGGCACAAGCTTTTTACATGCATCTAAAATTGACTGACACCGATTTATTGACGGTTAATAAAATGTATGAGATGCAGTCTGGAAAGTTTGTCTGACGTCAGAATACTTGAAGACGTTAAAAATACATCCCTTGTATGAATCAGATCACGTTTGCGAGACACGGTTTGTATGTGTATGTATGCAAAATAATCTCGTGATTGATCTCAAAGTGCATTCACTTACTGTAATAGCAATAGTAAGTAGCAAAAATGATAACACAGCGTGTACTTAATTATGACGACTGTGTAGATACTTATACATGATATTAATGAAGTCGTAGTGCAACAAAGTTAGATCTTAGACACATAACAGCCGCTGATTGTATGGTAGCTTCAAATTAGCATAATTTTAGTGAGTTTTTTTTTAATAGGTACTATAGTATATGTTTAAAAATACCTATCAGAAAAAAATCAAGCGTTCTGAAAAATCTCTTAGCTTAGCTACAAGTGACGCAAAACTATTACTGAACGATGCAAGTGAACTAGTTGATAACTTAAGTAGAATACGTAATAGTAAACAATAATTAAACTTACCTACAACCTCTACGATCACCTTAGAATGCGTCAAATTGATAACCAATATGTGTGTATAGAATGATGATGGAAAGGCAAATACAGCGAATACAAATAGACTAATCTTTAAGTGGTACCACTGTGTGTCAAGATTATCAAGCAACGTTTTCTTTTTTTTAAGGCTTTTCCAAGCATGAGCATTAATTACCACGACTGGTCAGGACGATACCAAAAGTCAAAGTTTCATCACGATGTTTTCCTTACCATTTATTAGTCGATGACATTCAAGATAAACTTAAAAAGTACATATATTTAAAAAGTCTTGATGTTTCTTGTCAGATTTCAAGGTCTTGAGAAACGGGCTTTTTTACCTCCAGGCATTCTATATTCAAATTTTGTCTTGACTTATTGCGTTAATGAGGAGAACAATCTGTGAGCTGGTCGCTATCTGTACTCGCATAGAGTCCTGCGTCTGCGCAAATATTATTACTGCAAACGAAGCTCTAGACAAGTTATCAGGAAGGTGTGAAGTGAAGAGACGATTCACTTGAATTCCCAGTGTGTAAATCTAGACACTGTTGATGTTCGGTACTTGAGGAAAAGTTTTCCATTTATTTTACTATTTACTTCTGCACAAAACGCAAGTCTGACTAAGAAATAAGGAAAGCAGAAAGTGTATATTTATAATAAGGAGTTAAAAGTTAGATTGAATGCAGTAATATGACGAACAACTATTATCAATTCCGAAAATTATTAAAGCCTATGTTGTATCCACCTGTATTGAGCGAAGCCGCGGGAAGAATTTAGTTTGAGTAATATTAATTGTACCTAATAACGCAGAATAATTCAATAATAAGAGGCCGCAACAAAATACGAGTGATTGAAATGAAGTTGCATCGGCCGAGATTCGAACATGAGAAGTGCGGTTGACCGCATGCCTCCTGCTCACGCACCCCCACAATACTTGACACCGCTTCGTATTGTCTGCCACATAATAGCATTACCAATTAATGCAGTAATCATAGAAATGATTTATGCCTCTTAAAATTGTTGCTTGCCTTAAGCGTATCTTGGCAAGAATAGTAACAGAAACCAAAAAAAGACAGCTGTAATCGATGTGTAATTTTTTGCTCTGATCTATCCTGTATTTAAGGTTAACATGTATAACATGTTATGCATGAGCATATTGAGCATAATTCATCCATGTTTGTTGAGATTTGAACATCGATTCTCATAAACTATCATAGTAACCAAGACTAGAAAATTTTATTTTCGATACCTTAAACTTATTCTCTAATAGCGTTCTCTTCGTTCTGAAGTTGCAGCACTAGCGTTTGCTACTGCTATGCATGAAATCGAAAGTGCAAAAGTAAGGATATGAAATGTCAGTAACCTGTATTTATGTGCCTCATTGACAGAATACTTGTTTTCTTCTCGCTCGCTCTCTATTATGTACACGAGACTATACAGAACTATCGAATTGTGGGTGTCCTGTAGGTTCAACTCTGTCTATCTCTTCGGGATAAAAGGCGTTGTGTAATATTAAAATCAACGAACCTATGAATGTGTCCACTACAAATTCAGTAGGTATTATAAGATGCGATGAAGGCGAATCTAGGCGGGAGACACCTTGGCCTATATTCGTTTTCGGGGCAAGACCTTGTTTCTTCAGAAAAGCTAGCTCGTGACTTGTGAAGGACTTGTCGTCCTTCACAAATCATTTAAAATTGAGAAGATCCATATTTTGTGTTAAAAATATTAAATATTGAAACTCATATTTGCATTATATAGCATACTACCTTTCCGCCAGCGGCTTCGCCCGCGTGGTATATATACGAATTCAAATTTAAAAGGACAGAGTTTCACACAAACTTTGCACCCCCTTTTCACCCCCTTGGGGATAGAATTTCGGAAAATTCTTGGATGCCTACGTCATGTAAAGAACATAGCCCCCAAGTTTCAGGTCTCTACGATCAGCGGTTTAGGCTGTGCGTTAATCCGTCAGTCATTCAGAACGCAGCATTTTATATACATATATAGAAGATAGGTTCATACATAGATTTATTATTCCACTATCTACTATAATATAATATGTAAAACAAATATTCTAAACTAACATGTTGAAAAAGAGTAACCATGGAGTTTCTTGCTCGTTCTTCTCCATAGGAATCTACGCTTTGGAACGAGCAAATAGCTTCAATTTTTCTTTTTTTTGACTAACGGACTGACTCTTAATTATTTGACAATTCAAAAGTGCCTGTAAATGGTCTAATTGAAATAAATGTTTTGAATTTTGAATTTTTGAATTTTGAATATATCTATGGATTCATATATATGCTCCAGCATTTTAACAACCAGGCTAGACATGCACCACGTACGTTAATACTATTAAATATTTTTCATGTACTTACATTAAATTTTCACGTAGATAGATACAGAGTTATTTATGAGAAGCTACATAGTAGATAGTAAAGACAAAATTGCTATTTGGATTTTGAATATTCCTCAAGTAGGTACCCACCCAGATTGCATAGTGAATTGATAATTATATTAATAAATTGGGAATTGAATATGAATTGATAGAACGATATTTTTATTGATGTAAGCGGCAAGAGGCTAGTAGCTACTAACCATGGTAGCCATTTATAAACTTTAACAATATCCATTTTGTATATTTGTTATAAATGCCATGAGACATACACACACATTCAAATATAAACCAAAGCTTACAAATGTTTAGTCTAGACATATTATAATTGTGTAATTTAATTAATGAAGTGCCTATTACTACAATCATAAGGTCTATTAAAATAACGTTCAAGAATAAAAGTATGAGTCATCTGCCTTAAATAGTCTATTGTTGTCGCTGTATACGGCTTAGCAACTACGAAAAAAATCCTTTATACAACCTTAATACTAATAAACTGAATAAACACCGAAAAAGGCTTCTTTACCACTTCATATTTATGTGAGATTGCTGGAAAAAATAATTGGCGCAAACTCCCCAGCAACCCGTATGGTGTGTTATGTTTGAACAACATGGCGGTACAGACATTTTGTAATAAAATGTAGAAATGCTTGCTATGGTCTCTTTGCTCATCTCGATTGTTAGTTCAATAGAATGCACTGCGTCTCGCTCGAACAAAGCTTTGTTGGTGTTGCAGTGAGTAAATTATCTTAAGTGTCCACTCGTCCACTATTTATTTAGCCTACAGCCCCACAGTACGTTGTTGATAAGATTTCAGCGTAGATGCGTGTACCGGTACGTATTTTTCTCCTTGTGTGTATTGTGTGCAAGTTGTGTTATCGATACCACCTCGTCCATTTGGTCCAGGAATACCGCACTCACGTCACTTTGTAAACAACACAACTTGATACAATTAAACATGAAAAGACTGTTTCAATGACAACTGCTCTCACTTTACTTTAACACTAACATGTCGACTAAAATTTTGTACGTAAGATTTACCCCATTTTTGGGATGGGAAATCATCAAATGTCTCCTCCCGCTGTAGGCAGAGCGGGCGTAATTGTCATATTATTACTGACTAATCCCATCATGTTCCCTCCTTCCCCTTCTGCGTTACGGAGCCGCGATAACTCTGTCGAACAATCCCGCAGCACCGAAAGCCTGGTTGTAGGACCCGTCAACAATGCATCTCTTTCAGGCGACCGTAGAACTCAAACGCGCTGTCAACTCGAGTTATTATTACCCCTATGATTTTATTTATGTTCCGTAATAGGCCTAAATCCAGAGTTCGGTATACTACTGAGAACTCTGTCAGACATAGGAATAGCACTCAGGATATCATGCTTAGCAATCGTTTGCCTCCAATACACCTACGAGACGATGATTTATATATTTTGTACAGATATGTACGAGTATATAACTTTAAGTGTATTAGCATCTGGTAATATTCCACACAAGATATTGATTGATATTATTATTGAGTGACTGTCCCGAGTAAATAACATGTTAGATACTTATGCGGTTATTTACATAACCATTTCATAATAGTATCGTGCGATAGTGACCCTATGTGTCACAAATACTCACAACTCTTTGAATATAGTAACTTTTCTTTTCTTCAAAGTGGTAAGAAATAGTAATTATGGTATTCAAGCGATAAGAGATACATTGTAATATAAGAATAATTATCTATTGCTATCGACATAAACTTTACGATATTGTTGTAAGAGCAGATTTTTCTCATAGGCCTACCTACTCAAAAGAAATATAATGATTGATACTGTTGTCTAATATGGCTTTTTGTGAGGAGTTATCGTTTCGTTTTGCAAAAGACAATCCCAAAGATTGAAAGAGAAACAAAATACTGACTTGTGAGGTTTCTAGCTACAATTGAATAAGTTACAAGTAAAAAGCACAGGTAAAAAAGTGCGAATCTACGAAAGTAAATTAAAACGAACTTAAAGCGCTGCTTGCTATCTAAACTCCTCTGCTCTACCTAGGCTAAAATATCCATTCAATATATATCTTCAATCAATACAAAGATGACTCACAACTAGCTACAATGTATGTACTCCAAGACCACAGTGGAAGTTTCACAAGCATCAGCCTTTTACATAACGTTCACCGGTGATCCTGTATTCACTTCGCAGTAGAGATGCATCTCGAGACACCTCAGCTGATCGACATAGTTGGCAGGCCTGCAGAAGATAAGTGCCAAGGTACGCACTTCCTAATTTTCTAGCCGTAAACATTAGGCGAGCCCATCTCGTGTTCCAGTTTTATTTCAAAGTAATTTGTAGGTTACATGAGAAAAACTAATATTGCATACGCTGAGATGGAAGCCAACCCTAATTTTTAGGGGAATTAATTTTAATTTCAAAAATCTGTAGAAATCTTGACTACTTCGAGTAAACTACTCCGCCACCGCACTAATACTTGAAAAACAATACTTAAAATTGGAGGAAAAAAGCTCACCATAATATTTCTTCACTCACGTGTATCACGAGACAAGTTTAATTTTAATTTAATACTGACAGATGTTTACACGAGGAGTCAGATTGACATGACGGACAGTTGAACGGGTGGTAGGTACTTAGGTAGCTAGCATACCAGAAATATTCCGCATGCTTCCTTGAAGGGTTCTCCCATGAAAATCATCTCAGAAGATATAAAAGAAGTATAAAATAAAAACATACTTCTTTTTACATAAAAAAGACCTCTACGATTACTTTTTAATTATTATTGTGGAATGTAGGTGGTTTTGCAATAAATTTTCCGGACATACTGCAGATTAAACATTTGAGACACATGCGTGGACTTAAAGCGATCCTTTTAGAATCTTATTTTACGTAACATAAGATTTTGTTTGTAAGTTAAGCCCTGGCTGGAGGCCCTAAATTCATTTAAGGCACTCCACAGGTAAGCCCGGTTAAGCAGTCGACAACCTTCTAGGTTGACTTGTGAGATGCAATACAAAAAAAAACAAAGTAAGATTTTGTGCTTTTGTCTTATAAAAGGAAAAAAAACCAATAAACCATGTCTGTGCAATAAACCATGTAACGCGCGCATGTGCAATGTTATCAAAATACACCACACGTAGTGTTTCTATTTTACATGCGTCGGGGGCCGGATTCAAACATAAAAAATACGCACGCAAATGCAAAAATCTTATCTTTTTTGGAAACAGTCCAAAAACAAAATAAACTACATATTTCGTCTGGACTGTGGTTTATTTTTGAAACGTCCACAATTAACATAAAATGTTTCTTTTGAACATGCATACGAACTGTCACCGGAATAGTTGTTAAGGTCGTCTATTTCCATACCAGTTACTATTTAATAATACGTTATCATTATATTTGTCAACACTTATCGTAAATCTACATATAGGTACACAAGTGTCTTCATAATTATGTAGAACAAGCAACTTCAGTACAAAAAGCATGATTGTGAAAAGAAATCTAAAAAAAAACGAATTACCTATTCATCCAACATCATTCGAATAAAATAAAGGTAAAACACTCGTTAGTTTTCTTTTAATAAATCAGTCACCAAAACATTATAAACTTTTGCTTGACATGGAACTTTGTAAACTTTTAAAACTATGCTTTGCTTAATTTACTTCTAGTAGCGACATCTATCCACCACGCAATGAATTAGATTTCATTTCATTTCAAAACATTTACAGGCACATTTTCACACTGTTTTCGGCAGTAATTACTTAATTTTAAGGGATGTGACAGTTAAATCTGGCATTAGTGATACTAAAGAGGTTATCATTCTTGTTAAACTGATATCCGAAATACAAAAAATAAAATTATTTCTAAAATCTGGTCGGACTTAATATTATTTATTCTGTTTACTATTTTCACTGGACATTAAGGAATGATGTATAAAATACAGTGATAATTACTGCAGCGGGTAGGATAATAGCTCAACTTTATAGACAAATTATTGAAAATACTTAATTGAGAATTAGATGATATGTGTAAAGCAAAACGAGAATAGAAATGTTTTCTTTTTCAAAACAAAGGAAGCAGATGAATACGAAAACAAATATGCATAGGATATTTCAAAGATTTCTTTGTGTTTATGCATTCTACTATCGTTTCCTAAGAATAATGTTTTCAGAAAATTCTAACTGATAATTATATCGTTCCTAAGGAATAGATATCATGTCACTAAATATTTGCTTGAGAATTAATTCAAAACTTCTGAGAGAGGTAACTTTACATCAAACCCTTTGAATGTACTAGTATACAATATTCTGGTCATAAAACATCAGAAAAACAAAGGCATCCACATAAATATTTCTCCTGGGTAGTGGGTAAATCTCCAGTTTCCATGAATAAAACCAAACAGTTTTATGTAGGTGAAGAAACACCCGCATAGATAAGATTGGTATTGGAAAGCAGCTCCGAGCATTCTGAATAGCATATAAACCAAATGGCCATGCACTTGAGCGGACTGAACTATAATTGAATCTGTCGATAAACGTCGTAAATAACAATTACCTACTCCGCATACCATCAAGTAAAAGGTAAAACAAATGTGGTATACATTGATCAGCTTCTACTGTGAGATTTTAGCACTGGGGTCTGAATCAATTTATTACGTCATAAACCGGTTTTTCTTTCGGATGGGAAATCATCAATTATGACTCCTCCCACCGTTGTGTCACACTCTTACTGACTAGAACGCATCCATGTTCCTTCCTCAGCCCTTTCGGAGGCGCGGTAACTCTTTCGAATATCCCGCAGGCCCGGCATAACACGGATGCTGATTAGGCAATAACCAGTTTGTAATGTTATCTGCAAGCAATATAGGTAATAGCGACAAAGTCAAAAAGGTCTATTAGCTAAAGTAAAATTTAGTCTTTATCATAAAATGCTAATGATATCAAAGAAAATTAGATAAAATATGATATACTTAGATTTCACTTTCATTCCTAAACCTAAGCATATGGCACCCGCATCAATTTAGTAAATGACCTAATAAAACTTGATTGCTTAGACATTATGGGCGAATGAATACAATACAAGTAAACTGATAAGTTTATTTTTAAGATCATAAACTTTTATTTCAGTTTCGCCACGCAGGGAGCCAGAGAAATTATCGACCAGACCAGACAGATAAAGTGATTTAACGTTTAGTCAGATAGTTGCACTAAACCTCCACCAGACGATCAGACAGGTCAACACACTCGTAATATGCACTCACAAATTAAATTTTCTTTGTCTTTTGTAGAAGAAGTAAAATGTTATAAAGGTTTTACGGCACATCGTAAAGTATAGATGTAGTGAGTAAGAGACTAAAGCCATCAAATCTAAATTGACTTTCTGAACAAATGGTTTTTAATATCGATTTTGATATTGCAATATGTAAGTACAGTACCTATATCGGGGTCAATTGAACTATGATTTTACAAAAAGCATTACCATTAGAGGTAACTCCGCAAACTAACTTAAAAAAATTAAAATTAGGGAACTTTAAGACACGGAAATTCGTCTTTATTGTAATTACAATATCATGAATATGTCGTTGGCGTAGTCAGTCCTGCTATATGTCCGAGCTCCGAGCTTACTGACCAAGCCAAGGCTCGTCTTTGTTAAGGTGCTGGGATGTGCAAATTTCCGGACTCTGCCAAAAGAACGAATATTTTAATGTTTATGGAGCTGGACCGTCATTTTTTTCCGACAACGACAATTTAGGTAATGGCAGCCAGGCCTAAAGTAAGTAAACAATAAAATATTTTTGTCTGCACCAGCGCAAAACAGATAACAATACAAAATCACAGTATGTACTAGCAAGTTATACCGTTTCAAAGATATGCCACACCACAATATCAATTTATTACCATTAAATTGGCGGTCGGCCGTCATGGAGTCCATTGCCCACGCTAGCACATTGTCGGTTAAAACACAACCCCTTTAACTGTTATTTATGATCGGACCCTACTTGACCTCCACTGTGAGTATGTTCTTCAGTAAATCGAAGAGACATTCTTTAACTGGTGATGTTGACGCAGAAATTTCACGTCATGCTTTTAATGAAAATCATTGTAAATACAATAAAATAACTGTAGAATGCAATCCAAACTAAGATCATAATTAAAGATACTTATAGTGAGAAAAAACTCATTCCCTGATTGGATAAAAATTGTATGTATTTTTTTTTTCTTAGGGATAATTCTTAGGAAAAGTAGGCTTCCTCCCGCTTTGGGTGGAGCGGGTAGGAGTGTCTCTTACTCAAAGACCCTGATTAAAACCCATCCATGTTTTAATTTAATAACACATAAGTCTTCCTTTAAAGATCAAAAACTTAATAAAGTTCCGATTTGAAATGGCGAGTTGGATGAAATTAATTTTGTCGGTTTTTTTTATTTTAAGCATGCAATATTTAGGTAACTATTAGTAACGAAAATACATAAAAAACCGGCCACGTGCGAGTGCGCCTCGCGCACCAAGGGTTACGACCTTTGAAAATAATATTATACGCAATAAAGTCGCAATTATCTTGTTTTTTCCGACCGCATAATTAGGTTTGTTTGTAGGGTAACTGCTGATTACTTAAAAACTGCGATACTTAGAATCATAGTTTTATTTTTCCTGTAATATCCTAAATATTACAGTCAGTTAATGTCTATCAATCCAATTTTTTACAGATTTTCCCATCTCAAACTTCGGAGATGTAGAAGGGGGAAACGGTCTTTTTTGTGCGGATTTCATTATAATTCAAAAATTAAAAGATATACAAGAATACAAAATATTTTAGAATGTGCAAATCAAGACCTTTCATATAATATCCGAAATGACTTAGTAATTATACTTTGAAATTTTAAACCCCCATTTCTCCCCACTTTTTCTGTAAAAGCAATATGTCATAGCATTTTTATTTTCTTTTTTCATTTGCAATAGTAAGACCAATCGTTCTTTATAACTGTTCCAAACAAGTCGATAGCATGAGTAATTCCTGAAATAATCAGCTGTGACAGACGGACAGACAGACAGACAGACGAAGTGAAAGCATAAGGATTCCTTTTTACCATTATTGGTACGGAACCCTAAAACTTGTAATCATGTTATAACTTTTTGAAAAGAGAATTGAGACAATGCGGGTAAAATGAAGTTTTTTTCCTAATATTAGCTAATTAACTATAAATACCTATATTAAAGCAGGAAGTACCCACACAATAGGTACTTAATTTGGCATTAACATTTTGTAAGGTCCTATGCATATGCTACAATTCCTAATAGTATTGAGGATCAGACACCGCCGCAACTTTTGTTTACAGGACCTACACCAACAGTTCAAGGTCATGACCTCAATGCTTTAATATTTATTCAAGGCGAGGGTTTCAGAGTAAAATAATAAAAAAAAATGAACTAGGTACATTCATAGCATCACTAATAAAATAATACTTAGGTGATCAATTCATATGGCAGTGCTTATTTAAGTTTTCACAACATTGCTACAAACCTGAGTGTTACGCCGGCGCGGCTCCGGTGCTGTTATTATGCCACTGTTCAGTAAAACCAAGTACACATCACCATATCACTTCACGTTCAGTCTAGGTAGTTATGACGGAGTAGGATCGCGATGAGTCGGATGAAAACGAAAGTGTATCGGTTTATTATTGTTACCCGGTGTTTACATGTGTGTGGCCGCGCGGCATGAGTTGTCGACTGGCGGTAAGGACGCGGGAAGGTCGCCCGCCATTGCTGCGCATGCGTCGTGATGTCCATAAAGCCGCCAAACGCTGCCAATTTTCTGACCTCTGGCAATCTTTCGGCAGTTCCAACATTGTTAGCTATCTCTTTATGTTACTATTTAGGTAATAATCACGCTTGTGTACCGGGCAGGGGTAGGCAGAGGTGCATCTTTAAGACACTCCTTATTTTGCCAGTCGGTGTTTAGACGCCAGTTGTTTTAGTGTGCAGAAGTATCATGTGGATGTGGTCGATTCTTTTGCCACCGGGCTAACTAAAACTTGATAGCACTGTCATACTGCAAAACGTATTCGGGACCTCATTAATCATCATACGTAATTGCTATTAAGTTAAGTATAATCACCATACCTGCTATCTACAATGTTATGTATGATCAGTACGGAATTGGAATCATAGGTAGGTACCTTAAAAATGTTAACTTAGGAAAAAGGTCGAACTAACCCTACATGGGTACTCGTTTCTTTTATGATAAAAGCACAAAACGAGATATACGAAAAGAGTAAACAAATACCCTCAAGTAGCAAACACAGACAGTATATAAACACTAGGTATGATTTTTAGCAACCAAGTTCTATTCAACCAGCGCCATCTAGTTTTGTATGTGAACCTTAGAAACAAACTAGGCACCATAGGTACATTTATACAATAGATGAAGTCGGTTAAAAAGTTGCTTCTTACTTGTACCGCGGTAAAACGGGAGTTTAAATAATTCCGATTTAAGATTCTAATAAAATATCCGCCTATTTTATGTCGAAGTCGTAAGTATGTTATGAAGATTAGATATTTATTTTATACTTCGTATTGTACTTAATTAACATTAACAAAATAAAAAAACGCAATAAATCTTCTTGAAAATGTAAATAAAGATTCATTCAGAAGCCAAAGATATAATATATAACTCTGCTACAAGGGCTCTAGAAGTTCTGTGTATTACCTGCATGCAGTTGCATTTATAGTCCGACATGGCTATTTATGAACGTGGCTGATAAGTGAACTAACGCTAGCCACCATCTTGAAATGTCATTTTGGTGATACCGGCCAAGGGAAAATTCTTACCCAACTATTAGTAAAAATATAGCGATATTCAATAAGACTAGATTTCGTCCTTGAAATAGTTTAGAAAGGGCAATGATGATCTGCGGTGCCTCTGGTATTGTAGATATCCATCGGCCGCGGTGACTACTTAATAATCAGAAGGGTTTCGGCTTGTGAGCCACCTACTAACTTCCAAATGTGTGTTAAATGTTTAGATATTGCATTTTACTGTTTCCAACTTAATATTATTATTAAAACTAAAATGATGAATTAATAAATTGCTATTCGTCATGTCATGGTTTACTTAAAAAAATGGAAATTTCCATTAATTGGTATCATTATCACTAAAAATGACATTTCAAGATGGTGGCTAGCGTTAGTTCACCTTTCAGCCACGTTCATAAATAGCCATGTCGGACTATACCTGAGAGTAGAGCGAAAAGCCTTATAGTACATTTAAGAAGTTTAAAAAAAAACAAACCAAAAACAAAACCAACATTGCCATCATAAAAATACATGTGGTCTTTTGAGAGGATGAGAATATAAGTCTTATTTTTGACGGGCACTACAGACACCCCATACTACTAGCGAAAAAATCTGTAAACAGAGACCATGTCCATAGAGCCAAACGCAAATTAAAATCCGTAGTACAGTTGCAGTGCAGGAACTACAATTCAAACGCACAAAAACTGAAAAACCTAATTCAGCCGTCAGCGCATTAATCCTAATTTAGTACAATTTTAATTTAAACAAGCTTCTTGTCATTGTTGCTCTTCTCCACATACGTCATAATATACTGGGCATGCTATCATGGTAACAGGGTCACAGCAGCAGAGTTTAAACTATTATTTATTTTCAAATACAATCGAGATTCGAGATCAAATCATTTTAATCTGTATCACATCCAGTAGCTGATAGCGCATTTCCGTAGTAGATTACTCCAAGATTAGAGGTACCTACTCCTGCTTCCATGGGTATATTACAAAACAACTTAATATTCTAAAACAACCTACCTACCACTGTCTGTCTACTGATAACTATAGATATGTAAAGATTATAATCCTACCAGCTCTGTACAGTACCAGGTCGCGCGTCCCCTCAGAACATCTCTCCTCGGAAGTCCCTCAGAACTTCTTCACGCACTCTGATAAAAATTCCATTAGTCTTTCGTCAGTCTATATCCATACAAAATTCCATCTTAAATGATTTAGCCGGTTTTCACTTAGAAACGTAACAGACAGTCTATAGTTACTTTTTTTTTAAATCGTATTATATCTATGCTGAAGTTGAAGTCATTCCCACCACGACCATGGGACGAGCCATTGTGGGCAAGGCAAGGTTATTTTCTAATATGACACATGACACCCATGAACAGTCTTAACCAATGAATATATAGGAGGTAGGTACCTACTTACCTGCCATAAAAAAACTTAGTATCCTACCTAGTTATAATTATAAATGAGACAAACAAAGATTTAAGTACGCACCATAGGAACCTATGTAGGTACAATAAATGGCGTAACAACCCTAGGTACGACCGCGGTCATTAGGTGACTAACAAGGGGAGTAAAATCTATATTTAGTAACTAATTATAATTCTAGGTAGGTAGGTATACCAAAACTCAACGAAGTCCGTTCAGCCAGAGCCAATAGATAGTGTAGTTGTAACGAAAATCCATTTTTTTTACTGTAGCCTATCCTATAATAGCACTCTTAAAAATATCGATTGAATGATAAAGGAAGGACACGACGATAGGTATACCTAGTAAGGTCTTTACTTCCTACACACTACCTAAACCTACGTAATTAAGTATACAAAACCTCAGCACAGTACCTAAGTAATATTATGTTAAAAAATATTTGTCCTATCCTTAGGGTCCTATCCTACCCACAAAAAAATAAATGTACTAATAAATAATGCACCTACATAGTAAAAAGAATCTATTTTCATTAGTAAATGCATCGATGTATCAATAGAGTTCTTAAGCTTCATATAATTATAAGTAAATTGTATGACTATAAAAGGCATGGCTTTGCTGACAAATCTTCGTTGGCTGGAGGCCTTTATTCATTAATTAAATTAGGACCTCACCACATTGTCTGGTTTAGCAGGTCGAATGCTGTTAGAAGCACCCTGCAAGAGGTCATGTAGAAAAAATAAAAAGACAAATCTTCGCACTGAAACCAAACCTACTGCATAAAAATTAATAATGTTCCATATATGAAGAATCTTATAGTAATCTTCAATACTTGTATTACCTATATATTAGAATATAGTCCTAATAGATTACCTGCTTCATGCAGGCACTTGTTATTTGATAAGATGTATTACCTATACATTTTATAAAACACGCATTGTCGCAGTCATGGTCTACATATCTGATGTACGTACGTACGTGTTGTATCACACTGCACACATAGATCAAGACGTATCTAGTTTTAGCTTGTGGCAAATAAAGGAATGGATAACATTGTCTATTCAACACAATGTGCCCACATACCTATAGCGCAGCAATGCGTGCGCGATACCGTAACGGGTATTTCACTCTCGCGTCACAATACTGAGCCCTAGACACAATAAGCTTTGCGGGAGCAGCCAGCAATCTTTACAATAATATTTCCGGCCCCACCTCGACTACATTGAACCTATGTTGTTAGGTAAACTAAGAATTTTAAAGAGCAAGTTACACAATCGAAAGTAGTGGGTAGTAAGTAAAAGAGAAATTTAATGTAAAATAAAAACAAAAAATAAACATAGTAACAAGCTCGTTTGGACATTTTATTCATGTAAATTTGCAGATATAATTAATACAAATTATGGTCATGTAAATTGGGAACTATGATAAATAATTATTACTATCAGCTGGTTTAGAGGACACTGTCTTATACCGTCTCCGAATAGCTTAATTCCAGCCATTGTTTAATTTTGATGACTCATCGAAATATAAAAAGGCAGTCTCGGAGGTGTGGCATTACAAATACTGTCTTATTCCTAAGTTTACATAATGAGATTTTTATTGTGATAGTGATAAAACACAAACTTAAACTATGTGAACATTCTACTTCCTGAATGGCTACTATATGCATGCATGACTCCATTATATTAGGTTCCTCACCTTCTAGGATGTTGTATTAAGTGCAGAGCTATGTCATTATGTCAACTAAATTCCTAAAAGATTAATGTGACAAAACCTATATTGTCTACATGTCATACATCACAATTTTTCCTAAAGTTATCTGTACAGTTTGGGTAATTTAAGATGTCTAATATAATGCCAATTACTATACATTACATCCAAATAATAACTTTATGCTGAGCAGCCGATGTATTATATACTTTACTGCTGTTCCTTCTGCAGGATGAGTGTTTGGAAGTTCAGCAACATGTCTCCAATAAGTAGTCATACACAATTTCTATTTTTAAACAATTCAGGATTGCTAACAAAACAATCTAGATACAAAGTAAATTATTCACAAAGAAATCCATAAATAAACTTTTTATTAAAATTGTATAAGACTGAAATACTTTGTATGTTGACACTACTGATTTCATGAATGTATGATCATTCATTTCAGAGAGCAATATAATATTATTTGTCAGACTCGTTTTGTTCAGGTTCAATCAGTTTCAACCATGGGTGCTGAAGGCACTCATAGGCAGTGGCACGCCGATTTGGATCAAAATCAAGCATAGGCTTCAAGAAATCGGCAAAGTCTTCTGCATCTTTCTGACTCCACTCATATTTCTCAGTAAGCACGGACACTAAGCCCCATGGTTTTAAGCCAGTTATGTTCCTCAACTCACCTTTTTTATTGAAAAATACTTTGGAATATTTTCCTGAGGCTGCAATTCGTTTTGGAATATCACCTAGTAGTTCTATAATGTGAGCAAGGTGATCCTCATCACGGCTGTAGCCATCACCAGAATGTGGCTCAAATAAATAGTCTCCTGTGGCCAATTCAAAAGCCATACATGCAGTGCTCCATATGTCAGCTGAAGTCCCGTACCCGGCACTCAGCAACACTTCCAGGGATCTGTACTGCCTTGTTTGTATATCTTCAGTAAAATGCCGGTGGACCCAACAAGCATTACCTAGATCTGCAATCTTTACTTCTAAGTCACAGATATCAAAAGCTGGATCAATTTTTTTATCAAGAGATTTACCTTTAGTAGACTGAGAATTGAAAGAAGGTGGTGTGTCAGTCATTTCCCCTTCGGACATAGGGGTACCAGCATCGTCTCCACAGCCATATTGCTTGGACCTCACCTGTACTGCATCAGCATCAGTGTCAAAAGCTTCCTCATCTGCTCTTTCATCATTGCAACCGTTGATATTGGACTCATTGTCTGAGCGTGTTGTCTCAATCACACTTGCCTCTTCAGGTGTTGGAGGTGAATCATCGTTGTCTTGCGACATGGGAGCTGACTCACTGTTATTAACAACCTTTTTCTGTTCTTCCATTTCTTCTATTTGTTCCATTTGCTTTTTAAGTAACATTGACTGACGCTTTGCTTTCTTCTTTAACTTCTTCTTTTTATTTCTACTCATTTTAGCAGTAACTACCTGTTCTTGAAATTCCTTTGGTGCAGTACTAATCAAGGAATGAGGCAATCTCAAGCCTAGGGAATGTAATTCAGTAGCCTCAGCTGCAAGTTTGCGGATGTAAGACTCATCAACACAAACCAACACATTCTCAGGTTTAATATCTGTATGAATTATCTTACATTTAGTATGGAGGTAATCCAAGCCTTCCAGCACTTGACGTATGATAGTTTTAACGTTTTCCCGCGGTATACCTCTATAATTAGACTTGAGTATCAACTTCAGTAGGTGGTGACCCAGAACTTCAAACACCATGCACACATGGGTGCCATTCACACCAGTTATTTTAAAGTCATTTAGCAACTGCACGGTCTTGTTTCTCTTGGGATCCGCTGGATCACTGTCTCGAACTGCTTTCAGAATTTTAATTTCGTCTAAAGCTGTCTCCGTAAAATGCGGTGCCGATTTTACGACTTTTAATGCGACGAAACGTTTGTCAACAAGATCCCAACACAACCACACAGTAGAGAAATGACCCCATCCCAGTTTTCTAGTGACGTGGTACCGATTCAGGAATAAGTCTCCAATTTTGACAGGATGGTAACCACCCTTACAATAGTCGGCGCTGTCCTCCTGTTCCTCGTCGTCGCTTGCGTATTGCTCGTCTTCATCTTCTTCGATCGTTTCATTGGAAGAGCTATGTGTAGGTTCTAAACGATTCTGATTCTGGTTGCGCAGACCGTTTCCTTGTACACCAGCCCCGTGGTCCTCCTCGCGATTTTTCTTTTTGCCGAGTTTATGCCGTTTCTTTTTCGCCTGAATGGCGAGCACTCTTCTATTTACATCTGATTTAGAACTCATTTAGTAAATTAAACACTTTCAACAACGCCAATATATATATAAATTTATCTTTTCATCTCAAATCTTTTTGTTTGAGTATGGCGGCCGGTCGCAGAACAAAATGCGCTCGAACATGAACTCAAAATGTTGCTAGTAAAAATATAGGTGAGCCATAAACAATCATTTTATTCTTGTATTATTTTAAGAAACTCTATTAGATTTATGGTAGGTACTATTTAAATCAAGTTTATACCTAATAAATCAACGATAATTCATATTATAATAACCAACCATTATGTTATCCAACCGTGACAAAATTATTAGCCAAATGTTAAAACAATGTGTGATGTACAATTATATATTTGTTTTAATAAAACAACAAAGTCTGTTCCAGAAAATATTTTATTTTATTCATAACTGATTTTAGGATGATATTTACCTTACACTTATTTTAATATCATGTGGGACGGTATAAAACAAAATGGGTCAATATTTCGTTGTTCTCTTTGGAAGGATTGCCAACAATGGTGCAATTTATCAGAATACGTTTCTGGTTTTGATGAGTGTGTGCAATAGATTAATAATGTAAAATTAAAATCCCTGCGTATGTGATATTTTTATATGATTAATAGTTTTTAAATTTAATTAAGTATGTAGCCAACACCCTGTTTTTCTTCTTGATTTTTATACATTTAATAATCGCGAAATAGTTATTATCAAACTACAAAAATATAATATGGTTTCTGTTAAAACTGTATTGTGCATAGGGAATATTTTCAAAAGAAAAACAAGAAGTTGTTTCAATAAAAAGCACCGATTTATATCTTTTGTGTGACTGTAGGCTGTTTAGGCAATACATCTTTCTTACTCTCTTTATTTTTCTCCATTTCATTTAATTTTCTAACTGGTATTAAAACTAATCCACTTACAACGACAAGTATCCCTGCCACGTAAAAAGACACTGCGTATCCAAAGTTATTTTTCAAAATACTAGATATTGGTGTACTTATTAAACTTCCGAAACCTTGGAACATTATCATGATACCAGTTCCGTTAGTTAACATATCTAGCCCAAACAAGTGTACTATTGCCACACTACGGACACAACTTAAACTAGCAATATGAAATCCAAAAACTACGCAAATTGCATATTGGTAATAGAGGTTAAATGAAAAATTAAATGCAATAATTGCCATCCCAGATACTAAACACACAACCATATACAAATTTACAGGATTGTATTTCATGGCCAATGCACCTATAACCAGACGACCTATAGCATTTGCAAAACCAATAACACTTACAAATAAACTGCAATGCGCAGGATCAATGCCTTCACTCTTATTTCTATCCGGCAAGAATACATAAGGCACTAAATATCCTAAATATGTGAAGAAACCACTAGTACATAATAATAAAAATGAAAATCTTTTAAGTAGTTTTGGGTCCATCATAGTCGCAAGAATCCTTCTAACAGCAGTTGTAAAAACGCCCCTTTTTTCATTCAAATCGGCAGCAGTTACAGCACGTGATACAGCCATTTGATATTCGAGGCCTGTTCGGGCCTCGGGAGCAGTATCTACCATACTTTTATAAGCCGGTAACTGGTCTAGCCTTCCTTCATAGAAAGCATCATCTCGATACATCGGTCGAGCTTGGGCTACATGTTCTTCCCAATGGCATAGTCTTTGCCACCAAGTGCGTTTAACTGGTTTTTCAATATTAACATTTATTTCTATATTCTTCTCGGTGTTTTCATCTTTCGCTACACTTATTTTGGATTTGGACTTGGATATTAAAGATTGGACTTGTTTTAACTGTCTACGACCGATTCCACCTTGAGGCCCTTGAGCTGTAAGTGTAAGCCTTGACGCAACCGCTGTAGAAGGACCCGCTTGTGTCGGCGTTGGTGCTGCACTTTCTTCTACCACAGTTGCCGCTGTAGGGAAGTGAGCATTAGATACAGCACTAAAAAGCCGTTCTGCAGCACTTGGCATTACCCCTTCTCTCTTTGTCTTTGATGGTGTTGCCTTTATAGCAGCTAAACTAGGCAAATAAGTAACTGTACGAGTACGTTCATCTACTGTTGTCGTCACAGTTAAAGAGAGTAAAGGGCGAAAGGTCATGGCGTAAAAGAATATTGTACCTAATAATCCAGAATGCAGTAAGATAAGCACACGCCATCCAGCCAATTTCACTACGTACGTATTAACTGTAAACATAATCATAATACCAACACTTGAACCAATGCTTGATATCGCCATTGCCAAGGATCTAAGTCTTTCAAAGTAAAAGCCAACTACTAATCCAGAGGACATGTTTGAGAGGCAAGCTCCAAATCCTCCTACGAATCCATATAACACTAGTATTGTTGCATAATCAAGAGCAAAATATGTAGACAGGAAAGCTAAAGCAGAAATCATTGATCCACTCATACAAACCGCTCGAAATCCAAATCTATTTATAAGTGCCGATACTAAAGGGCCCCCCAAAAAATATACTGCCACTGCTATAGAATTAATGAGAGCCACGAGAGACTCTCCAACTCCGAGATCGTCGCACATATCGTGGAATATACTGCCGAACGTGAAGTAAACTCCGTCTAATACAAAAATGGTTAAAAAACTTGCTGTAACCACCACCCAACCCCATCCGCCTTCAGCTGGTACTGATATTTGTGCAGTAATTTCTGTTTCTTCAACACCTTCAAGGTCTTCAGGTTTAGTAGTGCTGCTATCTTTATTACTATATACTTTGCTTGGTATAACAATTATACTTCTCTTCGTGTCAGTTACTTTGGCAGCAGCCGCCTTAGGTGGCATTTTATGTACTCTTTTAAAAACTACATGCGAGAATATGAGCAGTATAGTTTTAATGTATCAAAAGATTTCATCATATTCAAACAATCACGCATTTTATGAGGTGATGTGTGTTCTGATGGAAAACGTCAAGAAATCATCAAAACAAATCATCTCAGACTCACAGATTACCTAGATTCAAACTAGATTAAACTGCTTGTTCCTATTTAGCCCAGTCATTTTAGGCATTTTAAACCCCAATCTGCGGAAAAATTCCTAGAGAGCTGAATTTTTGTACACACCTTTATTACGGCGTTGTAATGAAGATGTGAAAAATCGACATTAATATCGTGCCGGCTAAAAAAGTTATCAAGGTGAAAAGGTAGCGGAAATCAGTTTTTTGCTAATATCTCGCGACCTATTGCTCGGAGGTCAATACAGGTCATTAAGAAATTGTCGTGAAATTATCTACAAAAAATGCCTTTTGCATTTTTCTGTAAAATTAACAAAATCTAAATAGGTATTCAATATTACCATCACCTCTAGCGACACTAGCATTTTTACCCGACTGCGACAGAAGGAGGGTTATGTTTTTCGAGTGTATGTATGTATGTATGTCCATTTCTTTGGCACGCCCTACAGCCCAAACGGCTGGACGGATTTTAACATATGAGGTGTCGTTGGATTTGTCTAATTTGTAGTAGTGACATAGGCTATATAGATTTTCAAAATGGCGTCCGCAAATGGCGGAATGGGGGAGGGGGAGGTTGATTTTTTTCTTACCGTAGCAATATGGGTATCAAATGAAAGCTAGTAAAAAGACCAGTTCAAAAATATTATGTAAACTAAAAAGTTCAAAATAAAAACATAAATTTAAAAAATCAAAAAACTCGACTTCTTAAAAATACTCTTATTATAAACTAAAAAGAATTAAACAAGTTTAGTCTGGTTGATCACCACATTGACAGTCGGGACCCATATTGGATAGGAATGAGTCTAGGTTATTTAATGGGTCCCGACTGTCAATGTGGTGATCAACCAGACTTGTTTTATTATTTTTAGTTTATAATAAGAGTATTTTTACGCAGTCGTGTTTTTTTATTTTTTTTATTTATGTTTTTTTTTATGTTTGTAGACCACGCCTTACTTCTACTACACTATCTTGTACTATCTACTATATATCCTATCTTGAAAATTACTGAACCAATTTTGATGAAACTTGCACTATTCTTACACTATAAGTTAAAGTAAATGTGGCTTACATTTACTTACTTTAACTGGTAATAACGGTCTGATGCGGCGACGGATTGTAACGACGGGTCGTACCGTATATGGGACCCTTTGAAAAGTAGCAAAATAGACCGTAACTAACGTGCTTGCGCTTTAGTCTGTGCTGGCTTTTTGACAATATTGACAATTGACATTTGACAAGTCAAGCCGTTGAAGTTTGTGCTTGCTTGGTTGGTTGAAATCTGAATCTGTCTGTATGACAACGGTCGTTTTGGAGGGAAAAAAAATCGTAGCAGAACACAACCTAGGGGTTCTTAATTTATAAAATTGTATGTAAGTAAAACAATCATGTCACAAACATCAATTACTTCGTTCTTTAATAGTAGAAAGAGAGCTGCTACCGATGAACTTATTACTTCTAAAAATAAAGTGCCCCACATTGATCGAACTTTGGATGTGAAAACTTTATCCTCGGGTAAAAAAGCTTCGATCAAAAACTGTGAAATTATCCCAAGGGAATTCAAGCAACCAAGTAAATCTAATGATACTGTGAAGGAAGAGTTAAAACATGTTGAGATTCGGGATGTGGTATCAAAAGAAACGAAGCAAATACCGCCTAAGTCCACAGCATTTGCCAAGAAGGTGAATGCCTCTAACACAACTAAAACAATAGAAGCCACCAAATCTGAAGTTACCACCACATCTCGCAAGGAATTGAGTCTTGGGGACATAAGAAAGAAATTAGCTGGAAGTTCGAGGTTAGCAGAAATAAGAGCGACCGCTGATCGTCTGAGCAAAGGCATACAGGATCTCAAACAAGCCAGTGAGAAACGGAATCTCCGAGAGTTCAAGTCTATTGATGTGGAAGTACCTGTAAGGTATGTATCGTAAAATATTAAAGTTTTATTATGAGTTTTATTCTTGTAATCAGTTAGTAAATTTTCTTGACAAAACCATTACCCCTAGACTCTAGGTGTTACTGAAGTACTGAAGGTATTTAAACTATTCTAATAAGGTATAAGGAAGATTATTAAACATCAAGACCAATGTATGTATGTGTAGGTCTAGATAGCTGGATATGAAGTATCCTATGTGTTAAACTAAATTATAACCTAAGTGTGTACCAAATTTCATCTTAATTCATTCAGTAGTTTTTGTATTAAAGAGTAACAAAACATAATACATCCTCAAAAACTTTTTGTATTTAACATTTTAGTAGGAAGTCATTCATGTATTTTTTTTATAAAACTACTGTAATGTTGTGTGAATTGGTGAGACATTTAATTAACATTTTTTTTATATTTTGCAGTCCAAGCAAGAAAGCACTACTTCAAAATGAACTATTGTCACCAAAGAAATGTATGTCGATGCCAGCACCACAACAGAGGCCCCTTATATCACCCAGGAAAGTGGTTGTTAGTCCTATCAAAAGCCCCAGCAAGGTTAGTACTTGAATGTAATATAATACTATTATTAAACAAAAAAAAATCCTTAAGATGTAATCTAACTAATGAATAGTGAACATTAGTAACATACTGAAATTTTAGAGATTTAATTAATAACAAACTTTGAAGACTCAATATCTCAGAACAAAGTTTGCTGCACTTAGCAGGTTTTTGCAGTAAACCCTTGATATGTATTGTTTTTTTTTCAATTAAATGTTCTGAGGCCAATAATAAAGGGTAATGTGCAAAGGTATCAAATATAACCCTAGTTGTTTCCTGCATCCTGTAGGAACTACTTCACACACCAAGATAAAAAGTATCCTATGTGCCAATGCAGGTTCTAAACTGTTTGTACAAAATTTCATCCTCACAATCTTTTGCATTTATAATGTTATCAGTTAATCTAAATAGGCTCATGAATATAGCATGAAGTTACACAAAATGACAATTGAATTGCTCAAATATAGTTTTTATTTAAAGAGGCTACTATGTGAATAATAAATTTGTGGCCAGTTTTATCAAAGATCTGTTAATAATTTTCAGGTTCCAGCATACATCAGACATGCAGTCCTCGCCACTACCTCTAGCAGCCTGCCATTGCCTCATCACTACAGATTCCTTGCTGAACTGTTCCGTGGCATGGAGACCGTTGTTGCTTTACTCTATAACAGAAATGAAAAGATAACTTTTGATAAACTGAAACCTTCTGTACAAGAAATGCTGAAACGGTCATTCACCCACAAACATTTGGCTCAAATAAAACATCTTGTGCCAGATTTTTACAATTTTGAAATTCAAAAGATAAAGAACTTCAGTGCCTCATCACACAAAGAACAGCATGAATTAATAATCTCACCTAATTTCCCTAATGATTTCAAAGTGATGAATCCAAGTGTACTATTAGAGAGACGCAGATACTTTTACGATATTTTGCTTCAGCTAGTCAAGAAACATCATGCACAGTATCTGCAAACACTTGATCCTCCAATGGTGATCCCCGATGACAAACTAACTCGTTGGCATCCTGAATTCGAAATTGAAAAGATCCCAGAAGTTGAGAGTGCCAAGTTACCAGAAATGCCAAATGTTGAGAAATTCTCTAGTGCTCAAGATGTGTTAGCTAAGGCGCGCGAATTATTTAAATGCAATACCAAAATGGAAAGAGCTTTAGAAAAATTAGCTCAAGCGAAAGCCCGTGGACTAACTGAACAAGAAAAAGCTGTTACAGGCATTACAGACAGTAAACCAAATACTTCTGTGAATGGAATGACGAGTAATAGTACACAGACAAGCCAGGCATCAACAAGTGCAGTTACAATATTGAATCCAGCGCTCCGCAATTTGCCTACTGCACTCCTAGAGAAAGTGAAAGCAAAGCAGGCAGCTAAAGCCCTTGAAGTTATGACTAGATCTTCTGAAAATGATCAAAAGTACTTGATATACAGTCGCCTGCCAGACCTTGCTCGTACTCTTCGAAACATCTTTGTCACTGAGAGGAAAAATGTCCTGGCACTGAACATAATTCTCTCCAAATTAGACAGCAGCTTCAAAGCAAATGTATCAGCCAATGATTTACAAAGAGACATTAAAGTCCTCACTGAGGAGCTGCCAGATTGGGTAAAATTACATGAAATAAGAAATAACACTTACCTCAAACTAGATAAAAATGCTGACTTGCAAAAAAATATGTCTAAGTTAGAAGCTTTAGCTGATAAGTATAAAAATAAATAGTAGCATAAAATAATTTGACATAACAAGTTAAAGACTGAGTAAGTATAAAATGATGTTTAAAATTATGAAAACTTAACTCTTAATCAGTTTTTTAGCAACTAGGTTGTGTTGTTTTATTATGTCCATGTGTGTACAATAATACAAATTATTGGGTTAGTATTGTAATAGTCAAATAGAATGAATTGGTTAATATTCACATAAATACTTAATGACCTGACATCAAACCAACATACCAAAAATATATATTGACATGGTTGAATCTGTTAGATTTAAGCTGACATTTTATGTTTTATTTATATTATATTAATTATTCAAACTACCATTACTTAGCATAATTTAATATATTCCTCAAGACAAATGGAGATGAAGACATGGCTAACTATGTGAAACTTTTGAGTTTGTATTAATTAAGTATTAGTATAAAATTTATTTTCTTTTTCTTTACTGTGTGGTATTTCTTACTTTAATAAATAAATTTTCAACAAAATATGCTATTTAGATTTCATGATCATGCACAACTCCAGCGTAAAATCATCTTCCATTACTTTGGACACCGTAATGGTCGCATAAAAAAAATCCTTATCCTAACCAATCCGTATTCTCAATAATTATCAATCCCCACATTGGGGATGACGGGTGGGGACAGAAATAGGATATTTTTTATACGGGTGCAGTAAGTAGTTTCCTCACGATGCGTGTGAAATCGCGGGAAACAGCTCGCATTTTATATCTAGCCTAGATTTATATGCAAAACGAATTCGGCTTAGTTAAACGGTCGGTGCACAATTTATAACCCAAGAACAATTTTTGTAACCCGAATAATATTAAAACATGGAAAAAAGCGGAGTCTTGTTTTTAACCGACAAAAAGAACAGTTCAGTAACAACTTGTAAACCACAAGGCGATGCGTATATTTTTCTAATAAAAAATTAAACAAATTACAGGGAATCCGACGTTTAAAGTAATCAACAACCTTTACAATTAATAATGTTATGCGATCGGAAAAAAATACGCCTTTACTGCATATTTATTCACCCCAAATTCGGAACCCTCGGTGCGCGCGTCCGACTCGTGCCTACCCGATTTTTTTTATTAATACTTGTGACCCTTGAGGGTCTTGAGACTTGAGGGGCTTGTAGCTAAGTAACAACCGTGCGGATCAATAGATTAGCAAGGTGACCGTTTTATGAACATAGCGAGACCCCTCCGTGCCTCGGAGAGCATCTAAAGCTGTCGGTCCGCCGTCTGATCTCTACCCGGTCGTGTCGGATTGCCGACCCATCGGACTATGTGAGTGAGCGAAAAGATTGCACCAGTGTCAGCGCAAGCGCTTGTGCACCATAATATCTCCTGCGTTCCTGCCTAGAATTCATTGAATTGACATTGGCCACTGTGACCGAAATCGGTCTGGAGACTATTATTATTACTAGCGAACCAGCTTCGCAATGGTGCAGTATTGATATTATATAAATTCTCTGTCTATTGATGAAAACCGCATTAAAATCCGTTGCGTAGTTTATAAGATCTAAGCGCACAGACTGCGGGAATCGACTTTGTTTTACACTGACTGATTGATATTGTTTTATTATAGCGGCAATACACACAGTGAAAATTTCTACTCTACGTATTGACGGGTCATGCGATACATGAACGGACGGAAAGCACAAGGGGTAGGCATCCTTGGGGTACCCCAAAAAGAGAGCGCCTATGGCAGCAGCCCTGGCTGGAGGCCCTTAATTCATTTAAGGCACTTCACAGGCAAACCCGGTTAAGCGGCCCACAACCTTCTAGGTTGACTTGCGAGATGCCATACACAAAAAAAAAGCCTATGGCAGCTTCACACACTATAGTCAAGACGAACGTCTAAGGTTTTTTAGGTACCTAGTAACAGTTACTGCTATGGGTCCGACCGACAGCTTGTTGGCATGTAGTTTGTCGCTCAGTCAGTACATCTGCTATTCAATATGACAGTAATCACGTCCTATTTTTTATGCTAGATCATGGCTAGATCATACAAAGAATCTTGATAAACTTATCAAGATCGTCTGCAGGAAAAATCTGAATTCTATAACTACGAGTAGGGTAAGGTGGGGTAAGACTATCACCGGGGCAAGACAATCACTGCCTAATATCTCGATAAGTATAGCATATCTACAAAATTCTCTTCGTCTGTATTATAGTACTATCGTAAATGTTCTCGGCTAAAACACAAAAGTTGCACCTTCAAGTAAAAATGGCAAGAAAAAAACCTTTAAAAATTACGGTGGGGAAAGAAGAATTTCAAAGTTACCGGCTTCACGGATTTTTTTTTTTTTGGTGAAAGTAGTGAAAAAAACAAGCGTTCTTAACTTGAATAGAATCCTATGAATATTATCTTTTAGATTATTATTTCAATTTAACGTAAAACAAAGTATTTTCTAAAATATTTGAAGAAACAAAAACGTGACTTCAAAATTGCAAGCTGGGGCAAGACTGTCAGTATGTCGGGGGCAAGACAGACATATGTTAGTCTTGCCCCAAGTCAGAGGTAATCAACATTTTTTTTGTGAATTTTCTTTCTTCATTATTATGATTATAATTCTGTATCAAAGCAAAAAATATAAATGTTAGTAGTTACAATAACTACTGAACCTATTTACATTAAATTTTTTAACCGGCTTCAAAAAAGGAGAAGGTTTCTCAATTCGACCGTATATAACACATATTTTTTTGTGTGTTCGCGGATAACTTCGTCGTTTATGAACCGATTATGATGATTTTTAGGGTTCCGTAGCCAAATGGCAAAAACGGAACCTTTATAGATTCGTCATGTCTGTCTGTCTGTCTGTCTGTCTGTCCGTCCGTATGTCACAGCCATTTTTTTCAGAAACTATAAGAACAATTCTGTTGAAATTTGGTACGTAGATGTATTCTGTGAACCGCTTTAAGATTTTGACACAAAAATAGAAAAAAAGCAATAAATTTTGGGGGTCCCCATACTTAGAACTGAAACTCAAAAATTTTTTTTCGTCAAACCCATACGTGTGGGGTATCTATGGATAGGTCTTCAAAAATTATATTAAGGTTTCTAATATCATTTTTTTCTAAACTGAATAGTTTGCGCGAGAGGCACTTCCAAAGTGGTAAAATTTGTGTCCCCCCCCCTGTAACTTCTAAAATAAGAGAATAATAAAACTAAAAAAAATATATGATGGAGATTACCATGCAAACTTCCATTGAAACGAGATCTAGCAGGTAGTTTTTAAGTAACCAGCAATTTTCCTCTAAAAACAAACTTAATTATGCGGTCGGAAAAAAAAGATAATTGCGACTTTATTGCGTATTTTTTCTTTGCAATGGTCGGAACCCTCGGTGCGCGAGTCCGACTCGCACTTGGCCGGTTTTTTTTTGTTTGATAAGTCATACTTCTGAGGTGGTCCCATATAAATTTTTACAACATCGGTTCCGACGTTTTCTTAATATTAGAAATAACGGTTTATCTCTATTTGCGCATACGCCACGTAGTAGATAATTATCGAGCTACTGAACAGCAGAAAAAAAAAAGATTTTAACAGACTTTTAACAGATCCAATATGACGGACTCGATTTTCTAGTATAATCGATATGAGTATCGTTTTCGAGGTTTATAGGGATACCGATTCCGAAAATGTGATATTTTTATAGATCCAAAATGGCTCACTCGAATTTGAAGTAAAATCGATATGGTTATCATTTTCAAGGTCTGTAGGAGTACCGATTATGCAAATGTGATCTTTTTATAGATCCAAGATGGCTGACTCGACTTTTGAAGTAAAATCGATATGGGTATCGTTTTCGAGGTTTTTGAGGGTGCGCATTAAGAAACTGAGATCATTTTACTGATCAAAGTTTTTTGGTAAAAACCTCAAAAATGATAACCATATCGATTTTACTACAAAAGTTGTGTCAGCCATCGTGAATCTATAAAAAGATTGCATTTTCGTAATCGGCACTCCTACAAACCTCAAAAACGATACCCATATCGATTTTACAACAAAAGTCGATTCAGCCATCCTGGATGTATAATACAATCGCATTTTCGTAATCGGCACCCCTACAAACCTCAAAAGCGATACCCATATCGATTTTACTACAAAAGTCGAGTCAGCCATCTTGAATCTATAAAAAGGTCGCATTTTCGTAATCGGCACCCCTTCAAACCTCACAATCGATACCCATATCGATCGGTCATTGACCTGTAATGAACATACACCTGATGTTTGCTACCCCTGATTTTGATAGTATGTTAGTCTTACCCCGTATTTACATATTTACGAATTTCTCAAAAACTGAAGCTATTTAGTTAAACTTGAGATTGAACATAAAATGACTACTGTTAATATTATATTTTTTCTTGAGAAACAGCACTTGAGCACACGTATTAAACTAAAAAACATTACTGATAGTCTTGCCCCGTGACTGGGGCAAGACTGACAGTTTTTCCAGTTTTACACTTTCCTCATTATTTCCGTTTTGAAGATACTTATACAAAAATGTTTATAATCGTATTAAAGTACATTTTATCATATATCACTATACTGATTACCTCAAAAATAGAGCAAACAAATTCTTCATAAAACCCATTTTTGTCTGACAGAAATAAAAGTATGTCTGTCTTACCCCACCTTACCTTACCTATTCTTATCTCCTACCAGTCGGTTTATGAAAGTCAACTGATGAAAAATAAATATTATAAGCCGTTGGTACATAATCTAAGTTGCAGAACGATTATAATATTAATGTAGAATTGTAGATGTTCGAAGAATAATTTTGTCTACCTAAATGTAGGTAGGTAAGTAAGTTTATCTTAGACTCGTCACTTGTCGTCTGTTCCCTTATCGGCTCTGCACTCTGCAACCACTCTGCCATAACGAATCATGAGATTGTGTGAAAGTAGGAAAATCATTAAATCCCGTGAGATAAATTGATGTAACGTATTTTTATTGTTTTAAGTAAACGCTGTTTAAACAACGATTCACGGAATATAAAAAATGTTCTTACACGATTTTAAGGGTTCCGTATTTAGTCGACAAGGAACCCTTATAGTTTCGCTATGTCCGTCTGTCGGTCCGCGGCATAGATCTGAGGTTCTTGTTACTAGAAATCTAAAATTTGCTATGGATATGTATATTGTTCACGCCGAGAAAGTGGTAAAACAAAATTATGAAAAATATTTTTTTGAGTAGGTCACCTACGAGAAAAGTGGGGATGATTTTTTTTCTCATGTATCCCGTCGTGTGTGGTGTCATTGGATAGGTCTTTCAAAAATAAGGCGGGTGTCGGAAGGCCGATTCGACTTGTTGATGCATTTGCGAATGCAGCACAGGTAATGAATTTACAAGAAAAACTATCACGGCTTAGTAGCCTTTAACCGGTTACAGAGTTATAGTTGACTAAGATCTACTACGAAATCCTACTGCGCGTGGACCGATACGCACTTGGCCGGTTTTTACATCATAAGCAACACCTGCTGCATAACAGCTTATAACTGAAATTGCAATATAACCTAGATGACTTACAAACTACATTATTATATTCTAGAATAATGGCAAAAGACAGGCTTTCTAAAAGGACTCATAACCGGTTTTTAGTTCGAAGTTCTTTCACGCGGCTTATGCTAAGAGTTAGAGAGAGTGTTATAACGAAAAAACGTTGGGAGACATTCGGTTCCACCTGGGATAGTTCGGATGTTATCGTCAAGCGCTGAACGCCGTATTATATTATATTTACTAGCTTCTGCCAGCGACTTCGTCCGCGTGGAATATTGGTGCTCCGCTCCTATTGGTCTTAGCGTGATGAAATATAGCCTATAGCCTTCCTCGATAAATGGACTATCTAACACTGAAAGAATTATTTAAATCGGACCAGCGGTTCCTGAGATTAGCGCGTTTAAACAAAATGACAACATTTCCCTTCACTGCTCTGCTCCTATTGATTGTAGCGTGATGAAAAGTATACTATAACCATCTCAGGAGTATGACAAATAATTGTACCAAGTTTCGTTAAAATCCGTCGAGTAGTTTTTGTTTCTATAGAGTTTATACAGACAGACAGACAGACAGACAAAAATTTTACTGATTGCATTTTTGGCATCAGTATGGATCCCTGATCACCCCCTGATAATTATTTTGGAAATATATTTAATGTACAGAATTGACCTCTCTACAGATTTATTATAAGTATAGAAGATAGAAGAAGATAGATATAGATATAGATAGAAGATAGATTTACATCACGTGCTACTTTTAAATGTGCTCAATGTTAAGAGTAGACTTCCGGTAAGTATATAAATTTGTTTTACAATAGCTAACAATTTTGTTAAACTGTCTGATTATTGCAATAACTTCGTTCCTGACGGTCCCCTGACCGCGTGCATATTTTTTAGTTAGACTAGACACTTACCTATAGGTATATATTTAGGGGTATAGATATTGGGACATCTACAATAATGCTTATAGATACTTAGGTGTGAATCAACGTTGCAGGTATTTTGAGAAATCTTCTACGAAACTGATAAGGTTTCAGTGTTTTATTTGATCTGCATAATCTTAAAAATCTGGCAGTAAAGTGAACGTACTGGGTGTAATGATGACATCCCAAAAAATCAGAACGTGTGCAGAACAACTCACAAATATGATAAGAACAGCTGGCGGCCGTATATATTAGTTACTACAAACTAACTATATAGCAGTGTGGTAAACCTACTATCAACAACATGTGTTTGTCTTTGTCAGTGTGCCGTTAAAGCTCCTCTGAATAATACGTAGCTGTCACGCAGCCTTTTTAGCATATGTGCGCTTATAGAATTTAGATGGTGAAAAAACATTGTGCAAAATTACATCAACTGATGAAATACTACTATCAGATAATATCTATTCATTCGTATAAAACACCATCTACATTTACAAGTATAATTAATTTGATTTTGGTACATGATAACATTAGTTCCTTTTTTACCTATTATTTTTTAAAGTGTGAGTTTTTTAAAATATTTACAAAGTTGTAGTGTACCCTCACTAAGTGCAACGACTCTCATGTAAATTACGTGTAAGTAATTTTTAATAAATTATTTTTATTCTAATTTAATTACAGTGGGTACTTAATAATGCCGGCAAAATACAGGTTTATTTAACCATATTTTAGGCTATAGGTAACAAAATGCCTTAGGCTTTCAGTTAGATAAATTTAATTTTTAATAGTAGGTAAGTTCATTTTCAGTTTTTGATTTATATCAGAACCTACTTAAGTTAAAAAATAAGTTAGATAGTAGTAGTACCTACCATCTATATTTTTCATTGATCTAGAATCTAGATAATAGCAAGAAATGTCTATAATTCATCTTCAATAGTTGGGAATAAATCTGTAAAAAGTTGTGTTGATTTCCATGTCTGTCGCAGATATTATTTAAAAATTATTAGTTTTCAAAACCTCTTATCTATTCATATGTTTGTATAGGGAAATAAGTTTTTTATTTCCTTATGAACCATTAACCATTATGCATTGATAAAATCAAATTCAACTTTGTACCTACGTTGTCATTAGACAGGTTAAAAACATGATCATATCTACACTACTATTATAAAGAGGAAAGATTTGTATTTTTGTGTGTATGTTTGTAGTGAATAAACTCAAAAACTACTGTGTCGATTTCAAAAAATCTTTCACCATTGGAAAACTACATCCACCCTGAGTAACATAGGCTACCCGTGCGAAGCCGGGACGGGCCGCTAGTGTTTTATATGGGGCGCCTTTGCAGTAGGTAGCGTTTGTCCAGCGGAGGCGTTCGATGAACGTATCCGCAGCTTAACCGCCGCGTTGACGCGAAGCACACGTCGCGTTGTCGCGGAGTTTCCTCTGCAGTTAATTGATTAATTGAATATTTTATTTGCGGTAGTGCAGCATAATCATATGCCCACGAAACATTTTTTTCCGTGCATGTGCCCGAGCAGAGACGCCGCGACAACGCGACGCGTGCTTGGCGTTAACGCGACGTCTGCGCTGCCCATACGCGTTGGTACGCGTACACTGGATAACGCTAGTGTGAAGGCGTTCTAAAGCTTATAGTCAGACTTTAACTCCCATTAACAAGTTAAAAATGTACCCAACATCTGATCTGGAGAATATGAACCTGCTTATAACTCTAAGTAAATATGTGGACTATTTGTTAACTGCCTCCGTGAAATTTAGTTATAGGACCATATTTTCATATGATCATTATGATTAACTTGGTACAGGCCAACGAGGAAACTTTTAAAGGACTTTTGTGCATTTTATCTATGGGGATAACCTTAATATATTTTCAGAAGCATAATCGGCAGCTAATTAGGATCTTTGTTAATCAGATAGATAAGATATCTGAATAGTCTTCAGTATTAAGCTTTAATGATATCCTTAAACAGATAGTAGCAATGTAATTAGTGATAGAGATTTATTATTATCTAATTAATTTACATTATACAATATATATATACGGTGCGGATGATGCGTACTGTATATTATATATTTTTAATTTATAGGGGCGCTGGCAGTCTTCGGTGAACGGACAGTAAAATCAATGCATTGCAGTTAAGCAGAAAGCAGAAGAATCTACGGTACAAAATGGAGTCCAAAGTGATTCTAACAGAGAAGAACCCGCATGAGAAATCTAATGTGATCTCCAAAATATTTTTAACGTAAGTGATACTAATAATATAAATATATTTAAAATACCTTTGTATTATGCTCAATCGAAGATACGCGAAATAGAAGTGCGAGTCGGGCCACTTGCATGGCAGGATTCCGTAGTCTGTCGGTCCAATCAGTCTCTTCAGTCACTTAGCCGTGATAGTTTGCCTTCTAAGTTCCAAATATTTCTATGACTGTGATTTTTTTCATATATCTATGAACAGCCATTCAGTAGTTAGTGGGGGAGGGAACGCTCAAATCTAACAATTTATTTAGGATTTTAAGACCTTGATCGACCTTGATGATTGACCTTGTCTTCACACACCTGCAATATTTTTTAAGACCTATTCGGCACACAACGGGATACTACATGAGAAATAAAAATCATCCCCTAAATTTTAACCTGCTTCACGCACCGCAATAAAAAATCCGCTCTCTTCATACCAAATTACATCTAAATCAGTTTAGTCGTTTTATTTGGTACATGAGATGAGACAGAGTTACTTGACGAGTATTATTAGTAAGGATTAGTCGGCAGTTTACATGTTAGTGAGGTCATAGTGTGGTCACAAATTAATCGCTCGTGAAGTCGCGACACTATTAGCAAAATTTATGTAGGAGTATTTTCTGAAACAGCAAAATCATCATGACTTGCGTTAAATTGTTACTCACTATGTCTCTTCAACAGCCACTGGAATTTTTGCTCACACGAGAAGTATTTACTATGATCATCCCGTTTATTATTCACGATATAAAATATTTGAAAATCATAAACTACATTGACATACAGGCGACGTTCTCACGTGTATGTTTACTTTGGCGAGATAACAAGTTAAAACATCTCATCATGTTGTAATGACGACTTAGTGACGGCGTCGGGTTGATTATGTTGCTCATCATTACGGTTAAATAAGAGTTAAAGTAATTATATTTTATCTGAAGAAAAACATATAATATGACGAGTAACGATCGAATATATAAAAATCATTACCGACAAAAAAGAAGGGGTGTGGCATCGTACTATCTCCCAAACTGATGAACCGATTTGAATATGTATTTTCCTAAGGGTATAAATGTGAATGTCAGTTTTTTTTATTACCTTACACATAAAATGGCTATTGCCGCTTACACATAAAATGGCTAAACATTTGGTATGAAAAAAATGATGGAAGACTCTAGAGATGGTTATAAGATTTTTACGCTTTGGGGAAGTAGTTCCTTCAGGACGCAGGTGGAACAGCAGGAAACAGGAGCCTTACCATGACGTGCCAAAACAAGATTATTTTCGTTATGAAAAAGAGACGGAGCTATACGACGTTAGTAGCTGTGTCACGCTCTCAAACTTGAATAATGATTGCAAAAACACGTGGTGGTACAGCCCCAGGTAGAAGAACTAGAAGGCGGCTTTACAGTTAGGAAATACGTCATGTAGTAAACTAATTTGGTCGAAGCGTAGGCGAAGTTGATTACCAACGTCTTGCAAAAAAATTGCCATAAAATAAACACAGGAAATTAGTAGTTCGAATCCCAAAAGGGTAAAAAGTAATTTATTAATGGAGAATGCTCGGGCGATTTAATTACGTACTACGTAAGTCGCGTATAAATATAGTAATCATAAAATCAGCAAAACCTTCCCTTTTAATAGGTTTCAAAGTCGTTTAAAATTATAAGACTACAGAGTACACTGAGTTTCTTGCCCACTTTTCCTCATAGGAATCTACAATTCTATGAAATGTTGACTATAATACGTTTATATGTTTCCTACCGTGTACACATATACTGTGTTATGCCACACATATAATGTGTTAATCCATGTTATAAAGTGTGTAAATACCAAAAATCCAAATATTCCGTATTTTTGCGTAAAAGAGTAGGATTAGTAGGAGAAATTTAGTATAACGATCTATGTATTAGTTGTAAAACCCATTATGTACCTACGTAAAGAATTAAAAACGTTACCTTTTTATACAAAGAGGCATTCTATTCTTCTAATGTTATGTAAGATCATCATCATCTGCCTAGCCTTTCCCCCGTATGCAGCTGAGTACCTGTGTTTTACATGGAGCGACTGCCTATCTGACCTCCACAACCCAGTTACCCGGTAACACGGTACCCCTTGGTAAGACTGGTTGTCAGACTTTCTGGCTTCTGACTACCCGTAACGACTGTCAAAGATGTACAAATGACAACCGGGACCAACAGCTTAACGTGCTTTCCGAGGCACGGAGGAGTCTCGCTATGACATAGCTGGTCACCCATCCACGGACCGAGCGCGTCAAGCGCAGCTTAACCTTTGATCGGTCGAACCGTGCGACTGTTACTTAGCCACGAGCTCCTCTCCTCTCTCTCATGTTATGTAAGATGCTATTTTTGAGATGGTTGTATGGAAATACATTCTAGATTTCACATAATATTTTTTCAGATGGAGCTTCAGCTTATTTCGGAAAGGTTACAAGCAAGGGCTCACTATAACAGACTTATGGCAATCCCGAAGTGGAGATGCCTCCGGTCGGTTAGGCGACCGCCTTGAAGAGGCCTGGAATAAAGAAATGGATAATGCAAAGAAACACGGAACCAAGCCTTCATTCTCAAAAGCTATAATAAGATCCTTCTGGGCTGAGTACATGTTGTGTGGTCTTTTGCTCGGGCTACTGTTTATAGTCGTTTGGTAAGTGCAAATAAGTATAATATATAATAATCACTCTTACACGTTCCTTTTTCTTGTTAGATAAATTCATTATTTCTATTACAGGCCACTTATCCCGTTCACCTTAGCCATATTCATAGATTACTTTTCAAACGAGAAGACCCCAGAAACATACAGACAGGCTCACATCTTCAACTTCTTGATGAACTTGTTTAGTACCCTGTCAGCTCTGATGTTGAACCATTCACAGTTAGCACAAGGAAGAGTTGGCATGAGAGTTAGGATAGCTTGCTGTTCCTTGGTATACAGAAAGGTGAGATAAAAAAATACCTAAGTATCTGAACTTTACGACAAACAATGTTTTTGAATATGAAATGTCTAAAAGTGTAAAATGTGATGGCGGCAAATAGGTTCTGCCTCCTTAAATAGATGGATGTATGGGTTCGAAACCTAGCAAGTATCAATGTGACTTTTTCAAAGTCTATTGTCTAGTCTGTGTACTTTCTAAGCGTATCATCGACACCTCTGACAGCATTTCCACTACTCCATAAATAATAAAATTTCAAAATGCATTATACCTAATCATCAGTATCTATTTCAACGTGTTTTAGATAAATAGTCATAAATATTTGCTAACAAGTGTCTTACGAGATACGGAAGTAATGAGTAAATATTATATTATGAATTAGATAACGATAAATTAATAGTGCATTAAAATAGATCCCACGAGTATACAGCCTGGCGCAGCTATAAACACCCGGTTTTTAAAGAAAGGGTTTATTATATTGGTCCTTTTACTTTTTTTAGATACTGAAACTTAACCGTGCTGGTTTGGGGAACACAGAACCTGGGCAAGTGATCAATTTGATGTCAAATGACGTAAACCGGTTCGACTTGGTGACCATATTCCTGCACTACACGTGGATCACGCCCATTGTGGTGCCTTTGGTCTGTTACCTGGTGTGGCAGCATGTCGGCATTGCCACCCTCGCCGCTTTGCTAGTCGTTGCTATACAAACTATTATTGTACAAGGTAAACATTGTGTCCTGTTTGTTGTCGATATTATCCAATAACTGTTTAATGCAGATTAATTGATGAAAAACTAAACTGGATCATATTTTTGTAAATAAACGCTCTATGGTGGTCATTGAGTACATTTCTTTAATGTATTTTAAAGAAATAATATCCTTGCCATTATCAAGCGATCTTTATATTTTCAGTTTATTTAAGCAATCTTCAAGGAAAGCTCCGTGGCAAAATAGCCAATCGGACAGATCAGCGAGTGAAGGTGATGAGTGAACTGGTTGGAGGTGTTCAAGTTATCAAAATGTATGCATGGGAGAAGCCTTTTGAAAAACTAGTCGACCAATTGCGAAAGTAAGTAGAAATCGGTAGCGAATGATGAGGAGCTCTTGGCTATTAACAGCCGCCGCACGGGACGATCGAACAAGATAAGCTCGGTCGTCAGTCCGTGGACGACCATCTATGCCGTACTGAATTCCTCCGTACCTCTGAAAGTATGATAAGTCGTTGTTCTCGGGTGTCATTGTAGATATTTCACAGTGTGTACGGGTAGTCCGAAGCCAGAAAGTCTGACATTTAGTCTCATCAGTTACCCAGTAGCTGGGCTGAGAAGGTCAGATATAGCCGCTCCATGTAAAACACCGGTACTCAACTGCTTCCGGTTAGACTAAAAGGCATCCCCTACTTAGTTGGGAATAAGCCAGGTAGATGTCAGCCAGTCATGAAAAGTACGCATTCACCAATTAGGCGTAGGAAAATGATTTCCCTTTGATATGAAATTCTATTACCCAATCAATACTATCGAGTCTTGTTTATATTCTTCGATTAATCATATCTTTTTAATCCTATATCAATCACGTTAATTAAATATCTACAATTTATGACACTTACGTCATCAATATTGATATTAATATTCTCTAATAACTATTTACTATCTCAAAATGTCTATGACTCCTTTTTATTAATGAAGTTGTTTATTTCCAGGCACGAAGTCAGTTACATATTGCGGACTTCTTTCATCAAAGGGTTCTCAACAGCCCTGGCGGTGTTCTCCGAGCGATTCATTTTATTCTCCGCTATTGCTACTTTTGTCCTGATTGGTGGCGACATCCGATCGCAGACCGCCTTCTCACTCGTCCAGTACTTCAACCTAATGCAATTGATTTGCAACATCTCCTTACCAATGGGACTTGCTTTCTTGGCTGAAACAAAAGTTACCATCAGACGACTAGAGGTGAGAAGTCGTATAATAAGTATTGGTCGCTACAGTTTATTTTGGTATTACCAGAAAGTAACGTTATTTTCAATTCTATCAGGAGTTTTTGATGCTAGAAGAAAACGTGATAGAGAAACCGATGACGAACATGTTACTGGATTCCAATTCCTTGTTGACCAACGGTGGAGAAAAAGAGAAGAAAGTTCAAGAGAAGCATAGGGTGTCGAGTCTGATCATTTCCAACGTGACCGCTTCGTGGCAAGCTGATTCTGTAGTGGACACCCTGAGAAACATTACGTTGACAGCGGCACCTGGAGAGTTTATTGGCGTCGCTGGACCTGTCGGCTCTGGCAAGGTGAGGTTTTGAACTTATTTTTATGGCAGACAAACTGCTTGCAAGAAAAAGGTAGCAATCAAATACTTATGAAAATGAAGTATCGACTAATGTATAAAACAAAATGTTTCAAATAGCTCTAATCTGTACTACTATATAATACTCCTTAAATGTAAAGATTACCGCTCGCTCACTCATCACAAAATAAGCTTATATGACAGGTAGGTATTTCATAATATTAGGAAATAAAATTACAATATTGACATTATAAATAAGGTAAATATTTTATAATACCTAAGTAGGTAAATATTTTACGATTTTGCACAAAAAATATGTGGGCAGTCATGTAAATAATAAATGATATCGTTTAAAAAGTAACTTTGCTGAAGAGCAATTTATCTTTTTGTGTGTAACTGATATTATTTTTATCTTGGTAGGTAGGTACTAAGAGAAAAAGTATAGTTGTTGAGTGTTAAAATTTGCATTAAAAGATGCAAATTTTAACACTCAAATAAAATATTTATTTTATACTATTAATAAGGATTATGATTATATAGAAGAGTCGCTTAAAACCTAACTCAACGAGGTATTCCTCGAAGCGCCACCGTTTTGAGGCGCACCTAATGAAGCGCACCTTTATTATTCCTCGAAGCGCACCTTTTAGTAGCGCTCCCGATAACAATTAAAAATATTAAAATTTTATTCCTTGAAGCGCACCCATGTTTAAAAATATTTAATACGTTTACTTCTTTCTCTTCCCTATTTTTAAACATGGGTGCGCTTCAAGGAATAAAATTTTAATATTTTTAATTGTTATCGGGAGCGCTACTAAAAGGTGCGCTTCGAGGAATAATAAAGGTGCGCTTCATTAGGTGCGCCTCAAAACGGTGGCGCTTCGAGGAATACCTCAACTCAACAGCCGAACATAGAACCTCCTACTTTTGGAATTCGGTTAAAAATTTTGTTGTTGTGGTACCTCCATCTCTAGACCAAAGGACCTACTATAGTCTGTTCCAATTGAGTTCACGGAAAATGTAAACAAAATCATAACTTATTTTGTTCTAATTTTGCCAAATGACATTAAATGATGAATGATGATGTTTAGAGCATGAAATTGACATAAATGCGCCATCCTTTCACCATTTTGCTAATTTCTGTGGCAGACTTTGTTTACATTTTTCGTAAAATCAATTGGTACAGACTATACCTACTTATATAAATAATACTTATACCTATTAAATTAATATTTCTTGTACTATTAACAGTCATCTCTACTGCAACTGATCCTGGGTGAGCTGGTACCCAATGAAGGAACTTTGTCTCTGGGTGGAGCACGGGTGTCGTACGCTAGTCAAGAGCCCTGGTTGTTTGTGGCCACCGTCCGCGAAAACATTCTGTTCGGCTTGCCATATGATCGCATCAGGTACAAGAAGGTACGTAGCCATCGATACAAAATCGATCATTACGGATGGTTGAACGTATATATTATTATTTATAGACCAAGCAAAAAATATAACGCCCTGCTAACATGAATCAATATTCGCGTCCTGAGGAGTACTTCATGCACCCCGATAAAAACTATACTATAGATATCCTACCCCGGGGTTCAAGCTATCTATGTATATCTATACCAAATTTTATTCAAATCGGTTCAGCTGTTTTACCCTGAAAGCTAGTCATTCAGAGTTACTTTGGATTTATAGGAATAGTAAGGGTTTACTGTTAAAACAATATGTTCCAATTATAAAAATAAGTGAATTATATCAGCATGAACAAAAGGTAAAACTCATTACGTAATCGCGAACATGAATGACCTAGTATTGGAAAAAAATAAAAGAAATTATCATTTCCGCAATGCATGATCAAATACAATGTGTGACACAAATACTAACAACGATGCAAGTCCTCGATCAATAAAACATGACGAACGACCTTATTGCGGGTGCGGGTTCAGTGCTGCATGCGATAGTCTGTCTGTCTATCTGTCCTACATGTGGCAATAAAGTATACTTTATTGAACTCAAAACTATTTGTCATTAAATATTTCTTTGAAGAATCTGTCTTGAATAGTCATAAAACAGATTATTTTTCTTACATACACTTGAACAATTTGATACCTTGGAACTATATCACGATATAGCTAAGCGTTTAGTTGACTCCATGCGTGACCTGAAGGCTGGCCTATGTAGTCCAAATAATCAGGATTGCCATTCAATGTGGCAATGCAGCCAGCCGTTTGGGAAAGGTTACCACTGGAATGGAGCAGATGAATATTTTGAATATTGTATACGAGTATTATTTTAGTCCTATGTACAGTGTGAAAATAATATATTTTCATCTATGTTAGGTGGTAAGAGCTTGTGCCTTAGTGAGAGACTTCGAACTGCTACCCCACGGTGATTCTACCCTAGTAGGCGAGAAAGGTATCAGCCTCAGTGGTGGGCAACGCGCCAGGATTGGACTTGCCCGCGCCTGCTATCGACAAGTAAGTCATAAAAATCAAAATTTTTTTTTATCTCTAAGAAGGATTGATAAAATACGTTGTAATCAGACGAGGTGAGATAATGATCAAGCCTGTTAGATTATCAGCTAGTGGTGTCCTTACAAATGCCAGATAACGTATAAAGTAAATAGATGTATTGAAAACAGACAGGTTACTATCTACTTACGTAGGTATCTACCTCCTGACATTGGAAAAATCGCATGTTTGCCGGGTTGTTGACGGCGATTTATACAACTCACCAGTATACTAATTTTATTTTGACAAGTAGGTATAGGCCAAGCTAAGTAATGAAACGACTGGTAATTCCAGAGTATTTTGCCGTTCCGGCACCGACTCCAAAAAAAAAAAAAATTTTATTATAGTTTAATCGTAGATTAGGTTGGGTTTATTAATATAGGTAGGTTTCAATATTATTTTTAACTTTTTAGTGTTTTTCGGGTTTTTTGAAGTCGGTTTTTTTTTCACAAACGATGATGATTGATGATACCTATTTTTTTTAGTCTTCCTGAGTGTAGCTGCATACTAAAAGATGCTTGACTGTTAATGTTACCGAACACAGAATTTTAAAGGCTAAAGTTTAAATTGGGTTGTACTTTAACAGAAAGATCGTTTATTAAATAAATGTGTGAAATATTCTAAATATTTACAAAAGGGGATCATATTTTAATTTTTCAATAAAGTGCACTGTTTGTTATTCCAAATAGCTTTGTTATTTTATTCAGTCTAAAATCTTAAGCCATAAAGATGATATTTGAATCTTTAGTTCCTACCAAGGATTTAAACCCAGGACATCATGACTTAACTTTAATCCAAAGCGAAACGAGAAAAGACAAAAACCTTATTAAACCTTAGTCAACATTGATCTAAATCTTCCTTCAATCCCGTTAGGCAGACATCTACCTCCTGGACGATCCACTATCAGCCGTAGACACCCACGTGGGCAAGCACATGGTCTCCGAATGCGTGATGGGTTTCCTGGAAAAGTCCACCAGGATCCTGGTGACGCACCAGCTTCATCACCTCAAGAACGCTGACAAAGTCGTCATATTACGACATGTGAGTATCATCACATTTATACTTCAATAATAACAATCATAGTAGAGGTAAAGCTAAGTTTTTTTGTTGGTTTAAACACGCTAATCTCTGGAATTAACATTCAGATTTGAGAAAAACTTTTGTCATTTGAAAGCCATAAGCTGGGTTTACACTTTACACCGTACACTCGGTGTATACGGCGAGTGTATTATGTAAACGGGTGTCGGACATTTATTGTGACACAAAAAAGAAAATTTGATATTTGATTAGCAATTTCTGTCGTAGTGTAAATTAAGCTTTAGGAGCCAGGCCAAAAACTCAAAAATCCAGAAATAACGCTAATGACAATAAAGTAATAGCGCAGATTAGTTGCAGTTAGTCAGGGTCAAGGCCGAGTGACACCGCGTTGCAAAACTAGTAATATATATACCTATGTTAATAAGCAGGATAAACATTGCGATATTTTAAAGGTCAAACATTGTTGTGATAAAGATAACAGTAATGCATTTTAAAGTATATTGTTTTACTGGTTGTGAATGTGACTTTCTGTACTTCGTAGAATGCGTTAAACGTCTGAATGGATTTCACATTTTACTGTTATGTCTGATATGTGACTGATATGTGTAATAATTTATTAATGTTTGTGTACTTTAACTCAATGATAGGGGACACGATCAGAGCGATTCGTTGGAACGCTTTGCAAAAATACAGATGGCCTGATAAATTGCAGTGATATGATAGCTTCATACGTTGTTTAAAAAGACTCAATAAAAGAGTTATATTTAGGTATGTTTAAGTCCCCTTCCGCCCAATGGAACTACAACACGACTGGTGATTTCGTACAGGTGCATTATTGCCTTACCAAACGCCAATATCTTATACGAGTATATCAGATAAATCTTAAATAAATAAAAATTGGTTAATTAATTCCAGAATCAAATTAGGTTTTATAAGCACTTACACAAACTTCAACCTCTGCACAAAAGGGTTCATGTCTGTCCAAAAACTTATTAATATTATCTTTTACAGGGTGAAGTAGAAATCCAAGGTTCATTCGATGAAGTATCCCGAACACCATTGTTTGTCGAACTCTTACAAGACGAAGATGAAGCTGAGACTGCTCCAGGCAAACATATCAAAACACAGCGCAGCATTTCTGTTCGGGTGAGTCTAAATAACATTCAATATGAAGATGAAAGATGACAAAATCATTATGAATAGCAATACAATTTAGCCAATAAAGTGAATTAATAAATGTAGCATGTCGCAGATACACATATTCAGTTAAATACGGCAGACGGATAACTAATATGACATGTTATGGTATAATTTTACAGTCACAAACAAGCAGCCTTTCACCCGCTGAAGAATTTGAGTTCTCATTAGAAGACCAAGTGGAAGTTGAGGAGATCACAGGAACAGGTAAGTCGGCATTGTAGTGGGCGTCTGCCCAGGGGGGTTAGACAAGTGGCAAAAACGCTAGTAGAATAGAAAACAAAATGTATGGGAATGACAGATAGCTAGTCGTAAACGAATGTCATTCCCATACATTTTGTTTTCTATTCTACTAGCGTCTTTGCCACTTGTCTAAACCCTCAGAAGTCTTTCTATGCGATGGAATAGCCCTGCAGTATTGTTTTATTCACGATTAATTGTGTAATTATTGTTCGTGCTTCCAACAGGCCGAGTGTCAGGTGCAGTGTACGGCAAATACTTCACCAAAGGCGGTGGCTGGTTCCTGCTCAGCTCTACAGTAATTGCCGTCGTGGTCGCTCAGGCGGTCACATCCTTCAGCGATCTATGGCTTACCCACTGGTAAGATACCCTTACATGACTATTTTTTTCCACACTGCCTAATTGGACTATATGTATTTTTTACACCCTTTTGCCATAATGACTTTCATAATTTATCATTTCAGGATGAACGCCGTAGAATCGCAATACAAAGACAATGAACCACTTGTTTTAAATTCAAATATTACTATGGTTAACTCAACTATGATGCCAGTGAATATCACAGAATATTCTGTGACGGAAGACCCGCTGACGACTACTCTAAGATCCGTTACAGCAGCAGTCATGAACAATGATACAGCTGACCCCATGTTGCGAAACTCCACTGTTCCTGATATTGTAACAATTGCGCCAAACAAAATTGATGATGTATTCTACATTTACGTTTGGGCGGCTGCGATATTGGGCTGCATTATAGCTACTTCTGGCAGGTGCGTTTATATTATTTACTTAATAAAAGAAGAAGTTTCAGCTACAAAACTCTATGTACTTAAATTGTAATTCTAAAACTGGTCGTGTTCTATAAGTACACTAGGTATTTAAACTATAAGCAACTTATGGATTGCTCATCACCATTTAAACGTTCACATTATAAAGCTGAACAAAGCTGATCTTGTGACATTCATGAGATTAAGACTAGATCTGAAATGACCATTCATAATTTTATTTGAGAGGATTGGCTGATTGCAGATAATTATTTTCTGTTTCAGAGCCTTGTTGTTCCTTTGGGTTTGCATGCGCAGTTCGATCAATCTTCACAACCAAATGTTTAGCAACATTTTAAGTGCTACGATGCGGTTCTTCGACACTAATCCCTCCGGACGCATCCTCAACAGGTTCTCCAAAGACATGGGCATCGTTGACGAGATACTGCCTAGAATGTACTTGGACACAATTCAGGTATAATTCTGGTTCCATTGATAATGCCGATATATAATAAATGATATTTGAATTCATGTCATCCTTGAATTTCAAGTCTTTTGTAAACATTTCCTTTTGAAAAGAGTGTCTATGGAGTTTCTCGCCGGTTCTTCTCCATAAGACCCATTCCCTGGAAGCGTGCAACTAGCTTGACGTTTCATAAGTGCCTGCAAAGACCTATTTGAAATAAAAACATTTGAGTTTTGAGTTTTTCTTTTCAGGTTATCTAATAAAATTAGCAATACTTACATGAAATCCTCAATGTTAATTGTTATTAAGAATTACTACTTTTTGAATAAGTTACGACTCGATGTCTTTACTGAACAAAGACAATTTAAAACGCTCTTCGTTAATTGTTCTTACTTTTGCTCTTTAGGTTTTCATGGTGATGATCGGTATCCTAGTGATGGTGGCCATCGTGAATCCCTTCATGCTGCTGACGACCGCCGTCTGCGCCGTCTTTATGTATTTTATGACCGTCGTCTACTTAAGCACAGCTCAAGCTATTAAAAGGTTTGATTTATTAAGATATTCAGTAAACTTTTGTCGTATGATATACATATTTATATTACCTTTATGTACGTAAAAAGATATAATTATAAAATTAAATTAAAAAGATATTATTATATTATGTTTGTATGTTAAAAGTGTGTGTTTTTAACAATATTTGTTTTTTTTTCTAGTTTTAAAATTCTGAAGATATTGTAAACAAATGCACTTTTGTTAATTACAATTATTTCATTTAATGACAGAGTGGAAGGAGTATCCCGGAGTCCTGTATTTTCGCACGTGACGGCGACCATGTCGGGCCTGACCACCGTGCGCGCCTGCCAAGCGGAACAACTGCTGAAGGTACAATTCGATGATAAGCAAGACGTCCACACAGCCGCGTGGTGAGTTTAACTTTTTACTTATACCGTTTTACAAAAATCCAATTCATATTGATTTCTCTTTGTTGATTTTCGCAACAATTTAATTCCAAAGCTTACAAATGTTACAAATGTTTTGACTAAGTGCAGTGGTTAGCAAGGAGGGATAGAGAAATTGCGTCGTTAAAACGTGTTTTTGAAGTAAATAAAGAAACCAAATGATCAATGGAATATTCAGTGGTTAGGATTGATAAAAAATATCTATGAAAATTATTGGTCTTCATTCTTTCGATAAAGTGCCTTTAAATATCTTCCACAGGTACTTAACTCTCGTCATCAACACTGCCTTTTCCATTTGGTTAAGTCTTGTCTGCAGTTTATACGTCATCGTCGTGGCTTACACATTCTTGCTATTGGATGACGGTAAGAAAATAATTTAAAATCGATTACAAATATTCGATTCCACAAAACAATATCGATTAAAACTAATCGAATATTTTCAATACAGGTAAAACCCAATCTGGTAACGTCGGTCTGGCTATTAGTCAAGGTCTGATCCTAGTCAACATGGTGCAATACGGAGTAAAGCAAGCTACAGAGGTTGTCTCTCAGATGACGTGTGTGGAGCGAGTGGTGCAGTTCACATCATTACCTCAGGAGAAGACTGAAGGGCCTAGCCCTCCTGCCAACTGGCCGGAGAAAGCTCGCATAGTGTTTAAGGACCTCACTCTTAGATACGACAAGGAAGCTGACCCTGTGCTTAAGAAACTTAACATTGAAATTGAAAGTGGATGGAAAGTGAGTACATATACGAAAAATTCTTACATCAATAGCAAGCTAATATTTTCCCGTGTGCTATGTTAATACATAAAACGCGGACAGAAGCACATAATGTATCATAATATGCTAGCGACACCCTGTCAAAGGGCTATCTGATATAATCTTCTAGTCCTCTTTGATAAATAAAATAAAGTAGACCGTCCATACCTCAAGAACGGCTGGACTGATTTTTATGATCTTGGATTTGTCTCCGCTCTGAACAGCAGAGGTAACTATTAAAACATTGAAAAAAAATAACGAAATAAATAATGCTATAAGGACGCCTTCGCCGGAACAGCTACCAAACTATGAAGGTACAAACTAGCAATAAAATAAGTCCCCAAAAGTAAGTAAGGAAGTACCCTATTACCTGACCAACTCGATCATATATTTGTCTCTCATCAGGTTGGAGTAGTTGGCCGTACCGGAGCTGGTAAATCTTCCCTGATCTCTGCCCTGTTCCGTTTGGCGCCAATCGAAGGCAACGTTTACATCGACAACGTTGAAACTGGAAAAATCGCTCTCAAAGTGCGTAATATTGTTTAATTCTTATCTAGAAACTGTAAAAACTCTTCCGTCGCAATATTAATTTTGGTAATATTTTTTTGTAGGAACTGCGTTCGAAGATTGCTATCATTCCTCAAGAGCCAGTACTATTCTCTGCCAGCCTACGCTACAATATGGATCCCTTCGATAAATACTCTGATATTGAGATTTGGCAAGCCTTGGAACAGGTAATTCTTGAATTCTTACATTGCTTGTATCAAACCGGATGAATTTAACAATGTACTTAGATCAAGTTTTTTATCAAATTGAATAATTAAACAAGAAATACCTACATATATGAAAATTATTGCCCAACTAAATAGCACATACTAAATTCTCGTCTCGCGTCGACGGCGCGTTCGTGTTCCACGCGCGCCTCAAAGAGCTGTCAGCATAGATGAAGGGGCCCTCCCACAGGGCCATAGCCTGACGGGGCTGCGGGAAATTCCAAAGAGATACCGCGCCTCCGGAATGCAAAGGGCTAAGGAAGGAACATGGATGGGTTTTAGTCAATAAGAGTCTGACACTCCCACCCGCCCCACACATGGCTAGAGGGGTCATTTGATGATTTCCCATCAGAAAAACTAAAATAAAATTCTCGTACATGAAAAATACTCTTCATCTAGTATGGATTTAAAAATATTTATGAAACGCAGGTGGAGTTAAAGAACAGTGTAACATCGTTATCATCGGCGGTGGCAGCGGGCGGGTCCAACTTCAGCGCGGGCCAGCGACAGCTGCTGTGCCTGGCGCGCGCCGCCCTCGCGCGGAACAAGCTGCTCGTGCTGGATGAGGCCACCGCTAACGTTGATCCTACGTAAGATGTTACCTTCGTTTATACAAGAGGAAGAAGTTTCAGGATTAAATCTGCGTAGGTGGTAATTAAAATGGCATTTGTTGTCGTGAATTACGAGTAACATAAAGTCCACGTTTGACGGAACAGAATAGTTCTGTGATAAAATGCCTAAATAAATGTCCGTTGAATCCTGGGCATAAATCAGCCCTGTTAGTGATTAAGTATTCCATCTATGCCCTTCATATGATTACCAGATATAAAGATGTATTTATTAACTTCACGATCGTAGGAGTACCAAAACCTGCTTCTGAAAGACTGGTCAATCTGTTTCAGTTAGTTCATTTTCTGCTTTATCTTAGCCTGGCATAATGTTGACCTACAGTACCTTAATTTTGCCAATGACAGACTTAATCGTATCGGTGTGAATAGAAATTCGCGAAAGAAGCTGTTAGTTGATATTTTTTTTATTCCTTTTGCAGTACCGATGCATTGATCCAGAAGTCAATTCGCAAACACTTCGCGAACTGCACGGTGATAACAGTCGCTCACAGGCTGCACACCGTCGCAGATTCTGACAGAGTTGTTGTAAGTACTTACCTACATAACTAACCATTACCATTACCAGAACCATTTATTTAATATTCATCACTTTTATGTGTTGAACAACGGATTTAACCTATTCAAACCAAAATATTTTAGCCTATAGAGAGAAGGGTCTGTATGAATCTGCTTGGTCTGAAACTTCATTTCAAACTCCATATATTATGCTTCACAAAGCTTAAGTACCATTGCCGAGTCATTCTTCAAATGAGTATCTGAATTTTGCGAGTCATACTAGTTGATACACTCCCATTTATTGTAAATCGGAACGCGGGACAAAATTCCAGACTTTATAGTCTTTGCGCGGAGGCGTATGACAATTACTCTTGTGGTCTTCTTTTCTTCTACTCCATGTGAATTCCCTTTTACTTTACCAGGTAATGGAAGCAGGCCAAATAATAGAGTGCGGCCATCCTCACGAGCTACTGCAAGACGAAGAGGGACCTTTCACAAAGATGGTCAAACAGTTGGGACCCGCATCCGAACAGAGTCTCCGAGAAATAGCGAGAACGGCTTATTCAGTGCACAACTTGAAGAATGCTATGAAACCCTGAACATTGTCAATGAAGTACTTGAATTATGAGTATAATATTTATAAAACAAATGAAAGGACGATTCAAAAGGCGTGGTCCTTCTATACGTAGGTAAATGCTGACCACGATAAAGGAAACCTATGAAAAGCTAGCATCTTCTAATGTTAATTTTGGGTTTTAATCTCAGTAAACTAAGAACGTAATTCCTTTAAATCGCAGTCCTTACCACTTACTTAAACTTAGCAGGCTAAGTAATTGTTTTTCGCCAAATACTGGCGTGTACTTTATGGTGTGAATTAGTAGATTATAAGAGTACCTAATATTTAAGTTAAGTGCATGTTTGGAATTTGAATGTATGTAAATAAGTACGTCAAGTAAGTGCCATGAGCATAATTATAGAATAAGTAATCCCATCTATTGTGTATGCGATTGTACCTTTATGGACATAGCCAAAGTTAATAAATACCTATCTACTATGAATATAAAAAAAATGTAAATAGGTATTAAAATAATAGTGATAGGGTACTAGTACTCAATTGAAGTTACTTAGTACGTACATTTAAATTATTTATTATTTATTCATCTTATGTTCTAGGACTTCTAGGTAAATCGTCATAAAATAGAAATATTGCCCAGTAAGCACTCTTTTCTATAATACCAGTATTATTTTATTGTTGATAAATATACACCTGTACACCAAAAAAAGTGATGTCCACAATATCAATACCAGAAATAAACACAAACTTTGTGTACCTATTCACAGGCTTCACAAGGTTCATGGGTCATTTGTGGGGCTAGGTATCCGCTTTTACAATAAACTTCCAATATCTTTATTAGAATTGCCGTTTAATGCATTTAAATTAAAAGTTAAATCTGTCCTTTCACAGAAGGCATATTATAGCATTAACGATTATTTGAATGATAAGAGTAGTTGGTCGCTATGTTAAACGCAAGACAACTTCAGGTTATCATTATAGCTTTATATTGATTGACATTATTTTTTTTTTTTTTTTAATTCATTGTTGTTGATGGTATTGACATAGTACACTCATTATTTGTTAAATAATGATTCGTATTGCAGTATGCTATATGGATTACTAGTGACTTCAACACTCATTAGTTATTATTTTGTTTGAATCGCAGCAAGCACGTCATGCTCCCTTAGACGGCATGGCTAGCGGTAGCGTCGGGGGTCGGGTCGCCACCTTCCCTCAAAGATGGCGATCCTTGCGTTATACTCGTGAACGGGTGCTGCTAGCGGTGCCTGGTCGTCTTGCTGACAACGTTTATTTCATTAAGTTCTAGATAAAAATGGTGTGGTCCTAGTTTACCATGGTCATGTTGTACAAACACGATTACAACCCAACCTTACACATGTAGGTGAGCACGCCCTTTATTTCCTATTTTTCACTTAATGGAGGCTTTAGTTATATTTTTAAACAAGAGTAAATATTTAAGTAATTCATTGCTTGAGTTCTTGGATATAGGTACTACTAATGGAGTATGCTAGTCAACATGTGTAAAAATGTTACCTAATTGAATGTATTTTTTTTACAATTATTTAATGTTGTATAAAGATGGTTCTTCAAACCTTACAGACAGACATGTGTTGCTGGGGAGTTTGTTGCGCCACTTCTTCTTCCCAGCTAAAACACATAGGAAGTGGTGAAGGGCGGGCATTTTGGGGGCTGTCTTTTGTAAATTTGACGTTCAAAAAGTGCTGATTTTCAGCCTAACTTGAATAAACGATTTTTGATTTTTTTTTTTTTTTTGAGTTGTAATCTATAATTTTTTACTTATTTTAGATTTTTTTAGGAGTTTAAACGTTAATAGAATAAATCACAAACTTAAAATAAGTGAGTTATCAATTAATATTTTAATAGTGAAATTATGTCTTTTTACTTCTAGTATTAATTATGTTATATCATATTTAAAAGCGCATTTATATAATTCTTTTACGTGTTACCTATTTATATAAAATCTAATTAATATTAAATCCGAATTATATTTTAAAAATGTATGAAGTTTAACATTATATTTTAGTTATTTATTGAACTAACAAAGTTTTCTTTGAAAATATATTGTGTTAGACAATTTCTTGATTTTTATTACGTACCTATTTATTTACTTATTGGTTCTGTTTTCACTATCCTTAAAACTTAAAACGTAATTTTATATAGTATATCATCCCTTCATCAATTTATCTACACGGTAATTATTGACGAAAATGTATCAAATAACCGTTTCAAATGTAAAAATATATGGTAAAATCGGCTGCTATCACTATTACCTGGACCTGCGGTTTTTACACAAATTCCCTAAAAAACCCATTCTTAGAACAAAATGTGTACTTGGGTATCGAGATTTTAAGGTAGGAGGTAGAAAGTATGAGATTATATCAAGAAATCTGACGACAAGTCACTTCCCAGAATAATGTCGTAGTCATTGCTACGGGCGTAGCCGTAGCACAAAGTTATGCCCGTAGGCAACATAGCTTGAACGTAGCAGTTAACAGTGTGGTTAAGTTTTTTTAATAAGGTTTAAAATAATGTAAATAAAATAATAATCGAGTAATTCTCTTTTCATTTCAGAATAGTATAATATTTTTATAACGTAACGAGAGCGTAACGGTATTTTAAAAATCAAAGAATTCATGGTAGCTTGGAAAAAATTTTATTCTTAGTTAATTATTTGTACTTACTGCAAAAAATATGTAAGTAATGTAAAAAAATATATGTGATTAATTATGTGCAACATTATCACAGAAAATAATATAAAATATTAAAACGTTATGTGTAAAAATTGTGCTCCTTAAATAAAATATGTTATAAAAATATACGAAAGTACACCTCTATTAGGAATTTTAATACGACAAAAACTACCCTAAAGTAGTATTTCGTCGAATTATAAATCCAAATAAGTACAATGCAAGAAATTGAGGCTAGAATTCCTCGAAGTGTTAACAGAATATTACGCCAAAACAGCCTTTATGTAAAAGAACAATTTTTCATTGTCATCTCGGAAAAGTTAAATCTCCCAATTCTGGCATCAACTAAAGATAGATACAAATAATAAGAGTGACTAGTTCTCAAGCAGTAAATCGTAGTTAGGCTTCTCTCCCTTGGAATAAGCGCTTAGGAACTCCAGGAACACTTCATCAGGTACCGCGTACTCAGTCACGACTGGGTCTACCAGCATATTCTCGAAATAAGACCACTGTAATAAAAGAAAAAAATACTTATCATACTATAATAATTATGTTTATGTATGTTTGTTAATCTCTCACGCAAAAACTACTACATGGATTTGGATAAATTTTGGTACACACACAGTATAACCCGGATTCACACATAGGTTACATTCCATCCGGGTGCGCGAAGAAATTGACAGAGGAATTAATGAATGAAATACAAACTTTGACCCCTTTTTCACCCCCTTAAGGGTAGAATTTCGGAAAATCCTATCGGATGCCTACGTCATACAAAGAACGCACCCTTCAAGTTTCAGGTCACTACGATCAGCGGTTTAGGCTGTACGTCGATCCATCAGTCATTCAGGACAAAGCATTTTATATGTATAGATTTGCATTTCATTGAAGTTCTCTCAAAGGATTTCTGCGTGTTGATCACGCACGCCTCCCAAAAGTCTGGGACTTTGCAATCCAGTGCATGCAACAGACAAACAAAAACAAAGACTTTTTCTTTTAATATTAATCCCATATATAAAAAGATAAATTACCGAACTACTAAAATAATCGGTAAAAAGATCTCTAATTCGGTCTTAGCGACCCTAAAACCCTTTTGTCACACATACATATTGAAAAATACTTAGAAACGCGTGAACACGGTACATAAGCGGCTTATTGTCCTTGTCAACGTAAGTATATTTATTTTGTTAAGAGCGGGATATACGCCGATGACCTTGCTCGAGTGGGCGTAACCAAGGAAAATACCCCGCGCAGGCTCCACACCTCCCCTGACAAAAATTACGTACGCGCAGCGCATGGCACGGCAAAATAATAATCCAACCATTTGCACAGCACGATAGGGCTGCCGGCTTACAGTATTTCTGCCTACTTGAGTTTCTTTCTATTTTTTTATTGTTAATATATTTTTTATTCAATTTGTGGATAGTGAAATAATAAGAAGTGTTCAGTTAAAATATTTTTGTGTGCTACCATTTATTACCCTCATAAATACCTACCATTATTACCACATACCAAATACCATCTTCTCATAATAATTTCATTATTTTATTACCAATTCAATTCAATAATATAGTAAGTCGCTAAGTGCCTACCTACATAAATAGATAGCCCAGCCTAGAAAACCTACAAGTTTTTTCACGAGATAACATTTCCGTGCCTATGATGTTACTTTATTAGGTACTAGCTTTTGCCCGCGGTTCCGCACGCTTTCTTCCGGGATAAAAAGTACAGCCTATGTTTGATTCCAAGCCTAGGACTACCTATATGTAAAATTTCAGCCCAATCCGTTCATTAGCGTTCCGTTTTGGCGTGAAAAGGGAACAGACATCCATTCCACGGTAATATTATCTATACAGTATTCCGACTTCATACAAACGGATGAATCGCGAGCTATGCCTACGCGCCTCGATCTCGGCATGCAGATAGTCGCGACTGCGCCGCAGTGACGAACGGACGGTGTGTTGTTTTTAGGGTTCCGTACCAAAAATGGTAAAAAGGAACCCTTATGGTTTCAATTCGTCTGTCTGTCTATCCGTCTGTCACACTGACTTGAAATTTGGAACAGTTATAAAGAACGATTGTTCATGCGTATCGCAAATGAAAAAAATAAATAAAAATCATATTGCTTTTATTGGAAAAGTGAGGGAAAGTGGGTGATTAAATTTCAAAGTATAGTTACTAGGTCATGTGAGGTATCATATGAAAGGTCTTTATTTGCACATTCTAATATATTTTTTTGTTTTCTTGTATGTCTTTTAATTTTCGAATAATAATGAAATCCGCACAAAAAATTACCGGGGGAACGGTCATTTTTATCTCCGTAATTTGAGAAGGGAAAAATCTAAAATAATAATGATTGATAAACATTAACCTAAATATTACAGGGAAAATAAAACTATGAATTTAAGTTTAACAGTTTTTAAGTAATCAGCAATTTTCCCCTACAAATAAACTTAATTATGCGGTCGAAAAAAAAACAAGATAATTAGGTATTTGACCACCAACTAAAATGTACTAAAATGCTGTTTCATTAAAAAGATTCCATAGAAACAAAACGAAGTGTCGAAAAATAAATAATTAAATCAATGTTAAAATAAATAACATCCATGCTTTTAAAGTTTTTGGAAGGGGAATTCTCTATCCTTATCACGCGAAACATAATTTGTTCTAGGAAATGTCGAGTTATACAGCGTTTTGACATAATGATGTGCTGCATGTGCTCTCTTTTTCTAGCAATGACTTTTCAAATGCTTATAATTAGGCCGTTTTTTAGGATAATACATTCGTATTTTCACTGTTGTTAATCTTTTCGTTAATTAGTTATGTATTTCTAATAAAAAAAAATACAGTCAAATAACCAATTGCGACTTTATTGCGTATAATATTCTTTCCAAGTGAAATTTATTATAATTTCAATTTAATATTGGTTTTAAATTTAATTTAATTTTTAATTTTGATTGTAACTTTGATTTTAATTTTTTATTATGATTGTAATTTTGATTTTAACTTCGTTGTATTGTCATCATCAAAGTATGTGCATAACTGAGTAAATTAGCTTCACTTTTGGTCTGATATTAATTTAAGCATGTGGTGTTCACTTATAAGTGATTGTTACACTGTAATATTATCGTTAAGCATGTGTTTTATAATTGAAATGGTGTAAACAATTGTTGGTGAACCTATTATAATAAAATAAAAAATAAAATTCCAAATGTCGGAACCTTCGGTGCGCGAGTCCGACTCGCACTTGGCCGGTATTTTTTAACAATAACCGCGCGATTTTTTCACTAAAAATAAGTTCAAGTACTTATTTAATATGTATTGGTTCCTTGAATTCATCAATAACATTTTTAAATTACCTGGATACTCCGGAAGGTATAACTATAATTTTTGGATATGTCTACCAATGACGTAATCTGTTTTTGCTTTTAATAGGTAGATATTTCGATTTTTCCACTGAGTAAAAAAACCCAGATTAATTGATAAATAAGTAGATAGGGTGTAAAAAGTGCACTTACGTTAAAAAAAAGTAGTTTCCCACTCTAGGCTATTTACTTACTTATGTAATTAGCTATTTATAAACATACATATTATTGAATTAGGCGAAATATCATTATGAAATGAATATGTGAGTAATAAATGATAGGTACAACCTAGTAAGATTTACATGTATTTTTATTGAACACTTCCTATTTCATTCACAAAAAAAAACATTTTTGAAAATAAAAATATATATTATTTACATTCACAAAACAAGAAAGAAACTCAAGTACGAGTAGGTTGATGAAATTAAAACACTATATAGGCAGGCAGCCCTATCGCGTGTGTGAGTACCGCGCGGCTGTAGGTAGTTATATCCCGAACAAGGCCGAGTCACAATACTGGTAGATACCTTTACCGTGTCCATACATCCATCCAAACTTTCGCATTCCACAAATAAAATAATAGTGCAGTTTTCGGAGAAAAGTGTCACAGGTCCGTTCAGCACAGCGTCTCGTCCCGCACTGATTCTTAGGACGGCAGAGGGGTGCTCACGCGAATAACGAGTATCGATTACGTAAAAAAATCGTTAAAAATAATTAGGGCATTAATCTGGAAAAATAAGAAGAAGGTTCCCTCGGTATTCTTTTATTTAATATGGTGATGACAATAAAATAATCCTGAGATTGATAGTTTACGAGAAAAACCGTAGTAACTAAGAAAATAGATGATACTTTGCTCAATTATTTTTGATATTTAAATTGTTTTTTTTTTATTTTTGAGAAGAAGAGGACCTGCCTTGTATGGCATAGATTATTATGTATTTTTTTCGAAGCATTTTCGATAAAAATGACGGAGAAAAAACGTTTTAATGTAACACAAATTACACCCAATTCACATATATCGCCGCCTTAACACTTACCTACACTGTGTTTACTGACTTATATTACTGTTCGTACCATGAAAATATTGTCGAGTCATCATTTTACGTGTTATAAAAATGATTTATGGAACGACAATGTACATACAAAATGATATTGCACAATGTTTTGAAATAAATTAAAATATTGCGCAATGTTAGTAGGTATAATAATGTGACCAGATTAAGATAAAATTATTACTTAGGTATTTATGATATTATTTAATTACATCAACATCTGCCTAGCCGGGTCAGCTTCCATCCTAAACCGGATGCAGCTGAGTACCAGTGTTTTACATGGAGCGACTGCCTATCTAACCTCCACAAGTTCCACAATCCAGTTACCGTGTAACAAGATACTCCTTGGTAAAACTGTTTGTCAGACTTTCTGGCTTCTGATTGTAACGACTGGCAAAGATCTACAAATGACAACCGGGACCAACGGCTTTCCAAGGCACGGAGGAGTTTTGCTAGGATATAGGCTGGGTGACCCCAGCCACGAACAGACCACGCCAAGCGCAGCTTAAACTTTGATCAGTTCAGGCGTTTAACCGAAAGCGTTACAAACAAACTCATATTCGCTACTGTAATATTAGTTAGGATTTTAATCAGTATATGTATCAACGTACCAATAACTTGTATTTCTGCTTATCTATATTCGCTTTATCGTTCTTTAGGATGAGGAGCCTCTCGAACCAGGGCCAGATCATGTAGTCGGCGTAGCCAGGCAGCTCGCCGCCCAGGAACTTGGTCCCTCGCTGCCTCAGCTCTTCTTGTATGAAGTCCAACGAGCTATAGTAGCTAGCGATGTTCAGCTCGGTAATGCTTTCTGGTGATTTCACCAGTTTGAAGAATAAAGTATGGATCTGTGAAAGATTATATTTTGTATCAGTAACATTGTAGTGAATAATCTCAAACCTATTGTTGGGTTTTTCCATGGTTTTTTTTCAGTAGCAGTCCGGAGTGTGCCTTACCTTACTATAATCAATATTATAAATGTGTACGCTAAAACGGGTGAAAAGATTTTGATGAAATTTGGTATTGAAAGCAGGGGAAGGACATGGACAGTTGTTATCCGGGTGCGGTAAGTAGTTTCCTCGGGATGCTGATGAAACCGTGGGAATACATTTAGAAGTCCTCATGATCCATTATTTTACCATAGTAAAAAACATCTTGAGGACTTCCGAGAGTATTTGAGAGAAAGTATTGACCTACTTTCGGATTATTTATTGACAGGTCCTACAGTGTACTCAACCGGAGCTCGTTACTATCTTACAATTTGCAGCCTCACCGGGATTCCCTATTTATCTTCACGTATAAGTATCTTTATTTGAAAATACTTAACATCTTAACAATGATATCAAGTTTTTTTTGCAATTCATGATTATGTCATGTTAAGAAGTATAGATATGAATCGTCTAAGTTTTGTTTATTTTTATTTATGCAGACTTTCCAAAGATTAAGCCTGATTTAAAGAACTTGACGCAAGACTCAAACGCTACTAAAATAAGACTTAACAAACCCAGGCCACAGGTACGAAATCTATGTTCAAGACAAGATCTAAGAGCCTATTATAGAACGAATCTTAAGGCCTATTTTACAACCTCTGGGTAGGAATAACTTCCACCTGAATTCATGATAAGAACATTAATCTATAAGATTATGTATTTGGCAAATAAGTTTATGATATTGTTTCGGTAGCAAAAACTACCATTAGTGTGATAAATTAAATAAATATTTTTAGATTAAAAACTTACTGCGTCTAAAGCCTGAACAACGATCTTCTCTTTTGCTCTCAACAAAGGGTCTTTCGGGAGCAGTGGCCTCTGTGGATAAACCTCGTCCAAGTACTCCACAGTCACCAAGCTCTCGTATATCGATACCCCATCTTCTATCTCCAGGGCTGGCACTTTCGCTTTGAAGAAAATATCAGACAAATGTTGTTGAAAATTTCCCTTGCTCTTCTGAAGGTTGTCATTCCGAAAGAAAAAGTAAGGCGGTATTGAAATGTATGTACCTACTTTTCAATACTTTGGTCTACTAATGGTTGCAAACACGACTGCTGGATAAAGGCTTTGATTGGTCGGACGAAGTGATTGGGGCATTTCGTGTCTTGTGGATTTTTTCAGTTATTGGATTAGTGTTGAAAGATTTAAAATTTTACATGGGACTTTAATATAGCTGGCAAATAAGAGTTTAGAGACACCATTATTACCGTTTCCCGTTATCAAGAAAAACAGGCGATGTTAAAATAAGAGCTATAAATTAAAGCATTAAATTCATTTATTCTGTATTTTTGAGGTAGTTTCATTTCTAATTGTAGGTATCTTGGAACCCCTATCTTACAGGGAAAGTTATCGTGAAAAGACCTTGACTTTAGTGATAGGCGGCAACTGGTCCTGATATTAAAGGTAACTAGGTACTTAAAATTCCGACACTTTAATTATTAATGAAAAACAATCGATTGAGGTATGTAAGTACGTAAGACTAACAATACTACATGGTACTTAAACTTTGAAGGATATCACGGGCAAGGTCAGCTGAAAAAATCAATAAATGGGCATACACAATATCATTAATAGGGTTTGTGAAGGTCAGTTGGAAATTGTAGTTAGAGTACAATTGAAACCTACCATTAACTATGGATCGATAGCGAGTTGGTACGTACCAAGGAAAACACTCGAAATATTGTGTAAAAAATATAAGTTTTCGTTAACGAGTCATAGAAACCTAATCCTAAGTCGGACGCTAGTTTTCCAGGAAAGATAATGCGAGCAAAACGATGATCCCAAAAATCTTAATAGAGCCAGCAAGAACAAGGGTTCTTCTAAAAGAGTAAAGAACTTTATACGATCGGGATCGGTGTATACACGGTGTATCTACTCAAAATTACTGATCTATAGGTATACAGCCTATGCATGTGCTGCAGTAACCGTCTACACCAAGTAGGATCTAAGCTCGTTTGCAACCAGTGGCGGATTTGCCCTTAGGTCCCAGTAGGTCTGGGTCTAGGGCGGCCAGATACCAGGGGCGGCCAATCTTGACAAAAAATTCACTGAAGATAACAAGAAATAACTCAAAGTGCTTAAGTATTCTAAAGGCTCGCGTACATTATAGTAACCGTAATGAAGAAAATTCATTATGTAGTCTATATGAAGGAGAAATGGGCGGCTGGCATACATGCAACTTGGCCTGGGGCCTATGGCGGACAAGACTGCAAAGCCGTTGTTTGCAACCATTGTGGCAGCAACAAAGATTTATGATAAATGATATTTATTTTGCAAATAGGTTATAAAATAACACTTTTACACGTCAATTATTTTTTTAAAGCTAGATGAGGCCGGTATTTCCTATCTGACTGCCTTGAGAAGAAACATCGAAACAAACTCAAGGGTCAAAGTCTCTTGTAAGGTCCAGACATAATGTAATTCAGTAATTGCATCATGGATGTACAACGTAGGCTCGAGTCTGAAATGACCTTTTGAAGAAAGAATCATAAAGAGTGGGCCTGTCCATTCAGTTGGCACGCAAGTGTCGGTCTTTGTTGTATTGCTACAGCTGGAATACACTTACCAAACGCACTCCTGGAAGTGAGCCATTCGGGCTTGTCCACTAGATCAATATTGACCAAGTCATAGTCGATGCCCTTGGCGATGAGCGCGAGCATGGTGCGCTGGGCGTAAGGACAGTAGCGCATGTTGAACACGCGAATCTTCCCGCTGAATGGTGGGAGAGCATCACCTAAGAAAAAGTTACATAATTATCAAATGGTATCAGTCTTCTGGGCACGTTATACCAGATAATAGCGATGTGTTTTACCCGCACCCTGAAGGAACTAGGACTTGCACCTGGTTTTAAAGTGAAATTGAGTTTGGTAAGGAGTTAAATTGAAACCTATCCATACCCTTCCTCGGGGGTATGGATAGTTTTTAACAGAGTGCCCGAAGTAGTTCTCTCGGGACTTGGGTGAAACCCTGGGATACAGGTCATCAGACGACAGTCATGACTTTTGAATTAGGAAAAGGCTCCTTATACTTTTTAAGCATGTTTTTTTTATATTTATTTATAGTTTTAGCATATATAATGTAGTAATAGTAGTAGTTTATAATCTTTAACCTTAAATAGTTTAAAGAATGTAAATTAATTAATGTTTCTCTTAATAAATCTAAACTAAGAAGCATCAATTTACAAACTCATCTCCATTAAAAAAATATTATAATTTATATGAATCTTCAGTTCCTGAAATCTAGTGGCTGTACCTTAAGCTTGTTACGCCTAGTCAGGTATTAATATTACGACAATATCTTCAGTTGTTATTATAATTTAAAACTAGTTGTTACCCGCGGATTTACCCACGTCCTGAAGGAACTACTTCACGCACCCTTTAAAAACTTTAATTTTGTATTTTATTAAATCTATCTCCATGCCAAATTTTATCTAAATCGGTACTGCCGTTTTACCGTGAAGGTGTAACAAACAAATAAACTCATATAATAGTCGCATATGTATGTTTTATTAGTTGTACCTACTTAGTTCTTAGTTTAGTAGTATTTTTAATTGATGTACGGGGAGTACACAACAAATACAAAAGTTCGATTGAATACATTGAATGATAATAATATCAACACAGTTTATATGTTTCTTTAAACTAGTTTATATGTATAATGTAAACAGCGTCGATCTGCGACTTAAAAACCGGTAAAGTATATTTAATATTTTAATTTAATTTAATGTTTTTAGTATACATGATACATGTATACTAGAAACATACCCTACATAAAGTCTGTAAAACAAAATTACAAAGATATTACTTAAAACGTATTATTGTTTATGTAAGTTTCCTTTTAATTTACGCGCCACGCCAACATTTTAATGTTACTAACTACAAAAATCATTTAGTTTATTTTTAATTGTCGAATCTTTTCTTGTTGTGAATAACAAAATAATAATGTAATATATCGGCTGTATTAGCAAGTTCATTAAACTAGGATGCAGGTATATAAGCAATCTTCATACTTTCCACTTATTTTTATTACGCAGTAATAAAGAGGTGTTATTACATTATTCTGATAAATTAGTACCTACCAGGTAACACTGGAGATTATTCTATAAACTTGTTTTTATCAACACTCACTCGTTTTGTCATATACTATATGTTTGGTTTAACTTTAGATTAACGTATATTTATTTAATGTTTCACAACATAGACAAACTTTACCATATATGTTTAAATATTATAATTATAAGAATTGAGATAAATGTTTTGATAGCTTACAACTAACCTGTCTTGAGGTGCTTTGTGTTGAAGTTTTTCTGGGCCTTGACCGCTGCCATATTGCTGTATGGTAGAATATATCCCAATGCTCGTCCGATCGACTGGACTCCTTGAAGTGAGGAGTACAAATGAACTGCGAAACTTACTGTTGATGATAGCATGCCTACCGATGTATTTAACTGCCCCAAATTCGACACACACTATGATACGCTTTGATAAAATTACACGTAAAACTGCTTTGTATCACAGGTTTGTTTGAAGTCACATGGAGATTAATAATGTTTGTAATTTCCAAATATCCATCTATACTTCGTGTCCGTTTCCTCTTAGGTAATAAGTACGAAAATGATTGTTATCAACATGAAATAACATGGGTTGTAAAATGAGTTAAGATAAGAACAAAATATGAAAAAAGTAAAGTCATTCACAACATTGTGACGCATCAAATAGTAGAGCTAATTTTAAGGTCACGTATCGAGCGATCGTTCTGAACTTTAATAATGTAAGAAGTTTGGCCCTATGATGACGTAAACCATGTTAAAAAATTTGTTGTTATATATTAAGTACCTAAACTTTAGGTAGTTCATAGAAGCAAAGATGACGTACCACGTAACAACAAACTTTTTAGGCAAAAATTTTAGGATTTACACAGTCACGATGCAGTAACGTTTTGCGTCAGCATATTTTGCTTTTTCACATAAGTACCTATGTTAATCATAGTTAGGTATTTTTTGTAACTGCCTGATGTTTACAAACTTAATGGCATCCGTGAAATGGTTTATTATTATCAGCTCATTACTTAATTGTATCCGTGAAGGTGTGAAATGGTTTATTATTCACTTATGAATGACTACAGTTCGAAAACTTTACTCTTGAAAGCTCTAGGTAGTTACAAAACTGTACAATTAATCATTTAAAGCTGTCTTTAAATATTTATGTGTTTACTTATAGTCATGAAACATAATTAATAGTCATGTTTCTTTCTCCCTAATGCTTGGGTACCTACCTACTACAACACTTATCTACCATATTTGTCAAGACCTGCAAAAACATTTAATGAGTACACAGGTATGGACCTGCCTGTTGCCTGAAACTCTCGACATCCGGCTCACATTGTACTAGTAGGTACCTATTGATCCCTAGGTTTGATAATGTGATATTAATTAAACTTACAAAATGACATATTCCTATCATGTAAAAAAGGGAGTCTTGGTAGGTACATAAATAAAATGTTTTCCTGTCACTGACTAAATATGATTTTTATTTACTCAGAATTTGGAAGAACTCGGAACTCAGCGTGATCAAGCGTGATAATGCACAAACCACAGACCAATTTGTATTTCTATTGAGCCAAATACCAATGTGCCAAGTCATCTTATGTGTGTTGCCTAGTTTTAGGTGATTACCCTAAAATTAGGAAAATGAATATACAAGTTAGTAACAGCCTTATTACACTATACTCTATCAGGGATCCCTGATTCAGCGTAGCGTAATACCGCTTTAAGTATGAGCTATTTTAAATTCAATCAAATCAATCATAGGAACTTTGCTGGTTCGCCGTGACGAATGAATAATTAAATCTAAACCCTTAAATAAAAATATTTTGTTGAAAGGTGTATCTATAAAACGATCTCGAAGAGCAAAAAGTAAGCGAGTGTTAATGTTAGTAAGCAATTACTATGTAATAGGTTATATCGACATTTGAAGGGCTCGTGGCTAAATAACAGCAATGGGAATCTATAATTACATTACGTAGGTAGGTTAAACTGCTCTAGCCTCGGTCCGTCCTGAATATGGACGGACCACGGTGATTGTAAATTTTATACACCGAAAACAGTGATCTACCATGTTCCTAAAATAGGTTTCTATTTGCAAGAGATCTAAGCAGAACGTTTACGGTGTCATTTTTGGCGGTTTATTCAACAGACTAATTTTAACTGTTTACTAATTTAGTTTATATTTTGGCAACATTGTTTTTTTTTTTTTCAATACTATGTTGTGCCTGTTGTGTACTTGTGTGTGACAAAGACAAGTTTTGAAGTTCTGAAATAAAGGCAATGGGATGAAGTGAGAGGTCAGACTTGTTTTGAAGGCCGGCCGGCCGCACCCCCCACCACATCCCACCAGACCACAGTATCCGTCGCTGGCTGTCTAGTTCACAGAAGTTGCCTGCTTTTTCACGAAGAAAACATTATATTTTGAAAGCTGCTGTCGATAACTGCGCCGGTGTTAAAAAGTGCTCAACAATTTACACAAAAAGGAAAAACCCAACATAATGTCTGAGAAGCATTTACAGACCGGTACGTAACTAATACTCACTTTAAAGGATTACTAATAGCAATAACTTAGTAATTTGTTGCGTAGAGTTAACCTCATTTGTTTTTTTATCAGGTGATGCTTTACCGCCGTACGGCGGCAAGCTTCGTTTATTCGCCATGAGATTCTGCCCTTACGCCGAGAGGACTGTTCTTGTTATGAATGCGAAGAATTTGCAATATGATACAGTATTTGTTAACTTGGATCATAAGCCAGAGTGGATTATCAACTACAGTCCTAAAGGTAAGACTTTTGGAACATATTATCGCAATAAACCATTATCTACGTACTATTATAAAATTAATCAGTAGGTAGTAGTACTCTCTTAATGGATAAATAAATAAAATGTGCAGCAGGAACTATAGCTGTCAGAAACTGCTTCAACAGCTCATTTGGCACAGCACGGCCAAAACAAGCCAACCTGATATCAATTTCCTGACTATCCATTGTTGATATTATATATGAGCTGCCTATTTTGAGGTGCATTCATGTTAATGCTATAAACAAAGATCTTGAGTTGTATTTAAGGCTTTAATTAAATTGTTGTGTGTATTGTATAACTTTACTATCACATTAGGTTAAGATTTTAAATAAACAAATTATAATTATATCCTATTTAGATTATATGACTGAGTACAAAATGTCCTTAAAAAAAGTATTGTCAGTATCTTGCAAATAAAGAATGTTTCACTTCAATAAATTATAAGCCTTGTAACAAAAACTGTATAAGGTCAAGCAAGCCACAAAAACATGCATTCTAACCAATTACATAAACATTGATTCTGCCTTGTTGATTATATAAAAAATACTTAAAAATAAATAATGTTTAACAGGTACGGTACCAGCTCTGGAGTATGAGGAGGGTAAAAGCTTATTTGACAGCGGCATCATAAATGCTTACCTGGATGAGAAGTACCCGGAGGTGCCTCTGCAGTCATCTGACCCACTCCGCAGGGCTGAAGATAAAATAATTGTTGAAATGTTTGCTGGGGTATGCATTCTAACAACTTAAATTAAAAAAAAAACTGCTTAAAAATTATTTTAGTAGTCAAATATCTAATATTGGATAAAACATTTTTACAGGCTCAATCTGCATTTTACACTGCTGCATATAATCCATCAGCCCTGAAGCCAAATGCAGTAGAAACATACCACAAAGGTCTGGAAGCTCTTCAAGTGGAACTGAAGGCTCGTGGCACCAAGTTCTTACATGCGGACACTCCTGGAATTGTAGACTTTACATTGTTCCCATTTTTGGAGCGCTTTGAGGCTTTGCCACTAATTGGCAAGCCTGAATTCGAATTGTCTAAGACAAAATATGAATTACTAGTAAGTTGTTTTTCTTAACCTGTGTCTTCTACTGCTATAGGAGTTTAATATTTTTCAACACCACATGCTTGATGTAGCCTAACTTAAAAAGAAAATGATATAATCTTTTCAATTATGTGATTTTGTATATCCGAAAAAATTTAGTACTATATTCTATTTTAAAAAAACTTGTGCTAACATGAATACATTTTGCTAGGTGAACTACATTGAAGCCATGAAGCAAGTCCCTGCCGTGAAGTCCTACTACTTGGATCCGCAGACTCATGCCAAGTTCATTGAGTCGCACAACAAGGGTGATGCTAACTACAATATGTTAGACACCAGCTCTGTGTGCTGCATGCGCCCTAGGAAGAAGAAGGAATAAACAAAACACTGACTGAATGCACTTGTAATTTATTAATTGTAATAATGTTATATTATTTGGCATAAAATTCCATAGTACATCCAACTGTGCAATAAAGTACAACTTTACTTCATGATATTATTAGGTATTTTTATTATTACCATGACTTGTCAACATATGTGTTATCATTACATACAGTCAAGTGGTTTTGAGGTCTCATACATATCAATTTATTAATGCTTGTGTTATTGTTTCTAAGGGGTACATCAGGCAGAGATTAAGAATTTGAAGTTGCATTATATGGGTATCAGTTTTTTTTTATATTCTCGCAGGTCAGTGCTTTAAATTGTACAAACTCAGAATGTCCCTTTCCCAAAATGTCCCTTGGTTTCAAATAGTCCCTTTCCCGAAATGCCCGTCCCATAATGTCCATTTCCAGAAACGTCCATTTCCCAAAATGTCTCTTCTCAAGAAATCTAATAAACAAATATACAAAAATGACCTTTTGGACATTATGGGTCCCTTTGCCGAAATGGTGACATTTCGGTCTATCTTTGTTATTCTTTCACGCAAAAACTAGGTACTGAAACTACTGTCCCACACGGATTAATTAACGGGAGCGCGAAGTAGGATGCGGGTGAAACCGCGGGAAACAGCTGGTTGCTGTATGATATAATCGTGATTGTTTATGGATGATAAGACATTTTATTAATATGAGCCAGTCATATGACTCTGCACTTTTTATTGTGGGTTTAAGTTTCATCATACTAATAAAATGCGCAAGCAACTCTCAATGTATGTTAAGCTCTGGCTGCGAATCGGCTTAACCGATTTTCGTGTAATTTGGTATGGAGATAGGCTTAATGCCACAGGGAAGGGCAGGCTTTAGAACGCATTCTGACAGAGAGGAAATGACTGGCGGTAATTAAGGTGACTGACTGATAATATATTTGGTTATTACTGTAGTTATCAGGTCAAATGAGGCATGTGGATATTTAATATGAGTGATGCAGCATGTAAATGGAAGTTATCAATGTAAATTATTAATAGCAATTTAATCCAATTGTACTGTGTTTGTATTTATATTTTCCTTATTAACCAGGAAATAAAACGCAAAGCTTAAATGGTCAAGCACACTTCGTCATAAGAATAATATAGTTAGCAATCTGTAATGATTAGGTGAGACAAGAGAAAATAATAATCCAATTTATTTATAAAATAAAATTTATATAATTCACAAATGTTAACACAACCGCCAATTATGTAATGTTCCAATCACTGATGTGTCCCATATCTTTCAACTAGGTGTTTGAATAACATACAACATTAACGTACCTACGCTAAAGCCTAGTAAATAACATTTTGCTTGAGATTCGTCTATTTAACGAGTACCTATTGTAAGGTAGCATGCGCGAGGATCACCTACCAACTATACATATACAGTGAATATAATAAATAGTTAAAAGTATTTTGATTTTATATACACGACATACATAGCGTTAAAATATAATTCGAGTATTTTGTTAAGTATTTGAAGAAGGTAAATTATCACATATGTTCATGGTTAGATAAACATTCAAAGAGCATACATTTAATGTTATGGGGGAAGCACCTTATTAGCTATGGTTCAATAACATCTCCGAAATAATGAGTCCCTCATACAAGAGGTCCTATCATTTTAGACGGCCGCACTTTATGACCATGCTTATTATGTTACGGCCTGTAAAATTTTGCCAATAATACAAGTATTTTAATGCTGAAGAGACTTATATTTAGTAACACCATGACACGACGCCATGTGTCAGAGATACCTATAATCTTCACTGACTCCGGGTAGGCACAGATAATGGATTGGACAGACAATCACAATTAAGTACACATACAATGTTTTAAAGATATTAAATAAAAAATCATAACAAGATTATATATTGCAATAATTTGTACTATCCTAAGCTAAAATAACAACTAAATAATACTAATTAAGTACTTTTTCAAAAGAGTAATAATTAAACGTGCATTTTTAATATTTGGAAGCTGAATCATGGCAGTAAATCTTGTGTCACCATAAAAAAGATATCGAAGCTTTCAGATAAGTAGCGGTTAAACTTATCTGCCAGACAATTATTTACCAATTATGTATTAATCTGATACCTATATAATTCTTATCCAGAAAAGGTGAAACTGGTGACTTATTAAATAAAGGACAAAAGTATTTTTAATAAATACTAGCTTCTGCCAGCGACTTCGTCCGCGTGGAATAGTGGTGCTCCGCTCCTATTGGTCTTAGCGTGATGATATATAGCCTTCCTCGATAAATGGACTATCTAACACTAAAAGAATTTTTCAAATCGGACCAGCGGTTCCTAAGATTAGCGCGTTTAAACAAAATGACAACATTTCCCTCCACTGCTCTGCTCCTATTGATTGTAGCGTGATGAAAAGTATACTATAACCATCTCAGGAGTATGACAAATAATTGTACCAAGTTTCGTTAAAATCCGTCGAGTAGTTTTTGTTTCCATAGAGTTTATACAGACAGACAGACAAAAATTTTACTGATTGCATTTTTGGCATCAGTATCGATCCCTAATCACCCCCTGATAGTTATTTTGGAAATATATTTCATGTACAGAATTGACCTCTTTACAGATTTATTATAAGTATAGATATAGATTTGTTTGTTAGTAGTTTTATCAAAATTTCTATATTGTACATACATATTGTTGATAGTACGGAACATTGACACTATTATCAGCAGTCGGTAAACATTATGTACCTTTACGATTGCAGCGAACTAGTAAATGCATTGCCTTGAGTTTCGTTTAGATAGATTTGTGAAACCGCAACTCGAACCTTCCTTCGTATTATATAGAACGCTCATTCAAATAATACTCATCATTAGGAATGTAAAATTTCGTTCGTTATCAACTGACTTAGCATCAAAAGGTTCTAAAATGTGTATTTTGGAGATTATTCTATGTCATGAACGAGTTAAAGCACTTTCATATTTTTTTACACTAAAAATCTTTATGGCATGTTTTATTGCTTTCGATACCAGGAATTTGGTGTACCTATAGGTACTCCATTTATAATAAGATTAGAAATTTAAACGCACCCTATTTACCGTTTGTTTAAACGATTTTGAGCTCTAATGAGATGCAGAATATATTTGTTATTGTAAACATAATTTTGCTTTCAACACATTCCCTATACGTACGGAATAGAACTCAAAATCGGTTGTTTTTTTTTTCTAATCTTACTGCAAATGAAGTTAAGTCTTTTAACATGGATTATTTCCTGTATATATGATTCAAACATAAACATTGTTTCATCTTTTTGTTGACATTTATTTCGATGGATCTACTGCAAAACAAAATTTTTATGCATCCGATTAATTTTAAATTCTTATCAGGCATTTATCTTGTTTACTACGGATTCGGAATAAATGTAGATTGCACTTGAGTACCAGATGTTAATAAATATATTATCATCATATATTTTTATTTACTGAACGTGATCTTTAAAAAAATATACACAGATCATTGTGCTCTATTCTACTAGCGACAACCATTAATAATGCCATTTGCTTTGCGAGATATATCTGAGAATTTTACCCTACCTCCTAGCATTGATGTTCACTTTGACAGAGTATTAATATACTGCACAATTATACTCAGCTTAAGAAGACATGTTCACAGATATTCCCGCCAAGAGTCTTAACCGGGTCACTGTTAAGTTTTCTTCTTGAATATATTCTGTAAGTTCATGTTAGACTTGGACTGTTGGAACATCTGCGTGACTCTCCTGCCGACCTCCTGCGCCGCCTGCAGGTTTGTGTTGGGTCGCGGTGGGGGCTCCCGGACCATATCCCCCCCACTGGTCCCGGTACCAGCTAGGTTGTGTATTAGGGCTTCTATGGCAGCCTTGTATTGTGACAACGGTGGAGACTGTACACTTTCTTCTAATTTTCTGTTGGTTTAAGGAACATAATTAGAAGAGAGAACACTAATAATTAATACGTAAGAAGGCGTGAAATTGTATTCCGTTTAAATTTATATGGGACCATATCTGAAGTATGACTTACCAAACAAAATAATAATTATCAAAATCGGACTACTCTGTATAAAGTTATGCGTGGTCATACATAAAAAATATACCCGTCAACTAGTAAACCTCCTCCGGTTTTTCGTCGGTTAAAAATAGTATCCCACCGGTAACAGGCCAATTCCGGTCGAAGCTACCGGCGGTCAGGGCTCCTGACGATACGCGCAGTGTCTAAGAGTAGTGCTTACGGCAATTGCAGACCCAGCCGCCTTTACGATATATATGTATATATATATTTACTAGTTATTATTATTATAATTTATATGTAAAAAAAACTCTCCAATGTCTATCGCACAGAGCATCATCAGTGTCCAGTAGACCTTGGCGTGAAATCATGTCCGGTTCCACGCCATCCACCCCAGTTGTATAGAATAGCTTACCTGAGCGCGGGCAGCAGCGCGGGGTGGTGCCGGCAGTGGTGCACGGCGAGCTGCAGGCCGGGCGCCAGCGCCGCCACGCACTCGCGCGCCGCCGGGCTCAGGCACACCACGCACAGCAGCGACACCGCTGCACAACATCATATTTTTTATTTTTTAAACTTTGCCCCACACTAGCAATGTGTCCTCTGTCGTGGGTGCGTTTACAAACATTCAATAACACATGCACAAACACCCAGACCCTGAACAATTTTAGTTGTCCCGTGCGGGAATCGAACCCGCGACACGCAGCGCTGCAACCAATTGCTCAGCCACTACGCTAAACGTGCCGTCAAACCATACCTTAGTTGCAGTAATTTCAACATATCCCAGGGTGTCCACTTCAAATGTTTAAAGAAGATCCCAGAGGACTTTCCTTGACTGACTATTAGAATTTATTACACATCATCATCTGGCTAGCCTTTTACCAACTATGTTGGGATCGGCTTCCAGTCTAAACTGGAGGCAGCTGAGTACCTGTGTTTTACATGGAGCGACCGCCTATCTGACCTCCACACCCAGTGACCGAGTAACACGGTACCCTTGGTAAGACTGATTGTCAGACTTTCCGGCTTCTGACTACCCGTAAAGACTGTCAAAGATCTACAAATGACAACCGGGACCAACAGCTTAACATGCTTTCCGAGACACGAAGGAGTCTTCGTGCTTCGTGTCACCCATCCACGAACCGACCGCGCCAAGCGCAGCTTATCCTTTGATCGGTCGAACCGTGCGGCTGTTACTTAGCCACGAGCTCCTCTTTACTTTAATTTCCATATCCTTACTAATATTATAAATGCGAAAGTGTCAGGGAAAAACATAGGAAAGTTTTTGCCCGGGTGCGAGTACTAGTTCTCACAAGGTGCAGATAAAACCACGAGAAACACTCTTCACACTTAAGCCACTCAACCGATTTAGATAAAATTTGGTATGGAAATAGATTGAAACCTGGGAAAGGACATAAGATTATCTTTTTATTATACTTTTTATCCGGGTACATGAAGTAGTTGCCTACCTAAAATAAATTGTATTTTGCTTCTGACTAGCTACAAACCTTTTTCGGAGACAGCGTGGTTATCAACAGTAGGTAATACGAGCAGCGCTAATGCCTCGGCTATCCTCGCGGCTTCCCTCACTGTGAGTGCTTGGTTCCCGCCCAGCATGTCCTCAACGGGCGTCCAGCACTGGGCTTCGCAGTCCAGCCCACGGATCAGACATGTTCGTGTCACACTGCCCCATGAAGATATCGCTTCTTCGCGGACGGACCTTCAAAACAGTATGAAGTTTACTTTTTAACAGACTTTAAAAAAGGAAGTTGTCAAATTCGACCCGGATGAAAGCTTCACATAAGGGTGTCTTAATTGGTAAGGAGCGAGCGAAACGACTTGATCGCGCGATGAAATGTATGATGTAATGATTTGTACTTTATTCAAGGTACGAAAACAATAGCATACTGTTAATTATTAATAACCAGCGGCTTCTCCCGCAATATTTTAGCTAATGGATACAAAAACTTGACAAATTATTATACTAAAACCTTCCTCATTAATGACTAATAAAAAAAAACCGCATAGTGATGAATAATTGATAAACTTACACATCTTCATCGTGCAGTAGCGCCATGACAGCGGGCAGCACCTGTCGCTCGATACACTTCTCAGTGAGCTCCGTCGCGTTCAGCAGCTCAGTGATCAGGTTCGCGATGTACATGCGAATCGTGCTGCCGCTCGCACTCTCACAGCTGCTAGCCGCGACTGTGGAACACACACCGGTTAATATGACTTGGTCACTTATTGGCACCTGGTTACTAATATGACTTTTCTAAAATTTTGATTGATAGTTTTGGGCTAAAACGTCTTTTTTTTCCGATAAATTATTATTAAATGAAAGCAATAAATTTTGTAAAAAAAAAACAGAAAACTAATTACAATTGATACTGAGGAATGGAAAATAATATAAATTAATTCTGAACATCATTAAGTGTTTATGTTTAATAGTTTTAAAAACCAATTTATATTTCGATATCATATCAAAAGAAATGGGCCATATTATTTCTATTTCCCTCACGTTATCTGAGGAGAATATGGCCTAGATACATTATTTAAACAGTACGATCGACGAATCTTGGCCACTCGAAAGTTGGCCATAAAATACAATAGTAATAATACTTACATTCTCTAAGGTGTTGTAAATAGAAGTCAAGATATTCTTCCCTATGCTCCGCCACCCATTTCAATGGTACAGAGAATATCTTAACTGGAAGACCGCGTATGCTGCCGTACATGATCCATCTACAATAGAAAACTTTGTTGAGAATCTATGCAATGGAGGAAATATTCTACTATTAACATTTTATTTAAAATAGAATAAGAACTACATTATACAAAGATAAGTATTTTATTACAGATCCAATCCACCCGGCTTTCATTTGTTTTTTATTTGAAGTTGTAACGTGGTGTTGTGTTACCCGGTAGTGGTTGTCAGATCAGGCAGTCGCTTAATGTAAACTTTTGCACTCAGCTACAGGTGGTACTTAGAATAAGTAGATAATGTTAAAACAGAATCGCGAATAACAACAATTCCCTTTGCAGATCTGCTGATAGTTTTTTTTTTAAATAAGCAGTATCTCAATATTCTTTGTATTGGCTGTATGATTTGCCCTATATAAAAATAAGAACAACACAGCAAACAACAAATTACTCGAATCTTATCGTAGCAGAAGATAAAAAAAAACATTTTAGAAGAATATTTGATAACAAAATTCTTACTTTTGTAAAAACTCCCCATGTTGTATCGTATCCTCAAGTGCAGGTAATATGGTGACCAAATATATTCCAACAATGATAGTAGTATCCACATTCACAGGGTGTAGTTTCTCCATCTTGTGTTCCAACTCCGATATGGCGTCGTTGAATATAGGTTTCAGAACGTGCCGTGTGAAGGGTAAGCCGAAGTTATCCACGTAACTACTGACCACTGATATAAGGAGCTCGTATATCGTTGTGTGGCTTAGAACTTTTATATTCGTGGCCACTTCTAGAATTTGTTTTAATCTGCAATTAAATTTACCACAGATTAACAAAAAAATATTATAATATTAAACTGATATCGGCCCTGTTTTTTATTCGGCGTGATAGCAAAGATAGGGTTATTTCACGCGTTACTAAGAATGTGGGTTTCATTAAGTAGTCACAACCCCAACTATTCCAAACGGCATGATGGTCTTTGTATTACCAGAAGAGCTAGGTAGTGGTATATCATGAATATCTATATATTAATGAAAAATATACTATTTACTTATTTAACAGAGAATATAAAACTGTCGGTCCTGTGCCTGACCTCTCCCCGGTCGTGTCTTGGGAATGCAAATCTCGCGAGATTGGGGCTAAAGCGAGATCCCGCGAGTTTATCTCTTAACAATACTGCCAGATCTCACTAATTTTGAGATCTCGCGAGATTGGCAGTTTTGTTGTTTTTTTTTGCAAATATCTCGCCCTTTTTCGTAAAAAAGGCCGACATTTCGCGAGAACGAGATTGCATTAGCTAGGCGTGTCGGATTGCCGACCCACCTCATCGGACTATGAGAGTGAGGGAACAGAGAGTTCACGTGTGTCTACGAAATCACTTGTGCACTATAAAATATCCTGATCCTAGTCTTCATTGAGATTGGCGGCCGTGACCGAAATCGATCTGAAGATTATTATATTATTAATGAATGAATGAAAAATATTCATCCCAGTAATTAAAGCGCAAGAAATAGAAAATCAAAATACAATAATTTCACTCACGTGCTAATAAACCAACTTAACTCCGCCCATCTGACTTCAGGCTTCTCCTTAATAATATTATTTGCAGCTACTAACAATATCTTCGCGTCAACATTATCAGTGACGTAACACTGTAGATCCATAAAATACTCCTGTTCCTCCAAGGGCACCTCTTGTAAATTAACAGTTTGCATATCACAGTTGTTGAGGGTAACATCCCTAACTATTTGTACATTAACTACGTAGGCCAGTTTGGCTAACACTAACACTCGCATCACATCTAAGTATAAGAGCACAGTCTTCCACTCGTTATCACTGCTTGCTTTGGTTAAATTCGTCATTATTCGACTGCATAAATCCGTTGAGAATTTCCCTGGAATAGAATATTACTATTTAATTAAAAAAAATCTCTTTAATTTATTAGGTGGCTATTTCTATTTTAAACTTATTTTGAATACAACCACAACAGCCATTTTTTTGACCTTCTGCTGGGCAATGGCCCACATAGAAGGCATTTGCATTGATCACCATACTTACTCCAAGCAGATTGGCGATTTCAGTCGTCCTTGCTAATATTACAAATCCGTCCGACAAATCCGAAATGCAACTCTGTCTGTTACGCTTTCAAGTGATAATTGCTAAACCGATTGAAGTGAAGTTTGGTAGCTAGATAGATTTAGCCTTGGGGAAGGACATAGGATAGCTTTTATCCGGGTGAACGTAGTAGTTCCTTTAGCATAAGGGTGGAACCCCGGAAGGAGTGGAAATTGCATTTTTTTGTAATATCAAAGCGACGAGAGAGTGACTTTAATCAAAAACAAAACGTTACATTGCATCTAAAATTAAATTAAATATACCAATATACAGGTACAGATAATGTCACTAGATACTTTTAAGTACCATGTAACAAAGGAAGATTATAAACATGTAACTTAATATTTAAATCAAAACAACTCACCCGCCATCAGAGCGCTCCTAGCGAGAATAGGCACAAATATATTCACAGTATCCTTCACACACTTCTCAACCGGATCCTTCAAGAAATTGAACATCAAATTTTCCAGCTGACTGTACTTATGTTCGGCCACGGGACAGATGAGGCAGGCAGACTTGAGTCCCAGACTCCTGATCTCAAGTTCATTGGACTCACACATGAGGACTACCAGGCTGAGGAGTAATGAGGTGCATAGCTCGATGGGCACGTACGGCGCTATGGCCATGCACACCTGGCTGGCCAGGACCCTTCGCTCAATGGACCGGGATGCCAGCAACTCGGCTATTGACGACAGTACCTCGCCACTGCCGCCCCATTTCACTACGAGGCAGGTTGCTGGAAGAAACTTGACAAATAAATGCTGTGAGAAGGAATCATTGTAACTATTCTATCCTTAATAACAGTCGAAATGAGAACCTCCTCCTTTTTAAAGTCGGTTAACAAGAAAGTATACTGACTTACATGATTAATACTATTGTCTTATAGATGGAAGTCAGAAGCCAGAAAGTTGAAAACCAGTCTCATCAAGGTGTATCTTGTTACCTAGAAACTGGGTTGTAAATATCAGAGACAGTTGCTACATGTACAACGCTGGCCCAGTGCGAGTCTGACTTGCGAACAGAGGGTATTTAAAAGGAATATTATCTATACTAATATAATAAAGCTGAAGAGTTTGTTTGAACGCGCTAATCTCAGGAACTACTGGTACGATTTTAAAAATTCTTTCAGTGTTAGATAGCCCATTTATTGAGGAAGGCTATAGGCTATATATCATCACGTTAAAACCAATAGGAGCGGAGCACCACTATTCCACGCCGACGAAGTCGCGGTTAGAAGTCTTTTACGACTTTAACTTAGTTATACAAGTTTGGTTGATGATTCGAAGCTACCTTCGCAGATGGCTCTGGCGTCGTTAGCGTCGGGCTTCTTGACGAGCGTGAGCAGCGCGTGCAGCACGCGCGCGCGCCGCGGCCCGCCCGCCGGCAGCAGCGCCGCCGCCGCCGCCGCCAGCGCCGCCGCCTGCCCGCGCCGCGCCACCAGCGTGTGCGGCAGCAGCTGCGGCACACACACACTAGCACACGGCGCCAGGGACACATCATCGCCCAGGTGCGCCAAAAAAATAAGGCGCCGGACCACCAAGTGTTTTTGCAATCACTATTCAGGCACAGAGGAGCTCGTGGCTAAGTAACAGCCGCACGGTTCAAGCGTTCACAGGTTAAGCTGCACTTGGCCCGGTCAGTCCTTGGATGGGTGACCATCTATGTCATAGCGAGACTCCTCCGTGCCTCGGAAAGCACGTTAAGCTGTTGGTCCCGGCTGTCATATGTAGATCTTTAACAGTCGTTACGGGTAGTCAGAAGCCAGAAAGTCTGACAACAAGTCTTACCAATGGGTATCGTGCGGTAACTGGGTTGTGGAGGTCAGATAGGCAGTCGCTCCATGTAAAACACTGGTACTCAGCTGCATTCAGTTTAGACTGGAAGCCGACCCCAACATAGTTGGGAAAAGGCTAGGCAGATGATGACTATTCAGGCACAGTATTACGATTTCTCCCTACAGTAGCGCAATGTACTTACGCGGAACAACGGCGGGAGACTCGCGGTGAGGCGGGCGGTGTCAACCGCGTCCCGCAAACACGCTTACTTTGCGGGACGGAGCGCGAGAGGTCAGACGCGGTCGTGTTTTGTTGAAAATTGTTTAGCTTCGTTGTTATTTTATTTCCCATTTTGTAACAACCTTAGCGTATCTACTTACGCCGGCGGCGGCGTCGCACGTTATCAAAGGCGTTGCGCTACTGTAGGGAGATATCGTAGTACTGTGATTCAGGTGTGAGAGTGAAACATAGCTACTAACATTGTAAAAAATACTTTCTGCTGAAACAATTATGGAAGTTAAAATATTCCGCATTTACGGTTAAACCGCTGAATTACTTTCAATTTGGTATGAAAGAAATTAAAACCTGGGATAATTTTAATACTGGTGCATGAAGCAGTTCCCCTAGCAAGCGAGTGGAACAAGAGGAAACAGCTAGTAAACTGATTATGTTTGCTATAATTTCATGCTTTACTTCATTCTTTTAAATGCACTTTTCGTTTAAATGTTTTACAAAAAATAAAATCTTAAATACCCAACATCAAATCAAGCGCCATCTGCTTTGAGCTCTTAAGGTCACCTGTGGTTCCCTACACTAATCTGTAACAAGCATTTACGAACCCGCGGCAGAGTGTCGGCGACGAGGTTCAGTAGTCCTGGCAGAGTGATAGGTTTGTCGCTGCCCACTAACTCGGCGAGGAGGTCGTTAGCTAGTGGCTCGTTCAGATTCAAAGTTTCACAGCACCAGTTCAATATCGACACCTTCAGCCCATTGGGTATACCACTGTAAACAACCAAAATCTTCGTTAAAAGCAAAAGGGAAGTTAGTACCGCAAAAGATCTAAATATTCATGAGTTTTAAAAGTTAATAAAGTTATAAAATAACATCATACTTGTTTCCCCTAGGAAGCTAGGCAGAGATGTACCAACTTAGATGGTACATACTTCTGGATGCAATACGGTAAGCCTATTGCCATCAACCAGAGAATAAACCATGATGATTATGTAGAAAAACACTGCCCACATGAGAATTTAACCCAAAACCATACTGAAAATTGGCGATTTTGGACTAATGAGTACCAATCATTTTACATGCCAGTGAAAACAGGCCCGAAACCCACATTCATCTTAAAAAAAATGAAATTGATTCATCTTCAATTATCTTTAGATTTTTTGTTGTTTAGCAATAAGCAATCAATAATTAGATGAACAATTAATATCGAAAATAAGGGACAGTTATTCAAAGCAGAATCGTGTTTTGACACCTCATAAAAAGTGTATCAATTGAATGGTGGTTCTTTGGGAACTTTTTTTTTGGGACAAGCCCGCCACTCTATTCCCAACCACTGCAACTCCTGAAAACCAGAATCAACAGTGGCAACCACAAGAAAACGTCAAGGCAATGAAGCTCGACGAGTCCCAGAGATTATTATTTTTTAACTGTCTTGGAACCCTCTTTGGGAGCCCCTTCTTTGGGAGCTATTAACTTGTATGTTACCTATCTATCCACATCTCCTTGCTGTTGGTCTCGATGCTGTTATACTCGTACTGCACCCGGGTCCACTCCCCGGCGTCGTTGATGCTCAGCGTCTCGTCCAGCGTGGTGACACTGCCGCGCCGCAGCGGAGAGTCGCGGGCGCTGTCGCCAACCGCGCCGGCCTCGAACGAACTTATGTTCGAACCTTTACGTGTTCTGGAAAGTTCCAAGATCTGTCATGCAGACTATTCTCTTAAATAAAGCAAGGAATTAGAACAATCTACAAAACTTAAACAAGTGCAAAGAAAAAATAATACAATATTGTGAATAATGATTAGCAGAATTGGTATTGGAGATATTGGTATGACTGGTTGGTGATTATAACATAATTATCAATGTCAGCTGTAATACGATCTGAGTCTGGTGGTAACTTTTTACAAAATTATAGAGATAAAAACATTTTAAAATACACAATCTGTGCATTCACTAGGAGTTAACAACTGTTGCCCGAGTATGGCCAATATTTGTTTATCAACATTTTCTATAGAGCAACATGGAACTTGTTATGTAATACTTCATTGACAGTATTCTACAATCATGGTTACTGTACAAAATAATCATGACATTCAATAATTTCATGTCAATTGTTACTAGTTGATACAAGGCTTCATACTTACATTGCACTATTTTTTTCACTGTCTATCATCTCAAACTGCTCCGGCGTAGCACTATGAGTAGAGTTGCCACTCCCGTAATGATTCTCCGAAGCTGTACAAGTAATGGGCTTGGCTTCCACACTTTGTTCTACCCTCTGTACTGATAGCAGCTTGTCCTCAGGTATATGGAGATCTAGTCCTTTGCCCTCAGAGGCAGGGCTCGTTAGTGAGTTCAAACTGACAATGGCAGCATCATATAATTTTTGGAAGTTAAGCTTTTCAGTCTCTAATGCAATTACTTTTTGCTTAAGTAATTCGATTTCTTCTGCTTGGATAAGGAGCTGTAATAAAAGACCAATAACATAATTATGATCTACACAAAATTATTGATTCAAACCTCGTTTTTGTAAATTAAAGTTGAAGGTGATATTTGGAATAATGATTTTTGGGTACCACGAACACTGGTAATATTTGTGACATGACACTGCTTGTCTCAGGTTGAGACAGCATCAAACTCGAGCCTTTTTATCTGCGGTTAAATATCCAACTTTAAACATGGCTACTCGGACTGTATTGTGGGAAGTTGGCACACCCATGTCTCTTGACTGTCACAATATACATATCTATTTTAAGTAAAACATTAAATTTGAGGAATTATTACAACAAAATAAGCTTCACCTCATGGCTCCAATCAGTCTCATGGTCCAGTGATGTCTGGCAACTGACACAAACATTCCCCTCATCCAAATCTGTCTGGCAATCCACTTCTTCATATGACCAGTCCATTTCTGTAGACATGTCTACTTTGGGAGTACTGATACTTGAAGCATTCCCACGAAATAATGACACCAGTCCAGCTGGTCGAGGCATGTTGAGGCCAACATCATCCCAATCTTCAAATTCCTGAAACCAATTATATTAAAATGTATTGACAACAATAAAAAATCTGTTAGACCAGAAAAACTGAGTAGCATTCATAAATTTGTGTAACATCTGGGGGCATAATTGCTTATAAGTAAATAAAGGAAAAACCACTAGTAATTACTGATGCCGCATGACTGATATGATCATAATGACCCAAATTGTGTTTTTTAATCACATATTACACACAGAAATACATACCTGATCAGGATTTTCATCAGAAAATGTTATGGAAGTGAGTTTATAATCTTGGAGGAGAAGATATTCATTGATCAGAAAGTTTAGGGCTCTCTTCTCATGGGGCTTGAGGGAACGCTGGTCGGACAAATCTTTGGAGCTTTTGTCTAATGTGGATTCCCCATCTGAAATATTCATTAGTATTATGAGAAAAGATATTAATAGGAATATCCTGTTTACTTAGACAGAATATAATTTAAATTAAAAAATAATATGAAGCATTGCGTCATCCTGTTTTGTAAACAAATACTAAATTTTACCTTAACCGCTATATAATTTGAATAACCAATATATTTTGTTTCCTCATCAAATATTATTAATATTTTTTATATACATTGTAATTCATCTAAAATATTATGTTTTGAAGAAAATTTAGTACAGTAATAATTGGAAAATAGCTCAATATGTAAACATTGAAATTGTGTCACAATATCTAATCAAGGAAAATAATTGAATGTACAATTTAATTACAAAAACAATGTAGACACATAAATCTTGATAATTACCTGCAAATTGAGTGAGGTTGGCTCTCAATGAGTTAATAGTTTCTCTAGCCTTACGTAGCTCAAATTCTAATACTGCAACATCACCACCACTGCCACCTCGGTCACCACCACCATCCTCAGAGTACCGGGCAGTGTCCAGGGAGTCAAGTGTGGCCTGGCTTGGGGTCCGATCTATACATGGAATAAAGCAAAAATGTTTAAAAGATTGACATAACTTTTTTTTTTTCATAAAAAAAATGGTCCGAGGCTTTCCATGACATTCCAATGATATATGACTGTAAAAATAAACACTATATCCACACAAAGATATTAAAATTAAATTATATTATTTAGAAAATAATAATATGCCAATCAAAACGACTTACGCATCGACGAAAATTCGGATGCTCTAGAAACATGTTGTTCAAAATTGCCCGGATTAGAAAAGAATTCTCTTAGCTGCGGTAGTTCTTTGCCACTTTCTACGAGCTCTGTATGCAGTTCTAAGGCCGTCAGGAAGTAATTATCTTTTAGCAGTTTCGTAGCTATGTCCTCGTAAGCTAGGTGAGGTGATGCTGCGAAGGAACTTTCTTCTATGTCCTTATACGGGTTCATATTGCAATAGACGACTGTTTACATGCCACATGTAATGTAATACAATAATTATTGTGTTAATTACACGTCAACTTTTTTCACGATTCATTCAACGTTTTTTCCTGTTTTTTCATTTCTTAGGATAATAATATTCCACAAAAACTGTACTGACAAACAAGTCAACCAAAGTCAGCCATCTGACATTTGACATAATAATGACAGTGACAGTAACTTAGAATTCTACCCTAGTGCATGAGGCGATATATATTAGGGGGGCTGTAAATAATCGAGATAGTTGAGTGAGAGATAGTTCTTCTTCCTTCCTTCTACACTCCATATATTATACTAGTGAATGAAGAATAAACACGTGCAATCTGTGGTCATCAACAAAAAAAAATGCCAACCGAATAAACAAAACGTCTTATACTGACAGTCAATAAGCAAAACAAAACTTGAAATCTAGTACTGAAGATTGTAGATTGAATTTTGTAGATATTTTTATTTCAACAATATAACATAACAAATGACACAAAACATCTCATTTACATTCAAACACATAGTATAAGGTAAACAGTGTGCGTGGTGTGAGAACAAAATTGCAAAATGGGTGAAGCATACTTTACCCTCAAGCGTAAGCTAGAGGATCTCGGTTATAACTTATCGTTACCGATAGACGCCGTACCTTTGGTAGAATGTATATTAGCAGACCTCTTACAAACTACACGCAGTTTGCAGCACTACATGGATTTATCCAAAGAAGCTTTAATGCAACGCGATTCCCTGATGATGGAAGCTGAGCCTTACAAATGTGATAATGCTAAGTTGATACAGGAAAACAATCGACTTCACAAAGAGATTATGAAATTGACAGAAGAAAACCTGAAACTATCAAAAGAATGCAAGAGAAAAGTCAAGAGTTTGTCTGAAGAGCTTATAAAGAAAGATTTAACTATAAGCAAATTACAACATGATCTAAGGGACCTAAGTTTGAGAGGTTTGTGTGCTGACACTTTAAGTACACGCAATAAAAGTAAGAAAAGAGATGGGGAGGGCACTAGTTCATCCAGAACATGCATATGTAATGAAAGAAAGAGTTCCCACAGTGACAAAGACCTCACAGAACTGACTAATAAGATACATTCTCTTGAAGAAAAGAATGATGCATATTGTGATGAAATAATGGTACTTAAAAATCAAGTTGAACACAGAGATGATGAGATCATACGCCTCAACATGTTATTAGAAGGTGGCAGGCCCTTAACGGCTATCAGTAGAGATTGTTGTAATATGACCTCCAATGAAAGAGTTCAAAATTTAATGAAAGAGTTACGAGAGCTAGAGTCTGCTAATGATATACTGAAAAAAGAAGTAGATAATGGTTTAGAGAAACAACATGAAGCAATGCTTCGGGCACTCAGTCTTGCAGACAAAAATAAAAGTTTACAAGAAGAATTACAGAAAGTAGACACATTAGCATTAAAGGTAGAAGAAGATTGCAACAATAGATTGACTGCAATGATGAATGAAGTTAATTTTTTGCAAAAGCGCATAGAAGGATTAGAATTGAAAAATACAAAATTAGAAAGGCAACTTTCAGAACAACAGTTAAAAGAAAATACACCTAGAATAAATAAATTGCAAGAAGAATTAACATTATCATTAAAAGAAAATGAATCATTACAGAATGAGATCAAAGATCTGTTAGATCTTAATAAAAATTTACAAGATAAGATTCTAACATTGCCCCAAATGAGTAAACCATTAGAGGTGAGTGATGGATTTGGACTTAGTAAAGATAAAATAAATTGTCCTACTAGAAGTGAATTGCAAAAACTTTTAAGAGAAGAAAGAAATAAATATGAGATCCACATAACTAATGTTCAAGAAAAGATGACTGAAATAATGAATTCCTTCAATAAGCACTTGTTTAAATGTAAAGATAAAGATAATGCTAAATTGAATAGCTCAAAAGAGAATGCATTTATTAGGGATTTACATACTCAGTTATGTGAGAGTGAGCAAAAAATATTGATGTTAAGGAAAGAAAATGATGAATTGAAAAGGAAAACAAGTTATGTGGAAGAGAACAGCCAGCAAAATTTTAAAGATGTTATTAGTCAGTTGAATATGGAAAATGCTGAATTATCAAAGGAAAACATACAGCTAAGTAAGCAGCTGAGTCAATACAGGAATTTAAACACAGTGAGACATAGTGACAGGGGTGATTTCTACAGGAATGATGCTCAAAAACTCAAGGATCAAATAAATGAGTTGATGAATGAAATACAATTATTAAAGAAAGACAAACAGGAATATAATTTAAGATATAAAGAAGCATTAGAATTGTCAGAGAAATTAAAAATGGATTTAGTATTTAAACAGAAAGAAATAGAGCATTTAGAAGAGGAAAATTGTTCATACAAAATGACCAGTAGAAATGGCAAAGCTTCAACTGAACATCTCAAAGATGAATGCAATTTTTTGAGAGAGCAGTTGAAGAAAATGCAATCTGATGTTATTAAAGAGAAAACACTTTCAAGTCAAATAAAAAATATGCAAATTGAAACTGAGAGGAGCGGCAATGAGTTACAAAATGAACTTTTGAGTGTTCAGAAGAAACTTAGTTTAGCTAATGACAAAATAGATTCATTGGAAAGAAAGTGCAAAGACCTACAATCTGAAATGATGACTTTAAGAAATGATAAATCTAATCTCATTGATAACATTAGAAAAGTTGATCAGGAAAGGGATAAATTGGTGATAGAACTGGATCATAAGACTGAAAGTATATGTATGCTGGAACAAAAGATAAAATCTCAGACATATGATATAAGTAAATTAGAAAATGAAATATCAGAACTGAAAAGAAAATTAAATGTAAATAAAGTGTCTGAACACAAGATGGCCGATCATGAAACACAAATTACATTCCTTAATGGTGAAATCCTAAGACTTACCAAACAACTTGACACTGCTATTATGGAAAATAAACACTTGCAAAATAGTTTAGCTGATGCCAATGGCACACTAAAACTGACGAAGATAGAACATGAGAAATCTCGAAAGGAAGTAGAAACCTTAAAACAACAACTGCAGCACTATGTTGCTGAAATTAGGCGTATTGAAGAGCTATTATCACAAAAAGAAGCTGAAAGGTCTGATATGCTAGAACATTTTGCTAGTCTCTCAGTAGAAGCTAATATTTTGGAAAATACGAATCACTCACTAGAGAGTGAATCTGCATCTAAATCAGTACAGTTGCAAACTTATACAAGCAGGATTCAGGGCTTAGAAGCTAAATTACTTGACAAAGAAAATATTATTGACACACAAGCCTCGCGTATAGCTGCTATGCAATGTAAAATAAATTCTTTGGAAAATGAAGTAAAACTCATTTCTGAAGAAAAAACAATCCTTGAGCAAAACATTTCCTATTTGAAAAAAATGTGCAATAATTTGCAATCAGAAAGTTCAAACACCGTAAGAGGAATTAATGAAGCTGATTCAGAGTTAAAACTTTATGAGACTAGAATAAAAAGTCTTTCTAACAGAAAGTCCAAGCTTGAAGCAGAAAATGAGGAGATGAAACAAAACTTAGCAACTACAGAAAAGTTGTTGTCAAATGCAAGAAAAGAGATAGTAGAGCTCAAGTTGGTGTTGCAAGATGCTACCTCAGAAACTAAATCATTGCAAGAGAGTGTTAGCAGATTAAGCAGGAGAGATGAAGAACACCATGAGGTGATATATTTTAAATACCTTTCATTTTTATATTGCCTTTTAATGGATGTTCAGTTACATTATTTATTTTAATGTTGTTGTAACTTATTAAGACATTAACCCATTTTTTTTTTGTATTACAGTCTACATTGGTTAAGGAACATGAATATGAACTACCCATTATGCTAGAAGAGATCCATGAAGGTAGTCATGAGGATGATGAAGAAACTACTCGTTATCACAGAAACCATAAAAGCTTTTCAAAATATTCTCACAGTAGCAGCACTCTATAATAATGTTATTAAATTCAAACTTCTAGGAACATTTTATACATACAGGGTAAGAGGTATACTAATATATTTCAATATTTGAGTTAACAAAAGTATGCAATACTTATCAATCTATAATATATTATAGCTAAATTTTAGACCATTTATTATTGTCATGTTAAAGTATTCTAGTCTAGAATATTATCTTTGATGAGGTTGAATTTGTAACAAATGAACCTTATTTTGTGTTCTTTAATATAATAGAATTAAATTGTATATAAAACCTTAACAATATATGAATTTTAAGGTATTCCATAAAGCTAAGTTTTATTTTCCCAATCTGAAATAGGTATGATTTAAAATTTAGTATGTTACTGAGTTCATCAATTTCAATTAACAAAAAGAAAGAGATATCATAGTTAATACCTGCAAAAATAATAGATATTATAGAGCTAATTTATGGAGCTTTGATATTACCTATATTATCTAAATTAAAGTTTTTTTATATCACATATATTTGCTGTATTTTATCTAATAGCTTGCAACTATAATGCTATGGTAACATACAAACATGTTTCTGAATAATGGCCTAAATAATGGGTTTTTTAATAAAAGTGCTTTAAATTATATCCAAACCATTTATTTCCTTTGGATAATATTGAAGTACAGAAAATGATCTTTACCATTCCAATGTTCCTCTACAATATCTATTTACAACATCATCACACTAGCTTTGCGTTTTTAAAGTTTTGCATCTACAGGTTAATATTTATATTTTTGTTGTATTTCCGAGCACAAATATGAAACAATACACATTTACATTAATAGAAAATTAAAGGGATACATTGTGGCATTGACAGTCATAGCAGAACCTTAATGCTTTATCAGTATACAAGTAGGTATACCAATATTTGTTTCCTTAGTGCCTTGTACAATACCAATACCAATTAAAGCAGTTTATCTTTGTGTTTTAATTGTTACATTTGCATTATATCACAATCTTCACATAACCATTTAATTACAAAAATAACCCACAAAAAAATAGTCTTGATTATCTACATTTAAATATGCTCATGAAATTGTAATAGGTACTTGTACCATGTACTTTAACGATAATTAAAATTAAATTTAATAATTTTACAATTCATTATCAATAAATTCAAATAAATAAGAAATCTTATTTAAAAAATAGTATTGATTAAATTAATGTTACAGAGTCCGATAGATTAGGGTTTAAGCAGCATTTCCAACACCAAAAATCAAAGAAAAAGGTACAATGTGAGCTTGTAAAATACAAAAGTTGATTATTCCAATATTGTTGTTTGTAAATCTTACATACAGAATAAATTGAAGAGACAATAACAGATTATAATGTAACTATTATGTACAAACACATAAGTACAAAACCAGATATGGATTTCATGATAATAATTTCATTTATTTCAGTACTTGTCATGAAAGGTCAGTTTTTACTCATTCACATGAAATATAATCAAATCAATAAATATGAAATATGATTCTTCCAACGAGATAGATATGCTGTTTTGTGCAGTGCAGGCGCAAATAATTATTAGGTGTGTAACTAAATTACTAATGCTAACATATATTCTTGCTGTAAAGCACTGAAAGTGTAGTCTCAGTGGGCCTGATGAGTCTCATTTGGAAAATAATGAGAGTACTTAAATCATGGTGTCATATTATTGTTTTTGCTAAAACTATTAAATGACAATGTCACTGCTAATAATACATTTTAGATACAATCTTTACATGGAATGCATTTATGATACGTAATGAAAATTAACTGACTCTTAAACAACTTATCATATACATAAGGATATGAAAACATACAGGATTTGTTGAACAATACCATTGCCGCTATATTTTATTATCTTTGCATATTTTAAGTAGAAAAACTAATTCTAGAAATATGTTTTTTTTTGTGAAACATCAGTCATTATATTTTATAGGTAGGCACATATTTACATTCTAAAACAATTCATAATTTTATTGCATAGTTACATTTATAATGAACCTCCTATTTAGTTTTATAGTTATTTATACAAATAGGTGACACATGAAAGTTAATATACAAAAATTAAGCACATTGTGTAATATATGCCGCTACATATAGTAAGGAATATATATTTACAGTAGATCAATGAGTATTCACTATTGGGAGTACCAAACCAACTAGTCTAGGGAAGTAATGCATCAAAATACAGCACCTTTCCTCACTACATTCCCATTACATATAACTCTATTTTAATTGACTCAGAATTTATTTGATTTGCAATTTTATTGTTCATATACTGTGATGTAATTAGCTAAATAAAACTATGTAGTTTATTACAAAGTAGCTAAAATCCTTGTGAAACCCATCCCAGCTCCAAGCACAGTCTGCCCAATGCCCCAAATCATTGCGTGAATAGGGGGCATCGTGAGGTTCGCGGCTCGGTATATGAACGCGACTGCGGCACTGGTGGCCACCCCTGAAGTCACTGGACTCACTACACCCATCACAATTAACAACACAGGGAAGAACTTCCCATACTTGTGCTTTCTCAAGGTTCCGAAGGCGACTAGCGCCGCACACGTATGCACAAACACTGAAGAAAATAAGGACCACAAGAACACGGGGTACCACATCTCACCAAACGTATTTAAAGGGTCACCAGGAGTCAATTTCAATATGTCCACGAAAGAATCAAACTCCGATACTCGAAACTCTGACAACATGTCATACATGTTGTCTTTCGGTTTTTAAAGCTTACAGGCATCGGGGCAGTTTTAATTATTATCGGAATTTCCTTACGACACAATGATACTCTTTGAAATCGTTTGTTATGCTAAACACTGCACTTTAAACAACTTATCTGTTTAATCGATTACGAAAATATGAACATTACGCTATTAAAATTCATCTCATTATCTATATTTTTAAATGTTATCAATTCTAAATCAAGTTATTCATGTTTATTTGATAATTAAAAAATAAGGCTGATCGACTGATTCAGTTCAGAAAATCAAAGCTGACATTTTGTTCGATTTGACATATTTGACATCTGATGATGTTTATATACAGATTCTATAAAAGTTTACTTCATTCTCCCTTTATGCGTTATTTTATCAAAATTGTCAAAAAATATTTATAACTGACTTCATAAAAGGTGTTAGTTACTTTATCCGGGGCTACGGGATTGATTGCTCGAAAGAGTTGCCTTGAAACGCAAGGGGCAATAGAAGGAACACTAATGGGTTTTAGTTTAGTCAGAGAGTCTGACAGTCTCTCCCGCTCCACCTACACACAAAAAACATCGTTGATTAGACGCTCTCTGTCGGGATAAAAATTTAGTGTCCCCATCACGGATCCAGTGCTACGAACTCCTATTAATTTGAGTCAAATTCTGTTATGGGAGTAAATCTCCAGATTTTGTTATGGGAGTGGCAATCTACAATACATTACATTAAACAAATAAATACGTTGTAATAAACCCTCTCACTGGAAGATAATAACTACTACAACTACAGCTTGGCAAAAAAGAGTAGAAATTAATAGGGGCGCCACTTTACCGTTCGTGTGGCAACCCGCTGCGACCGTATAGCGTACCATCCTATCGTCTTGATACTAAGCTGTATTTTTATAAGTAATTAAAATCAGTAAGTATCATAAAATGTAATAACAATGTATTCACGTCATGTAACTGAATACAAATTACTTACAAGCACTAATAATGCAGCAAAGCACTCCTGTGTTTTCAATTTTTTTTTGGGGTAAAAAAAGGCGTATGAATATAGCATTATTATAATTGATTTCAATAAATCTTCCTCTAAATGTTCCACGCCCGCCACATCCATGTCTTGGCTAGAGCTAGCCATAAACTCATCTGAGTCACACTCAGATTCAAAGGCACTGCGCTATCATGTTGGAGATTGATTCCTAAACGTTTTATGTCCAAGTACGAGCCCTCTCATAAATTCATAATACTCCTTTTCTATTTTGTTAACATGCTGGCATGAATTCTTTTGAACTCCTACTCGGTTATAGATTGAAATGCACGTTCGGTGCTTCCTACAAAGATAAAAAAAAATAATTAAACCTCTATCAATATTAAACGTAAAAAGTTTACGGTACCTATCTATTTTGTTTTTGTGATTTTTAAATGCTAGTTATAACAAGTATTATATTATCATGTGATGACACTCATAGATAAAGTTATGTTGAAATCGAATTTACATATTGCAGAGTATCAAGGCTCAAGCCACTCAAGTATCAATAGTAATCTAGTCGCGCTATACCAATGTGTCAAAGACAAAACGTAAACATAACCTATATGCTCGATGTTTATTGTTCAAAATTTCCTTTATTTCGTATTCAAGCAATTCAAAACAAAATAGAGATCATAAATTAACACTTGATACAACTAAATACAACAAAACAAGCTCTTACATACCTGTCATAATGGCGGTACTTTGGTAAATATCGTCGAGATCGGAAAGAAGAGTTTAAGCCTCATGTTCGACCAGATATCGCATATAAACATTATAAATTGTTTCCTTGCTAGTACTCCGAATGGTTTTATTTATTATAACGTGGTTTTATTAACGTTTTGATGGTCGAAATAAAAAAATAAGTAACTCGCGAGCTTTGTTTACATCGAACGACACAGAACCACAGAGTATATAAACAGAACGACATTAATTGCCAGCAATAAAAAAAAATAGTTCCGTTTCTAGACTTTTTTGCCAAGCTGTACCTTCGAATTAGTTAATTTCAAAGCTCAACACTTATGAGCTGTATATAATATTTTGAAAAAATCATGTTATAAGTGCTCGTCGTGAAAGATCTCTATTTCATATTTCTTTTCTTACGCTACACTAGCGCCATTCGCTTCGAATTTAATATTGCTACTGCACGACACTGCATATCAATCCGCAAATTCACATATTTACAGTATTGCCATATTTGATAATTCTGTGTCTGTAATCGTAATCGATTGCAAGGTTCGGTATGAAGCGAGGCACAGGTAAACAAAACAGCAATAGTGGGGAAGTGTCATCGAAGAATTTGAAGTTGTGAAGCAGCTATAAAACTTATAGATAGTATTTAATAGTTGTGTTTGAAATAAATAAGATATTTTCATTAACTAATTGAATATTAAGGAAACGGAAGTTACTTTCTTTAAAATCGTAAGTAAAGTTGAAGTTCCTTTCTTTCTATTTAACTGCCATGAAGTTCGCGCATTGCTATTTGACACAGGCTAAGCATTCCGCGAACGTTGATAACCTAAACATTTTCTTGCGTACACCGCGTGATTCGTATTCTTTTATATTTCTTTACTCCTGCCTAGTGATTAATCTTACATTGCAATGGGGAAAGTACGTTCAGCACCGGGTGCCCCCCGAAAACAAGGGTTCAATAAAGGTGCACATTCCATGAACCCAGACAGACCTACAGAAGGATTAAAAGGAGTGGCAAAACCTAGGACCAAAGCAACTATTAAGAGACTGCAGATGTACAGAAATTTTAAGGCCAAGAGGGACAAAACTGGTAAAATTTTAACACCTGCACCATTCCAAGGTTGGTTGCCATCAGGAACTCAGGCTCGTGTTGAACCCAGCCAAAAGTGGTTCGGTAACTCGCGAGTGATATCACAGAATGCCCTACAGAAGTTTCAAGATGAGTTTGGTGCTGCTGTAAGAAATCCTTACCAAGTCATCATGAAACCAACCAATTTGCCAATCACACTGCTCAATGAGAAGGCTAAAAATGCCAGAGTACATTTGTTGGACACTGAAGCATTTGACAAAACATTTGGGCCGAAGAAACAAAGGAAGCGTGTTAATTTGAAGTTCAGTGATCTAAATACTTTGTCAAAAGCTGTAGAAGAAAACATAGAGAATTATGATGAAAGTAAGGATATAGACAGGGTTCGTGAAGACACTGGAGTTAAAGAGGGTCAGAGAGACTGGGTGTTTGGTGCTGGAATGAGCAGGAGAATTTGGAATGAGTTGTATAAAGTAATAGACTCCTCGGATGTTCTTTTACAAGTGTTAGACGCTAGAGATCCCATGGGTACCCGCTGTCCTTATGTTGAGAAATTCCTTAGAGAAGAAAAAAGGCACAAGCACCTCATATTTATTTTGAATAAAGTTGATTTAGTACCCAACTGGGTGACACAGCGTTGGGTGGCTATACTTAGTGCTGAATACCCCACTATTGCCTTCCATGCTTCAATGACACATCCCTTTGGAAAAGGGTCCCTTATTAATCTGTTGCGTCAGTTTGCTAAATTGCACATTGATAAGAAACAAATCAGTGTTGGCTTGATTGGTTATCCAAACGTAGGCAAATCATCTGTCATTAATACTTTACGTTCAAAGAAAGTATGTAAGGTTGCTCCTATTGCTGGTGAGACTAAAGTTTGGCAGTACATCACCTTGATGAGAAGAATATTTTTAATTGATTGTCCTGGTGTTGTGTACCCTTCCGCAGAAACAGACACAGAGAAAGTCCTTAAAGGAGTAGTAAGGGTTGAATTAGTTCAAAATCCAGAAGATTACATAGAAGAAGTGATCAAGAGAGTCCGTAAAGAATATTTAGTTAAAACATACAAAGTAGATGCTTGGGATACTGCTACTGAGTTTTTGGAGAAACTTGCTGCACGCACAGGGAAGTTGTTAAAGAAAGGTGAGCCTGATGTCAGCCAGGTTGCTAGGATGGTTCTTAATGATTGGCAAAGAGGTAAACTCCCATTTTATGTGGCTCCAGAAGGTTTTGAAGTACCACTTTCAAAGCAACAAAATGAAGATGAGCCTACAGAAAAGAAAACTCCTACAGATGAAAAGAAAGAAGATGCTGTTGAAGAGACAAAACTAGATGCAGACAAAGAAAAGGAAGATAACCCAGATAAACCTGTTTATATCAACAAACTTATAGTTGCCCAAGATTTTGCTAAAATTAGGGTTGGCCTCCAGTTTGATAATGATGATGATGTTAAGCCACTTGAGAAATTGGAAATTCCTGAAGAGCTCAAAGGGATAGATGATGAAAATGAGAATGATGAATCAAAAAGTGTTAATGAAGAAAACACAATTGATGAACCTGACTCTTCAGATATTAGTGACTTTTATAGTGAAGACGAAAATGAATGTAGTGATGTAGAAGATTACTTGACACATGATGCAGAAACAGTAAAAGAACTGAAACGCAAGAAACTTGAGGCAGCAAGTGGCGAGTTCACAGTTGAAGATATTAAACAAGCTGGGAAGAAACGTAAAGCTGGTGGTAAAGACACTGGAGTCAAGAAAATGACAGCAAAGGCCAGAAGAGCCTTGGAAAGAGCTCAAAAACGCACTAAAACTGGAAGCAACTTCTATGAAGTTTCTAATGTCAAAAATAGAAATAGGTCCAAAAAACCACATGTTTGAAATTAATAAATTAATGGAATTATTTACTGTATTCATTTTATTTATATCCTATAGAAATAGAGCATTTGCATAACTAACATGATTTAAAATTCAAGCTTATTATAAAATATTTTAAGTTACCACAGTTGATTTAGATAGATTTATATAATTCATGACAAGCAGCTTAAGCAAAACCAATTAAAGTAACACTGCTGCTAATACTAAATTTGTCCATATGCCTGAACTGCATTACAACCTCCAAGGAGTGGATAGAGAATAATTTATTTCAAACAGTGTTAGAAACATTATGGTAATGATTTTTATTTGTGAAATTTATTTTATGCAAGTTTGATTGCATCAAATATACATTTTGGATATCTTTTTGTTCCAGTTCGGGTTTCCGGTAGTTATCTAATTGGACGTCGAAGCGGATTTAAAAAAGTAAGGATCTGAAAATTGTTAACGACTATCACAATGGAGACCGACGACTAATTGAAATTGTCTTTAATTTCCTTTATAATGAATAAAGCTATAACGATATATTTTTCTATGTATTGCAGATGTCGTCAGGCAGTGAGAGTGATGAAGATTACGTACCTGGTGAGCCAGAAAAAGTATCAGAAGAGGAATCAGCGAACGAAGAAACAGATTTACAGTTCGAAAAAGAACTAGATCAGAAAGCAAAGAAACGAAAAAATCTTCAAGACGCAAACAGCACAAAAAAACGTAAAACAAGAAATGGTACACAAGAGAAAGAAGAATCTCCAGCTAAGGATTTGAACGAAAGCGAGCCAGTACTAAATCCTGAAGAAGAAAAGAAAAAAGAAGATGATTTATGGGCGAAGTTTCTAGAAGGAACTGACAGTAAACCTAAGCCTACCTCTACGGTAACCAGTACTAGCGTAAACACCCCCACCAAACCTGTAGTCAATAAGCCAGAAGTTCAAGTTTCTAAAACTAATGACGATCAAGCTAGAGAGAAAAGAATATTCGAGTTTGCAGGCGAGACTATTGTTGTAGAGAATAATACGATCAAAGAAAGAATTAAGACCGCCGATAGTCCTGCCACAGGTACGCAATATTCATTTATACATGTAGGTATAGATACATTTAAAAAATTCAAAACTGCAGTACTACTGCTGAGCAGAGGGTCCTGGGTTCGTTACCCAAGTCTCGGATATTTCTCAATTAGAGCCTGTTGTGCTCTGTTGATGGCACTATTATATTCCCAGTCCCATGTAATAAGGATTTAAACGTTACTTATGAAATCTGGGTTAGAATGGGTACACTTCTGCCTAATCTTTTAGGGAAAATATGCTTAATGATTCGCAGTTTTTAATACATTGCTGTGAAAGAACATCTAACAAGCATTCTCACCTATTTTCCAAGTTTACACTCCTGTATCTTATTTTTCACCATCTTAGTTGCCACCGGCATAGACGTGAAGCGAGCTCTGCTAAGAAAAACTTGAAAATTATGCACAATGCCAAGTTCCATCCAACCGATTTCCATTAAAACTTTAAAAGCAACTAAGCTTTGCATCGACTTTTCTATATCAAAGTAGATCTTAGTTTAAACGAGTTTGTACTAAGTTCATAAAATATCAATGTATTTAAAACTGATTGGGGAGAAGATTGGATTTTGTTTCTACCTACTTTCATGGTACGTACAAACTATCTACTATTATAAAAAGATAAAATAGTTCCGAAGGCTGGAAAAAGGTGTAATGAAGTTAGAATGGGTTTGATAATATTAACTCTGGGGAAAGACGGTAACTTCACAAAATGTGCTGGTCAATCGCAAACAACTTCATTTAGTTAAAAGATGCGTGTTTTTTTTTTCGCGTTCTAGAATGATGTTTTAGTTTGAAGCGACGTTCATTCTAATCTTAAAAAAAATATTTCGCAAAATATGTTCCTTTTGAAAATTTCTAAAAACAAGATTTTATAGGAAGTAAACTGGAAGGCCCGTCCCGTAGCCGTGTTGGGGCTGGAGGAGGCGGCCTATCAGGCGTTCTCGGGCAGCTCAACAAAAAGAACAAGTTGTCCACGTTGGAAAAATCGAAGCTCGACTGGTCCACGTACAAGCACGAAGAAGGTCTTGAAGACGAAATACAGAGCCACAATAAAGGGAGAAATGGGTACGTTTGCTCGCGAGCTTTTTGTCTTGTGACGTCATTTGTGCAGGAATAATCTTGAAAGGAACATTCTAAAAATAAGTGGTTTTATGTGAGCCGTGAGTCATGGTCAATTGAGATTCTTAAATCACTTATTAATTTAATTTAGAAGTCTTATTATTTAGTTTAGTTTCGATGTACATAAATTATCTAGAAGTGAAAATGGAATTATAAACACAGCAGGATCGCTAATGGTTGAATTGGGGAAAGATGATAAAAATAATTACCCCTTTCATATCAATAATAGAAAGATGATTCACAGAAAGTTGTTGTTACCCATAGATTTTTTTTAATATCATTATCAATACTTAAAGAGATGTGGGCTAATAGTGTTATTTTTTCATTGGATTGTTGAAATAGTGTCATTTTATTTCAGATATTTGGACAAACGCGACTTTTTGGAACGTGCTGATGTTCGACAGTACGAAATCGAAAGAGATATGCGCATTAACCGTCGCAGCAACCGATAAAATTATAGAACAATTGTAACAACTACAAGCCATAATCTTCACTATTGAATAAATACTAAGCTTTTAATCTTTATGGCTTTTCATTCATAACTGTCATTGATAACACTGAAATTATTGGCGTTTAAGGCATTGTCTTTCTTCTTCTTTTCAATACATAAAATTCTCATAATATCAAATACGTAAACTATTTCTCACACCCCTAAGTGATAAGTGTGGTCTCCCACTCCACTCCAAAAAAAAGTGGCATCGCAACGCATGCCGGGCGCAGCTAGTACATATATTCATTATCTTACTGGTATGAATTCACACTGGTTGCCGGTCTTATTAGCACAGCCTGGAGTAAATCTCTTCTCAGTTTTATGGCAAAATTACAACTTGTCTCCATTCGGATATAGGTATATACAGATTGGACACTTCATGTTGTTATTGGTTTGAAATAGTACCTACGTTGTAAAATAAGTAAACAAGTTGACAATTGATACTATCTGTTTATATGTAATTGTATTTACATATTAATTAAACGGTGACGGGGAAAATTCATGCGATCGGGAAACTATACTGATGTCAAATATGGGATTTTTAGATTTTTGTCTGTGTCTGAGCTTCACTTATCTTGTAAACCGGGTCAGGCTTTAGGCTTTAAATTATCAGTCTTTATGCACACTGCGTTTTTATCAATACAAACGCGCGTTTTTATAACTACGGAATACGCTAGAGAGGAATAAAAAAAGAAATAGAAAGGAATATGGGCGATGAGCAGTAAGGCACACCCGGACAAAGACGCGACAAGTGGACAAAGTGCTAATTTTTTGAGTTGTTCTTACTACTTAGAGATATAGTTTTATGGTAATAGCTTTCGATGAGTAGTGTTGTTCTTAATGAATTATAAATATAACTTTACAAGTTATGTATTATTACATATTTATATGAATGTTATTCCAGTATTCCCAATTGTCGATATTTGATATGTAGTTATGCACCAATAGGTATTGTTGTTGCATTTAATAACAAAACACTGGCTCACAAAGCATAACACAACAGGTACCAAGCTACGTGAAAATATGTGTGTTTGACGGCACGGCACTCTCACACTAATTGTACAATGTATTGAGGTGCATCGGCTGAGGCTCCTTAATGGTAACAAACTGCCCCACAAGGACCATTTCATCCATTCTACTCAATCACGTCAATGAGTACGACTCGGGAACGTACAATCAATTTCAATTTGTAGGAGCTCTACCGCTACTTCGAACGATTTGCACACGTTGTGCTAATCAAGCACTAAACAGTTTATTTGTCGAGGCCGCAGTGTCACATAGCTCACCACTATTCAGTATCGAGTTTGCGGTCGTGGCGTGTTCATGAACATCGGTTTTTTTCAAGTTAGGAGTGCAGCTCAGAGAGTGTTATTTGGACAATATTTTAATTAGAAACTGGTGTGAAGTGATTTTACAATGACGACATACGGCAGATGGACGATGTATGATGGAGGGATGCAAGGTGTACAGGTGAGTTGCCTTTTGTGATTAGTCCTAAGAATTCCTATTCATGCTGGGAACTCAAGGAAATGATGAATTGGTCCTCCAAAAAAAATAATTTTAGGTTTTATTTAAGCACTAGTACACAACACGAGTCACGCACGACGCATGCTTGTCTACCTACGTAAGTCTCTTAAACTAGTCTCTGTGTTCCTAAACGATACAAGTTTCATGGATTCGAAGATAAAAGTTAGATGAGTTGTCCTATCAAGTGTTAGTTAGAAAGGAAACTTATTTGCAGTAAGTACCTATATAATTACGTCATCTTAGCCAAAAGCTGTCCTATGGTAGAGCAATTCAACTACTTAGGTTATTATTGAAGAAATCTCTACAGATAATAAATTGTGATGATTGTTTAAATGTGTTACTTGCTAGGTTCCTAATTACTTAAAATTAGGTCATCTATAGGTATAATCAGACACCCAGACAAATCATTTTAATCTTTGATCTGCACCCACTACAAACTTTGCTAAGTAACCTTTCTTATATCGAATTAAGTTGAATCAGAGTTTAAACCTAGGATAATGGAGATAAACAATATGCAGGTAGGTAATTATTAAACAATGTTCGAGGGTGTGATGAAAGATGAAACCGAATGATGTACTAATATACAAAAGGGACGTTGGTTCAGCGATAGTCTTGGTTTAAGTTTAGTGTATTGTTTAGACTTGAACTATATCTATCCGCTTTTATTCTACATTTAAACTGCAACTAGTCGGTAGTCTAGTAACATTGTCGAATGAAAGCTAGTTTTGGGTGGTTTTGGAGAGTCTTGAATAAGTGTGTTTTGGAAGAAAGGAGATACTTAGTCGAAAATTTTCATTCTGGCATGGTGATGTAATAGGACCTGTAAGGATACTTAAATGGTCGAAACGATACCGTCTACAAAAAAGGTTCATTATACCTACAAAATTACATTACCTACATCTGTAGGAAACGTTACTGTAAAATAACCCGAATCATAGCAACAATGTCAGGAAAATATATACGAGTATAATAAAAACCTGCAAGTTCGTATAATTTCATTTCGGTACCTAAGCTTATGTAGGTATAAATCTATAGGCACATACCTAGTACACAAACTTGCTTCCACGACTTACCACCTCCCTCCCTCGACATGTTGGAACGGAGGTAACGAGGAGTCAACTAAAACACCGATACCTAGTATAGATAATGACGTAATCTGGAACAGTGAACGTAGTAGAAAGGAAAAGTGGGCGAACCGATTGTGTAGGTATACAGCCTCGAGCTGCGCCCACGCAAGTCCACTCCTTGCAGTCTGCACCCTTCCAAAATATGCAATATGACGTAAAGATCGCACGGAAAACTAATCGCTTCGTAGTTACGATTTTATAAATATTTTTTTGGGAGCACGGTAGTGCGTCCTCATTTGGACTGATTCTAAACGGTTCAATTAAAAACGCAGTACTAATCATTTAAAAAGTAGAGACCGGGTTTAGTTATTCAAAAGCTCATTCTTTGTTACACCAAATTTCTGCCAATGTACAAAGAAGCAAACAAATTAAGCTCTAGAATTGCTCGCTTTGCTGCGATAATTGTACATTTCGAAACAACGGATCTATTGTCGTCCAGTTCCATAATATTTGCTCAGGTGTGCGCTATTCGTGGCAAGACCTGTATAAATGAATGAGCCACGACGGTGATAGTGCTGCCCACTGCGCATGTGTACGCGCGCTCGATAACCGCACTACGCCCGTGTCCGCGGCACGTGTCCATGTGATCAGCCGTAAGGATTCTGAGCGTACCGACTGAGATGAAGGAGGCTGTACTGCGACCCCATACGGCTATGTTCGCGAGCGTACCGCGCGGCGCGTAAGGGTCTTGGAGCGAAGGCGCGGGGTGAGCGATGCGCGCGGCGGCCGCGGCCCGCTGGCGGCGCGCCAGTCGCACACTCGCGCCTCACGGGGTGCCTGTTAGTCCGGTGCGTGAATATTATCGCGCTTTTAAACACTGCCGTATTCTGATTATACATATGCATCGAATTCGTTATACCTATTTATAAGTGCTACTTAGTATGAATGAGGATTTGCTCGTGATGTGTGGAATTGTCCCCAAGATACGTCAAAGCTGAGGTGCTGGAATCCTGTAAAGTCGTGGAAAATCGCGTTATCGGGAAAGTGTTTTTCTTGTTTGTGGTGAGCGTCGGTGGGAGCCGGGGAGCGGGCGCGCAGCCTGTAGTGGCGGGTCGGTGGATGGTGCGGCGCGGGCGGGCGCCGGGGCGCGGCCGGCGGCGCCGCTAGCAAAATGTCGATACCCCTGGGCCGGGAGACGGTGCTCCCCACGCAGGTGAGTCCAGCTCGACTCCTCGCGACGTTACCGCCGTGCGCTGTGCCGATATGCCGGACAGTGTATACCTTACAGATATGAGTGAAATACCTTATCATAAATTCATGAATTGATAATGGTAACATGTTAATAGATGGTCTTACTCCTTGAGAGAAAATTGTTTCAAACATTATGATTTTGGGATTCCTACCTATACCGTGTACGTAAACAAATATTTACGTACCTAATGTTGCAAAAAAAGTGGAGCTTTTCCCTAAAGAGTAGCGAACTACGTCTTCCTTGCGTGTTAATGTTTTTTTATTAATGGTGATGGTGACCATGGTGGTTTAATCTGAAGGTCGCTAGTGCAACACCCTTGTTTGCAATACCCATTAATATCTTCTGAGGACAAGAGGTTTGACACAATGGGCCTCTACTCCAAAACTAGTCTTGGATTGAGTGGGTAAAAAAGGTTGTGGTATATAGGAACTAAAACCATGCTCAACAGCAGATACCTACCTATGATAACATTCTCACATACGGCATATAAAATATCAACATTATCGTGTCCGGATATCAACAATATAGGTATCAATTGTTGCAAATTTTCAGGGTCTCAATGTACAAGCACTGTAATTAATAATGCTAAAAAGGCGTAATAATGTTACTTGATATTTTATATTTATGCCTACCTATAATATTTTTGATAAAATGCCTGAATTTCGACACATCGTCGTCGGTATTGTTGGTTGTCACCTGATACCGACAGATAAGTGTAGTCGAAGTTTCATCGGTTGGGCAGCTCTAGTGCGTAAACAGCGTGACTGATCGTGACAGACGATAGTAGGTATCTTCATAAACGTCTACGTAAACCGTTCAACTTCTTATCAGAAACTGTTTCACACAAATCATAGATGCTTACGCACAAATATTGATTTTGTCTCGGAGATGTCTAAAAATAACTATTATGCAAAGATGCAATGACAGCTTTATTACGTTTAGCGCAGTGACCTGTATCTCCTATTCATTAACTGTTATAACTATCTTTAACTTATAACATATTTTACTTTTCAGCATTGCCTTAATTATTCCTTATTTCTATAGGAATCTGGGAGTTCAATAGCACAGGTTTTTATTTAAAATAACGAACAAAAGAATTTTGCAAATGCAAATTTTATCAGAATAAATAAATAACGCGGACAGAACTTGGCCCTTGGGTTTTCGCTACCACACTACCGATTACAGGATAAGTACCTTTAGCAGCTCAAGCAAGAGACTGTTGCACCATAGGTTAGGTTTTATTCCTAATATTTTTTTGTTTTATTTTTATTCTTCTAGTATGTTTTGTGCGTAAAAATAAAAGGCTTTTCTTTCTTTACTAGCTGACTCCCACGGTTTCATCCGCGTCCTGACAATTAGTAATTAGTGATAGATAAAAACCTTTTAAAGACACTTAAGTAAATAATAACATGCTGCTTGCAGTTTCTACATTTATGAAAGATATCTTTACAATAACAGCTTACAACGGTATAGTGAACGTATCTACTTAATTTTACTAATTAATTACATTACAGCATTTATTCTCCAGATGCTAAGTACCCAGGTAATTGATTAGTCGGTAAAAGATTATAAATGGTCAATTCACACACAGACAACATCGACATCTAGACAGGTTGTAAAGCCACTTCTAAGAATCTAAAAATAATTTATTAAATAAATAAGTGCAATTTTTCAAATGCGATCGGAGCATACCCGCCTATGTCTGCGTGTAACGGTTGTGTACCTACGTCGCCTTAGACTATGTCACATTACTATACACCGTCTATGTTAGATCGTAAACTTGGCGCTGACAGTTAGCATAATTGGGCTCAAGGTGGATCGATGCGGGCGACTCTTGTAAAAAGAAACGACATTAGACCATTATATTTGTTTGTTATTGACATTACATTGGTTATTGACCGCAAAGCAATACAGCCACAGATTACGATATATATTGAGATAAATAGGGCAATGGAAAGAAATGGCACTGCATTGAAGACTTTTTCAGAAATGTGTGTTACAAGAGAAAAAGTCTTTAGAAAATAATTCAATCTCCAATCAATTCTTATATTAAAAATCCGAAAGTAACTCTGTCTGTTACACTTTGACAGTTAAACCACTGAATCGATTTTGATAAAATTGGTGTGGAGATAGCTTGGACCCTGGGAAGATCATAGGATTTCTAGTATCTACATGAAGTAGTTACCGCAAAATGCGAGTCTCGTGACGTCGCGGGAAGTAGCTTAGTTAGTCTCTCATAAAAGAATAATTTCGCCATACAAATAAACAGATAAATCTATATATATCTAATTAAAGTAAATTAGTCTATGTCTACAGCCACAAATAGCATTAGAAGCCACATGCAGGATGTGGGCGAACAATTTATATTGATATTGACAAGTCGTGAGCGTGACCATTCCAATTAATTTGTTTGAACACATGTGTGGTGCCGAAACGACCAAGTCAAACACTAATAATTAAGATCGGAGATACCTACATACCTAGTTCTCATAAACGGTTCTGAGAAGATCTATGATTAATATTAAAACTAATTTGTAACCCAGACGATTTAATATTTAGATTTTGGCTGAACAAAGATAAATGAATTATGATATTATTTTTAATATTAAATTTTAACTAAGTTTAACGTGCAAATATTATTAAAATGTGTTATTGGCAATTCACAGAATTATGTTCAGTGGGACATTATGGAGAAAATGGAAATTATAGAGAAAAATGTATCTATCATACGAAGAAATATATTAATTTTCAAGTTAAATAGTGATATAATAATATCTTCTCAAATAATACTTATAGGTACCTACATATTTCAGGATTGTAAACAAGCGTAGTCGTATAGCTCATGTTGTGCCCACAACTTAGTTCTACTTACCGCTTATCGTAAGTAAATAAAATCGTAAACTGGCTACGTTAAGTTCGGCGTGCGGCGCTAAGTTCAAGGCTCTATTGATCCATCAGGCGGGGTGCAATGTTTGAACCGGCTATTTTGGGCCAGCGCTCTCACATTTCTATAGTTTGCGCTGCTAGGAGACGCGGTGACGTTACTTAAGCTAAAGATATATTTTGTAGTGAAACGGGTCGTCGTTAGCAACCGCTATTAAGCTAGTTTTCTCGAACTAAATGCGATGTATAATTAGAAAAACGGCAAGTGCACTTTGAGACAGGTAACTTTCCTTTTGACTTGCAACTTTAAATTAACTTTAAAAGGGTTGTTGTAGCAACCGGAAAAATCTCGGTTAACTTAATGACTTATTTCTTAAAATACAGTGATTGCTGTGATTGGGTATCTTTAACTGTTACGGCGATTGTATTAAGGAAATAAGGTCACACCTCTAGATAGTCAGTTCGATGTCCGTGTAGGTACATCTAACAGAAACTTGCATGGTTCTAACGTGACTCATAACTTCTGAGAAGCGACGTTTATCTGTAGGCCGAGTTACCTTTATGTACATGCAGGCAGCGCTAAGATAGACAACCTCTTATGTCTAACTGTCTTATGTGTAACTAAGTCTTGGTTTAAATAAATATTTAATAAGCAAATATATTCCAATCAGTAGCTTAATTTCAAGTAATTAGCTACTGCTTAGGTAAGTATAAAATGACTGTGAAAAGTCAACTATACTTCAGCTAAAAACTCTAAAAAATTTAAATTTCGAAACTCCTACGGAACAAAAGAACTAGTTGCATTTATTGAAAGTCAAAGCTATAGTAAAAAGATTTTACGATGTTAATAAAAAGTTTATGAAGATTAATTCACAGTTTATTGTGTGGCGCTCTGGCAGCCTGCTTGTTTTTCACCGAGTTTGCTGTATACGGCATCTAGGGTCGCGTTAAAGATCGCTTGAACAAAAAGTATACTTCGATACGCGTGACTTTGCACTGTAGAAGAATGCTCCTCCAAGCTTATAAGGGAATGATCTTTTTTACGAGACGTTGAAAATATCTATGGGCAACGTTTAGAATTGGAATTTGGATTGTATTCTAATCTTGTTTTTGTTTTATTCATAATATTGCTAAAAACTACAATGAAGTCATATCTAGTTCTGTTTTATTAATAAAATTCAATAGGTACTTTTGTTTTAATCATAAAATTCCCTCGGGACCCAAGTGAAACCACGGGAAACAGCTAGAAGGATATATTCCCAAAAAATCTAGAAAGAGAAGTACCACGAAGTGTGTATATTACACCTAATTAGATAAATTAATATAAGTAGGGAGGTATTAAAGATTGATAAAATAACTAGATCACGGTACTCATTAAAAAGCATCTTGATCTATTTAATCAACCTTCAGTTCATCTCATGATGACGTGATGCAAATAATTACGCAGATAACATTATTGTTTACAACATTACATATAAATTAATTACAGTATGAAAGTCATTGAAACACTTAAAAAGCTATGCGGAACTTTTTTTGTTAAAGGCTTAGCAGTTAAACTCTTAACTTATTGTTTTTCAGTTTAACGCCTACACTTTTAAATCAGTAAGGAAGTTAAATAAATTGCACTCAATGTTCTGAGTACTGCGTAAAGCTGCAAAATTAATGTTTTAAGTAGGCGTTATATCCTTTGTAACTTTATCGAATAATAATATCATGAAACATAATACCACGCCTGGTTTCCTCGAAGGGTTAGTCAGAAGTGTTGAATCTACTCCTACAGCAACTTTTAGTAAGTAGTTAATTTTATGTCCCCTTTCGGGCACGAACCCTACCCAGCATTATAGGCAAAAATCCACTTACGCATTGTCTGTGAACCGAACCTAGGACCATAATTATGCTCAGCAGTCGCACTAATGATCAGTAGAGTAGACCAACGAGGCGTTTGCCGACGATTCCACGGTACCTACATGTCAACATATGAACATAAGTAGGTATCCTTTCTGCTAACTAGGTTATCCCTGTGAGGCAGTAAGCTTATCGTAAGGACATTGTCTGCATCTTAAATGGCCCTATTATTATAATCGATCGTGGCTGTATGAGCATTGGCATCGAATACTTTACTAAATCATTCGAAAGTAATATTCTCTGTCCGCCTGTTTGTTAAGTTTTCATAAAAACCTCTGGACTGATTTTGATGTAAAATGCGATACGGAGAAGCAAATACATACATAGGGACTTTAGATACTTTTAAATCAATGAAAAAACGCCAACCCACCGAAAACGATGTTGCTCTGGTCCTTTAAATAATTACATCTAATCTAACTTAAATATTTTGTTTGGGGTCATACTTTTCAAAATTCCATTCCGAACCCAAAAGCATTTTCAGTTTTTCCATTTTTTCGGAGAACTTTCTGACTTTACTGTCTCTAAGAAACTTTTTGGATAATATATCTCAGGTGATGCACCACCCGACAAACAGCATTTAATTTTCATTTACATATACAATAATCATATAGATTATTTTATATAATATACGGGCCTATGTCTTGTACGTGATATGGTCATGTTCGCTTAAGCAATCGCTTCGAACTGTTATTACTGGATATGGTAATATTGGTAATTGTTGCAGTAATATGTTTCGTGTCGATCCTACCTAGTCAGTAGTCAGTCAGTACATAAGACTGGCTTGGATATTATCGTCTGAATATTCATTGAGATCTGTCTGTCTGGCTTGTTGGTATAGCAGTCGCAAGGGTTAGTTCTTGGGTTGAATTTCCGGCTCAGGTAAAGTGTGCTTTCGACTGTTTCGAAATTAGATTTTTCAGTACCAGCCCGGAGCTCTTATATGATCGGTAGATAATGGAATATTCGCTAGCCCCTATTACATGGGATGTTAAAATTATCTGCTTATGTTGATTTGTGGTTTAACCATGGGTTGGTTAATCTCTGCAAAACCCTTTGGGCCAAAAAAGCGTGATGTCGTATTATATATTCCTCGTAAGGAACTCAGTCTACTTGTCTGCAGTTTTCACATTCATTAGGTACTTACTTACAAATACGAGAGCATAATTAATCATCGTAATTATCTAGTTTCAAGTATTTCGTTATCATTTAGAACATCGATATTAATATAAGTGAGCAACAATAACATTGTTTTGAAGTTTCGAACGCATCCTTATTCATGTTGCATTGCGATGTTTCGAGTGTTCACACTCAGTCCATCCATTGCAGGCTTATCTCGTTCGATTCGTAGATATCCGCACTTTGTACAGTACCTTTATCGATACTGATAATGTATCGATAAAGCGATAAGTGCGCAGTTCTGTTTTGATTATCGAACATTTAATATTTTATGTGGTGTGTCTTACCAACTGAAGATAATGTATATTATGTTGAAGAAAGTATTTTATTTACCTACCTCTAGCAACGTAAACAGAACGTGACACAGTTAACTCGCTTTAGTATTTTTGTTTCACAAAGTTTCATAACACCGATCGCGTAAACGTTTTAGGACAGTAATGAAATCCATTAACGACATGTGAAGTAATTCTCGTGTTACTTTATTCCATTCCAATTGAGAAGATTGAAATTTAAGGGCTCCGTGGTACATCTTGGATTGACGCTCTTTCCTCGTCCAATTGATCAGCGTGTTAGTTTTAATTTTTTCCTTTATTTATTAAGGACTTCAGGATTACAATCATATATGTACTTACATAATTGCATATCAAACATACGCAATTACGCCCTGCAAAACCAAGACACTGATTGTCTTATAAATATATTTAGTATTATTAGTAGTATTGTATTTAGTAACTACGAGTGTACCATACCATTACGTCATTACTTACTTCAGAATTCGTGAATAACAACGCAGTTCGACAAATGTTTTTATTTGGGAGTCTGAGGCAAAGCCAGTTTGGACAAAACGGCAAAAAATCAAAGCGTCCAAATTACGATAACTACGTGCATCGTGTGCGTGGTTTCGCAGAACTGGCTGTCGACCAGTATTCGGGTGGTTCTTGCGCGCCGTCCTCGGCGGCGTCCTTTGGACCACTCCGGGGAATGCTCCTGACACCCTTATTAGGCTACATAATAACACAGCTCCTGTATCGCTTGAAGCTTCGATTGTTCGACCTAGTTTGGAAATCGGTGACATTTTTGGCAATGTCATTAAAAATTGATTTTATATGATTGTACCTAAGGACAAATTCCTAATGTCCGACCTGATAATTGAGCATTAGTAATTTGTCCTTAGTTTTTTATTACATTCCTATCAAGGAATTGTATTTCTATAAGGAACTGTCTGTTATGATTGAAATGTTGTTTGAAAACCGTTTAACTATAATCAGAAGTGATTAATTTAGATCTCTGCGGCAGGTCGCAATATTATGTACATGCAAAAGTAACACTTGTTAAGTAGCTCCATGACATTTTAAATGAAATTAACCGCATGCGTGTTGCACGTAAACAATTTAGGGCCTGCGCCTAAAATACCTGGGCTGTCGCAAGGCGGCGCGGAGCCCGTCGGCCGCCAGCGCCATATAAGGCGGCGGCACATCGAGGCCGCGGGCGAGCGCAGCCCGCAGCCCTCTCCCGCGCTGCCTCGCGCCTTGCCTAGCACGAGGACTAAAGGACATCTCCGTCACGAGTCACCACAATCGATACAAAGCATCACAGTAACCCTGTTAACCTTTCAACTTCGTCAGCAGTTGTTTTCACAAGTCCATAATTTACAGCAATTATTGGCGAGATACTATCTCAATGTTAATTATTGTAGGACACGAAACACACATAATCAGAGTTTTATTTATATTACTTTTAAGAGAACCAGATTCTTATTTAACGAACCATTACATATAAGGCGGTTATGAAAACAGAACGTATCTGCCATCAGCACAGATTCGTATCACGTATGTATTGCTCTTGTGAGATGATATGGGACGACGGTCTTGCATAGATAAGACACGCCGCGAAAACCAGAGCAAATACTCCGTATAACAAGCTAATCAAACGCTGGCCCCCGGCAAGCGAGGCGACTCGTCGCGCCGACCGGCCGCCGGCAATCTAATGTCGACTTAATGACTTCTTGCACTTAAGACGACGACTACCGCCAATGACCTTGAGCAAATGGGCGGAGCTTGAGCTTCCCCCCCGCGACCCCGCAATGCACACCGCACGCTTGTCATTTTATATTTTGAAGAACTTTGACGGGTGACCATAATATTATGTAGCGATTCTAAGGACAGTCGCATATTGTATTTTGATATGCATGTCTAAGATATAAAAATAGAAATACAAATAACATCTGTCTGAGTAATACTTCGAAACACTAATTTTAAATTTACAACCCCCACTGCATACTTCGTTTGCCAGAAAAGCAAAAATATTTTCAATTTCTTTAATCTGCAAAACATATTTATCGATCTGAATTGTTACAAGTTTCAAGAAAAAAATCTGAAACTAGCATTCTTGAATTAATCCGCTGTGAAAGATGGACAGACAGACAGATAAAATCGCACCATAGGAGTTAATTTTTAGGCCATATTGGTGTCCATTTTGAGCTCTTCTAACAGAAATGCACGCAAGTTTTTTTTCATATTTGCATTTTACGACATCTGCTGCTTCTCAAATAACTTCAGCTCGTCTTCACTTGTATAGGAAAATCATATTAGTTTTGTAAGGAGAGCCTGGAAGCCAGTTAATTAGTCCGACGTTTCTGATCCATCTGTAAAGTGTCCGACCAAACCTTTGGCATCAGCTTTGGCCAAACCATTAGCTTAAAATTGGCCTAAGTTTTGACACCAACAGAACCGAAATTGAATAATCTATTACGTTTAAAGACCTAAAAGTGAGTGAGACTGTATTACAAATGATGTTAATATTTTAAATAAGCTGCAGGTAGTTTTATTTATATTATTAAGTTGATACACCGAACATATTAGTAAAAAGTCATTGTGGCTTCTTTGCTAAGGCACCTGCATCTCATTTATGAGTATGCAGATTCGGACTTCGAAACCTAGAAATTACGAATCTGACTATTCCAAAGTTTTACATGCACTTTTTTAGTATAACTTAGACACCATTGACTAACGGTGAAGGAAAACATCGTGAGGAAACCTGGACTACACGGTCTGAAATCACCAATCCACCTTGAAAAAGCGTGATAATTAATGCTAATGCATGTCTATGTCATATCCAAAAGTGGGATAGTAAAGATTCCGATTATGACCAGAATTTTTAAAATTTTTACCTATCATGAACAATGGAAATTCACCCGTTTTGGGCCTAATTTTGAAAGTGCCGCAAAGCAAAAAATCAATGCAAAAATAAATGTGCTAAATTCGGATATAGACTTAGTCTGAATGAGAATTAGCTGTTACATTTTCAAGCACCAAATTTGTACGACACTTTTCCACGGTTTCATGCATTATTGAAGAAATAAAGTAATGGAAAAAAATCCTACCATTGTATGGCATTTCGATAATCTTTTAGAAAGATGCAATATCGATTTTTGACTTTGAAATCATTTATAATTACCGATTTAAATATTTTTGATCTTTATCTTTTTACCTTACGTTACGTACGATATATTTCAACAATTATTCCAAATCGATAAGGTTAGTCATTCCTGAAGTAATTATCAGCTCTGACAGACAGACTGAGAAAGTCGCATCCCATAAGGGTTACTTTTTACTATTTTGGTTCGGAACCTTAAATATACTATTTGAATATATCTTTTTTTTTTTCATTTTCAGTTCTTCTGTCTTTGACTTCTGGACCAAAAATTAAAGAAGATCAAGAAGTCCTTTTTATTTATCAGGGCTTTAGCCAAAGAATTAAGCGATTGCCTATTAATCGGCTTAGGCCTAGCCAAAAATCGACGTTCTGTCGGATACTATTTGGTGTTGAAAATAAAACATAAGAGTGGCATAGTGAAGTAGGACCTTCATTTCTAAAACACTATGCTTCGTCTTATCTTTTAGATTGTGTGTATATAATATTATCCCACATTAGATACCTTGACTAATAGATTAATATGTATATCATATGTGACTGCTTACTTGGCGTTTTTACTAAACTTCTAAAATGGTTGCTATGTAAAGCATCACTACCCAATGTTACCAGTAAAAAACCGGCCAAGTGCGTGTCGGGCCACACGCAGTAGGATTCCATAGTAGGTCTTAGTTAGTCAACTATGTAACCGGTGAAGCCTACTTTGCCGTGATAGTTTTCGAAAGTTAGTTTTTTTTATTTTTGAAAGACCTATCTAACGATACCCTACATGAAGGGTTACGCAACAAAAAAAATATTCATCCTCATTTCACATGTTCGGGAGCTCCACTAAATTATTTTATTTTTTTTATTCATTTTTACCACTTTTTCGGCGTGATCAATACACATATCTATACTAAATTTCAGCTTTCTAGTACCAAGAGCCTCTGAGCTATGCCGCGAACAGAGAGACAGACGGACATTGCGAAACTATTAGGGTTCCTTGTCGGACTACGGAACCCTAAAAATAAAACTAATGTAACCAATCCAAAATAGAAAAATGGTCTAGCTAAAATAGTCAGACAATACAATACATTTTACAATTTTACATTTTACAATACTCTTTGAATAGCGTAAGCTTATTTTTTTATCATATTCTGCATTTTTTTTCAAATTCGTCTCGTAGCAAAGAAACTCGAACCCAAATTCACGTGTTTAGAAAAATATTTTCATTGGTAATAATTTAGAATAGCGCCACCTTGTTACCCATGGATAAACCGTTTTATTTACAAACCATTAAGTTTTTTTTAAGATATCATCCCATGCCCTGACTTATAGCTACTATTTCTATAAATTCCAAACTATTAGGAAATATTGTAACATAACATGAAAGAATTTTAATTTTGACGATTATTTCCGACCTACATGTAAAATTTAAATGAGGTATGCAATATTCTCGTTTTGAATACGCAATGTATTAAAAGAAATACATATTTAAATACTAAAGTACATTTAATTATTTAGTAAGTAAATAACAAAATATATTTGTCCTGCCAAATTTAGATACACACATTTTAGATTATGACAGATTATGGATGATTTGGTTTGAAAACACGTTATTCACATCAAAAAAATATTTTATCCGCATGTAGTGCCTTTTCAATGTAATAATTATATTTCACCAGTCATCTTATCACAAATATAATAATTTATTTACATCGTAATGTGCTCGCTCTGAGTGACAGCGTCTACCCGTGACAGTGGTCACAGACGTACTGCCCCCGTCGCCCGGTGGAGCCCCTCCGTAATTTCAACTCAACGTTTTGACAAAAGCACAAAAATTGACGTAAATGTACGATTAAAAAAAAATATACGTATACAAAAAGACAGATAATTAACTTTTCTATAAAATGGTACAGGTTTCATTAAAATCCGCTTGATAAATTCTATGTAAAACTCAGTTTTTTTCTGAGTTAGACCTAACTTCATGATTTTTTTATACAATGTTATAAATACATAATTAAAAAAAACGTTATACAAAATTATCAAGCATATGCTCTAGTTTAGTATATATACTTTTCAAATCATGAAAGCAAGTCGTTAAAGCGTATTCATTAGCTTTAAAAGGGGCAAAGTCGTATATCGCCGCCTATATCATTGAAAGCTAATACAGACAAGTGGCAATTGCACACGGTTTGTGCTCCATTCCGTAAGAGCACATGTTGAATATTATGCGTGGACTCCGCGACACGTTGCCATAAAGATATAAATGGTTATGGAGTACATTCCTTGCAGAGAGAATATTTTTTATCTAAAGTCCCTCGCTCCCATGTCAAGATCTTGTCTATTGGTAGGTTATATCGAATCTTCGTATTTGTAAGTTGTATTATTTTCTAGGGACGATAGAACTGTGTTTAGCATTAAAAAGTCTTCTTCGTTAACAGTCCCTCATCGGCAGTGATTAATTACTTGATGTCAATACTCATTTTATGTTCGCTTTATATGTAAAACTATTCATGGAGAATATCGACCTAAACACTGGGTCCAAGTTTAATTAAAACGCAAATATCCGCAAGTGTTCCCCGAAAACGCAAGTCTTCCCCGAAAATTGTGTTGCGGTTAGTTTAATGGAGTTTGCTTTATGATCCAGTTCCTGTTTTAAAATGAAAACAAAACAACGGGCTTCCACTGACCGTGAAGGATTGGTAAAATATTGACCCGCGTGCGACTGCCCACAGTGCCCGCACAATCATTTCTGACCAAACAAACCATTAAAACTACAAAACAAGATTAATATGGTACGGTACAATTCTGCAACAGTGTGTGGAAGTGTATATATATATATATTTTATACTAGCTTCTGCCAGCGACTTCGTCCGCGTGGAATAGTGGTGCTCCGCTCCTATTGGTCTTAGCGTGATGATATATAGCCTATAGCCTTCCTCGATAAATGGACTATCTACCACTGAAAGAATTACTTAAATCGGACCAGCGGTTCCTGAGATTAGCGCGTTTAAACAAAATGACAACATTTCCCTTCACTGCTCCGCTCCTATTGATTGTAGCGTGATGAAAAGTATACTATAACCATCTCAGGAGTATGACAAATAATTATACCAAGTTTCGTTTAAATCCGTCGAGTAGTTTTTGTTTCTATAGAGTTTATACAGACAGAAAGACAGACAGACAGACAGACAGACGAAAATTTTACTGATTGCATTTTTGGCATCAGTATCGATCCCTTATCACCCCCTGATAGTTATTTTGGAAATATATTTCATGTACAGAATTGACCTTTCTACAGATTTATTATAAGTATAGATATACATGACTAAGTAAGTAGATTGTGAAAAAAGTGCAAGCTCATCATCACTATAATCAAAAATAGAAAAGTAAATTTAGAATCGTAAGATCAGCGATCACCTTCAGATGTTATCGCATTGGTAACCTAGATAAACTCAGCTCCGCCAGTCAGTCAACATACTCGTAAAAGACGATCTTGACTTTGCTAATAAACGTTCGAGCCGTTTTATATGGCGGGTCAATAGATCAGGCGAGCTCTCGCGATTTTGCAGCGCTTAGCCCGGTCCTATCGACCTAGATGTGGAGTAATAAATCAATAATCCTAATCATCAATCTATCTGAGGCGACATTTATTGCTTAGTAGGTAACTGTGACAAATTACATTAGTGGACTAAGTACGTGCGAAATGCAAATAGACAGTGTACTATGCAGACTGTCTCCCAGTCGGGTAGACGGGGCTGTGTTATTGCAATGTAGGTAATTCGGACTCATGTTACATTACACGTGGATCAATTCGCTTTGACAGAATGAGCTATTATACGGCTAAACTTGTTTATCCAAACAACTTCCTTCTCCCTTTTATTTTTAATCTTAATTAATATAAGTCTGAGATTTAAATTATACACAGTTCCTAATTAAAATTCATCCAACGACCCCTCTTAAGGTGCCTGTAGAATAATTACTTAACTGCTAATTGCGGTTCACTGACCTTTAAATGGGGAATAAACAGCACTTTTACAAAATTGCATAGCATTTCAGAAAGTTGGAGTCGGACGAAGTTTAAATGAAATAAGGGCTGTCGCAGACTGTCGCAGGGCGCGGTGCGGAATAAGGGGAGATATCGTCTTTACGATTGGACATGGCGACAAGTTGTCGCAATTAGAGTGCCTATACAAGAGGATGATAAATCGCAGCGGCCGGCCGGTGACAGCGGGATGTCACTCGCTATATTCTGATGACTTTTCGAACCGGTCCATTTTGCGATGTCGTTTATCATTTGATCTTTCTAAAGCCACATGTAGTCTGGAAGCTTTTCTAAGAATACATTAAGATTAAAAGACAAGTAATATATTGCGGCAGTTCTTTTATCTTGATTGCATATTTAGCAACAATTAAGCTGGCTGGGACCGCAGTTGATTTTTTACAGGCACGTAACCTTAATCTAACTTTCAAACGCGCTCTACTCGAAATCATTCTTAACACAACAACAATTACTGAAACAGAATATGGTGCATTTACATTAGATACACTAGGTAATAATTCTGCTGATTGCTGCGTAAGTATGACGTAAGTACGTAGAACATTTTTCATATGTAGCGTTAGTACAAGTTCAGGCAACCCTGCCGATAGCTGATACCGTTTGACGCACGTGCAGCTATTGCACCAGCAGCTCTAATATTGACACTGATATGAGTACTATGAGCAAGTTTAGGACGCACTAGGCACGCACTGATGCCGTCCAAACGAAAAGGGCGTAAGCGATCTTTGTTCAAGATTTGTTATGCCCTTTCACAAACTCACATACACTCGCTTGCAATATGGTATAGGTACAACGCCAGAATTGAGTAATTGAGTCGAAGTAAGTTTATGAGATGTCAAATTACATTTGTTTTTTAAAAAAAAGCTTGTTTTAGCGCACTTTTTGTTACCTATTCATCTGTCACATTCCGTCAACTTTAGTTGTAGACTACATTATTCTCATCTGCGATTTTTAGAAAGAAAATCGATCCGCAGAAGATGCACCTATAAAGAAATAGCTGTTAGGACAGTAACACATTATACCTATTTCACAACACACGTTTTATGATCAGTAACTCAGTTCTATATCAATACTGTTATAAATAAGTAGTAAGGCTCATTAAGTGTTATTTTACTTCAACTATGAACTATTGATAAAATAAATACTAAAAGTAGGTAGGCAAGTAATCTTATTTTTATTTTTAAATTATCAAAAAACATTAACGGCTAAGGAATATATTATATTAACATAATACCACAATACACGATACCACACGTAACACTGTATCTTCAGAAGGTGTTGTCTCGATGAAGCTCTGGATCAAAGTGAGTTGGCTCCAATGAATTCACCTAGCTGCATGTTGGTCGTGACGTATATGACAAACTTCATTCTAGTGCCACCATAGACAAGTGCGACAACACACCTTTCACAATCGTCTAACAATACCTAATTGTAACGAAGGTCGGATGTTTTCCTGGTGCATTGACACGTTGCAGTAAGTACTATGTGTTGTTTAGTCTCGAGTCAACGACCTCGAGTGTGTTATAAAAAGTAACTTGAACCTGCCCGCCGCATTACTGCAAATTGACTCCATATCAGACGATAGCGACCCGAGCTACTGGCCGCTAAGTATATTGGTTCTCCAGATATTCACTCGCGTATACCCACCTATGCAATCTAACATTTTTAAGATAACCTACGCTATCTATTTGAATTGCATCATTTATATAAACATTATTAATATACTATAGATGGAAATTGCTTTTTTTAAAGCCATTTTGCATAGTCGTAAAAACTGCTTTAACCATTAACTTCAAAGATTAGAAGCTGAATATCGTGTTAACGATTTGGTAATGCCCAAAGAAGCCGATAAGGGAATTTTAATGGAACGATAACAACTTGATTTTAATGCTAATAGAAATACACGTTGATCTCTTGCTAGTTGCTATTATAGCGATACAACTAGAATCTAGTTCAGTAAAAACAGTCAAAGAAAAGTTAAAATATAATGAGATCTTCTGAATATCGTTGCCATCTGATAAACAAGGTTCAACGAAGATCCTGTCCGGTTGGTATGTTTCAGATAAGTTGATATAAATGACTGTTGTTAAGTCCGCAGTTATCGCTGCGGTGAAATATTGTCTGGTCTTTTGAAGCGGCCAGAAACAACGACACATAAATTACAATTTTGTTAATTAAATGTGCTTCACTGACAGCATTAAAAAGAAAAAGGAAAGGCGGGTCATCACGCGGCAAGTCGGAGAGATTGCGGATCGAAACATTCTGAGTCTACGACTTCTACGAGCTTCCATTAATAGTCGTCCTACTTATGGTGAACGTAACAAAACTCAATACCTTATTATGCAAAATCTCTCTATTCAAATTTCTTTGATATATGTTGCATTTATTCTAGCGAGACTATCGATTAAATTAATCAAATGTACCCTTGAGAGCAGCGTCTGCGCACTCTACGTATCACTCTGACTTTCACTGATCAAATTTTTGCTAAAAGCCGGTCCACGTTTCGCGAAAGTGGTTGGTCTGGTGGCCAAGTGTTTATGTATCGGTGGTTAGAGGAGAGCTGGATAGACACGACAAGCCGGCGACGTCGCATGCACAGTATCCTGTTACAATTACTTTTAGTAGCGCACCACGCGGCCATGCAAACGCGAACAGACGACAGAATAATAGAAAGACTGGTACACTACCAGCATGTTATTTACTCGTCTATATTAGTTTCAATAATGACACTATAACTTTCATTTACAAGAACTTTATAAAGAAAGGCTCAATACATATTTAGTAGAAAGGTACTGCCACACAGTTAAGAATCGTAATTAGATACTTCTAGTCCTGCCCTAACATGACTAGATCATTTGGGAAAAGATAAAAGGGCTTATCGAACTAGCAAAGCACGTGCCAAATTGCTAATATTACATTCATAGAATGAATTTGTCGAACTGGGCAAGCTTATCACGTTCGCTACGTTTTACTGACATGAATTGTAAAGTCGTTGGATAGGTATTGTGAATACGTATCTAGCTAGGACGACAAATGAAAAATGGCTGGTAAGATAATGGTGGTCACGATATATCGTTTGTAGTGAAATTCTTGTAGAGACCAAATCAATTTTCAAGCTGTGCAGATCCTAATCAAAAAGTGACAAAGATATATAACCAATAAGTCCTACAAAAAGCATCAGAATAAATTGCTAAAGAATTAACAGATTAACGAAGCGAGAGAGAAAGCACAATCTATGCTAATTTAATATTAAAATACGTAACACAAAGACAAAAATAAATGACATAAAAACAAAACTGCTGAAATAGATGGAGCATAAATTTAAATAAACTGCGCTGTATAACCGCAGCATCGGAACTTTCTATGTCAACGGGGTTGCGGTAAATCACTACTTACCTACGTACATAAATACGTGTAGGTCCATACACGTTCGCACTATATATTAACAATACCATTATACAGGGACAAAAAGGGGCTTTGGGATGTATGCAAACAACTGTTAACTACCGCACCCAGCCTGGGGCGGGTTCCTGTAAACTTCCCCGTTTCGACCGGACGTTACTCCGCCGTTTCAACCAGTAACTATGTTACAGATAATTGAATTTCCTCTGAATAGATGAAGGTTTTACTTTCATCCCTGCTATAAAAAAGTCCGATAAACCTTTATCGTCTGACAGGGTAGCTTCTTTGTAGAAGTGACTGACAGTTTTTTGTTTTGATTTTAGCACAAGCAACAGTTCGGCTATTGAAATTTCAGTCGTAAAGCGTGCGTAGAACGAAACCATTTGAGCATCTTGTCATTAAACATACACCATACGATAGTTTTGTTGAATCGTAGTTTTGAAAATAATTCCGAAGTGCGAATTTCGCGATTGTGGCGATGACAGGACAAAGGAAGCTTACTATTTGACGGCGTAAGGAGTTATTTACGAGGGAAAAATAGAAAGCTTTAATCGTCTTCAATCATTAATCTTTCGTTGGAATTGCGAATATTACTCAGAGTCCCCCATGCTTGGCTCGATTTTTTAGGATTACAGTAGCACGAGCACTCACGCTTCTATCATAAAATTCAAGTCACGTTCTAACAAATTGATATCAACGCACGATTTTAAGACATAATGTGTATAAAAATTACATTTTATTGAGTCTATTAACATTCGTAGTCGCACTAAAATGATAAAGAGTCGATGCACATTGAATGTATAATAGGTAGGAGGCGTCGCATCGTAGCGAACTGAATCGAATGGGACTTGCCTTCTTAGAATTCCGTGTTGGGCGCCAATATCGATGCCATCTGTCTTGTCCTCTTTTGCCTTTGGCTTAATCTTCAAGCTTTAAAACCATTTGCTAAGTACGACGTTGGGATTTTATACAGATGTGACCGTGTCCGTTTCTGAATAAATTTTCCAGTTTCTACTTGCATTGATTGGTTGAAGGGCAGGTTACGTAATAAACATTTGCATAAAGGACACTCAATTTTCTAGTTTGATTGAACTCGTGCTTGTAAGATGTATGTAGTCTGTGTCTGTGACCTTGTAATATAAATCTTCGTACAAATACATTGTGTATTATGAAGAACTTGTATGTAAATGTTATGAGATTGTTGGCTGAATACAAAAGTCGTGACTTCATTTGGGCATAATCACAGCTTCTGCTCGACTACCGTGGTTTTTAGTTCGTATTCTTCAAAGCTTTAACGTGATTGTAGGGATAGCGGGTCTCAATATTATACAGGGGGCACGTAGGTACAGTAAGTATATTTCACAATTGATCTTTTTATCACCATTACGTATTTTTATGTCGTTTACATCACCCTATTCCACGTTACCCTGCATGAAATCAATTTGAAATTGATCGAAATAATTTGTCACATAACTAAATTAGAAATTTTAACTTACTGGACTATTAATAGATTTTACTAACGCGTTTTGTAGTCGATAGCATATCAAAGCTATGTAGTGACATCTGGTGCACATCGGAACATGTCTGATATGCAAATAGAGCAGCGATAACATGTCGAGACCGAGATACAACCTTTAATTCAATCGACGCTACAACTAATGAATTATTCAACATTAGTCGGAGTTGTCGGACTGCAGACAAATTTTTAATGTCATGCAAAGTCAGGGTTCAATCGATAGGCTTAATGCGAGTGAGTAAAAATCCTCTAAAAGTAAATGCGTTAAACTCATGTTTTTATTGCGCTTTAGAGAGCCAGAAGCATGACTGTTATCCAGGTTAATTAGCAGCGGAGCCGTAATAAAACTTGTGAGTAATTGCTGAACAACATACACTGCTTGTCATGAAAATGTGGCAAATAACGTCGCTCGGGCTCTTGACTCGGAAACTTACCATGTTTTTGTTTTGCTTAATCAGGGATAAAACTTAATGTTGAGGAACGAAGTTTTCCTCGAGAGATTTTCCCTCGCTAAATCTTTTCGTGTATTCGTCGAAGTGATTGGTACATAATATATAAGATTATGTATATGTATCTGTTTGTTACGTAAGCGTACCAAATAACGACAGAAAATTTGTCTTCTCAAAAGGGGCAACCTTTTTGCCTACATTAATGGATCCCTTGTAAGATATATCACCGAAATAAATCCAAGTGCTTTCCAGCTATACCTACCTATTTTTTGCAAGAACCAGTCTCGTCATCTTTAAATTGCAGTTCATGTTCCGATTTTATTTTTGTATCGTAATGTAGGGACGGCTAGTTTAGTTATACAATAATAGCTGGGAATAAATTACTGCATATGGCGCCGTCGGGATAACTTATCGTCTTAATAGTGGGACACATGCTCTGTGTATCAGTAATATTATACATATCGTAGGTAATTATATAAATGCCAGCACGTATGTAATGTTCCATTCAGACGAATGCACTCATTCCGAACAAATTGATTATGATCATAATTGTAAGGGAACGTAAACATTTTGAATGGAAGTGTCATTGAATCTTAAGGATTTATCTAATAGATAAACGCAACAAGTTTATACGTGTAATATTTGTATACAGTGTCTTTATCATTTTTACTCTAGTGGAAAATCCGAACTGATTCCATCAAACATATCCAACGTTGAAAATTCATAAAAAGTTCAGTTAAAGTTGACCGCAAACTATTCAGACCTCGATATTTGCACGCAAATAAGTTTATTTGCACTTTGCTTTTGGTGCTCGCTGAAAATAAATTGCATTTTCAATCGATACCGGCCGTGAGTCGAGTCTCTGTGTAATCCGTTCGTGGGAGTACTAACACATTAACTTCATTACGTTTTGCACATGTTTCCGATTTATCAACATTGAATCAAGGAGTCTCTTTTAATGTTTGTGCCGCTAATTTTACAAACGCGGAAACTTGTATTCATTTGTATGAGAGTTCTAGAGATATAATTACCTTCCTGCGAAATTTACAGATAGTATTGCGATCAACCAGAGAACAATCTAATACTGGTCTATAAACCTGGCCCTGAATCATGGATGATTCAACTGACTGGGGAATCCGTAACGAAAATAACATTATAAGGGCGAGAAATAACACTTCATCGAGTCGTGAGTGACGCTTTTATTCTGCAGACCATTTTTCGTTGGTCTAAAGTTACTTTTATAGCAATGATGAAGTAAGCTCCTGCATTTCTGTTCGTTTATATTCGTGCGGTTACAATAAAAAACGAAGTTTATTGCAGAACTGTATTCATAGTGGTCGGACAACAAACGTTGCGGACAGTGCATGGAGGCTGCAATTATATTAAAATAGCCACCGCCGGCAGCCCGCCCAAGTCGGCTACTGGCGCTACGTTGTACCTATCTGCGGCGTGTGAAAATACCTTCAATGGGACTTGCTTCAGGCAGACTGGTTGCACAGCGGTTTTATTTGAGCACTTTCGAACATTAATCACAAATGCTCTATGTAATAAATAGCTTTCAAAACTATGAAAAAAATTACATTATCAGAATGACTGCTAAATAATTGTCGCTCTAATTATTGTATAGAAACCTTCCGATCATGATTTATAATTAATCGTAATATAAGACCAACAAGCAAGGCCCAGGTTAATGTCTTTTCTGCTCCAAGTTATCACTGATGAATTGAAAGAAGTTTTCTTTAGATAGCGGTGCAGTGTACAGTACACCGTCTAAAGTGGGTTTATTATTAGAGCAGATAATAAGTCCATCACCTGTTCGTTAATGAGGTCCGTCAGCAAGACAGGGAGTTTATAGTTCTTGTTTATGTATTCAGAGCTTCGATTGCCTTCGCCGAGATCAAATGTAAACTTTCTATCTATTATAGGTCCAAAGAGATTCTTAATGGTATTATGTATGATACAAGTGGGGTTTAGGCTGAACGTATCTTAAAGATTAACTCAAGTTGTCGGTACAGTTTGTATAAGGTCACTAGAAAGTCGAGGGACCGTCTCGACTCAAGATGAACTTTTTATAAGAATACTTAGTTTGTTCTAAGAAAGACTTCTGCCACCCAGCCGTTCCAGAAACTCTAATACTCTTGTTTACACGAATAACAAGGTAACACGTCACAACTTTACAGCGTGGATACCATTTAAGCAACACATGTCGCCGAAAACATACATGGTTATGTTTCAATTTTATTTACGAGAACTGCACTGTCATTATGCCTTATGAGTTTTGCGGAAAGCGGTCCTCGAGGTGACTCGGATTCGCTCGTTCGTATCCTCCCAGACTTATTGCCGTATGTTAATTTCTCGACACGATGATTATTTACGTGCACAACGACTGCATGTTACCGAAGTGTATGTTTACGTTTGTTTTTTAGTGATTTATAATTATAATTCGTTCATATGCAGCCGCGAAAATAGAGCCCTGTCAGAAATATAATCAAACAATTTATCTCCTCAGAAAATTATGCCCATTTTTGTGAAACCATTTAAAATTCGTCATGTGTTGCCATGAAAGGTAACTGATTAACAAAAACCCCTAAAAGGCGGTTAGATTAGTAAGATATGCATCAAGAGCTATCGCACGGTGGCTAGTTATCTACATCCTACAGGAATGAGTAGCGGGGTCAACGCCCCTCGGAAGTCACGTTTCTCTACAAAAACTCCGACGCAATAAAGCATTGAAACACTTCTCATCTGTCATCTGATCTAGTCGCTACCCCGTGACGCTTATGCGTTATAACTTAAGGCTGTTTATTGAGGCCTTTTATTGTGCCGAGCAGTCAGCGCACCCTTTTGTACGGCGCACAATATAAATGTTGTTATTTTATTTCTTAATGCTAGTGTGATATTGAAAGTTGTTGTGTTCTTTGTTGCAGGTATGTACCTCGATAAAATGGATTGGACATAGGATAATAATAATCTTAATCAGTAAGTACTCACGGTTATGCATAGTTGGTTTGTTGATAACAATGATGAAGAGTCAAATTTTTTTTGTGTAAGCTACGCACGTAGTAGAGTATTCACGTTGCTACTAAGGCATTTTTGTAACGCAAACTCATTCCATATTAAAGAGCAGAATTGTTCTCAGTCGTATCAGTTACGGTGGTGAAGGTTATAAAGACGTTGCCCGTTCGTTGTTTTGTGAAGCTCGCGTTGACTTGTATCGTGTACATTACGAGGCTCGGCGCCGACAAAGTGCGCGTCGGCGCGGACAATCAAATCAGTCGCGACAATTTCTCCGGCGACTGTATCTTTGTCCTTTGTGCTCACAACCACATCTCCGTAACCACGCTCATGTCACATATTTGTAAAGGTATCCACAATATCTTTTGTCACAGTACAGTTTTGTGCACCGACAGTTTAGCGGTTTTCTGTATAACTAGATACATTCTTGAATAATAATTATTTTGTTATTCATTCCAACAATACTTATGCTGAAGAAGTAACGTAACGTAGAGTCTCTTAATGAACAGATACAAGCTGAATCATCTCGTAAGTATCGGATAAATGTATGCAATCAAGCACTCCATGGATATGATTTAGCCTATTTAAAACATTTACAGGCCGCATGCATAGCACCACACCATATGGCTATGCATTTATATCTGTAAGTCATTCCATCGGGATTCTGGGTCACTTCCATACGATGTAATCCTATCGATTTCGAAAGCTCTTTCAATCCTATTGGTAGTAACGGTCCACTGATCGATAATCAAACAGGGTCGGGTTGCACATATTTGTGTAGCCCTTATCTTCGCTATAAAAAGCAGGTAGTTGCATTCCCAGAACCGAAGAACTTCTCGAGTGAGCAACGCGGGTACGAGCATTTTAATGGATTCGTTTGAACAGCACGGCGGCTTTTTGTTTTTGCGCAAAAATTGTACGGAGAATTTGGAAGAAAAAATGTTTGGACACCACATGTGATGTGTCCTTTGGGTTTTTGGGACTTAAGTTTAATTAACGCTTACGATAGCTCTGCTTTCGAGTGTGGCCAATGCCCATTCACTAAAACTGGCGCATTAGCACTTGTCCCATTCAAAGTTTTTCTAACGTTTTTTGCGTGACCTCCGAATCCTAAGATAAAACAAATGTAGGGAGCGGAACGGTTTCTGTTGAAATTTGATGCTGTCGGTTTTGCAAAATCCTTAGTTGGTGGTCACAATTATACATTTGGGGGTCTTTTGATCTCTTCGTAAACTTGATGGTGCCGTATCGTCTTTAGACAAATGATATCTCTCTAGAAATATTATCCGTTGGTATCCATTTCTTATAGCCAATTGAATGAATACTCTGTAAAACGACTTTCTCTTTCATAAAAATTATGCTCCTAATTATGTATTTGAAGCGTAAGAAACATGTTTAAATAATGGCCGTTATGTAACTGCCTGGCTTTTAAGTATTAGCTACACTATGTGTGTCGCAAATTGGTTGCAGATGTTTATATCCGGATTTACCTAGTCGTTTGTATCAAGTAATTTGGTCCCAGTATAATTGCAATAACGGGATATTCATATACATGAACATGAGGTAGAAAGATCAATATTACGTCAGATTATGAGGTGACCGGGCGTGAGTCAGCTGGTCGAACGTACGCGAACTTAACAGCCCTACCTAGGGTTGCCTACCCTTGCTCCGTAACTACGGGGGAGAACTACTAGGCTTATGCCTAACCGACAGTTTAGCCAGGTCAGCCTGAAATAGTAGTTGATAAGTCATGTTAACTTTATTTTATAGTATTTATAACGATGATTGGACTGAGTACAGATTTGACGAGTAAAGCCGTCGTTTAGCAAGCAATAATAAAATGAGGTTAATATCATGTGCGCACTTGCATAAATATCTTGCACTGCTTATCGCTAACGGCACTGAAGTAACCCATTTCTCTGAGTTTGCTCTTTGTTTAAGGTGATAAGCAGTAGTGCATTCAACACTCCATACTATTGGGTTACGATACGAGCACTATTTCTTCACCTAAAGTAGTAAATAGAATAACAGTATGACGCACTTTTTTGTAGCCAGCCCTACATAGTCGCGCCCTGCGGCAAGGCCTGACCAAAGTGTCGCCACATTGAACCTCGTTTATGAAAGGTCAGCGAGCCTTTAAATGAAAACTCTCATTTTCATTTTGATAGCATAATATTACGTTAACGATGCCAGCAATTAGCGAAGAGACTACCGGAGATACCAAGGTGTAAATTGGATTAGATTTTGACAAAGATGAGGTGAGGTCAAAAGGGATGTTGATAGTAATCGTTTTATTTTTGAAATTGCAGTTTATTCATTGATAATGCGATATGAGAGTGGCCTTGTAATGGAGTGTGAATTGAAGCCATTCTACCCCAATGATTTAATCCAACTGGAAAAGATGAACAGACTTATCAAAAAGTACATTTAAAGGACGACACATGACGACGATAAATCTGAATAATCCTTGCCTAGGTAGGTACTTGTGCACATCGAAAAGGCTAGCACGAGTCTCACATATATGTATAAATGAAGGCTCGATCCGTCACGCGCCATGTGCGAATTCGTTGCGGCCACGACCAGGCTCTGACTCAAACGCAAAGGTAATTATCAGTAATCTCTTTCCGATTGATAACAAACTCGGCAATACTTGCTAAGAAAACTGTTAGCAGAAATTAGTAGGTCAAACCTTACGCACAATGCATATTCTCTGTTCGTGTGTTATAAGTTGCGACTTGAGAATTTACCTCAGATCACAGAAAGAAGGAATTTACCAAAATTATACATACGAGATCATACGAGCGTCTGCATATCGTGTCCTCAATACGAACGATAAAACAAGTCTCATAGGTTTTCATGAATAATGTAGCTTTTATAAGATAAAAAAAATCTATATCCTGTTCTGAAATATTTGAGATTAGCTTTAGGTGCATTACACCCAAACGTATATTTTTTTACACCTTTATAACATTAGTGCAGACAAATGTCGATATAGAATACAGATTTTAAGGTTCCAATCTAAGTTTCAAACCGGTTGGTTTTGCGTTTCTACAAATAGTCATTTAGACAGATATAAAAACATAATGAACTGTGTCCTGCTTTGCTTTATTCATCTTTTGTTATGCTCAGTGATTCATTGTCAATGAGAAATCAGCGTGGGAGCTTAACACCATCTTGTGCAAAACCGCAAAATGTTTGGAATGTTGCTAGCAAATAATTAATTTTTGGCGAAATATTTGCTGTTACTTCACACGTTGTAAATATTCTTGATGCAAATATACAGTCAATAACAAAGCCAACGATGTTTTTCACACAGAAATGATCGAATGTAAAATCTTAACGGGATTGAAGAAATCCTCATGTTTGCACTTATGTAGTAGCTACTCCGCTTAGGTATGTTCGTAAATGTTCAAACTCGTTATGTACCAAATCGATATGTTTGTTCTCGACCCCGTGCTTTATTTATTACTAGCTGTTTCCCGCGGTTTCACCCGCATCCCGAGGGAACTTCTTCGCGTACCCAGGTAAAAAGTATCCTATATGTTAATCTAGGTTAAAAGCTATATGTGTACCAAATTTCATCCAAATCCGTTCAGTAGTTTTTGCGTGAAAGAGTAACAAACATCCATACATCCATTCTTACAAACTTTCGCGTTTATAATATTAAGTAGGATTCAACAACAAACATTGTATTTGCGAGGCCGGAAGGATATTTCCCGCGGCGCGGCGTGCCTATGTTTATGCTATGACAACTCCATATGTTGGAATCTAAACCGAAGCCAATAAAAGCACAAAGCTGGCTCCATGACGTCTTTGTGCATCGTACACGTGTTTATTGCGGATACCACACCACATGGAATATATTTTCATATTATTCTCAACACTTGCCTTTAAAAACAGTTTTGTTTTGTATACCAAATAAACTTCATTCATTGTCGCGGAAAACATAAACTCAATTCGAGTTTAACAGTTTACTTTAAATATTTGTGAATATAGTTTCAAAACTGGAATTGCAAGACTTTTGTTCGCAAGTGCATTCAGTCTCAAATGAAGTTGTTCTATGAAACTGAAATTCTCAAAAGCCGTCTCTTCAAATAAATAGAAAGTACCAACTATTTAAAATGTGTTCACAATTTACTTATTTTATTGCCTTTTTACTGTTTGATGCGGAACTAATGCGATCAACTTCAAACTCTAATTTATTTAACTTAGCGAAGCTCTGCTCAACATCACTCGATGTGAAACTAAGTTAGGAAATGCGTTTTGGTCAAGAACTATTCCCGGCTATCTGTGTTTAGAATAAACAAACATTGGGAGATATACAGGAAGATTTGTGTGTAAGAGAACTGGACTTTCTCAATCGAATGCGGCTGACTGCTGAGAGATATACAAAGATCTTTGTTTGCATCAGTAATGTTAGTAGGAGCACCGGTATCATGTTCTCTATTATAATTTCAGTTTGTTTTTGATTTAACAATAAAAGAGATCGAGAGACTTTTTGGTCGGCAGTAAAATTCTTATGTAAGTGTCTACCGACTACACAAAGGACCATGGGCGGAATCGTCCCCACCCATCAACAGAAATGAAATGTAGCTCAATTGATACATCTTATCAAGCTGATGATTTTTTACTATGGGGACGTTGCCCAAATGCATTGGGTTTTCCTAGTATCCTAACTTTTCTATGCAAATATTTCGTACATGATAAAGGACTTGGTGATAACTGAATTTGATACTGTGTACTGTGTGTGGATGGCGGTGTATAATGTGATGTGATACTCCATATTCGTGACCTCAACGTGATAAACATCAGCCAAATCTCCTGATGTCAAGAGTTTCAACATCGTTGTCAACTCTCCCTCAACCTCCTACCATCATTGAGCAGCAACCAGCGTGTCACCCAGCCAGCAACCACTCATGGTTTCTTGGGGTTCATGACCACCTAGCCTGTAGCTAACGCGCAAGCCTGGTCACAACCTTCAGTCACATCAAGCAACTCGGCAAGGCCCCCACAGTTCAGTCAACAAGCAGAGGCCATTATACATAAACTCACCTGGACGACGCATGTATCCAAGCGTCATCCACACTGCGACACTCCAATCCACTGGAGAATCGCAGCAGCATGAAGACGCGTTTGCATGCATATGCAAGTGCATTTGATCGGTCGACCTGCGCGGCTGTTACTTAGCCATGAGCTCCTCTAACAGGCAATAATAATACACTGAATATTTTTATTTGCTTATTATAAGCATTCTGAGGATAACTCCAGAACGGCTAGACCGATTTTCATGGTTTTTGATTAGTTGTATTTGTCTCCATCCCAAATGGCAGAATAAATATTAAAACATCGGAAAAATAACAAAAAATAAAAAAATAGGGCGGTACGAAGTTCGCCGGGCCGGCTTGTTAATAATAAATTATTTTTATAACCCCATTGATTTATATAAAAAAAACGTTTTTATATCAAATAGTGGATACTTTAGGAACAATTGGCACCAGTTTCATTTGTGTTGGTAGGTGGGGACGGAGCTCATACATTTTTGCCCATGGTCCTTTACTTGTCCTACAAAAATATATTGAAGTAAACATTTCTTTGAACCGTGTGAGTAAATTATTTGTGAGAAGTTAGCTATCTAATCAATTCGTAATCGTACAAGTGCATTTTCTCCTTACGCCTCGATGTTTTTACTTTGTTTTACACATGGTTACAGCGCTTAATCATTGTCAAGAACATTGAATAAGGCATCATTATCATGAAATCATTTATCGCATAAACGACAATGTGGGTCTTTGCAAATCAACGTGCATCCTTTATTGCGGGCCATCTATTGTGTAATAGTCGTGCTGGAAAGAAAATAAAATGTATTTGTTAGAGGCCGTTACCAGTCCCGTGTCAAAATCAGACCTCTCATTTGTTGAACTTATACATGTAAAGTAGGTATAGCCTTTGAAAACTCTTTTTCTATTTGCGACATGATTTCGTACTTAAAACAGATTAAACAAAGTTCTCTCTTTGACGCGCTGAAGGCTTTTGTGTTCTTATTTGTTTTGTTGTTGCTTCTTCGTGATCTACATTTGTCGTGAATCGGAAATCTTAATTTATAAGTGAAATCTTACAAGCGAATAACTACATTCGCAAATGATATTCGAGAGAACACGATTGTTTATTTATGTATGGATTATACTCATGGTATTCGTTTTAATTCACCCAGTTGCCACAAGTACCCATATTGAAAATGATAGTAAGCTTTTTTTAATGCATTGTGTAAATGAATCCAACAGAACATTAAGTTATACGTCATGTTCTCTTGAAGAAATGTAACCTACCGCACGTTCAAAGTTCCCCAAAAAGTTCGTGAGCACAATTTTTGTATCCGAGTCACATTTTAGTCGACAGTTATGAAGTGTTGTTCTATGTCACGGAGGGCGGAGGTCGCTATCTGCGACGACCAGTCGCGCGTGACCGCTCATCTCGTTACCGCCCGCCCTAGCGCGGCGCCCTGACGCCCTGCGTCACCCACAGCCCTTTCTCACCGCGTTATAAATTTAACTTAATTATCGACAGTGTTGTCCCCTTGTTCAGCTTTAGAAAGGGGTAATATTTTAATGCACACTCTCAGTGGAGAAAGCAATGAGTTATGGCTAGGAGTTAGAAACACTTAATGATGCCCCTCCCTCTTTCATTATGATTTATTGTGTGTTGTGATTAGTCTGAGTTGAACTTCAAGTCATGGTGCTTGGTCGTCATGGCCCACTAATCGTCCAGCGATCGGTTGAAGGAGATATCCGGGCTCATTAGTGTTGATACCGACGTGGTTACGTAATATGTCGCGACTGTTTTTCCATTTAACGTTAAGATAAACTTTAACGGGTGATACCTACCCCATTTTTAATTTCCGCAACACAAATTTGCAAATAGCAAGCCTGAGGCTGATCAACTACGTACTCAATCCATTGTTTTCCTACGAGCTAATTTCGCGGTGCACATGCTTGACTGGACTCCCTATTTTTTAACCACCCTCTCGGTTGTATTAACACCCTTGTTTTCATCAGCCCAGATCCCTATTTTAGGTATGTAGGTTACATTACAATACATACCTATATCAATACTATGTTTGCAAACAAAAATAAAGAGTTCATAGAGGAAGTACGTTCTCCAGAGCATGCTAGTTCGGAACACTCCTACTTAAAGTGCTGAGCTTCGCAAGACACGAACAAGTTTTAGTACTTCTCAACATTAAGTTTTCACGCGGCAGACAAGCGAGTCTGCAAGTCGCACTCTCACGCGCTGTACATAAATCTTGAAGCATTTCTCCGCTAGCCGTAAGATCGTGTTGACTCAGCGAATGCTCGGTTACATTCTGCAAGAAAACCTTCCTGTGAACAAAAATACTTTCATTAGTTTTAATTACAGCTCCAGTTCTTGTTGTTCCTTGAAGCAGTAATTTTTGTTTGATAATATGTAATTATTTTTTTAATGTTATGTACGCAGTTGAGAAACTTCGCACAATGAGGTTTATATTCCTTTGTTGTCGTACCCTTTACAATGTTTTGTTTCATTACCAAGTGTTTAAACAAAACCTTTAAAATATTTGGAGTGTTTGTCATCATTTTCGACTTCTAAATATAATATTATGATTTATGTCTTGTTTGATTTCATAATGTCTGTTATAGTTAGGAAAACTATGTAGGGGACACCTTTGTTATTTTCGTGGCCGAATTTATTTACAATATAAAGTTGATTAAATTACGAAATTGATTCCTTTTTCGATAATATTACATGCAATGATATTCACGAATTCGTCTCGCTAATGAAATTCTTAGCTAATATTAAATTGAAAGCCAGTTTAACTCGTTACTTATCGGTTTGCAAAAATAAATTGGTAATTGTTCGCTACACCTGTTATTTTTTGTGGATGAGTTGCGTGATTGTCTATTGTTAGCATCATCGAATGTTAATTTCTTTACGAAGAACATTACGGTATAGGGGAAAATAAATTAACGATTACTTTCTAAAATAAAAGATGTACGCAGGCGGCTAGGTACGTTAGATCCATACCTAGATTGTTTTTATAATCTAGTCGGTGTATCTTGTCAGCAGTATTTACTAAGGACCCTTCTGAAGAAGCTTGGGGTTAAAAATAATCCTGCGTCTGAGGATTAAAGCGCTTGCAGGTGTCTCGCCTCCATCTAAGATTGTAACCTATACCAAGCCAGCCCAATGTGCGCCTTATAACTAGACGCATTTGGTTTCTTAACCATCGTTAGCCTGTAATACAAAATCGATTAGGCTTTATTGTTTACGGAGCGGATTTGTATCAGAATTGTAATCTTAGCTTACGGTTCGCCTCTTGCTTGTACTTCACCGTACCTATCACCGTCTTATCAAGTAACTTGCGTTTTTTTAATGAAGGCAAGTATTCACATTTCACACGTTGGAATCGGAAGCTCTCTTATCTATGTGGCTGCATACGTAATGCATGGACACTTAAATTGGATATTTACTTACTTTTTAAAAAGCGCAGTTTGTATTCTTTTGGCACACAATGGCATGTTTAACATGTTAGTATGGTGGCTGGCGGCGGGCTCGGCGCCGGCTCGGGCGCCGCGTATCTTAGTATTCCTTGTATCGCATGTCGTTGGACTATTTCTCTTACGCACAGCGCCGACGACGCGCCGCCGACGCACGCGCAAGGTCGCCGGGTGCGCGTCTATCTCTGACGGCGCCTGCCATGTCCTGGTAGTCGAATAACAGTCCTTTGTCTATACACATGAGGACTGCCTGTTCCTTCGTACTATCATCTCACATTAGCAGTACATTACTTAGCATGTCGTCAATTTGCTTTCGCCATTGGTCGTATTTAAATAACAGGACTCGTATACATCAATGACGGTATTCGCTCCTGCGTCAGACTGCCGTTTGGTCTATTTTAATCATGCTATTGAACTAGCTGGTCCCAGTTATTCTTGGGGGTATTTCTGCTTATTCTATTTTGAATTGGCGGGTTTCAAGGCACACACATGATGATTTACCACTTTTAGTGCAATAACGCAAGAAAACATTTCTGTGTTGGAGCGTGAGGACGTTGACTCACAGCCGGCGCACCTACTCTACCTTATTTGTCATACGGATAAGGATAGTTTGGGGTCGCACCGACACTTGTTTCATGGTCGGGTACTTGGTTTGTTTGTTCATTCATTGCTATTCAGTTTTTTTTTTATTATTTTCAATCACTGTATTTAAACCAAAATTGGAGTTTCAATTAATAGCTGTGTTCATTTTCCGTGAATAATTAAACTGAAACAATGATTGTGGTTAGTGTGGTAAGCCAGAATGGCGCCACAGAACTAGGAGGTAGTAATATTGATGGCATCACAAAGCACTTTATTGAAGCAAACTTTAGCTAGGTATTTAGGCAAGTATTGATGACGGCAATACATTGAAATAAATAGATTTTGATGGGTCACCACATAGGTGCAATAAAGCGGATGATGGGTTGGTTGGTGTAAATTATTTAGAACCTACACACAAGTCAATGGTAGGACTCTTTCATTGTTTAGTAACAGATAAAATATTTGATCTATAGCATATTGTTGTTCAATTCAAATGTCTGGCATTGAGTGGCTAATCGATAACAGATAAAGCGCCAAGTGTTTGAAGTATCTTATTACTGGGGCGTTAGATATTCGCATTCCTGTCTGTTTTGTGTTACATTCAGATAAATGTACTGTGCCACATAATTGCACTTCGTAGTTTATCCTCAAACAATTTGCTATTGTATAATATCTATCCGTTTTATCAATACTTGTCCTATTTGTACCTGTTTCTACAGTTATAGCAGTGTTCTTATCATTGAGTTATCTGAAAGAGCGAGTGCAATTGGATTGAGATTTGTTATTCGTTAACTGTTTGTTAATAGTAATAGATTGTGTTATAGTTCTTCACATTGTCGAGTAAGATTTACAAAGATTATCATGCAAAGTGGAGGTTTTCATGACGATGGTTGTAGAAATAAATCACATCCTAGATGCTTCACGCAAAATTATTACCTAGCTAACTCGTTTTTTATGAGTTACCCTATAGCCTATGAATGTTATTATTATAAGTTGTTCTCAAGGCTAGCTCGGTAAGGATAATAGACAAACACGTGCCATTCATCGTTTTTTTCATAAAGAAACGCATCTTAGGTTGGTGCTATATTACTAAATGTAGTAAGTATAGACAGTTACGTACTGCCTGCGGTTTTCCTGTGAACTTAATAAACAAGTTTTTGCTTTTCATAGGGATACAAGCTGAGTTGTTACCTACAAGCTGAGTTGGTACCTACTTCAAGAACTGTTAATTTTCCTTGTTGTAAAGATATTTGGGGAAGTGTGAGGTTAATTTGTTTCCGTGGTAATTGGTAGTAATTTCTCTTCGCATTAACCTCGTTTTTTAACTTTACCTTGTTAATTGACTTGTTGAACATTAATATTGTACCTTGACAGTACTCTTGCCGTATAAGTCCCTAGTGACATGGTTAATTAACTAATAACAACATTAATACTTCATGATGCCAGCAGTAGAGTGAACAAGTTCTAATTGCATAGGTACGACAAGGTTAATTTCCACATACATGTGAGTCTAGACTTGATAGGCAAGAAACATTCCGGCATAAAATTAATCCTAGACAGTTTTCGTAATTACTTATTCAGTTATAGATATAGGTACCTATATGATACTAGTAATTTAGGCCGTAGACGGCCGTGTTGATTTTCCGACTTACCATACTTTGGGTTCAGTTATTATTCAGAGAGCAGAAAAAAATGATAAAAATAGATCGTGCTTGACTCGTTACTTCAAAAATAAAAGTAATTACCGTATAACGTGCTTTTACTGTTAAGAGATAATTCAGGCAACTCAATGACCCATTATTACATTGTCAGTGTCAGTAATCATTTTCTGAGTCCACAATTATTACATTACAAAACCACCCTCATACATGACTCTGGAATTTTTATACAGAGAATCGGGTAAATCCGCCATCAATCGTAGCCGTAGGGACGCGTGCCTCGGGTAAGCTGGCCGAGATTACGCTGACGATGAATGAACCAAACGAGTGAACATATGCGACCCTCTGTTTGCCCGTGACGAGGGAAATTGTGATTACATTCGCGTTTATTACGCTATTTCGTTCCATTAGGGCAGTGTTTTTATGGATAAAGCCTGATACCGCATTAAGTAATCCATTGGAGTTATTGGTTTGGACAGTTCGCTTACACATGATTGCGTTTGTGAGATTTTGTCCTTGTGTTTTCGACAACATTATCGACTTGGCGGGAGCTCGGCCGTGCACTGCTGTTTCTGTTTAAAATCTCAGTGAGTTCAATTTAAATTGTTACTATCAATTGAAATGTGATAGAATCATAGTTGAGCTATTTTTTAACGACCCGCACGTTTGCGGATGCGGTCAAAGGTCAAAGTAAAATGGTGTTGAACTATTTTTTGCGTCGACGTCAGAACGAAACAATGGCGTGTAAAATATTAATATTAATAGTGCACGTGGTTGAGTTGTTGCATAATATTCGCATGACAATGCCACACTTCCTACATGGTGTTGACTGTTGTCTAACGATCTTCATCGCAGATTTACATTTAGTTATGAGGAACACGACATAAACAGTCTGTGAGGTCTTAACCAATGTTTGTCCAATCGCGATCGTTATACGTCCACAAGGCACCAAAAGCGAGTTTATGAGTGTTTGGTGCGGCAGTTCGGCTATGTATATTAATAGTTTGGGCGTCAATCAACAGTTCATTCGCGCATCATTTCTGTACGACTGCAGCTGTACTCCGATAACAAGGAGATATGGACTTGACGCAGGATAATAGAACCCAATTAAGTGCTATAATTATTCCTGTTTCAAACGCCGACATTATACGCAATTTGTGGTGGTCCAAAATCTTGCTACACTGACTTGACATCCTTATTTTGCGTTCTTTTCGTCTAGGACTTTCCGACAAATTAAAGTGTAAAAGTATGTCATTGATCCATTATAGCTTAAAGGTTGTTGAAAGATAAATGTTATAAGTTATCCAAGCTTGGTATTTGTTGCCACAAAACCTTGTTACCAAAATCTAAAATTATAATCGCGGCTGTTACAGCCAGTCAAGTTTCAGAACAATATCGACCGCTTCCAAAACGGTTGTACAATATTTTCATCGCTTATAGTACTACAGTACAGCTCCCCTTCATCTTCAAAGCTTTTAAAAGGGATCGTTCAGAAGCGAAAGCGAAGTGAATTTTAATCTTTATTTACACCCGAAAGAGTCGATTAGCCGATCTCCTGGTTTTGCGTGAGTGGTTACGATTGATAGCCTTCATTGAATTCTGATATTGTTTTTTCAAGTGTATCAATCAGAGTATGGAAATACCAATCTTTTGCCAAGGCTAGATAATATTTTGAAATATTACTTTATCAGTTCATATCTGACAGCATAGAGCACACGGAGGGCATACAGTGAGTGTCTGTGTGTAAATAGGTGTGTGATAAAGTCACAGTTGTGATATAAAAGTGTCGTGACATCACCCAAACTTCGGGAATCATCACAAAGAAACTGTTGGAGTGTGAGTAATTTAAAATTATTCTGACATTTGTGTCTTAATATCTGTCGTAGTGTAAACTTCGTTTTATGATTCCAGTTGAATTATTGCAAGTATTAATTTACTTTAGTTTTTATAAAATGGTTTGTCATTGAAATTGGAAATATAGAAACTGTACAAGAAACCTAGGTATTGTGTTTCTTCATCAAAACTCAGCCTGTGGCTGTGGAATAGACTTTTTGTGAGTTAACCTATAAAGCGTCTGACTGCGTCTCCATGCTTTGACTAGGTATTAGGTAAAGCATTAGTCATCCGTTATTTTAGTTCAGCACATTATAAATTATGCCTATTCATTAGCTTACCTAGTAAAACGTCATCACCTTTTGTTGTTATTTCGTCACCTTTTTACTGACGTCTACCATTGTTTTTGAAAACCACGATGTTCGTCACTATTTTTGTTCAGATAATTATTGTACTCGGTTCATATTTTTAAATATTTTCAAGCTTCTATAATTGGATTTATTTATCTGAAATAAATGTTTATTAATAATAATAAAACAAACTTCCAGTGAATAATAATAAATATTTATTCACTACCTATTTATACATATGAAAATAAATGGAAAATAATAATTTCAATACCTAAAGCAAATACAAATTACGTAAAATTGCGCAGGTGCTACATTTTCCGCTAGCACGCAAAAAATAAGCGATGGTGAATTTTTTGCACGTAGGTAGGTACCTACTTCTATTTAGTAACGTGAACGTTGGACGAGGAGTATCTACGTGAGTGTGAGTGCGTCGCGCTCTCGAGTGCGTATCGCAGATTGGAGTGCCTGCCGCTGTCACGTCAGACACAAGTGCGATGCCGATGTCAGCCCCCCGGCCCTTCTGCTCGTATCTGTCTGATGTGCAGGGTTCACACAATCCTAGGAAACTAAGATATTTAACCTTCATTATAAAAATAAAAGGAATCTCTGGACTGAAATTTCTTATATATTCTTTAGTAGCTAGATACCAAAGAACCCCGTCCTCCCCCCGATTAGTGAACGAGCAAGACGTCTGAGTAGTGAAGCAAATTGACGGTAAAACAAATTGTTGGTTGTTTATGAACAACCAGCACTATGTATGCATAGTGCCGGCGACGACAGCGACACATAGCATCCTAAATTACTAAATTAAATATTTTTCTTCGAGTTATAGCCGAAGCTTACAATAATAATATTTAAAAGCTCAAACAATAGCTCGACAGATCCAGCCGCACCTACTAAATTTTATCAGGATACATAGGGCTATAACGAAGCACATTTACAATGGTCGAGATTTCAGGACAGTTGTGACCCAGGAGATGCTACGCGAAGTTGAAAGAAGAAGAAGAACTTTTGGATTTAAAGAAATTGTTGCGAAATGTGTCGGGGAACCTTTCTGACAACCCTAGATAGCTACGTACGTTTGATATTTACGCTCACGGATATGGGTATAACGACAGTTTAGGGATGATTGAATATTATCTGTGTAGGAGACGACGGTACGTTATGTTATGTGCAGTTTGAGCTGATTTGTGACAGACATACAGAACTGTACAAATGTTACTAGGATTAAGTTTTCTCACTAATGACTACGATTATGTTTAACAAGTGTGCAACAATGTTATAAATTGTCTAGAAGATCTTCAGATTCTTAAGTATGAGTATAATTTCCTGTTAGTCGTAAATTTATGACACTAAGAACTATCTAGTTCTTGATTAGTGAATATCGTATCCATTAGTGATCTATAAAGTTATAAATATCAACAGGGACCGGTGCTCAGGCTAGGTATTGGATATTAACGACAGAGTTGAAACGATGAATATCTTGAGTAATAAACGCTTTGCTACAAACATATAACGAACCGAGACAATTTCAATACAATAAACTAAAGATAAGTGCTAAAACTAACTTATAAAGCCTAATATATTCGAATCACGATTAATATCAAACCGAGCAAAGTGTTCGAAATTTTATTTCGGCGCAATACTGTCAGATAAATTGGTCTAACAAGAGCACACTACACAAGTTATATTAAATTGCGACATGGGAGGAAGTCTATCCAATTCCGACCTCAATAGGAAGCCGAGGACGTATTGATGAGTGCAATATCACTTGCAATATCCTTTTCACATACGATCTTATTGGATCGTGTTGTTTAACAGTCTTAGATCTTTGATGGCAAATGCTTTTGTTACAATTCAGAAATATGTATTTCGGTTGAACACGCAACAATCATTAGCTTGTTTAACAAATTGATTGCCCCCAATTATTTAAGTTGAATCATGCGATCGTTTGCTCGTGTTCTCTATTGTATCATTACTCAAAATCTGAGTTGTTTGGCAGAGGCATGTAATCGTGTGTAGGGATGTACTTGACAGGTAGGCCCTACCACGGAATGGGAGAGGTCAGCTTTATGAAATCGGAACCGACCAATTTTTTTGGGATGAGGGGAGCGCGAGTGGTTTATTATTTTCCATAGAGAGTTGTCATTGGATTGATAGTTACTTTGCAAGTCCTGTCATATAGTCACACTGACATCCTCTTGTAGTTTTTTAAAGGCATAACATGTGGCACAGTAGTATTAGTTGTATTTCGGATTGTGTTGTCATCTGACCAGTTCATAGTAAAAGGGGTAAAGCTGAGAACTGCTGACTTCACGTCCCGTGCATAATGAATCCGTGATCATGTAGCAACCATTCGGCGAGAACAAACACTTCGATTTAGATAGTCAGGTACATCACCAATGCTGTTGACGGACGCACAGAAGCAACAGCGCGACAGGCCATTCATCAAAACGTCACTGGCTCGTTTTGCCTGTGTAACACCCGAACATCGATGGGTGCTGGCGTGTTATCGCTTCGATTGATCTCACTAAGTAGCTGTGTTCCCACACGCAAGATTATCTACGTTATCAACTCAAGTTACGATCGAGGATGTTTACCATTATGATACGGGCACATAAGCTTTAATTAAGCGACTATGTCCACACGGCTGGACGTCTACAGTACAGCCGTTTATTTGAGTTGTATGTCTATAGCGTACATATACAACTTGTATTTATGATTTTGCAATCAACCAGCATGAAGGAAGATTAGATTTTTGATTGGATAAAGATGAAAATTGGAATTCAACCAATTAGGTCGTACATAATATTTTAACTTTAATAATTAGACTTATAGAAGAGATGTTCCAAATTCACATCCGACTTATGAATGATGGAAATTTCACCTCATTTACAAGAGGACTTCAAAACACCAAAAAACTGTAGGGAACTTCGTAAATAGCTAACCTACTTAAAACTTTCTCTGGTAACTTTGAAAGAGGCTTCATTAGAGTCCGTGAGCGTGCAACTAAATGTAATTGGACTTCACCTTTGTGTTACGGATCGGGAACATTACAGTTCCAGAGCTCATTCGGCGAGTTAAAACAAAAGAAAGTTATCTACTCTACATCCTAACTCGCCTTCGGTTTGATGGATTAAAATTAAAGAGCACCGTCATGATTTATGACAAGATACCAAGACCCTAATGATAGATATGATACTCCATATCTTCCAGTTTATCCTAATCAATATAAAGTAAAAGAAACAAGAGAATAAAATATCTATAGCTCATATAGTAATCTTGCGTCAAAAGAACCTTTAGTACACAATACAACAGTAGATATATAGTATTACATTGTTTGTAGCCTTAGGGGAACGAAATGGTACAGTAATGAGAGTACTCCACATCGGTCGTTCGGATAGAAAAACGCGGAGGGTGCCAGAGACTTTCATCCCGCCGGGAGACCGCTCGCCGGGGGAGTTATATGTATGACATCAACATGACTTCCAATACGGACTAAACAACTGTCCTAGGCTTTTATCATTATAATACTTTAGATGAAAAAGGATAATAGGTACCTCATTTGAATAAAACATTCCAAATTACTAGGTATACTTTACCTCATTATTCAGAGTTTCCATTCATGAAGAGAATATTTTAGCAGAAATGTTTAAGCAGTCTTTTCATAGAACATATTACACCAGAATTTGTCATGTCTAAATATAGGAAAGTCGACCATAAAATTGAGAAGCAATTAATTTTGGTTTTACAAACAAAAGGGTAATAATACTGAGTACAGTGTTAATCCAGAATGTGGAAAACCCAATGGAAATTGGGGAAACCCGACCTAAATACACACACAAATAACACCTAGGTTTCAAAGACACGGAAAAATACAATTGGTGATGCGATTCCTAGACATCGTAAAAAGGAAACAGACAGCCAGACAGCATTACGTAGATCACATTAAATATTGATGAAAAACTACAGGTTTGTATTACTATTCCAGTGCAGGACTACTATAATGTATAATTTAGTACCGTCGTTCTCTCTGGAGAGTCGTGTGCCCGTCTGCGGACAGCGGTCGCCAAAGTTTGCTGTGTCGGTGCCCACTAAGTGGGACTGCACAGCCGTACCGCTTTGTTTCAGGATTAGTTGCAATCACTTCTCTCGCTGATTAGTACGAGCTTGCAAACCTGTTCATTGGTTTTCCAGTAATTTATCTTGCGGTGCTTGATCGGGTGCGCTTGTCGTTATTTGCCGTCCTGCTATTCCAAGGCAGAATGAGTCACTAATAAAATAAATACGTCTGTCAGGTCATTTAGTTTACCGTTATACTGGACTCGTACACATTACAACAGATACTCAGCCATTGTATTATTTTCATTTTATGATTCTTAATTACTGGATGAGCGTAAAATAAATAACAAGGCATTTTTATGACTTGCCAGAAATATTAATTGTAAATTGAACTCGTTAACGAGCTATTTTATATGAAGTCGTAAATTATTGCCAACTTTCTAAACTTGATCGCAAAATGTATTTCTAGCCATATAACCCGGGTTAGAAAGTTTATTTAGTTAGTAAAGGCGTTAATGCTATAATTATTTACCTTCGTGCCTCTTAGTTGGCTGTCTGAAATGGCAAAGTTTAGCTATTTAAGTCATCTAATATTTCATGTTAGATTATGTTTGAGAAACGGTGGTCTTAATTCGGTGCAAGCCATCTAATGCATAATCCAAAGTGGTGGGTGCCGCTATAACGCAAAGTTTATACAATACGTCACATTAATCTAGATTAAGCGTTATTAAGGATCACTACTAACAACACAAAGTTATGATTATTATCGCAATTAATAGGATAACGAGTTTCTACGGCTAGTAAAACTCAGTAGGTACTGAAATGAGTTTTCGATTAAATATTCACTTTAGATCTTTCATTTCAAATTCAAGTAACAAAAGTAAAGGCTGGAATCGAACAGCTCCTGAGCGTATATTTTCATATACAGTATGAAAAAAGTAATCCCCGACTGAAACACGTACCAAATGATTGTCGCAAAAATATTCCAGCAGATGTTTGAAGTAACTTCGAGGATTTTAATGAAACAGTTAGCAAATAAAGCAAAACCCGTACGCGACTGTGCGGGCTGAGTTTAATCAGAGGCAGTGCTCTCGAGACGAGGGCACAACTGTGCATCAGACGAAATTGTTTGAAGTCGGCTCGAGTGCTCGAGTGCTCTGCCACGACCGCCACTGTTCGATTCGAGTTGCGACGTTGTCTCGTTACACTAATTTATTAGGGCACAAAGTCCCGCGCGGCCATCACGATTCTCAAAACGTGCTTCTAAATACCACAAAACGATTCCACCTTGGAAAAAACTTCACTCAGCAAAGTTTCATACGATATATTGTATTAGGTACTTGTACTGTCATAAAAGCTACACCTATTATGGCCTGTAAAGCAACTGAGGTATCTGTTTTCCAATGACTGGATAATTACGCGAATGACGCTAGAAATCCCAATGAAAAGCAAATGTTATGAGTTTCGGAAATGGGAATTTACTTGATAGTGGTAGAGTGAACATGAAATTTAATATTGGAAGGTATAATCATCTAAGACGTAATGTCTCTTTCGAAACATTTCAGAAATCTTTTAGTACCTACTAACATAACTTGTAATTAAATAGACACTTCATAATGTACATACTAAATACATGTCCAATCTGACGGTACTACTAAGTTTGGGTGTCTTTTAGGTAGTAATAAATATATAGGTAAGCCAAAACTGCCAAATGTTTATAAACTTTGGGTTCCATGCTGGTGCCATATCGATATGTTTGTTAGTAATATTTTTACCAAAACACGCATTAATATTCGGAGCACGTCGGCGCATACCTATGGCTGTGCCACGGGCTCCGCTGCAGCGTATTGTCCGCGCGATTTGCTACCAACGTGTCGTTTGGGTGGATGCCAAATCTACGTTGTGACACAAGCTACAAGTGTCAGACGTACATTGGTGCCAGCCGACGCTTCTTCCCGACAGATGCATAATTGGGACAGAAATGGGAGCGCGATTAAAAGTTAAAATCATTTTCCAGTGAATAAAACAGCAACCATGTTTCAAAAGCTCAGGAAGCTTTCTTCGCGAGGAATTTTGCGTTCAAATCGCCATTGTGATCGTGCCGCGCTCCTTGTACAAAAAGTCGACGAACCCCTAAAGAATTGTTAGCGTGGTTAAAAAGAGGAAAAAATCGCTTCTATTCTTTGGCGTCTGCATATCTATAAAATGCACTGCAAAATTGCATCACTCGTCCCTCCGTCGCCCTCGCCCTCTCGTCGGGACTTCGCGAGGGAGATCTTTTCAATTCGCCCCCTTGGACTTGGTTGCGCTGTTCGCCTTGTTGATGCGGTGATGTTATTCAATTCACCAGATAAATTACATTTTCTAATTTACATTTTAATATTATTTTATTCTTTACTAGCTGTAACTTCGTTAATTTTATGGTGATATTCCGTTGTAAGAGCTTATAAAAATTTAATAAAATAAATTCAACCAATTTTAACACTCGTGTTTATGTCATAAAATTATAATTATCATAATGAATATGAGGACCACGTACTGATTGGGAATTGATTAGGCATTAGGCAATCTATCGAATAGCTGGATGACGTTAAAGACTTATTGACGTGATTAATTGTTGCACACGAACGTCACTGTTAGAGTAGTTGGTCCTTAGTTAGGTTTTGTTAACTTTAGGAAGCGTAGGCAATAAACTATACTAATCTACCTACCCACGACCCACGTCAGCAATAAACTTAATAGGTATAATATGCAAAATCTAATAAGGATTCTGATGAAAACTTGTTGTGAAACATACCTTACCTCGTGTTACTTACACTTTACATTCACATAAGCTCTTGTTTATTGTATACAGTTGTGTTATCTATGGCAACACTGGTGCACTTGTTCAATGTATCCGAACAATATGCACCCGTGTCACATCATGTCAAATGACGCACTGCTGGGAATATCAACAATCACTGGCCTGTTTCAGTCCACCGTAACACACACAGACACATACAGAAAGTTCTCACGCATACTTACCGTGTTAATTAATTGCTCTTCAAATTAGTGTTTCATCGAAGTCAGTGAATCAGTAAACACAGTTACATAGTTCTTTATGCAATATGTCTTTAAAAAGTCACAAAAATGCCTTTGCCAATTGCTTTATTGAAGTGCTCAAAATAACTCGAGAGGCGAGCGACCAAAAGCTACAAGTATTTTCTAAGGGCAGATTTCTTACATACATATTATTTCACATTCGGCTGGAGTAGATAAAGCGTCTAACATGCTTTTATTTTTAAGAACAACTATACATGTAATAAATATCTAATATCATTTACTTTCTAAAACCTGAAAACTACAAGCATTATTTATCCTTTTGTTTTTGGCCGCTTGGCTCTCGGGCTGTTAGATTGATTTGTATCATTTGCAACACACTAGTTCGATCCCAGATCGGGTGGTTTCGTTATGTTTTCTGTGTTAAGTTTGTCAGTGACAACTCTGAGTCTTATTTTATCTAATTATTCAATAGCGTTCCGGTGTCTATTACCTACATATTACTTGATATGACTGATAACGGCCTCTCTGTCTACCCATAAAATTTGGGGAATACAAGTCTGGTGTATAAAACTATACACCACGCTGTATGTTTATACAGCCATGATAGTTATTTGATCATAGTTTCGGCGGCTAGTTGCGTGGGATGGCTTTATCTCTTGGGATAGGTCGTTGACTGTACGTCAGTAATGAGCCAGTCCAACGTTGTATTATAATACACATCTCTGCATTGAAAGGGAATCTGAGTGTTAGTTACAATGATAGTCTGCTGTCCGCAGCCACTTGAATCCAAAGTCAGAGCTTCGAAAAATCTTATTTAAGTGGACAAAGATATTTTTTTAATGTTTTAATCATCACTCTTTTGCATTTTTTTACGACATCTAAGAAGTCAGTCAGATTTTTCGGTTTTCCGACAGCCGCATTAAAATCTGTTTTAATGTGCATCAAGTCGGTCTAAATCTTTTGAGAATTGTACTAAAAAACTCGTCTACATACATTTTGCATACATTTGCGGTTATTATCTGGCGCGATTATCTTGTCGGATTCCAAACGGATGGCGGCGACCACTTATCCGTCGACTGAACGCTTCTCGGCTGTATCTGTGCGACAGATTGCGATCTACTCTATTTCTTGCAAACCTACCGACATACTAAATACATATATATATCACCAGTCAAGTGCTCGAGCATCTTATCTTTATGCAAGAAATGATCACTCACCTGCAGAAAAGTACGTAACGCTTTTATTTTACATCTAAAAAGGCGTCTCAAGTTTCTATTTGCTCGTAAAAATCTGGCAGCAGAGAAGGGTAACTTTTTCTCGGGTACGTGTTCCCATATTTGTAAGAGACGACGTGCAATTTTTCCTGTTGGATGTTCAACTTTATCGGTAGCTAGTAGCTACCTACTGTTGAAAGTTTTAGAAATGAATCATGCCTGAGAATCTGATTGGTTACAGTCATTATAAAATTCGATGGAGTTTTAACATTATACATAACCTGTTTTTTACAAATGGTTAGACAGGAACCGTTATGCTTTTGTTTAAGTCCCATTGGAGTTAAAAAGGGTGAGCCTATTACCGTTCGGTAACTGGGCTGGTAAGAAATTCAACAGGGCATAACAATAATATGTTACCCTGTTAACCTAACCGGAATTCGAACCCAGGATCTTTGCATAGCAGTACCACCGGGGCAGTCTGAAAAATTGTAGCACTTTTGAGATGGTTTTCAGAATAGATCACTAAAACGTTGGATGGAATTTTTTGCAGAATACTGCGCAGGCTCCAAAAACCTTACACGGTACGGTGGTCGTAAGTCGAGCCGAAATAAACGTTACGCCCTACCTTTTATAAGGTAAAATATATTTAGCAGAGTAATTTTCCTTATTCAGAAAGTAAATCTTAATAATTAGTGTCAAAAATCACTTATCCTATTAACTATGACGGGATTGAATTGACGAATCTGATATAATTTTATAAAAAAATCTTGCTAAAATAATAAAAACTCTATTTATGTTCTAATTCAAAATTGGTATAGTAAAATAAACTTATGCAGGGAGTTATAGTTCTTCTATTTATAATTAATACCTTCTCGTCTAGACACAATCACGAAGCTCACAAGGCGCCAGTCGACCGCGATAATGTCGAGATTATCGGGCACTGCTGCTCATAAGACTATTATAAGTTAACTGCGGGCTTCCCCATCCCTGATACATGATAATTGTAGTAATAATCATCGTCCACGTCTTCTTGTAGTGGTTTTTCCTGAAATTTTAGTCAATATGTCACCTACAATATTATTGATTAAATGAATTTGGATGAAATTTGTTATTTTTTTTGTACGGGATCTCGCAGGTCAACCTAGAAGAATGTCGACTGCTTAACCGGATTTATGAAATTTGATACACACACACACATATTTTAAAATGTGGATGATATATAGGATATTTTTTATTCTTGTATAATATATTTCCACGCAGACTATAAGCAAGTAAACAATAAACATTTAAAGCATTTTTTAACGTACTTAATGGAAGGCAAAGTAGGTCTTGGAGAGTATAGGTATTTGGTAAATGCTTAAATACAATAATTCTCATAATGTTCAAATTAAAATTAGCTAAATAAAACAAAGTAATTTATTATAAATGCATTTTTAGCAACAACCGCGCATGCGTGTTAACCCTTCGCGTACTACGGGAGTGCGACCTTCGTAGGTCGCCGCCCCGCCATTCAGTCCCCTGCCGCATGCCTGTCCTCATTGATTTTCGACCCACTATCATATGGCGAGGTCTACTAGAGCGCGAGGACCATCCACTCGGTTGATTTGGCAATATTTGTCGCACGTACCACTTGTATAACTATCGCTTCTGCGAAGGAACATTTTGGAAAGGGATGTGAGATGGCCACACAGCCCTCATTTGTCGAATGTGGGATAACCTATAAATAGGGTATGTACAAACATGTTTATAAAAAATACGATATTATGTTATAGTTCTAGTGAAGTGACCTTTTCAAAGAAAAATATTCATAAAACACGGTTCGTGATTCATTCAAATAAATTAGCGAAGAACTAATTGCATTTCATTAAGCAGAAGTCAGTTCATGGATTGAGTGGTGAACAATAACATCTTTATTTTGCAAGTATATCGTCATGTTGTGGTTGGCGAGTGGTAGTTATGGTCATGTTTGTTAATGTTATATTAGTTCATAAACAAATTAATAAAATATACGAACATACGATTGAATTACACCTAAATGTGACCAGTAAACTGTTTTCTTTTGGCATGATGTAATACAAAACAACTTACTATTAATAATATTATGGTAATACATGTAAATATGGTAGTATTTCTTTAATATTGAATATACCTATCTACTTTGGTCGTTTGTTTTTAAAATTAAAGTGGAGCAAGTTACATCAAAATATTACATTACCGTGTAGTATTGTACACGCCGTGTACAATACAACATTTATACTTTTACAAATATCACAAAACATGATATCAATAATTTGCATACTTTTATTTTTTTTTATGATATCAATACAAAGATATAAAAATTTAAACAAACATATCATACCTACATATTTAGACGAAAAACATAAAATATGTAATAGCAAAATTATTCAATTTTATCCTCAATTTTGACAGATCTTGAATGACAGTTCTACCGTTTCAGTATAAGTAACCACATATTTTTTTGGTGCAACCGGCTGTAAAAGTTTTTAATTCCATTAAGTTTCTGTTACGTCTAGACGGTTGTAGTTAAGGAAAACAATATTTACAAGAATTCTCATTGATTGGCTTATGATCCGAGTATTATTAAAAGGTCAAGCCAATGACCTCATCGTCCTCGCTGGCACACTCGGCACTCACGGGTTAAGTGCGTTTGTTTAGGAGTACCTTAGATATGCTCTCGCGCACAGTACCGTGCAAGGAATTCTGCGAACTGGCGCCACATCATGATTCACGGGCATCCGGTTGTTCAGCATCCTTGTCATTTAACCGATCAATAGAGAAAGTTATTATTTTTATTTGCGCTATGGTGCAGATGGTGCTACAGAACTTGACAAGCTGAGAACTTTTTAAAGTTAATCCTCTCTCTCATCTTTCCTGCAATAAGTTTTAATATAAATAAACTATTTTTACAATAATCTAAAATGCTGTAATAATAAGCGTACCTAATCCATGTGCATTTATGTCCCAAAAGTTGATGACATCAAAGCTACTTTTGATTATTTACAGCTTCTAGGGACCGTAGACCTAATTAATTACTACTAATTTTAACTCAATACCACTAGACAGACAAACGGCCAATGAAGATATCTTTTAGACGTGTGAAACGTTGAAGTTTCATTATAGTCTACCTACATGTGCCTATCGTAGGTACCCACTAATAGAGCTTGTCCATTAAGCTAAGTGAAGGTTTAACGTCATTAGCGAAGGCTATTGATAGCTTTAACGAACATTCATTTACGTTCAGTTAGTGCTTTATATCCAGACTTTATTCAATAAGCGGGGCAGAGGGTTCAGTTTCATTTCTATTGATGTCCATTATTTACTGAATCATTTAAATTCGCTAAGAACTGGATTTTTTCGATAGGCATCCTGATACGATTACTTCTTTTTCTTATTCGCGGTCAGAGTGGGACCTCTACCGACTGATTTTAGGTCTGAGGGAGACATGAAATTCGTTGATAAATGTAGTTTAAAGAGACAGCAACATGCTATGAAATATTGGATAGCAAAAACAAAGACAAGGAGACAAGAGAAATAGAGAGGGAGGACATATCTAAAGACCTTACTAGTTTTATCAAGTTTCTTGTACGCTTACGGAGTAGGATAATAAAATATTGCGGTGGCTGATGATAGGCAGTTGCTACGTATCTATTTTCTGTTAAATGATACAATATTGTGACTTTCAATTTATTACTAGCACGTCTAGCCACTTTTGTCATTTATGTTACAACAACGTTCTACTAATACATTAATCTTCTAAAATAGCTTGTGACACTTTCACAAACGAATATATAGAATAGGATAAAAGCTAACATGCTATTCTTAATTTTATTTTCTTTAACAAATTTCTCAAATAAAATTTGTATAGATAACCCATTAAAACCTGAAGTCATCTCAATGATTATATAAATGACCTCAGGCATGATCATGTAATGTATGTGGTCACGATTCACAAACTAAATACACAACTTACTAAGTCAGAACATTTCCATCCCGTACTTAATCGTAATAATGACTCATACGAGGAATTAGGGATTAATCCGTTAAGGAAATAAGATCAAAAAGTGAAGATGTCACCAGGTAAATATTGTTTTGAGGTTCAATGTATGATGTATCACAGTCGCACGCATAATCTGACGTCGCCGAGTGACGCACACGTCCTCAACCGGTTCTAATAAATTTAATAACAAGTAACTACATTTATATTTAACTTGTTTTCAATGGTTATTATTTCAATCATTACGTCTGGACTCATCGGAGCGAGTGCATGTGTAATTGGCTCAATTATATTCGTACAAGAAACTTACGTTCGTAGTACTGAATTGATTTGAACTGTTTTGTTGGTTAAGTGAAGTGTTTTGAATTGAAGATGTGCAAATGCAGGAAATATATCGAAGTTAGAAAGATAACAGCGATATGGACGAATCCGGTAAATAATAATTATAAATTGATAGTTTAGTAGAAAATTAATTTCATAAATTAACGACAAAAAAAAAGTAAAATACGTAAGCAAAAAATCTTTGCATAAAAAAATTATTGTAGTTATGGAAAAAATTTAAACTTAAAATATCTAAGCAGAAAAAAGTTTGCATAAAATTGAAAGGATTCCAATTACCTAACATAATGAGTTCGCGAACGTATTGTCTGCCCCTGTTATCGGTTGCATAAATGATTGTGCAGATCGGAAACGGACATGGCCTGCCCTAACAAGCGTCGCCCACAATCTCTCGTTGCACAATGCGATCCGTCATTATCGGCTGATTTAGGACGCGCCCGTTCCGCTGCAGCTGCGCAAGCGCAACATATGCGCCCAAACGCAACGTGGGCGGGTGTCGAATGTTAATACGAAAATTATGGGGACTGAGTGCTGCTGTTTTGGATAAATGTGTACCTAGTGCAAGATTGATTGAGTAGTTTGTCCAATATGATAGTAAGCATTGTTTTAGTTAATACAGTTTTTTTAGGTTTATTTGGCTGACGAGGTAGAGACGCGAGATACGCAATATTAAAGACTAAAGTTCATTTACTAAGATGATTCAGTGCTTGTCAATGAAAGAAACACATTAGTCATGTACCTTTTTTAGAGGTCAATAGGCGTAGGTAGTAGGGTTGTCTCAAGGTCTTCTTAAAAATCAACTACCCAGTAACTAGAGGGCTCTACTGTTAGACTCCTTTCCTAAATTAGGCACCCGTGAAAACTAGCGATACGGCAAATGAACCGTAGATATAATTAGCATTTTTTCGTCAGTTTATAAAATAAATAAGGATTCTTATGGCACTGATAATAAAGATAAACTCAAAAGTTGGTTGACTTCAGTAAATCCTTTTAATCTTAACTGCATAACAAGATTAAGGAAAATGTTTGTAGGTACTTATACTTTATTCTGCGGGTAAGATGCTTTATAAAAATGTACTTGAAAGTTATAATTTGCGAGCTTCCAAGGCAAATGCGGAATAAAAGTTGAGGATATAAAGCTTAATAAGGTACTCCTGAATCTTATATTTCGAGGAAATTTTAATAAGCCACTGGTTAACAAGTGATGACTACGGAGGTCGGCTTTTATTTTGTTTTTCTGTATTCTTCCTTAACTTAAATGTTTGAGGGTCTTTTATTTTTCTTAGATACGCCTCAGGTGTTTGCCTGCCCAGTGCGCATCATGAGTAGCACTCACCATACATTATTTGAAAGAGACAACAACTACTGGTCGGACAAAAAGCGAATCTTTAATTTTGTGAAAAAAATAACAAGAACATTCTCCACATAATTTTTGGCATTCATTATCATTGTTGATATTAGATCGTACACTCGCTTGATCTGCTAGAATGTAAGACCCCAATATAATTTCGAACATCTTACCATATCATACCTACCTACCCGCTGTTTATGAATATTAGGTAAGGGCTATTACTGAGCCTCTATACTTAAAAAGGCAGAAGTTGCTCGCAACTACATCATCAATCGTGGATTTTGCGTTTAAAAGCCAGGCGGCAAGAAAATTTCTAATTGCAGCTTTTTCATACTTGTTGTTACAACAAATATTTCTTTGTTACAGTGCATGGCGCGCGCGTTGTACGACAACATAGCGGAGTCACCGGACGAGCTGGCTTTCCGTCGCGGAGACTTGCTCACCGTGCTCGAGCAGAACACCGGCGGCAGCGAGGGCTGGTGGCTGTGCTCGCTTAGAGGAAGACAGGTAACTAACGATCCCCTTCACCTAGCAAGGGTTCATGAACAAACTGCTAAAATTGGTATCTTTCAGAAAGACCAATATGAAATGGTATCTAGTATGTAGAGAAGTGAAGGGAACCATTTCCGAAAATAAATGATATCGAAATACAATTCAAAAAGAAGCACCATCTTAGTTATCGAAATAAATAGGACCTTCTGCTGCACATACGAGTATTTTGCAAAAATTGCTTTGTGGTTTAATAATAAAACCACTCAAGTCAGTAGTAGTAGGTACCTACATAAAATTAACATCGATTACACTAGTCCCATTCAAGCAGCTTGTACTACATTATACGTATATTATGTTTATTATTTCCTCGTCGTATATTATCTTTGCTGACGCATCTCAGGTCCACATTTGAATTGACAGCGTCACGGTCAAAGTTGAATAAAAAAATTATTGTTTTTCTAAAGTTCATTCAAGTTGAAATTACGTCATTTTCAGGGAATACCTAATACCCTTGGCGGGATGTTTGTGTACGTGATGTTTTAGTGCATCTCATGGAGGCTGTAAACATCACGTAGACATGGGATAATCAAAGGCATCATGAATATTGTGTCATTGTTTAGCTTTAAAAATATCCTGTTTACCCAATTAAAAGTTACTTTGTTAGCCATTTCGAATGTTCTCTTGGGTAAACAAGTTAAGTGCCTACGCCTTTACTAAATTAGTATTATTCTATTTTTTTCTAGGGAATATGTCCAGGCAACAGATTAAGGATAGTCGCAGGCGTGTTCGATGCAAGCGGCGCAATGCAGCGACGGAGGGCACGGCCGCCGGCACCCGTGGCTCACCAGCCAATGCCAACTCAACAGTCACCTGCTTTTACAAAAGTAAGTAGAAGATCGTCGAAATGGGAGGTCATGCCATGAAAATGGCATATCTATGCTGTAATCCGATTCCAGTTATAATATGATAACTTCACGGTTTATTTTCCTACAGATCGAAGAGTGTTCACACTACGACGTACCCCGTGCGCCGATGCCTGTACAACGCATTGGCATGTACGACTGTCCACGGCCGTTGGTGGACTGGTATGACGCACCGCGCGCTCCACGCCCTGCCAGCGCTGACTCAGCGTGCAGCGGCACCGGCTCCCTTGCCTCGGCCACATCCAGCGCTTCAGCAAACTCCGGTAGTTCGGTCCACTCGGCTGCTTCAGCCTCCAGCACCTACGACGTGCCCCGATCGCGTGCTCTGCCCTTGCCTTGTGACGCGGCGCTTGAAGCGCTTGATAGATTACAGGTTGGTAAACAGTTCATTTTAATGGAAATGTTCAAATCCATCACAGATATTGAGCTCTGTATGAAGTAGCTGTAGACAAAAAAATGTTAATAATGTAATGTTGTGATGCAGGAGGAAGCGTCGGCAGCGGTGTCCCGGCTGCTGTCGTACGTGTCGCCGGGCTGGCGGCGGCGAGGCGCGCTCCGGGCCCGCGTGCTGGACGTGCGCGTAGCGGGCGCGCGGCTGCGGGCTGCGCTGCACGACCTTGCCGTGTTCGCTGATGCCACGCTCGCCAACGCACATGATGCACAAGATAAAGGTATGGAGACATGGAAATCCCAGACACCCTAAATTGAACCCTAAGATCATAAACTGATTTTCAGAAATATATCCCATGACGACCAGCAGGAGGTCCGCTCAATTTACACTAACAACAACCAAAATTAGCACTTTGTCTTTTAGGTATCGCAGTAAAGCTTCGTCCCCTAGTAAAAGCGTTAAAGGACGCAGAGCGCATAACGCATGAGGCGACGAGTGCGCTGGACGCGGGGGACTGGGCACCCGAGCGGCTGGAGCGGGACAGAGAGCCTACTGACGGCACAGAAGACGCGCTAGACCAGCTCGTGTCGTGCGCGCGGTCACTTACCGAAGACGTACGGAGAGCAGCATCCTTCATCAACGGCAATGCATCGCTGTTGTTTAGGTGAGATTTGATTTAAGCATCTGAAGAATTTGAGTTAAGTCATCTCATAATATTCTTTATTCCTGCATTCCCCACATATTTAACCAATAACATCAATTCCAGGCGATCACCAGCAGTACCAGTGCCAGAACACGAGTGGACGGAGGAGTACGACTATGTAAGACTGGAGTCTCGCACGGCGGTGGGCCGGCGTAATGCAGAGATTAGGGCTGCGCTGCCGGACAAACTTAGGGCTTCCTTCGATGCCCTAGTTAGAGATGCTGACCACGCAGGCGAGGTGAGGCTACAGATCTAACTGGTTTTTGACTTTGAGTGAAAGACTTCAAATACCTCAGTATGGCATGAATACTCTCAGGTTTCATGTACTATGTTACTAAACTATTCTATTTCTTTAGGTAAGCGCAGTAGCAGCGGCGACCCGTCTCCCCGCAGACGACCGCCAACTGGCCGCGTTCTACGCCGCGCAGGCCGCCACGTACGGCGCGCACCTCGCCACCGCAGTGGAGGCCTTCCTCCGCACCATCGAGATGGGACAGCCTCCCGACGTGTTCCTAGCGCACGGCAAGTTCGTCGTGCTCAGCGCGCATCGGATCGTGCACGTCGGCGACACAGTACACAGGTAATGGACATTTTAAATACTTTCGAGTGCAAGCATTTGACTTTCAGTGCACTTGATTGTGTTGTGCCTCACATTTTATGCTGAATCTCTCGGAAAGAACCGAAAAATATATGAATTGTATCACTTGTCCATAGGAGTGCTCGCCACGCTGGACTGAAGACGCAAGCGCTGAGATGTTCAGACGCGCTGTCGGACGCGCTGGCGACGACGGTGGCCAAGACAAAGGCAGCGGCGCAGCAGTTCCCGTGCGCGGGCGCCGTGGGCGAGATGGCGGAGGCGGCGCGGGCGCTGGCGGCGCGCGCGGCCGAGCTGCGCCGCGTGCTGGTGCGCGCCGCCGACCCGCCCGCGCCGCCCGACCGCCTGCCCACGCCCACCACGCCCACCGCCACCACGCCGCACACGCCGCTCACCCCGCTCACGCCGATCGCCGCGCCGGCCTCGTCGCGCACCACGCTGCAGATATAACCGCGCGTGTGGCTCGATGTCGACCTGACGCCTCGCCCGTACCCACGGGCGGCGTACGAGCGCCTCGGGCTGGAAGCTTTATCCCAGTCCCGGTCCTCGTCTTCCCGGCGCGGTGATGAGAAGACCTTTACGCAGGTCGTGTTTCTGTTCTCACCTCACCCGCCGGGTGGCTGTTTAGATGCGCTAGGCCCGGCGTCCGCTGAGCCTCGCAGCAAGTTCGGGCCGAGTGGACGCCTGTGGCACCCCCTATGAGAGTAGCATTACCAAAGAAGCCGAGATAGGTCGAACGCTGCCTATCGACGTAGACTGCCGGTACATGACGAGTATAACGCAGAGTTTATATTTAAATGTTAGTTTATACCTACGTTAACGATAAATTGAAGGCTGCTACTAGAACTTTTTGTTTGTGAAGCGTTCCGCCGCGGACTAGCAAGGCGAGTCTAAAAATGCTGGATGCTCATTTTGCCGTAGTGAGTTGAGTTGTCCGTCCAGTTTTATACAATTTTGCATCAGTACTGTATTACTAGAACGAGTTAGTGAAATTGTAATGTTGTGGCATTGATTCTGTCGAGATGTGTTAAGACGTTATAATTTATGAATTTTATGTGGTGTTTGTTACTTTACAAAACTGGTGCAAATGAGAGGATGCACACGAATGCAAGTGAACGACGATCGTATGTGTTCACACGTATATGCCTGTGCTAAGGCAACGCTGTTGCGATGTCTCATCGCTTTCTTGCTACTTCACCGAGTATTTAAGCGAGTTGTGCGCCCTTTTGAACGTTTAGACAGCTAATCTCGATAGAGCAATTAAATTTAAAATGAATGTATGATCATGCCAAATAGCAAAATTGAGATAAATAAATTGGTCGATTAGTTTAAGACTATGGTTGCCCTTTGCCTATCTCGTGGGAGTTTGACGATAGCTGTAATAAAGACATCAGAAAAGTCGCATAAATGAATTTAACAGTGACAATATTATTTTACTATTAACGACTAAATAATTGTTTGAATGTTCCTTGTAAATGGCTCAAGTTGACAACGAGTGTGTTGTTACATTTGCGGAGGGGTCAATGGGAATGTTTTCATTTGCCGTGACTGGCCGACTGGCTCAACACAGCAATGTGCTCAATTATACTAAATTGTGTTAAAGCTCACCTCTATATAGTACTTGTGGCTTGTCATTACTTAACCACTTACCGCAATAGCGTTACTGTATGTACGTACCTACGTTTTGTACTTTATACATATGACACTAGTAGATAGACGTAGGATATGATATCAATGTAAAAAGCATGTTGTATATTAGCGATGTGTAATATATTTTAGACGTTGTAGTTTAGTTAGGTATAGATGAAATTGTACAAATGCATATTAATAATTTTAATATTGAATTATAATTTAATCATCTTGTAAAACGCAATCAAGTAAAATATACAAAATTTTCGTATCTATTACTTTTGTCTTATTTATTACTGGAACTTACCTTTTGGCATCAGAAGCTCACCGGTTTCGCTTTGCCGTTAGACACCCTGTATCTTGGCTCTCACAGACAATCTGCAAATGAGTCTGAGAAACGACATCTGGTAAGAATTCGTTTTATGAAGAAAATGGTGGTGGTACACACACAATTGTATAATTTGCTAACGTCACTGATAAATTATTCAACTAATATTATTTTAAAAAGGGCATGTAAATCCCATTCATGAACTTATTAAAAAACCGCTACTAAATAAAAGTGATTCTTTTAAAATGCGTAAGATGCGGTTGGCTGATAATAGCGTCAACAGTTGTATTAATTACATAATGTAAGTCACTAATTAAATAAAACAACACATATAATATTCAGAATCTTTTATAATTTGTAAAAAAATCCATTCATTCTTCTATTACAAGCTGATTTTAACATAAAATTAAATTCAGATAGCTAGTTTGTGTATAAAAATATTTCTTAAAATTATTCGTCTATTTTTAGAAAACCTAATACAACAGATAATTACTAATCAATAATAAAAAAACAACTATTAGTCATCATCCTACTTCTTACTAATCGACATAAGAGTCATCAGCAAATTTAGAACATTCTGTGACTAATTTTACAAAGCAAAACAGCCCTATGGTAATGCATTTAAGTCTATTATTGCTCAAAGGTCATTTTGATGACTCGGTGAAGTAAATTGAATTTTCCGTAAAGTCCAAATTCAGTGAAGCTGAATGGAATTATACTAGTGGCACGCTATGTTGGCTATTTTAACATCAAGCTGTGATTCTGAGGAGCCGAGATAAAAGTTTTAGAGGACACAAACTAAAAGAACATATAACAAAAGAAGTCGAAAAATAATAGAACAATAAGTATAGGAACATAAGTTACAAGTCGATGCATCTGATTATTAGGTATTGAGCAAACTATTTTTATCTATTATACAAAAATGTATTATTTGCCTATTAGACTTATGAGTGCGACTATAAACTCGAAATTAAATCACAATACTTTTTTGAAATGAGTTGGGCATCTTTATCTACGTCGCTATTTATAGATGGTAAACATAGTCACAGCGTGCCGCTAGTATAGAGATGGAGCACGGGATGAAATTATAATCATCGATCGTGTTGAATCATTAAACATTGTGAAGTAAATTATCGATGCCAATATTGAACTTGTCGAAATCGGACAGTAATGATTAGTAATATATTTATAATTGATTAGGCTGTAAATTACTAGTTATTATTGATCAATTGGGCTATCAGTGTAACTGAACGTAGTCACATTATTTCAGATATTTCGCCTACTCGAAGGACACCGAAATCACTAATGTCACTTTGCAAATCTTTTAAAATAAAATAAAAAAATATCCGTATTGAGATTTATCTAACAAGTGTTCGATCAAGTTGTGTGGTACTGGTGTATATAGTGCTGCGCTCGCGTCTCTTCGGCCGTGTAGGAGAGGGCGGGGTGCGAGGGGGGCAGCTTCATCTCTGCCGCTATAGCCTCCAGTCTCGCTGCCCGAAGCTTCAGCGACGTTTCCATAGCCCTGGTCTCACGCTCCTCAGCGTCAGCTTGCATTAAATCTTCTAACCTTTTCCTTTTTAACTGTAATATAAAAAAAAAAAATACAATGTCGATAAAGATCAAAATAGATTGTTTCATTTACATAATGAATGTTAATTTACCTTAGCTGTTTCCAATTTGTAATTTAATAATTCTAGTTTCAATCTTACTACTTCTTTATTTTCAAATTGACTTATTGAACCTGAAAACAATATGGAGAGTTTTAATATTATGCCTGTGGAATTTGTCCACACCATTAACAAGTTTTAAAGAGTAGATTCAGTGTGATGGGAACGGGGACTACTAATTATACCACAAGTGTAGACTTCGGTGTAAATAACAGTTATAAGGACTAAATAGACACCGGGGCTGCGGGACGTGCCGGGGTTGCGGGACGTTCGAAAGAGATACCGCGCCCCCGGAATACAAAGGGCTGAGGAAGGAACATGGATGGGTTTTAGTCAGTAAGAGTCTGACACTCCCACCCGCCCCACCCACGGCGGGAGGGGTCATTTGATGATATCCCATGCGAAAAAAAAAAAAAAGGACTAAATAGACACATTATATTACAAAATACCAAATATCTATTCATATTTCAAATAATTCTAGATTAATGATAATCATAATGAACATGATTTTAACTAACAAAAACACTTCAAACTACATACTTAGACCCAAATCACTGTTCAATACAGAGGTCAAAGGATCTAAAGTGGTGTTGCCATCACTATTAGATTTATTATCAGCCTCGTTGTGATTGTCAATGTCACTGTCATTGTCGGCGTCCAAACTGCTTCTGGATTCAAATAATGGCTCCGATTTTATTTTCTGTAATATGAATAATTTACGTCAATTAATATGATTTTACTTGTATTCGTACATAATAATTAAACAGATTGATAGGAAAAACAGATTAAAAGCAGTGAAAAAAAAAGAGTAAATTTTTTTGCTTACTTACTCTGCCAGAATCTTCAAGGTTGAGTTGTTTCTCGGTAAATTCTTTAAAATATTGTTTAGTATTACTGCCTTTCTTTACTATTCTTTTCATATTTGTGAATTTTGTGCGTAATACTTTAACGGATCGTTTTTCCGGACTTAGTTTATTGTATGAATTGGCTACCTGTGAAGTAAAACATTAGATTATCTATATGACATAAAATATTAATTGCATCTTTAGTAATAAAATCAAATTGTTGAAAAAATATTTCAACAAGTCAAGAGGTGCCACTGCCCATTTCCAGGACATAATAAATTATTGTTGTCTGAAGGAAGTATAAAATTTAGGTATTTAGACAAATGTTTAAAGTGATAAAAATAAATTTATTGAAATGTATTTACACTAAAACTTGTTCTTTATTGTAACTCCAGCATAATATATTATGGGTTGATGGCACAGCTACCCTCGCCTATATTGCATGGTTACTAAATTAATTATATATTTTTTTTAAATAATACTTTCTTTGTTACAGTAAAAAAATGCATAATTACCCGTTCCCAAGCTCGGTTTTTTAATTTAATGAAACTAGCTGTGTTTGTATTTGATAATACAATATTTTTCTCTTGCCTTACGCATTGTAACAATAAATTGCATTCTTCAGGTGAAAAATTTGATGAGCGGTTCAGAAACCTAAAAGAAATACACATTTTTTTTATTTCAATGCCCATAAATGGAGGAATTAGGCAATGGAATAAAAAAAGTACAAAATGAATCATTTGGTTTTAGGGAACTGATATTCTGTATATATAATAAATTACTTATGACTATAATGTGAGATGTTGATCTCATATCTACCTTTGATTTTCATTACCAGCATCTGTAAATAAAAAGAATATAATTTTAGAATTACTATTTAGCACGTCAATAACAAAAGTAGTAATTTCCTAAACGCCATTTCATGGAGACTCACACTTTTCTACAATAGAGTAACTTTTACATTATACATAATATTAATCCTTCATTTATTATAGATTTGGAAGTTTGGTTGGATAATTGTAACTCTATGCGGAAACTACTGAACGGATTTGAATAAAATTTGGTAAAGACATCATTCATGACCTGGATTAACACCTTAGACTTTTTATCTAGGTATAAAGAGTCAATTCTATGTCTATATGTAGAAAAAAATTCACAGGCAGAAGCTGTTATAGTCTGTACCAATCGATTTTAAGAAAAATTTAAACAAAGTTGTAACCTATTTGGTTCTAATTCTGCCACAGAAACAAAATGACGTAAGGATGGCGCATTTATATCAATTTCATGCTTTAACATCATCATTTAATGCCGATAATTTGAACAAAATAGGTTATGATTTTAATAAAATCAATTAGTGCAGAGTATACATAAGATAAAAATACAAACCTAGAGATGAATCGTTGGAATCCTTTTCTTCATTGCCATTATTGCCATTCCAGTGACTCTGAGTGGGTTCCTTATGATCTTCTACATCTGAAATTGTAATAAAATATGTTGGAATGATATTACCATTACATCATTAAATACAATTCAGTTGTATAATGAATTACCGTCAATGTCTCCATCAGACTGCACAGGGTCATCCACAATGTTGGTGCTGTTCTCTGCCTCACACATCATGGTTACCATCTGGCTGGTTGCCTCATCAAACTCGTCATATCTCAGATCCATCAAGTTCTTAGATTTATTCCTTGCTCTCTTCTTCATATTATCCCATTTGATCTTCAAGCAATCTGCGCTTCTTCTATTTATGAAACCTTGTCTGTTGAATATTTTAGCTATTTTCAACCAAGTCATCTCTTTAGCTCGAGATGCAGCAGCAGTAGTGGATTTGTTAAATATTATCGTTTTGTATTTCTGAATAATGTTCAGTAGGGACTTTATTTCTTCTTGGCTAAATGTAGGGCTTCTGTGACGACTGTAAATTGAGTGAGTGGTTGGTCAGTAAGTTTACTTCGTTGCATGATTACTCTATTTCATTTATTATTACTACACTTTAATTAAATACAATGCAGGTAGTTATTATTTTAAAGGTTTTTCTACCCACATTTGAGAGAATTACTTACCCGTAAACAGAAGCAGATGACTCTTCCTGACCATCATCTTCCATTTTTATATTTTCTATTTTAAACGTTTATTATCTTCTCTTAAAGTTAATAAATTCTCAAAGAAGAATAAAAACAATGCGATCTGAAAATCAAAGAGAATCTAAGACTGAAATCACTGAAAATAATCATTTGTTTTGGTTAGGCTGGTGACCACAGAATATAATATATACCCTGCTAGTGACCACAGAGTATCTAACCACTACGTTTTCTGTGATATTGACATTGTTGGACAGAATTTTGTTTGACACTTATTTTGAAGTATTCTGGACAAAAGGCTTTTGAACTGAAACACATGGTAATCCATGAATGTAATTTTTCATTTTCAGACGAATAAATTCCTGTCATTATTATTCGAGGTTATAAAGGAAAATATCTATATTTTTAAGAAAAACAACATTTAAAAGTACGTAAAATGTAATTTTATTACCATATATTAGCAAATTACACGTGTATTTGATATGCCAATTCCTTAAGTAGCTAGAAATTACTTCAAGAAAATAAATTAATGCGCTACTTGAACCAAAATGGCGCTATAAAAATCACGAGCAGAGCAATAAACATAGTCATGTTAGAAAACTGACACGCTTCTTACGACTGATAAATAAGTAAAGAGATATAGTTGTTGTTTTAGCTGGTAAAGTGGATGCATTAACCTCGTGTTCATTATTATTAACCTATGCTTAGTGAGATATGAAGGAAGTGATATTAGCTATTATAACCTTCGTATGTAGCGTATTTTTAGTTTTTGTCTTTGTGTTATTTTGTAAGTAGCCCAATATGCTTGTAATATCATTAAGTTACTAACTAATTATCGAAAATGTCGGTACCCATAATGCTAGTGGTGTCATTGTGTGACATTGTTATTGTTCTTTGTTCCAGGTTGGTACATTGTGTGGAAGTGTTGTTTGTCGAAGTTCCGATTCGTCCGTGAGCTGCTAGGTGGTATGTCAGATACCCCTCCGGCATCTGAGATCAGGCAGCCAAGTAAAACAAGGAAAATTCGAAGAGAATAATTTTAAAAGTAAAGTTTATGCTTGATTTACTCATAAACATTACAATATCTTTTCAAATACGTACAATACTAAATTTATTTGCAACTAAAATACAGCATAATATATTTTGTCTGTATTAATTTTTACAGTATTGAGTGTATTTTTTTTTGTTTTCCACAGAATAACACAAAATGAATATCCGGTGTGCTAGGCCTAGTGACCTGATGAACATGCAGCACTGCAACCTACTGTGCTTGCCTGAGAACTACCAGATGAAGTACTACTTCTACCATGGTCTGTCATGGCCACAACTCAGCTATGTTGCTGAAGATGAGAAGGGTCACATTGTTGGTGAGTTGTAGGACATTTGTTAATATTTCTTCAAAACAGTTAAAAGAGGTGTTGAGTTTTATAGTCATATACTAATTGATTTTAAGAAAAATTTAAACAAATTCGTACTCTACTTTGTTTTAATTCTGCTACAGAAATTAACCAAATGGCATAAGGATGGTGCATTTGTGTCAATTAAGTGCTCTAAACATCACCATTCATCATTTAATGCCATTTTATTTATGTAGTTAGTCTATAACTAGACTAACCATGATTTGACCCTAGAAAAATTAGCTTTTTTTTTGTAACTTTTTCATTTGGTTCTTACAGGCTATGTACTAGCTAAAATGGAAGAGGATGGTGAGGATAACCGCCATGGTCACATTACATCTCTGGCTGTGAAGCGGTCGCACCGTCGCCTTGGACTTGCACAGAAACTTATGAATCAAGCTTCACTGGCTATGGTGGAGTGTTTTCAGGTACATGTTTGTTCAGTCAATAAATTTTCTTATATTTTTAGTTCATATATATATTGATAAAACTGCCCTAAATGTATTCAAGTATTTAGTCTACATAAAACTTCCCTTTTCTCCTCCTTTATGGAAATGTCTGTATTATTTATTGTTGTTCACAAAAATTGGTAATAATGTAATTTCAGGCTAAATATGTATCCCTACATGTGAGAAAAAGCAACAGAGCAGCACTCAACCTGTACACCAACAGTCTTGGCTTCAAAATACTTGAGATTGAGCCCAAGTACTATGCTGATGGTGAAGATGCGTACTCCATGATGCGTGACCTTAGCGCCTTTGCTGCAGAGAGCAAGACAGAAACCCAGCCAACGGAGAACTTGGAAATCAAATCTGAATCAGCCATTATATCACAGTGCTGATTGATATTTATGTAAATAAAGCATTTAACAGTAATTTAAATTGAAGTTTTTTATTGAAACACATATCCCAAAGTTAATACACCAACCAAAGTTATTTACCCAGAACATGCTTTGGCTAAGCTGTTCACATTCACATTATTCTCATGCATCAGTAAAAAAAAGAAATTAATCATAATGAGGCTGACATGGCATGTAAAAACTAGAAGAGTAATAACCAAGACCCAGTAACGTCCAGTGGTCAGTACCTACATTTTTGTAAAAAGGAAAACCAACTGTCTTGCATTTAAACTATTTAAGTTTCTTGCTGATAGTAGAGGCTGCAGAGTACCAAATTAACAATAAAGACTTTGATTATAATCTATTACTGAATAGTAGGTGATCAAACCCAATACAGACCATAGTACAAACTGGTGCGTCTGTGTGAATAGCCCACTGCCCAATCCAATGCAGAAATTCAGCATTTCTAAAGCATTTGTATCATTACTAAAGTTTAACAAGTGACACAAAAGAAAAGTGTAAAAGCAAATTTTATTATGTTAATTTATACATAGTACTTAATATAAATCCTATAAAAAACTATTCATCTTCGAAAAGATGATCTAATTTTAATTCCACCTTCGTTCCTGATGCCTCAGAACTTTTAGATTTATCTTTTTTAATTAAATTTACTTTCTTTTCTTTTTTCTTTGTGACTCCTACAACATATTCTGGCATTATAACTTTACTGCTTTTGAATATAGCTTTTTCGTCTGGCTTGGGTGATTTTCTCAGCGAAGATGAAATGTGGAAAGTGGGCTTTTTGAAAACACCATCATCTGTATCTGTTTCCATGACTGTTTCAGCTGCTTGTTTTTCTTCCATTTCACGAATAAGTGCTAATGCAGTAGCAGTATTTGTGGAGTCTGACATTTGTTCTGGTGTGACATCTGCTAGCGAGTAATATTTATATTTCTGAGGATTTTTAATGTGGTCAGGAATCGTTTTTGCCTTGAGGCATTCTCGAAGATTAGCTTCGGGCCTCTTGTAGATACTTTCCCTGCCTCTGAACTGCTTCATTTCATGTTTCAGTTTCTTGTATGTGTATTTATCGATCGAGCCGTAGTCTTGCGGTGCTGCTTTGTTTGTTTTGGAAAAACTGTATTGGTCTTCAGCGTCTTTTAACTGGTTGAATAGGCTTTTTTGCCTGTCGTGGAACGACGACATCATGCAGTTACTCGGAAACACTGCAAAAGAATGTTATATATTGTCTACAACAACAAAATCACAGTGAACATTTTTTAAGCTTTTCGTTACTAGAATCTCTATGAAAGAGATATTAAAATTGAGAGTATTTGTTAAATTATCTACCCAGTATGTAGAAATTGTAGAATAGAATAAGTTGAGCCAATTTACAACTTAATGCAATAAAAAAGCCCGATTTGTAGATATTTACTATATTTTGTTCTGTTTAGAGAATGACACTTGCCAATGACACAACTTTGACACTGACAATTTTATTTACATTTGTGTTTGACAAAGGCAGTAAATTGATATCTAGTATTGCTAGCTGGAAATACGTCTCAGAAATTTTATGATGGTCTCCAAAAACCTGACGCTAAAAACTGCTTATAATTAATTAACATACACAATCAATTATTTATTACTTAAACGCTCAACTGCATGAAAGCGTAATATTTTATCACATTTTCAATTTACCAGGTCCAAATGGCGAAAATGGTTTTAGGGCCACAAAAACCACGTGTTTAGGTTTCCTTATTCAAATAGAAAATCTAATAATAGCTACACCAAATGCAGTGATTAAGATTAAAGTTTATTTCTGATTTAATAGTCAGTCTATAAGTAACTAGGTATAATACTGGTCTCATACTGTGCAGCCGATCTGGGACGGTCAGACCCACTACCATACCTTGTTGGCTGGCTAGTTTATGTCCCGACATGAGTTTTTCCCACTTTACAGCAGGTGCTCGTCTTTACCATATTACCATTGTCACCATGTTATTTATTCTTCTCTTACAGAGGAGGTATGAGCATCGACCACTACCCTGAATTCGATTCAAGGCGGATTGGAGATTTCAGACTTTTTGAGTTCAGGTTTTCTCCCGATGTTTTTATCCACCTCTCCGTCAGTGGTGTCTTTTTATTTCGGCAGGGAAATAGCTCCTCCCGCCGTGGGTGGGGCGGGAGGGAGTGTCAGATTCTTCAGAAACCACCGTCCGCAGTCCCGGTTAGTGGTATTTAAGATAACACTTAGGAAGTACAAAATTATGATTTTGGAAAAGTTACTTTGAGACTTGTCGAGTTTCGAATCCGTATTACTCGAGCTGAGATGACGTAGGCGCCATCTCTACGGTGCAAAAACTTGCGTTTGCGAAGGAGATATGAAACCTACCGACTCTATTGGTTCAGCTGACCTATGTGGGTGGAAAGACCGACATTTGAAATGGGACTGGACTGGACACGTTTGCTGAAGGCACCCTGAGCGGTAGGCGAATATTGTTTCACCCACCATACTGTTGGGCCCTGTCGGCAGAGAAAACAGCCGGGGTATACATCGAATGACGACTACTACGGGGATTGCTGGGACCGCGACTGTGAAGTATGGATGACCTACTTTACAATTCACTTACAGCAGATTTGCAGGTTTAGCGTATGTATGTTGGTAAGTAAGTCTATTTTGACTTAGGTAATGGGAACTGCTCGATCGTGTTGCAACCCTAACGCATTGCTAAAGCTAGTCAAGCAATTGGAATGATTGAGCAATTAGGTAGGTATACCTTTATTTACTTAAGTATAAGTCGTCTATCACAAAGCGCAGCATCCTGTTAAAAGATACACCGCTTGACTTGACACTGTTACAAGTAACAGGACAGTTCCAATTCATATCTTATTAAATCTAAACTAAGTTTGGCTCCTGTTGAATCTTACTACTATTTAATGAAATCAAGAAGTATACCTGACGGGCTAGCTAGTAATGAACTTCCATTGAACTACTTGCCTACTTGTATCATATCTGCTAAATAAAATGTATTTTAGAGCCCTTCCTAAAGAGATTATTGAAAAAACAGGTCACAAATAAGATAAGGATTATGGAGAAGCGTTACTCATGGCCAAAAAGTACAAATATGAATCATACCTATGATCCCAGCAATGAGCATGATAGGTCAAACACGATGTAGGTATACTGTACATAATATCTATAAATATATCCACAATAGGAGTTCTTATTTAGCGCCGCATGATGAAATCATAAGAGGCGAAAGATGGAAATTTAAGGTAGGTAGGTACACTTGTATTACATATTTAGTATAAAAAATAGAATCTATTATAAATATCTCAGTAACTGTTAACAAAATAGAGGTGAAGAACTTTAATTATATCACTAGACACCCGTTTCACCGTACATATAGGAATTATCTACCTAACAGTTTAATTCAAATATCTGGAAGATAAGCTCATAAATCTTACTATTTACAAATAAATGGTTCACCTTTGTGGTCTCGAATCATGGGTTACTTTCTGGATTAGCCTTAATTCAAGAATCTCACCTATCTCCTTTACTGAAACACAAACTAACTGAAATACTTAATGATGTAAATAGTTACATAATAATCTATATTATTTTATAGATACTTAGCCATAAATAACCCTTCCTTTATCATAGTTGGGTAAAAAGAGGTAGCCAAAGCTCTAGGGACGCAGTACCTACACAAATGTTTTTTTGACTGATAAAAGCAGATATTTTTTTCATACGAACGTTTTTTTGTCAACAGTCCTTGGCCCATGTAATTTGTTCAAATTCATGATACGCGAACGGTTAGCAAGGATACCACTGAAATAATAATGTTTGCCCTGTAATTACAGCGCGGTAGTGCGCACGGATTAGATAAAGTTGTGTAAATATTATTTTACATACGGTAGGTATCATTGCTTAATTGGCTAACAAACGTATGGGATTAAATGCATGAACAAACAAGTGCTTATGTGTAACCAAAAATAGTTTCAACTTCAAAACCACTACAAATTGAAAAATAACCAATAAGTAGGTACCTACATCGTTCTAGAAGTCGGTGGAGAAAATACACAAAACAATACCTAATTGGAGACACTGACTTCTAAAACGATGTATTGGTTATTTTTCAATTTGTTGTGTTTTTGAAGTCGGTTCTTTAAGTAGTATTTTTTATATTAAGCATTGATTATTTGATATATCTACAACGTATTTAGAGCGACTACTTATTTATTATATTTATCTAACTGCATTTCTCAGTCACTACACCGGAACAACCTTTGACAAACAAATGGAAACCGGAATTAGTTACCGCGCAAATTATTTAAATACCTATATTGAATAAGTTAATGTAATTTTTTTAATAAAAGAGACTATTAAGCGTCAAGATTAGAACCTCGAGTACAATGTGAACGTCCTACAATGTTATTGTTATAATTTTAAATTGCGCGTGAGTCAGTGCCGGCGCACGCGCATGGCGTGGTTGGCGTGGTACTATTACTACGAACTAGTGTAAAGAGTATGAATATGACAAGCTTTGGCGAGTTTGTGTATAGCTTTGCGGATTGCATTGAGATATTATTGTTTACTATGTATTTTGATACAGGGCCTTTTCCAACAAGAATATTGGGCGAATTTGTTGGAAAAATAATTACCTATTTAGTAGGTACCACACAATTCTGATTTGTGTAAGAATTTTTCCAATTAATAGATAATGGCGGTCGACCTCCATACCAACCACGCCCTGCCACCGAATACCAATATTTTACATGAAGCAACTGCATATCTGACCTTCTGAGTCCACAGTCAAGTTACTGGGTAACTGGCTGGATAGGTCTCTTAGGATATAAAATGAGTTCCTGAGTGATGTCCCTTAGGAACTCATTTTATGCCCCCCATCAAAAAGGGACAAAGCCTTCTATATCTTATTCATACCCTGGATAATTACAAACTTAAACTACTAAGGGGTAGGTTAAGTTACTACGTGCTCCAAATTTAAGGATTTGTTTACAAAGAATTCTGTGTTCACCGTGTTATAGAGATTTTGGGTCCTCTTACAGAAACAGGGAAGCCATTTATAAGCGTGAGTATTGGTTCTTAGAAATTGCTCTTATTATGTAAAGCAAGGTCATGTTTACATTGTGTGGTTACGGTGATCGCTTATGTAGTACATGTTTCGTTAATTGTTTCTTATTGTAATATAATATGCATACTTATTTTGTTATGTTAGTGTTTTCAGTAACTTAACAAAATAACTAAGTATAAGTACCTACTTATTATATACTGCCTTGTTAGTCTAGTGGTAGCAATCCCGACTGCTGTGAACGAAGTCTCGCGTTTGATTCCCGGGTAGGGCCGAAATAGCTTTGCAGATTTTTAAAATTTCGGAGTCTGTTAGTTGGGGCCGTTGGCGGTGTACCCCTTGAGGTCACGTTAAGCCATCGTCCCAAGCTGCTACCGTACCTAATAGCTGTCGTTGTTTCAATTCCATGTCGAAGGCTGTCAGGCGAATTTAAGAAAACGCTGTGCTTGTTAGGGTAGTAAATCCGGAGCCCGCGCGATAGGAAGTGTTTTCAGTGATTATCTAATGTTTTATAGGTACTTATAGGTACCTATATAAATTGTAAGACATACGGAAAAGCTTTGTACCTACTTTGAGCAATACGTAAGTAGCTATAATAGGGTCCATCTAGACCTTATATGTATATGTGTTGGGTTTGAAGAAAGTCGTGCTACTTCCATCCTTCCATTCCCCATTAGGTGGATAGATGACTGAAATGTTAAAAATGGTAAGATATTCCAACACTGAACGTACGGTAAAGAAAACTACCAGATATACCCTTTTTTCCAATGGGAAATCATCTAGTGACCCGGACCACACATACCCTTAAGGTATTACTATGCAAAGTAAAATACTACAGAAACATACTATAGATCAGAAATCTGAAATCTGTAGAAAAGAATCTTGAATTATATGTATAGTTCTTCATCAGAGTAGGCGTAGGCATTTCAAAGCCAAATTTCGTCATATTTTTTCCCGATGTAAACTCGTAGTCAGAAAATACGACGAAATATATGACGATGGTACTAAATATATCATTGCCGCTACGGATAGTAATATTAATGACTCTATGGGTCAGGACTTCAGCGTGAAACTATGGCAGAGAGAGCATTTAGCAATGAAAGACATAGGATAATAATTTAAATGTGCAAAAAATAAATAAACAATTTGTATTTTTATTCCCCTTAACTTTATCAGCTACGGCAATGTTTTCCACGGTCTTGAAGGAACTACCTACTTTACGCACCCGGTAAAAAACTATCTATATAATTCATCAATATAAAGAAAACCTCCTAACTGGTTCAGCCGTTTTACCGTGAAAGCGTAACAAAATAAGAACGCTCGTTATCATCTGCAGTTCTCTCAGGATGCGGGTGAAACAGCGGGAAATAGCTAGTTTATAATATTGCACTTCAACAGTCGGTGCAAAAACAGTGTTTTATTAAAAGTGCATAGGTAGTGTGTTCTATGTGTCAACAAATTAGGGGTTCCAAAATATAGTTAAATTCCAAAACCAGGAATCTTATCTATTCCTGATACGTACTTACGTACGACTTTTTCTGAACTCGGTATGAACTCTCAATGTAAAACAGGCATGTACATTGCACAGTGCACATCAAGTACCTTTACTTACAATACAGTAAGAACAGCAGGCGGCAGATCGATCTAATGCCGTCTAACAAAAATATGCATCACATGTACAATTTGCATACCTACATAAGTAGTAGGTACATGCATCATTTAATAAAGTAACCAACTTATAAGCTTCCATCACACCCATTAATTAGCAGGTGCTTTTGTTGTTAATTATAATTATGTAGCAGTTGCAGCGCTGTTACCGCAGGTCAGGTAAAACATCATGATGTCTTCATAAAGCTTACAAGAGCTCATAGTTATTTAGTCAATAATGGCTGGTTACTATGTTAGTTGAGCGGCTACTGTTTGTTGTGATGTGCGTGCGGCGCATGCGCTCTGGCGAGGCGGGCGGCTGGCCAGCGCTCGCCAGCCAGCGACCACTTATCATCGGAGGTTCGGCGTGAGCGCGCCTCTCTTGTTCCGCGCAAAAACCCGCCGCTAATATTAGCATGCGAGAGCGCGAGCCCGACGCTACGGAGTCGCACTGCACGCATCGCTCGTGCTGCTGAACGCTGAACGCGAGCCGCGTTTTCCGGGCGAGGTCGCGCAGGGCGGGCGGCGCGCGCCGGTTCGCCCCGAGCACCCTGCCTCGCAATACAATACGCGCCAGACACACAACAGGACGTGCTCCTTAGTGGCGACAACACAAATATACCAAATCATTTACAATTTCATAAAATCCTGAACTGTTGAGTATTCGGTGAAGTGCAACATTACACTAACGTGTCGGGCGGTCCACATTTCCATCGGGATATGATTCACCACTGAAATGTGAACAGTTTTTGCTTCTGTTTGACAGATCAGCGCACATCACAACAGGTAATAAAATTTTGTTTTGTTGTGTTCTAAGCTTAGGGCAGCTTTTGTTTCATAGTGAAAATGCTGAAAATTTTCCAGTAAATGGTAGATATTGTGTTGAAGTGAGTGAAAGGGCAAGGATTACAAATATGTTTTATGTTTGTCATAAAATACCTGAGTAAGTGTTATTGTCAAGGTGTATTACATACGTGAACACCTAATTACACATAGACGTAGGTTTTATGAAATAGTTTATCAGGTGTCGTGCTTCTTATTATCATCGGCTGGTAGACACACTTGTTGAAGCTTATTACCTATACCTACGTATATCAATGAAATGCGATTGCGATATTTGGTTCGATATTATTACCTGCGTGCGTTAGTATCTAAGCCTTGCCATAGTCTGTCATTATGAACAGTCAATAAGATTGTTCGTTTGAATTATTTTTTCAAAGAATAAGAGTTAAGGCGTGTATCTTTACAACTGTATTATTCTTTGTGATATTAATATACCTACACAAAGAGAAAGTCCATATTTTACCGAAAATAAACTTAACCTTTAATACTAATGCAACTAAATATACATTTGTGTCTAAAACAAACCTCATTAAAGCAAATTAAATATTTGTTACCGGAATACATTTTTTGAAATCCACATCTTCCATTGGAAATTTAAAAAAGAGTTATTCATGTATCGAAATGACAGTACAGTATATACCCACTTCATAAGAATATTACGATTATTAATATTTTTGTGCGATTACTCGTATTGGCAGATCTCCAAAGTGCGTAAGATTTGAATCATACATCGAGCATCAACGTTCATTCAAACGTTTCAAGAATTTGTAATAACCTGAACATGATGCAAAATGCACACGCTTATGAAGGGAATGGTCGATATTAAACGTGCGACGTCTCGGAGATACTCGACAAATACCTACTTGGAAAAATAGTTTCATCGAATATCTTGCTACAAAGATTTTCCCGAACAAATTAACTTTAACTTATAGATATAAAACTGTAAAAAAAACTTATTTTGCCATTATTATTAAGTACCTATCATTGCTATGTCCAAAAGTAACTGTCTATCACAATCGATTTTCACGAAATTAGGTAAGAAGCCGACAAAAAATCAGAAGGACAAAATAATTAGGTATACTTTAGAGAAAATGAATACACAAGAGTCGAGTGAAGGAAATTAAAGATTTGAACTTATGACAATAAACAAACTAAGTTTAGTAATAAACGAATAAGGCCGTAACAGACATATGTTCATATCTCCCGAAATAACTTCTGAATAGGCTTAGGTATTGAACATCAATTTTGCAATGTATTTAAAAGAATGCTACCGTCGATTTTGTTGATAATAAGAAAATTAAATGAAGGTCTCGTTAACTTTTATTCATCACAAATGTCATTATAAAATATTCCCAGTGGAGAAGTGTGAGTCCTTATTATTATTTTATGTAAATTCTAAAAGACCGTAGGAAAATATTGAAACTTCTGAAAATAAAACGTTACTAACTTTGAAGCAAAGTCACTGAAACTCAGTGTCATGGAGCAATTAATCGCAAAGGTATCCTCGAGTCAGTGGACATGACCCGTTCAGGCATACTCACTAATTAAATCAGTAGGTACAGCGGCACAGGTGTCGTCTAGGTACGCTAATTAAGTAAGCTGGCTGTACTGCAATTTCTAAATTAATTAATCTTCATTGCTTACAAAAATGCAAATAAGAAAATTTATTCCATGCTTTAAAAAACAGCTCGTTTTTTTATGACTAGTCTTAAAACATGTACCTAATTAATTTTCAAGATAACTTCAACTGTTTTAATTCAAAAATGTTTTTTCCTTTCTCTACAACACTTTGCCCACCCGCCATTCTGTATCCCGCCATTTTGTACATATGTGTGCAAATCACGTGCTTAAAGTATTACAATAAATAAATACCTACATATTTATGAAGAAATAAACTATTTAAGAGTTAATACAATAGTTAATTGCTATCTTAACTAATTTTACCTACTTATAAATGTAAATTGTCTGTTACGCTTTCACGGTAAAACAGTTGAACAAGTCAAATAGAAAAAAAATAGTGTAGTGATACTGGGGAAGGAGATGAGTTGTAGTGAGGTTGTTAGGTACCTCAAGATGCAAATATCGCGTAAAACAGATAATTCCTAATAAACAAAAAACAATAAGAAGAAACAAATCATAAAGAACTTAAAAAAAGTTTTTTTGCGTCGTCAATTGAGTCACAAAGATGTTCATTGAACTGTCTATACTTTCTTTGTTGCAACAATTGCAGTCTTATTTATATCATAATAGCTGTTTTTTGCGCATCCCGGCTATCTCTTTCACGAACCAGGATGAAAAATATCCTATACTATGTCTGTCTCCAGGTTTCAATCTGCCTCCATACTGAATTTCATCTATTCAGCTCTTTCATCACTAACAAACAACAGGACAGTAAAAGTTACTTTCGTCTATACATATAAATATTTTACATATCTATATATTAGCTTATAGTGTTATATTTATCTATAAGGAAAATAGGATGAGCTTTGAGAAAAATAAGACAGTCTATTTCGTAGATTCAGATTACCGCTTACATACAAACAAATTGTAAACAGTTCCATAACTAACGATTATGTACTGCTAGTCTGCCGAGTTGTTACTCAGTAGTATCGGCGCGAGCGCAGCCTTGTTATGTTTTACACTATTAATATAATTAGAGCTGCGGTTTGTACTCCGATTATACACATAACAAAATTATGACTAAGCTCACACATAAGCAACATTGATATTAAAAAAATAACATTTTAAGGGTTCATACATACAGCCGGTGGCACAAAAAAAATAAGAACTGTGATATTTATGATATAATATGTTTACTTAATTGTTGTATCTATGTTATACTATGTCTATTCATATCATGTATTGTGATATTTGTAAAAGTATAATGATAAAAAGTATGGTGTAACCAGCTGTTAGACTACGAATTTTTTAGAAATATGCTTATCATAGGCTCATACATGAAGAATTATGATAATCATGTGTATCTCTATCATATGGAATAATAAATGTAGGTAATTATATCTATTTGTCTCTGTGGGGTTTCGTTATATTACGATGAATTTATGATTGAGAAAAATCAAGAAATGGCCTAGAACAGTAGTGACGTCTTCTTACTATCATAGTACATAGTAAGTACAAAAACTTGTTATAGCAATATTATCTCTCTACTGCACTATCAAGGACTTTATTGTAAAGAAACTTGTATTTTGATACAAGATTAATTTATTGTAAAGCTTAGTGACAATGTGTTCATATGATATGAGAGTCATGAGCTGAGGAGCTTTTTAACCGGCTTCAAAAAGGAGGCGTACAAAACGAGGCAATTTTATACTACTGACACCCTAGATATGTGTTATAAAAATATATTAAACGCTTTCATAACTAACTAGCTTTCCTCCCGCGGCTTCGCCCTCGTGGACATGTTTTTACACCTTGGGTTACATGATTCAAGTTTTAGTAAGGAACCCTGATTATTTCTGGGAATAAATATAGCCAATGACACTTCGTAAAGATGTAGCTTTCTAACGGTGAAAGAATTTTTAAAATCGACCCAGTAGTTTTTGGTTTAAAACCAAATCTTTCCTCTTTATAATATTAGTATAGAAGTAAAGATATAGATTATCCTATCCTGCTAATATTATAAATGCGAAAGTCTGTGATGATGAAGGAAAGTATGTGTGTATTTGGTATCTACACACTCCTGGATACTTAGGTATTATCCGGGTGCGCAGAGTGGTTCCCTCAGGATACGGAAAACAGCCAGTGATAAACAAAAATAGAAAAGGCATAAGCGAAAGTTCACAATACAATAGTACAATAATTTTTATGTATGGACGCAATTCCAAGTAAAAACTTATTTAAACACGTGAACATTTAGCAGCGTGCTCAAACGATAGCTTTTGTGTTATAGGAAAACCAATAGTAACTTGTAACTATGCAGTATGCGATCGGTGCCATGCTTGCCATTCAAAGAACAAGGAAATAGTTATCATCAATGAATACAATTATTGTAAGCATTATAGTTTAAATGTAAAAACATTAGTTTTAATAGAAATGGCTTGAAATTTCCATTATTTCAAGGTTATTTTATGTTAGAACTGTTTTATATATTTTAGAAATTAGCAATATTTTAAATAAGTATAACTTAGATTTTAAATGAATTTTATCAGGAACGAAATTCGTTTACATAATTTGTAAGTATTACAGTGATTCCAATGACTGTATGTTCTAGGATTGAATGGAATCAATAATTCTAGTAGATTTGTCATACATGCAAAAACACCTAATAAATTATTTTCCGTGATGTAAATAATTACATTTTATTACTGAATAATTCAAATGTATACAAATACGTACCTAATTCGTTGTAGCTACATACCGATGACTGTACGCTCATACCGAACGGTAGATCGGCTCGTAAAGCGACGTCATCATGGATGATTTTATGGAAACTTGCTATGGAAAACTTTAATTCAGCTTTATGTGAATTCTATCCAGAAAAGTTTCCTTTCAACCAAATGAAATGATTAATATATGGGTTTATAAGCCTATGGCTCCGAAAGCACCTCTCAGTATGTTGTTTGATGTCATATTGTAACGGTGAACGAACGTGGCGCTGTGAAAATTGAGTAAGTACTTTTGCATTAAAGTTTAGAACTCAAAGGTTAAGCTAGAATCCTTATACACGTGGCCGAATAAATATAAATAGATAATTCCAATGTCGATACTTCGCAAACACAAAAACGCTCTTCGTGGATTGAAATAAACATGAAAAGCTTTTTGAAACAGGTTCCAACAAAATTACTTATTGAAAGCTTTAACTTCAAAGTACTTATCCAAGTAGGTATCGCTTCGCATTTATTTAGAATATTGCTTCAGTGAAGCTTGTCGATTTACCTCGAAGTTTTACTCAATATTTGTTCGGAAGTCCGCAATAATTAGCACATAACATTATTAGGCATTTGATATTGAAAAAAATCACACTAGTACATACTGGTTCGTATGATTCACACTGTTTATAGATGGGGCGTGAATTAATTCAGCTCACAGCTCTGTATCACCCAGTGTAGAATATTGACCTTACAATTTTATGACCATTTTTACGTTCAAGTAGATCTAGTAAATTTTAAAACTGCCTATAAATTAGAGTTTCGATGATCGTTACTCACATGATACGAATAATAAATAATTTGTGCACTTAACAAAGAAATGACTAAGTAATATGACACATCGTTCTAAACTTGTAAGAACATTTTAATCTCGCATATTTCACGTTACTTTTATGAGAGGCCGTTTGTATCCTCGGCTGTAACGGCAGGGTTGTCTTTGTATGGGAATTGCATTAGTGATGTATTTTTTTATTTATGTAAATAATAAAAATAAATAATGCTATGACATTAAGTACATAAAGCCATATTAAGAAACGTAAGTTAAGCAAGTAGTACTTGAATATATTCGTTTTCGATTGTTGGCAATTGCGTGTAGCTATAGCTGAATCTATTTAATTTTATTCAAATCGCTGGGAAGAGTTTCTTTATTATGTTCTTTTTATCTACACTCTTGAGAAAGAGTATGTCAATTAAGTACTTCTAGTCTGATATATTTTAAAGCTTCGTATGTAAAGTATGGAATGAATTTAAACGTGTATCCTTGCTAAATTCAACTTGTATTCGCTTAATTTTAAATGTTTACGACTTGCATCGTATTTTTTATTACAGTTATAATTAAATCGACATATTTAATGTTATTATCCCTTTAAATAAATAACTATTCTAATCAAACAATAACATTGTATGTTCCCTTGTTCTTGCGGTTTATAGTCCGAGCGCTAGTAATTATTACGTTCATGGTTTGCTAACAATATCATTTTAATTAAAACTCAACTTATTGTTTGAAATCAATTGTAATCGCAAGTGTTGACTTCATATTCATCAATGGAATACCGCTAATGCTTGTGTTACACTGCTGCCAAATTTCCCGACGCGATGACGCAGGTTTTCAGTAGAGACGATGTACACTTGACCCAGTTGGACGTAAGTAGGGCGGCACGGCAGGCCGCCGCACAGTGGGCTGAAACGGGCCGGTAAAGGACTTAGCATTTAAAAAAAAAAAGTTTATTTTTCTGAAATTTTAAATATTGTGTTGGATTTATCTATCGATTATAAGTAATTATTTCTATGAGGGTCGTTCAGATAACTTAGTATTTTCGGAGTTATAAATATCCAAAGTAATTTTTGTATGAAGCAAAAGAAAAAAATGTGAAAATCTCGAAATTCTCAAATTTTCTCAAAGAATTGACTCTACATATGCATAGTACGTATATTTGTCCTATTTTAGCGCCTATTCTCGGGTTGCGATTTTCTGCGATTTGGTCGCAATTTCAAATTTTGTTCTCTATTCTACACCACCATAGAGGTTAAGAACTAGGCGCGTTTTTTTTTATGTAGTGGTCTCCCCTTTAGGCCTAATCCACTAAGAACTAATAAAATAAATAAATAAATAATTAAAAATCACAATCACTACAGGCCACTGCACTGTTTTAATTTAATCACTGTCAAGGGTATCCACATTAACGAATGCAAAATTTTCGTATTCGTCATCATCAAATATTTCCGCTTGTTCAATTACTAATAAACGTTGTGCTTCTACTGACAAAGTTTTATGTTTTCTGCGAAGTTTGTGACGTTTCGCTGAGATGTGGATCAGAGCTGGTCAATAAATTATTTAAAATGTCTTCATTTGTAGTTTTTCTACTGCATTTCCTGGAATGGTGTTGGCGGTACCTACGAAAGTCTTTATTTCTAGCTTCAGCAGCTTCTTCAGATAGCTGTCCAATTGGTATTAGACCAAAACTTTCAATAATAGCTGCACCATGCATAAGAACTTTATGAACACTTGAAGGCATATAATACCAGCTATATAATTCCAAATACATTTAATTTTTCCAAATACAGAGGAGCTCGTGGCTAAGTAACAGCCGCACGGTTCGACCGATCAAAGGTTAAGCTGCGCTTGGCGCGGTCGGTCCGTGGATGGGTGACCATCTTTGTCATAGCGAGACTCCTCCGTGCCTCGGAAAGCACGTTAAGCTGTTGGTCCCGGTTGTCATTTGTACATCTTTGACAGTCGTTACGGGTAGTCAGAAGCCAGAAAGTCTGAGAGCCAGTCTTACCAAGGGGTACCGTGTTACCCGGTAACTGGGTTGTGGAGGTCAGATAGGCAGTCCCTCCATGTAAAACACTGGTACTCAGCTGCATCCGGTTGAGACTGGAAGCCGACCCCAACATAGTTGGGAAAAGGCTAGGCAGATGATGATGATGATAATTCCAAATACAGTTGCATGGTCACTTGAGCATATTCGTGAAATTTCGCTGTGTCAATGTGGTAACCTGATGAAATTGCCTCTAAAGTGATTGCAAATCACCTTATTAATTCTTCACTAACACCAGTTATCTCAGCAGTCATGTTTGGATTCAAAACAAATTACGTCATACCTGCCTATGGTGGTGGAAAATGTCGAACATTGTTTTTTTTTTAAAGAACTAAGTAGGTATTGAGGTTTTCAGGCCGTTTAGTATACATTATTTTCAATTTCAATTTAATTGGAATAAATTGCTTAACTAAAATAACATGACTCTTCATACAAATTTGATATGGCTATATCTCCGAAAGTACTCGTTAAATTAAAAAAAGTCAAAGAATAAAAAAGTTTTAAATTTATGCCTAGATACCAAAAAAATACATTTGATCTCTTAAGACCCAACCTTGTAATCCCAGCCCACTGTGCGCCGGGTCGGGCGCCCGGCCGCAGCCCGGCTCCCGTAGGTACCCCACGCTGTAAACTACACAGATATACCGTAAATACGCAAATACTATTTACATACAAATAAGGAAAAAAAACACGTTACGGAACATAAGGAAATCTTATTTCCAGAACTTCACCGGACTTTCAGATTTTCCTCTTGTAAATTATAACTTGACTTTTCCTATTAATTTTATGGTTTCTTTTACTTAGAGCACAGAATAACTATAAGTATAAGTACAGAAGCCCATCTCCTCAAAATCTCCTCATGTAATCAAATAGCGTCTCTCGCTGCGATACAATAAAGTGTAATTTAGTTCGCAGGGCTAATTGCCCATCGTTATATTCACCTACATCTTGCTTCTCTTTCGTTTGCGTAGAGCCTACCTTTTCAAGCAATTGGGGTAGGTTGTCTTCTTTTCAAAAATATTAATCTGATTTTTTAATTACTTGTATTTTGCTACGCAGCATACCGCGGACAGACAGCTCAGAGGTCGTTTGTACTAGAAAGCTGAAATTAGAGCTTTAAAGTGCATATTTTTGTTGAGTTCGAAAGTCCCCTCTCTAACTTTTGAATGGCTACTCCTAGATTTATGATAAAAAATCACAGGCTTAGTATATAAAACCACATATAACAAATTTAAAAGCACAATTATCACGGCTTAGTTAGGCTTAACCGGTTACAGAGTTATAGTCTACCCATTACGGAACCCTATCGCACGTGGCTGGACACGCACTTTTTAATATTGCGGGACTTCAGTCGTTTGTTTACTTCGAAATGTTTCAGCGAGTCATAAACTTGATGCTTTGTCAAAGGATTCAATTTTTCAAAGGGGGAAGTTTATAACTTCCGCAAAACGCGAGATATTTCAGAAGCTGTTATTGAACGATATTTATTTGTTACTCCAAATAAGTACAGTGTTAAAACTGTGTTAACTAACCATTACGCGACGCAGTTAAGTAACTATTATTATATATTTACTTGTAACACGACTTTCAGTTAGTAGGGGCTTTGTGGCGAAGAAAATGCATTGCTTGGTAACATTTAAATACCCGGAGAAGTGTAAGCGAAGGAAGTAGCTTTGCAAATTGTGGACATTGCCTACTTGCATTGAACGGTGCTTGTGATCTTGTTTCTTGTGATCTTACGTAAATAGTGTTTTGCAATTTAATTTCGATCCTATCCAATTTCATAAATGAGACAAAATAGCTTGTTTAAAAATAAATCGTAAAATGTGCAGTCAACAAACATTTTTTCATAAAAATAAATTGAAATCATTATAGCAAATAGATTTTCCACTCATACTACGAGAACTGTCTCATAAAGTACATCACATTTTCCAAATTTAAATTAATTTTATTCTAAAGTTCGTACCTAATGAAATGCCTTGGTCATTTGTAAAATTCAGTGATGGTAACAATGAAAATTATGAATTTACCTACTTAAGTACATAACAAAATAAATTAGATAGACATCGTTCTTTGTGGTGTTTTTGTATTCTTCCTATTCCGACTTCACTGTGAGCCTGCACAAAAGATTACTTAGCACTAGCACAAATACAAACGAGGTTGTTGGCAGGTCTCATCTATAATTTCAATGTCACTCCGTAAAAATGTGTTATTACGAAACCGAAGCATGAACAAATAGCATTCGGTGATTCTGAAAATGATGTTATTTACTTTGCTTTGTGCAGTTAAAATGTCAATATTGCACGTAAAGAAATAAATGACCTTTATGTTAATGTTTACATAAATGTTTTTTTAACACGCTTTTATTAGCTCGGGTTGTATGTATGTATGTATGTATATATGTAACGGAATCTTTGAACCTAATTTTCACTGGTTTCTAGACGTCTGATCAACTTGGAACTTTGCACACGTGTCAAGGGCCGATGACAATGCAATAATCCGATAAAAAAAACTAAAAAAACACGCTTTTATTGCTGACCGAACTAAAAATGGGAAATAAATAATAGTTTAAAAAAACTAAAAAAACACGCTTTTATTGCTGACCGAACTAAAAAGTAGAAAATAATTTTTAAATAATTCAATTCAGAGTAAAAAGCGTGGGGTGCTTTATATTTTAATTATTACACCTATTCTATTGGAAACCATTTATGAGAGGAGAGTCATGAAAATATAGGAAAATGCACCCCACGCTTTTTACTCTGAGTTGAATTATTTAAAAATTATTTTCTACTTTTTAGTTCGGTCAGCAATAAAAGCGTGTTTTTTTAGTTTTTTTAAACTATTATTTTTAATAGCTAGTATTAAAAGTGAAAATCATTAAAGTATTTTGTAAATAGTGTGATTTAATAAGTTAAATCTTACTTTGGGTACCAGAGTTCAAAATAACTTAAATTCTAATTATTTTGCTAACTCATTATTGAAGTGTAATTTTACCTTACTTAGTGTTATGATTCACATTATGTTCAAATAAAGAATTTTATTTATTTATTTTAAAACAGCTGTCTCGTGGGATCTCTTCTCCTCGGGCGGCAGACTTTACAATCTAATAGAATATTCAATTTCTCATGAAGTTGGATTTAGAGGACGTGTGGTGTATGTTTAGAGCGAATTCATCTCTTGAGCCCTCTTCGTTTTACTATTGCATACAGTCTGACGAGCTCGACGTCTATTTAGTTATTTTACTTTAGACATACAATGATATCACCCCTGTTTTCCCTAAAGTTTAAGAAAAGTCTGCATATAGCTGGGTCACATCCCATGTACCTAATAGGAAGCGAGCCTATTGCTATTGCTATCACCTCAAAGTTTGTGCGACACACACCTCACAATTTGTCCACATCACAGTTTGTCCGACCCGGGATTCCAATCTAGGACCTTAGACTCAGCTGTCGCGCTTGTTAACAATAGACCAACTAGGCTGTCATAATTTCAGCATTATACCTAGTAAGGGAAAAAGAGAAATGTTTGTAAAGTTATTGGTTATAACTTATAAGACATGTGAGGTGAGAAATTTATTAGATAAAAAAGCTCGGTTGCTAGCACGTATCAGGCAACTTGCTGCTTGTGATAGCTTCTGCTAAATATCTGAATAAGAGTCCTAGCTCTAATTTTTCTATGAACAGAAGAATAAATAAAAAAAAATATTGAAAAAAGACTTTCTAGAATATGAAAATTGAAAGGACTACAGTGGTCTTTCACTTGTGCTTCAGAGACTATATATTATTATATATTTATTATTCTAAGGTAGAAACATTGTTCCATTATTATACTATCAAACTAAACATTTCACCTGACATATAAGAAGGCTTATTTAATATTACCTGCGAGAGTTTGGGTTAATAAGCTTTTTATTATGTAACAGAAAGCTCGTTTCGTGGAAACCCGGAGCTGTAATCCCCTGCACGTTAATTTTTAACGTATTCACAGATACACTTTAAAGTTATCAGGTAACATTTTAATTGGATACTGGAATTGTAATAAATTGAGGCGAAAAACTGAAAACATACGCAATTTCAATACCTACATGAATAGCGAGGTTTTTTAAAGACTATTTGAGCGTAGTAATCTGATTTACCAATATTTAGTAGTAAATAAAGGTGATTATAACGAATAAACAAGCATAGTATGGATTATAGTGTGTTTGTATGTAAATTGAGGACAATGTTAAAAGTGTGCGCAAGCGCTGCTGGCTGCCGTATCCGCGCCATGTTTGCATATGCGCGCGCGCCGTGCAGTGCGCTGGAGTCGATTCACTGCACATCCATTTCCGCATGTCGCAGCCGCGTTCTATTTCAGAGACACTCCTGCTCCAATCTGCTGTTTCTTCTTGCATGCTAGTTACTGAAGATTGACATATTTAGTGCAGTTTGTGTAACAAAGCTTTTCTTATTCAATGAATGTGTTTAGCTGATGTAAAAACGTGTTCACGTGTAGGTACCTATATAATTTTGTGCTAAAACTTGTGATCCATTTATTTTCAAAACTTACTTGCCATGTATATGTTAAATTAATGTCTTAGTAATACTATTTTCGAAAACTAGTAAAAGCATTCTGGAAATATTGCCTAAAATAATCAACATACAAATTAGATACAATGCAGAATAATGTAACAGTACACCTAATGCAATTACAAGTATTTAGAGAGCATATCCTGCCGATAAATTATAACGATGGTTTAATTTAAAAGCCTTGGCTTCGAAGCAAGGTCACCACTCACTGCGTTATCGCTACCAAGTCATGTTAAGCAACTAGTAGGATCCACGCATGGCAGCTCTGAGGGCGTCACTCGAGCGTAGCAATCATATTAAAACTCCATTTTTATATGAGAAATGTTTGTAACATCTCTGAAATGCACTTCAATGAAACCGAATGAAACCGTGCACCTAGCTTCTATTGTTGACGTTTTATAAGTACCTGTAAATTGGTCTATATGAAATAAAAACCTTTTGACTTTGACTTTGAATGAAAAAAATCTCTTCTTACTAATTTATAAAATTAAAGATAACTCAGCAGCTAATTTTCTCACTTAAAATCTTAATTACAAAAGGCTTTCCTTTAAGAATCTAACGAGAAAATTAACCTATTAATTAACTATAGGTCTAGAGTATAAATATTGTAAGGCTTATTTTATTTCTAGACTAAAACAAAAGCTAATGAGGGGACTATAGTATCGCAACTTTGCGAGCAAACTTCATTACAGCTCCAAGATTTTCCGAGCGAAAATTATAACAAGCTCTTAATAATATAATAATTTTTATTTCCATAAATTCTTAATACTTTAATAACTTGATACGGTGTCTGTGGAAAACATTTTATCTCAAAGAAAACTAACAGATTTTCGTGAAAGCCTGAATGTAACATCAAATATGAGGATTACGGAAAATATGTTAGCTTTGTAAATGAAAATCGGAATAAAGTGGGTTTCATTGTTCGTCTGCGAACGAAATGGGTCCCTTAATCAGAGACACACACGTGGGCTTTATCCTAAATTATTTTGGTTGTTGGATTTTGGATGTTTTCTCTATATATAATAGACAATTAATTAGATATGTACTATGTCTAATGTAATAAAGAGTAAATCTAACTTTTGTAACATTTTAGCGACTTAGAGCTCTTACTAAGGCATTGTGCTTTCAAAATAATCACATGGACACATAAAACGGGGAAACTTCACTTGTTATTATTATTAGTTAACCGACGGCCATATACCTTTGTACTTTCGTAACATTGCACCAATGAATTACTGTCTCTAAATATAGGGCAAATCCAGCCGGCGTAGCTATGCGAATGTATGTGGGTTAGCGGGGGCATCACAAATAACCGTGCGCTATCGTAAAATGTCCCTACGTTTCGACATTAGCTGCATTATATAGGTATATTCTAGAGAAGTAGGAAGTTGATCCACGGGATGTGTTGCACAATTTCACAGAAATGGATCAGACAAAATATTTAAATAGTGTGTTTAACATTTTTGGAGGAAAATCATGCATAACAGAGTTAAGAATTTAAGAAAGTCACTTGTTCACTAACAAATTGGACTAAACTAAAGTCCACTTGGTTTCAAAAGGTTTTGTTTTACTTCTGGAATAACTTAAAATCCGTGACTTTTTATAATATTCCAAAAAGAGAAGTTTGCTCTACTAGAGATAAGAGGAGATTAGGAGCATGGGATAGATCACGTTTTGCTTGTCGAACAATTAGTTGAACAACACTGTTTGATAAGTGGTTTACTACCTACCACTAATGTAGGCCCAAGGACCAAGTTACATACGTAACAATATTTGTGACATTCGAAGGCGAAAAATATTTAACGAAAAAAAAAACAAGTTTAAAAAACAATGATTAGAGATCAAGGGTGGATCAATTTCCACAATCTGTTTAGCACAAATGTTGTTTATTTACCGAAGCACTTGCGCGAAGCGTGATCGTCTTCAGAAACATTTCAATGTGTATTTTTGTTTACACGTTAGGGAATGCGCGAGGTGACGCATGAGTTTATGCGTGTTTCGCGAAACGGACGTGGCGGTCCTGCAACTGGAATTTACTTTACAGAACCGATTGTTCCGAGCTAACAGCATTTCGATAGACCAGTAACTTAATCTGTTGCTAAAATTAGCAGAACACAATAGTGGTAATTAAATTGGCGCGTGCCTTCAACGCTAATTGGAGGATAGCTGGCAGTTTCCGAAGTTCCAAGTAATCCCAAATGATATCTAGTTTCCTCTGATAGTTACTGTTTGTTTGTCCAATTAGAGACGGTATATAAAAAATTATCTAACATTCCAATGCTTTTCGCAAAATAACTCGTAAAATTATTAGGTAGGTATTATTTATTTAATTAATTATCTCGTGTCATAGGGTCACGCTATCGGCAAATGTTTTTTTATTTAGAAACGGGAAAGTGGCACTTAGGTTTTTTACGCATAAATTGATAGATATCGATGCCGACAGTCCAAATATTCATATTAGTAATTGCTTACATACCTAATGTTATACATTCAAGGTTGGTTAAGCTTCATATTGAATATTGGAAGAGAATCGATTGCATTTCCGCGATTATGGAGTAACTTAATATTTCCCAAAAAAGAGGTTGCTGTTTAAATATAATAAAATAATATTCGTGCATAAAATAGAAGCTTTTATCCGTATGTAGAGTAAATATCTACATACAAGGATCCTAAATAAGAATACAAATTGTTGTGTGTGTGTGTATTCTTCTCATAGATTATGTTTTATTAATGCAATATTAAACTTCTATTAAAAAACATAGGATGGAACATAAATATGTAGAAATGTATGGCAGCTCACAGTGCGATGACCCGCAAGTGCTGCAGGATTACCAGGGCAGTGCATTTTTTATGCAAACGTCGACATTCAAGTCATTTAGTACTCATAATTAAATATTGAAAAATACACACTATATTTAATATATACCTACGTCGATATGACATCTTTTTAAACTAAAGGTTACAATTCCGAACAAAATTAGACTGTTTCTCTTCATACTCGAACACCAGCCATAACAAACTGCCCTTGGTAGTGTATTTAACACATAAAGATGATTCGTAATACAAACTGAGTATAATAATGATTCTTTATATGGTATTGATAATATGTTCATACAGGATATGATAAGTATTAACAGTACGTTAACTAGCACTATTTAGCGTCTTGCACAAGGAAGAACTTGAATGGAACGTAATAAAAGTTACAATTTATGAGGGTCTATTTAACTATTATATTGCTTTCCGTTTTCTCACAGATGCGATGATATTTTTAAGAGATAAACTTGTACAAAATACTATTTAAGAATAGCCGCCTTTTCATTAAACGTTAAAATATTGAATTCTAATGAAAGCAATTTTGCAATTTCAGGTAGTGCAATCCAAAACGCATCACAATGACTGTGGTTACCAACCCAGCGCGGACAAACTCGGACGATGAGATCGAGTCGGGGCGCGAGAGCGTGGCGGGCGAGTACGCCGGCGGGCTGGACATCGACGAGCACGCTCGCCTCTACGATGACGAGAAGCAGTCTGACATCGTGTTCGTGGCTGGCATCAACGGCGACACGTGGCGCTACCCTGGCCATCGCCGTGTGCTCGCTGCCACCAGTCCTGTGTTCGCCGCACTGCTCGCCTGCAAGACTGACGTCATCGTCGTCGACTACATAGACCGACGGGGCTTTGAGCAGCTCCTTCGCTACCACTACTGTGAGCCCACTCAGCTCAACTCAGTGGGCACGGCACGATGTGCCCTCGACGCTGCCTACAAGTTCTTATGCGCGCCGCTTGCAGAGCGCTGCGCTCGACGACTAGATGAAATGTTAGATGCTGGAGTCGCCTTAGAGATTTTACGCGATCTAAGATTCCTTTGCGCGAGGTTACCCGGAGCTGCCTCCGCACCACCTCTACCGGCACTTTCAGATGACGCAGCCGCTCGATCCCTCGCACAATGCTCGCGATGGTGCGATTCTTTAGCTCACAACGCACTGTTGGTTCTCGATGACGATGCAGACACCGCGTTAACTGATGAACGACTGGAAGAACTAACTTATGAAGACTTATCGCTCATAGTTAAACGTGACACATTACGCGTGTCGAGTGAACTTGTGCTGGCAGAGGCTCTGTCCCGGTGGGCCACAGCAGCCTGCAAGCGCACCAAGCGAGAGCTGACGTCAGCCAACAAGAGGGCAGCACTAGGAGAGCTCGCCTACTGTCCGCGTTACCTGCTGCTATCAGGAGAGGAGCTCGATCGCGCTTTGGGCTTGGAACTTCTGGAGCCAATGGAGCGTGCTCTAGTGACGGCGCGCGCCCGCAAGTTGTCAGCGCCTGTGCCAGTCGGCGCGGAGCAGGAGTCACTGCTGCGCCGCTGGGCGCGGCCACGACCCGTCGAGCCCGCAGCGCTGCCGGTGCACCTGAGCCCTCGCTCCGAGCCTCCAGTGGACGAGCCCCAGCCTAGCAAGCTGTGTGCGCGCCGCCCTAAGCGCCCTAAGCAGCCCAGCTTCGCGCCAGAAGAAAAACGTAAAAAGAAAGGATGCTGCGCATGCTTCGGAGAAGGACTCTTACGAGCTTTCATTTGTTTGTTTGACTGAGAAAGGGAGTCGATTTATGTGTAAGGTGGACGTATGGCATTTTGAAGTGTGGACAGCATTAACATTAATATTAAATAAGACTTTCGACTGAGTGTTAAGTAATGAAGTGACAAAAATCTTAAAATACTTAATTAAACTCATTTTATGTCTTTCCTGTCTATCTGACTTCTTTTCAGTGTGAAAATAAATGTTGAATTGACGTCATCAAAACAAAGCATACTTTATGTACATACTACTTATCTACTAAATAAGATTCGATCAATTACCTACCTAATCACTTACGAATAAAAAAACGTTTCTATTTGGATAGACTTGGAGAGGTTCAAAATGAATAGAATGCCATCTTTTGTATTTTTTTACGAATATAAATTATAACTTATTCGTAATAAATGTCTGCCTTCTTAAGACTATTTAGTGTCTTGTAGCATTCTGTTAGTTATTATGATTTACGATTATGATTATGGTGTAACTAGACTTATTTTCTGCAGCTGAAAGTTAGAGGTTTTAAGTAACTACATATTATGAAGTCCATTTTAAGTCTGTGTTCATTTATAGTTTATGAATAGTTTGCTTATGGCGGGAAGAGTTATTTGTTAGCGAATTGATAGAACGAAAAGTTCATTATTAAACGCAATACCGCGTCTTTGTGTAGTAGAATGTGTATGTTGTGATATTTATATTATTTTTTATTAATTATAACGCGTTAATTTTACATGTTTATTATGACGACATATCAAATTGTTTAACAATTTGCATTTATCAACATTTGGTGATATGAATTGGTGCACAAATTGTCATTGTTTAGTTAGTTACGTTTCAATTAGTTGTTACTTATAAAATTTTGTTGCATTTATTGACAATTGTGTGCAAGATAATGTTAAGAGGTTATCTAAAGATAATATTTGTATCAACGATGCATTTGACTACTGGCAACAACTCTAAGTAAAGAATAGCCAATGATTTCGAAATAAAAAGAAATTTAAACCAAAATAGTATCTATAGGAGTTAATTTTTTTAAACAAACAAGCCAAAATTATTTTAGGTAACCTCTGATTATTGAGTAGCTTTGCTTAGTTAAATTTAGACGAATTGTTTAGTGTAATTCTTCCATAATTTAGTGAAATAGTTACCTAAATATTCACTAGTCGTATACAAGTACATTAATATGTCAAAAGATTTTAAGTGTATAGGATTTTTTTTGAACAATCGTTCGCAGAACGTATTACTTTTTTAATGTAGCTTCAATTGTAATCAATTATAAATTGTGCCATATCGGATGTGGCTATTTAAAATAGGAATGATTTTGGTATCTTCAATCATACTTGAATTATAGAGAGTCACTCTCCATTGATTAAGTCTTTAGCAAATTAAAAAAAAGCTTTTTATGTAATTAAATTACTTATTCAATGTATGTCCGTGACGTTTTAAACGAATATAAATGTGAAATGAGATTATAATAGAGATTTTTTCGCAAATGATTGTATAAATTAATTTATTGTAATCATGAACTATGTGTTCGGCTCAGAGCTGTCAATCAAGGAAACCTATCCTGAGACAAATATATGACGTTGAAATATTAAACAGTTTTTTATTATTATTTTCATCCTGTTTATCAGGTATCCGCGCCGGCTTTTTCCAAGTTGACATGGCGCGTCTTCAAAAAAATATTTAAGTTTTCCCAGCAAACTTACTTTTTCACATAATTGAGAAGACTAATATAATATATGAAACTAGCTTTCCGCCAGCGGCTTCGCCCGCGTGGGCTATATGAATTTAAATTAAAGATGAACCGCTCGACCGATTTTGTGCAAACTTCACATAAACCATCTAGTAAATAGTCCGAACAAAGCCTTAAAATTTGGTTTGGTAGGTGAGCCCGTTCTCGAGTTATAAAATTACAACGAAAAGTGGCATTGATTTTTAATATATTGATGTATCAATGCCTACTTGGATTATTTCACATCGACAACTCAGACATTGTAGAGGCATATGGAGGTTTCGACCCCTTGCCGCATGAAAAAAGTCCGTGACGTTGGCGTTCGTTTAACCTAAATGCGGTTACGGGCCAAGCACTTTCGACTAAGTACATAGTATCTGTTGACCTCTATCATACCTTCCTACCTACCATAAACAAAAAAATAACGAGATATAAAACATTTCCGTATAATGTAATAATTACCTACTTTATGTTTAGACAGCCAACGATAACAGCACAATAATATAGATTACTGTACTCCAACAAATGCATTATAATTGTAAGTAATACGTCATGGCACTTGCAAGCTAAATGTGAGTTACGATAGAATCACGTTCTTCCTTCTCCTCCACGATGGGTGCCTGATACCTCAGCGTGGTAATTTGAGACTGCAAGCTCAAAATCTCAGAACGAGAATTGACCCCCTGCATCCTGTCGACTTTGTTTAAAATGTCCAAAATTGTATACCCAACTGCGTGCAAGTCTTTCCGCAGTACTGTCACAGTGTCCTGCAATTCCAGCATCGAGTTTATTTTAGCATCGAGTTTTGTGAATTTATCGATAATCGATTGTCGAGCCTTATGCGTCTGGTCGACTTCTTTGTTGACTCTGGTAATGATAGCTTTTCTGAGTTCCCTGAATTTCCTCTCGAATGCGTTGTCTTCCCTAGTGTCTCTGTTCCTCCGTTCACCGGTGTTCGTGGACAGGGTACGGTACTTGTATCCAGAGGTCCGTGAGGTGTAACAGCTTTTATGAAATATGTCTGACATTATACGAAAATATTTTTATTTTGTATGTTACTTTTGCATACCTATGTCCTTTTTTCTATATTTAATTTATGTACATAAATATATACAAATATGGTTTTAGAAAGTCATAACGACAGTTCTACTTTGACAAGTAGTTGACAATGAAGCTATGACGATAGATAAATAAAAATAGCTAGTTTTCACGCCTTAAAAAGTAATGTGAACTGTAAATAGGTATGCATGCGCCATCTGGCGTTTGGTCGAGACAGGCCTTGGGTTTGTTAACAAACTGAATTATACAACAGTCTCCTTCGTGGATGCTGAGTCATAATGTTCTGCTTGGTTCATCGGTTGTCCAATAGAGGGCATGCAGAGGCACAGTCGTTGGAAATTGTGAAATCAACAGGTGCCCCAACAAGTATATTTATATGCCATCAGTATTATAAACATCAGGTTCTGTATCTCTGTCGGCTATGCAAGCAATTAATCAATGGAAATATTTCATGCATACTAATATGTTATTCTTAAATATTTCTGGACAGTATCTACTGCAAATAATTGTCTATTCATTTTTAAAAAGTAAGCCTTCGCTTCTGTATTTAAGTATCAACGTACCTATACTCCAGAATCTGTAACAATACTAAAATTATTTTTGTGTTAAACATTCATATTCATAGATCCATAGAATTCCACTTGTTGAAAAAAGACGTTGAACAAGGTAATGTGGCATTTTGAATTGAACAAACAATGAAATGGTCATTTCGAAAAGAATCTATTCACAGGACACTCGAGAACGCCTCATAAAAACTTGGTTAAAAACAATAATTCAGTTTAGTTTAGAGCGCACAATGGGCTGCAAAAACGCTGAAGGTGATTTTTTTCATGGCATTGTGTGAGTGAACAGCAAGGGTCCAACAGGTTTGGGACTGTATTATTTCCAGATAAATGTATTTTTGATGAAGTGCAAAAGACGGTGTTGGTCTTTTGACAGTATTTCGGTAAAATTTGTGATTTGGGCACAATGTGGACACAATCGTCCGTGAAGGGTTCAGCACACATGGGCCCAATATGTCCATTGTGCTTTGTGAGCTGCGACTAATGAATGTCTGGGAACATTCGCTTCTTACACTTTTTTTAATTTATTTTATAGAGTTCACATGAACGATGACGTCGCTGAAAGTTATTTCATTCTGTATCTTACGTTGTTACGTTATCATGAGCATTTTTTGTTAATCATTTACTTTGTCATAAAATTTGTCCTTTAAAAACAGACAAAGCCTAACGTGACATTTAAGAGGAAAGTTAAACAGAATCCTAAAAATGTTAATTATAATTGAACAAAGAAAAATTTAGGTACATGTACAAAAAAGTTTTGTTATCTCAACGTCTAGTTCTATTCAAATACACTGAATTATAACAGAATTGTAATAGACTGGCTGAGTTTACTGTTGAGAAGTAAGTGCGTCTTACACACTCGATAGTCATACAATAAGTACCAATTTTAACAGTTGGATAGCAATTATCCTTGTCTATTTGCAGGGCACACCCACACGGCGTGTATTGTCGGCGACAGCGAATTTAACGGGCCGTCGGGTGCTGGCCATGTCAGGTACCTACCTGGGTAAAGATGGGTAATAATAGCCGAATAGCGCCGCTCTAAAGCCACTCTACTTATATTGTTAACAATACAATACCACTTACAACCATAAGCGCCACCTCATACAAAATTGTCATTTTTTCATCCAAACGTAGTTTCGTAGTAAAACTCACAGGTTTTGGTGACGCCAGGCGACAGGTAGAGTTTTTTGTAGAAGGGTCTTTCCCAAATTTAGATTTGGGTAGATGCGGCTCAGGTAAGTTAGCTACGATTGATTTACGTAAACGATACTTTATATTTATTTATGATATCAATAGACACTTTCAATGGAATCATCTTTCATAAGACCTATTGGAAGTAAACAGAAGTATTCCCACGATCTTAACCTAAACCCTAGGAGTTATAGCTAGTAGATATCCATCAAAACTTTATTAGGAGTTTTTTTAATGATTACGTACAGGAAACAATGACAATTACATAAGTATTAAAAAACTAGCTTTTGCCCCCGCCTTCGTCCGCGTGGAACAGTAACTTTGGGCTATCGCTAACTTTAACCCCAGATTTTGAAACATTCTTCATTGATGCTCCGCTCCTTGATTGATTTTAGCGTGATGATATATATATATATAGCCTATAGCCTTCCTCGATAAATGGGCTATCTAACACTGAAAGTTTTTTTTAAATCGATCCTGTAGTTCCTGAGTTTAGCGCGTTCAAACAAACAAACTCTTCAGCTTTATTAGGTATATTAGTATAGGTTTATCAGTCCTGCTAATAATAATCGGCTTGCCAAGAATCGGTCTTCCCAAGGGAGTTTCCCCAGACAAAAAGATCTAAAAGTGTTTTCCGATGTAAATATTGTAAACACCTAATTGTTGGTTATTGGTAGTCATCGTCACATATAAATTGTAATTAAGTATAGCCATTGTCCTCTTTTATATCGCCATTGGATAGTGATGTCATCATATATTATTGAATCGAATGTATTAATAAATTAGAACATAACACGTCTAGGTAAATATAGTTACAATGTACATTTCTCACGAATATGAAAACGTCGTTTACAAAGCTTTGTACAAGATATAATCTAACCAGAATGAATGAAACATAAGTATTTACCTAGACGGAATTAATAATATTAATTACAATTATTCCAGTTACCAGGCGATAAAATTCAATTAAAACTTGTTTTTCACAGTGTAAACAAAAGCGGTTTTCTTACATTATAAAATCAGTTTCCTGAGATTTTATTCCACTTTGTTCTTACGTACATTAATGTGTATTAAAATTTTAGATCGATTAAAGTAGATATTTTTATAAGCGATAATATTACACAATAAGTAAAAGAATCCTAGTGTGAGGAAACATAAAAAATATGTGTTTAAAACTTAATTATTTAATCGGCATCTCAAGTTTTGACCAGATGCCATATTACCATCTATTAACATTCGTAACATAAGGCTATCTAGAATATCTACTTTAAATTGTAATAAATCACAAGGTCTATGCTGATTTTGTCCTATTTAACACAATTTAGGAATAATAGTACGATTTTCACAACTGGTTGCCACTTTAAAAGACTAATTATATTGCCTTTATTGGGTGTTTTAAAAGATTAAATACGCAATAAACATAGTTTTAAATTTATTTAACACTTACCGTGCCAAAGGCAGACGTGCGTGAAATTTTTAGCTTAGTGTTAGACAAGATGTCAAGTATCATTGACATTCTAAATCCGTTAAGCTGTTTTGGCGATCCTAGCAAATATTTTATCACACCTGTATTCTGCAAGGAAGGTAGGTAGAAGTGTATTTATGTATAGCTAGCCTGACCAGGAGTTCGAACCTAGGGCCAGTGATCAGCTGTTGTTCTTGCGAACACTCCATAAGTATCACATAACTTCTATTGTACGTAAAATTTAAGTAAAAAGATGTCACATAATACCCAAGAAAGAATGTAAAAGTCACATTCCTGTGTCCCGTCATGTCTAGTGTCTGACTCTACTAAACATTCCGAGATAGTAATTCGACACCACTTTGCCGCAGAATAAAAAAAATATAAATAATGTTGATGGTGCGCCCCGGGAGTTAACTTTTTGTGATGCGCGTTCGTAGGGTTGCCAGTGCCAACCGTCTAAAATTCCCCATAAAACCATTTTATTTCAAAAATACTGAAAATCCATCCTGTTACAAGTTACATAATTTGAGGCAGAGAACAACTTTGTTCTTCGCGCTTATAATTAAGCATTTTTTATATACAAATAATTTCAAAAATTCTATATATGTATTGTATATGCCTTATGTAAAAGTAAAAAAAATAAGGCATATTTAGTCACAGTCGGGTGACCTCCTAGGTGTTCCATTGACAGTCCAAGCATTGTTTTTTTTTTCTAGACTATGTTGTTTTTGATGATGCAACTACTCTAATGACTACTACATATATTTAAATCGGTTGAAATAAAGGAACTCCTTTTTGTGGTCAGTCGTTTAAAAAGATATTCAAGGTATATCTCGGAGATGGACGAAAATAGAAGACCTACGGTTTTAAAAACATTTTTTTAATAAATTTAATTAATTTAGATTGATAAAATTGTTTCCTTGAAGTATAGGTGTGTATTCTAAGCAGTTGCAACACCAAGTCTGCGTTGATGGGTTTTATTGGCGTCAGTGCTCGGGGGCCACGTTCATCTATAAATTGTTCTTTTTTTTTATCGATACATTGTCCGACACTAGGCCTCCAGATTAAAACGAATCGATGTGACTAATCAAAACACTCCAGAATTAGAATGCAAGTGTTATTTTTTATGATGTAAATTATTTTCTCAGATCGTCATTAGTTTTTCCAATGAGTGATTTATTTTTTATTTGATACTGAATGGTTACCTTTAAAATTGATCAAATTGCAAACTAAAAAATAACTTTATCTATAGTTGAATGTTCAGAAAATGTTGGCTTGAACTGAATTAAATTATTTTTTTCCATATTTGAGGATTTTCATAACACACGAGTGGTATATAACTAGGACAAGTAGGTTGTTTTACTTATTCCAAAATGTCTCCGGAACGTGAAAAAGTGTTTTCACTATATTAGGTGTGGTGGAAGCATGTGTATGGTTCATGGGCGAGTAAACAATAGCGCCAGATCGCCACGGCGGCGCCACCGCTATTACCTCACATCAATGGGAACATCTTCTTTCAGATAAACGAACATAAAATGTGCATAATTCAGAGTGTATATTTGTTTTTGTGTGAGCACTGCCAAGATCATCCAGGAATTCATTGGGAGGTAGTAGTACAAGTTATAGTGTCTCGGCGGCCGCAGCGTGCCGCAGCCGTGCCGCAGCCGTGCTGGCGCGGACAATGCGCGATGTTAATTCCTGCCGTAAAAGCTCTAATTGGTCGTTTTTCACCGTCGAAGAGGACGGCGGCCGAGGCCGAGCAAAAAGTGGAGCCGTCGCGGAATGCGCCCGGTTGAATAACCAGCCGTCTGTTGGACGACGTTACTAGCTATAAACAAAGAGCCTGTTGCGTAAAAATACGTTATCCCGAGCGTACCATATCGACGTGATTTATTTTTCGTGCCACCGCCGACGGTCGCCGTCCGCTGCGCAGTGTGCGCACTTTCAACTCCGAGTGGGGCTTATTTACGTTGGCGTTCGTTTATTTTTTTCTCAGATTATCGGAGCTGCGCCAAGAATGTCGAAATCATTCAGGCCAGTAAGTGGGCAGAGGAATTCGCCATTCATATTACCGCTGCTTTTACAATAACAAATATATTTCGGAACAGACGTTTCAGAGATCTGAATAATTGTCGGCAGGTATTGAGATCACAAAACTCGATATCGAATAAAAATAAGAGGACGGTGTTCATGTTGAAAAATAACACTAGCAGAAGATATTATTCAACGGGCCATTTAATCGTGTTTGATCTTGACGTTTAAAAATAAACAGCAATTCACGAACACCGGAAACGAAACATTCTTTCGCATCATTATACACACATATCTACTATTAAGATCTACGAGACATCACACGAGCCTCATCGGCTTACGTTTACGTTACTTCAGTGCGGAACCATTATTTAATTTGTTTACCCAGGCTTGCTCTGGTTCATCGCTCGTAATTTTCCTGGAGAATCATAAAACTAAAACATTGTTTGTATTAAGTAAAGTTATCTGTTGTTAAAGCTAATTAATAATTATAAAATAAAATGTTTAACTAGTTACAAGATTTGTTTTTAATATAAACATTGCTTGGATAGTTAGGATTATCTGTCGGTACATAATTTGATATGTCGAGGAGCAAGTCTGGTTATAAGGAATATTTTGCTTTATCATTACAGTAAAAAAATAAATAATTAATAAAGTATCTGGCTATTTCTCCGCAATAGCGAAACAACTAAGCACAATGTGGTCATCATGGTGTATTCTATTTCCTCATTCATATCGGGCAGGTCTTCTCATCATCGCTATATTTATTCTAGTCAACTAAAACGAATTGACCACAAACAACAAGACAAATATGTTTCGCGGTTAGATTGATAACATGAGGACATTCGGAATGAGCATGATTGCACGTCTCATTAACGATACGTCAATGATATATTATCTCTGTGAATTGGTACTAGGGCTTGCACAATATTAAGTAGGTGTGTCATAAATGTGTAAGTGGGTATTGTTCGTCGTTGTTTATAGTACAAATACCTGCGTGGTATTGTGGCTGGAGCGCAGGCGCGGCGGGCGCGGCGCGGCGCGGGCGCACGCTCGCGGGTCATTATCCTGCCGAGGTATTCCTCGAAGCGCCACCGTTTTGAGGCGCACCTAATGAAGCGCACCTTTATTATTCCTCGGAGCGCACCTTTTAGTAGCGCTCCCGATAACAATTAAAAATATTAAAATTTTATTCCATGAAGCGCACCCATGTTTAAAAATCATCGATATAATTTATTACGTTTACTTCATTTTCTTTCCTATTTTTAAACATGGGTGCGCTTCAAGGAATAAAATTTTAATATTTTTAATCGTTATCGGGAGCGCTACTAAAAGGTGCGCTCCGAGGAATAATAAAGGTGCGCTTCATTAGGTGCGCCTCAAAACGGTGGCGCTTCGAGGAATACCTCATCCTGCCGCCTGCCCATAGCGGCTACAGTAAAATTGTAGTATTTACGCTTGCCCTACACAATGGTGTGTTTACAACTTATTCGAGTAAATCATTGGAGCTTAACTTACTGGGAATTGATTACGCGGCGGCCTTGTTGTTGTTGTTCGCTTTGTACATAGTAGGTAGGTACTCTATCTACCTTTACATATATTATGGTGCTTTGAATTGCGTTGGTACACCCGTGTTTGTATACCTATGAGTACCTACTTATTTACCTATCTCTATGTGTGTTTTTAGCTTTATTTGGGCTTCTCATTTGTTTAATAATTATATCTACATATATGTATCATTTGGAAATACCTATGAAACCTATGCAAATTAGGTAGGTACCTATCAGATAATGATTTTTAATATTGATGTTTTTGAGGTTTGACATTGAATAGAAAATTTATATGGCCGTTGTATAGTACCTACCTACTTGTCTGCTGAGCTTTCTTTACTGTTTCAATATAATAACATAACACAGAGAGACCGACACAATCTCAATGAATCATCCATCTTGTAATATATAACTAAATACAGGAAGCTCGAAGCGCTTTAATCTCGATATTTCATCTAAGAAAATGGATAGATATAGGTAGGTACCATACCAACAATTAAGGGAATATTATTGTCTTAATAATGCAGCAGATATATTTAACCACATAATAATGAGTAAGAGAACATTGTTGAAATTAATTGGCATAGCCAAGGTTGTGGGGGTCGATGTCCTTGTCGCGGCGCGGTGCGGTGTGCGCAAACGCAGCGCGCCCGCTAACCTCGCGCGCCAGTGACGCACCGCGTGCATGTCGATTGTCGATACCTACCTTATTTCAACTAGCTAAGGACACATCACACAAAAAAACATTGGTCTCGATTTTTATATTTGGCAATGCTTAGATGTACCTAGTAGTAGCCAGTAGTAGGTACCAGAATTACTTCACGCACCTGAACAAAAACTATCCTATGTACCCCGGGGCAGGGTAGGACATCTACGTACCACTTTTGATCAACATCGGTTTAGCGTGAAAGCGTGACAGTCAGATAGATACTTTCGAATTTATATTAGTGCCTATAATAATGATCGTACTATTAACTACTAAACACAGGATATTCTCTGAAATTTAAATCTCATAATTATTTCAGATTTTCAGGATGAATATTAGATTATCTAAACTTATTTTTATATTTTCATGGAAAGGAGACAACATTCCTTTTTTAAAGTAGGATTTTTTTGGTTGCTATATAGATAATTAGCATTGGTATTCTACGAATTCATTATATATTGTTATAAAAAGCTTGTATTTCGAGTAAAAATTAGATCCGAAATATCGATCTCAGCTTACAATCTTCAGAGAATCCTTAACGTTCTAAGCGTATTAAAACGCGCCAACTCACAATCTTGTTTACGTGCCTTGACTTACAAAAATATTTAGCCTTTACGTTGGTGCCAATTACAACCGAAATTAGCATTAGCAATTTTAATGGAAATATAAATCGATGATAGTGAACGGCATTGGCGCGGCGCGCTCGACTACCGCGCTACGCGGCCGCGGCCCTGCGCCTGCGCCGCCGCGCCGCCCGCAATAATTGTCAGCAATCATTTGTTTATTGGCGCTTAAGCTTCATCATTTCGCACTACACTCATTAACGATGCTATTTTAAGAAACCTTGTCTGTTAGCGTGTCCCACATTGGTTCTACGCTACTATCGATATAAATGCGAGTTAACTAAAATTAGGATGTTAGATAAACACTGACCTCTTTTTTAGTTTTCTGGATTGAAATACGTAAATGCATGATACAATTAAACTTTTACACTTAATGTGTTGACACTTTTCAAAGTATATAAATAAAAGAAGCAGAAGAGAGCGTTGTAAGTAATCATATGACGCAATTTGACTTAAAAAGTCATTCTCAGAAAGTAGACTAGCGAAGCTTTCAAGTGTGCATTAAATGTAATTGAACCAAATTTTAAGTTTTATAATAACTAAAAATATCTAATATTAAATAACAGATCGATTAATCAATAATACATTGCTGCGAACGGTGATAGAATTAGATTGTTTTTTTAAAAAAAAAAAAAAAACAAATCTCGTTTCGTCGTATTACGTGAATATTGCTAAATTGGTGACGTAATACCTATCAATTCGGATGGCCACTCGGCCGATGTATAAGAAACACCTACTTTTGTTTGCCTAGGCTATTAGGTTCTCTAAGAATTTGTTTGTTGCTGGCTGCCCGTTCGCCGACCCGGAAGTAGCCGTCTATAGGAAAAAAAATACTTCAACATAGAAAGAAGCGTATATTGTTATTAGTTAGTGTGAAATTGTAAGTAAAGGTGAGTATAATATCATGTTCATTATTAACTTACAACATCATAGTTTATTCTGTAAATAAAATTGTTTCGTCACAAAAATCCTTTCATTTCTTTGTCTTCACTTATTGACGTCGTCCTAACTGTTAGGTGACCAAAAGCTAGTAGTATCATTAATCTGTCTCTCTATTTTAAATTCAACCGTTTAGTCTCAATTTGGTACGAGCGCAGTGCACGAAATTGGCCACAGTGTTGCGTGTTTGGTGCACGTGATTCTCTCAATTCGTGTGGGCAGTCCGCTGAACAAGGACTACACTTGTGTGTTGTGATGTGACCCATTAAACGAACAAACACACTCAACCTGTTCGTGTCGATATTCGCAGCATTCGCCGCCGACCAGATATCGGCTTAACACACGCAAACAACCAACGATGCCCTCCATAACCCCTTTTATCTTTCCATATAGGGATCCGCCCGAAGGTTTTCTAAGAACCAACTAAATTCACTTTTATTTTTTGCGTCTATCTTTTATACATTTGTTATTTTTGCCACTTACATATCTTTCCAGTTTTAATTAGGACATGAAAAACTGGTAGATAAGTTTTTTGTGATGTGATTAATCGTGTTTTTAATGTTACAGGTTATGTGTGTTTAAAGTAATTTTAAATTAAATTTTATCGACAAGAGTATTCACGGAAAGTTGAAAGAATTTTTGCGATATCCTTTTATGGAGATTCTCACGCGGATTGCACGGGTGAAGATCGCGTGATCGCGCATGTGAGGCTTCCCGACGAGCTCATGGGAATTTGCACTCTTCAAAGATAATTGCTCCAATACATGTCATGTATTACCCAATAAACTGATCATAATATCATAGAATACTATCAACTGTCCTGTCTGTAAATATATCGTTATTACTAAATGCTTAAGTAGTAAATGCTATAGCTGTTTCATCGGGTATATTACACGAGAGCTCACAAAGTAGGTAGATATGCTACAAATTTATGGTCCTGTGGCCACGCACCGAAATAGAATGTATAGTACCTGTACATAAATGTATAGATAGTAATACTGTAGTATTAAGCTGCTCGGTATTCGCTACACTGCTCGGCTAAAACCATAAATAGAAGTTGTTTTGTCATCACATAATAAAACAAGCTAAGGATTGCAGACGACAAAAAAAAAGAATGGCACAAACGCCGCCGGCGTGCTCAGTGCTGCTTTTATTACTTCACGAGCGAGGCGTTTTCTTTTTAAATTTCAATGAAAAATCATACGCACACGCACTGGCTTTAAAAAAACTTGCATTCCACCTTACCATTAAAGATGTGTGTTCCCAGAAAATGAACGCCGGGAATGCAGCTGTGCAAACTACTTCATTAGGGGACCGCGGGCATAGAAATAAACCATACACTATAATTATTTTAAATATCCTAAATCACTAGATATTGAACACTAGGTTCGTTATTTTGAATAAATGCTATCCTTTTCACAAAATGTGTAAGGAATTTTTGGGTGTGTTTTTTTGAGGTTTTTGTTTAGCAGTTTTCAAGGTGACATGACAACAGTCTCATAGAATGAACCTTTTAATAATAAATTGACACCTAGACTAATAATGTAAAGACATTTGACCGGTGTTCTGTCCTTAGAGCAGCCTGCCCAAGTGTGAAGTGACAGCGTTGCTAGGACAGTGAACATTATGTATGTATGCACCTACATAATATTAAACCTGTGTGCTAAACTGATCATTTGATTACTTTGTGTATATAATCGATATTATTGTCTGTACAGAGTTATTCAGTTTAGTCACTGCGGAGCCTGATCGCTAAAGATATAATTTGTTGGCAAAAAAAAATACATAATGTTGTAGTAAATAGCTTATGATGGGCTTGATTCATATATATTTACTAAGGTCACATAAACGTCGTTGACGTCAAAATTTTTTTAAGACAAGAAATTGTGTTTTTGTTGAAAATCGTCCTTGCATCATTGCATTTATTTCATCATCATTTCTTACTGTTTGCGTCATACATTTGGCTACTCTGGGGAGTGTCTGTGTATCAGACTAACAGCCACAAGAATGTGGCTCGTGACCAGTCAGTCCGTCAGACTTCCCACGACTCGGGACCTCCACAACAAATTATTTTTATTTTAGTATCCACTGGTACCCACAGTATCGCCGCATCTCACGTTACAACCAATCCAAGATTAGGTTAGGTTCAGAGGTCGGAATATCCAGGAACAAGTCGAAACTTGTCTGTTAGAATCTAACCAGTAGAGCAGGGTACACACTTAGAACATGTTATTCAAGATTACACACATTTTTAGCACATTAAATTGTAACGCTCTGAACAATCATGATGAAATACTTGCGTGTACGTTTTATTTCGTTTCGCTGGAAAAGCTCTATTAAAATATTAGCTCGCATTGGTTTGTAAGATTCGATTTGAATCATTCATTCATTATCATTGCTAGTATAAAATGCACGACTTTACCCCTCCAGCTGCCTATTATGTAAGGCCACACAACGATACTTATGTAATGATATTGAATCAATTACGACGAGTATGGTGGATAGTACCGCGAAAAGCAAAAAGTAATGGCCGCGAATAATTCATGGTGTGTGCGCTCAGCTTTACATTGAATGCTTTCAAATCGCACAAACAATCGAGTGTACGCATCGAATACCTTTTTCAAATATTTCTTTTTCTCATTTCGCCGTTTCCTTTTCTGGCTTAGTGCCACATGTTTTATTGATGGCCAGTTCATTGATATGGCTGGCTCGTTCAGGCGGTGGGTGAGTGGCCACTTATATGAGCCATAAAAGGCCTAGCCTTGGCCATATGGGGAAGCCGTCACACAGCGAATGCATTCATGCGCGCGCGCATATCAGATCGACGGGTTACAAAACAAAGTGACGGGCGAATTTGTTATACGAGATTATACCTACGTGCTCTCTTGTGGCATTGTTTGCGAACATTTTTGAAACAGACGGAAAATTCTTTGAAAAACTGCGCCCTTCTAAGTAAGGCCATGATGTGGAAAAAGGTAACTTTTGTAGCATCTTACTTTGAAGAATACTTTGTCGTATATTTATTGGCATTAGACCTGAATTTTCTACTGCTGTCTATTGTAGTCTCGATGTTACGGTTCAATGATTTGTCAATACGAGAACCATTTTAGGGCTAGATATTAAAATATTCTACGTTAGAAGAATGTACAAAGCTTGTCATTGTCGAAACTTTGCCGTAATCACGTAGAATTTTGGCAATAAGTAGAATAGCAATACATATAAGTAGAAAGAAATGATTGGCACAGACCTATTATGCTGTATTACTTTGACCAGCAAAATTGTCTCTTATTTTAAATTTTAAAAACTATGATGTATAATAATATAATATATATTAATAAATATATATTTAATAAATATATATAATAAATATGTATAATAATACAATATCAGGATTTAAGGATTTACTCAACGCTCCGAAGCTTTCCTACCTCATATATAACACTGTATTTACTGTTTTGGTCAAAACACTCGTTATGTAGAACAGCTAAATATGGAAAACGTGATCAATAGTCCTACAATGCGGTCTCGCTCGGTCCGAACCTAGTTTTGACCTATCCCAAAAGTAGCGTTCAAACCATCCATTATATCATTTAAGGCAAATGTGAAAACTGGTCATAACTATCACGCTCCTAAAGGATATATATATAGATATTTCTGGCGTGCATTTGGTACCGTACAATAGGGTATTATAGATAATAATTTACAAACGATTTTATTTATGCTCAACTGTATAAGGACGATGTCTTTGGAAAATGCTCTTATGATGAAAAATTCCAGGATTTATACATGAAAAGACAATGTTATTGAAATGTTTTCTCCTTTTAGCTTATAAGGCCTCAAAAATGAAATGATTAAAAATTTACATAATCAGCCATTTGAACAGTTGATTAAACATTAACTATATGCATAAAGTTTTTAATGTAAGTAGTTATATACTTAATAAATACTTGTTCTTATCAACGCAGAGCCTACACCATTGGGGCTACAAACTAGAAATTTTCGCAGTTGATGCCTTTTATGTTGTATTATATATTAGTACAGATGAAGAAATTGTAGAACCAACGAATGTTGGAACAACCGGTCTACCTAAATTCTTTGAAAATAAGTATTTGGACCAACTGCAAAACTTGGATAGCAAACTGGAGCAAATAGAGATTTTGAATTTCTATTTACACCTTTTTCAGTAGTTGTAAATGTTCTAATTTCGTGTAACAACATTTTTTCAACGGACCGTTTAAAAAATCCAGTTCACGAATTAACAATTTATCTATATGAGAAGGTACTAGCTATGCCCGTAAATTCCCCCGTGGAGAATTTCTTTCCCGATAACCGATTTCAATCAACACAAAGCTGATATTTTCTTCCCAATTAAACTCTGCCAACCTATGAAAACTACAATTCAGTTTTGTAGTTTCGGAGATATGCGCTACCAAACAAACAGACAGACAAAAAACAGTTCTTAAATACTGATTTGTCTTCTATTCTCTTCTTAAGTTCTATTAGATACTTTTCTATTAATGTAGTTATGTACTATGTTTATGTATCGCAAACGATTCCCAAATGGTGCTTAACAATTTACATAACATGTAAATGTGTGTTGTGTGTAAGCAAACATGGGCCCGAGATCGCTGGCTGACCTGTACTCCGGTAGTGTTGGTGTACACTAGACGAAATAGTATATGCGATGCACGTGTCGCTCAGCTGATAGAGCGAGAGGAACGAGGGGAAGACACCCTCCACCCGCTCCGCTCGAAAGGATGGGATCAGCTTTATCGATAAACGATGAAAACTCTTGATGATTCCCTTCTGCTCTGTTTCTACGATGCCATTTTACTTATGGTAAAAGGTTGTAGCAACAATAAGTAAAAAAATGATGCTATTTATAGATAGACTTGATTAAGAGAGGCTCAAAACATTCGGAATTTATAAGTGTAGGGTAGACTGGGTACGGTTGAAACATTTTAGCGTTTATCCTCCATTACATCGGGATTAGTTAAGCTAGCGATAACGGAAATATATTAAATAAAAGACCATGTATCTGTCTACTAATGGACAATGTTACTTGAGATCAATGTATTGTATGTTATGTATAAAATGAAATTGAAAAAAAAAAGAAATTTGTTTCAACCGTCCCCATGCCAGGGTCGGTTGAAACAGTGCCTGGGGTCAATTGAAACACATGAAAATAATACAAAATATAATAAATAAACATGTTTTATTCATCGTCTAATAATGTACGACTCGTAATGTCACAGTCAAACATCACAAATATTTTTAACGCGTACTTGACGGTTAGTTGTATGCCAATTTAATAACATCCTTTTTAGGTAGGCCAAAATATATGTCTGCACATCTAATTAAATATTTAGATAGGTCACGGTCTTGTTCTTGGTTAAACAATCCCATCCATCAATTTTCATCGACTCCAGTACATTCTGTTTACGTACCACCTGAGTACGGAACAGTGGTTCAGTCGATTCTGACGAAGATCCGGCTTTTACATCTTCATGGGCTTGTTTTTACGTTGATAAGTCGGCCTGACCTTTCGTAGTCTTCCGTTAGCGTACTCTTGGTATCTAAGATATAAGAAAATGAAATAAAGAAATTGTTTCAACTGTACCCACAAAAAATGTTTCAACTGTCCCCAACCCCCATTCTATGTATAAAACGGTTCACAGTAAGAATGGTAATTAATTTGAATAAAAACTAATGATACAGCCATATTCTACAAACTTTAATTAAAACGATATAAAACTCTCAATACTCTAACTTTAATAAAACCAAAATAATTACAAAAATATACGAACAAAAATTACTTACTTTTCCGTCAAAAAACACAATGGGCCCTCCTATAAACAAAACCAGCGCGCGAAGGGCAAATCAACACTAAAATTCGGGTTTCGAATTGTCACCCGCTTCATTCTCCCCTTGTACCCCTAACCTTATCACGCATGGTCTCGGAGATATTCGCTTTGTTTCAACCGTCCACCGTTTCAACCGTACCCAGTCTACCCTACTGGCCGAAGTCTAGTGTATTAATAAAAAAAAAACGTTAATTCGCATATTACTACAATACCAGTTCCAGTACCATTCCACATGGAGAAACAACTAGTCCATAGACCATGGACAATTTGTTTGGGGTGGAAAACAAAACTGCCATACGCAGTGTATCGAAACACTAAGCCCTGAGCCATTCATGCCGTTAAAAAACTCATTATCGTCATCTGTCTAGCCTTTTCCCAACTATGTTGGGGTCCACTGCCTGGTGTCTAACTACACCAGTGTTATAAATACATGTAGCGATTGCCTATCTGTCCTCTACAACATAGTTAAAGTGTAACAGTAACACGATATCCTTTGGAAGATTCATGTCGTTGTCATGTCAAACTTTCTGGCTACTGACTACCCGTAACGACATTCAAAGATCTACAAATGACAGCCGGGACGGACCGCCCGGACTCATAATAAGGAGGTTGTATTGGATAATCAACTTATTGATACCGAAGTGCATCGTTCTTATATTAAATAGCATTTTCTGTACAGCAGGTCAGTTCTATCGGGAAATGCCACAAGAAGTAAGCAAGTATAGTACATGCATTAGAAGATGCCGATGGCATTTCCGGGTGTAGTGGTGGCGTAGAGGTTAGGTGTCTGTACCTTAAGTCAGAAAGTGCAGGTTCGAAACATGGCAAGTGAATATTTCAAAATCATATGTATGTATTTCTAAGTGTATCTTGGGCACCACTGACAAAACATCGTGAGGTAATCAAGATTTAAAAAATCTGAAATAGACAATCCGTCTTGAGCTTTTGAGTTTACTGTATTAGAAGAGTCTTTTGCCCAGTAGTGGACAATCAGTAAGTCGATGATGATGACATTTGTATACTAAATAACCGTTTCAAAGATAGAACGCCGATGACATTAATATAAAACATATTACCAATTTAACGCAATTATTGCATAAGCCACATTCATACAATAACTATACTGCAAAAATACTTGCCGCTATTTACTGTGACATTTTAAATGACCTACAGGGAGTCGTTAAGTATTCAAGGCAAAATATTAATGTTATTGGAGCAGACTGTGTTGTCTACTGGACATCGATAGTATGATCTCGTAGGGCCGGGGCACCGCCCTACTGACGCACGTGTCTCGCGGCCAAGGCTGCGTCGTGAAAGCTCTGTGTGTACATACCGCCCACGCTCCGCGCGCACACAGCCGCGATCCGATGCCTCCACACTCACACAGCCGCACCGTGCGCCTGTGTGCGCGCGTAGCCTCACAGGCTCTGTTGCCAGCCTTCGTAGCTTCGTACTGTCATACACATTGTGTAGTGACTCGCCGTGATCACACACACCACGTGCCTCTGTGTAAGTAAAAATGGATTGTTTACATGTGTGTTTGTTCTTCGAGCTTCGTAACTTGTTTGGACAAATTCTTAGAATCACACTAATGCCAGTGCGGTTTATCTGGCTTGAATTTCGTTGATCGTTCTTCCTTGTCATACTGACTGGACAATGTGAAGCACATTAGTAGTGGTGTGATAAACATTCCTCATCTACTGATGAGGCGAGGTAGTTGCTAGGTAGTGGTATGCGCAGATGATATGTAAGCGATTTTCGGCGAACTACGTTAAGCAACAAAATGTGAACATCAAACATATATGAAATTCCTGAAAGCTTTTTAATTATGACAAGGTACAATGAGACATGTGTTGAATAACTGTTTGAATAGCTACTGATATAAAAAGTTTCAGTCATGAAGTTGAAACATAAAACAAAGAGTATGAAATAATAATATGTATTCATTTTCTCAGTCGGCGTTTGTTTATTGTATAAAAAGATAAAGCTCTTTAATTAATGTGTAGGAAACAGGCGAGTTGCTTCGCCTACAAATTGCTACCAACATGTTTTGACTTGCTCATATAATACAATGATCTCATATTTACATTTTTATGCCTACATTGAGTCCAGCCAATAAGTATGGCGATAAGAGCGGCCTATGTTATATGGCGTTACTCATTTCGCCTTAGTAACAGAAATAAATGGTATATTTTTAAAAGTTCAAATACTAAGAAAAAACAACTGTGATTAAAAATAAATGAAGCTGTCCTGACTGTTTTATAGATAACTTTTTCACGAAGACGGAAAAATCACACCTTTTATCGTCACTCGAGCACAATCCAAATAGTAAAGTACTTTTTCTTGTAACACTTAACTTACATCAATACAAAAGTTAAAAATTCAATCTCAGTAAAAGTACAATCTCTATCAAAAATAAGATTAAAAGCCTCGGGGCTCTTAAAAGCATTTCACTCGGGACTATCATTAGGAAATGCAGTCTCTTGTCAGTTGGTCGCGCGTCCAGCGTAACTTGGTCTTCGATACTACTTACGAGCTTCCCTTCGCGGAGTACCGGCGACAGGGTAGTGATGTATAAGGACTGGGGGATCTTGTTGAGTGGTTGTGGGGCCGAGGGTGCGGGGGTGCGGGTGTGCCCTTGCGCGCCTGCATCTGGGTTACCGGGGCGCCGTTGCATCCAGCCCCTGCCACCGAGATATCGCGACCTGACCTATATTTCGACAAGGTATGCAAATAGACCCTGTTTACTGTGTTTACTCGTTTAAACATAATGTTTATTATGCCAACTTTTTCTATGGTAGGTAAAACTTGTCTTTTCACAATGATTTTTTAAAAGTTGAAATAATGAAGTTTTCCGATGTACTGTATTCATATTGTATTTTATTAAATTAAAATAAAGTGTCGTTATGCTTGGACTTAACATAATTAAAAGAACATATCAAAATACAAATGCGATAAGGCGACCATATTTAAGTGTGTGTAACATATTATTAAATCAACTATTTACTGATAGGTACTAAATACAATATTATTTTCCACAAGTCTCATTCAAGATGATAAACAAAAGAATATTATTTTCCCAATCGTCCTAATGACCCAATTCCAGGGTATGAATGATACCCCGGCGGGTACTAGGAGGAGGGAGGCACCCCTCTATGCGGGGCGACGCCGCATGCCTGGGAGACGACGCCTCGGCGGAATGTGCCCCTGAAACCGCATACTTTATTATTTCAACGACGTATATTTAGCAGGAAAGCTACTCCATGTTCCCCAAATTCCAGACAGTTATTTGGTTTCTAAGCAATCACTTATTCACAAAGGATTTGCCAATTCTGCTTCTCAAGGCGTAATTGGGGTAGCCGTGCGGTTTCGCAGCCTCCTACGCCGAAATCGGTGGTTAGATATACGTGGTAATCATTTGTTTGCACAGGAGTATTATTAGAGTTGTGCGGGGTGTGTGGCGACCTAACGATCCATTAGTCTTGATGGACGGTCTCGGGACTGTCATGACACCGCTGACATTATGCCGTATCGCTGGTTGACTGCTGACTTGTCGTATTTATTAGGTACAGAGTGTTCAATTTTGTCCTTTGACACTCGACTGACTCCGTGGTAAACCCCTTCGTGAGAAATTTCCGGAAGTTTCAAGGGTTTTGTTATATAAGTCAGAATTCCTAGGAGATTCAGTGCTTTTGTGACAGAAATAATTGCATGTTGATTTTTTCCGTAAAACTGTAAGAACATCAGTTTGTTACAAGATATTGTGATACATTGTCAATTCTGTCTTTATAATTCTCATCATTAATATTATTTTATTATATTTTTAATAAAATATGATTCTTATTTAACAACAAATGGAATTTTGAATTTTGATTTTTTTTTTTAATTTTATGTAAAATCAGCCTTTTGAGCTACTTCTGAGCACAAACTACTTAAACATTTAGTTGTAACTAGCTGGTTAAGTTATAGTCGTCCAACACTATTAATAATGTATTTCTCGTTAGCGAAATGATCTTCAGAAGATATTTAATGTAAGCTGAAGGTTTCAATTTATTTGAATAAATTTAGATTTGATAAATTCCTACGATACGGTCTTGTAATCTTGGTAGAGATATAAAGTAATTCACACCTAAATATTCTTTCCCGGTAACTGACATTACTGATTATATATTATAATTTTCAAATAACTAAATAGTCTTAATTGCCACGAGCAACAGAGTAGAGTAATTTGAAAAATATCAACTATCCGTCCAATTCAACCATTGTATCAATCACCACATGGTGCAAACATTTTTCTTAAAATGTATATAAGTTTTGTACAAAACATGAACGTTTGGACAACAGAACACTCCCAGGCTATAGTAATTAATGCCGCAGTGTTAATTTACTGTTGTCTTAGCAATAAATTTTGTATAGACTGGTGCACTGTCGGTAAAGTTCAACAATTTAATTAATTCCTTTTCAACTGCGCACTTGCGACACATTTATCAACGTCAAGGGATTATCAGAGATGCAACTCATACGCTGAAGGAATTTTAATCGTTCGAATTAGCGCACATCCAATGAATTACAAGGTACTACATTAGCACTTCATGATGCTCAACTCGGAAATAGTCTTTTTGAAAGCAAAGCGATGGCAAAAACACATCCACTTTGCCTTTGAGCTTGAGTAATGATGAAAAATATTTTGTTAATGACCAGTCTTACCATAAGCCGTAAGTATTGATTTAAAATTTGTGTATTGGTCATTGCTTACTGTAAGTTTTTCAAGGAACATTGCATCTTTCTTTGGCTACGCAATGGATAATGGATAAGAATCAAACAAAACAAGCAGGCATCATCGCCCTTAATAGGCCTTATTTTAAAAACCCTGGAATGTAAAAAATGTCTTGGATTAACGTTTCTATTATAATTTTATTATCCAGAGTAGCCGTATTATAAATCTGTATGTAATAAATAACAGGCACACAGTAAAAGCTTTCATTTGAAACTCTTAGGGTTACATTTAATAGCAGGGCTGCATGGATCGCTTCGTGCAATCACACGTTTGGCATCGCTGGTGGCTGACTGGCAGCGCAGCCACCGACATTAGTGCGTGTCACTGAGACGCGATAATAGCACGATTAATCGACGCCCGAGAGAACCACACACTAAAAAACTACAGAAGGTTTCCTGTAGACCAACTTGCATTAAAAAGAGAAGACAATGAGTCAGATTGCAGAATTTGTTTGAACGAATCAACGAAACCATGACTCAATTTAAAAAAAAAAATACAAATTTTGTCGTCGTTCTTGCCATATTTTTTTTTGCTGTATTGTTGTGGTTAGCTTAATTGCAGGATAACAATTTTGTAAAGATGCAACGGCTTTCCCTTAGACAAAACATAAGCAACAAGTTTCTGAAAAGCATTCCAGAAGTAGGTAAGTCCTAGATCTTCTGAATGTCTTGGAGTGGCATCGCGATATGCGCACGCGCTGCTGCCACTACCGTGACATTTGCGCGGATCACTCGCACGCAGAACAATAGGGATCGTGAAGTCAACATATATAACCACACATTTATATGAATAAATTTATATAATGTAACCGTTTACATAGTGAGTCACTCAATGCGTTCAAAAATAACGTAAAACAAAATACTGTAACTCGACATAAATCTAGCTTTTTAATATTCACGTATCATGTAAAAGTGGCAATTTACATTATTTTTAAATCTATATTGATTCTAAGTAAATTATTTTATAGTTCGCATCATAAACCCTCAGCTGGCTAATGCTGCTATGTTGGGCTGTTCACTCAAATAGATGAGCATCGCTTGATAAACGACTCTTAGAAATTCACGGAAATATTTCAGTGCTTGGGAAGGTTTGGGAACTTGCTTCCTATTGTATTATTATCTACACTAGTTTTATACAGTTACACAAACAATGGATACTGTAACTCTTTCAAAATATCCTTTCTTTAAGCTTAATGAAATCAAAACGCGAGTACAATGCGACAATCTAAAGTTAGCGTGGATTCACATCGTCCGGTGTTGGCTGGCGCGAGTGCTCTTTCGTTTGAACGTAGGTACACTGGCTGTAATTAAAATAACTGGTAATGAGTAGCGCATTCTTAGTCGTGGACACGACACAGATGTATTGCTAGTACGCGTACATTCTCAGCCACCTTCGGTGTCACGAATCAACCGTTGCTAACACGATGCAGGATATACGATGGGTGGTCTCACACTGCTAGATATTACACTGGATTTATATAAGGAAGTGCACGTAAACAAGGCGAGCTCGTTCCTAATGAGCTAGCACGTCGCTTTGAACTCGTACCTATTTCAGTCAAAGAACAATGTTGCTTTGTCGTTCTGGGAAAAATAAATCTTCACACGGTTGGCGCGTCGCTGTGTTTACTATGAAAACTTGCGGCTCGTGTTTCTTTCGTTACAACACGTATAGGTTTTGCAGTATTGCTATTGTTACATATTTCAGTTGACATTATAGATCGGCTTTACGTTCTCATTTTACAGTTATAGCAACACGCACTAATGTTAGCGGTATTAAACTATGACTACTAACCGCTGTCTGCACTGCGTCGAGTTCTAGGTTAGTATATTTTTTGGCACATTGCAATGTAAACGCTGAAGAAGAAGCCAATAAAAGTTTACGCTCGACCCGATTGTAAGGCCTTGATAAAAAAATCAAACGCGAATATTATACAGTCTAACAAATAGTGAAACTGAAATGTTTATCTAACCGCTTCGCTCAACGCGTCGTTAAATATATATCGCGGCACGCACCAGACTGTAGTGCAAATGTAATGATAGCAATTTATATGGCAAACAAATAGAAACTAGACGGCGATGCGTAGGTTTCGTTGGAAATAGACTAGCGGCCGCCCAGACTGACTGAACGCCCTCGCCAGAGAAATAAGAAGAGTGCGGCGGGCCGGCGAGGAGCAGCCACCGCGCGCCGCCTACCGCCTCGTTAATTATGTCATAACATGTGATAGCTACATGAATATCTGAACTGCCTACATTACTCGCTACCGAATACGACTTTATTTTTTGAGGCTCACATAGCAGCAGCTAGGTATATTTTAAATCGAATGCATCGGTCGTTTTTTGTCGAAGGCGTGCACACTGCTGTGCATTCTTCTTTATCTTCATAAATGCCTATGCTGAACCTGATATCAGTTAGAACTCCAGTACTCCCGTCCACACTTCCAGCCGCATGATATATTACCTTCACCTTAGGAGAACAAAATGCTTCGTGTACGTTTAAAGTAGTGTGCACGTACGGCCGGACTAATGAGGACAGTTATCTCAGTTTAATTTAAACAAGCTTAGATAAGTAATTAAGTAACTAATTGGAAATAAAGTAGGTGCCTAAATATGTCTCATGTTTTTTGTGGTATCGTTCTGTGATTCGCAGGTATGTAGAGCCCTAAGGCTTACCTAAATACCTTTTTCCGAATTTGATCCTAATCCATGAGTTAATTAATATGGATAAGTATGTACCAAATAATTTAAAACCATTTTGCATCTTAACAGCTCATAATATTTTATTTGCAAGACTAATGTAAGATTGTTATACATGAGTTTTATTTGCTATTTTCAGAGAAACGTAGAATTTGAGGCAGTACTTGGGTAGGTCTAAGTTACAATAGGGACAGGTAGTGGGCTAGCCATCATGGCTGACAACGGCACTCATTATTCTCTTCAGAATTTTACAACTTAATTATCTACACTCTCTTTGCATACAAGTTGTTTCTGCAAATGGCTTCGAGGCATGCGTGGGCACACACCTTGAATTCCTTTCCATAAAACAAAAGAGGCGTGACATTCAGATTATTTCAGATATTTTTTTCTTTGTTTATGTAGTCATTTTAGTAAAAAAATTAAACGATAATTATTCTAGTAGTAGTGGTTCCGTACCTAATCAAAATTACTCTTATGATACGCATACAGGGCTCTTTATCTAATCATAAGCAATAGTTCATTATGACGGGTTCAATTCGCTCAGGCAAGGTAAGTTCCAGGGCTTCTATTTGTCTTACAGAAGTCACTAGAACATTTTATCTAAATGCTCATTTCACTTTAGATGACATCGAAAGATATTCGCATTTCGTTATCTGCCTCCAACGCTCGTACGTTTCGGAATGATAAAATTGACTAAGTAGTTGCTTCCATCAGGCAGGGAATGTCAGGTATAATGGTGCATATTATGCATTCGGTGTTCATATTTGCATGCTGTCGAGTGTCGAGACCGGCGCGCATATAATTCGGCATAACGTCTGGCGGGCACCGAACAGGAATAGTCTAAATGGCAGACTATTATAAACCTCCATATATTTTCCTCTACGTTGTAAATTAATGTTTAAAGACTAACGAACTATAGAATCGGAGAGTTAATATTATACTGTTTCGTGTCTAGGATTATGTTGGTAAAGCACGTACCTATATCGTAGGCTTTTCTTGTTGTGAGGTCTACAGACAAAATTGGATCTTTAAATATGTATTCTTACAAATATGAAAGTATTTCTTTCTGTCACACTTTCACGGCAAAACGGCTGGACAGAATTAGAAGAAATTTGGTAGAAAGGTAGATTCAAACCTGAAAAGGAACATGCAATAGTTTATATCCGGGTCCGCGAAGTAGTTTTGGATGCAGGTGAAGTCGCTGAAAACAGCTAGTTTTTAATAATTCTACTTTCTGGATTGACCTTGTTTGGTTCATGATTGTTGGGTGACCTTGATTAAGATGTACTACTTTACATTTACAGCATACATGTTGACTAATGCCTACATTTGGACCAAAGTCGTACGATAATAAAATTATCCATTTGCTTTTTCTACAACCTTTATATTCGCAGAATTGTGAAGAATCTATTATGCCTAGGCAGTTTCTGCAAATTGGAATTGGATGATAGTGATGTTAATTTAATTAATGAATTAATCTGATATTACGTAAACGGTGATATAAGATTTTTATAGGAAATACCAGCGGAAGTTAGAAAACAGAATTAAACAGTATTTGGGAGACAAGAGTCAACGGTCTATTTACTAATTGTCTGATGATTTTCAAATTCGGTGTCATTATCCAATTTTAATACCATAATTTTACATTAACACAATTGTATTTGTGCCCTGTGTTTTTGTGGTAAGCTCGCTACAACTACTGTACAAGAAATTTCATCCCTAAAGGTGCGTACAGATTGAGTAACATGTGTTTACGACCACATTATGTTATTCTTTTTAACATAGCAATATATAACAACGTTTAAAACATGTAATGTTACAAAGTATGTACGCACCATAAGCTGTTAATAAACATACAGAATGCAATCGAAATTTAAGATTATTTCTTCTTCTAAAAGGTTTTTCTCAGTCTCACCCACGCCTATAGTAATAAAAGAATGATGTTTTGTAGTCCCGTAGCTGAAGTCTAATATTCCGTAAGTCCCATTCTTCAAGACATCACACGGATGTCTCGTAATTGGTGTAGTTGCATCAAGCGTGGGCAGGTAGACGTCTGAGCCCTTAGACTTGAACTTAACGAGTCAACAAACTACTCTCAAATAATGAAAAAGCGCAATGCAATATTATTTTCCCACCATCTATACTGATATAATAAAGCTGAAGAGTTTGTTTGTTGGAACGCGCTAATCTCAGGAACTACTGGTACGATTTGAAGATTCTTACAGTGTTAGATAGCCCATTTATTGAGGAAGGCTATAGGCTATATATCATCACGCTAAAACCAATAGGAGCGGAGCACCACTATTCCACGCGGACGAAGTCGCGGGCAGATGCTAGTAATAATATATTTTTCAACATTTTAAAGAAAAATTGACTTCAAAGCGTTTTCGAATTTATGTTTTGAATTTCAGAGATGCACTATTTTCATCTAATAATTCGTATACAAGCAGCTTATAGGTCTATTACCTTTAAGCTTCTTGTTTGTTTAGATATTTTTATTCTTTAGGTTTAAGGATTTAAACCTTGAAATAATAAGTAGGTACAATTTGAGAGGTTGGTAGTATCGATTACGTGAAGAGAAAACTGTGAGTATAAAGTTTTTCAAACATATTCCAAGAAGGGAAGACGGTGAGATATGGCATTGTTAAAGTTTGTTAAAGATGGTTCGCGGAAAGATGAAATGTATTACGGGTGAATTTGTGAATTTCGACCACCAGTCGTCCAATAGCAGTATATGTACGTTTAGTAAATAACGTAAAGGTGAATTCAGCTTCTTTATAACAATTATATTATAAGCCTGTGTTGTCCCATTACAGGGCAATTAATATTTTTCCCCCTCTCTCTATTTTGAGCAGCTAAGGACCAGACTTATATTGAAGGAGTCCAGTCCAGCTCATAATGAAATAATTGAAAAATAATTCCCATGTTAGAGACACGCCCACAAGCTTTAAAAATAACATTTCTGTTTGGTTATCATTAAAAAGATTAAAAATACGTTGTAAATTTCGTTCTGATCGATGGATTTGATAAGTAAAGCAATATAGTAGATCACACATATGTCGCTATGCGCGGGCGCACCTGCTCGCGTCACGCACGGCGCGACGTTGGGACCGGCTACCAACAATGTCCTCACAATAAAAACACACAACGTACGTACCTATATTATAATACCTAACAAACATTATCACATTTAACATAGTATACTCGTATATTATGAAGTAAAATGTTCGAAAGCTTGACTGCACGGCATGACCTGCGTTCGATCGTCCTAAGGCTTCGTTCACACGGCATTGTCCTGCACGTTTTTTTGCAGTATACGTCTTAACGTATAAATAGTGACCATACAACGTACATAGATCCATTCACACGACGATTGTACTGCAAAAAACGTGTAACGCTTATACGTTTAAACGCATACTCAACGGACTTGTCAAGCAAATCGAATGAACTTTGACGTATTCTGTTTGCAGTGGCACATTTCAAAGCGGCTATTCGTATTTTACACGAATGGAAATCTACCGTGTGAACACCCGGGTGAAAGTACGTTAAAAAAACGATTACAAAAAAACGTGCAGGACAATGCCGTGTGAACGAAGCCTAAGGCATGGAGTTATAGGGTTATTTTTTGAGAGTCTCACAATCAAGAAGAAGAAGATTTTCTTCTTCTTATCATGTGGGTTGCAGATTTCACCAACCCAACAAGTCCTAGTGTCAGAGTTTCCTCAAATCCGCTTGACGGCCTCTGACATGGAATTGTAACGACGGGCTAGACGGCTTAACGTCCTAGGCACGGGGGTACAACACCACCAACTTCCTGAGCTGTTTTAAGAAAATTTCTAAAACCTACAAAGCGATTTTGGCCCGACCCGGGAATCAAACCCGGGACCCGTTTACAGGAGTCGCGTTATGCAACTACAAGACCAAGGAGGCAGTCATTTTCAATGGGGGGTTAAGTACCTGTTGATGACAACCTGCCTACTCCATTGAAGAATACAGGCGTAACGTACCACACTTACCTATGAATAAAATAGTCTTAACAACTGCTCTGTTCTTCTGTCTTCAATTTTCATTTGATAAATATTACGGAAAACAGCCCTTCAGATACAAAGAAAAAAACCGGCCAAGTGCGTGTCGGGCCACGCGCAGTAGGGTTCCATAGTAGGTCTCAGTTAGTCGACTATAACTCGGTAACCGGTTAAGCCTACTTAGCCGTGATAGTTTTCCTTGTAAGTTCATTACATGTGCTACGTCTTTGATTTTTTTCACATTTCTAGGTACAGCCATTCAAAAGTTAGAGGGGGGGGTAACTCGTATCGAACAAAAAATTTTACTTAAAATCTAGATATTTCGCAAATGGCTCGCTAAATTGAAAAATGGTCTTCACATACCCAAAATATTTTTGAAAGACCTATCTAACGATACCCCACACGAAGGGGTACGCGGGAAAAAAAATATTCATCCCTACTTTACATGTTTGGAAGCTACCCTAAAAAAAAATATTTTTCAAAATTTTATTTTACCACTTTCTCGGCGTATTCAATATACATTTTCATACCAAATTTGAGCTTTCTAATAACAAAAACCACGGAGCTATGCCGCGGACAGACAGACAGACAGACAGACAGACAGACAGACAGACAGACAGACAGACGGACAGAGCGAAACTATAAGGGTTCCTTGTCGGACTACGGAACCCTAAAAACGCTTCCACGATATGGTTTTCCTAAGAAAATAATATCATATATAAGAAAGTGAAATTATTTGTTACGCTTTCAAGGCAGAACGGCTGAACCGATTTGGAAGAAATTTGGTATGTTTGATAGCTAGGTTTGATAGTGTTAGTTAAAAAAATATAAAAATATTTAAGTACTTATTTCTTATTGAATAAGTGTTAGTTTTCAGCAGCTTTTCATATAAGTTCAATTAATTTTCCAAAAAATAAGTATTTAAAAACTTAAATGCGTAAAAAAAACATAAATTCCTAGACCATATGAGCAAGCTCTCCTATTTTTTTTACGGATTTCATTGAATTATATGAATGGAATAGACATTGAAAACTTGCTCGCTATATACTCGTATATATATATCTATGATTATGACTGGAAATTCTACTGTTCTGCAAAAAACTTCCTCCTATATATGTGGAAGTTCGTCTTGCAGAGCTTTCTTTGCGAAATTGTGTTCTAAAGTTCTGAAGAAACCACATATTTGTCGGTTATATTCTACTATTTTGGTAAATAATGTTTTTTTGGCATTTGCTCTCTGAAATACAACTTATCTATACTTATAATAAATCTGTAGAGAGGTCAATTCTGTACATGAAATATATTTCCAAAATAACTATCAGGGGGTGATTAGGGATCGATACTGATGCCAAAAATGCAATCAGTAAAATTTTTGTCTGTCTGTCTGTCTGTCTGTATAAACTCTATAGAAACAAAAACTACTCGACGGATTTTAACGAAACTTGGTACAATTATTTGCCATACTCCTGAGATGGTTATAGTATACTTTTTATCACGCTACAATCAATAGGAGCAGAGCAGTGAAGGGAAATGTTGTCATTTTATTTAAAAGCGCTAATCTCAGGAACCGCTGGTCCGATTTAAATAATTCTTTCAGTGTTAGATAGTCCATTTATCGAAGAAGGCTATAGGCTATATATCATCACGCTAAGACCAATAGGAGCGGAGCACCACTATTCCACGCGGACGAAGTCGCTGGCAGAAGCTAGTTGAAAATATGATACTCTTAGATGTAGGTAACCCTTGGCTGGAGGCCTTAATTTAATTAATTAAATTAGGACCTCGCCACATTGTCCGGTTAAGCAGGTCGAATGCTGTTAGAAGCACCCTGCAAGAGATCATGTAGAAAAAAAAAAAAAATGTAGGTAACCAAAAAAGATGATGATAATTACATGGAAGTGAGTTTGTTTGTTTATTACGATTTCACAGTAAACGACTGAACCGATTTAGATGAAATTAGGTACGGTGGGAGCTTGAAATCTTGAGGAAGGATAAAGGATACTTTTTATCCTTCTCTCATAACGCCGGTGAAACCGCGGCAAACAGCTAGCAAAATATTAAGACCACAGTCCATTTTATCATGGACGATAGATGTAAGTAAACGGTATCCTTATTTTCCATTCTGTTTATCCTCCTTCATATTCTTTTTGAATAATCTTAAATCGAAAGTTCATCTATTGTTAAAAAACCTGCACCGATTATAATGAAATTTGGTATGAACACAGCTTAAACTCTGAAAAAGGATAAAATATACGGAACTTATGAAATAACACATTATAGACAGGACTTTACGTGATCGAAGGATTTTTTCATTTATACAAAATTAATAATAACCAAGAATAAAATCGAGCACATTTTCTCATACTATAAGACTTCGCTCAGTATAATTACAAAATGTTTACATCCAAATGAAATGTAGCCCAACTTATATAAGTTTAACGAGTCGAACATGCATTAAAAGGTTTCCATCAGCGTTGGGATGAAAAAACTTGTTTGATTGTGTGCTGCGCTTGAGCGTGGCCAATCGATCGATGGCCCTTGCAGAAGAGTTCAACGCGATGGTAACTTTACAACCTACGCCAGGCGACGTTATGTACATCCGTGCATTTTTATTCCACTTATAAACAAAGATAATTCAATGATATCATTGATTCAAGCTATTCTTTAAAGTATCTTTCTAATATGTCTTAATATCATCATGTCTTAATAAAATATCTTTTTAATTATGCAATTAAATCAAGTATAAACTTTCTTAACAAATCCATATTTAATACGGATAATTAAATGCATGATATTATACATATTTACAATAAAACTGAAAGTATAATGGCTAAAAAAATATGGAAATCTACTAACTAATAAAGGGTGTCAAAAAACTCTACCTCGTCGCTGTCAACTGTTGACAGAGACGGCTGCATTGCCACATTGGATTGCAATCCTTTGGCTAAAGTAATAGCCTGTCTTTGCCTAGTTTGCCTTTAAGACAAGCTCAACCCAGACATGCTGAGTCTGATATTAGACAAATAAATATCATTATTTTTACCGTGGAAATTGTCCCGTGGAAAAATGCAACGTTAGGTAAATTGTCAAGTTAATGCGTCGAGTAATTTTTGAGTTACTTGAAAACAACTATAAGGAAGCTGAAATAGGTTTTATTAAGCACCATAAATGACATGGTCGCTTTCTGTATAAATTATTCAATTCTCACTGTGCTCAACTTTCAGAAGGAAATTTGATAAACCGATAGAAGGTTAAAAAAGTTATCTCGTTAAAACAAATAACAATTTTAAAGAGTATTCATTTGTAAAGAAGGCAGACAGGCATTTTTGATTTGATAAGGAATGGCCAGTCTGTTATAAAAAAAGTAAAGTTTGCCTGTTTTCCAGAGTACTTAGATTGCTATGTAGAAGACGGGCAAGAACTTGCATGGTTACTATCAGATGTATTCATAATTTCTTTGGTTATATTAATAATTAAAACTATGTAGGTAAAGCCATTGTATAAGAATTTCAAATAACAGAGATATAACCATTCGAAATGTATTTTTTTTGCAATTAAGCTTTGGTTTGTTAACTGACTGAAAACAGAAACCTAAATAACCAAAGGACTCTAATAATTTCATTGTACGTAATTCAAGATAAAACTTCATAAAAGTTAAAATATTTTTAAGACAATACGCCATGTCTGACCATTTGTCGTAAGGGGCTGGGCATTATTGTAAGATAAGTCTTTTTAGCTTATCTCAGTAACAATTTCTCGAACACAATGGAAGCGGCCAGGATTACTTCTAAGTGCTCTGCTACCGACAATTGTATTTAACGGACGATTTTACCCTTTTTTGTAGTAACTCTCATTTAACTTTGAGTACGGATTTTAACTGGCATCTTTGTTATTTCTATGAGGCTGGAATGAGACTGTTTCTAATTTAATTCTCTTTCAATGAGGAAGAAATGAAACGTAGTAGGCTCGTGACGGCGTCATTTGAGAGATGCATTGAGACGTGGAAATAGGCATAGTAGCACTGTAAAAGTAAAAAATCTCCTGAACTATAATTCTTAAAAGATAACATGATTTATGATTTATTCTTGATAATGGATACTTATGTGAAATTAATGAAGAGTTCCTAAGCAACAAGTACTTAGTGTACCTATAAATAAAAAGTAGAAAGGTCCCAAAGGCAAGTATCATGAGGTCGAGGCATGCCGTGACGTCAGCGACATAGAATTATAGAACCGGTTCCAGAACCTTTCCACTGGAGATGTGTGGGAAATACCTGTTGTAGAGAGTACCTACTTGCAATCATGTACAGCGCAGAATATTGTCGCCAGTGCACACGGGCGCCCCGCGACGCACTGGCAGGACAGGAAACCGCTCAATGAGTGTGCTGCGGCCATACGCAGCCTCGTCACGGAAGTAAACTTTCATATTATGTTGAAACTGCCAACACTCGTCCAACAACTCTACATAACAGCATCTCTCGAGCTGATTGATAACTTACGAGGCGTTTAACAGTTGCATTGCATCATGGGTTTACGTGGCGGAGCGCGACGGCCGGCGGCGCGCGACCCGCGGCCTGCCGACAACATTCGGTGGCAACGGCCAACGCTCACACAAGAATTCATTCCGGCCGAGAAGTGTTCGGTTTCAGTCTGGCACGACGAGCGCTCATATTGCATTTAGTATTTATTTATGTATCGGTGGAGCGCAGGTTCTATCGGTGGCGGCGCCGCGGGCGGTGCGGCCCGGGTGTGCGGGTCCGGAGGGGGAGGGCATACTTACTACGTGATTAATCCGCGCCCCCCGCGCCGCTGGGCGCTCCGTACTCGCGCCGGGTTTCCTCGTCCCCGCGCCTCACGGCCACTCACTACGCACGGGGCTCCGCGTAGTGCCGCCGCCAGTCGCAGCGCGACCCGCGCCGACGTCGCACTCCGTTTTGTTGCTTCGTCGTCAGATCGACCCATGATATCATTCATGCTAATCTCCGCCCGTTGATTTTCCTGCCGAGTGACCGCAGTGAAACCGGCGCGCCATACCGCGAGTGCCGAATGTTCGTGGACGTTACGCCCGTGTACTTTTCCATCGGAATCCGAGCGTGCTAAACCAGTTCGGAGTGGCGGACGGCGGCGCCTTCCCTCGGATGAGATCTCCGACCGGCGAACGTTGCTGTGACCCGCGGCCTGCGATGCTGCGCCCGTGACCGTCTTGCGACAGTGCCACGAAACGTAAGGATCTGTTAGTTGATTTGGCGAGTCGCGTGCACGGGCCGCCTTCCTATTTGCATGGCGCATACGAGTGGATTTTATTTTCGTCTGGGGAGCGGTGTGTGCGTGCGCGCGCGAGTGTGCGGCGGCGCGGGTGTGTGCGCCGCGCGTGTGTGCGTGTTCCGCGTCCGTCAGCCGCTGCTCCCTGCTGCCTGCTTTATTTAGGTTGTTTCGGAGCGTGTCGGCAGCTCGGCAGCTCGGCCTGGCGCCTGCCGACACCACCTATCGCTATCTGTGTCGTACACAACATTCGAGCATTCCTCTCTTGTTCACTCCCACACCTCTCGTACATCAACCTTGAAAACGAATATAAGATCCAGTAAGGGAAAATCCTTTAGCACGTAACCATGTAAGAAACATCCGACTCTACCAAATGACATGAGTTAAGTTCAACGTAATCATTATTCCATGATAAAACACCGGTAGCATTTTGGTGTTAACGAGTTTTCTATCTGGCAACTTATGGCGTGAAAATAAGTAAACCGGTCTTATTATTATATCACTATGTTGGCAACATTATCATTTTCCACTACTAATTCCATGTCAATGATCTTAGAACAATGCAGAATATCTGAGCATGTGCAATTTTGACACTTTGTACTCTGACGATGCAGTTTTATTTACCTGCATGCCGAGAATGACGAAACAGCTTAGCTTATTAATTTCCACATCTAGGTAGACTTGTAGTATCAGCTAATTAGCTAATGATTGAGTGTAATATATTGATGTTCTACTATCTCGACACGACCTTTTAGATCAGTGTCACACACAGTGCGTTATGAGTGTTGTTCAATATTTTCGAAGGATAATAAACAAAAATGTAGAGACTATTCAATCAACACACATTTATATTACCGCATTTCCTTGCGATGCCCTTTCTTGGACTCACAATACGTTTTTATTTAGTTCACTGTACAGATTCTCATATACTTAATATATGTAAATTGCAGTTAAAGTGCACCTTTAACTGCAATTTACATGATTTATTGATGATGTATTATTATTATATATTAATATACAAGCGAGATATCAACAATATTCGCATTTTTATACATTTGTCACTTGTTGAACCGTCGGCGTATCATTCTTCCAAGAAAAAGTAACCACCGTTTATACTTATACAACACTATTGTACTAATTATCTTCTACTGTGTAACCGCAAGCGCATGTATTGTAATTGCTAGAATTATAGTACAAATCAGTAATTAACGTAAGTAATTAATAGCGATACAAATAAAGGCATTGTATTTGATTGTGCGTAGACCACGCTTAGCTTCGGATATTATCGTTAAATAATTATTGTGGCAATACGATAATGTTGTTATCGGTTAAATACAATGCACCATTTTCAATAAGTGATGAGTTAAAATTAGAACAAGTAGGAAAAGTACAAGTGGGCAGTTAGGTCGCGCGATAAACTTCGACCCCAGCTGTACGCGACTGTACACGCAATACTATGTACTACCGCTTATTAATACATCTTTCTTGACAGATAAACGTGACGGTATAACTAATAGTAATAATTACTAAACGCAAAGTTATCTCAATGTCCTAATATAGAAGGCAATTTAGTTACATTGGGAGGTCCTCTGCGATTATTGGTAAACCTTCATCATCATCAGCCTATATCGTCCCACTGCTGGGCACAGGCCTCTTCTCATACAGAGAATACATGAGCATTGATCACTACGCTTGCTCAAGGCAGATTGGCGATTTCAGAATTAATAGTAGAGAATACATATTATTTTCCAGAAAAAGTACAGTTTGGCGACGGAATGAGACAGTTCATCAGGTGGTAGTATTGCTTTAAGTATATAAAAAAGATTGATATTTAATATATTATTCACATTACCCATAAAGTACAAAAAATAAATTGCATCAAGAGACAAATTAACAATCTTAAAATGATAATTGACAATTGAACACGCTTAAATTGTGCAATATGTAGGTACCTTAGATCCACACATTTTATTACCATGTAAGAAGATAAAGTCTTACAAAAGTCTTTATTAAACTATTCACTAAATATACAATACAAGCATCTACTTAAGTAATCCGTATTTTTTTAAGTACCAGAAAACTTGTGTTACGTTTCTGCTAAACTCTATACTGGATCTTACAAGTTATATCTATGCAGCTAGTATTTAAATTTTCCCGATAGCAAATGCAACCTTTACACTGTTAATACGTCAAAACGTTAAATGCACTGAAAGATAAAAATAATAATACGCTTTGTAACACAAACACTTTTCCGCGATGACGCAAAACATTCGTAAGACGGATAATATTGGAAAATCCTTAGATAAACCTGGGTGTTGGACCTACTCACACGTGACTCTGCTTAGATACTGAGACACGTCAATAAAGACACGCTGGCCTTAATGAAATATGCGTATGCAAGTATTGGCTGGTTGCACCAAACGAATATCACAAAACATGATATCAATAATTAGCATACTTTCAATATTATCATACATAGATATAATAATGAAGTAAATATATATAATAAATATTAAGACGAAAAACATAAAATAATAGGAAAATTATCCTATTTTATCCTCCATTTTGAATGACAGTTTTTCTGTTTCACTTTTAAGTAACCGCATTTTTATGCATCTTGGTACAACTTTGGTGCAACAAATAATGTGTTATGGATGTCAAATCTTCTTTCGGAATATCTTAAATAGTGTTACAAAGTAAAATATTTAAACCTCAACGCTGTTTATGGATAATAATTATGTTGTAATACTAGTAGAATACAACTTCGTATAATAAAAAAAAAACTAGGGTATAATACTTGTCCTAAACAACGATTAACGTATATTATTCGACGGAATGTTTTAAATAGATCATACGATGTCGTAGACAGCGACTACGGGGCGTAGCACTCACTGTAAACTATCTTCTTGTCTTAAGACGACGACTACCGCCAATGACCTTGAGCAAATGGGCGGAGTTTGAGCTTCCCCCCCGCGACCCCGCAATGCACACCGCACGGTTGTCATTTTATATTTTGAAGAACTTTGACGGGTGACCATAATATTATGTAGAGATTCTAAGGACAGTCGCATATTGTATTTTGATATGCATGTCTAAGATATAAAAATTGAAATACAAATAACATCTGCCTGAGTAATACTTCGAAACACTAATTTTAAATTTCCAACCCCCACTGCATACTTCGTTTGCCAGAAAAGCAAAAATATTTTCAATTTCTTTAATCTGCAAAACATGTTTATCGATCTGAATTGTTACAAGTTTCAAGAAAAAATTCTGACAACTAGCATTCTTGAATTAATCCGCTGTGAAAGATGGACAGACAGACAGACAAAATCGCACCATAGGAGTTAATTTTTAGGCCATATTGGTGTCCACTTTGAGCTCTTCTAACAGAAATGCACGCAAGTTTTTTTCATATTTGTATTTTACGACATCTGCTGCTTCTCAAATAACTTCAGCTCATCGTCACTTGTATAGGAAAATCATATTAGTTTTGTAAGAAGAGCCTGGAAGCCTGTTAATTAGTCCGACGTTTCTGATCATCTTAATGTGTCCGAACAAACCTTTGGCATCAGCTTTGGCCAAACCATTAGGTTAAATTGGGCTAAGTTTTGACACCAACAGAACCGAAATTGAATAATCTATTACGTTTAAAGACCTAAAAGTGAGTGAGACTGTATTACAAATGATGTTAATATTTTAAATAAGCTGCAGGTAGTTTTATTCATATTATTAAGTTGATACACCGAACATATTAGTAAAAAGTCATTGTGGCTTCTTTGCTAAGGCACCTGCATCTCATTTATGAGTATGCAGATTCGAACTTCGAAACCTAGAAATTACGAATCTGACTATTCCAAAGTTTTACATGCACTTTTTTTAGTATAACTTAGACACCATTGATTAACGGTGAAAGAAAACATCGTGAGGAAACCTGGACTACACGGTCTGAAATCACCAATCCACCTTGAAAAAGCGTGATAATTAATGCTAATGCATGTCTATGTCATACCCAAAAGTGGGATAGTAAAGATTCCGATTATGACCAGGATTTTTTAAATTTTTACCTATCATGAACAATGGAATATCACCCGTTTTGGGCCCAATTTTGAAAGTGCCGCAAAGCAAAAAATCAATGCAAAAATAAATGTGCTAAATTCGGATATAGTATGTCGAATGAGAATTAGCTGTTACATTTTCAAGCACCAAATTTGTACGACCCTTTTCCACGGTTTCATGCATTATTGAAGAAATAAAGTAATGGAAAAAAATCCTACCATTGTATGGCATTTCGATAATCTTTTAGAAAGATGCAATATCGATTTTTGACTTTGAAATCATTTATAATTACCGATTTAAATATTTTTGATCTTTATCATTTTACCTTATATTACTAATATAATGTTTTTTATTTATAATATATTTTATCAGAAAAACTCACCGCAAAAATTGACAGATTTTTTTATAAAAAGATTATTAAATTGACATGCAGTAGCTCAATTTTCATTTAGTTTTCTTATTACAATTCATCGGAATTCAAACATAACCTTGGAATTGGAAAATGGTCGAAATACCATATTAAGAAAAGCATTTAAGAGAAAAATGTACGGAAGTCTAATTATTTCAGAATTACAAACTACGGAGAGTTTTTTTTAAATTTAATTCGTATACCAAAAGATGTCGAAGAAAACATAAAAAATATTAGAATATGCATCAAGCCTTTATATCAAGCCCTTTCATAATTATGATGACGTAGAAACTACACTTTGTAATTTTAATTCCCATTTTTCCTCGAAAGTAATAGGTAGTATTTTTCTACTTTATCCATTTGCGATATATTTCAACAATTATTCCAAATCGATAAGGTTAGTTATTCCTGAAGTAATTATCAGCTCTGACAGACAGACAGAGAAAGTCGCATCCCATAAGGGTTACTTTTTACTATTTTGGTTCGGAACCTTAAATATACTATTTGAATATATCTTCTTTTTTCATTTTCAGTTCTTCTGTCTTTGACTTCTGGACCAAAAATTAAAGAAGATCAAGTCCTTTTTATTTATCAGGGCTTTAGCCAAAGAATTAAGCGATTGCCTATTAATCGGCTTAGGCCTAGCCAAAAATCGACGTTCTGTCGGATACTATTTGGTGTTGAAAATAAAACATAAGAGTGGCATAGTGAAGTAGGACCTTCATTTCTAAAACACTATGCTTCGTCTTATCTTTTAGATTGTGTGTATATAATATTATCCCACATTAGATACCTTGACTAATAGATTAATATGTATATCATATGTGACTGCTTACTTGGCGTTTTTACTAAACTTCGAAAATGGTTGCTATGTAAAGCATCACTACCCAATGTTACCAGTAAAAAACCGGCCAAGTGCGTGTCGGGCCACACGCAGTAGGATTCCGTAGTAGGTCTTAGTTAGTCAACTATAACTATGTAACCGGTGAAGCCTACTTTGCCGTGATAGTTTTCGAAAGTTAGTTTTTTTTTTGAAAGACCTATCTAACGATACCCTACATGAAGGGTTACGCAACAAAAAAAATATTCATCCTCATTTCACGTGTTCGGGAGCTACACTATTTTTTTTTTTTATTCATTTTTACCACTTTTTCGGCGTGATCAATACACATATCTATACTAAATTTCAGCTTTCTAGTACCAAGAGCCTCTGAGCTATGCCGCGAACAGACAGACAGACGGACATTGCGAAACTATAAGGGTTCCTTGTCGGACTACGGAACCCTAAAAATAAAACTAATGCAACCAATCCAAAATAGGAAAATGGTCTAGCTAAAATAGTCAGACAATACAATACATTTTACACTTTTACATTTTACAATACTCTTTTAATAGCGTAAGCTTATTTTTTTATCATATTCTGCATTTTTTTTCAAATTCGTCTCGTAGCAAAGAAACTCGAACCCTAATTCACGTGTTTAGAAAAATATTTTCATTGGTAATAATTTAGAATAGCGCCACATTGTTACCCATGGATAAACCGTTTTATTTTTGTAAATAAAACGGTTTATCCATGGACATTAAGTTTTGTTCTAAGATATCATCCCATGCCCTGACTTATAGCTACTATTTCTATAAATTCCAAACTATTAGGAAATATTGTAACATAACATGAAAGAATTTTAATTTTGACGATTATCTCCGACCTACATGTAAAATTTAAATGAGGTATGCAATATTCTCGTTTTGAATACGCAATGTATTAAAAGAAATACATATTTAAATCCTAAAGTACATTTAATTATTTAGTAAGTCAATAACAAAATATATTTGTCCTGCCAAATTTAGATACACACATTTTAGATTATGACAGATTATGGATAATTTGGTTTGAAAACACGTTATTCACATCAAAAAAATATTTTATCCGCATGTAGTGCCTTTTCAATGTAATAATTATAATTCACCAGTCATCTTATCACAAATATAATAATTTATTTACATCGTAATGTGCTCGCTCTGAGTGACAGCGTCTACCCGTGACAGTGGTCACAGACGTACTGCCCCCGTCGCCCGGTGGAGCCCCTCCGTAATTTCAACTCAACGTTTTGACAAAAGCACAAAAATTGACGTAAATGTACGATTTAAAAAAAATATACGTATACAGAAAGACAGATAATTAACTTTTCTATAAAATGGTACAGGTTTCATTAAAATCCGCTTGATAAATTCTATGTAAAACTCAGTTTTTCTTCTGCGTTAGACCTAACTTCATGATTTTTTTATACAATGTTATAAATACATAATAAAAAAAAACGTTATACAAAATTATCAAGCATATGCTCTAGTTCAGTATATATACTTTTCAAATCATGAAAGCAAGTCGTTAAAGCGTAATCATTAGCTTCATTAGAGATTAATGTTACATCGGCTTAGTTGGGAGTTCACAACTAAATTGTCGTAGCAAGCGTAGGCCTAAAGTTATTTTGTGAAAAAAATAATTTAATTAGCTCACACATTTTAAGCATCTTTTCATCAATTTAAAGAAATGTCAGTAAAATTATTGTGTGAGATATTATTTGTTAAATTAAGTAACGCAGTTTTCTAACTTTTGAGCAGAAAGTAATTTTGTGTGGCGGCGCCGGCGGTTGTTGTTAAACTTTATCTTGCTAATACGTAATCTGTTTTTATGAATAACGACAGTTTGTTAACAATTCACAGTTTATTATGAAGGGTACTTTGTCCCTTCTCAGGTAAATAGACAGTTAAGCTCCACTTGAAGGCACAAAAGGGGTTGTATGAAAAGGTTTTTAAACCAAAATAGTTATGAAATTGTACATTTTGGTTTTAGTAATTACTAGTGCTTGGCCCAATGCTTTTTCACTATAATAACTGTAACTATGTCAAATCTCACACTTTTCCGTGCGAGCAAAATACTGTAAAAGACACGTATTACTTAGGTATTATTAAATAATTTGGTGTAGTATTTTTGAGTAGTAGTATTTTTTAAATTAAATGTGATATTGTTTCTCAGTCGCCGATTACGGCTGGCTATAAGTCAAAAGACCCGAAGTGTCATAAAAAATCACTTACTTTACGACATTTGGGTACCACATGCTATATTTGGGACTCAAAAACAATCCATTGTACTACTTGTATTCCTAAAAAGTGGCCTGTTTTCATATTTTTGTTGCCTACCGTCTACCGTGTCAGTCACTATCACAGTTTAAAACATTTAGGGCGTGTTCTACCACTTGTGGATAGATAGGATTTAATTATCAAATTAAAACATAATTAATGTCATTCTAACGGAATTATCTGGCAGATAAGTTTAATTGATGCCTACTTGTAGGTGGTGAAACTCTGTATTACAATAGGTATAGCTATGTAGGTGTTATTTATTCCTTTTCCTTTGTAGGTACATTGGCTTTACTAATTATTATTATATCTTTAGTACGCATGAATATTTGCATAATTATTGAACTTTTATCTAAGATGATAAAAAAATAATCCCGATAATCACTCAGGTTTTAAAAAAAATATTTCACGAACTTTTATGAACAGAATTTATCTATTCAAAATTGAATTACACGAACCTAATATCATCGGAATATTTATCGATAACGAATGATAAAAGATATTTGCACAAACATTTTAAATGAATGACCATAAAAACGAGTATTCGAGTACCGAAACTTAATCTTATTTCTTTGCGAACCTGATATGAACAGGAGATAACAATTAATGGCCAGCAACTATATTCTCGATGCATGCTTAGACTTAATCGATTTCGTCCTGTATCAGTAATTTTATACATAACATTAGCCTGTCATGCATATTGCTGATCTATAACGCGTTATTACTAGCACGTATTAACTTAGTAACTGTTATTCTACTCCGCTAAGGGTACATGATACCTATTAAATAAACGAGGACCATTTGTCAGATAACAAGCGGCGGTTGCAAAGAAAACAAAGAGATATCGTAGCTTGTGTCACAGATAGTGTTACAAACGCACACATCGACAGTGTCATGTGTACGTAGGTAGTGTTCGCATGTGTGCGTTATCAGGCAGCGAGCTACCGCGGCCGCGTACGTCGCGATATCAGCTGTATTAGCCACGATAATACCTGGCATACCTGTATTCGTATGCATACACGTTTTATTTTTGTACATAGCCACATGTATGTAAGTATATAAATAGTTAACAGACATGAATGAACGTTACGTTTCAACCGTACATAAAACAACTTGGTAAATAATGATCGTTGGTGCGGGATTGTGCTCCAAAGATCATCTGATTAGTTTATTCATATGATTCAAAGCAAAATGTTATATTGTATCAAAGATGTAGCTGAAAGATATTGAAAGGAATTGAGAGTTTTTATTGATGTCTAGTTTATAGACTGACACGATTCTTTAGTTCTTCAGTTCACAGCATCGATCTGTACTCGCTGGGAAAGCAAATCACCATCTTTTGTTATCTGACAATCATTTTTATAGCTATGTACCTACGTTGTATGTTTCTCTCTATCTAAAATATAGGTTAATCTTACGATAGTAATAACCTAGAGGTGAACGCTAAGATAAATAAATAGAAATGTTATTATTGTAAATTGTAATATAAACATTCTAGAAGGGACCTTACTTGCTGAATGATATTTATTAAGTAAATATATTAATTTAATGCTACAAATCCATCATTTTCAGTAAACCGCGAATCTAATCTTTGAACCTATGTAACTTAAATCTAGTTTCCAGGCAAACGATTAACTAATTTTGATGAAATTTGCCACTGGGCTTATGAATACATTAGAATACTTTTTATTTAGTGATTTCAGTTTTGCAGTAGGTCATAGTAACATCATACCTAGTAATAATAATAACTAAACTGACAGGTACTAAAGAGACATAACAATTTAGTATTGTGCTACTCAGAATAAACTTTGTCCTTCTTAATCCATGTTCATTAAATAATCCGAGGGGATTATCACATTAATTAGGTATACCAGTAACGAGCGGATATAGGTATTGACATCGAACGAATAAGTTATTCGAAATATGAATTACCTACAAAACAAAGCGAATCCGACAATCCGTAAATAGAGCGTTCGGAATTTCAGTCACATGAAAATTATACATACGTATATTATGTATATAAGTAAATAACAATGAATGTAGGTAATATACACTCCATATTATATACTAATAATATGACAAATTTAATTTAAGGAAGGATGTTGTTTTTCGTGCAGAAATAAATCCCAAGCCATAATTTTAATTTAGTTGGAAATCCGAGTCACATTAAGAACAAAAGCTTGATTTCTACACCTACTCTTAGTATATTATTATTAATTAATAATACATACAAACAGTAGGTACTGAAGAACCATTATAATATTTGTGAGCCACTAATTAAACGGCACGGTTTATTAACAATAACAATTTATTGAAGCCCACTTCGATTAACTGTGATTTACATAATGAACTTGTTGTGTAAGTACTTATAGGTATTACTCATCAATGCAATAGTCATCTTTATTATTAAATAAATATATCATATAATATAATAAATTGTAACCACTAATCAAGTTGGTATTTTTAAAATGAATTAATAAAATAACAGATGGCAAGCAAAATAATAATCAATTTGCATTTACATAAAAATGGGGGAATATTTCAAAATTAACTATAAGTGCATATATCTATACGAATATATATACCTACTAAAAGCTACAATATCGATATACCTAAGTAACAAAATTTACTAATAAGAATTTAAATAGTGTGGTTACACTTTGAAAATTAAAATTTATCGATATTACAATCATTTGTATTTCTCTAGATTGCTCCGCCCGGTATCTCTGGTCGCTAGCCCCGCGCGACAGCTAAGCATGTGGCAAATTGTTGTTGGGATTTTCCATATTTCAATTTCTCAGTAGCAACCTGAAATTTGTTCGCTCCTATAACATAGGTACATGGACAAAATATGTGTCTACTAAAGGTTATTTTTACCGCCGGGGAAAAAAGGCATGATGTCAGTATTTATGCCTCTAAAACACTTGCGATACCTAAATATGAGTAAGATAATACAATAACTGCATAATTAGCGTACATCATGCAAGTAGTGTGAACTCACAATACCGATCATGTTAACGAAACGTTCTCACGAGCGTAAGAAGGTGGTATCTTATTGCAATATGTAAACAATCAAAGAGGTTAGTCTCAGTGTGTCGCGTTACGGCGGAGACGCCGACGTTGTCATCTTCACTTCTTTGTTATCATATCGATGTTACACGACCCCACGCAGCCAAGCCACCCAGCCATTTACGCTAGTAAGTTACCAAGACTTACATACGGAGCAAAATAAGTCGGATTTAAAATTATTTTTGTAACTGATTACATAAAGTTAAACTAAACAAGTCATAATTTGTAAATAAGAAAAGTAAGCCCATGTGATAACAGCTGATGTAGCTCCATTTACCTACTACGTTCGAAAATATGCACATTTTAACTTTATGCTGACGACCGTAGGTACCGACCTTTGTTCCTAGCTGGATAACATTCTTACTACGGAATAAGAAAATTGATATTATTATTATACCTAGAGATTAGTTACAAGAATCATGTAAAAGGAATCTGTTATTACCTGAAAAACAAATTTAATTTTCTTAATAAATTCACGAGCATAATAAAGGATTTTTGTAAAATATTAACGATAAAGCAGACTGTTCTGATATTAAATAAGTATATTTCCCACGAGATTCCCACGCAAGATCGTAAGACACCTTTACAGCTAGTTAATAAAATTGACACACACACGCACAGACCTTTGATACCAATTAATGCCTGCTACGCAATTTAATAAAGATTGTTTCAATGTGTCATACTGAATTTATTTTAGCATTTAACAAAATGAACAGCGGAATATGCCAAGCAGGCAATTATCTTGTAAATGAATGTAAGTTTTAATTATATTTACCGAAGGTAGATAGGTACTCGCGTATACAGGAAAATTTGCATATTTCATACTATTGTCACGAGGCACTTCTGAATGGAGACACCCGCAGCTATTTGTTTAACAAAAAGCTGAACGACGACTTTTAATCGCGAGCTATTTCTGGTTCAACTGAAACAATGAAAATCGTGAAACAATTTGCATTTAAATAATATACATTACAAACACACATTGTTGCAAGGTAAACAATGATTATATTAAAGGGTGTTGTTTGTCAACACGGCCCTTGCACAGTTGAATGTTTGTGCTGTTACCTTCGTCTCGACCAATGTATACATCTGCCGCAAACAATGCCGGAACTGTTATTTTACTTTCATTTATCGACGATGGACAATAAAGGTGATAAACCTTATGTAGATACTATACGACAGCGAGCCCTAGCATCTCTTTATCCATTAACGGTCACTCGACATGTTTTTTAATCGTTGTCATTAATCTACACTAGTTTTTACATTAAGTAATTACAGATATGAGTTGTGACACGATAACGTATCATAGGTACTCATCATCGAATTCATTATAGGCGACAATTAGTAAACGGATCGACTGAAGTTAAATGAGACCTTGTTATTTCTTCCTTATAATCAATTGGTATTTCCAAAGTCGATTGAGAATGGTACACAAACATGTTAACAATTAAATTGTTATTTATCAAAATTCCCAAATAACTGTCCATTTCATTGGTCTGAATCTGAACCGGATATTGGAATTCCATATAAAATTTCGTGATTAGGTTCAGCACGAACAAAAAATAATCAAACTTCTTAGTTACATATTTTGGAAAGGCCGGACTCTGGCTAGACTGAATTTAGCCTGAAAGCAAGAGATTCAATATCGTCCCGTCATTTACTTGAGCGATACATAAGACAGACATATTTGACCGTTTATAATCAAACAAATTATATTAAAAACAAGATCAAACTGGCTGCACAGATCGCGTAAAATAAACACAATAAACATGTAAAAATAGTTCTCAAATTACAATCGCCTAAAGGGTCAGACGTCCATTTAAATCCATATAAGTACCTATGTAACTTGTACTGAAATAGAATACATAAATTGTAATGTTATTGCTATAACTGGTAGGTAAATAGTTAACATGGGATATTCCCAGTGAATAGTATTATTATCCGCAATGACATTCGATTGAGGACTGCTGATGTAAACGAGGCTAGCCAGCAGAGTACAGCCCTAATTTAATGCAAATAATAAATTGTATTTCAGTACGGTGTTCAGTGTTCTTATCATGCATTTCAAAAACTACCATATTTTTAAATAGTCAATAACTACCATGCTACCGTAGTTTAGTGGAATAGTATTTATGTACCTACGTGTGTACGATGTAGTTGTACCCTAACAAATTTATTCGAAACACACTTGATTGATGCTGTTGACCCGCCAACTCCTCGTGACACTAGTCCTGTCTAAAAATACGACTAACCTCTTTTTGCTTGAATATTTTAACATCGACCTCTCGATGTTTCTCCATGTTGGAGCGAGTTGCCAACGGCTATACATATTTTCAGATACAAGTTACGAAAGGTAACATCTCGAGTATTTCTTATAACTGCGTGGGTACTGTTCAAGCAAATTCTACACGTGGAAAATGGCTTTCTGGCTAAATATATTTCTTGAGTTACTAACTGATAATTAAGTAGGAACTTACCTATATTTAGTACATTGTAACAAATCACTTCTTCATCACTATAAATCCCTGTTTATTCTCAATGACAAAAACTGAGAGTATGAGTGATTAGGCTTAAGTAACTGGTTACATTCACAGCTCTAATCAATGGGTCGGCAGCGCCTGCGCAGCGGTTACGTCACAGCTTTCGCGGGTACACTGTAGTAAGATGTTGCGAAATACGCCACTTATGCAAGAAGTACGATACGCAAATACGCCAACTGAGCGAATGTTGCATGCGCCGTGTTAATATATGTTACTGCATTGCAGCTGTGGGTACCTTTCGGGCAAAGAAATGCACATTAATTTGTTTCATGGTCGCTTTCATTGTTGAAAGATGTCCCAGCGACAGACAGAGATTTCATAAATCTAAATACAATTTCAATGGGTCAATATTATTAAAACAGTGCTATTATCGTTACTTGTTCACTTGATGTTACAATAACATGACCCTCCTTCGATAGTCTAGTAAAAAGATAAGATTTCGGAAAAAATGCGCATAGATAAATCGCTAAGTTTTCATGCAACCCTGAAATATTCCGGTGGTATAGCACCATTTTCTAAATTGACGACTTCAATATCTCTCGAACTTAACCTTCACGATTTCGAAGGCTTTCAAAACATAGATATCGTACCTATTTATATTCGAATATTTTTTGCGATCACAAGACTCGATCAAAGGTTTATCGATAAACCTTTTATTTATAAAAGATATCGATTACAATTAGAGTAAAGAGTATCATTTAATTTTTATACTTGGGACACTGACTGTTTATTTGGTATTTCCGTACGCAATCTTATCACAATAAAAATAATATCAGATAAACGTGAATATTAATTAACATACGAACTAACATAGACGGAAATACTTGGTTTATATATTGGACAATGCACTACGGCAGCGTGAATGTTATAAAGTTACTTATTATTGTTTCTTATAGATTAATTATTATCGAATGACAATACATCCTTGTTTATGTTATCATGAAACATTTTTAGACCTAGTATTATCTCCATGTCCATCTTAAAACACGCTTAAATAACATTGTTTTGTGATATAGAGTTATTTTACCAATAGAATATATCGTATTTTGCACTTAAATACACACTTTATGATTCAGATTGCGGTCTTTACTAGAAAATTTCCACCACTACGGTTTACCTATATGAGTTATCTTTACTTAATGTTATAAATGCGAAAGTTTGTCCGTCTGTCTGTCTGTTTGTTACGCTATCAAGGAAAAACGGCTCACCGATTTAGTTGAAATTCTGTATAGTGATAGCGACCTGGGGAATGACATGGATAGTTTTTATATGAGTGCCTGAATGAGCTTCTACAGGATGCGTAAGTTCTATAAAAATCCAGATACAAGATAGGTATATAATATAAGCCAAGTTACTACCTCACGGTAAACAAGTCTAGCTTCAAACCTAAACAGTAGATATGTATATAAGTTGGAACTTAACAAGAAAGGAGATACCCCATCGGTTCTCATTTGTGGAAAGCTGGTAACTGTAATGAACAGTTTATTAGACAAGACACATGCAATCATGTGTATCCATATTATGCAAGGTAAATGAGTTTCTAACGATACGTTACGACACCGTAATGGATTCAACTCCGACCTTAGAAAGGCATTTTGCATAACGAGTTAACTAGAAGTAAAAAAACGCAGTCTTCATGATTAAACACGTGCACCTGTCTTATCTGGGATTTAAATGTCAATCACGTTTTTAATGCACTTTGGTGCATGCATAAGTATTATCGAAAACTGCATTAGTCTACAAAATATTGTTTATGTTTGGTTTGTTATCAGAGGAATATTTTAAATTAGGATTGAAAGTTTTAAACCAGTTTTTTTTGTGGGGATCAAATTTTGTCAATACAACTGGAGATTCTCAACTAGGTTTAAAGTAATAAAACAGCTATCATGGTAAACTGCTGCCGCAATAGCCAAGATAATTAAGTTATTTTTAGAAGATAATTCATTTCCTAGAGTAAGAGATTCCTTAGTCTCAAGAGAGGATTTAATTACACGATCATGTAGAAATTAAAATTAATGGTACAGTAGACATGGTTTCGCTTCTAAGAACAATGAGATCAAGTATAAAGTGTGAAAATAAACAATTTTCATTCAGTTCCTAGCCTCAACATCTTAGGTTTCTTGTATAATCACGATCACAAACTTCAATACGTAATTTATCGTCTGAGAAAAGAATGCGAATACCTTTATTATCGTTATCGATTATGACATCAATTTTCATAAATAACTATACCTGCATTGTTTATCATTGATATCAATGATGGTTCTGATAACCTTAGTGTAAATTTCCGCGATATATACTTTTTATCGATTTTTCGTGATACGATACTCCATCCTACTCGATCCTATTAGCAGTCAGTAGAAAAATGTTACGACTCATAGTATTCTAACTTGTTGCGTATCGTACCACATAAGTCAGAATATTTTTTCTTGCTTGTCATAACATAGTCTTGATTTCCACGAATTGCTTGTTAAGTAAATAACACACATATTGTGCTAACTGCTTTACATTGCAAAACCATCAGAATGATCAATTAATTCTTAGAATGTGTGGGTTTTCAAATCGGCTTGTCTCCTAAGACGTAGTAGGCGCACAGTGTGTGTATATAATATAATAATGTATGCATGTGAGGCTGTGTTCACGGTTAGTTAGGCGCGCACGGTGGCACGGTGGCATGGCGGCGCGGTGCGGCGATGTGGCCGGTGCGATAGGCAGCGGCGGCCTTGCGGCGGCCGCGGAGCGCGAGTGCTGCCGCGCCAGCCCCGCACGTGTACGTGTGCGCGTGACGTCATCCGCACGCACCGCAACACACGTTCAAGTTCAATGCTGCCTATTAATTTTACCGTGCCTTACCACCAACTAGCACTAGCAATGATGGCCAAATATAATAGAGCGCTCGACAAAGCCGATTCGTCTACTAACACTATTGATAAAAACCTTGCCTCTGACTAGGCGTTTAGAAAGGTGAAAACTAAACTCGCACCACGCATATTTAGTACCTACGCTGTGAAACGTTCGTTTCCTGAGCTGGCTTTCAACGTGTTTACACAACATATTTACGCTCTTGAATCCCAGTATTGCCGATTCTGGCTAACGTTTTGAAAACAGCGAGTCGCATCTTCCTCGGTCCATTGACAGAGGGTTCTTCCTCGAAGAACGCGTGCGCATGTATCAACAAGCGCATAGCGGTGGTAGGTGGTGTTTCGTGGCGTGTGCCTCCATTGTGACGTCAGCATACATCCGCGTGCGTCGCTCTCACTTCCAAATATTTATTATTTACTGTTCCAATTGGCGACGCACCTTGTCTCTATGTCGACCTCGGCCGAGAGACCTTTGTGTTGATAATGTGAATTAAAAACATCTTATTGGTTAATTGATTCTATTTGTAGCGCCTCTAAAAAGTGATAAAAGTAGTATTTCTTGTTTATTGGGTGATTCTTCATCCGTGTTACTTGTTAATGTTATCGCTAGTTAATCGTTTTACAAGTAACATTGCAACTAAAGCGGTTGTTTAGTTTTTTGTCAGCAAGGTACGATTATGGTCAATTAGTCAGAACACGAACCGATATCTTGCTCAGTGTGGACTTGTTCTAGTCCGAGTGCAGTGTGTGGGTTTTTGGTCGGTTTTTCTCAATAATATTAGTGTGCGAATATGTTTACGTGTGTGTACGTGACCGGCGCGGTATCGGCAAAAGTTTATCGGTGAAATATATGTATTTAATTACAAAATGTCTGTAAGCCGCTCTCGGTCAAGTGGAAATGTGTCGCACCACAGCTAGGCAGCAGTTCCGTTTATAATAAATCTACACGATATACATCAAAAGGAAACAAATAAAAAGGAAAACTGATCCATCTACATCAAGGTAACTATGACAGTTATATAGGCAGACGGATTATTACAAAAAGACCTAGAGAATAGATTAAAGCGAACAATACTGCTATTCATCATGGTTTTCACAGAACTTGAAACACTTATTAATAAGAAGACTATTCAAGTGCGCAGCCTTCACTCACAGAAGAGATTAAAGTTCGCATCACTGCAATAGCTAGGCCGCCGCTATACCGACAAAAACCAAACGTGGCCAGCTATAAGAAAACTGTCGTCAAAGCTCCCTGGCAGGTCGAATGATCTTAACGCGGGTCACTTGATAGAGCTCAGTTGGCAACAACAGCTGCTATAGGCATTTTCTTATCTGGCCCAATGCCGGTTAAACAAACATCCAAGTGATATTAAGCGCTGGCCGAATTCACTCGAATTAACCCGGGAAGTGCACATACATACTGGCTGATAACAAGGTAATATTTACTGGATATTCACTGTTTGTTTTTCAATCGACTTTAAGTACCTTGATACTGTAAATGGGAAGATATCGAAACATCAAATCAGAAGTTTATTAGTTATGTAATATTACAAGGGGCAGGGACCTTTTTAGATGGAAATTTTCCAGAATAAACACTGAATTAATGAAATGTTTATATTATTGTAGTGCCATATTTTTGTATCATGTTGCGAACATAAGACCATACACGTGTCTCCTCAAGATCTATTTTAATAAAACCGAACTTATAAACATTGATAACAGTATTTGTGTTCATTACAGATAAATTGGAAATGGTTAAAAAACAGTGCGATAACACGTTTCTTCATATTTAACTTTAAAAAATAAAAATATATATGTAAGTAGGTAGGATCATGATTTAAAAACACGGAATCAATCAAAGTTGTGCTATTTATCATTTAACCTTGGTTCGTCTTTGAGCTGAATTATTGAAAGCTTACGCTGATATTTTTGATATGCGCATAACCTCGTGATACTATACTCCTAACTATGCAAATATGCTTAAAAGAACGCCTCTAATCTTAAATGATATACATATTAATAATTGTTGTTGCAGTAGATGTAATCAGATGCCAACTAACTTTAAGCATTCTAATTTTTCAGCATACAGTTTAGCTTGAACAAAATAGAAATTAAGATCCCTTCTCGAAGTTTCTTAAACGTCCAATCTGAACGTTAGAAGATGAAAGTCCATTTATGACGCGTGTAGACATTTAGGTACCTATTCCGTTTACGTGTTACCATGTAAACCTCATTCAAGTGTACATTTTGCAAGCTCAATTAAAACCACAAAATGCACAACAGCACAATAATAAATTATTACGTAATGCAGTATCCGATGAATAGGCTTACTCATAAGTTCCGTTTGCTAATCACAAATGGCAACTATGTTTGGTACGTATACAAAGACTTTTATGGCCACAAGGCCATTATAAATTGAATTTGGCATTTGATAATCACGTCGGTTTCTATCGCTGCGGGTGTCAGACTGGCGGGCGATCAATGGCAGTGGCGCGGCCGCAGTCACCGCTGCTTAGCATACAATCGATGGTAATTCCTCCTGGCAGGTTAGTCACGCGGCCACTAAGATCTGCTCTTTATATTCAAGGGACGACGGCGTTAGCCTACGCGTGTAACAATCACGAATGGAATCTAAATAGAGAAGCAATAACTGTTCACACGAGGTCAGCATCGATATGTTTGCAAATATATTGCGAAATAGGACACGCAAACAGTTTATAAGGCGAGTCATTTATCAACTTACTTTCTACAAATTGAAGCAAGAACAACTCATGACTATATTTTATATTATATCTAGGTGTTGTAGTACTTGATTATTTGTGTAGCAGACATAAAACAAAGCTTTTAATTAACACAACAATCTGAGTGATAGATAACTGTGTGACCTTTGAAGAATTAACAATAATTGTTATTAACATGACACAGTGTTTACATACACTGTTAATATCTATCGCTCTCTTAGCTACAGGCATGTAGATGCAATTGTTAATTGATGTGTGAGGAATGAACGGAGGAGCTCGGTGTCCCCTGGCGGCCGGCAGCCGGCCAGGGTGAAAGCACTTGGCATTTTGGCACAAACAGCGTCTATTGAGCATTGACGCGACGGTTTGATTGATGTCCGCTATTCTCGGATAAGCGCGCTTATTATCCGAAAGTGTTTGGCAGCCGGACACGATATTTGCGACATTGTGAGAAGGACTCGCGCTTTTAATTAACGACCATTATTTACGTGATGTTCAGCTCTAGTGATTAAAAATACAAAGTTTACGATCTCATTAAGTTAGTCGTAATATTTTTTTGTTTATACTCTAAATACCTATCTATTACTTAGGTAATTATGTGTAGAATCTAATTGGATCTGTCATCTTATCTATTATAGATTTTGGTAGCTATTCTGTTATAATGTCTATGCCTATTTTTGATAATGCACAATTCACTATTTTTAAATTAGTAGTTCTTCAGATCACATTAGGTAAATTTTTATTTCAACTTGTTTTGTAAGTTCGCAAATAAAACAACTAAATAAGTAAGTAGGTTACATGCCTTCATTAATCATCACACATTATTATTTAAAACATTATCATTACATGGTGTTTTTGAATTTAATAACCATATCGTTATAAGCATATCTATAAACTATTAAATAACAAAAGAGGAAAACGTTTGTTTGTTAGGTATTAACTTAAACGGCTTATCCCGAAAATAAAATGGATTAATCGTTTAATTTCCTTTAAACGTGGCCCCAATTAACCTACAGGGATATATTTAGTTTTAAATACCATGTAATGAAGCCGACGTGTTAATCATACATTCACAATCTGAAACGATGTAAAAACAAGTGTAATAATTTAAATAAATAAAAATGAATCGCCGAAATGTATACATGCGCGTAGCTTCCGAACCAAATTGGATAATTCTTTTTTTTATTCGTTATTGTCAGAACAAGGTTTGTGTAAAAAAGAAAATTAAAATCGAACTGAAAAATTCGCCGTGACAGCTAGTAAAATGTAAAATAATACACTTTCATGCAAAGGACAGCATTCTTGTAGTCACAAACGAACCTCTTGTAACACGTTTCATATCACTAAATTTAATAATACCTACTTATCGAATATCTGAATAAATATTCAATGGGTGTTCTGATAAATCAAGCAAACTGATAACTATATTTAATGAATAACCTGAATATTTAAAACTAATATAAGATATTAAATAAGCTAAGTATCGCAAGGCCATCCAGTTTAAGTTGTATTTCAAGCTTAATTAAAAGCCTTTATATCTAATATAATGTATGTTATATCAAGTTTATTTTTTAATAGTTTCCACGAGACTTATTATAGATAAGAGTGCCTGGGGGGCTACTATGAGCTCATAACAAAACTGCTCTTTAAACACTAATATTAACCATCGCTTGAAAACTATAATTTGAGCAATGAATCTCCTCGAATGTCAATGGTTAATGTACAAGCTAGTCGTCCTGTTAATTATGAGCTCATGTTAAGCCTCAGTGCAGTTGCAATGAGGACTACAATTGTAGGCGGCGTAGTAATACTAAAGCAACTATGAAAGTTCCATCAAACCGTCCGAGACGGGACCGCGCCGATTGCGTCACTCACATACGATTGATTATACCAGATCTTAACGCCGAAAAACTCGTGATATAAATCAAATTTATTTTAATCGAACATCATTTCGTGGCCTTCACATTGCCCCCTAACCAGTCTATTCCAAATGATTTAGCGGCTCACGGTTCCAACACAACTATGTGGACGACCTTTACCATTTTATTGCTTCAAAATCGTCGAATACCAGATAAGATAGTGTTCGTTCATGAAACGCGTGACTTGATATTATATAATTAGATATAACATTTCACTATTTGCGAAATCGCATATTTTATCATTCATAAACAAGTTATATTAATTAATTTATCGTTTTATTCTGTGAAGTGGGTGAAGAAATATTTTCATAATAATATCGATATTACGGTTTTGTGAAATTGTTCATTACCTACCTATTCAAATATTGAGTGGACAGGGAACGTAAAAGCCACGTCAGAAATTCATTGTGTGAGTGCTGAATGTTCATAATTTATCAAGATATTAATCAGTACATAACAGTACCTATAAAATTTTCCTTTATTCTTGTGAGAATCAAGCTTGCTTATAGTTGGTCTGCCTGATTATATTTCTGTTTTGTTTCTCATTTCACACGTCAGTATCCGCCGCTAAAGTGGCTCTACAAGTATTTTTACTTTTGTCATAACACGTAAAAGCTATTCTGAGTGGCGGTGTCGGTAGGCTGTGAACCGAGAGACATTTTCACGGTTCAGCTACTTTATTTTCACCGTTATAAAGGATCAATGGATTTTTTTTGAGCCAAGGGAGCACCTACTATGGTTGCAACGATGTTATCACGCTCTGGCGCTTAGGATCCTTGCCAAATATAGCAGCTAATCGCAAAAGTTATGAAATATTATAATTTATAGATCTAAATGATCCAAAAATTAGTCAATTCTTTTTAAACACGGATATTATGCAAGTCGTTACAAATAATGTGAGAATGATCCAACATTTCAGAGCTATGCACCGCTTACGAAAGTACTAGTTCTCAAATAAAAGCAAATACTGCAGTTGCGAACTAGGTTTGTTAAAGCCATCCGATATAAAAGGCAAAGGCGGGGAAGAGGGATTAAAATTAGAAGTGACCCGGATTTCACGTCTGTTCCGTGTATCTATCTAATGCAACCTAAAATAAAGTCCATTTAGCGACGAGCCGGCGTAGGTGGAGCTGACAACCGTCTAACATCCGCACAATTTTAACAATGTTTTGTTTACCCACTGAATACCACGAATACAGATCCCACTAATGCATATTTTCGTGAACATAAAGTACCTATATATACCTATAACTATTCCAGCTATTACATAAACGACATTAGCTAATAAACCTCCGTTTTGCGTCGACTACGTATTTATTTTGACATGTTTACGTATTTTGAAACAGCATACCTTAATTAGTTTGCTCCTAATACTTGATTAAGTTTTGTATATTTGAAATCCGTCAGTAGAGGTCAGACAGTTGGTTATAAAATAATTATGAGGCAAAGATTTCAGTGTAGGTTTAATTCTTGACGTTGACGTTTCAGTTTAAGTTCATTATAATTTTAATTTCTCATAATATAAAGAGATAGAGATTAATGGAATCTTTGCAGTAACAAATTTAGAGTTATTTCTTAGCAATAGTAATTTCTAAAATTCTGCGTGTACTTATACACTGAAAAAGTAAATAGGTATAAAGAACGCAATAATCGTCTCACTCTCTGTAATACCCGTAGCACAAAAAAGATGAGCATTTTTATTAAATAAAGTAAAATGCCATGTGAAATTAAAATCCGGCTTAAGTTAAAGCGTGGGCGACGTAGCCAACCAATCATACGACAGGTCATGACAATGTATTTTACGTTCCAATGGTCTTATTTAGCAACAAATTCTCTTCAAAATGTAAGCAACCATTATTGAATTCCCTGATCAAATAAACTTAGTCAATAACTTCGAGCGTATATCAGAAACTGTTAATGGACCAAGAGGAGTACATTGACCACATCATTATTTAAATATCTGCCATGTACACATCACATGATACATTCAAGCATTAACCTATTTTTTTATGCCTTAATGATATTCTTCATTATTCAGCTGTAGCCACATAATATGTACATCACATAATTTGTTGATCCATTGATGAGTTCTGTCGCGTCACTGTAATGCACCAGATTCATAAAAAAATTAACAACCGACAACGGCCATTGAACTCACTAATTAATGTTAATGCTGCAGCAATTCGATTCGATTATTATGCGAAATAGTTTCTTCACCAGCTTTCTTCCTAGAACGAAATAGAACTGACATCCCCACTAGTCATCAGAGATAAAAATTCTGAAATGTTTGTCTGTGAACAGCAAAACACTTTTGAGCCCAAGTAAACAGATTGTTGAGGTGCCTATTATAAACCGATCATCGACATCGAGTACATATCAGATAATTGAGACTGCCTTTACAAATACGAATTAATCAGCACTGGTTCTTCATACAATTCGCGTGGCATATTGCTGGCGCCTGTGCACACAGGTGGCGCACACATTAACACCACTTTGTCGGTGTGTTGCCGCGTGGGCGACGGTGGCCGCAACTTAACAATAATGGACACTTACAGGGTTGCCATGGGTTAAAAGTCTTTTACTTCCGTCTTTATACATTGAAGGAAGCTTTAGCAAAGACTGTTGTCATTGAATGTCCGCAATATCTCTATCCACAGCAAAATTCCTGATTCGAATAACTGATACAATAATAATTCTGATATGAACGAGAATAGAATCAACGCTAAACTCGTATTTTAAGAATATTACTTCCACTGCATAATAAACGTTATTTACGTTTTTACACACGATTTATCTGGCAACCCTGACGTGTATGTAAATAGAAGTCTGTCGGAGTAACGTCGCGAGTCGCGAGTGTAGGCGGGGTTGTTTGCCTCGGCTCTCCTATTGCGTGATACACTCAATAAAACTGTTGTTGGACTCCAAATTGGTCGTTTAAACGAATATACCGCCTCCTTGTAAGATCGACGCAAACCGTGGCCATCAGAGCCGACAATTACGCGGGATAATTTAGTTCACCACCTTGTCGTTATTAAAACTAGTGATCTTATGACACGGATCGTATTCGCCCGTGATTACCTTTTATATTCCAAAATGACTCTCGTTCTTTGAGCGCAATCGTGAATACGATTACATAAATCACTTTTTATACTGAAGCAAATCTTTTGATAAAGTTATATATTTAGCTTTTTAAATTAATAATACATTGACCTGAAGTCTGTGCCTCATTTTTTTATAGTCACAAAGTACATGCATATGCGTTATTGTACAAAAGAAACTTGAAATAACTGTCCTTAACACACCGGAGCCGGTTTCTCGATACGAATCAAAATGCAAGTTAATATTATAATTAGCAATACTGCAATGCAATTAACACGTCAGTTGCCTTTTTACCGCAAACAAGTAACCTAAGTAATATTGTGGAAACTCGGCTTTACGTAATAACTGGCGTCGCGTGACTAGCGCGGTTCATTCAGCCTCGCCAGTCTCGCAACTAAACCTTAACATCACGTACACATTTATAAATTGTTCCTCTTTAACGCCTCACTACCGATTCAAACTCAATAGCACACCCCTCTGATTTATAAAGCTTGTGAAATGAGCCCCACGAAACAGGATCTCTTGACAAAGATTGACAATTTCATGAAAGGTAACAATGAACTTTCACGTTTCGTTCACTATATTTTACTCAAGAATACCATTGGGGGCGTGTCATCGTACAGCCACCGTGGAATTTGGAAAAATAATTTTCACTTTACTCAGCAAAAAACAGTTTTTTTTTCACTTCACTCCATAGGTTATCAGTGTTCATCTAACAAACACTAAACATCATTAATTTGAAGCAGGCGTGCGAGTGCAAAACATCCATCTATACCTCGTCAGTAATGAAATCTCCTGACTAAGTACCTACTCACTTTTTATATCACTTTGCACATGCAAATGCGGTGGCGAGTGATCTCAGTAAATGTGTTTTTCTTGTGTTAAACATAAACGTCGAAATGTAAATATTTAAGTCTGCCCGCTACATTGTAAAAGAAATGCTGATATATGAATATAAATTCATTTCGTGTGCACAAAATCTAAATACGGTGCAACGTAAAGAACGCTATTTAACAAAATAAAAGAACTCTTTTAGTTGATGTAATAGCCACTTCATTTTATGCACAAGACAGATACAGTTTAAGGCGTGAAATCATTCAAAGATCTCTCGAAATTGAACTCGAAACGCGACTAGCAACCGGCCTGACTTAATTTAGGTATATTTAATTTACAATAGGCACATTGACGTCAATCATGTTTGTTGCGTGTTTGGCTAAACTAATGGATGCTAATACCGTACATAATTCTCAATGTGTTACGCAAAGTACCCACTGATAAAGATGATATCCATCACTTCACTTATAAAAGAGGGTGTAAACGTCAATTCATGATTGTATTTGTAAGCACATGTACACCGCGTGCAATTGCATTACATTTAATTTATAGAATTATAGTAATTAGATAAGATTATTACTACAATCGATAATGTTCTATTGAAATTATTGTAAGTAGCTTACATTCATACTATAATAAATAGAGAGTGCTCCTCTAGTACCTACCTCCAGATTTTTTAATAACTATCACATGTACAAAATAAAATGTCAAAATAATTTGATTAAGCTTGTTTACTTGGCTGCTGCTGACATTGCTTTCTAACTGATATTTTTGTAGCAAACTTATCAATGAACTTATAAATTTAAAAGACCACCGTCGGTGGAGTCTGCCTTTTTAAAGGCATGTCCTTTCAAAAGGCAGAGTACAAATAAAAGACAAACTGAACCATTCCTTATAATCGTTCAAACTCGTAACCTTGTGGAACGCCTGATCGAATCGCTCCACCGAGATTGGATGCTAGAACATAAAACGGTACATGTCTATTACTGACCAAATGCGTCCTGCTTGGAGACAAGGCATACTTCTGCAACACAGAACCCGCTGAACTAACTTTGTGGCCGGGAATAGAAATTGACAGATATACAAGAATTTCTCAGCTTACTCATTCCAAACGAAAAAAAATTTTTGACATGGCAGTCGTGTTTATTTTTTAATTTTAATATTTGTTTTTATTCCGTACATTTAAGTGATAAGGTCTATTTTCCTATATATTGTTTCCTATATTGGAAGTGAAATAAAGACTCTACCGATACCTTCATCGGTTCCGACATTCACGGAATTGATCGCGAACATTTATGGTGGAATACAAAAAAATAAAAATACATAAAATGACATGCATACATTATATAAACTCTAGACCTGACACTCCTTACTATGGCCAGATGTGTACTTAATAATAGCTTTGGATCGAGGCAACTGAGAGTTCGCGGAGAGACTTTAAGCAACCCGTAGGATGATTTAATTGAAACTGACAGTAACACAAAACTTCATTAGCTCGTTCTGAGAGGGTCTCGCTCGTGGCTCAGTAGTTACAGCTCGGGATCAACGTTCACCGTGGTCAGTTTGCAAAAGTGTGATCATCACCTATTTCAAATGAACTCCCTCTGTGCCTCAAAAAGCACGTTAAATCTTTAGTCCTGGCTACTATCAGTAGGTCTTTTGACAGCCGTTACGGGAAGTCAGGAAGTCTGTCAACCAGTCTTACCAAGGGGGTCTGGAAGCAGACCCCAATATATTAGGAAGAAGCCAGGCAGATTAAGCTTGTTCAGATAAAAGCAATTCGACATTAGTTCGCAACAATACGAAGATTCAACATGATTAACTGTTTATTCTTGAGTTCACACAACGCCAAGTAATGCTTATCGTACCTACATACGTACCGACGTAATTACCGATTACATGTTACGTTTGCATGTCGACTAGCTATATTGGTTAGGGTTGGGTACTTTTCTATTCAAGGGTAATAGGGTTGCCTAACATTCATACACATTATATTCAGTATTAGGTATACCAATTATCTTTTTTTTAAACAGTAATAGCGATTTCTTGGTATCTATAAATATTTACCATATTTGCAAAGATGTAAAAGAAATGTTGGCGGTTAAAATAATTAGGTCGATTCAAGAAATCCATTATATCTTTATCAAATAGAGATTTTCTGGAAAGTTGTCTGGGACAACGGCTTCATTATGTTGAATCTTATTATTATTTAGAAATAGGTATTTATTATCATATTTAGCTTAGTAGACGTTACATAACAGAAATAAATGTCTGGCAGCCCTAGATTTAATGTCTGCGACAGCTGGGCGAAACAGGTGCGCTTCATATCATATTATAGCATAGCATTCCCACCGATTGGACACTGCTCCCGTACAATTAATTTAATTAGTTACGCAAACACGTCTGTGTTGACATACAATATAGTCAAAAAGCAGATAGAACTACATAGAGCAACATTATGTCTATAATTTGTTAAAAAATTACTAATAGCAATGATTATGAACAACCTGCTAGTTGTTCATAATCATTACACTTTATACTCGCAGAAAGAACGTACAAATCCTATTTGATTTTGGGAATAAAATGGCTTCCTATTATAATTTCTCCTCCGCAATTTCTGTAAAGCGAACAGCCTTGCTCTAAATAATATTGTTGTTTAACCTTTAGCCTATAGCCTATACGAATAACTAAGTCCTTTCAAAACTTAATCAACAGTTAATACAGCATCCTTTCAATACTTATTAGCAAAACAAAATTCTGTTTACCTCCCCAATCATTTCGTTTCCAGTATTGTCTAACTAAAGTTTTTGATAAAACTAACTTGGTATAAACAGATGTTTGATAAACATCCCAGCGAGTCGAATCAAGCGTAAAGTCAAAATAATCCGACCATTTGTAAGTTTCAGCGGGGCGGCGTGCGTGACGGTGGGTGGCGGGGAAAGGGGAGCGATAGAGGGGTGAGGGGGTCGCGGTCTGGGAGGGGGAGGGAGCTGTATGGCGGCCGCTGTAAGACGCGGCGTGAATGGCGGCGGCAAGGTCAGGGGCGTCGGAAGTGGGTTACGGGCGGCGCCCTATCGACCGCCCGCCGCCGCCCGCCCTGCCACCAGCCACCCGCCACGCCGCCTAATAACACCATACTGTTATTATGCTACTTTATAAACGATACTCTTAACTTTTTACGTATCGAAAAATGCTTGTATGAATCTCTAGAGTGATTTGCTACTGTTTTTCTCGTTTGGCGTGGAATATATGGCTATATTATCTACCTACCTAAAAACTTAACCTCTTTCTTTAGTTTTACATAAATTCTATCATCCTATTTCCGTACATTTCAATATAGGGAAAACCAAATTATAGAATGCTGCCGTTGCCTAACTGACAAACCAAAGTCACAAACAGAGCGCGTTTGCGCTCCATTTGTGATTGTTTAAACAAAAAAGCAAATAAACGGTTGTCAAATATTTTTACAAATAATAATTAGTTGAGCGTTACGGCGGCCATGTTGAACGCGTGATGTAAGCGCTTCCGTCGAGAATCGCTTGCGAATTTGGCTCGCCATTCATACGGGGTTTTTTACCGTGCGGCCGGCGAACTCGCGGCCTTGCTGCCTGCGCCTACGCCGATACGATCACAGCCGACAGACAGCGTGCACAAACTCACTAAATTAGAACGTTCTTAATATATATTTATACTAGCATTTCATTATAACCCAACGATCAAACGTATTAACGCATTCTGTACTCTGTAATATTTAGAGGCCATGGAATTATCAAGCAGTCTGTGATTAAGCACTCGCACACCATTCACTCGCCTATTCAAATAGAAGGCGAAAAACAAATTTCGATTTATTTAAGTGTCTTGACATGCATAATTTCGACAACGTGGCCTTAAATATTGTTGTTTAGAACTAAAAATGGTCGTGATACATTATGTAATACACAGTGTATCATTGGTGTACCAACTAATCTAGTTGTCAGTGGCATCTTTCCGTAAAACATGAGAATTAAATATAAATAGTGGTGTGTTGTCAGCTATTGAGAGTTAGGTTGCGCTGTTGCGCATCGTGCCGACACTCAACCGTGGCTGAGAGCTAGCTAATTGACTTAAATTTTTAAAGCCTTAGTCACGACACTCCATCTCACATTGTTTTGGTGACTCACAGCCACAAACAATATATGCGATCTTGTTTCCTTGTTCGCGAAATTTTACTTTACACACAAAAGTTATTTCTGCGTGTGTTTAAAAAACTTCAAGCTCTAAACTATCACGTAACAAAGTTAACTATGTCTATAATTGTGCACACATTATGTAGGTACATATGTTGTGTTGTTGACTGATTCAGTCGGGAACGGGTTACGACGCTAAACCGTAATGTATTCATATATTGTTTCTTGATTTTCCATGAAACCAGATAAGGAAAAACGATGTTGCTGAGAGCCGATACCTATCTCTGTGATGTTTCCTCAAGATAAGTTTATGTCATAGCGGTACTTTATAAGCAAACGTTAGGTATCTTGAGGTTAAAATGACTAGCTTTTCTTCAGGCTGACTGAAATAATTTCACACTAAAGCAAGGTCACGAAAGGTTCGTGACTAAGTCTAGAAAACCTAGTCTTGTGTAATATTTCGATACCTATCGAGTTTCACGTCTTTTATCGAGAATTACGTAATATTTCTGACATTACTGGATAAAATATTAGATTCTTCTAGCGATTTCTGCGGTTTCGCTCACACCCCGTATTGAACTTGCATTTTTTCAAGATAAATAGAAATTCTGTATGTTATGTCATAAGCTGGTCTATATCCTTACAAACTTTCACGTGTATTATATTACCTAGAAGGAAGTAGGTTCTTAGTGAGTACCGACACATTGTGGAACTATAATATTGTCTATAAATAGTACCTCTATAATTCATAGTTATCTCATATCTATTTGGTGTGCACAACAGCACGTACCATCGAGTTCTTCGCTAACAAGTTTTTGTCAACTACATAATGTACACGCTGCGCTAGTCATCCCCTACGGTGAGAGGTGTGCTAACTGGAAAAGAGCTTATTGTTTGCGCAGGTGCGTCGGCGCATTCTTTGTTCATCAAATTATCGCCTGCAGCACTAACACGCACCGGAATGCTGACGACCCCCTCAGCTTAAACTCATCTCCTTCCAAGTATTATTGAACACCGTGCTTCAGAATAATATTTATTTTCTTTTAATCTATGAGTACTTACACAATTTATTATACTTTAACGTCTACGCAACGTATCGCAATAACAATATTTTATAATAGACACTCATTCATATGTTTATCTTTACATGTATTTATAAGATTTATGGCACGAACATCGGCAGATTACATTAACGTTAACGTAACGTACATTTAACGTTACGAAACAAATAGCCGTAGTGTAAAAAATCAAACAAAGTAGAAAAATATTTACTCGCGTACACGTGTTACATGTAACAGTGATAAGTAGCCAAACAGCCGAGAAACTGTTGTATCGGTTTGAGATAACCTTGTGTTAACGTATGGCAGCTTAAAATTAGAAATAATTTATCTACATTGCGGTATTGGTGCTTCTTCTTGCTGTCTATAGAACTCTATTTTACTATAGTCGGATAACTCTTCGTGATCTGGTGATCGATTGACGGCAACATTAGCAATCGATTTATGAATAAATATTCTCCTCTAGTGTTCCAACAGTCTCTAATCTTGCTGATAGGACTCTGCTGAAAATTTTAAAATGGATCTCAGACATTCCAACATTTTTCTGCGCTAACATCATCAGTGTATTACAGACGGCTATAGTAATATATGTTAGAGTAATGTGCAAGTTAGTAGGTATGAAGCAACAATCATTTATCACGAGTGGCGTTTATTCCACGCCAGTCCAGTTGGAGCTGCTCGCCCGGATAACGCGTAGTGGCGACGATAAAGCAACAAAGATCGTTTTATGTGTATGGTAGACCGTACCCTAAAAATAGAACAAAAGCCGTGTTTATACGACAGACTACTCCACGTCATGTGGCGTGCACACTGAATTACTAACTTTTATGTACGTGAATAAAATCTATTTATAATGTTGACGTCGGCCGCTCCACATTCTTATCTTGTCGCGATACTAAACACTCGATCTAACGCAGATGCTGGACTGTAACTACTCGCTCGCGAAGACAGGGCTTCTTGCTGTGATCTAGTTTGTTACTAATCAGTGTTCTAATGTGTTTCTAGTAGGTAATATGTGTTCCATACTATGATTTGTCTATGCTCTACCAACAACACAACACTCTACAAGTAATACATGTTGACATGTGAATGATATACAATTGAGCACTGTCTATTTCCATCCTGTGCTAAATTTGTCCCATTTTTATCTACTAAAACGTTTATTTTGAAGTCTTTAAACATAATTAATAGAGATGTGTATTTGTTTCCAGCCCGTCCGATGATCTCAGCGAGTCTCCCCAGCGAGGCGCTGGCCCAGCTGGGGCAGCTCGGGCAGCTGAACCTGTATCCGCCGCCACAGGCCGGCATGACGCCCGAGTTCCTGGCGCCCCCGCCGCGGCCGTACGCGCGGTACGCGCCGCGGAGGCCGCGCGATGCCATGCCGGCGCCCCCCGCCCCTTCAGCGCCATTCCCCTCAGTCCCGGGAGCGTACGCGCCCTTCCTCCCGCACCCGGGCTCGTACGCGTCCTACCTGTACCGGACGCGCGCGCCGCCGCAGCCGCCGCCGTCCAACTACCCGCTCCGGCCGCGCGCCACCTCCGGCTTCGTGCCGCCTGCGCCCGCGCCGCAGTCGCCGCCCGTGTCCGCACCGGCGCCTGTACCACCACCCAGAGAGGTAACTACACACTACACATCATATTTGAGTAAGCGTTTCATGCAAGTTTATATGAAAATGCGCGTGACATGAATCGCAGGATTCAGAATTTTGATCCTATAACAGACTACTGGCAAATCACAAAACTCAACCATTCTTGTCATGATTCCAGGAGCCTCCAACGTCACCAGAACGGGGTGCGCCCGCGCCGTACTTTTGCCGAGGCGCACTGATCCGGCTGGAGGACGGGTCGCTGCGGCGCGTGGAGGAGATGCGGACGGAAGACTTCGTGATGAGCGCCGACCGCAGCGGCGACCTCGCGCTCACGCAGTGCACGCTGCTGCGGCTGGACGAGCGCGGCGACAGGCTCGCGCTCACGCTTACCTACGATAGGAACCGTTCACAGGTACCAAAAGCTTTTCTATAAAGATCATCGTCTATTCCTTCTACATTTATTATTTCTGTGAAGAACGTGACATTAGGTTTACGTATCTGGCAACTTTAGTACACCAATTATCGCTTTTCAATTCCTGAGCCAACGCGTGTTGTGCCAAGTTTGATACTGTACCTAATTACGACAGACGGCTCTGATATATTAGCTGTCTGATACAGCAGTTCGAGCTATTTCTGGTAATTAAGACTTTGTGTTAATATGTTTCAGAGATAGCATTAACTAAAATTTTATAAAGTGGCAATAAGTAACTAGATCATAATGATTGCAGGTGGAGCTGGAATCCACAGTGGAGCACCCGTTCTTCGTGTACGGGCGCGGCTGGGCGTCGTGCAAGCCGGAGCGCACGCTGGCGCAGTACGGGCTGCGCGTGCAGAGGCTGCAGGTGGGCGACGTGTGCGTGTCGCTGGTGCCGCGCCGCCACGCCGCCGCGCCGCTCGCGCCGGCCGCGCAGCCCGCGCCGCCCGCGCCGCCGCAGACGCACCCCGAGAACCTCAGCGTCAAGGAGGACGCACGCAAGCGGCGCTGGTCCGCGTCCGACGTCTGCGAGGAGAATCCCCCTCCTCTCAAGAAACGCTGAAACGTGGCTGACCTTCGTATTCGTATTTGGAGAACTGTCTTGATCGTGTTGTGATCGTTGCAACTCGCTACTCGTTTCTGACTCAGTTTCGTTGTTCTGTGTGCCGAACCTGCTGAATTCTAAGTGGAACGAATGGACAAGTGCTACGAAGGATTACTTCTTCGTGAAAGGAATGTTGTAGATAGATAAACACGGCCCCAGTGAGTTCGGTTGCATGTCGCGGCATGCACTATTGTTAAATGTTATTTTGCGCGGTTTCTGCAGCGATCGGCAGTCCATAATAGTACGCTTATGAAATTCTATTGGGGAACTCTAGGTGCTTTTTACTGTCGGGTGCTTCTGTACGCGTTCGTGTACGATGTTGTAAATATGTATGTAACTTAGGTCGAAGTTGAACGTTATGCTCCATGACTAACCTAACGTGTCACAAAGGGAAGGGCCCGGTGCCACACGACGCCGCGCGTTAACTCATTCCTCTATGGTACACCAACATTACAATATACGGCAAACAAAGTGAAACGCTTTAGACATACTTACACGCCAAACTTTAAACAATATTATAATTTTATATTCCACAACCATGGAGATAAACATTTTTTTAAATAATGAGCACAAAAATAACAATGTGTAAGTTTGTACCAGATCTTAAAGTAGGTTAGATATTGTGATAACCAATGAGATTTTATCGCCAGTCTACATGGACACGTGGCAATGCATATATAAAACAAAACAAAAGGTACAATGAATGTTAGATTGTAGGTAGTAGTAATGGGCTGACGTGTGCTTAAATCTCGACTGATTTGTTTCTAAACGAGTAACTGGAATGATTATGTTTGTAAAGGACGCAGTCATGTCAGAGTTCCATTCTCCTCCGATGGTTGTGACTGCAGACATATCCATGACGACGAACTGTCGTGTCGTGCCGTCCCGCACGAGCGGCGAGGGATCGCTTCGCAGAACTGTACTGGCAAACTCTTCTGACAAATAATTTGATCTAATATAAATGTTGATAATTGATAGGTATATATTGTAAAATAAAAATGAAATATGTATAATGATCATGGTTATATAGATGTCATCTCTATTGCTTTTTGACGTCCATGTGTGATACACATAACTTTTCTATGAGAAGATGTATACATAATAAACACACAGTCTGTGATATTTTGTAGTTATTGGTCAGAGTAGGTATGAAGTATTGCTTGAATAAAAGAAATATATGTTTTAGACAAATAAGTGCGTTATTGGTAAGAAAATGTATAGTTGTTGTATACTCAAAAAATAAAACGCTGAAAAACTAAAATTGAAAACAAACATAACAAGTAGCGTCTGTGATTGATATACATATATCGTTATGTAATATAACGACAAATGCATGGCCATATCAAAATCAAATTAATTTTATATAAATACTAAGTCAAGATACATAATTTTTGTATTTGCTTGAAATTCCAATCCATATATTGTTTGCATAATAAGTTTATCTGGAACAATAACGTTGTCAGATGTCAACGAGTCATGGATGGTCTATCGCGCTCGAGAGATAGTCGAGTGCCCGCGCCGGCCGGCCCGGGCAGCGGGGGCCGGTGCTGCAGGATACGGACAGTTACATTTGCAAAGGGTTAGTTTCATTGTACCGCAAATGCTACGTGCTATTAATCATTATTGTGTTAAAAGATAACCGACGACCATAGAATACGGACACCTCATTGACGACGGATGGTGTTGTACAAAAGTTAATAATTTGTTGTATAATGTATGTAATTCTAGTTTTATCGTCTTTATATTAATATTTGTAATTGTAATGAAAGATCTCATTTTATTAATCGGTATTTTCTAACAAGGCGCTTTCATTAGATCATGACTAAGCCTACCTCACAAACTATAAGACTAGTGTCTCGCGGCGACGTCCGCGTGGCGTGCGCGTGCGCCGGTGACGTCACGCGCGAGCGAGTGGTCGCTATCAAGTCTAAACAAGATCTCAATTTGATGAAAATAAACTTTTGAAAAGACTGGGACGCTTTACTGAATGTTGTGGGATAGTAGTTTCTTTGAAGATATTACTTAAATTATGAGATAGGAGCATTTATTTGTGGGCGCGAGCTCGTTCCGTCGTTTAACTATGAAGCTCCGCTATCAACGCTGGACAATCATTTAGTACAAAATTTGTTACAAAAAGTATTATTTCCCAAAATCAAAATTCAGAAAGTATTAATTTAATTTCAACAAAAGGGTGCTATATTATTTTTGTGGACGTAATTCAGGCACAATCATGATTGATATTATAGAGAAAAAATTGTTAAGGGACACTTTGTTGTAATATTTGCCAATCCATTGTATAATATTGGCACAATCGATGTTCTTCCGCGCCTCCTAGTAGATTTAGTGAGTCAATTATACGTTAAAGTATCGTTACGTGTAGGTACATATTCAGTCAGCACTTGTTACTTGATTATATGCTACAATATAAGGTGTATAATATTTACCATCATTATGTGCATCGATGTTTGTTGTAAAATGTATTAATTACACAATATGCAAATGTTGTTTGCAATACGTTTGATTCCGTCAGAGAAATTCGTTATACGTAAACCAGAGGCTGACATTTCTAAAAGGAATGATTGTTTGCATGAGTTAACAAACCCGTGTATTCCATAACAATGCCTTCCAACGAACGTTTTTTATTAGCGAAGTCGTTTAGTGACTCGCGAGGACATCGAAGATCGATATCGATGATAGAGTTTAAATATTTCTATTCGCTTAAAACACCTGCATCGATCAAGTCATATCATTGTTAACCAAATTGCAAACAATCATCACTTTTATTATGCCATTTTCTTCCGTTTACAGACTTTTATAAATATCTAGATATCCGTCTGTTTCTTCCAAGACTTTACTACGAATGTTTAAATGTGTGCGAGACGCGTCTCTATTATTGTGATTGATCGATATTTAGGTGTTACAAATATAGTGACAATAGTTAATAATGTATGAAGAGATTCATAATATAATGTTGATGTTGCCGACGTCAGGCAAGGCCAGTAATGGTTCACATAGACCGTAATGTAAGGTGACAGTGCCCCTCACTAACGAACATTACTTGACACAAATGATTGTGCCATCCTTAACAGATTTTCAATATTTTAGTATTCTTAATTGGTTAGCAGGTGTTGTAGTCCAAACACTTAACCCTAAACTACACAATAGGTTATCCTAACGTGGAAAGTTACACAATCGGGAACATAAATATATCCGTGGAACTTCCAGAACCAAATTTGTATCAAGTATTGTACACTTTCCAATGTAATAGCGTACTGTAGAGAACAGGAAATGTTGTGTCATTTAAATTAATAGATAAATAACTATAAAATTGTTATTATATGACAGATATCACAAAAAATATATATGTATATTTTATTGTATAGCGGAATGACTACTATTCAGATTTATTGTAAATGGAAAAATGTTATAGATCGAAATATGTTAAATAAGTTAACTGTTTGTAAAAAGAAGAGAAAATATGTATAATTGAATATTTGCTATACTTTTGTTTTATTTCATTTGCCTAATTGCATGGTACAAAAGATTGATTGCATTCGCTGGCATTCAATATAACAGCAAGTTACTAAAAAAAACTTAGTGTATTAATTTTAAACTACAATACTTATTCTTATTCTTAAGGATAAAATGAGCTAAAATACTACAAAACTACGTCTAAATTCTACTTAGTATACTAATGCAACAAGATACCTTATCACAAAAAAAAAATCAAATTGTAAAATTCACTTAAATTTTTATTGAAGCATAGAATCACAACTTTGAATACATACTAGGAATTAGTTCACTGGAGAGCTATAACTGAGATTACTCATATATCTGACTTGAGGTTGAGCTTCACTTGCTCGCCCGGCTTGAAGGCTGGCATGCCGAGGTACGGGCACGTAGCGCAGCGGAACGCGTCGCCGAGGTAGCACTGGAAGATGACACAAGAATATTAAGAATATGGAAGAAAGGCATTGCCCAGTTTGCGGGATTACAAATCTATACTAATATAATAAAGCTGAAGAGTTTATTTATTTGTTTGAACGCGCTAATCTCAGGAACTACTGGTACGATTTAAAAAAATATTTCAGTGTTAGATAGCCCATTTATTAAGAAAGGCTTATAGGCTAATAAATCATCACGCTAAAACCAATAGGATCGGAGCACCACTATTCCACGCGGACGAAGAAGCTAGTACAAATATTTTATTGGAACCAAAAACAGTTTACAATAGTTTGTGTTCGTTAACAACCGCATTAGTATGGAATACTGTGTCGCGGCCATTAGCTCCCACCTTCAAGAGGGGAGACAACAGAGTTCCAGTAATCAAGAAAAACAAGGGCCAAGACGGGAACACGGATGGATTAAATCAGTAAGAGCTGACACTCCCTCCCACCCTGCCCACAGTGGAGGGAGGGGTCATTTGATGATTTCTCATCCTAAACTAGCAGTATTGCTTCTTATGGTAAGCTGCCAGCATGTACAGGAGCATCCTTCTAGCTTACTATAGCTCAGTTAAGTAAAATAGAAAGTTAAAAATATTAAAACAGCAGCTATCCTATCCCAATTCAAATCGTTCATTCGTTTGAGATTTACGATACCACACACAGATACACACGTTAAACTTATAGCATCCCTTCTTTTTTATCGGGTACTAGCTGTTTCCTGCGGTTTCACCCACGTCCCGAGGAAACTACGTCACGCACCCGGATATAGTGTAGCCTAAAACCTTCTCCAGGGTGCCCTCTATCTCCGTACCAACTTTCAGCCAAATTGATCAAGCCATTCACGCGTGATGCGATGACCAAGGGAAATAGGGATTCATTTTCTAGATTAAAAAATGCGTAGTCATTTAATACACGTCTCGAACGATATAGGTAAACAGGCTCATAGACCTCACCTGCGAATAACTATTACGTATAACGAACTAATACTTGACAACATTTCTAAAGAATTAGGTTTCTAGAAAATTCGCGCACACAGAAACAGCTCACTTAGCCAACGTATTATGCTACACGCACTCGGTTAATGCATCACTGGGTTGCTGAATAAAATGATAATTATGCAAATTCATACTGATGCATATCGTAGATATAATTAGTTTACAAGTGAGGGACGACGCAACTCTTTTTAGATCATCAGGCTATACGTCATCAGCAACACTGAGTTTTACAGTTACCTAACTTTTGCGAAACAATTTCTAATTAATGACAACCGTCTAAAACTACAATATTTCCAAGGTTTTTTTTAATGAAGAAATTCATTTCAAAGCCATTCGACAAATTAAAGAATTTTAGTTATCAAATTGTCCTTATCTGTCTAGTCAAAATGAAGTTTGCCAGAAAGGGACAAATCAGTTCGATAACTCAAAGAGGCTTATAGGACAAATGGCGTTATTTATTACGAATAAGACGGTAAATATTTTAGTATCGCTTTATTATCTCAGTTCCGGGATGTAAATAAGAAAACGATTTTAAAACACTTAACGACTGATCTCAAATGAACTTGGATCTACATCAATGGCATTGAACTATTGATAACATTGTGATAACGTAACAAGAAGCTACCACCTGTAAACTCATCACAAAATAATCGAGAAGCGCTGTCGGTGACTAATAATGATAACTTCATAATTATCTTCCCTGTATGACTAACTAACAAAGGCGTTAATTCAACTTGTATAATATTTATACATCTGTGTGAGTGTGCACGCTTCGAGTCACGTACACACAGCGGAGTTCCCTGTCTAATTCAGTAGATGATCTAGATCGGAACAATGTAGAACAATGCCCTTAAGTAAACGCGCATCTTGATTGAGCAACACACGCGAATAAGTAGAAGCTTAAATTAACGAAATAATTCAGTATTATCTATTGCTCATTGTGTTGTCGAGATACGGGTTTTCTAAACATAATTTTCAGCAAAAACATTTTAACTACATCGAAAGATAATTCTATTGTTTTGAAATTAGGGTGACGTCAGACATTATGATTGTCAAGTAACTTTTTCGTGTCTTTTATGACGTATTATTTTGACTAGCTATGCAGCTGCCTTTACTGTTTCTTCACAGTCGCTTGTAAAAAACTTCTGGAAATACCATATCTGATATAGCAGACCGGTGGTTGGTTCCAGTATACGCAAAAACCGTGTTTTTCGTATATGGGCGTCACAAATTTTATAGTATTGGCTAGATAGGTCGAAGAAGTCGTGGTGGCCTAGTGGTTAAGACACCTGCCTCTCGTATACGGGTGTGCAGGTTTCAAATCTGGCAAGTACCAATGTGACTTTTCTAAAGTCATATTACTTTCTAAGTATATTTATTTATTTATTTATTTAAACTTCATGTACAGCAGTGATACATAGGCGGACTTAATGCCACAAGGCATTCTCTGCCAGTCAACCTTAGGGTTAATGGGACTAAATTGTGATAGGTACATACAAAAACAAAAGAGAAAAAAAAAACAAAAATGTATATCTTAGACGTCACTGACTAACGGTGAAGGAAATCATCGCGAGGAAATCTGGACTAAAGTCTGAAATCGTCAATCCACCTTGAGCTTTATCCCGTGTTTCCACCCGCCTAATAGCCTATAAATCCAGGGTCCCATACTAAATTTCATTCAAATCGGGTTTCAACGTGAAAAAGTAACAAACAAACTCACTTCCGCATTTATAATATTAGTTAGGATGCATGTTATATTATCAAAAAATAATGATACTTACACTTCCACACGAAGATTTCGGAGTATCTTTGACCTCTCCCTTGAGTTCTTCAGCAAGCCCGCACGAACAGTCCGCACATGCTTTTCGTTTGCCGGTTGTTGCGCAAACTGAAACCATTACAGTAAAAGATATTATACACTTGATTTGACTTGAACTGATTTGTAGACTACTAGACTATCCTTGTTCAGCCTGTATGTTACGTTTACGTTAAAATTAAAAAATATGTTAGAATAATTTCTTTGTGTCTTTAATTGAAAGGTAAAATTAGGTAGGTACCTATAATTTAAATTACATTAACTCTGTTGAAATATACTTAGAAAGTTTATACATACACAAAAATAAACTGGTTCTACAAACCACAATGTCGTAGTCAACGACCTTGCGTGAATGGGCTGCGTCATTGGGAATAGTTGAAACGCAAAACCTCAACCAAATGATTGTGAACGAAGCCAAGGCGGGCTCGACACAAAACCTCAACACACGGCGTTGTTTTGTTATCAAGATAACGCGCAATGTGGACAACAAGTGATAAATGTTTCTTTATCTCCAAAGTTATTATATCAGGCTGAATAATTGATATTCTTTTTTAATATTACGAAACATATTTCGAAGACCTACCATAAAAAAAGGTCATGCCATCAAAGTCACATATTACTCGGAAGGTGATAAAAACTTTCAGCTAAAAATATTTTGGAATTATTTAAAGAAAGATATAATGTGACTTTTGATTATCAAAATATGGCAAAATTTTAGGCAATATAAAGAAATACCTCTCAAAGACTTCTGGTCAGGTCTGGTCAGATCATTATCATCCAAAAGTTGATTATCATCAATGATTTCATCATCATTTCCACCTGTCCATGCTTCTTCAACAGTGTCATCTAGTTTCCAAACTGCTGGCTTCCCATTAAGATTCAAAGTTGCTTTAGAGCCAACCTGAAATAATTTTAAGACAAATTGTATAATATTTTAATAAAACTTAGCGCTTAATTTGCATAATATAAAAATTTGATTAATTTTTATCACATTTATAACTTTGATGCAGTAACTTAATTTTCCTGAGATATTAAATCACCAACTTCTGTTTGAAATAAGGGCAAATACTATCCGTGCTTTGTCAAATAATAATTTTTCAGAATCCTTTACCATACTGGGCCAGCATGTAACTTGTCAAGGTTTTGGCATATTAGGAGCAAGTTTGCGCATGTACAATTAAAAGCAAAAAATTATATTGTCATTTTCATTGTTTGTCTGTTTACAAGAAAGTTACGGAAAGGACTCTTGTCAGGTTACCTGTCGGTGACTGTACTATGGTGCACAGCAAGCAATCATCACGTGACAGATGAATAAATAAAAGCATGTCTGTCAAATTGAACTGATAACAATCCAAGTGTTTTTCACGTTGTTATTGTTTTTGTAAACCATGTGTCTTGCCCGACAATGTAATTTTTGTAATATTCTTTGGTACATCACAAGATATAATGTGGAATTTCTAATATTTAAGGGAGGTCTTACTTTGAGAAAGGTGAATAAATAAAACTTTGAATGTACTTACCTCAAATTTTGGCTTTTCAGCTAAATAAAGATTGTCAGAAGAATTTGTGACATTAACAAAACCATTTAATTTGAGTGTGCTGGTCACATCTGTTGTGTCTCTCAGAATTAATTTACCAGTAGGCTTGAGGAGTTTCACAATAATTGCCAAGAGGTTGTCAGTGTGTTTCACAGTGTGTGGGGCCAGCCAGTTTGACAGCACAGCGTCGTATGATGATGCTGGTCGGGATGCTATAGTGGAAAATAAGAGTGCCTTAAAATACTAGTTTATTTGAGAATAACTTAAATCATTTCACAAAAGTATTCTGATGGAAATTTCACATCAATAAGCCATTATTTTTATTTATAGGTAATGTGAAGCAGCATTGTAGTATCTGTTTACCATTAGCCTAGGCTTAATTAATAACGCATTTGATTTAATTAATCAGAAAGGATCAGAATAAGGAACATTAACTTACATTCAGTTATCATTTCAGAGTTTTCCAGAACTACTGATCCATTGCCAATGGCTGCTTTAAGCTCTTCCACCAAACTGCCAATGCTGTTCTGATTATCGTTATTCCAAATAACTAACACGTTATCTCCAGATTTTACGTTATCCATTTTGTTTTTTGTTTTTGAGGTTTGCTCAATCGGATCAACGAATCGATAGGTTTTGAATCCACTAATCAAAGTCGCGTTGGATAGACAATATTGTCCTGATTTTTAGACCTGCCTGTATTAAGCACTTTATCGACAAGCGAGTAAAATAAAAGAGGTATCGTGAATCACAGGCTAGATATGCCTTTTAACAAATTATAAAACTAAATATAACCAATATCGAAAATTAAATAAATAAATTATCACTTCAAAGGCCAACTAGCACCGAGAACAATCAAAGAATAATTAACTAACTGTCACAGTCAAATTGACTGCCTGACTTGGCCTGACTTGCTTTGCTTGTCCTCTGTTTTTTTCTGGTTTTCCGTATTACAGATAAAATATAAAACGTTCCATTTCAAGCAAAGTCGCTTGTCGGTTTTAAAATAGCTTTTTGGTTTAATTCTATCTACTATTCATACTAGATTTAAAACTAACTATAACATACAAAACATTTATCACTTTATAATAAAGAACTTTTTACATTTGATAATGAGTAATAAAAAAAAAATTAAACCCTAATAAGATTTTAAAGCTAGCGCTAGATGTGAAACCGAACGTGTTTTTTATGAATATAAAAATCGTAGACAGAGTATAACATAGACGAATGGACGCCGTGTCACCGAAAGGGACAAAAGAAAAAGTACATCAATTATTTAGGGTTACCATAGTGGAACGAAATTCACCCCATTGACGGTAATTTATTAAAAAAACTTCGGCGCACAAAAATAAGTTTTTGTAGGAAAAATTGCTGATTACTTCAAAAACTGTGAACCATACTTTTATTTTACCCATAATATTTTGACTAATGTGTATCAACGTCCGAAACTTCGGATATAAGTGGGGGGGGGGGACGGTGTTTTATGTGATTTTGTATTATAATTCAAAAACTAAAACTATACAAAAGCACTTTCATAAATAATACTCCACACTGTTATTAACCCCCCCCCCCCCATTTTGTTGTGATGAAATTGTAGGATAACAGGAAATAATATAGATTATGCATATTACTTACGATTTTTATAATCCACAATTTGCCATAATGTACCTCACTAGACAACAGTTTTATTTCTAGTTTTGCTTTTGATGCAGTATTAGCATCTGCCTCATATGCCTAACTAGTCCCTATTATCCTAATCACTACATAGTATAAAACAAAGTCGCTTTCTCTGTCCCTATATCCCTATGTATGCTTAAATCTTTAAAACTACGCAACGGATTTTGATGGAGTTTTTTAATAGATACAGTGATTAATGAGGAAGGTTTTAATATATAATTTGTCAAGTTTTTGTATCCATTAGCTAAAAAATCTCGAGCGAAGCCGCTGGCGGGAAGCTAGTAATTTTTTATCTTCGAAAGTTTGTGAGTATGAATGTTTTGTTACTCTTTCACGCAAAAAAGACGGATTTGAATGAAATTTGTTATACACATAGTTTATAACCTGGATTATTATATAGGATACTTTTTATCCAGATGCAGTAGTTCCCTCAGGATGCGGATGAAACCGCGGGAAACAGCTAGTATATTATAAATAGGTTTATTATGTCACATTTTAAATCCACGCGAGCAAAACCGTAAAATAATATCTAGTGTTTACATAAAAAAACTGCAATAATAAAATAATCTAATGTTTTTATTTAGAACAAGAAGTGCCGCCAATTACATATTGTCACTAACATTAATATAAGATTACAAAAGCAAACATAACAACAGTAATCAGATTACTGTCCTTGAAAAAGTAATAATTTATTATGTGTACAATGTTTCAAGGCATGCACGGGTAAAAAAATATAACATTTTTGTCAACGATCACTTCAAATCTCAACCTTTTGTAGGGAATCACCGAACTTTATTGATTAAAGCAGTAATCATGTATTTCTTGGAAACACGTATTCATCATGCTACCAAACAATGTTTTCAGCCAAAAGTAAGAGTAAGAAATATTCATATTAGTTCTTGAGCTCTCCGCTGATGATTGTGTCAATGTGCCACTACTACTTGCAACCATTACAGGGCTTCCATCATTTTCTGACTCTGAAAGCTAGTATATTAAAATGTTATTACTGTGTTAATAAACTTCTACATCAATCATGCCATAGTATATTAACAAACTGGGTACTTGCCATTTTAGGTACAGCATTGGGGTATAAATAAGTTTTGCTTCCTTTCTTTATAATTAAATTACTATCAAAACGTTGGCTGCAAATCCTTGACCTCTCCTTTGGAAACCAATTAGGCCTACCAGTTGCAGCTATCCACTTCTTTTTGACCTCTGGTTTATTTGGAAACCTGCAAGTTTTTAGTAGTTTTCGATTATTTGTTATTTGATTAATTTCAAATAATACATTATTTCTACAGGAACCAAAAAATAATCAAAAGTACTCTTCAGATAAACAAGTATAGCATTAACAAAAATTTTAAACAAATTAACCATAATAAAGGGTAAAAGTCCCCATCGAAAAGTGAAAACATTGAATTTTAAGGTTATGGTATAAAATAATGTTATAATATCATTATATTGATGATGTATAACATAAAAACTGTTTAGTTAAAGCAGTACTATGACTTAATAATAGAAATATAACACTATAAGCCTAAAAACAATCAATAACTGAATACTTACGAGTGAAAAGATAATCCCACAATCTTCATCAAACTATCGCTTTTACAGGATTTTATACTGCACCTTACCATTTTGCACTTCTTAACAATTATAATATTGTTTCTTTCGACACAAAAACGATCGTAATTTTAGTGTTTAAATCACGTTTAATTCTGTTTATCACTGGAAGCAACTTGAACTCTTCCTATACGTCAAAGTTTGTTGTGCACATTAATGTGCTATAGGCAGTTTAAGCTGACACGCGCTAAAGGACAGCAACAATCTCTCTCTGTCTCTTTTCTTTGCTAGTGTAATTCATATTTCTATTTTTATCTTGTGTGAATGCAATGGAATATATCCAGCAGTCTATATTTTTCTCTGTCTACGATAAAAATCGATTCTTTTGGTCATCATAACCTAACCTAAATGCTGTCAATTGTTTTGTTTAATGTTTTTATACAAAAATCATGTTTTATGAAGCGTTTTTAGCTGGCATATGGGCATCAGTTGGTAGCACTTTGGGAAAATTATCAGGAACAACCAGCATCGTAGTAAGTTTCTCCAAGTATTTTATTGGTGAAAGTTTGGAAGTTGAAGTGCGATAAGATTAAGTGCTATAAATTATCTTCATATTGCAATGTGATACCATACATAAACTAAAACAAAATCTTGACTTTGTTCATCGTATTGTTTTAGCCGTGGTAGGTGTCTAGTTATCTCTCGAAGTGTTTAGTGTAGATACCGAAACATAGTTTTACTACAATATTGTTACGGTGGTTCATTCATTTTTAGAAAGGGAGAACAAATACTTTTATTTGTAGCACGGACCGCTAGATGGCGTTCTTTAAAAAAAATGTTTTAGCCTTATCGTTAGGTGATGAGCAGAACCAATAGATTATTGCACACAGCTTGCAATTCTAAGCAAATCACTGCTAGATGTCAGGTGCTTTATGTTACTATTAATGTTAGGTGTTTGTATAGACAACTTGGACTGACGGTCTTTGTCTCCTTGATCTTTTTAGTGGAGTGGTGCAAATATTGCTGAGAATGGGGTTACTGCTATCGAAGATCTGGAGCTTGTTCGGTAATGAGGAGCACAAACTACTCTTAGTGGGATTGGACAATGCTGGCAAGACGACAATCCTCTACCAGCTGCTATTAGGAGAGACTGTTCACACCAGGCCAACCATAGGCTCCAATGTAGAAGAGTTTGTGTGGAAGAGCTTACGCTTTGTCATGTGGGATCTTGGTGGTCAGCAGAGTCTGAGGTCGGCGTGGAATACCTACTTCACGAACAGTGAGTTCGTCATAATGGTAGTAGACTCGACGGACCGGCAGCGATTGAGCTTAAGTCGCGACGAGCTCCACCAGATGTTGAAGCATGAAGAGCTGACTAAGGCCTGTCTTCTAGTGTACGCGAATAAACAGGACGTGAAGGGGTCAATGTCAGCTGCGGAGATATCGGAAAAACTGGAACTGACTGCTATAAAACAGCATCCGTGGCACATTCAAGCGTGCTGCGGTCTCACTGGAGAGGGTTTACACCTAGGCTTGGAGTGGATTGCTAGTAGAATTAAGAAGAAATGACACGATGACACGCTGAGTGTCGAACAGTAATTGTAATATGGTGGATTGTTAAAGAGTCTTTCGCTCAGGTGTGATGTAATCCGATATTGATTGAATATGTCGATAACGTACGAGCTGAAACTGTCCAACAAGACACAATCTGCACAACAACTATGTCAAGACAGAATCATTACAGACAGAATCTTTGAGGAAACTGTCTCATTACGACAGTTTTCTCAAAGATTCTGTCTTGATCGAATCGATCGAATGTTTAGTCAATTTCTAAATCAGAGAAACATAATATCTTCTTGAATGGCGTTAGCATTGCATTGTAATCGATACAATTTGCACCTTTGATTATTCGCATCAATGTGGAAGACTAGTTATATAAAAATCTAAGTTCTAATATATTAAGTTTGCATACATTTTGCTAGACAGGTAAGGTGTATTAAAAAATATTATAAGGATCTACGTCCGTTGTTTTGCATCAATTGCCTATTATAATAAACACGTTTTTAAGAACAGAAAGTTTTTTATTACACTTCTTTCTGCAATTAGAGTATTTAACGCCAATTCCTTTTAGTGGCAGTCCATCTTGATACTAAAGATTATTCTTAAATGATCGTCAGATAAAACGTTACGAAACCGTCTCAATGAACAACCATTGAGTGACGTACAGCAGCACAGAAAAGATGAAGAGTGCCAATAGCTTTGTTTAAACGGTAACCTCAACTGCATCGAGCTCTTCACATCCTTATACCTAATACGCTAAATAATTACCAAACAGAATACAATATTACGTACATGATAATTTCCATCGACTAGATATGTATAGCTGAAAATATATTTAAAACCTCAAATCTTGTTACAGTAGAAGATGATTCGATAGGTTACAGCAATACATGATTGAAGCTTGATCGATATAGTTGACCACTAATAAATATTCCACGGGCGTCGGCCTGTAACTAATGACTTGTGCATTCATCAGTGAACCTGGTGGTTTGATGAACGGATAAATAAATAGGCCAAGTGTAAGCTCACTACGGGGCGTACTACGTACTAGAAAGAAAAAACCATGCTTTTCTTTTGTTCCCAACGAGTAACACAGTAACGTGTCACAGGGTTACTGGTTAGGAATAATTGTAAAAAACAATCCCAACCATGAAAATATTTTGTTCCCAACGAATCACAGGATTCACATGGAATGTGACTCATTGGAAATAAACATAAAAAGTTGTCCTATCGAGTAATAGTGTGACTGCTTGGGACTACTATTTACCATATTATATCCCAACGAGTCACACTGTGACAGTTACAGTGTTATTCGTTGGGAACAATCGATGCTTTTTCTATTGCGGAAAAGGAATAGTACTAAAGGTACGTCGCTTTAGCTGCGCTGCTAGGTACCTATAACTTCTGAATGCCTGAACTGATTTAGACGTATGAGGCCTCATTAGACCTTTTTGCATCATCCCTAGTAACATAGACAGAAAAATACATAAAAAACTAATAATGAATAAACGACTGTCGTCGTCTTTAATCGCAGTCCTCCGGACTGTACTTTAGAATAATTTCTTTAATAGGTGTCGGTAGCAACAAAAGCTAATACTGCTTATTCTCATAAAACTCTGTTTTTTTTTGTCATCTAAAGAGGTCGGCTACATTTGCGCTTCAATCTGCATTTATTCATCACAAGGTGTTTCCCGCGGTTTCAGCCACATTCTTAGGGGAACCATTCCGCGCACCCGGACTAAAACTATCGTATATGTTAATCCAGATTACAAACTAGTTGTGTACCAAATTTCATCCAAATCCATTCGTTACCCAACAAGCAAAGTAATCCTATAAGAAAGATTATAAGTCTGTCAATACTAATAACGTTCTTGTAAAGGCATTGCGGTAGACCTTTTAACTTATAATAGCATTTGCCAAGCCTTAACATACTCAAGTTCATTCGTTTTTATATCTCGGTCTTACAGTTCGCTACAAGAGTGACGTCTAAAACTTTTATAGGATTTTTTTACTAGTAATAGCATTTCACAAGCATACATATCCTCAAGAGTAATTGCCTTTATATCTCAGTCTTTTAGTTAACTCCAAGATTATCTTTTAGGACACTTTTAGGAATAAGTCTTCTATAATTGTTTTCAGTAAGACTAAATAATCCTGAATAATATTTTGATTCTATAGTAGCACTTTGTGAGAGAAAATGATATTATAACATACTTAGCTGAAACGATTACAAGTTTGTGTCGTCATAGTCTTTCTCGAGACTCTTTAAAATCTAATAGTACTTAAAAAGAGCGCTATAAGATTAAATTGTCAAAAATAGTCGACATCAAGAAATACCATACGACCATCTTGTTGATTAAATCTTAAAAAAAACCGGCCAAGTGCGTGTCGGGTCACGCGCAGTAGGGTTCCGTAGTACGTTTTAGTTGGTCGACTATAACTCTGGAATCGGTTAAGCCTACTTAGCCGTGATAGTTTTTCTTGGTAAGTTCATTACATGTACTAAGTTCGTGAATTTTTTTCTAATCTTTAGGGACAGCCATTCAAAAGTTAAAGGGTACTTTATAGATGCTCGTATCGAACTAAAAATTGTACTTTAAAGCTAGATATTTTGCAAATGGATCCCTAAATCGAAAAATAGTCTTCACACACCTGCTTTATTTTTGAAAGACCACACTCAAAAAAATATTCATCGCCACTTTATTGTATGGGAGCTACCTAAAAAAAAAAATTTCTTAATTTTATTTTACTACTTTGTCGGCGTGATCAATATAGGTACATACCCATACTAAATTTCAGCTTTCTAGTATCAAGCATTTCTAAGCTATTGACAGACAGACAAACGGACATGGCGAAACTATGAGGGTTCCACAAGAAAAAAAAATCTTTAGCCGGCAGACTTCAAGGGAACCCTAATTTGTTTTAAAATGGAGGTGAGTTATCTGGACGGAAACTGCTACAAGTACTAATTTACCTACAATGGTTCTATAAAGTACTTATGAAGAGCAATTTTAAAACATGGCGAATATTCATAAGAAATTGATGAAATAATTTATTCACAATAATATACTAATGTGTTATTTTTGGAGGGCATTGTGAAATTAACTATATTTCGATACACATTTACAGTAAATATGACTTCCCCACGGGTTGACACACTATATTTTAAATGTATTATTAGTTATGTTTTACAATAATACAAAATAGTAGTAATAGTAGTTTTACTTACGTTTATCCAAATAAAAAAAAATACTTCAGTAAAATACTTATGTCAGATACTAACAAAAGCAATTACAATTTGTACTTGTAATTGTGTATTGTTATATCATTATAGAAGCTATTGCGCTTCGTCAAGTATGTTATAGGACTTAGTAACATTTTATAAGTTGATTATAAGATAGATATAGAAATAACCGATCCTATAACTGCGCCCAAATCCAGCTTTGTAGCACGCAACAAGTTTCTTATAAGTGAAAATAAAAGTAGTCTTGTAGATCATTTTAAATACTGATTTTGCTTGTTGGGTAGTTTTTGCGTCAAAGAGTAGGTAATAAACATAGATATAATTAACAAACAAACCTACATTCTCACAAACTTTCGCATTTTTATTATTAGTGGAATATATAATTTCCTTTTTCCAGTCATCAGGCAAAGGATTGTAAGCTCTTATATGTAAATCTACAACATACCCCTTTATCAACAGGGCGATAGTTACATCATATGGGGTGCCTTACTAGTGGTTATGGTGTTGGCTAATACGTGGGGCTGTCGACATTACTTGCGGTCTCTGGACGCATCTTCAAACTCGGCGGCACCCACTGTCATATCTGCAGCCTCCAGTTATGTGCTATCTGTAAGTTCATTTTAGTATTTCAAATTTTACTTAAAAATATACAAGATATTCGTAGTAGGGAAGTGAAACCCTCGATCTAGAGAACAGTAGTTCAAAAGCACCCTTCTTTATTAAAAACAAGGTACCTACTTTTTAAATTAAGGTACTCAAAACTTGAAAAAATACAAAAAGCTTTTTCTAGGAATAGGTATTAAAAAATTAAGTTTGGGGCTTTTTAATCCGAAATAAAAAATAAAAGTACACCGTGAACGTTTTTATGCAACCTCTTTCGTGTTTGTAAATGACTAGCCATTCGACGTCAAAAAATATTGCAATGCCATTAAGTTTTTTTTTTCATAATTTCTTTTTTGAAATAAAATGGCTACATGCCTTTTTTCTTGACCATAAACGGCCAATGCAACGTGGTGAATGTTAATAAAGAGGTTAGTTGGTATAATAACATTTTATTGTATCAAAAGTTTTTTTACCATTATAGTAGAGGATCCGACCCTACATCGACATTCATCGGGTTGATAATAGAATCAAACATATTTTATAATAAATTTCGTATAATAGAAAATATATTAAAAGTGGGTTGACAACAAAAATCCTGGACAGAATATTTTTAATTATTTTTTAAAAAACTGTTTTTTATAAAATTTTGCAACATGAAGATAATAATAAAATTAGGGGTTGTAGTAGGGTTGACTATTATTTACCTGGACGAACTACTGGGTTGACAGGTATAAAAGGTATATAAATTCTAGTTACTTTCACTGATTTGATAATAGAAAAAAAATTATATCAGCATAAGCGCTGTTTTATTCCGAACACGATGATATAGGGTTGACTGCAAAAAATTCGGTCCTAATAGGGGTATACAAGATTTAAAGATTTAAATTTCAACGCGTGTGGAAATTAGTGACAGAGAGATCCGAGGTAAGTATACCGTGTGATAATAAAGGACCGAACATTGCAGTCGTGTCTGATGGGATCGTGAATATAAGAAAGTGCACATGCTCGGTATATAAACTATGGAGAGTAGAGGTACCCCTGCTACCCTCCATATTGTAAACAGTACGCGTTATTTTGGAGCAACTGACATTTGAATTCAGTATGCGTTATTTCGGAGCAACTGAAAATATTTTTTTTGTCTTATTTTCTTGGGAAAAATTTAAAAAAATAATAAAAATGTGAAAAGGTAGAAATTGAAAAACAAAAAAAAAAAACAGGCCGAAGTCCTTCAGAAAAAATATTTTTCAAATTATTTGTTTGATAAAAACGAATTCAACGAACGTTAAAATTGTGATATATTTCGAATTCTATTAGATAATAATTGGAGGAATCATATATTATGTACTTACTGAATACTCTGTAAAGAAAAATTATAGTCTTCATGCTATTTACTTCGTAAAGCAGTTATTTTTTTGTTGGTATTGTAACCAACGAAATTGAGTGCTGCTTTAGTTAGTTCAACTTCATGATAATTCGAGAGGTGAAAGGTAAAAGGCTTTAAGCGACATTTTATAAACTTTACAGGAGAGCAATTTAAAGATCTAAAATTTCGAAAAAAAAACGTTATAAAGAAACTACTGCTCCTACTTTAATGAGGATCGGGAATCTTTATTGCAAACAATCCACTGATGTTTTGGTATACTTGTCATAAAAAAAACTGCTATAATATCGAAAAGAATGGTCGCTTAATACAAAATGATCTATACTGTCTTATTTCTAGAGTAAGGAAAAAAGATTAAACTGCCAACAGTGTCTATCAGTTGACGGCAAATGGTTAAAGTGACTTTTCAATGTTATTCAGTAAAAAGCAAAGTGATTTAAATGACTTAACTCAATGATAATGGGAAGGGCTATTTTGTTTTAACCACCAATTAGGTTTTGATAAATACTCACACTAGGTGGCTTAGGACACGCTTATTATACTAAATGAGTTGTTTAGAGTCTCGTCTTTGAAAAAAATCATAAAACATAGTTTTTTATGCCAAAAAATAATGAATGAATGTTGCTGACAGTCAAATGGTTGAAGCGACACTGCATAGTGTTAGACGAGGAAAGCAACATGTATGAAGCGATTTAACATTAATAGTTAGCTACATCGAACACGGTTAATCTGCCATTTACTTGTAATTTTAGGAAGAGAATAAAGGCTTAAGCTCCTATTCACTATTAATGAGTACAGCTTAAGTGAAGAAATAAATAAAATTGCCAAATTTGATGTCGGATCATACCTTGAGAATTATGGCCGAAAATTGCATTGTCTTTAGCGCCAAAAAATGCTCAGGATCGTGCGAAAAATCGCTGATTCTAAATATGTATATAAGTCAATATCGCCCCAAATGTTTTACCTTTCACCCCTCGATATTTAAAGTTTTTTTACGAAAAGCTAGCTTTAACGAACAATTTTTAAAAGAATCGTCCAAGTCACATAAAAAACACTTTTTAGCCATTTTTTATCACAACGATACAGAATAACACGTATTTTCGATAAAATATAATATCATAAGTCATTAGCTACTCCAAAATAACGTGTACTGTTTACAATATGGAGGGTAGCAGGGGTACCTCTACTCTCCATAGTTTATATACCGAGCATGTGCACTTTCTTATTTTCACGATCCCATCAGACACGACTGCAATGTTCGGTCCTTTATTATCACACGGTATACTTACATCGGATCTCTCTGTCACTAATTTCCACACGCGTTGAAATTTAAATCTTTAAAACTTGTATACCCCTATTAGGACCGAATTTTTTGCAGTCAACCCTATATCATCGTGTTCGGAATAAAACAGCGCTTATGCTGATATAATTTTTTTTCTATTATCAAATCAGTGAAAGTAACTAGAATTTACATACCTTTTATACCTGTCAACCCAGTAGTTCGTCCAGGTAAATAATAGTCAACCCTACGTCTGCACATTCTATATGTTTTATACTTTAAGCCCAGCATAAAATTTTATTATTATCTTCACGTTGCAAAATTTTATAAAAAACAGTTTTTTAAAAAATAATTAAAAATATTCTGTCCAGGATTTTTGTTGTCAACCCACTTTTAATATATTTTCTATTATACGAAATTTATTTTAAAATATGGTTGATTCTATTATCAACTCGATGAATGTCGATGTAGGTCCGGATCTTAGACCATTAAGTTCATTAATAATTAAAGTTATCTATATATAACCTAGGTCTTATCCATAACCTACCTATTATCGATAGGCTATGTTGAAAATAGTACCTATACCTACTACGTATTTTTAGGTTATCTACTATTATTCTTAGTAATTTAGCAAATGAAAGAAAGACATTAAAAGCTTAGAACTTTAAAAGGTCAAGTAGTAAAACGTGTGAAACCAACGATTCCAATTCTAGACATACGATTTATAGTCTTTTAAGTGCAAAGTAAGATATTTCTCGAACCGATATTATGTGTATTTAGTAAGTTGCGTTCTGTGACTTTTAAATCACATGGCATGTATTATATCTACAGATAGAAGACAGGTTTAATAGTTGGGATAGGTGCTACGCTTCGCGTTGGTAGCGGGTTCGATTGTCTTATGCGACAAGGACTTTACGGGTACTAAGCATGGTATGGTAATGTAAGATACCTACCTCAATCATTAATTAGATGATAACATTTAATAGGAGTCTGGCTCTCGCTGCTTCTTCAATTTTAGAAGATTTAAATTAATTGGCAATAAAAGCTGCTGAAAAGGCAGCTATTATTTGATAATAAGCAGTAAGTTTATTACGAACTTTAACCTTACCGTTGATACCGTTATGTTGCAGCATCATTTTTGGATTATCATTTAGATAGGTACAGATAATGTAACACCGAATCTACCTGGAATTCGGGTTTAAATCGATTCCGAATTAATTCGATTGTAACAATCGACAGCCGAGTTTCGGTCTATTCCTAATGTCTATGCCAATGAAAAATGAACTTTATAGCTGTTGTTAATACGGAGGTTTTTGTTTTTCAGGGACTTATTGGTATAACGCTGTTTGAGGAAGCTTCCTCCCTGCGGTGGTGGGCTGGGGCAATGCTAATCGTGTTCGGCCTAGCTTTAGTAGCCCAGCCTAGGACAAAGAATAAGGAAGAATGAGGAATAAAATACATTTGAATATTCGGTGAGGTTCTGTTTACTAGAACTTTTACTACGGTTTTGGTTTTAGGCCAGAGAAGCATAAAATTTTAACATTGTACAAAAATAATTCATTTAAAAACTTAGTTGAGGTGCCTACGTATTTAGGATTACAGTTATCTTCCATTAAAAGTGCTGATGTTTTCAAAAGTTTGTGAGGTGTCTATGTAAATTCATAAATATTATTAAGGTTAAGAAACATAGCGTCTTTTTAAATTTATTATGTACGTAGATAATATGTATGTAAAAGTTTAGTAAAAGCCGGGTCGATCGATCAAAGGTAAAGCTACGCTTGGCGCGGTAGGTCCGTGGATGGGTGACCGTCTATGTCATACCGAGACTCCTCCGACTTAAAGTCTGCTTCCAAGTCTAACTGCATAAATGAATTCCAATATTCTAAGTGAAGCGAATGGCTATCTGACAAGACCTCCAAGACCTACCTACTCTGTAATATGATATCCCATGATTACTGGTTATCGCCGTCTCGGGCTTTTAACTAGCTATAACAAATGCCCGCGACTTAACATGCCTTGCGAGGAACGAAAGGGTATCCACTGATATGAAATAAATTTTCACTCATCGGAAAACTGAACGCGGCAAGTGTAGCTTAACCATAATCCAATGGCTGTTACTGGCCACGTTCCCCTTGCAACGTCCTTATAAAGAACAATACAGTATACAGTTATGTAAATACTAAATGCTAGGACTTTAGTACACTTGTTGTGTTTCTAAGCTTTTAAATGGCTGTAAGATACTTAGCTTTCCTTTGGGTGTAGTAAATAATGGGGCAGTTTCTTTATGCACCAAGTAATAAATTGTAGTTTCTGTTGCAAGTCACTTAACATTCTCGTGGGGTAAAGTTTACCCATAAATTGGTCTGTCTGCCAAAATTCTCCCATTCAAATGATATTAACGTGTGATAAATCAATCTTTGAACCTCCCTCTGTGTGATGGTTTAAAAAAATAATAACATTAATTAATAAAAACATTCCGCTTAAATGTATTTAACTAAAGTACAATATTTAACTTAATTGTATGTGATTTAAGTGTGAATTTCAGTATTAAAATTGAATAAAGTATCAAATTATATGAAAATTTTGTGTTTTTATTTTACCAGAAATAAAATATTTATGTTAGCAACTTATTTTTACGCAAATAAATATAACAATCAAGTCTTAAAATTAAAATAAGTACTTTGATTGCCTTATTTGATTAATATTCGCAATAGCAACCGCTAAACATGGAAAATAATAATATGATAATTTATTATGTTTATTATATTGCTACATAAATAAAAGGTAACCTTGTTGAATATCGAACAAAATGTTTGTTGAATGGTGTCATGCCCATGTTATTATAAAAAAGCTGATCAATAAAATGTGTCCTTGATTGAATACACTATCATTTAATAAAAATTTGCAGTTTGCAATACCTACTTTTACCTATACCTTCTTAGGAGTAAAGTAGAAAATAATACTAAATGGTATAACGAAATCGAATAAATTAAATCAGATTTGACTCGTTAATTCATTCAATTAAAGGACTTATCCGATAATATCTTGTATTATTCTTAACTCGATTAAAGCTGTAGCAGATTAACAAAGCGCTCGGTTTTCCAACGCATTTACTCACTTATCCGCACCTACCGACGTTATATCGATATTAGAGATGTTTTTATAACGTATAAATAATACTCAACTTCAAAAAGTAATGATAAAATAAAAAAGTTAACCAGAATGGTATTTCTTTCCTGTAATTCACGAGCAAAATAACAACTCGTAAATACATACATTTGATTTCAATGCCGCTATTGAAACAGATTTGCCATAAATCTAAGACGAAAACTTATCCGCACACTAAAGACATCGACTTAAATGAATCGACAAGCGGCCGTCCCTCCTGGGTTTTATAGACGCAGTGTCGCCGGGCCTCCGGACTGACGTGACGCCGTGACGGCAGTGGCGCGCCGCGACTCGAGCACGCTGCACGCGTCCGCCCCTGCAGGCACACGCCGCGAACACACACACTCAAACAAACACGATCGATAACACAAAACCGCGATAAAAAACCTAAAACCACGAACGTTAAAACCAAACCGCCCAGTACTCAGCCGCTCATCCCGATTATCATGTTACACTCTTTATGTAACTGATTTTAGATGGCAACATCGATAGCGCGTGGCGCACCGGCGTCAACAATGTAGTCATAGTGACGCGATCGTGTTGACAATTTGACAGAACATGACGCTAAAATACCGTTGATTTTTAAATAAACATGTTTATAAAACGTTATGTGTTGGTTGTTATGTATTGTTAAGATGACGACAATAATTTTGTTGGTTTGAATAGTTTCTATACTACACGAAAATGGGAAATGGAATGAACAAGGTAATTTTTCATTTGATTTTTTATAAAATAAGTTTTGCAGGACTTTTGTATAAATTAAAAATGTACGAAGAATGTGCAAGCGGCAATAGTTACGTAATGATATCGTAGCGGCTCGTAGCTCGTAGCGGCCGCGTAGTGCCGTAGCGGGATGCAGGCTACGGAGCGGCTACATTTAGATGAGATTTGATATATAAAATACTTGATAATTATTATTATTTCTTTTAAATATGTTTTTTGTTGTTGGAGTAAATGATAATTATTATTCAGTAAGAATATAATATTGTCATATTTAACATTTTATAAGATAAATCAATGTTTTCGGTAACAATCATCGTTACAAAACAGAATAATTATCTTTCATATTCAATAATTATCTTGTAAGGGTTTTTTATTACTATAAAATTTAAGAAAAAATTGTTTGGAAGTTTTTTTTAATGACAAAATAAAGAAACCAAGAACTAGTTTCTAAATATTTATATAGCCCAAAAAGGGTCCGTAAAGCTTTTTCGATTAGTTTTGTGTGCACTCAAAAATTGTTATTTACACCATGTTTAATTTTTCCATTCAAATAAAATGTCTCAAATGAAAAAAAAAATTTAGTGATTTATATAGATTAAACTACAACAATATGTGGAAATAATTACTCACGCTTTACGTATTTCATAATTGATAATTTTACTCGCTAAACTTTACTTAAATATTTGTTCCCGGCGGCGTCTTTATCTGTCGTATAACAAAGCTAATAATTATAACTATAGTCATTAACATAATTATCGCTGTAAGGTTTTAACTATGTGGAACAATAACTTACAATTATTACGCCTTGATGTCGGGCTTAAGTTTAACGGGTACATAATCCTTACTAATGTTTTAAATGCGAAGTTAAGTCTATCTGTCGGCAAAACGGCTGAACCGATTTGGATGAAATTTGGCTGTAGATATGTTGAAGAAGAAGAACCTGAGGAAGGATATAGAATAGCTTTTATTCAGGTGCGTGTGAAATTGCAGGTTACATGCATGCTATTATTACTTTGAATAAGATTGCTTCTCATGAAGAGAAAAAAAAATGTTCTCACTGACTTTTTACATTTGGGCTTAAATAAACAGAATTTTTTGAAAATTAATTTAATTGGTCATTAACTATTATTTGGAGGAGCTCGTGGCCAAGTAACAGCCGCACGGTTCGATCGATCAAAGGTTAAGCTGCGCTTGGCGCGGTCGATCCGTGGATGGGTGACCATCTTTGTCATAGCGAGACTCCTCCGTGCCTCGGAAAGCACGTTAAGCTGTTGGTCCCGGCTGTCATTTGTAGATCTTTGACAGTCGTTACGGGTAGTCAGAAGCCAGAAAGTCTGACAACCAGTCTTACCAATGGGTACCGTGTTACCCAGTAACTGGGTTGTGGAGTTCAGATAGGCAGTCGCTCCATGTAAAACACTGGTACTCAGCTGCATCCGGTTTAGACTGGAAACCGACCCCAACATAGTTGGGAAAAGGCTAGGCAGATGATGATGATGGTCATTAACTATTATTGCTGAAGTTCAGACACAGGATTCTCTTAGAACATTTAACGATAGGTTCATCATCTCCAGCCTACTATCCCACTATTGGGTAAGGTGACTTCTCTCTCTATACAGAAATGGCATGAACATTAATCAACACGCTTGTTTAAGGTGGATTGTTGTGGTGAGTGGTGGTGAACGCAAGTAATGATAGGTTGGCGAATTATTCCTTACAAAATAATCGCATTACCATAACAATGTTTGATTGATAGCGGCTCTCTAAGGTCATGATTTAGCATAACCGCTAGGTATACCTACCATACGCAACTCTGGTATCCATGGACAACTAATAAAGTTGGCAATAGGCCTAAAAGCTGTAACTGTGATCGTAAATCGATGGTTACGAGACAATAATACTTGTTTAAGTGCAGTCTTATTTGATAACGTAAACTTCGGTTCAGTTCAACGTCCTTTTATTGAGGAAATTGAATAAGGTATGACGGCTTGTCAGCAAACCTGTCCGCGTACCTTGTCACCAGGGAAATTACTTCCTCTTCATATATATAGTTCCTTTTTTAATGTGTAAATTGTAAGAAAACATCGTGAACAAACTAGGAAAATTGTACAAATGTTGACGTCACCAATCCGCCTGATGATCAGTGCTCGTACTTCACCATATGAGAAGAGGCTTTTCTCTATTTATTGAGATAGTTTTAACTGTGCTGTAATTTGTAAATTATACCTAAATATATAGTTTATTTCATAAATCCAGTTATCTAACAAAATCCCAGATCTTCTCTAACCAAAAATAGTTTATCTATAGATTAACTTAATACTGTTGTTTCAAAGTTGACCAAACAAACGGAGAAGATACCCTGGATCCCCAGGGCATCAAAGCCATTATCTTACGACATGTAATCGATCCATTGGAACTCTTGACACAGAGGTCAAGACTTGCTCGCGCTAAAGTGCACCCATTCAAAGATACGATGCCTCAAACAAAGTTAGGAATTAATAGACACTACAGTGGTTTCTTTTATTCGAATTCTTTGTCATAAAAAAAAACGAAATTATGTTTCGTGTCGTGAATTATATAAATTTATTAAAATTACATTATTAAAACCAAGCAAAACTATATTACAATAATTGTTTAGTACCTTAGTGGTTCTAGTTGTCAATTCGGTATAACTTTTCCCTTTAAACTTTTATCATTATAACTTTCACATTCTAACAGCTTTTAAGTTTCAGTAGTGTTGCATCATGTTAATGTAAATATCTACATATTGTCGTCGTCAGTGCAGGACCTTCTAAATGAAAAAAAAGTTTTACGTAGACAATAAAAAAGCGATGCGAACAAATTAATACAACTCTTTTTTTAATAACAAACTTTTTTGCATTTAGAAGGCCCTGCACTGACGCCGACGATATTCATCTGCCATCAGTTTGTATGTAGTAATCTCTGAAAATACTGGTCAATTATTTCTCAATATAACCTGCACTAGATCGGGAGGTGTGGGAAGTCAATGGTCAGGATTTTGCCCAGCAGTGAGATAATATAGGCTAGAAATAATATAACAATATGGAAGGCTACATCTCTTATGTGCATAGGTGGAGTTAGAAGCTAGTATATATATATATATATATAATGTAGGTAGAAATATGACGCGTAAGTAATATAAAGCCAGATTTATTTTTATACTACCTGTGTATTGTTTAATAGGGGATCCGAACGCTCTTTTCCAATCTCGAGAAGATTTGGCTAGAAATCCTACACAGTCCTAATGTCATAAGGGAAAGCCAGACGCTATTCCTTGGATGTAATTCCAATTTGGGTCCGTCTCGGCCCGTCAAGCTTTTGTCTGTCCTGAGATTTCGGTTTAGGAATTTAGCAGCTTTTATTCAAAGTTTTATTCTTTTTCGGAAACGTGATATTAAGAATAATAACTTGATCATTCAAATAAGAATAATTAAAATTTGTAATCTTTGAAACAGAATGAAGAATGAGAAAAATGAATATTGTATAAATGTTGCTTTGAAAGAACGTTCTTTAAGTAGGTATTTTCAAATTAAGTATTTAGTAACATTCTACTTCCTACTTATATTATAAACACAAAAGTTTGTGAGAATGTATATATGCATGTTTGCTATTCTTTCACCCAAAAACTACTGAATAGATTTGTATGAAATTTAGTACACATATAGTTCATAGCCTCGATTAACAAATATGATACTTTTATCCTTATCCGGATGCGCGAAGTATCACCTTCAGAATGCGGGTAAATCCACGGGAAACAGCTAGTACTTTCTTAAATTAGTTATTGACCAAAACAAGTTAACGACATTCTGTGGAATTTTGATGTCGCACGCCTTCAAACTTTAAGACTAAGTTCTCTTAGTAAAGTTAAGGCAATTACGGAAGTTTGGAGTGTCATAAAATACTAAAAGCAAACATTTTTGCTTAATCTTAACTTCGAGTTAGACGAGAACAAAGGTCGGAGAGAGTATACGTGGTGAGGGGTAGAGGAACACGAGTGTGTTGTGTTGACCTGACACGCCCTCCGGGTTTGGTTAGCTGTAGCTGTTGGTATATGTAACCTAATACATACCCTATAAGATTTCCGGCAGATAACTAAGTATTTAAAAAGGTAAGAACAAAAATCTGACCTGTATGCCAAGACTTACTTAAAGAAATTTAGCGCAATGTGGCTGTAAGATACGAATGCGTCTCTGCCTCACTCTTTAGAGAAAACGTACGTAATGTTATGTTACAAAATCCATTAAAAATAATTCAAGTGTAATGGTCTTACTTCTATATATTATAAATGCAAAGATTTGTGAGGATGGTTTTATGTATATTTGTTACTATTTAACGCAAAAACAACTGACTGATGATGGATTTGAATGAAATAGCATATGCCCAGAACGTAGTTATTAATAATTTTATTAGTAGCTACTGTAACAACAGAGCCGTAATTACCGAAACTTAAAGCAAATTGTAATTGGAAAGTTTTATGTCTTATTATGGTACTAGCCACATTGATGTAGTAGCTAAATTATTAGTTTATTCGATTCCCACACGAATTAAATATTTCTATCTGATAGTTATTTTGATCTGAGTGGTATAGATGACAGGACACATTTTCAGCGTAAGGGTTTCTAAAAACCTAAAGTTCCCGCTAGCATTTCGTTCATATCATAAATCCGTACTATACAACACAAAATGTACAGCCTAGATTAACCCTCAGGTGCCAAACCTTTTAGCCTAGAACACTGAATTTTTGACGTAGGTTCTATTCACCGCGGACTAAAGATAACGCGAGTTTTGATGACGCGCGCGGGGTTGACCGCTGAGAATTTACTTTTTAAGCAACATTTATTTTTTAAGCACGACTTTCGAGCTTGACCTTTAAAGAGATATTATTATGGGTGCTGGAGATTTATTTTTTATTTTTATTTTATTTATTTGGCTCACCAACAATTGAATACACTGATACAAATTAAGATACATCCAATAGGCTTAAAGACTAGTGTACCAATTTCTTATAGGTAAGCACACCATGCATTACTTATTTGTTGAGTGGGTACCTACTTAAAAATATAAGGCGAGTTCTTATACTCACCGAACATAATTATATAGAGATCGAAATTAAAAATAAGTCACAATCAAAATTAAAGTGACATTTAAAATGGGAGATAAAATCTAAATTTAAAATATACAAAATCATGATTTAAATTAAACAAAATCATGATTTAAAATTAACAAAATCCAGATTTCAAAATTATAAAGTTCCATCACAATTAAATTAACGAAAAATAAAGATACAATCAAAATTTAAAAACAATAAATTGAAAATTTAAATTAATTAATATATTATTATAAGCATTGTAACTTCCTAAATAAAAGTTTTTTAAATTGAAATCAAAATAATTATCATAAATACCAGCTAAAAAGGGTTTACAGGTTTTTGTACATGATACTTCGAAACTTACTAAGTGAATCAGAGTGCACATCAATAAGATCACTGTAGCTGTTTAATAGTTTACTTAAGCGGGGTATTGGAGAGTTTGCACCGAGGACAGTTCTGCGCAGAGGAGGGCATAAAGGGGTTATAGGAGCTCGTGGGCTTTTTGTGGGTACACGAATTTTGATTCTGCTCAACAATTGGGGACAGTCAATGTGACATCTCAAAATTTTAAATAAAAATAATAGATCCAGTAAATCTCTCCTCTTCTGTAGGGATATCATATTGAAATGTAAGAGTCTCTCCTTGTATGATATTTTTTTTCTAGCTATCCCGGAAGAGTATGCTAAATGCCACAGAAACCGTTTTTGAACCCTTTCTAATCGTAGTGTGTGGGTGGCATAGTGAGGTCTCCATACAGTACTGCAATACTCCAGCGAGCTACGGACCAAACAGTTATAAAGCAGAATTTTAGTTTTACTGCGACGAAGACAGGTACCATTTCTTATGACAAAGCCAAGCATTTTGGAGGCTTTTTTAACTACACTTTCGATGTGGGGTACGAATGTTAGCTGCCTATCAAACAAAACTCCCAAGTCTCTTATCTGTTCTACTTCCTGAACTAAGTTGTCACTTATGTAATAAGCAGATTGTGTAAATTTAGTTTTTCTGGTGAATTTCACGTGGTAGCATTTGTTGATGTTTAAGCACATATCATTATCATCACACCACTTTACCAACATTTCAATGTCTCTCTGTAGCAACTCAACGTCAAGGTTTGATTCAATTACTCTGCAAAATTTTAAATCATCGGCGTACATGTAACACTCAGAAAAAATTAACTCATTGGCGAGATCATTACTAAATAAGTTAAACAAAACTGGTCCGACATGTGATCCTTGTGGGACGCCAGATGTGACCTTGTAGGAGTTTGATTGGTAGCCATTAAGGGCAACAAAGAAGGAACGACCATCGAGATAGGATTTAAACCAATTAAGGAGAGAGCCAGTGATGCCGTAGGCAGCTAATTTATGCAGAAGTATATTATGAGGAACGCGATCAAATGCCCTACTAAAATCAGTATATATAACGTCAACTTGTTTCCCAGAGTCAATGGCACTTGTTAGAGTCTCCGTGAAAGTCACCAGGTTTGTGCATGTAGATCTAGAACTCACAAAACCATGCTGGGAATTACTGAGGTAAAGTTTCAAATGAGACTGTATGTAAGGACAGATCAAGGACTCGAAAACTTTGGCGAGGGTAGATAAAATTGAAATAGGCCTATAGTTACCCACATAATTGCGATCACTGCATTTATGAATTGGTACCACCTTCGCCACCTTCCAAATATTCGGGAATATGCCGGACGCAAGCGATCGATTCAATATTTGTAATAAGGGAGCTACTAGAGGCGCAGCACACATGGCGACAAAATGAGGAGGAATTCCATCTGGCCCAGCGCCTTTTCTGCGATCCAGTGATTTCAATTTATTGAGCAAGGCATCACTTTCAATCGTGGGTATTGTCAAAGGTAAACTATAAGCCGACAACTCCTGCATGTATTTTGAGGAAGCTAAATGAAGAGTCACATTTTGTTGACTGTACATGGAGGAAAAGTGAGTAGCGAACATTTCTGAGATATTGGTGACATCCGACGAAGATACGATGCCGTCAGTCATTGTTAGGGGATAAGAACTGGTGCCACCTCGCCTGTCCTTGACATAGGCCCAAAATCGCTTCGGATTCTTAATTATATCCATCTCCAGGGCACTAACATATTTATAGTAGCATGCGGCAGCCATAACCGAGCACCGTTTACTCAGCAGCTTAAGCTCAAGCTCATCCATGGGGTTTTTGTAGGTTTTGTACCGCTGGCGTGTCTTTTCTTTTTCTCTCAAGGTTCTTTTTAAATTTTTATCAAACCAAGGAGGGTGTGACTTACGTTTACATGTGATAGGGGGATCTTGCATTTCTATAATATTTTTAACTTTACCGTAGAATATACTGAGCATATCGTTAACATCGTGGGTGCTGTCAAATAAAAGGTTCCAATCGGTCTCATTTAAGTGTTTACAAATAATAACATAATCTAATTTATAAAAATTTAGTCTTTTATTACTATTATAAGGAAGTCTTGTGTCTTTGTAAGACTTTAAATTAATTTGGAATGGGGGATGCAAAGGGTCAATAATACTTAGGGGATTTAGCGCAGAACTTACGATACCGGAGGTTAAGTTAGTGAAAGCAAGGTCAAGTATGCGTCCTGACTTGTTTGTTATGCTGTTAAGTTGAAATAATTTGTTTATATAACTAAAATCAGTTAACAAGTGACCAAAACCTGGTGCCACATAACCACTATTCAACTCACTCACTAAGTTCCAATTAATATTACTTAAGTTAAAGTCACCAACTATACACGACTTCAAAGCCGACTGTTCGAGTATGGTATTACAAGAGTCCAAGAAGTGCTCTACGGTTGAACGAAGTACAGGCGGTGGCAAATAAACTGCGCACAGAGCTAGTTGACGGACAGACTTTGTAATCGAAACGTCAATGATGACCCACAAATCTTCACAATTGCTTTCCCATTGAATCATGCGTTTTGAATTTATTTCCTTTAGTACGGCAATCAGGACACCCCCGCCATCTTTTTTCCTGTTATTCCTATCTCGCCTATAGACTACATATCTGCTATCAAATAGCTCTGAGCTCATTACAGAATCATTTAACCATGTCTCTGTTAATATTATAACATCATAGTTTTCGCACAGAACTTGACGATAAAAATTATGACACTTAGTACGTAAACCTCTAGTGTTTTGATAGTATATACTTAAATCCGAGAATGATAATAATAAAAAAATACTGTTACATTGATAAAAAACTAGAGTGAAGAGAGAAAAAAAAAATACCATAAAAGCATAAAGTTAAACCAGCTTATTCAAAGTATCCTTATTCCTAACCAAAATATGTTCCGATTCCTGTGACTTCCGCATGAATATCCGACCTCCTCGTACCCAGACAAACTGATACCCGATTTCTTTGGCTCTGATTCTAGCGGCAGCATGGAGCGCCTTGTTAATAGTGGACAGATGTTCTGTAATATAGATCGGGGATTTAGGTCCAGAGTATCCCAAATGTGATGAATTCAGTTTGTTGTCTGGATTCGATTTATTAAATTTTATGGTAGCTGCGAGAAATTGATCACGATAACGGGGGGAAGCAAGTTGTACTACAACAGCGCGCGGACGGGAATTTCTGGCATTTTGCTTTGCGACTCTTGTGCAATATTTAATGTCGTTTTCTGGAATACCGCTCCCCACTACTTTAGATAATTGCGACACAATCTCTATCAAATTTTCTTGCTTCTTTTCCGGCAGGCACTGAATTTCCACATTGTTTGCACGAGAGTGCTGTTCTAGCTGATTTATACGTGAAGACAAATCGTTAATACACGCCTTCATCTCAGAGTTTTCCCTTTGCAACTCCTTCATATTCTCCTTGGATGCTGAGTACTCTTTTAAAAGATCTTCATACTGTTGGTTCATAAATGCCATAGATTTTTCCATGTTTTCCATTTTATCTTTTATTGGTTGCAATTGTTGATTCAAGGTAAATTTCATATTTTCTATGAACTTAGTTAGCATCACTGCCTGTTCTTTTTTAACTGCTTCCTGAATAAGTTGACGAATATCATCGGATGATAACGTAATTTCAACAGGCGCCTGAGGTGGAGATCCAATGGCTTGCCTCTTATTACCTCTGGTAGTAGAGATATTACGTAACGACGTTTTATCGGATATGCTAAGTTTAGGGCTTGTGTGTAGGCATTCCGGACAATGCCACTTGGCAGGAATATTATGGTCGTCAGCTAAGAAAAGACATGTAAAATGATATGCCTTAAAACATTTTATGCATTTAGCGTATTTTCCGTTATTAGCCGCTTGGTCGCAACATCCCCATAACATTCCGGAATTCGGCGACCCATCAGAAGGATCATCCATTATAATATGACTATTTTGTGGCAAGATAGTTGTGTACCTACACCAATGATTTTTATTTGTAAAAACAAGTTGTATATCCCGCCCCAGCTACCTCAGGAGACGAAACCGGTAAAAATTAAGGGACATAAAAAAAAATACAATCATAATAATGGCGGTCGCTATTGCCTTATTGGCCTAGTGATCGCATAATGCGACAGCTGTGAACGGGGCCTCGGGTTCGATTCGCGGTTCGAGCCAAAATAGCTTTGTGGATTTAAAAAAAAATATCCAAGCAGCCCGAAGTGTGGAACATGGCGATGTTACAACGCCGTACCTTGGTATAATTCTGATAATGAATTTTATAATTCCATGTCAGAAGCCGTTAGGTGGATTTGAGGAAACTCATAGGAGAAGAAGCAGATGGTGACGATCGTAGTTCAAGTGAGATATAATCTGTTTTATCTGACCTGATTGTTTCCTTCCAAATGTATGCAGGTAGATATTTTAATATCTAATAAAGGAAACAAAGCAATGTATTTAAGTTCTGTTGTATAGTATTGCAGCTCCAAGACTGGCAGCTTGCCAAGTTAGTTAGTCGCTATCTATGATACCTTAGCAGGATTATTCACTAGCGTTATAAACCTATTTGTTGCCAGCCTAAAAATATTTTAGTAATTTCTATTGTTGGTAGAATTAACTTTGAATCCGGGAAGGTCAAATAGCACAATAGGCCAGTGCTTTTAGCCTCTAAAAACGGTAAAAAGTGAATTAAATAATAGTAGGATGAAACCCATTGGAAAAGGAGGAGAATACAATAAAAATGATAGGAAAAATAAATTACGGGCGATCTGAGGTCGGGAAGTGGGGGGGAGGGGGGGTTAAAGTTAAAAAAACGGTTTATCTCAATTTCCGGCAAAACTACAAGTCCTATGAAAAAAAGTTAAATGGCAAAGTTGTAGGTAATAAAAAGATCTACAACTTTTGTATTAACACTTTTTTCACATAACCTCAAAATTTATGTGAAAAATTCAAAAAACCAAGTTTTTGGTTTTTTATTTTTATTTTTTACAATAATTAATTTTTTTTCACGAAATTTAATGAAAACTTACCTTTTTATGTCCCAAACACACTGTAATTTATTTGATTTAAAATAATTATTTTTTCACCCTTATTTTGACTTAATATCGAAAAAACACCCTAATTTTCAATAGAAAATTCGCGCGTCAAAATATCACTTTTTTTTAAAAAGTCGGTAGTCTTTTTGTTCTTTGAAATCTCTACTTTCAGATGGTATAAAAAAATATTTACATTGCTATGGTAAATGTTCTCAGAAAATATAAAGAAACGCTACGAAATAACAGGTAGTAAGGCCTAGACCGGCTTAAATTATTTGCGTAGATGCCTGTTTATTGCTATTTTAAGATAACTTATGTATCTGAGTGACCTACGGAACCTCGGACCTCTCTATGAAATACCTTTTAGCTCATCAAAAGGTTTTTTCATAGAGAAGTGGGGAGTTGCTAGAAGGATCTAGGCCTTGCTAACTGTTATTTCGTAGCGTTTCTTTATATTTTCTGAGAACATTTACCATAGCAATGTAAATATTTTTTTATACCATCTGAAAGTAGAGATTTCAAAGAACAAAAAGACTACCGATTTTTTTAAAAAAAGTGATATTTTGACGCGAGAATTTTCGATTGAAAATTAGGGTGTTTTTTCGATATTAAGTCAAAATAAGGGTGAAAAAATAATTATTTTAAATCAAATAAATTACAGTGTGTTTGAGATATAAAAAGGTAAGTTTCCACTAAATTTCGTGAAAAAAAATTAATTATTGTAAAAGATAAAAATAAAAAACCAAAAACTTGGTTTTTTGAATTTTTCACATAAATTTTGAGGTTATGTGAAAAAAGTGTTAATACAAAAGTTGTAGATCTTTTTATTACCTACAACTTTGCTATTTAACTTTTTTTCATAGGACTTGTAGTTTTGCCAGAAATTGAGATAAACCGTTTTTTTTACTTTAACCCCCTCTCCCCCCCACTTCCCGACCTCAGATCGCCCGTAATTTATTTTTCCTATCATTTTTATTGTATTCTCCTCCTTTTCCAATGGGTTTCATCCTACTATTATTTTTTTTGTTTTCAAAAGTTATTGGCACTGGTCTACAAGTTTTACGCTATTAGTTATTGTAAAATCTTTATTTTGTCTTCAATTTGCAACAAATGTAATGTTTCAACGGATTTACCCGCATCCTGAAGCATCTAAACACCCGGATAAAATTTAATCTATATATCTTCACCCAAGGTTCAAGCTAGCTACATACCAAATTCCATCCAAATCAGTTAAGACGTTTTTTTTGTGAAAGTTTAACAGACAGAGGGTTTCTTTCGGATTTATAAGATATTGGTAACGATTAACCATAAAAGAAAACATGCTTGTTTCCCCAGAAGGTTTAAGATAGTACCTACTCTTATATTTCGCTAGTTTTTTTAAGACTGGATCCCGTTGCCAAAGACTTTTGTCATCAACTGGACACTGAACATTTTCCAAATCATTTTATATGAAAATTCTAAAGACTCTTTGCCCATACCGATAATCAGACTACTAGAACAACGCGCCATTTAGAAAATATAGGCACTACAAATCCACTAATTTATCGGCTGACACAGTTTTTAGTGCCTGTTCTTAAGTAATTAACTAATTAATTTTCATAATTTACAAAGAACTACACTGTAAGGTAATTAGGTACTTTAATTAATGGTATTATTAATTGGGTAATGAATTTGACACATAAATACACTAGATGATAAGGCCTCATTTATATGATTAGGTAGAATGTTACAGGTACATTGCGTGTTCAATTAACATAGCTATTCTCACTCGCTGTGCTGAAACGTGCGTGTATATCAACACTTGAAACTGTTCGTATGTCCCCATAACTTATATCATTTATATATCTACATTGATTATTAAAATGTCTTGTGGTCATGAAAATATATATACGTTCTGATAAATATATAACAGAACTTAAGGAATACGAAAATTATATTTTCTTTGTACTTATAAAAAATATTGGTGTCATTAGTGCCAAGTGGGTACCTCATATTCTTAATTATCAATTTTATTCATAAACTCTTTAATAAGTTATTTATTAAAAAAAATACATGCCCCAAATATGAAGGTTTGTTTAATTGTATTGTGTTATGAAAATACATGGCATTTATCGAGCGAGAACTCTGAGATGAAATGCCGAAACAAACTCAAAATACACTATCAACTTTACTACAAAAACATAATTATGTCCGAATTTCGGATTCCCTACAGACAAATATAGTACGCAGTCAAGGATGTTTTCTTAGTACGGTGGCCGCCTTTCTGAGCCAACCCGAATCTATCCACCTGTTTCCTCAAACGATGCTAAATTTAATTCGGAACGCGTTTCCGAACACACCCTTCTACGGAAAACGACTGATTCCATTCATAAAAGATATGATACAATCACTGCTGATTTCTTTTTACATTGACAATACAAGCTGGGGGTTCTTTGCAGTAAGTGGTAGTAAATATTTGCAAAGTTTGTATCAAATTGCATTACGGACTTAAAGTCAAAAGTGAATAGAATGTTCACTTTGAATAAATTTTAATAAATTTTAATGTCCTATCCAGAACGATAATGGTATCAGGTACCGCAAGTCGAGTAAGGTAATGGCTGTATGACGATTTATGACTGTAAATATTGTCACACGATGACTATCGTAAAAAGTAAAACTTTAGCCTCATTTCCAGTACCTACATACATCTATTATTTGAATTTTATTAATGCCACTGACAGAGTATTTGATAAGCTATATTCACGGAATGTAAGTACTAGTTTTAAAACATATTTGTCGTATATGTTGACAAACCTTTTCCTACATTCAGCCCGCATTCAAAAATATTCAGCGTTTCATTCAACGTTTGCGCGACGCCCGCAAAATGTTAACACATTGCAAAATAAACCTAAAAATAGACCAGTTGCCGTTATGTCCTCAGGGAAAAAGGCTGTACTCAGTTCAAAATTGAAAATAAAAAGAAAATGTGTTGCAGCACATGTGAACACAACACTTACTCTTTTCTTAATTAAGTGTGTGTATCTCGGAAATAGTCCGCGCTCCACTGTATTGTGCATAATTGTGCCGTAGTGAGCTGCAAAAAGTACTAAAAATTTTAACATAGAATAGAGAAAATCACTAAAACGCTCTTGTGACGGTCACACAAAGTATTAATTACTTGGTATTGAAACTTTTTAAATTTTGCTACCTTTATTATTCTGCAACAAAATAACTCTTATGCACCGAATGGCATCGCTTTCGATTTCAACGACCGTGAACCAGTAAGGATTGAAGTCAACCTATTCAAGGCTTGCCAAGTAGTTATGGCATGACTACTTGAAATACTTGGCATGCTATCCTATTTCGCTATCTGAACCGATCACTGTCGTGCACCGAAACTTTTCCTTCAGAATATATAAAAGTCTAAATAACATGGCAAACAAGGAAACAACTCTACCACGTTTCACTAACGGAGGGCACACGTGAGCACTTTCATATAGAAAAAAAAAAACTTATACAAAAAGGTTTTCGGGTCAACCTTTACCACACTGAGAGAGAGAGCATTAATGGACAAAGGTACGCGGTTAAGGTTTTTTCACTCAACACGAACGTATGCATTGTAACTTTCCTTTATGGAACAAACCGGGGTGTGCCAAGCTGAGGTGTACACCGGCCCTTAGTCGAAGGGTTTCGCATACGAATATTTTTCCTTTAAAACATTTATGTTCAAGCTTTGGCATATAGCCAATACAATATTTCATCCTACATATTTTATGAAAACTTGCAAGGGAGGAAAGGTTATTTTATTTATTTTTTATAGTTAAAATTTCGTCCATAAAGTGCTTTGTTTTCATAAGTATTGTTAAGCTAGCAATAATGTGAATCATACCGTCTGGTCTGAACGGGTGTCACCTCGCCATGCGGTGCCACACGCCATGTTCAGTCACGCGAATTAAAGAAGTTTCTATCTGCGCGATATTTCTTGGCGCAGTCATAAAATGCAGGAGAAACTAATCGAAATAGAACTTTTGTTTTGCACTGAAACCGTTATCGTTTAAGGTTACTATTGAATCCCAAAGAAGAATATGCTAAACTGCGAAGAAGAAACTGCAGAGCTGCTAGCAGCTTTCGACTCACAAGAAGCGTTATATTTTTCATGGGCTAAAAAAACTTCATCGAAATCTTTGCAAAAACTGTTTTACGAACTACGACCTAAAATGGTCGACGCTGAAAGGTTTTTAGACTGGGTATTTTTAACCAATACCTACTTTTATCGAGGGTACAAGTGTTCCTTAGGGACTCTAAAGCGAAGGAGCTGTGCGATACACTTCTAGAGGTCAATGTACGGCGATTTTCCAACTTGCTCCCACAACCCCATAAGGGTTCTATCCTAAATATATAAATTTATAGTAAAATCTTTTTATAACAAGCTTATAAACTTAATAAAAAAATAGTTCATTTACCAACAGGTATTTCAGACATCAAATTGCTATTTACAAAGTTGTATTAGGCTTTACTCTTCCGAAGTAGCTAAGCTATTTACCTAACTATGACAACAAGCCTCAGGGCATCAACTAGGACGGTCGCCTAGGGCGTCAGATCTAGGCACGATCTACACTAGGGCCGATAAAAAAATACATTTTATTTATATTATCTTTATGAGTTATTTTAATTACTTTATTATGTCATTTTGATACTCAAAAAATACAATATGTAACAAAAACTATAATTGCCAATATAATATAGCTGGCCTGTAACGCCCCAAATTATTTTTTAACACCAGGCTCATACAGTCAGTCAATATCGACCGAAAATGAAACGATGAAAACATTTATACCTACGTTTAGGTAAATGGCGCATTCCTACATGTCATTTAGTCAGCAGTAATAAACATAATTCATAAGGTATCACCCGACGCACGCTGACCTCGATAGACTGGTCACAAGCTCGTATCATTAATTTATTTTAAGTTCCCGTCAACATCACGGGTTCTGTTTCATACAAATGAATGATAAGGACATGTAGATAGCTTCTAGGAATGTTAGTACATTTGCTATATGTGTTTTACGTTATAGTATAGTATGAGACTCATTGTAGCTTGGTTTGGATGTTCTCTAAAATGTAGCTGAATAATTTCCGTAAATATTATTTTTATGAAACCTACAGATAACGTGATGTCTCACGAAATTATATTTACTGATGACTGTAACTCAGTTTTCTTGAAAATCTTGTCATGTATCTACGCAAACATAATTTCAACGTGAAAATGTAATTGATGTCATATATATGTACGTCGCTCATATTTTCCTCGCCCTGCATACTTGCAATCCAGTGTAATAAAGCCGGCACAGCTGTCACTAGTTATGAATCGTGATGCCGCAGACATATTGCCTACCTGTTCGCTTTGTTGACTCCATCGTATCGCTCTAAGCTCGACGCATCTGCATATTCCCGTAACATTTTCTGAATAACAGTTCCCTCGGTTCGCTTTTATACCCTGGATATGTTTTGTCCGTTTGCATTCACGGGGAAAATTATGGAAATAAGCAATCTGGAAAAATAAACATTGCTGATTGCGAACGTGTGCTATTGAATGTTTGATGACCTATTTCAGTTCTTGTAGGTAGCTAATAAATATGATTACTAAATATCTTTTTTGATACAGTTGTTTCAACAAATGTAGTTAAAGTGGCGGAAGATGTTAAACAGAGTGATCACACTTTACATTATATGATATGGTATGATAACGTAAAAACTATGATGAGTCTGCGTAATTTTTACAAACATTTGTGGGATAAGCGCAAAAGTTTAAATTATCTGTTTGTAGTATTACTGATGCCTGGTTTCTGAGGTACTTTATTGGTAAGTTATCTATTCATTATTACAAAAAAATGAATGGATACCACCTTTATCGAATAGATAAACAACCTATAAAAGTACCTCAGAAACCTGGTATGCGACTATTCCCATTTAGAAAGGTTCGGTTTGCTAAATTTGCTAAATGGCTGTAGTCAGCTAGCTTCGAAATCGAACCTTTAAATCCTAATACATTTTAAACGTTAAAAAATATGAAAACACTGTATAAATAGAATAGTTGTTGTAGTAAGGGTCAACTGTTACCAGTCAACTATTGTAAACTGCACACATGTTAAATTACATATATGTAGTGTCAAAGATATTAATAATAGTTCTCGACTACGCATGCAAGTACAAAGATCAGTTAACAACGTATCAAGACTCTTATCTGAACAGGGATAGGCTTAATTATAAAATGAATTAAGGTATAAGAGGACAGCTTAAACTACCCTTTGTCATAAAAATATTCAGAAGTTCATTTAAGGTATTCTTGGGTCCAGTGCTCCCATCGCAGTCAACATCTCAAGTGAGTAATACAATAACATTTTATAGCGGTTTTCAGTCTAAAATAATCACAGACTAAAACATTATCTGCTCGTAACTGTACCGTTTATCACTGCAAATGCCTCGTGTTGCCATTTTGGCACAAATTCTATTTTACGAGCCAATTAATTGTCCGCTCCAATACTTTACAAGACACTGAATTGCAGAAACAGAATAAAACCTACGCCCAACGGATTGATTTGATTGCGTTCTCTCTGAGTCCGATTATTTCTGAAATATCGTCATTTTTGCTTTTGTTTTTTTAAGAGCGGGATTATCACAACTAGTCTACCGCGCTTTCAATTGGAATTAAAATTATGAATGGAATGTGCAACGATTTTTAAAACCTTATAAATACAGAGCAAAAATGCATAACTTTTGCTGGGCTTCATTGGCAATCTTATTATTTATCGTATACAGTATCGATATGTTTTATAATCGAGTTAAGGATTTAAATCATAAACACGTATTCGAAACGTACGTAAATTCACTTAGCGAATATTAAAAATCATGTTCTGTCATTTATCTGAAATACGTGCCACAATCGCTGTGAATGTATTACGTCCGCATTTTATAAATTCACGTAATAATTTCTTCGTAAAAGCCTTTTAAATCATGTGAGGAAAAGCTCACGGATTTTTGAGGAGTACATTCCGAAATTCTGAAACCATCGCAGGCTCGTAGATGTTAACTGCCCGCCGTACGACGGACCTTTTTGCTGCAAAAAAATACATTTACATTAAAGACGAAGTTTGGCAGTTTCTATAAGTTATTTCGCGACAATATTTAGTCGACTCGGCTTACGGCTCAATTTTCGAATTATTGTAGAACACGTCTATGAATATTCATTATAATGTTGAAATGAGCTAACATTACCAATTCTTAATGTTTAAAATTAGTTTGTTGTTAATTAGGCTCTAATATAACTGAAATTGCCTGAGAATTTGGGATAAACTTTGTTTCATGGCAGGCGTAAGAGCCTTATTCCAATACAGATTGTATCGATAAATGGAATTTGTAATTGATTATAGTTAAACAAACGATATTTATTTAACAGTGTCAACACGTTCATTGATTTAGGTAAATATATATATTTGTTTAGATATTAGTCAGTTAGGAAATTCAAATGAGAAGAAACTCTCTTTATACTTGACAATCGCTATCTTTAACATTTCATCTACAGATGAACCTATACCATTTATCAAAATATTTACAAAATAATCTGTCGTCCATAATCTACTTAGCATTAACATACAATATAGCAACTTAAATAAATAACACATTTACCTATAATAATTATTAAAACGCATTTTTTTTTTATTGTTATAATAACATGTCGTGGTGGCCTAGTGGTTAATGCACCTGCCTCTCGTGTACGAGTGTGCGGGTTCGAAACCTGGCAAGTACCAATGTGACTTTTCTAAAGTCTTATGTACTTTCTAAGTATATCTTAGACGTCACTGACTAACGGTGAAGATAAACATCGTGAGGAAACCTGGACTTTAAAAGTCTGAAATCGCCAATCCGCCTTGAGCAAGCGTGGTGATTAATGCTCATGCCTTCTCTGTATGAGAAGAGGCATGTGCCCAGCAGTGGGACAATATATAGGCTGATGATGATGATGTTATAATAAAAGGATTATAGGGGGCGTCAAAAAAAATCCTCTTCGTGGGGCCCTGTCCAAAATATTACTAGACGTAGAAAAAGCGCTAATTATATAGTCCAATTTCGATTGGTTATTAATTTTATACATTGAACGGGCTCATTATCGCTACGTCACATTAGGGTCGTAACATCGTGGCGGTTCGGCTCGAGTTCAATTTGTCCCGATAGCAATTATCGCAATGCAATTAGCGATGCATCGTGATCGTGCATTACAGACTCGATATTGACACGTCATGTTGCGATTATGGTTTCATGATCATTCAATAAGCTTACTCTACAGTCTACTCTTATATTATACATGTGAAAGTAACTCTGTCTGTCTGTCTATAACGCTTTTAAGGTAAAATAGCTGAGACAATTCTAATGTTACAAGTATTTGGTATGTACAGAGATCGATTGACACCCGGGAAAAAAAATCTAGGCATCTTAGAAAATTGGAAATACGACTCCTAGTATTTAAATGACTATATTTATCAGTTGTTTTAATAAAAATGCCATTTTCGAAAAATGGTCTTTATAAAACACTATACCGGGGAAGTACTTAGGGTATTTTTCATACGGGGGCAGGGAGCGGGTTAAACAGCTAATTATTTACTACTTTATTTACAGTACGCTACATTCTTATTGAGTGATATAGGCTATGTGTGTAAGCTATATGATCTATACGACATAGTCGTCCCCGTGAGCAGAAACTTATAGCAACACTAGCTGTTTCCCGCAGATTCACACGCGTCCCGAGGAAACTACTTAACGTACCCAAGATAAAATGCCTATAACCGTTTCTCCTCTATCTCTGTACCAAATTTCATGCAAATTGGTTCTGCCGTTTCACCGTGAAAGCGTAACAAACAAACTCACTTTCGCGTTTATAATATTTGTTAGAATATTCTCGCAACATTGTGTAATTTTCCACTAATTAGTTAATAGGCATTAGCTTTAAAATATTCAAAGCTATTTAAAACGTAGTCATTCAGGTCACGCCTAATTATGGCTGGTGTAGCCTAGTGCTGTAGTTATGTATTTTAATATATGTAGGTACCTACATCGGTAGACAAAAGGTCACAGTCTAAAAAAACCTAATCCTAGTTAATACCTTAAAAATTGGAACGTGGGTTAATTCGTTTGTTTATTACGCTTTCACGGTAAAAATGCTGAACCGATTTAGATTAAACTTAAAACGAAAATAGATGCGACCCTGGAGACAGTTATAATACGTGAAGTACCTACCCCTTGTTACACATTGTATTTTGTAAAAATATTGTGTGTTGATTTGTGGCAAAATAAATGGTCTAAGTAGTTTCCAGAGAACGCGAGTGAAACCGAGGAAAACATCTTGTATTTACAAAATATTAATTATAATAGCATGCGAAATATGGCTCTGTACCTTCGTTAAGTACCTACACTGCTGCCTAGACTCCGGGGAAACCAGGCGTGATGTTATGTGACATTATTATCTTATTACTGCCAGCACTCTATAAACACTAGTCAAGTTTGTTTTGTGACGCACAAGTTTAGGTACAATAATAAAAATATTATACATTTTTATATAGAATTGTTATTGTGATACACAATAAAAAATATATTTATAATTTTATGTTGGTAGATACCCTTAGAAAGAAAAAAAACACAATGTGATTATTCAATATTTAAAAGCTTTACCTTTTTTGTTGACATCATGTCAGGTGTTAGAACTAAAAAGTAATACGTCATACCCAGTGTGTTATTTTTGTCACCAGGTGCTCCCCGGTCTGTACGTGGGCAATTACCGGGACTCGAAGGACACGGTGCAGCTGGAAAAGTACAAGATCACCCACATACTATCCATACACGACGCGGCGAGGAGATTGCACTCCGTAAGTCACTGTCTCACTGAACTTTAAGGTTAAAACCTATATAATATAACTTCTCTTAACTGCGCGAATTATACGGTAAGTACTAGGTGGTAGAAATATAAGCTAGTTATTAATAGACTAGCACCTATTAGGAATACTTTTAAAATACGTGTGGCAACATTATTTTTTTCTTATTTAACTTAAAGATATGAAAAGGAAATCTAATTAGCAAAACTGTACATGAAAGTAAAAAACTCAGCACATTTGTATAATGTTCATCCCCTTCCTCCCTACTCTTATAGTCTGATAGCGTCAGGCTCTCGAGGAGACGGAGGGGGTCTTGATATGCAAATGTTCAAGTAGGGCTTGAGGCGGCCAGCATAGATAAGTCTCATAGAACTATTGATTCGCACAATTGTTACTTTTTAAACTAAGTTCTTGTAGTTTCAACAAAAAATACGACACTACTGAGAGAATGAACCTTTCCACTAGGGCTATAATATTTTACGGGCAGTTTATACGGCCACATACCTAGATTTGTTCGTCGAATAATTGCTCCCCATACAGTGCGAATGGAGGTTTTTATTTGCGGGATTTTTAGAATGACGTCATTTACAAGACTCAACTTTTATTGCTAGCAATCAAAGCGTACATTTTCTTTGCAATAAAAAATGCTGAAGGGAAATGAACACGTGAGCTGCAATGCATTTCATGTATAATATTCAAGTGATTTATATTCTATCTTCCCTTCCTATAATCCACCTTTCCTATTGATTATTCATAGTCTGACCCTGTCTATGAAGTTTGCTAACTTGAACACGAGTGTTGATTAGTTTGCTCATATTCATAGGACAATCTACTCTCACATACATACAGAATTAATTCCTTTATAATAACAGTGCTGTTAGTTCCTACGGTGTACAATTAAATTGTGTTCAAGCCGCAGGCAATTCGTTGTGAGCCGCAAACCGCTGTTGTTTAATCAAATGAGTTTTATTGTATTCTCGAATACCTACTGATTTTGTGAAAATAATATTTCACAAAGCCTTTGAACCATTTTGCATCATTGGCTGTGAAAATAAATAAACGTTTACGCGAGAAAATCTCACAACGGGCTTTATACCTAAGTATAGGATTTCGTTTGTCGTTCCTACATATGTTGATGACAATTAACGATTTCATTTTTGGGCTGTGGGATTCTTCGAAAGAGGAAGGAACATGGATGGGTTTTAGTCAGTAAGAGATGACACTCCCTCCCGCTCTACCCGCAGCGAGAGGAGTCATACGATGATTTCCCACCCCTAAGAATAACTTCATGCTTCTGGGGCCAAATAATCCGGGACCAAGATGTCAAGGCTTAAAAGATACATATAAAGAAATAAAAAGAAAAACGTGCAAATATTATTGGTACCCTGGAATTTGTAGCTCAAAAAAGAAAACTAAAGAACCGCTGGTGAGTGCATGGACTAAATTCTAGTTTTAGTTACCCCTTCCAAGCGTTGAAAGTAATTTAAATCAATGCATTTGCAACAAGTAGAGTCTTGGTATTTTTAAATGAGTCAACCAGATGTTCTGAACATATGGTTGATTCTCACGTACCTGTTACAACCTATTGTGGTTCTATATTATTTTTCTCATTACTTATTCATAAAGCAACAGTCGTCATAGCTCCCATATTTGTCGCGTTTAGTTCGAAACAGTATCGTAGGATAGTATCAGCGATACGCACTTGGCCGTATTGGAGTGCGTTTGGCAACGATGTTGAGTGACGATGCCGAGGTTGGATCTCTCTCGTCTTGAAGACTTTCATCTTTGTAGCAATTAGTAAGTCGTATAAAGTCGCCGTCTATGCTAATGGGTTGCTTAAGAAGTAAAGTTCCATTACTTCTTAAGCAGCCCATTAGCATAGAAGCGTATCTTCTTTAAAATTTCCAGTAGGCTTAAGCTACATTCTACTAGCAAGCTACTAGTGCTAGCACAATAAGAACGCGGCTTTAAACAAAGAGGGGTTTTATTGTTGAATGACGCAATCAAGCAATCTTGCTCATTTGCTAGAACCTTTAGTTACTAATTACCTTGAAGTTTTTATTAGTGTAACAACAGCAACCAAGCACTAAGGTAACCTACATAGTTTTTTCAATTAATGAGTGGTAATAAAATGATTTTTTCACATTAATCTGATTGTAATAAATAAAATTCATAAAAAAGTCATTTACATTGTACTAGCTCCTGACTGCGACGTTGCCTGCGCTACACTATTCAGTGATAATGTAGCTATGTATTTTTTTTTAAATCGGATAAGTTATAAGGATGAACGAACTAATTCACATAATTTTCATTTTACATCTATACTTATAATAAATCTGTAGAGAGGTCAGTTCTGTACATGAAATATATTTCCAAAATAACTATCAGGGGGTGATTAGGGATCGATACTGATGCCAAAAATGCAATCAGTAAAATTTTTGTCTGTCTGTCTGTCTGTCTGTATAAACTCTATAGAAACAAAAACTACTCGACGGATTTTAACGAAACTTGGTATAATTATTTGTCATACTCCTGAGCTGGTTATAGTATACTTTTCATCACGCTACAATCAATAGGAGCAGAGCAGTGAAGGGAAATGTTGTCATTTTGTTTAAACGCGCTAATCTCAGGAACTGCTGGTGCGATTTAAATAATTCTTTCAGTGTTAGATAGTCCATTTATCGAGGAAGGCTATTGGCAATATATCATCCCGCTAAGACCAATAGGAGCGGAGCACCGCTTTTCCACGCGGACGAAGTCGCTGGCAGAAGCTAGTGTACTGATAAAGTCGTGGTGGCCTAGCCGTCAGGGCACCTGCAGCTCGTGTACAAGAGAGCGGGTTCGAAACCTGACCACCAATGTGACTTTTCTATAGATACATATAATTTCTAAGTGTATCTTACACTAACTGTCAAGGAAAACATCGTGAGGAAACCTGGACTAAAATGTCTGAAATCGCCAATCCGCCTTGAGCAAGCTTAGTCTCATGTCCCAAACGATCAATGCTCATATTTTCTCTGCATGGAAAAAGGTATTTACCCTACAGTGGATTAGTCAATAGGCAGATGATGATGATGCTGTATAGACTTCCACGCGATAACTGATACACTAAACAAAAAAAAAACTAAAACCTATCTATCCATTTTACGTAATTAAAAAAAATCAATCACATCCATAAAAAAAGATCCAAGGATCCTAAGCAATCACCTCTGATTCAAGATATTTGACATGGATCTGAAGAGAAACCGCTCGAGCTGAACGAACGAAATTGATAGAAAGGGGACGCGGCTATTTGTATATCTCTCGGCAAACTTCATGCGGATGGGGACATAAAGAAAATTTATCTCTTTTAGCATCCACTTTATATATATAACATTGAATTATACCTTTATTTTTATGTGTAGTCGAGGAATGTGAATGATGATTATATTTATTGTAAGTAAAGAGGGGCTTGTGCTACTTTAGCTTAAAAGGGTGTTTATTTTTTTGTGTGACATGATGTATACTTGAGGGCATTTTTTTGTATATAAAGTTAATTATGGTTACTTTGTGTCACGTTTCACTTCTGAACTCATCTTGGTGTGTGCTACCGAGGAGGCTCGAGAAGGAAATTTAATATTAATTAACTCAGTTTATTAAGTTAATTACTTCGCTTTCGCTGCGAGCGAAACCGCAGGTGTTGGTTGATAATATAATAACTTGAAATGGTTCACTTGTGAAGATTTCATTACAAAGCACCACACGCAATAGGTACTGAGAGATGAAGTAATTAAAATCAACAACAATATTTTTTTCTTATTTACTTTTTATCCACGTAGTTACGTACTGAAGCACGAACATCGCTTCGGTAAAAATAAACACAACGTGAATGTATTTTGCTTTCATAACGTTACATGGCAACTCGAAAAAACACGTCTCAAGCCCTTCGCATACAAAATAAATTGAGACATTATTAGATTCTGACCCTTTTACAGGTCACCTATTACTATGTAGAAACACCACGTGCTGTGCATAACCATCTACGTACGTAAAAGTACCCTAAAAGTACCTTTATTTTACCTTGTACCTACTTTTATTATACCCTTAAAAGTCTACGAATAGAAGAAAACGTTCGTAGACAAATGCTACGCCTACGAGGGGCTACGAATTACCGTAGTTGATGCTACGAAATTGTTATTCGTAGCAAGAATTAGATAAAAAGCAATTTGTCCTAACTTTTTTGTCCTTGGCATGTATTAATAGGTCTGGCGACGACGAAAAGATGCCATATCTTTTATAATAAGAGAAATAAAACTTGTTTGGATGTTATTTTGTATGCAGGTAACTAATTATCATCAGCCAACACTAGTCCACTACTGGACATAGAACTAAACTAATTATACGATTCCAAAATATTTTTTTAGGAGGCTTTTCACTGAGATATTTATATGGACATTTTTATCCCGGAAACATGTATGGCTCTAATGCCAACGTGGTGATTCCTGGAGACAAAATATTTTTCACAGTAACTTATAACAGTTATATAATTGGTAACAAGTGCAGTAAAATAAAACATAAATAATAACACATAAATATTTTTGCGCAATCATTGTTCAAAATGTTGGCAGTGTAATATTTTCCAGAGGCTTCGTTGCTTGACTTATTCCATTGTTGTAGGTTATGAAATACGTCCGTGAAGACCCAACTGAAATCCAGCCAGTATTTTTGTACATTATCAGAATAGAATATCTGAGAGTCAGGGCTTTAACGAAACACTGTTGTGATAAATATCAGTTTCTTAATAAAGTTCTATGTAATAACCGTCAGGCAGTTTTCAGTTTTATTCTGGTAGGGAATTAAGAGAAAAATAAAAACATTATCAGTATTATTACTTTTTTTCGGATGGGAAATCATCAAATGACTCCTCTCGCCGTGGGTGGGGCGGAAGAGAGTGTCAGACTTACTGACTAAAACCCATCCATGTTTCTTCCTCAGCCCTTTGCGTTCCGAGGGTGCGGTAACTTTTTCGAACATCCCGCAACATCACTTTACTATCTAACCTCAAGTCAATATCACTATAGAATTTTATTCTCATAAAATCCTGTAAGATAAGGTACCATGATTTCATTATCCTGGCTACCTTTACTTGATAATATAAATGCAAAAGTAACTCTGTCCGTGTGTTGCGCTTACACGGTAAAACAGCTGAATTAATTTGAATGAACGAAAATTCGACAAGAGGGTAAAAAAAAACAAAAACCGGCACCAAGAAAGTATGCCATATACCTACATATAAAATGGCTAAACATTCACACGTATACCGCATCCAAAAGTTTCCGCCGCAATCTTATAATGTAGCACCCACTCCTAAAAGCAAAGCTGTGTTGCCGACGTTACCATGCCAGCCACAGTTAATTATTCTGTCGAGCTCAACTACACAATTAAGTTTACCTGTAATATCACCACAGGCATAGTTTAATCCTGTTCTATCATTGGTTTAATTCTAAGGTTAAATAAACCATTATCTATAAACCGAGAGTTAATAAATCACTTGATGGCTCCGTTGCCAGTGCGGCTGTTAAAGATAAAGAAATATTTATTGCATAACTGAGTACATAAAGGTCTTATTATGAAAAAATCACATGTGTTTTAGGATCAAACAGTCTATCCATGTCGGATATGCAATATACATTAGTTCAGTACCAATTGTGCTGTGTGTTGTGCCAGAGATCTTGGGTTCGTAACCAGAGTCGAGTCAAGAGATGTTAATATTGTTCATGTGGAATTTCTCAGAAGTCTCGAAGTCTTGATTTATGACCTAACAGTACTAATATTATAAAATGTGAAAGTACACACGTACGCATATAATTTATAACCTGAATTAACGTACAGGATACTTTTCATTCAGAAGTGGTCCCCTCATGATGCGGGTAAACCCTCGAGAAAGAGCTAGTAGCATTATACATAGATATTTATCTGGTTTGCCACCAGCGGCTTCGCCCGCGTGTGCTATACGAATTCAAATTTAAAATGACAGAGTTTCATACAAACTTTGCCTCCGTTTTTCACCCCCTTACGGATAGAATTTCTTATCGAATGTCTACGTCATACAAAGAATACCCTCTTCAATTTTCAGGTCTCTATGATCAGCGGTTTAGGCTGTGCGTTGATCCGTCAGTCAGTCAGTAATTCAAGACAAAGCATTTTATGTATAGATTACTATTGATACCTACACGCCTTCCTGATCCTTTGGGAACTTGATTCATTTATGTATACATCATAGTGAACTTAATACTAAAAGACATTCTTGATCGAACATTATTGAAATAAATAACACTTCTCGATTTAACTGTGAATAAAATGTAGCAATAAAGTTAATTTCAGTCTGTGAACGAAATCACCATTATCGATTTAACTTCCAGCCATATTAAACAAACGGTTTGCATAAAAACTCGTCCGCAAGGTTCTCTGAACAACATTGATTTAAACTTTCGATTCAAAGAAATTGATAATCGTAATGATTTAATAAGTTATTTGTTTTCATTGTCTTTCGAATTGCAACTAATATTATAAATGGGAAAGGAAGTTTGTTTGTTAATTTTTCACGGTAAAACGGCTGAACCAATTTCGATGAAATTTGGTACGGATATAGGTGGGATCTTGGAGACAGTTATGGGCTATTTTTTATCCAGGTTTGTTTAGAAGTTCCCACGGGACGCGACCGAAACCGCGAGAAACGTGTATTGTATTGTAACTTGTATTAAACTAAGTAGGTATGTAGGTCAAAAGTATGCAAAATCACGATTTCACTTAGTCTTATTACGTACAAGTATATCTCAAAGAAACTATTCTTTAAGAACTGGGTTAATCTATTCCAGTTTATATAGTCTTAATTAATCGTCTTCTTGAATTTATGCATCAATAAAAGCGTCGTTAATTGCTCTGCTTTATTACAAGCATTCCTATGAAAACTAAAAGGATATGTTCACAATGATTGAAGGACTAATAAATAAAGATTTATCTGCTTAGCCTTATCCCAACTATATTGGGGTTGGCCTCCAGTTTAACAGGATGCATCTGAATACTAAGTTTTACATGGAGCGACTGCCTATCTGATCTCCACAACCCAGGTAACACCAAACTCGATACGGACCAATGGCTTAACGTGCTTTCCGAGGCACGGAGGAGTCTCGGCATGATATAGATGGTCAGTCATCCACGGACCGACCAGGCCATGCGTAGCTTAATCTTTGCTTTTACTTACCCACGAGCTCCTCATAAATAAAGATAGATCAAATTGAATTTAATATATCGCCAAAGCTTTCATTTGGTCTCGATCGTAAGTGTGAATATTACATACACATACATGTAGACATATTTGAAGTCTACACAGTCCCAATTAAAAATGTCCTTAATGAATAATCACAATATTAATATTAGGTAAAGACATTTAAAAGAGGAAGAAAAATTATACAACGGAAAATAATTGAACGAGATTTATCTACCGCTCCCCTTTTCCATACCAGTTTTTACACCATCTACAAGCTGGCTAAAATACAGACACACATAGAAATTCAATTCCCTAAATGTCGTGAATTCAGTTCTTAAACCTATCTGGATTTTTCACTTTACAGTTAGCTAGATTGTGTGACTTGAAATCAAGAAGTTCTAATCTCAAAACCGTTTTCAAACGGTCCGTAACATAAACAACCTTCTACCTCCTTTATACTGAGTAAAGAAAAATATAAGGTTCAGTTCCCAGCACAAGGCCGCTGCAAGGGTACGTCCTGCCCAGAATAAATACTGCTGCATACGTGTTCAAGGCCTTGATTGTAATAGCAATAAGCTCTTTTTATAATGGGTATGTTATGTGGACACAGTTGTGGCAATGTGGGCAACTCCATGGACTATACTAGGTGTTCTTTTAATTTTATATAATTTTCACTTTGCGTGAAGTTTAATCTGTGGTAGAATTAAATTACAAATGTCTGTCTGTCTGTTAGGACAGGCTATTAGACTATAACACCATAAACTCTCGGATCTCTTCAATGAGTAACTTTTTTCATCGCTTTTTATAACTGACACCCGACATAATTTTATTCAGCGTTTGTTGAGCGGATTAAAAATAACACTTCGTTTTAAAGGGAAGGCGAGTATCTTCCCCTTTAAAATTACAGTAATTCCCACGGATTCAATAAAAATTACTACGTTCTACGGGCGAACGGAGTTCCTCTAAGTTAAGGTTCGACAAACTCAATTTCATACAAGTGTTTAACTTTGACAAAGATAAGCATCTGTTAAAACCTATATTGTTCGTGAAATCGTGACTCATACATGAGTACTACTTACTCATATTTTTACACTTAACTTTGATGACAGCGCAACAATTAAGTACAATACCACGAAGTTGGTCTGATGATGAAGCTCGAATGAATGTGATTAATTGAACATGGAACAATTAATTTTAGTGCACTTGGATACCTATGTTTATGTTAACTAAAAAACAACCCGTAATTTATTGAGCTTATTAGATTTATCTTGTAGCCCATGATGGTCAGGAAATTTTAACAATATACCTATATCTAACAGATAATTTATTCAAAAGTTATTTACAGAAGAAAAAAAACTAAATTGAACAGAAATTCAACGGGGTTCCACAGGGCCCTGTTCAATTTTTGTCTCGGTCTTCGTCTTTCGTATGGGCTGCAGGTTTACTAACCGAACAAGCTCTAGTAACAGAGTTTGCTCAAATCCATTTAACGGCCTCTGACATGGAATACTGGATAGTGATATGATAAAAAACCATAAAGTTTGCAAGGTCTGAACTGCTAGCTGAAATTCTTAAAAATTATTCCTATCAATAATTTGGTGATTAGATGCCATCATGGTTATATTTATCTATGATGCCATCGCTGTAGTAAGCGGCAGGTGTATACCTACACTGTTCACAGAAAACAGGGCTCCACCCCAACACGTCATTCAGTCAATTTTATTGAACAAATGTTTTGTAGGCGCCGCGTACATTTCCGTACGATTCCGTCGTAAAAGTTGCGTGTCTTTCCATTAGCTTAATCAATCTCTGAAAACTAGGCTGGACTTTAATCTGCATAAAACTAGACTTCAAATTTCTTATCTATATAGGTAATTAGGTAGGTATTATTCGATAGGTATTATTTTCTAAGATTCAATGAACAACACAGCATCTAACACAATCATTTTAAAAGTCTTTAAAAAGGAAGAGGTTCTCGATTCGTCTGAATCTTTTTTATTTATAGATTTAATTCTAGCATCCCCTCCGCAGAACTAGTAGTGTGACGAATGTGAGAATATGTTTTATTATTTTATCAACATCAATCGAATAATGATCACACGATATTAATTAGTCGGCACAGCATTGATTGTGTCGTATTCTTATATTGTATTTAAAACATTAATTCAGCAATATAACAAAATACACCGTAATTCGGATTCCGATTTTATATTGTTCAACGTTTATCGTAACCACAAAACAGCTAAATCGCTCTCACAAATTGAAAATAACTTCAATACTTTTCTTTCCCAACAATGTAAACCATTTGCACGATTCATTGTGCATAATTATTAACGAATCATGCTTCCATGACCTTTAGGGTTCCACTATGGAAATAATAAAGCCCTCAGTAAAAGTTTATTCAAGTGGTTACATTAAATAAACATCGGGTTCCCCACACGACGATTTCGTGGGAACTTTTTGAATATTCTATGAAGTCGGACAGAGCTCAAGTATGCAAATTAATGCTTCCAGCTCAGGACACTGGCAGTTGGCACTGACCAATGTGACGGTAGCTAGTAGCCGATACCTTTACACGGGTAGGTTCCATCCGCCCCGGTGGTCCCGGCCCGGTAACGGGACGGTTGGGTAAAATTTGTATTTTTATACCAATAAACCTGATTGTTACATGCAAACTCTTATTTTTATTTTTCAGTTCATGTGTTTTGTGTATATAATAATACTATATTTTTGTACCCGTATGTGTATACCCGCTTTTAATACTACCTGGATGGATGCTACTCAATCTGTGCTATTCGTCCCGTTAAAAAAACACACCGGGGTAGATGATACTTCATCTGTGCCATCCACCCCGTTAAACGACGGGGCCGGCACTACCGGGGTCGATTCAACAATTTTTCCCAACCGTCCCGTTACCGGGCCGGGACCACCGGGGCGGATGGGACCTACCCCTTTACACGACTTATTGCATTTTAGATTGGATTTGGTATTTATATTTTATGCGAACATTTTTAATTGTTTCCAGGATCTACACAAGATCTTTCTTTGTAAGCAAAGGTGAAGAGGCCTACAAACTGTCTCCTTTTTAAGTCAATAAAAATCTTTTTTTTTGTGTATGGCATCTCGCAGGTCAACCTAGAAGGTTGTCGACTGCTTAACCGGGCTTGTCAATAAAAAAAAAAAAAACACTGGATCACTAACTTGACGTATATATAGACATATTATCAAACTTGCTAACAGAAACTTTGGTATATAAAAATACACACAATACGACTTGATCTATTCTAAAGCTGGCCTCAGCCTCCTACATTGTTCATAAACAAGTTTTTATGATCTGACATATACAGAGAGAAATTCCGTAATACCCCGCATGCAATATAAATTATCGGGCCCGTTGTGGGCGTCCTTGTGGATGTGGCTTTGTGAAAACTCATCTCTTATTCAACTCTTCGACAGATTTTCTCATAACTTATTCCATCCGAGGCTGGTTTTTAACAAATTTCCGATATTGTGTTACAAATTATCGCTCTTCAGAAAAAGTTTCCGCGAGGCCTTTTATTACGTTGTGAATATAATAATACTAATTGGTGTATCTTTTTACATAGCAGCCTGAAATAGGGAGGTATAAACCTACTATTTAGTAGGTCGGTAGCTCCAGGTTTATTAATTCAGTGTTCGTTAGTACAAGCTTGGATGCCTACATTCCTCTTTCATTATAAGCATATAGATTTTCTGGTTATTCTTGAAACAGGGTTGTTATTTTATAACAAAACTGTGCCTAACAGGCGTTTGTACATACAGTCCATTTTATGCCGTTATAGTTTATATAAATCATCATCAGCCTATATATTTCCCCACTGCTGGGCACAGGCCTCTTCTCATACAGAGAAGGCTTGAGCATTGATCACCACGCTTGCTCAAGACGGATTGGCGGATTCAGACTTTTTTTTAGTCCAAGTTTCCTCACGATGTTTTCCTTCACCGTTAGTTTTCTTATACTTAGAAAGTACATACCACTTTAGTAAATTCACATTGGTAGCTACCAAGTTTGGAACCCGCACACTCGAACACATCAGGTAAGTGCCTTAAACACTAGGCCACCACGACTTCATGATATAAATCAGCGTAGTATATAGGTCGTTCTCCATATTGTAATACTTGTAAACTAAGTATAGGTACATACATAAGTAGCTTAGCCAGATTATCTATGGGATTAAAACCATTCAGATTATACACGTAACAAGGTACTAAGACTGTTTCGAGTAGAGGGTATATACAAGATTTTTTCATAGCGTTGGTTCCTCTTTGTGGTGATCACACACAGCATTATAGGATCAATCAATATAATCTTATAAGCTTGGTGCGGTATAAGTACTTACCTATAATATTGCAACGATATTTGAGAATCGTTATTGGCAAAGAAAACCAGTAAGTCTGTTACCTAGAAGGGGTGTTGTGTTACTCAGTAACTGGGTTGTGGATGTCAGATAGGCAGTCGCACCACGCAAAATTTTGTTCAGCTGCATCAAGTTAGATTGGAAGTCTCAATCTAATCACCATTAAATTGTTATATAGATATCTTAATTAAACCTATATAACAGATATATAGGTTCAATTAATTCGAAAAATAGCATCAAACATTGTTGGTAATAATTTTCGAATAAATTAATTATAGAATATTAAGAGCTAATTTAATTTCGAACAACAATAAGTTTGAAACAGTTTTAGAGTTTGTAAATTGCCTTGTTTTTGGGTATAATCATAATTAAAACTTTTTGTTAATCCCATGTCGAAATCGAAATAGTGTCTTGTGCCATTTAATTTTATTTATACAAATTAATACAATTAAAGCAATTGTACCTACTTCTTTACATATTCAGTTATTTTAAAGATTTTTTTTTGTAATTGCTCATGTCGAAATAGAAGCAATAGTTATTATCTGACATTCCTAATCAGAGCGATAAATATAGTACAGATTCGTTAAATCGATCAACCGACATACAAGTGAACATGAATACAAGCAGTAAATCAAAGTATTAATGTGTCATAAATGTCAACAGAAGTCTAGGGTAATCGCAAAAATAACGTGGTCTGACAATTTATAGCTGACGCTCAGATTGAAATCAGGCATGCAACGATACGACGTCAGAGAAATGAAATAGATTGTTATCGCTTTTGATATACATAACTATTGTTTATAGTGTAGTTATTCAACTAGGTTTACTTACAGCGTTTTGATACCGACGTCCTTTAGTAACATCTATGCCGGCGCCAAGGTGCTAATATGGTTTTAAAAGTCTTATACATGAATTCTTTATCAAAGCCCTCTCTTTAAACCGTGTAAATAAAGATAAACAAAAATTGAACTGTTAAAAGTCACGAACAAAATTCAAGTAGGTACTGTTTCATATTACCCACAAATTTTCAACAATATGAATATGTTTATAATTAGACTTAGGTATATTCTGCAGGTACCTACTATTTTCATGTATAAATTTCATCGGCAAAGTCATAAATTTCTGCAATTTCTTGTTCATGTGGGAGTTATTGCACGCGTGTGACATTCCTTGCACGTGCTGCAAAGGACACTACCTAACAAGTTTATGAGGGTTCTCAGTCGCTGTGGAACCCTAAAAATGTATCAACATGCCTTTAGTAACGGAGACGGCAGTTATATAAAAAACTAGCTTCCCGCCAGCGGCTTCGCACGCGTGAGTTAAAAAATGACCGAGTTTCATACAAAATTTGCCCCCCTTTTAAACCCCCTTGATAGATCACTATGTCAGTCAGTCAGTCACCTTTGAGTTTTATATTTATTTATTTATTAGAGTAGATGTATTAGATATGTAATGCACTGGGTATATTTTAATAATGTCATTCTTCTGTTTGATAAAATACAAAGAAACTACCTACATGTATTTTTTTAATCTGTGACTGCACTGCATAACACGAGTTCGATTCTTGCATAGTTAGGCCCAAATTTACCGACAAGATGTCAAGATGATATTTTAGTCTGATCAACTAAAACAGCTGTTTACAGTAAATACAAACTTGCAAGTTTCAAAGAGTAACACTATCATTTGAACTTTTTATTCCTAAAACAATCGATCACCAACCCGGGTTTTAACAATAAGTGGGTAACACGAAAATTCTAGCTTCATAGTTAAAAAATGTTTTTATTTAACGGGCCGATTACGTCTGTCGGTGAACTTGGACCTTAATATATTTTCTAAGTCTAGATGATTGTGCATAAGTGTATTTTAGAAAACTGATCTATGACATATTCCTAGTTTCTAGGTCGAAATATGTATATTAGTGTTTTGTTTTTTTTTTTACTTAAAAAAATCTGAAATAAATTAAAAAATCAAATTAGGGTATTTTACTAATTACATTGATACCCACCCAATACACATTTAATTACCCTGATAATTACTGTGTGAGTTAGAAAGGACGGTAGCTAACAATTAATGTTACAAAAAGTTATGAAAGTATTGTTAGTGAAACTGAAACAAAGCTTAAACAACTTAAAACCTCGACTGGTTAATTAACCTAAAATAGCTTGTTCTATATTTCGATCACTCGACAATCATTATTGAATTTACAATAAGATACCACTTCACATGACAAAGAATAACAATGGTAAAATAACTGAATAATTTATTTACTATTCAGATTACCGAAATGTTAAATATCAATACAAAAGAACCATACAAAAATATATTCCTATTGTGAGATCCGAACCCTCGTCATGGAATGATCTGACGACAACGTAAGTTTTCTGGTAGCTCCATCGCTCGGAACAAATTTTAAATGTTTACGAACGTATGTGGAAGATATTTTTCCAATTAAACATTATTAATTTTAAAACTAATTTGAAATTAATATAATTGCGGCTTCGTACCATATAATAGAAAAATGGACATTATAAAATAAAATACTTCCAAACAATTTAATGTAATGTCAAGTTAAAATACATTTTACGTCTTTTTTGGTTTTTTTTATTACTTTTATTAACAGAAAGTAATATCCTTTAAAAATACATAACTAAAAGCATCAGATAAAAAACAAAACAACACAAATAATATTTAAAAAAAAAAAAGTTTCCACACACACTCAGTCCTTATTTTAGGCATGAATGAATGCACCCCTTTCTTTTCTTAAATTCAACTGACGGCATTGTTAAGCAATGCCGTCCTGAATCGCGCTATCAAAGTTTTCTTGGCGCGTAGCATCAATACAATATTTTGCGTGACGTCAACAGGGGTCCGTGTCTACTCAGTAAGACAGTGGTCGGGGGCAGGGCTGTTTCAAACCGCTCCTACTATAATGCGTTTAATAAGCTATAATGTGTATTAGTTGTATCCCTAAGTGGGCATTTAATGTGGTATTCAAGCCAGTTTATTGTGTAAAGGTCGTGTTGACCAGGTTAATTAAATAATAGTATGTGTAAAAAGCCTCAGTACGTCGGGGTTCAGTGTAACACGGAGGAATCTGTTCCTCCACCCCACTGAAGTAGAAGATTTGACTCCTTTTTAAGTTTAAAATTTTAGTAATTTATTTTTAACTCTTTAATATTTAATACATCATCTTAATTATTGATTTTTATCTATCGGATAGACTATCGGAAGGTCTAATTGACAAAATATCTGTAAATAAAAACAACTTTCAATACATAAAAAAACAGGCATAAATTATAAGTAAGCCAATTACCATATTAAATAAGTTTTATTTATATGTATAGGTATTGCTGACAGAACTACGTATCTATCTATGAATTTAATATTTCAAAGGTGTCAATAAAAGCGATATAAACTTAAAGTAAGTAGATCGTAAAGAATGTTTAAGCTTCACTAAATCGCCATAATTCCTTTTCCACCGAAATTCAGTAAGCGACGCGTAAAGACCTCTTCGCAAGCAAACGGCTGAATATTTTATTTGGGTTTTTCTCTTTCTCAGACGTGCTCGCTAATGCGCTTTTTCGTGCGGGTAGTTTAATCATACTGACTTAAGATATGTAGCTAAAAACGATAGATTGTTTTATTTTTCATTGCTTTTTCTTTTAATTAGATGTCGCTTTTAAAATGTGAGTGGTAATTAGAAGCAGCCAAAATATTACATCGATTTAGCGATCGAATCGACTTGTTTGTTTATTGTGCTGACTATCGGATTTACTAAAAACTAAATACCCACAATAACAATGTACCCCAATGCCCAATAGCAATGTGTGCCAGTCCAAACATTAGCTTAACCTGCTAATATATTATGTATTTAGGTATGGTAGGTATTTTAAAACTAAAGCTCAAGTTTTAGTGTAAAAAGATGCATGGCTAAATTTCATTATTAACGACTTTATTTTACTTAATTATAAAGATCATATTTAGTATGGTATTGAAAATTTCATATTTCATTTACAATTCCTTTATTGAAATATCATATCGTTTTATTAAATATGTACTTTTATTACCTTTACCTACCTGTTAACCTAAACATAATATCACGTAGGTAGGTAAGTCTGTGAATTCTAAAGTAAGATAGAAAACAAAGCCGTTAAGTCTAGTAATGGCCTCATCACCAACAGTAATAAAACTTGTTCAGCGACGGTACATCATACATAGGTGGTACAATCACATCATCGCTCGCTCGTCTACCTCACCTCGGGGATTATAACTCTGAAGTTGAATTTCGTAGTATCACCCCAGGGGCCCGCTGGCCAGATTGAACCACACTGATATGATGGCGCTGCAATAAATATCTAAGTACCTACCTAGACTGAATAACGAAAGAAGTGAACTGCCAATGTGATGTGGATGTTGTGGTTTTGTAGGTATGTATTTGTAAATGCTTAAAAATGTGATCAGTTAGTAAGCGAAGTGGAGATGAAAACGAAATAGTAGATTTGTAAATTATTTTATTTATTGAATGCTTAGGCATTTTGTGCGATTTTTCATTGATCATTATCATTCACAGTCATTTCTGTTTATTTTAAGAAGATAACTAAGTACATAATGACCAACCCACATAACGCAACTAGAACTGGCTCATTAAAAAACTAGAAAAAGTTTGTTATTACATAAACTTTAAACTGATACATATAGAATAGGAATCAATTTAATTTTTAAACTGATATTTTTTTAATTAAAATAATCAATCATAGGTATATTATTGTTTAGTTCTTAATAAAGATATATATTTTCTAATATTTAACGAGGTGAATGACCGATGGCACGAAACTTTTTATCATTTAGTGTTAATTTAACATAAATAATTCTAAATACCAATATTTTTACTCGAAAAGTTTGTTGGGCTTTATTAAACAAGTTCTTCTTACAAAAAGTTTTAACATCGAAACTACTGTAGCATCGGAGTCTGTCCCAAAACCTCAAGACGACTACAAAAGCTTGCAACTAAAAGCCGGTGAAGTAAGTAGAAGTTGTCATTCCTATGGCCGCCGCCCGGTGCGATGCGATTTAACTTTTATTGACTAAGTTGGCCGTTCGCGCTTCGCTGACAAGTTAAATTCAAACATTTCAAAAAAGGTTAAATCGTTACTTTTTTTATACATAAGCAGGATGCTCAATGATCTTAACCCTGAAACTGTTCGGGGTGAAAGGTCTAAATTTTTGATGAACGGAAATTGAATATTGCATTATGGACAGGCGAGAATTTATCCTGAACATAGGTGGTTTGAACGATAAACTCTTATGGTTACGAGCAACCTCCATATAAAAAAAAATTGGAACATTATAGGCACCGTTATTAAATTATGATTTTTTATTCACCTATATATGTATATGGTTTTTTCGCGATTAAGAATAAAATAATAAAGTACTTAATCTTTGTAGTGAATCCTGCTATTTATTCAACGCATTAGTTACTACCACAATTATCATTGAAAAGCGGACTGAATGGATGCTCTTTAATTCACCTTCAAATGATAATAAAATGGTGTTGGTTTTCTCACTGGCTACTTAAATAAAATTAGTAATAAGAATGAATGTAATAAAGTTTAAATCATAGCTTATTAGTCTAATTGGTACGTAATTTTTCTTCAGGAAGGCAGGGGCTCAGAGTAACCGCACGTCTGAAACCAAATATTAGCTCTTCATGATGATTTATGTACATTTAACTTCGAAACGAAACCTTCAGCTAACTATTTTGATTGGCTTACAAAGGGTTAGTTTGTAAAACAGATTACATAAATGTTTCCGCAGCTTTGCGCTTGTTTACGATTGTAGGAGTAGATTTATGGATTGTAACCGAATTTAAATGGGGTATCAAATATAAATGTTCGGCAGCTCGGTTTAGTTATTGGCACAAAATCAAAGTTATTTAGCCACAGTCATGTTTAATTCGGTAACTGAATATAAATCTAAATAATACATACTTACATTTATTCTACAGATGGTTATGCAAAGAGATCTTTGATCTTTCTGACACTTTGCGAATCACAACGGTCTGAAAGTTACATAAATCGCTCAGAATTTATCACACTTCCTTTAGGCGTCGCTCGCGCATTCATCCTCACGACCCCTTAGAAATTAACCTAAATTACAAGAGATCTTGAGACCTGAAATTCTTTGATAATTAATGTCGATTTGATTTCTACATACCAAGAAGAAAAAGTAGTTTACTCTAAGAATGTAAAAAAAATTTTTTTTTCCTTTTTGACAGGATAAACACTACCTGTGTATAATGGCGTCGGACTCTCCGGAGCAGAACCTGACACAGTATTTCAGCCTGTGTAACGACTTCATACACGCCGCTCGTCTTCGAGACGGCAACGTTCTCATACACTGGTAAGTACCTGTAGCTAGAACCCATCCATGTTCCTTCCTTCGCTCCTTGCGGTCCGCGCCCCGCGGTAATTCTTTCAAACAACATCGTGGTAACAAGCAGATGGCCAACGCCGCGTTTATTAACACTGCAATGATGAAGACATCGCAGATGCATTGCCATGCTAGCGACAGAACTAAAATTTAAAAGGTATCACAGGCTGTAATTACGCTGCCTGGATGTAAAGCTAGGTATGGTGCAATTACTACTGCGGCGGAGCTCCATCACAAAAAGTTCTTGTATTACAAAAACTGTTTAGATTCAGGCAAATATTCTGAGTATTGTTCATCACAAAAACATTTCTAGGTACAGCCATGCAAAAGTTAGAGGGGGGGGTAACTCGTATCGAACAAAAATTTGCACTTAAAAGCTAGATATTTCGCAAATGGCTCGCTTAACCAAAAAATGGTCTTCACACACCCATAATATTTTTGAAAGACCTATCTAACGATACCCCACACGGAGGGGTACCCACTTTACGTGTTTGGGAGCTACCCTAAAAAAAAATATTTTGCAAAATTTTATTTTACCACTTTCTTGACGTAATTAATATACATATCCATACCAAATTTCAGCTTTCTAGTATCAAGAACCTCGGAGCTATGCCGCGGACAGACAGACAGACAGACAGACAGACAGACGGACATGGCGAAACTATAAGGGTTCCTTGTCGGACTACGGAACCCTAAAAATCTATACTTAATATTTAGGACTTATATGTTAGGAAGGATATATTAATCCTTGCTAATATTATAAGTGAAAGTGAACCGCGGAAAACAGCCAGTATCATGGATAAAGTTAAATACTTAAATAATGGAATGTTCTGAAAATAAAATAAAAATCTTAATAAATGTATCAAAAACAAAAACGTTTAGGCTGTTAGTAAATGATTCTACCTACTGACTGTGTGATGTTACGTAAACTGGATTTCTTTTATCGCCTTATAAAATAAGAATATGAAATTTTTCCCCGCTCATGTTATAAATTTCCACCCTTCTGACGTGTCAGGGTCACCATTGCCCTTCCCTTTTAGGCGGTAATGCACTGACCATTATGTTTAAACGAAAGTTTATTTATTAACCGAATTCAAAAAGGAAGAGGTTTTATGTAGGGCTATTTAAATTTTACCATCATAGGTAGACGACCAGACCAAATAAAGTAAACAGAGAACGTAGATCCGAACAATTAGCACCTAACTAATAAATATTTTTAGCTTGCTGATCCACATTGTTCAAATATCGATTCTTCCACATTGTTTTAGGCAACTGAAAGAACTGGTTTCACCCTAATTAATAACACGGTTTTTTTAAGTAAGTACTAACATTCCTTAAATTACAAGAACACAAAGGGAGGGAAGGGAAGGGGGAGACCTTTACCCAGCAGCAAAATAATACCTAACGGTGGAAAAAATCAACACTAAGTCATAATCATCAGCCTATATATTGTCCCACTGCTGGGCACGGGCCTCTTCTCATACAGAGAAGGTATGATTGATCACCACGCTTGCTCAAGGCGGATTGGCAATTTCAGACTTTTTAAGTCCAGGTTTCCTCACGATGTTTTCCTTCACCGTTAATCAGTGACATCTAAGATATTATATACTTAGAAAGTACCTACATATGACTTTAGAAGTCACATTGGTATTTGCCAGGTTCCGAACCCGCACACTCGTAAACGAGAAGCAGGTGCCTTAACCTCTAGGCCACCCCGACTTGGTCAACTAAGTACTCCTTCATTTCTACTGTGATTCTTTACTGGTATCTACTATTTTCCAAACTAAGTCTGGTTTGAACCATTCGAAACTTATCAAATGAAATAAGCTACTCCAATCTCTACCAATTAGGAAATTCCTATCATATCGTAGCGGGCAAGAAAACCGAGGACCTTTAAATTTCGTTTTAGGCCATCTGGCTGATTGTACTTTTAGCCGATTAGTGGTCTCTCTATAAAAACTTTTCAATCGAATCTTTATTAAGAAAACGAAGGTACTTACCAAAGGGTGATAAATTGAGAACATTTTGCAGAAAAGTAGATAGAATATTAATTCAATGATTTTAAGGTCGTGGGCAATGGACTCCATTTGTAAATCAAATTCTTTGTCATCGATCAAACTGGTATAGTCACTACAGTGTTACCATATTAAATAAACGATGAGCAATCAATTTGGTTGAAAAAGTATTTTATGGTTGAAGTCATAGACATGTACTTAAATAGATGACGAAAGTGTGTGTGTATTTCGCGTGTGACAGATGAGTGTAGTGCACCTAAATCGATACCGTCTAAAGTTATCCCTTGGACGTAAGCATACAAAAGCTTTCTTACTATAGCCTGTATTGATTTTAAAAAAAAGGTAAACAAAATGATAACCTATTTTGTTCTAATTTTGCCACTCATATAAATAAAACGTCATTCAATGATGAATGATGATGTTTAGAGCATGAAATTGACATAAATACGCCATGCTTACGCTTTTGTTAATTTCTGTGGCAGAATTAGAACAAAATAGGTTACGACTTTGTTTATTTTTTTCATAAAAGATATTGGTACTGACTTAGTATCTGTGTCCAAAATGTTAGAATAAATAAAAAAAAAACTGAAAGTCTGGAATTTTCTCGTTGCCCAGTACCTACTTAACATTCACATAATAGTAAGGGCGCGGCTCTATAACATAAATCATGTTCTCGTATATATCCATTGTGAACATGAGGAGTAAGCAATATAGTGTTATTTACTATTTGGACATATATATTACAGTTCACAGAGCGTCACTGCTTGTAAAGAGATATTAAATTCTGTATGTTTGTCATAGGATATCATGCTTCACTTATTATGATTAATTATTTCTATAGTTGCCTTTGATGATTAGAGTTATAGGGAAAACTAAACTCGAAAACTACAGCATTCTTATGTATTTAAGTTCTTTAACATTAAGAAATTGGTTCGATTGGATACACGAGTTTATAACTTATTAAAATCAAAAACAACCAATTGATACAATGAATATGATTTGACTAAGTTTTTTTGATTATCTATTTTTTAATCCGGTGTAAGATTTGTGGACACCAGACTGCATCTTACGACCGCAATTCGCGGCATATCTCGTAAAAAACAACGGGAATTGTTATTCGCCTCGCGTGGTCAATTAAATATTTCGCAGCTACTAAAATATACTTCTTCCAAATATTAACCTTTCCCGAGATAAGCAGCGGTTAATCAATCCATATATTCCAATTACGAAATAAAATTCTATACTTCAAGCCAGTTTTGATTTGATCAATCGTTCTAATTCATTTGAAAGTTCTGTTGGCTGACTTTGAAAAGGTCGTAACACTATGTCCTGAGCGATTGAACGTCGCTATTGATTAATAGCTAATCACATAGCCGCCGCGTCGGTTAATTACACAATTATCGCTCGTCGCTCGCTTCCCTAACTCTATTAGGTATCTATACAAAGGTATTTATAATATGAAAGTGTGAAACAAAGCATGAATAACTCTATAAATTCTGATATCTACTCTGTATTAAATTATGATGTCTAAGAAATTATGTATATAGTACTAGCTGTGTCCTGCCGTTTGAATAGTGTCCTGTGGGAATTTTACGTAACCAGATAAATATTACCCTATAACCGTCTCCAGGGTACCATTTATATTCGAACTAAATTTCATCAAAATCGGTTCAGTCGTTTTACCGTGAAAACATAACAAACTCAGATACGCATTAATTAGTTAGGATTGCAAATGACGATACGTCACAGCTGAGTATCAATACAAACATTTCTTATGGCAAAATTATACTAGCAACTTTTTGAAATTGCGAGCGTGATGCAAAATTGGTGGACGTCTAATAAACTTATATTAATACTACCTGTGCCAACCCTTGTCCTAAAAATTAAAGTTACCAAGTTGCCTTAAATGCAGGACACTAAAGCAGCTAAAATATGTGTACAATTTAGGTCATAACATCTGGCACTTGTACCTTCTTTTATGTCTTTTGGACAAATTAATTGGACTTAATTAAGTTCTTAAGTAAGCTTGTTAAGGACCACCTTTGTATGTCAAATATTTATACATGTTGTTGTCCTTTTGTATTTTTGTTTTGTGCACATAAATTATAAACAAATAAAGGACAGGAACATTTTATTTAATTTTTATCACAAGTCTTGAAGATGTAAAACCCTTAAAAAAATCTTAAGAAAACAACGCAGAATACGAAACTGGAGCAAGGAAAGATTTTAATGACGCATCATTTGCCGCGGCTCTGGGTACAAGCGTACTGTGCTTGTACCAGTAGGGCGGCTGCACGAGATAGTTAATGACGAAACAGTGTCTAGTTAATTATAGCTAGAAGTATAACTGTCTGTTTTCTGTGTTGACACAGATGTTACGCGAGCTTGAAAATTCCTCTAAAGTGCAAATTACACTACGATAGAATTTGCGACACGAATGTCAGAATAAATTGCGATAATGCTGTTGTAACATTTTTCTAATGTCACATAAAATCTCCAACACCTGTTTACACATACACACTTTCTGACACTGAGTGTACGGAGTGAGCATAGCATAAGTAAAAGAAATAGCTGTTTAACTTTTCGGGATCTCATGACTCTAGAGTCTAGAGTATTAGTATCTATTAAAAAAACTCAGAGAAGATACAGTGGCCTTTAACATCTACGAAAGATGATTCAAACAGCAGCCGTGTCAGGTTATTTGGCTTTGGCACTTGCGCTGATGGCTAAGAAGGCCTATACGAGAGCGACAACGCCGGTCGCAACGTCCGCAAACAAATTGCGTTCCCGGTGACGTTGGAGGTTGTGCCATTCGTTGGTGACGTAGGTCGCGCTTTTGGGAGAGCAGATCGAACCAGGCATTGTCATGCGCGACCACCCCATCAGATAATATTTTCCTCCAACTATCACGGTCACCAGAAACTTTTTCCCAAATGTTCGGGTAAATGTTGAAAGATACCATATCGCGTTTAACGCTATCTTTAAACCGCAGTAGTGGCCGGCCTACTGGTCGTGTGGCGTCCGAAATTTGACCAAGGAGAGTTTGTCTTGGCAAACGAGAAGGCTCCATCCGTTGCACATGCCCCAGCCAGCGCAATCTCCTTTGTTTAAGTAGTGCAGTAAGAGGGTATTTCACCAACAAAAATAATTTAGTGCGTCAGAAAATAAACTTATATGTGCTGAAATCATATATAGTCTTTGGCTGAAATGCTTAATATGAACTCTATTTAAAAGGGTCAAGTAACCGAATTTGCTTAGTAGACAGTTCAACGTTGTTAAAAATAACCCCATAAAATTCGTCTGCACTTTATGGTCCGCAGTTCAGATTTTTTTAAATACATGCAACGAAAACTAAACGTCATTTGTTTTTTATCCTGCAACCAAAGACAAGACCCTGCTATATACAACCTCTTCTCATCCTAATATATAACGGACTGAGTAGCCTACAATCTTATCTACGTCTCAGCAGTATCCGCTGAGCCCACCTTTCTCGGTCAAGTGTCACTCGCATCGCTTGCAGTTTGAACTCGATCGAAAGCGTGGGGACGACACCCGCTATCTCGGCGCTCGACTGCAATCGGCTGAGCTTGAGCGTACACACGGGCTTATCGGAACTTAAAGGGTTGTTGACGTTATATTATTCAGTATGCTCTTCAGCTTTTCAGCCTTTCAAAAATATTATGTTTCGATTAAAATGGTTTCATCAGTGGGTCATTAAAGAGAGGTATAAGGTTTACATAATTATGTTGATGGTGTTGATGCATGTTCTATGGAGAAATTTGGTAAAAACATGGACAATAAGTACAGCTATACATACATATTTAAGTATTTTACTGTTCATTCAAGGCCCTTCTAGTTTTTTTTAGGTATTTGAATTGTCTATTTATTTTATTTAAGTTGTTCCATTCCAACGTAAGTTTATCAAATAAATGGGAATTTGACTTTGTTCGCTTGTACCGCTTTTACAAACAAACAGATTTGGTATTGAAATATATGTATATCCACTAGCTGCTTCCCGCGATTGACCTATATCCTGAGGAAACTTCTTAGCGCACCTGAAAAAAAAGTATCCTATATGTTAATCTAGGTTATAAACTATGTGTGTACCAAATTTCATCCGAATCCGTTCAGCAATTTTTGCATGAAAAAATAACAAAATAAATATATACATCTCCCAAAGAAGTAATGGTCGAATGTTCTGTCAGTCTAGCAGGGATGTCACGCAGCGTGACGGTGGCAGTGGCGTACATAATGTCGGTGACCCCGCTGACGTGGCGCGAAGCTCTGAAAGTGGTGCGCGCTGGCAGAGCGGTCGCCAACCCCAACCTGGGCTTCCAGAGGCAGCTGCAGGAGTTTGAGACTTACAAACTCGTTGAGGTAAGGGAGTTATAGGTGTACCTATATGCTTGGGAGCTCTATGTAAAGTTTTAGTACAAATCACTGCAATTCTTGCCTGAACAAAACTTTTAACTTAGTCCAGCGTTTTACTCCTATGATGATTTAATGTACTTGAAGGGCTTTGTATACAATTAAATTATCAAGACTAGTCAAACAATTTGATCTTTCCGTAGGTAGACAAGATATGACATCTATTTTCCAAATGATATAAAAATATCTTCACTTCAGCGAAGAATCCAATATTATCGTACTACTACGAGTCTGCGAGAAGTCCAATACATAGTTGGAATGTGTGTATCGGGTGTGGAATTCCTAATAAAACACCCCCCTCTCAAGATGCTATCAAATGACAAGCTATCACTTAGTCACTTACTGCAATCAAATCAGTACCGATCACTAGAAAATTTATTGAAAAGCAAAAGCGTTAGCTTATGTAGGTTAGGTGTTCATCAACGATATCAACTTATGGACACACCTGCATCATAAAAATATATACCTGCCTATTTGAAGAGGTGAGCATCTGAAAAGATTTTCATTATTCTGGGAGGATATCCTAGCTGTTTAGTTGAAAACTGAGGCCTTTTTCTTACTAGCAATATTGTAAGGAGTACCTAATGATAATTACACCACCTACGCTACTTGCAATACTTCTTTCGCATGTAATGAACTGAAGACAGTGTGTTATTCAATACTAGCAGTTTCCCGCGGTTCCGCATTCTGAGGAAACTTCTTCACGCACTCAGGCAAAAAGTAGCCTATATAGTCCAGGTAATCTTCACACCTTACTCGGTTTAATCAAATTTAATTTTAATCGGTTCAGCCGTTTTAGCTTGAAAGCGTAACAAACAAACAAGCTCACATTTGCATTGATAATAGTTTATTCAATAAATTCGACACTCCCTAAAGGAACTTTACGAACGAAACTTTCAACACAGCTAACCAAACAAAAATACACAAATATTGTGCCGAAAGGCACATCCATACATTGATATCGTTGGTGTAAATCTAAGTAATTTATACGTTCGGCTAGCGACACAAGGTGGGATTGCGGCCGCCTAGCGTGACACGCTCGCGTGTCTGTCCTCCCCCTAAGCGCTGGCAGAAATTCGGAAAATATTCCCGTTTCACTACTAACTACGAACACAATCCTCGCTTTGTAATATTATGTTATTATGACTATATTGCAAGCTTTTAAATGGTATTTAGATATTTTGTGGAAACTCAAATGGAATTCTAACCATTAAAGGTATTTCTTCGAAAAGTAATAGTTCTAGTAAGGGTAATGAATCATTCGCGTGACCTAGGTGAATCGATATTTAGCCTATTTGTCTAGATTCGGCCTTATTATGCTGAATTACATTTACTATGCTCCCATCATAAGAAGAAAGGCCGTAACTATCATTTTTTCGATATTGAGTTAAATACATTGTTGGAATCAGGAAACAATTCTGATGACAAATATTCTACCTGTCTGTTTCGTTGTTATAAATTGTTTCGTTCACAAAACCACTGACGCTAGATATACAATTTGGAAGATGAAAATATCTTCTTCAAACAAAGTAGTAAAGTATTTTACGTATCGACAGCCGCGGCCACAGGGGGTTAAATTTGTATGCGAACGAAGTGGCAACAGCTCTACATTATAATGTGATAGTCAACATAACATAACCCATATTTGACCCACCTCTGATTGTTCGATAAAATGACAGAATTGGGTCACATAAAAACTGCCAATTGGTACAATTCCATGCCAAAGCAAATACTAGAAGATTATTTGTCCTACCTCTACACGTCAAATTTTTTTGGAGAACTTTCGTCAAATATTTTTAATGAACTTTGAATTTGAACTCAACAACACTTTGATTACTGATTATGAAAATTAATTCTGAAGGAAAGAAGACGACTGAAAGAGCGCTACCCGTCCTTGGCATTAGCTGACAGAGACCTGTCAGAATGCCGCGTCATGTTGGACTCCTACCAAACTATGCTGAACCAACGCACCATCTGCGAAGGGAAATGCTCCATGGGCCGACAATGTCCTACTGGTAAATATGTATATATTAAGAGGTTACTTACTGCACTATCCCTGAAGATTCTGCAGTGTTAGCCTCAAGTAAATTTTTTTTCTCGAAATTTCTTAACACTTTAGCTTAACGTGAATTTATCAATGTCGCACAAGCTGTTAATCTTCAGTGAAAGAGCGGGTCCAAATGACTATTGTGACCTCTTTAGAGTGCTTTATAAGAAAACTATCGTTATTCTCCTCACGTATTTGTACATAGTTCAATTTGCCCAACGTAGTTTTAATTCAATCGGCAGAAGGCCCACTTTTAGCGCGGCTCACACTCTATAGGTAAAAATTCGATTTTGCTTTAGCAATCTTATATTAATATCGTTTGTATGTAAATTGTATGGGTAGTAAAAGGAAGAAATAACCCAATCTTTGATGTTCTCGAATAAGAAATCATGTCTAACATTTAAACGCAAAGAGCGCTGTGAACTTTTGGAATCTGATCTCTTTTCTTGTAACGACTATTTCTAAAAATACTATTCCTAAAAATATTACTAAAAGTTTGCTTTATAAATATTAATTTAGGCACAACATTTAAGTATCATCAGTTTTATATTTACAGAACAGTAAATCTAGCTATCCATTAGCATGTACAAATTATTGAAAAGTACAAATTGTATGAAGTTATACCCTCTTGTAAAGCACATTTTCGCTCGTAATACAATGCTTTTAAAGACCTTGAAAAAAATGTCTGTCACCCCACAACAATGTTGTAACACCTAGCACTGTTTTGTGTCGATGTCATTGTACGCACATTCACTACACTATAGAAGTACGTGTTGCCTTCTCTCACATCAGGGGTATGCAGAACAGGGTCGAAGCGACAGCCGCGACCGAGGAAGCCGTCAGTTGCCGCAGGGCCCGGGGAAAGCCCAGGGCTGAAGAGATCACCGTCTACTTTATCCACCACGTCCACTGTCTCAGGATACCGCCCAAGGTCGTCACCGGCTGGACTTTATAGTTATACTGGAGGTTAGCATATTCCACAAAATATTATAAATTTCTAAATAAGAAGTGAAATTCCTCAATTTAAAATTATTCTGGAAACCTAAGATCTCAAATCTTGTTCACACTGTTGATACAAAACAGCAGATTTTAATACGCACATTGTCATTAAAGTCTAGACTAGAATCTTTCTGTGTCATGACTATACACAGACATAGTAATGAAGAATATTACTCACTACGCTGCAACGGGGGTAGACATTTAGGTACCTAGCCTACCCATTTCAAAACTACCACTCCTTGCGTCCTTATGTGATATGTAAAAAACTGTAATTCTTAGCCAATAAGAACACCAAAAAAATTTACTATATCGATTACCTTGTCTATAATACATAAGTCGAACCTCCAAAATTAAGTGATGTTACAAACAAGCGGCACTTTATCAGGTCAAGATTATCACGTCTATGTCGGCACTAACCTATCATCATCCTAATCAGGTTATCGCCGTCCTCTGCTGAATTTAGGCCTTCCCCAAAAAGCGCCATTCCCATGACCTAATTGTCGATAAATTCCCGCAAGTCTGTAAGAAATCTGGCTCCATTACAGCTCCGTCTCGCCCGACCCGCTCTGCTTCGGGGCTGAGCGTGACGCGTGTGACGGACCCAGTGGGCGGCGGGACTGCCATGGCGGTGGGCGGCACGGAGTACTCGCGTCGACGGGCCGCCTCGGCGCCTGCGACCCCGGCGCTCTCGCCAGCGTCCTCGCCGCCCGGATCGCCGCATCGTGCACCGCATAGGTAAGGATTCAGGTATCATTCAAGCGAAAAACCTTGCCAAAATACAAGTCATATAAGAAAGTTCATCTAATAATGTACAAAGTTCGTTGCATGTTATGCGTAAGTCAAGATCACGAAAATTATGACGCCATTTCTTATTCTAGCTCATTCTAGAACATGGTGTTATTGAGAAGTGACTACAATATTATTTTTGTTCGTGCATGTTTTAATTTTCCCATTTCATGTCACCAGTAGGCCCAACTGTGCTTGGGTGATACCCTCGGTGCAGTGGGACCCCGATTCGATGTGACGTCACCCGGGGGCTACGTCTCAAGAACTTTTAATCATTCTCGTCGCACCCCCGCCATGCCGCAAGGTTATGCATTGTTTTGTTTCTCACGCTTATTTAACAGCCATAGTGGAACCTTATTTTTACTACTAACTTTAACCTTACCTTATCTTAATGCTAAAGCTTACATTCCTAGTTAATTGTTTGTTTTTATTAGCATGGTGTATCTTTTTTCCATTTCACACTTCAATTTATGTAGTACCTTTAAACTTAGGTTACGGATTCGAAATGCGTACCTATAATTTGGTCTCATGAAAAGTTGTATCTTTATTAGTTCGATAATGTGAAGTGGCTTTGCTAGCAATCCCACTCGTATATTATGGGTATCAGACAGCTGCATTTGCTCCGTATATTTAGTCGCAACTACGACGTTAAACCAAAAGCCGACCTTGTTATACTTTGGTACGGTAAAGCTACTGAAAAATGAAAGCGAATCAACATTTCATTTTTTGTTTAAGCTGCTTTAAGAAGACATGAATCATTTTTGTTTGTAAACACTTACAGAATAAATTCGAATAACAAAACATAATTGAAAGGAACTTCCTTATCGTCACGATGTTCAGTACAATGATTAAATTAACGAAGCGCTTTAAAAATAACTGACGCCTAAGTACCGGGAATGAATAGAGCCTCTTAAGCTATTGTTTCTCATTCTGTGTAGCATTATCTTTATCCGAGGAGGCTGGCTCGGCGACGCTTTCATTCTTAGCGATAAGTCGGAAACATTTCTGGGCGTTTTCTCCACGGAATTTCAGTTCCGTTATGAACACCCGACGAATTGAGCAGACAAATATTAACGTGGTAAGCTCGACAGTCGACAGTGTGGGATAATACTGTAATGGAATTAGGAATGAATGTGCAGACGCAGCTGCGGTGCTGTATATTGTGAAGAGGTTACGACCTAGTTCAGGCATTAGCGTTTGAGTCTGTGGCTTGTTGGATTTAGCAAATTATTTTCAGTATGATTTGTAGGTTGTCTTAACGCTCACGGATAAAAGTAGTTCATGAGTAGTAGACTAAAATTAATTTTCCTAGAATATACTATCAGCTACTTATGTTAAAAATATATTATTTTAGTATTTTGTTCTACCAACAATCTATTAGTTCGATTACGTCATCTTTCAATATTATTTTTGCAAGCATTTTACATTCTACCCTTTTTCATTGTAACCATTTCATTATTAAAATTGCACATGTGTTCAGCAAAATGTTCAGGCATAAAATATGATTGGACGAGCTCTACCTACATATCGTATGAAGAGCGAAGGGAACACGGAGCCCTCTGTATTAGATTCATATTTAACGAGGCAGTGTTGCGCTGACATCATAAAATTTTACGTACTGCTGACGTCCGGTCAGTCGAGGGTCGGACGGAGTCGGGTGAACTAATTAGTGCTGAATAGAATACATACCCGGGAGCGCCTACGGTTGTAGTGACGTCATTCCATGTTAATTAAGAACGAGCCTGCCATCTTGTTCTGCATAAAAAACTAGTAGTACCTACCTAATTCGACAAAATTTCGCCACGTATGATTCTGTTTAAATTCCTGAGAGCTTAACATTCGTCTGATGACGCCATTCTTCTTATAAGCCTCTTTTAGCTATGGAACTGTTTTATCCCTTTCTGTCAAATTTATTTTTGACTTGACAGATAAAGACAAACAGCTCGATAGTCAAAAGAGGCTTCTAGGACGAGGACATTTAAATGTGAACCAGGCTTCAGCTGGTTAAAGCTGATTTCCATAGCAATTAGGTTAATTTGACACGAAACCTACAATTTTAAGTAATCAGTTTATCGATTGTGGTTTGAATAATTCTTCATATATTGTGTGTTCTAGATTTTTCTTTAATCGTTAGTTCAAAACGCACAAGTCATTATGAGCGTATTTAGTGTTATGACACATTTTATTTATAGTTTTTACGAAACCCCTTAATGTATGTACCAGTGTGTACCAACCTTCCATGCTTAATTTATTATTGGAAGTTTGTTAATGCACCATGCGAGGTTTGGGATTCTCATATATCCTAACTTCAAAGATATACTAGATACGGTTGATAAAAATAGGATTAAAGGGATTACCATGAAATTCAAATTAACTGGAGTTAAGTACGTACGTGCTCAATACACTCCGCTTATTTCGGGGAGGAACAAGCGTGATATGTTACAACTATCAATCATTAGAAAATGTTATATAACAGCGACATTTTTTAAATACGGAATTAAGAAGTACTAATTAATAGTAATTTTCCAGATCGCGGCCCCTGCAGCGGTGTTCGTAGCAGGCCTCCTTGCGACGCCCAGCAAGCGGCCAGGGTCGACCGCACAAACGGCAACCACTCACTCCCACGTCCTCTAGCTCGTAACGCGCACGCTCGTGGACCTGTCTCGCTGCTCGCTCATCTCGTCTCCAGGACAGACCTGACTGGCTAACCTCGTTTACTAACCTGGAAAGACTATATGGCCCCAGCACGTTAATGGTTTTGAATCAAAAACTCGTAGTACTAAGGCAAAAGTGTTGTTTAAATACAACGAGAATAATTTGTATCGATTTGAGTGGAAATAAGTACTGATTACGTTTACCACTTCGAAAATCCCTGTTAATATATACACGGTATAATTCAATTCATTGTTTTCCCGAAAAGTATATACCAGTTAATGAGTTTCTACATGGCTAAGTACCAAAAATAATTTTAAAAATAATAATAATTAAAAAAAAATCACATACTTAATTTTATCATAACCTTGTCACGGTACCGTATTAACCACGACATTAAGGAGTTGTCCGGGTTTGATAATTATAATTATTTTTATAATGATGAATATAATAGATGAATGATGAATTTATAATTATAATATATGGTCAAGAATAAGCTCTTTAACTATGTTATGGACTGAGGACCCACATACCTTTCGAGTAACAGTGAATTCAATTACACAATGTATTGTGTTAGATTGGTGGTTACAACTAAGTACGAAAAAGCCAACCAAATCGTGTTACCTACTTAAGGTAAGTTGATTACAGATGCCTCTCAGAAACTACGTTAAAACATGGTCTGTTCGTCAAAATAAATGAGTGGTAGACAGAGTCCTTTTGCTTCAATGGCTTTCGGAATCGCCAAATGAAGCTTTTTAAATTTAAGCAATATTGTGACGGGTAAGTGGTGGACAGCGAAATATTAATAATTATGAAGAATATTTGGGCGATGCAAGGTACTTTTAAGATATGAGATTTGTTGTTAAAGATTATAGGATTGTGGCGATCGTATCAATTCTAAATTGTTGATTGGGCGGTGACGTCATGATATAGGTACTACAATTTTATACGGGTTTGTACCGAGCAATGAAACTACGTTAAGTGGCCATTCTAGTCATTCCGTCTTATTCATAGTAACGACTTTCGCTTAGTTAACCTATTTTAGCTAAGGAACTGTTTTATCAATTTATATAAAGTAAGAATGAAGTTTAACAAATAGAGGCAAAATAGTTTGATAGCTAAGATAGGCAAATATAAAAAAAATATGAATAAGAATACATATGAATAATACGGATTGCGTAGATCAGTGATGGCCACATTCAGTGTGAAGCTAAAAATTAATAAAGAAGCAATTCTAAAATAAAGTTGGATTAGTTCAATATTGAAAAGTTTTGAAGTAAAAGTTTATAGCATAAGTCCGTGGAGTGTGGAAATGAAGCAATTTGTTCAACATACTCACGGTGTTAGGTGCGACTGCGCTTAAGCGGGACTTTCGAGCGCAGCTAAATCAACTTCGCTATTTAAAAAAAATATCTATTGCTTCTGTATTGCTACGCCGGGAAACAACTTGTTCTGCTAAAATATTAAGCACCACAAATATGAAAAGTCCAGACGCGAAAATGGTATAATTTAAGTAGGTACTTCATTCTAAATGTTACCGCGAAATGTCTTATTAGTTCAATTATTTATAAAATAATGAAGGCAAGAGTACAACACGCTAATGTAATGAAGATAAATAAAATGATATTAGGTATGATATTTTAGCATATAGGTACGTGGTGGACATGCGTAGATACCTTAGCTGGAATAAGAGACGCTCTGACTGGTTCAGATTTCTATTTCTAAGATTTCTACCTTCGATAAATTCTATAAACTAGCTCCATTTTTTTATCTATTGTAGCTAGATCAGTAGCTAATTCTTATTTTAAAGATGTATTTAAAATTCTATTTACTAAAGAAAACTTGAGAGACCTTATTGTAAATTAATTCCTCAACATTTTTATTCGATATTAGAAAGCTTCGTCGTGTTTAATTTTTAATAAAAATAAATTCTGGTTTCTGTAGATGCATTTTAAAAAATAAACACGAGAACTGTCCCGAATAGAGAATTTTCTAAAGATCTATAAGTATAACTATATTTTATCATAATATTATAATTAAGCCCTAAGTCATCACACTGTAAGATATCCCACTTCTTTTTAACTTGACGATACAAATTCAACCAACAAATAATAAAATTCCTCTGGTATCATAGACCCCTAATCATGTGCGTTAGACATAACAAACAGGTTGAGGTTGCCAACCACCACATCCCTATCTGATCTCAAACTACTACTATTTATTTGCAGTAAATACTTTTGCTTCACCTTCAAATTTGGGAGGAGTGAAAATGCCTGCAAATATTTAGATAAATTGCTCAAAAAGGGAAACTGAATCCGTTCCTAGCACTGCACAATTTTACGTTAGAAGCACATTTACGACTTCATCGCTTGCTCAGTACATTCTCTACACGGTAGGACAATCAAATCTAGGGTCAAACTATGTTGTGAATTTTTGCATATCTCTCTTTCTCATTCTTCAAGGCTTAGCCTGATTTAGAAAATTGTGATTTACTTAGATGCCTTTAGCGCGGTGGCATACGTAGACAATGAATATAATACATTTGTTTATGATTACTTATGAAATGCTGCCACTGTAGCTTTGTTATAACTCGTTTATAAGTATGTAAATATTTATGTAATCTAAGGCCATATTTCCCACAAAATCAGTTTCAATCATTTGGTTCGTCTGATGGATAAGATTGAGGAAATTGCTTTTCCGGATCTGAAATCTAGTGAAGCCGTTGCCAGAATAATGTTTACGCGAAGAAGATAGATTGTAGGGAATTTTAGATCGAGTCTTCAGATTTTGAGGCCATAGTCTTAAGTTTTCAGTACTCAAGGGAAGGCCTTGAGCGCTACTTGGCAAGTGCTACACTCGGCGTCACAAAAATCGCACCTCTTTGAATATGAGTTTTAAGCATGCCCCGCCATCAAGGAATCAATTGAACCCAATTAATACTAGTATCAATTGAAAGTATATTTAATGACCTTTAATTTAACAATAGTTAGAATTCCCAAACACATCAAATCTCATTAGCACGTAACGTTAAACAAAATGTTGTCAAAATACGCATCACATCATCCACTAATTGCACCCCTCTAGAAGGGTATAAAACGGGCGACCCGGGTTAAATGTGAGTCATTCGCTCTCCAACCGTTGAAGTGAACACACGTGAACAGCTACATTAAGAAAAATACCCCTGAAGATGGATACCACTGCAGATGAAGCCGCTCAAGTCATTGCACTACTGCAATCAGGGATGCGGCAATGTGAAGTTGCTCAGCAACTGAACTTGAGTCGATTTTCCGTTCGACGAGTGTTCCAACGGTTCCAAGAGACTGGTGGCTATATTCGAAGACGTGGATCTGGAAGACAACGCTGCACATCCGAAAGAGACGATCGCTTCATTGTTTCGACGTCTTTACGAAATCGGTTCTCCAATGCTGTTGAGCGGCAACAACAACTCCGATCAGCTCGCAGAACTTCTGTGAGTGTCTCCACGGTTAGAAGAAGGTTGCGGGAGAAGAAAATTGCAGCTCATAGGGCTGCTACAGGGCCAAAATTGACTGCACAGCATAGGAGAGACCGGTTACAATTTGCTCGGGAACATGTGGATTGGACAATCGAACAATGGAGGACTGTGCTCTTCTCAGATGAGACAAGGGTTTGTCTTTTCTGTAACGACAGGCGTAGGAGGGTGTACAGAAAGCAAGGGGAACGATTCACACATGCCTGTATTCAAGAGACAGTAGAATACGGGGGTGGCTCGTGCATGTTCTGGGGCGGCATGTCAATCGACGGCAAGACGAACCTTGTGTGCATTTCTCGGACTGGAGGTGCTCGCGGGCAAGGGTCGCTGACTGCTCCTCGGTACATAACAGAGATCTTAGAGGAGCACGTGGTCCCTTATGCGGGTTATATTGGCAGTGGGTTCATGTGAATGCATGATAACGCCCGCTGTCACACCGCATTAATTGTAAGGGACTACCTGCAAGAAGTTGGGATACCTGTTATGCGCTGGCCAGCGAGAAGTCCAGACCTGAACCCAATTGAGCACCTTTGGGATGAACTGAAACGGCGAGTACGGGCACGGGATCCTGCCTCTACCACGCTTCAGGACCTCCAAGATGCCGCCGTAGCAGAATGGGACAACATTCCTCAGGAGACTGTTGTAACATTAATTAGGTCCATGAGGGAACGCATGGAAGCAGTTATCAGGGCTAGGGGCGGCAACACTAGGTTTTAAGTTGTTTTTAAGGACTCTTTTGTATATTTTTTTTTGTTGTAAATAAACATGTTTTAGTCATTTGCATAATCAACTTGCTTTTTTATATTCCCTGGTAAACAAAAACGAAATCTTTTGTTTTATTCTTAAATTTAAATAAATTACCTTTCGAATGATACCCCATAGTCATATGTCTACCATTGATTAATAGGGTTAAAATGACTTTGAAAAGAATTCTTGATGAGGTGCGATTTTTGTGACGCCGAGTGTATTACTTATTGCAAATAAAACCTAAGTAGCGCACCTAGACTACTTAAAAACGTATACTAAGGCCTCGAGTTAAAGCAATACACTGAATCGAATGTAATTAACATTTATCAGCCTGTAACTTGTTAAAGTTAATCGTTTTGAACGTGATTAATCCACTTCAGCTGAAACAATTAACTTGATCAAAGCCATTTAAAAGCTGTTATGTTAATTGAATTTAAGATCCTTTTGTAGAACACATGTTTCTTCTTTGTCAATAAAATCCGTCTCACGGACTACTGATATCAACAGTGACTGAAATATACTAGATCTAGATAATACCACCTTTTGGGTAAATCAACATTTCAACTTGGTATGAATATTTAGCAGAAACGACCAAAGTAATATTTTCATTACAAAACAAATTTAATAAAAAATGTTCGGTAGGTATATATACCTACTTATTTCAGAAACAAAAATTGCCGCTCGCGCTTTGTCGTGGCGCAAAAAACTCGCCCTTGACAAAATTCTAAATGGCGCTTGACATTCTTTATATTTTTCAATGGAGCTTGAGAAGGATTTTATTGATGATAATTTGTAGAATTTCGCTGAGTTTGTTCTCTTTATTTAAGAATAAATCGATCAGTCTTTCATTTTATGTAGTAGGTACCTAACCATTAGATTTTTGTAAAACTTCTTCGTCATCGTATTCCGTTTAATACTTTTATAGGCCGGTACACATCGACTACGAATTGTGGAGTTAAATTTTATATACCGGTGGATATACGATAGATTTAAAGATATTCCTGTGTTTGGTATAGGTACGTCTTAAATATTCTTCTTTTTTATCACAATAAAATCGAAAATATTTAAGGTCGTACCGTCCTACTACCTACCTATATTTCTAACCTGTGAGGTATGCTTGGTTCTTTAAAAATAATCTTAAGATATATTTCTACTCCTAGATGTATTTACTCCTATCTATATTTATTTATTGTTTTAATGGAAAGATCGAACAAATATCGAAGTACCTCACTTGTAATGTTTGAAACTCACACACATCAGTAATCCATCTCAAGTGACAATATTTTAAGAAATATTTAATGAGCACTATTTTTCGTGAATATTGAACGTTATTTTGTGTGAAAAAAGATGATAAAATGTATTTAAAATTGAATTTTTAATGAAAATAAGTGAAGATTATTTCCATTTATTTGGTACTCGTTTAATTATTGGTCCATATGAATTAATATATTCGGAAACGTGTGGGGACCATGTTGGTACTTTAGATACAGGATACTGGCCTCAAAACGTAGAAAACTCTTCGATAAGCGTTGATGTAGGCATGCTATGGAAGTACCTATTAGGTAATTATGCATAATGTGCATGCTATGTGAATGCGCTGAGCATGCTTTTGTATAAGTTACTCTAAATTACCTCGGTACATTGCTACAAAATCTAAATGATCCTATACTACGAACATTCACGCGTTTTGAACATATATTTTCTCTAGAGCGAATGTCCCAAAGACAACCAAGTCCGATTTATCTAAGCTAGCATTCAAATGATTAATTTGTAATTTCTTTAAAACCTCAATTTTTATTGTAGTGCCAGGTAGTGTGATTTGATCGTTTGTTTAGTTGATGTAGACCTAAATCCCATCTTGAACTTGAGTAGATAGATACCTAAATATAAAAAATCGCAGATTGAAAATTTGCCAATTAAAAAATCTCAGAAACTTGAACTTGGTGAAGAAAATACCAATACTTCACCAGGAGCATTCGCCTGTACCTAATGTAGGACCTAACATTTCAGATTTTGAGCATTACGTTACAATGCTGACTTCTGTAAGGCTTGACTGACGAACATTCGCTTGTGAAGTAACAATTCAGATACTTACGTTTTTGGGCACTGTGGATTGTAGCTTTACTGTCGTATACAGTGTGTCGTGTAGCATTGATGTTACAAGTAGTAGGTACCTGTCAAAATATGACAGGCGAATACTCCCGGTGGGGACCACCTTTAAGCGGTATCTTCTATTAGAGAATTGAGTATACGGTATAATAAAATTATAACGACAAATTCGTGTGAAGTTTTAAGATTTTTAGAAAAGTAGCACCGCTTACATCTCCAGAGGTCTTATAATATAGATAAGTCACATTGCTCCATAAGCCCAATAATAACCGAGTACCTTAAGATTTCTTTTAATAAATTATAGATAATAGTTATTGCATTGTTAAAACATTTTAGATCATATTTATGTTATGCACACAGAGCGTAGTCAGTTTATATGTCATCGATTGTATTGGAAGCAATAAAACAAATGTGAGATCGCAGCAGCAGAAAATATGGTTATTATGTAACTGTGTATATTTTTAATATAAAATTTAATAACAAGACTTGTTTTATTTTTTTATATCTGATAATTATTAATGAAAATATCCCATACTTACCTACATATGTGTGCCAACGTCTGGCGAATCTTGCGGTCACATGTTTATGACGACATGAATCGGAAACGTTTTGACCACCACAGGCACCACAGGCTGTATACTTGTCATGACAAAGCAAAATGTGCCTAGCATGCCATGGTCACCACTAAATGCCAGAATGAAAGGATTAAATTGTAGCTTGGCGTCAAGAGCACGCTTTCAAAGTCTATTAAACATGTAGTTTATGCGAGCATAAGGTAATGTTATTTTCGTCCAAAGTTGCGTCCAACCTGCAATGGTTTTTCTCCAAATAGACTTCAAAGCTTGTTAGCCGTAATTACATGTCAAGACGTCAAGTTGGATTAAATACCCACGCGCAATTGCTAGAATCACAGTGATAGTAGGTAGTAATTAGACTGGGTTGCAAGTGCGATTGCTAAGTATAAAATTCCGGGTTATATTCCCAGGTCGGGCAGTGTTACTAGAAATCCTTACGAAATGTATAATTGGAAGCCAGTCTGGATTTGTTCCCGGTTCAAAGGTATTTTCTTTTGGCTTTGCAATAGTTTGTAAAAATAAAAAAAACTTTGTCGATAACACTACAAATAAAATACGCTATTGTTATATCAATATCATTATTTATTTATACATATACTTAAAAACTTGGAGCTAAAACATTTTAATTAATAAAATATCTAACGTTTATTCATGTCATATTATTTTTCAACAATCATTCAGGCGAAACGTGTGTTACTGTCATTCAACTACTCTGTTACAAAAATAAATCTTTCGATCCAGAAAAGAAAGCCTCTTATATTACAAAATTGGCCTATATGTCACATACGTTAAGTTAAAAAGATTCTATTAGATCATACAAAGATGCAAATGCATTGAAAATTTCGAAGCAAAATTATGAGATCACGAATAAGATATTACTTCTTAGGTAGGTAAAGATACGTAGGTACTCTGAAGAAGTATATCTAATAATTTAACTGCAATAATATAAGAATGCATGACGGTTTAAAGTAGCATGTTGGGTAATGTTTCATAAATGCCTCGGGGGTTGAGATGAAGACCCTTATTGGGAAACCCATCCTGCGAAAAATATAAACTAACAGGGTAGGTACCTACAACACAATAATAAAATGCACAAATTATAAACTAATACTTATTAGATCTGTGCTAATACCTACATTCGTTTACAGAATAGGTAGATAATGTTTCTTTATATGATCTAAAAGCTGTTACGTATCTAGATAAGGGAAGGTAATTGACTAAAGAATTTCAACATAAAAGGAATTATTCTCACACAATTAAACCATTCTTAATTAAGCAACAAAACTATGATACAATAAGATATTTTTTTGGTAATCAAGGTGATATTTACATTTAGGTGAAAGTAGGGATAATATACTTACCGTTTATTAAAATAAATACATAGGTACATTAATCACTTATCTAATTTAAAATATTAATTATACATGACATAAAAGTTAATTGTTACAACAAAACAACAAGTACCTACATTGAAATACATTTAACACAAAGTAATAGGTAACTTAACTTGCTCTCAGTTAAATAAGGTTTGATTGACTACCAAATAATCCAGGATGTTCTATAGACTTACCTACATTTTGTATTACGGTGCGCATATACCAAGCAACACATAAAAGGATGACTTAAATTTTCTAAGGCTAAGATTAACCTTTTGAACGCCAACGAGACGTGTATAAACGACAAACGAAAAAGAGCTCACAACGCCAACGACGTCTGTGGACAAGATACAATGGCGTCGCGTCGGGGAAAGTTGTGGTGTCAAAAAGGCCAAAAGAGTGTCCTGAGCTTCTTAGCGACAAAACATTAGTTCAGTCTGCTATTTGCTTCTGAATCATGGCCTTAAATTACCTATTCAAATCTTGGGGTGTAGAAAAGGTCACACTGGCTTAGTGTAAACGCACCGCTAGAGCAGTCTGCTAATAAAATATTAATCGATTATGTAAGAGCTTTTTTTTAAGTTGGAGCCTAAGCAATTTTGGACGGCGAAGCAGTGGTAAGCATTGCAATAATGCCTCTTTTATTGACTTTATTTGAATTATTTGAACTAACACTACACTGCATTTCAAGATCCGGATAATAAGTAATACTTTGGCAGTGACTCTTTGGTTATTTGGCAAGAAGGAATGTTTTTGTGCTTAATAGCAAATGAGATTAGTTTTCACAAGTGGGAAAATAGCTTCTATTGGCATTACTAACGGCTTTTTTTGTTTCAAAAGCAGAGTTAATGCAAAAGGCACACACAAAGAAGTCTGGAATGGATTTTCAGTAAAGTTGGAAGTGAAAAGGTGGCTCCATGATTCGGGAATTTTAAGCCATAAACTATCGTCCAAGAAATTGCATAATTTATTTAGTTAGCAGAGACTAGTTAATATGATTACATATTGACTTTTCTCTAATGTTTAGGTAGGTAATTAATAATAGGGTCTGCCATTAATTTTCTACGGCCCTTACAGCGAGATAATAATAGCTATCTATAGAATAATAATTCCATTTTACCTGTACAATTTGTTATGTATCAATTGTTATTTCATTTACTTCTTATTTTACATAACTATACAATCTTATTTTCCTATATCGAGCCGTTGTCGCCGTGGTTTGAAGAATCGCAGTAAAATCTTTACGTAGGTACCAACGTGGTACGTGTCAAAAGGCAAGGACTTACTTTTTTTTTTACTCATTTTACTGTGTCTCTGCCCTTGTTCATTCATTTTAAATACAGAATGTTATGCTTATTTCTAGGGATTGCTTGTAATGTTTAAATAACTTCACTTAATCAAATGTGAGACAACAACAAAAAAAGCTATTTAAAATTAATACTTCACAACAACAAAAATCTTAAATTATATTGTATTACTTATTTATATTATGTGTTAATTTATTATTCTTTTCTATTAATTTTATGTTATATCTTTCTGAATATCGACAACGAAAGTACGTGCTACGGGCCAGGCATTTTAAGTATTACGCTTTAAAAATGGTAAAGGACTCCAAGAGATACATAAAAATATAATTCTTTATCTTTTAAAATGAATTTCTTTCTAAACTCTTCAAGCGGTAGAATTTGTTGTTACTCGAAAGGATGATACCGAATCCATTTTTACTCGTTTCTATGGCAGATGTAAACAATTTTCCGGCTCAGTTTTCTAACTTGAACAATTGAACCAGTTACAATAATTCAGATTAAATTCCAAAGCTTTGACACCGGGCGTAAAGTTTTAGATAACGTAACTTTAGTCCAAGTTTCTTAAAACATCAAGAAATTGGACAGTTGTCGAATAACAACAAGGAACCGGGGTAGCAGTGGTAAGGAGCTGGTCGCTCACTGGAACTCGTCGTCGGAGCTGAGCAGCGTGGTCTTCTCGTGGTAGTTGGTGGCGTGGCAGATGGTGGCCACGCGCTGCGGCGGCGGCCGCGGGGCCAGGGCCGCGCCCTCCTCCCGCTTGCCCGCGCCCGCGCCCCCCCGCATCACTACGTACCACACGTAATACACATTTGTTATGTATTGTATTAGGTGCCATTGCAGACAGATATTAAAAGCGTTTAGGGTTAGCACAAATTACACTTTAATTATTTCCCGATGTTGGTAGAAAAATGTATATTTAAAATTGTGTACATGGATGGACCATAACCACATTTATCTATTCAGCACCTGATCTAACGTTACACAGGAAAATGAATCATTAATACCCAAAACCATAAACATAGAGATTAAAGGTATCTCATCACAATGGCAATATTATAGAAAGCAACCATGAAAGAGACGGATTAGTGATGCGTTTCAACTTCTAATAAGGTCCAAAATGCCTAGTAATGGCATTTATATTATGTATTAAAATATTTAATTTTTATTAACTGCAATCACAAAATTCTTACTGCCCGAAACGCTTGAATTCTGTCTGCGCGGCATATTATATTATTTGTAGGGAGTGCACGCAAGTGTGTTGCCAGTACACAGTATAAATTACCACTGTGCTTTATCTACCATTACTATCTTGTGTCATGAAGTGACATTTTCAGTGCTATCTTGTGAGTAAACGATAAACGATAGTTTGTAAAATTTGTGAAGATCTGTGCTGAAGATTATCTGGTACACACAGAACAGTCTGTCGTAGTCTTGGCAACACATTAAAATTGGTGCAAAATCTGTGCATACTACAGTGTTTTCAACGTAAGATCGATTAATTGATTAATCAAGAAATTTACTGAATTTTAAGTCCAAAAATACTACTTCTGTGAAAAGATTTTCTACAGATGTCGCAACAAATATAAAAGACGCTCTGACGACACACAAATGAAATAAATTAAAACTAACGTGCTGATGAAATCACAATCAATGAAACGTTAGGACATTCAGACGTGATACGTAAGCATGCCAGCAAATAAATGAATAAAAGCAAACGTTAAATGACTTACCTGTTGTCTTCACTGATTAGTCTACTTATATGTGTGTAGATGTCTATTATAAACGACTTTGGTTTTGTTATTAATTAAAATAAAATGTAATTAGGTAATATCCTTTATTTATTATTAGTGAGAGGCGAAATACAAGTGTTTTGAAAATCAAACTGTGGTGAACTGTAAAAAATAATTATTATAACTTAAACCTACCATAACTATACTTTAAGATTTAATCAAAACTAGAATTAATGTAAAAAAATCTCCTATTTAAAAATAATATTATGATAACAATATTCAGGAAATGAAAACATAAAGTATGGCTTCACAGGTTGTTAGTTATTTTTTGTTTATTAAGGTAAGAGTTACTTGAAGCGCGTATTATTACAAAGCATCGGCAACAACCCGCATCGACATTTAACAACTGAAGGTGGAAACATGAAATGCCGTTCTTTGGTTTGGCAATAAAAAGTGCAGGTTTCACTTCCACAGATATAAAATATAATTTATTTTCAAAAGAATGTACAAAATCAAACCAACCCGATAAATGCCAAATGTTGCTATTATAAAAAAAAGAAGTTATGATCAGATTATATTTTATACTAATTTTGAATTCTAGCATCAACTAAGGATCATATCCTGTAACTATAAGAAAAGTAACAAAATAATACAAAAAGAAAAGTAATATAATCACAGAAAATTAACATTTACACTAATCCTTACACAACACATACTAAAGGCATTAAGTACAAAGTAGTTACTAAATTTTATGGCAATGAATAGTCCGAATTCTTGTTATCGACAAATAATTATTTATTTTTTGTATGCGGCTCTTCATAGGTGAATTGTTTATCTTTGCATGTTAATCCAAAGATATTTATTGGTCGATTTTTTTATTGTTCCAAAATATCATGATCATTTTCAACTTATTTTTTTTTTCTTTTAAAATAAGTGTTTTTTTGCTTCTGCTTGCTATATTTTCTCGTATTTAAGACACATCCCTGTGTAAATTTAATATCATATCGGTTCTTCGATGCCTCCCTATTTGTTCTACTATGCCTTCTGATATGATACTTACCTAAGTTTTTTCGTAAAAATTCGTTATGCGTTTCGGACTAGCCAAATACCTCGATATAAAAATAAACATCTTAACTAACGTGGGTTTGCGACCGAGCATCAGAAACCAATTATTCACCTTCACTGTATAAGGCACTTTTTAATATTGTGTTTGTGTGTGTGCATCAAAGTCTTAGAATGTTATGATGTGATACTCTGGTTATGTTTCCCTAATAAATAAACAATAATATTTTTTCGCATGCCGTTTTGACACTTTCCTATCGAATATACTTGAATTTGTGCGTCAGATGTTGCAAATGGATTCGACCACGAAAAATTACTTTGTCGTTTTTAATACTTTCGGACGTAAGTTATAATAATAATGCTGTAAAAATACTGAAGACTAGCTATAATCTGCATAAGACAACCATCATACCGATATCTGCTATCGTTTATTTATTTTGAAACGCACAAGAATTCGAGTATATTCGACATTTAAACTGAACAGTATTCCCGTTTAAACGCCATTTGTTTCAGCACCCGAAACAAAGCAGAAAGGAGATTGTGTTCAAACAATTCATGCTTAAATGGGAGTACTCTAGAACATGAACACACTTATATTTTTTCGTTTTTATTTTACAATGTTGTTAGTGGTGTTTCCATGCTCGGGCATAATGTATTTATTATTACATGTATTTATAAACGGACAGACAGCAATGCACTTCATGCAGAGCACAGCTATGGCAGTGTTTATAGTTTCTCATAAGGCAGTTGAGAAGTGACATCTGAAAGAAAACAAAACCAAAAAAATAAGAAGGACCTAGCCTACAGCGTAATGGGGAATGAAGGAATGGAGGCTGGACGCATTCAAAACTAAATTAATATATATATATATATATCTAGTGTTTTCCTGTTTATAACACTAAACAAATAATCCGATTTTCGTGAATCACCAAAATCGTACTTACACTTCTCAGTACTATCATGCTATAAAACATTTGCAGATAAAATCTAATCTAGCCATAGACAACGCGATACATAATCTGTCAAATGAGATTGTCAACAGTAAAGATTACCAAAAAGGCTATGACAGCAAACGAGAATCTATTCTAAAACACGAAATACCTATCTAACGTCAACAATGAGTTTGGTATCGTATAAAAAATGCAAATAAAATGCGACCAGGCAGCGTATGGGCATGCGATTGCTAACATGGACAGTGCTACGTAGCTACGTCACTCACCGGAGCTGTATTGGGTGTACTGCTGGTACTGCGGGTGGAAGTTGTGGAACGCGTCCGTCATTATGTCCTTGGGGTTCATCGTCTCCTGGAAATCGTAATTCAAAGGTCAATAACTACACTCAAGAACTCTCAATTAACATCAATAACGTTGCAAGAGGTCAGTGTGTGAACTCCAACTTGATTCATATAAAAAGAATTATGTTTCTCATCTCAAAGCACTCAAAGCACGGTATTACTTGGGATATGAAAACTTATAATTTACTTTACCTACCTTCCCACCACCAATTCAGGTGTCAAGATGTGAAAATATGAACATCGAAAATGAAGGCCTATTAACATACCTTTCTAGTATGGAAATAGCGGCATTTTTTTTTTTGTTTTAATTTATGTATTTAAAGACTCATGCATTGCATGCATTCGAAGTCTCCTCTCATGTGGTGTTATTTTTTTTAACATGTTATTAATTTTCTCTGTGTCTATAAACAAAGATAGTGTGTCTTCCTTCTTAGAAACATCGGCATATTACCTTGAGGCTACTAGAGATGGACTGCATAGTGACGGAGCGGTGCGGGTCGCGGTGCGCATGCGCGTACACGGCGGCGGGGAAGGCGTAGCGCAGGGCTATGGCCGCGGCCAACATCTCCAGGCAGATGAGGAAGTTCTGGTAGCCCGCCGACACCGTACCCGCCGTGGTAGGCACGCCGTTCGCGTCGTGGATCGGGGATATTACCTCAGCCTTCTCGAGTATGGCTAGAGCTACACCTGGAAGTGGGTAAGTGAGATACAATTTTAGTCGCCACATAAAAACAAAAACATAGCTTTTCAAAACTTAGAAGGTTGGATATACAAATGGATGGATATTACTATTGCAAAATAGGTTGCTTTTTCTAACCAATTACATTAATGAATCTTTTGAATACACTTATTTTCATATATTTTACAATTACACATATATTTTACAATAAATACATTTTACAATAAAATACATTATATTTTACAATCAACACCTGTCCTTACTCTTGATCTTGAAATCAGGGTCACACGTTTATCGTTGACGCTTACTATTTTCACGCCACAACGTAATGCTTACCTTGCCAAAACGAGAGGAAAATAACAGATTTGACGGTAAAGAACTTGAGTACAGGATCGAAGGGCTTGAGCATCTCCCGCGTGGCTCCGAGGAAGAGGAACAGGCTGTAGAGCGCCAGGCTAACGGAGAAGTTGTACACGATGGTGATGTAGATGTACCCGCCGTCGGGGCTCCAGTCGCCGTCGTGGTACAGGCCTCGCGCCTGAAAAATAAAGGTGATCTTTGAAATTGTTGTTTGTCGACTAGGAATAAGGGAACAATTTAAGGTTTTACGATAAGTAATTCTAGTGCTGACAGCGTTAACTGATTTGAATGTTTTACAAGACTAAAAGTAATTTTTGTACCTGTTTTGTTCAATCTATTGTCATGATGAAATGCCACAAACAAATTAATATTCTTGGAACGTCTTTTACACGAAAAAAAATATTAAAAAATTATATAAACAAGAGCTATATAGAAAGTAATGTTGTGCAATAAAGCTTTTGTCACTTAAGAAGTGTTTTGTTTTTTTTTACTACATTTATAGAATAGATATTTTCATTCTGAAATTTTTAGGTTGCACAATTTTATTTACAACTTTTGGAAAAAAAAGCGGAATTTGTAATTACTAATTTAGACAAATCAGATTAAGTTAATCAGGTTGTCCACTGCAAATGCCAAAAATATTCGTCTGACTTTTCCTGATCAGTCACCCACATTTTCCTGACCCACTATTGTCGTCTTATACGCTTTTAAGCAGATTATGAATGTATGTATAATATTGAGTCAAAGTTTAGACCATGTGATTGTGCATTAAGTAGGATAAGTTATTTAATCTATTTTTTGGGTTAAAAACCATAAACAGTAAGCTAAGAAAATATCAGAGCAATATGAGTGAGAGCGCGTTTTTTTAGAAATATGAGCAAAATATTTCTAAGGAATCATATTTTATTTCATGACTCAGTTTTTATTTATTTAATTTAGTACATGCAGAACTTACAGCTAATTTTCCCTGACTTTTGACTAAAATGATATTTTTTGTCAATTCCTGACTTTCCCTGACCACCTATTGCTACCCTGACTTCCCTGATTTTCCAGATAGTGGATACACTGATGATTTAGAATTTGCAGATTAAATAAAGTTGGAAATCCCATAGCTTCTCTTAAAGATCAAACCTACTTGGCACATCTCACCTCGTTTTCGAAGTAAAATTATTACTGTCCACTGTTATACTATGACACCCAATCTTATGCAACAAGTGACGTACAAGACGTATGAGTCAAACTTTACCGATTATACACCTGTGAGACATACATCGTTATCTTTTTTACAAACGGAAACCTGACTGTATCGTTATTTAATCATCTTAAGTAAGTCTCCAATCAGTCGGCATGATATTAAAAATTAATACTGAGGTTTACTTATTTAGAAATATTTAGGTCAACAACAATAAAGAGTTATGCATTGTTCCACTAACTGGCGAAACGCCTCTTCTCTTACACAGAGAAAGCGCAAGCATTGATACGTCTAGAATGGCGAGTTCAGACTTTTTGTTATAATTGTCCAGATTTCCTTACAATATTTTCCTTCACTACATAGGTGGCGTCCAAGATAAATTTAGAGAGTACTAGAATTAGGTCATTTTATCCCTTTTTAGCGTAGACAATGAGGGCGTTTAAAAAGTCGAAAATTATAAAAAAATAGGCGCATCTTTTACATGAAAAACTAGGAATAGCGATATAAGCCATACATTTGACGTTACTACGCGACCCGAAGTCATAATAAGCTCATTGAACAGCTTCCATACATGTGTATCGTGTTTATACTCGATAAATACAATTACGTGTGCTCTTTGACTTCTGTATCAAAGAGCATATTATGTTTTTAATTAATCATTAGTCATATTTTCCTGTTTTAAAGTTTGTTTTCAAATGGGTTTTTATTTGGGAAAACCATTGCATTTTTATTAAAGCCTGACTTAAATTAAGGTCAATCAATCCCGATTGACGATTCAGGAGTCGACACGAGATTTCATACTATGATCACTATGATGGTATGTATGCTAATTCAATATAAAATAGCGCGCCAAGTTCAGCAAAACTTTACAGTTCTGAAAATGAACACCACAGAGTTTGTAAAATTATGATTATTAAGATTCCTGTAAAGTATTTATCCAATCATATATCTGTGGTGTTAAGGTAAAAGGGGATAAGTCAAAAACGAGTTCCTACTTGCATAATTCAAAACTAAACACAAAATAAATATCTATTAAGGTGAAAAGGAGCAAAGTCTGTACTAGAATCTTTTGTATTCTTGATTAAAATCATCTATTTCCAACAAAAGAGCGTTTTCTTTATTCGCTCCTGGTGATAAGTTGTGTTTATTGACTTATCCCCTTTTACCTTAATGCCACAGATATATTAACTAGCAAGGCAACAAGGCTGTATATATTACAAAAAAAAAAATGAGCTAAAAAAACTTACTTTCATTATTATAGTTGCACATTTTTGTGAGTAAACAAAAATATCCCAACTGTAACACAAACAACTACAAAAACCACATACCTGTAAGAATATGATAATGAAAGCGCAAACGGGCTTGATGAGACAGAACTGCAGGGTGGCCTGCTTGCAGAAACGCAGGAAGCCGATGGTATAGGTGGCGCCACTGAGGCAGCACGTGCCGTTGACGCAGGACGCGCGCACCGGCCGGCCGCGCAGCTCCGACATGATATTACCCTCGCCGCCCAGGTACTCGTAGCATAGCGACAGGAAACTGTAGATCACGAATGCTGGAACAAACATTTTCATAAATAAGTTATAGCAGTTATGGTGACCTAACTAGGAGGAGTACGTGGCTAAGTAAAGGACCGATCGAAGGTAACCGCGACTCCTGGTCTCATAAAGCACGTTGATCTCGGTTGTCATTTTTTAGATCTTTGGCAGTCGTTACGGGTGATCAGAAACCAGAATGTCTGACAACCAGTCTTACCGAGAGGTATCCTGTTGCCCGGTTACCTGGGTTGTGGAGGTCAGATAGGAGTCGCTCCGTGTTAAATACTGGTACTCAGCCGCATCCGGTTAGATTGGGGGAAGGCTAGGCAGATGAGTCTAAATTTTTTTTTAGGATGGGAAGTCATCAAAACCCCTCTGCCGTGGGTGGGGCAGAAGGGAGTGTCAGACTTTTGCTGACTAAAACTCATCCATGTTCCTTCCATAGCCCTTTGTATTTGCCCGGGGCAGGCTATGACCCTGGCCCTGGGGTAGGGCCCCGTCACTTTTGCTGACATCTCTTTAAGAGCGGGATATACGCCGATGACCTTGCTCGAGTGGGCGTAACCAAGGAAAATACCCCGCGCAGGCTCCACACCTCCCCTGACAAAAATTACGTACGCGCAGCGCATGGCACGGCAAAATAATAATCCAACCATTTGCACAGCACGATAGGGCTGCCGGCTTACAGTATTTCTGCCTACTTGAGTTTCTTTCTATTTTTTTAATGTTAATATATTTTTTATTCAATTTGTGGATAGTGAAATTAATAAGAAGTGTTCAGTTAAAATATTTTTGTGTGCTACAATTTATTACCCTCATAAATACCTACCATTATTACCACATACCAAATACCAGCTTCTCATAATCATTTCATTATTTTATTACCAATTCAATTCAATAATATAGTAAGTCGCTAAGTGCCTACCTACATAAATAGATAGCCCAGCCTAGAAAACCTACAAGTTTTTTCACGAGATAACATTTCCGTGCCTATGATGTTACTTTATTAGGTACTAGCTTTTGCCCGCGGTTCCGCACGCTTTCTTCCGGGATAAAAAGTACAGCCTATGTTTGATTCCAAGCCAAGGACTACCTATATGCAAAATTTCAGCCCAATCCGTTCATTAGCGTTCCGTTTTGGCGTGAAGAGGGAACAGACATCCATACTACGGTAATATTATCTATACAGTATTCCAACTTCATACAAACGGATGAATCGCGAGCTATGCCTACGCGCCTCGATCTCGGCATGCAGATAGTCGCGACTGTGCCGCAGTGACGAACGGACGGTGTGTTGTTTTTAGGGTTCCGTACCAAAAATGGTATAAAGGAACACTTATGGTTTCAATTCGTCTGTGTGTCTGTCCGTCTGTCACACTGACTTGAAATTTGGAACAGTTATAAAGAACGATTGTTCATGCGTATTGCAAATGTAAAAAAAATAAAAATTATATTGCTTTTATTGGAAAAGTGGGGGAAAGTGGGTGTTTAAAATTTCTAAGTATAGTTACTAGGTCATGTGGGGTATCATATGAAAGGTCTTTATTTGCACATTCTAATATATTTTTTGTTTTCTTGTATGTCTTTTAATTTTCGAATAATAATGAAATCCGCACAAAAAATTACCGGGGGAACGGTCATTTTTATCTCCGTAATTTGAGAAGGGAAAAATCTGAAATAATAATGATTGATAGACATTAACCTAAATATTACAGGGAAAATAAAACTATGAATTTAAATTTAACAGTTTTTAAGTAATCAGCAATTTTCCCCTACAAATAAATTTAATTATGCGGTCGAAAAAAACAAGATAATTAGGTATTTGACCACCAACTAAAATGTACTAAAATGCTGTTTCATTAAAAAGATTCCATAGAAACAAAACGAAGTGTCGAAAAATAAATTAAATCAATGTTAAAATAAATAACTTCCATGCTTTTAAAGTTTTTGGAAGGGGAATTCTCTATCCTTGTCACGCGAAACATAATTTGTTTTGACATAATGACGTCATAATTGCATCGTGCTCTCTTTTTCTAGCAATGACTTTTTAAATGCTTATAACTAAGCCGTTTTTTAGGATAATACATTCATATTTTCACTGTTGTTAATCTTTTCGTTAATTAGTTATGTATTTCTAATAAAAAATACAGTCAAATAACCAATTGCGACTTTATTACGTATAATATTCTTTCCAAGTGAAATTTATTATAATTTCAATTTAATATTGGTTTTAAATTTAATTTAATTTTTAATTTTGATTGTAACTTTGATTTTATTTTTTTTATTATGATTTTAATTTTGATTTTAACTTCGTTGTATTTTGATTTTAACTAAGTTAGCTTCACTTTTGGTCTGATATTAATTTAAGCATGTGGTGTTCCCTTATAAGTGATTGTTGCACTGTAATATTATCGTTAAGCATGTGTTTTATAATTGAAATGGTGTAAACAATTGTTGGTGAACCTATTATAATAAAATAAAATAAAAATTCCAAATGTCGGAACCTTTGGTGCGCGAGTCCGACTCGCACTTGGCCGGTATTTTTTAACAATAACCGCGCGATTTTTTCACTAAAAATAAGTCCAAGTACTTATTTAATATGTATTGGTTCCTTGAATTCATCAATAACATTTTTAAATTACCTGGATACTCCGGAAGGTATAACTATAATTTTTGGATATGTCTACCAATGACATAATCTGTTTTTGCTTTTAATAGGCAGATATTTCGACTTTTCCATTGAGTAAAAAAAAACCAGATTAATTAATAAATAAGTAGATAGGGCGTAAAAAGTGCGCTTACGTTAAAAAAAAGTAGTTTCCCACTCTAGGCTTTTTACTTATGTAATTAGCTATTTATAAACATTAGGCGAAATATCATTATGAAATGAATATGTGAGTAATAAATGATAGGTACCAACCTAGTAACATTTACATGTATTTTTATTGAACACTTCCTATTTCATTCACAAAAAAAAACATTTTTGAAAATAAAAATATATATTATTAACATTCACAAAACAAGAAAGAAACTCAAGTACGAGTAGGTTGATGAAATAAAACACTATAGGCAGGCAGCCCTATCGCGTGTGTGAGTACCGCGCGGCTGTAGGTAGTTATATCCCGAACAGGGCCGAGTCACAATACTGTTAGATACCTTTACCGTGTCCATACATCCATCCAAACTTTCGCATTCGGGGCATTCCACGTAAAATAGGAAAACGACGTAAATTTTAAAATTGCAATAATTCTGCCCTATTCAATCATAACACATTGTTCAAAGTCTATATTTTATGATTCTGTAGAAAAATATCCATAAAAATAAAAATTACTACCATTTTTGTGTATCTAAACTTCAACTTCATAAAAAATTACTCAGCGGACAAATTTAGGTTTGATTTGCAAGACTCTTTCTGGCCATTTTGGCAGTTGTAGAAAGTCGTCGCGTGTATTTTACAGAAAGCATGATAAAGACTTTGTAACAACGTAAAAATAAAGTTATAAAGCATGTAAGTTTTTGTGTTATTCTTCTCTGAACAGATGCATGTCGCATGTCCCACCAGTCACGCAAAAAGAGATAAAAGTTGTTTTCCTAAGCTCAAATATGATTTTATGAATGCAGTTTTTTTCTAGAAGTAACAAAACACACGTTCTTTACTATTTTGACGTGTTTTTATATATTAAAATATAATATTACGGTTTTGAGAAGGTTTTGAAATCTGTCCCACCAGTCACATGTGGCTGGTGGGACAGCTTAAAAACCAAAATACCTCTCGCTCAGAATTGATTTAAAGCGAAATTATGTCTGGCTACTGCTAATTGTAGCTTTATTGTCTGTTCTAACCTAAACTGGAATGGTCTACACATCTTTTTTATATAAAATGAATGTTAGCTGGGTGATGGTTTCCTTACTTTCATATAACTGTGATCTTAACTGGAATGTAAGCTTCTGCTTACCTAAAACTTTGACTGGGTGATTGATGCTTCCTTTAGCGAAGAGAGAAAGAGGAAAACTCGAGAGAAGATGAAGAAAGACACATATAAATGTAACATAACCCAAGATAACCGAAAGAGTGGCATAGAAAACAGAGAAATTGGCATAAATGTGAGAAAAATTACAAAAATAGATAATATTTGAAAGAAAATGAAATATAACGTTAAACAAACAAATGGAAAGTAAAAAAATATCAATAGATATAGAAAAAAAACCAGTTCAGTACTGAAATTTTTACATGTCCTTGAATACTTTAAAGATCATTTTCTTTAGGTTAAATGCTGTTTTTTTATGCTGTTCAGTAAAATTTAGTAAAAACTAGCTTAACCATGTTCAAAACAATAATAAAACTGATTAAAAAAACAACTATTTTCACAAATTTCGTACTCGTCCCACCAGTCACAAAGACCTGTCCCACCAGTCACAATTTCAAATATTTTTCATTTTTTTTCTGTTAAGGTTATCAGATTATTTTTTTATGAAAACAAAAGTATGTAATATAAAGTTTACAACACGAAAAAACCAGATGTGAAAATTACGTGGTTTGGCTGAAATTCGTCATTGAGTGCACAAAGGTAGAAGAGAGGGATTTTTAAGTGTCCCACCAGTCACACTCATTAAAATGAGGTTTACTCAGAACTTATTAACTGTTTCGTTTTCTTTTTAATGGGATTGGGTACATAAGTTATTTATCTATGTTTAAATGCATATTTCACTAATATTTAAGTTTCGAGGATATAGTTATAACTCAAAGTAGGTCAAATTCTGGAGTCAAATGTCCCACCAGTCACTATGGAATGCCCCATTCCACAAATAAAATAATAGTGCAGTTTTTGGAGAAAAGTGTCGCAGGTCCGTTCAGCACAGCGTCTCGTCCCGCACTGATTCTTAGGACGGCAAAGGGGTGCTCACGCGAATAACGAGTATCGATTACGTAAAAAAATCGTTAAAAATAATTAGGGCATTAATCTGGAAAAATAAGAAGAAGGTTCCCTCGGTATTCTTTTATTTAATATGGTGATGACAATAAAATAATCCTGAGATTGTTAGTTTACGAGAAAAACCGTAGTAACTAAGAAAACAGATGATACTTTGCTCAATTATTTTTGATATTTAAATAGATTTTTTTTTATTTTTGAAAAGAAGGGGATCTGCCTTGTATGGCATAGATTATTATGTATTTTTTTCGAAGCATTTTCGATAAAAATGACGGAGAAAAAACGTTTTAATGTAACACAAATTACACGCAATTCACATATATCGCCGCCTTAAGGCGCGCGTGGTACACGGACGCGCGGTCGACGCGGGTCTGGTCCATGTCGCACGGCGAGCCACCCGTAGCTCACCGTCCGCAGCCCCATGCCTACGGTGGCCGTTTCACGATTATTTGCGAGTGTAAGAGTCAAGAACCATGATTGTTGTTTATTACAACAGACGAAATCGTCTTCATTGAATTTAAATAATATTATAAGCATCTCAGTTTTTGCACAGCCGCAACCGTGACCCTAATTTCAAAATCACGAATACAACGCATAATGAATAGATGCTTGTATAGCCGTTCATATTAACTGTTATCAACAGCAACGATTTAACATTGAATATTTTTTAATTTATGAAATTTGTATTTTTAAACCCACGACTGGCCGTAAATAAAATGGACACTGCCCATCCGAAATGTATCATTAGAATAGATAGAAGATAAATTTTAATGATATAATATTTATAAAGATGATTTCATAACTTTTTTATTAATTTGAATACATCTTTGTTATTTGAAATACATGAAAGCACCAACAATTCATGGTATTTATGCCCATTCTTGGTTCATATGACTTTCTACGACATTGTTGCAAAAGACTGACTCGTTCAACGAGGACTTTGATATCATTTATTTTATATTTTATTACATTGTCAATTGCCATAAACACATCAATTGAAGGAGCCTGTTACAAAGCGTCTCAGTTCCAACAAAGAATCGAGTTATTTCGATTACACAATTTTCCGCTGTTATTTCGTTAGTTGGAATCAATTAATTGATTGGGCTGATATTTTCCAGACGCTCAGTGAAAGAAAAAATAATCAGTTTTAAAATGTGTATCCTTCTGTTTATTAGGCTTAGAAAGAGTTGTATTATTAGAACTTACGTAATCGGCGCATTATATGTGAACTGTGCTGCAGGCCACAGACTAACGATATAAAATTCTCCTTGGACGTTGGTTTCTACAGCAAATGTTCAATTTATTCCGCCACATGATACGCCGACCGTTATTTAGCTGTAGTTATCTAATCTGCTTGCAGTCCGCTGACACAGTTGTATCTACTTATATTTATAAAGGATATCCCACAAAGCTAATTTGTAATCATATCAATGGCTGAATATAATTTATGCGACACCCAAAAGATGAAAGATGTTCTGCCATTTTTCTCAGAAATGAGCCATAAAAAAGCCAATACTGTGTTAGGCCAAAAGTTGTCATAATCAATTCCTTTGATCGAAATTATTTCTCAAACCAAACGCTTCCTTTTATTACAATAATATAATTTAAAGTAATATTACCTTCATAGCAATCTCTGACAGTGAAGAAGTATACATAATAGGAGTTTCCGTTGAAGAATAGCAGTGAGATCCAGCTGTAGCAGCCGTATATTGGTACGATGAACAGGATGCGAACTATCCAGCGCTGCTCGGAGGGGTTCGTGTACCAGCGCAGGTGCTGGTAGATCTGGAAACGAAGATAGAACAATCAGTTAAACATCACACCATAACATCAGTTACGTAGGTTGAAGTAGGTACCTATAGCACACCCTCTTTTCGCTATTAAGTCCATTATAAAAGTGGGCGATACTATTGCCACCGAAAGACTGGCAGGTCACAAAGAAATTTCTCATGAAAAATCCATGCCCATTGAAAAGCAGCCGGGTTTGCAAACAATAAATATGTCTATTGAAACCATTTTCTACGATCTTACGTGGTACGCAGTTAATTATGAAATACAGCTGAATGGAAAACCATCTTTGTTTACAAATGCTAACGAGTCTATTATTCAAAAAGTAATGAATTTGATTGTCCCTTTTCTTTTGTGATTTTGGTATTATAAAGCTTTTCAGGCATATTGTTGTAGGATTTTAATAATAAATGATGAGTAATTTTTGTTTTTGTAATCAACAATAAAATTATGATTATTATGATCTGACGATATGAAAAATTAATAGTTGTGATATTACTTAATATTTTTCGTTTCCTTTATACACATGGCTTGATAACATAAAAATCTTTAAATTATACAAATAATCGATATAAAATTATGTGAGGTATTCCTCGAAGCGCCACCGTTTTGAGGCGCACCTAATGAAGCGCACCTTTATTATTCCTCGGAGCGCACCTTTTAGTAGCGCTCCCGATAACAATTAAAAATATTAAAATTTTATTCCTTGAAGCGCACCCATGTTTAAAAATCATCAATATAATTTATTACGTTTACTTCATTCTCTTCCCAATTTTTAAACATGGGTGCGCTTCAAGGAATAAAATTTTAATATTTTTAATTGTTATCGGGAGCGCTACTAAAAGGTGCGCTCCGAGGAATAATAAAGGTGCGCTTCATTAGGTGCGCCTCAAAACGGTGGCGCTTCGAGGAATACCTCAATTATGTGACAGGACGTATAAGTAATAAAGTCTAAATTAAGTCGAAATCTAACATTTATTTTCATAATTAAGAAATAATGTGCTTTTCCAGACATCCAATACCAAACTTGTTTTTATTACTTTCATCGATTACGGAGTATAAAGAATAGGATGAGACGAACGCATTCGTAATCAACGCCGCCACGCTCTCTTCGCATACTATTAAAACCATTAGATAGTAAACATTGTAACATAACGGTGTTAATGCTGTTACACTATAAAATAACGTTTCTTTTATTTATTAGCTATTTTAGTGGGCTTATGGGAAAGCAGCAGGTCTAGGATTGCCTTGTATCCCACCATTATTCATTAATAGGTCGTTAGGAAAATGGCCTATCCATTTCCAGTCTATATAATTAGAGTCCGCGCATTTTCTTATGCTTTAATGACGCATATCATTCTGAAAATATAATACGGAATAGGTTGGCACACGTATACTTGTGAGATTATATCGATTTTTATGCAGACCGACTGAACGATGACGTCAGAAACTGAGAACGCTAGACCAGTTGGACTTTATAAAGTTAGGATCATTTTATAATAAAGATTTTTTGCACATTAAAGTTATACAAGATCATACGTCAGTATTTCAAAATCATACTTTAGAGGCCGCTGCAGAAAACAAAAGTAATATTAGGCTGCTATTTTTGATTACCTAGCAAGATAAATAGTAGAAAGCATACGCCACTCATTGGCTAATGTGCGATAAAGTTAATTATGAAAAACCGGCCAAGTGCGTGTCGGGCCACGCGCAGTAGGGTTCCGTAGTAGGTCTCAGTTAGTCGACTATAACTCTTTAACCGGTTAAGCCTACTTAGCTGTGATAGTTTTCCTTGTAAGTTCATTACATGTGCTACGTCTGTGATTTTTTTCACATTTCTAGGTACAGCCATTCAAAAGTTAGAGGGGGGTAACTCGTATCGAACAAAAAATTTCACTTAAAATCTAGATATTTCGCAAATGGCTCGCTTAACCGAAAAATGATCTTCACACACCCATAATATTTTTGAAAGACCTATCTAACGATACCCCACACAAAGGGGTAAGCGAGAAAAAAAATATTCATCCCTACTTTACATGTTTGGGAGCTACCCTAAAAAAATATATTTTTCAAAATTTTATTTTACCACTTTCTCGGCGTAATCAATATACATATTCATACCAAATTTCAGCTTTCTAATAACAAAAACCACGGAGCTATGCCGCGGACAGACAGACAGACAGACGGACAGAGCGAAACTATAAGGGTTCCTTGTCGGACTACGGAACCCTAAAAACCACTAGTTTTGCGCAGTTATGGCATACAACAGAACTGTTCTATTTTAGGTCGTAAAAGGTTAATTAGTACTATAATACTGGGAAAATAAATTATTTTCTTAAAATCGTGTGTCTTATCATCGTTGTCTCAACTCGTAAATCTCCATAAATCGTGATTTTCGCCGAAAAAAATTCGCCAGCCAAAATGTTTAACTCAGGCACGTAACAACGATAAAGAACAAACGTCCTGCGCGCCCGGGTCGTACCCGCCGCCGCGTTACCGCTCCATCATCACACGGTAACCTCCCTTTTTCTCACATAAAAAACTCGCTCACCATGTACTACAATACATTTTTGTACTTTATTAAAGGCTGTTCAACTACATTTATAACAGTAAAGTACGTACATTTCCTGTCCCGGTGGGAAAACGCAAGGTCAAAAAACCGAATATACATCATGGCGGGTACTTCGCAGCTACTCTCTTGTGGCCTAGTCATTACTCATACTAGAGGTATAATAACTTGTTATCAGGAGGTAAATACAAAACGGAATATAGTCCATAACGAGGTGCGATAACAGTCGCTCTGATAGTGGTACAAAAGAATTGGCTAATGTCGTTATTTTAGATCGACGCTCTTGGATGCTCATCAGCAAGATTGTAAAACAATATGCATGCATGAATATTTTATCTGTCTGATATGTAGCATATAAAGATCACACATAAGACCTACGTCGCTGCGTAAGGTGTACAAAGATCTTCTCCTTACTAACAAAGTGTGCGAAATTAATTTCACCACAGCCAAACGTTGTGAATTGCTAAATCCTTGTAGGTTGTTATACATTACAAATAGAGTTATAATTTATATATTTATTTACACATGAAACCATACTTGATAAGGCTTAAATCTAACTTAATACCTGTTGAGTTAGCCTTGAGGAATTATATATTTAGTTTGCAAAACCTGTTGGTCCGATCTCGAATGATCGATTTCTCACTTTATTTTTTTATGCCGTTGACTCATTTAATAGTAGAACAATCCAAATACAGGGGCAGTGCGTACGCCAACCAACATCGTAATGTGTATTAAGCCCTATGTACGAAACAACACCAAATGAAGTTAATAGTGCGTTTGGTGTGACGTTATAATATTAAAATGGACTCTCTGAAGTTATTTTATTACTTTTGATTCACTCAATGCTGGAAGAACTATAGCAAGGTGAAGGTGAGGTGTTTGTACTACTTCTAGTGATAAATACAAGAGACACGCTTGCACGCTGTTACATTTATATTCATTTTTAGCCCAACAGTATTTACTCGCCCCTGTATTTCCTTTAAAGCCAGAATCCGTACTAGGCCCGCTTCATAATTCAGCATACAATATCTTATTTAGAGAAGGAAGAATGTATACTTATATACGTATACAATTATGTGCAATACATGATGACGAAATCACGAAACCTGTCAGATGTAAAACCTATGTAGATTATTTTTAAAATATACCAGTCACTAAAGAAACAGTGACTAATCACGATGATCGCACATACCCAATCATCTTAATCATTTGAATTAATTACTTAACAGGATACCTAGGTACCTTTTACTTTTTCAACTCAATGATTCGCATTCTAGATTGAGAAGAGAAACAGGATTCGTCTAATATTATAAGAGCTGATTGACTGCGCTGAAATAGAGATTATCTGACGTTGAATATGGTGATGTAATGTGTTTAAATAAACTTCATAGTATTTTTTACGATTCATTCGATTAAAATTACCGATTTCTATACCCTTTAAGATTTTTAGAATAAAAGCATATGTCGATTTGGTGTCCACTAAGATACTGACTCTTCCTTTTATTTCCTGTGTTTTAATATAATAATTTAAGTAATTGTAATAGAGGTAATTCAAATAACTGTAACTCAAATAGTTTGTATAAATTGTAATGATTTTAATTTTATTCAAATAATTGTTGTCAGTAATTAACTATAGTAGTAATAGTGCTACTAATAGTTTTGCATGCCCGTAATTAGTGAAATACGTCCTGTACTAAAATTTAATTTAACATCTTGTGTATACCATATTTCAGGCAAATAAATAAATAAAAAATTACCGATTTCTTTAGTCAACTTATCTATTGAAAATATGTCTTTACATAATTAGCCCACTAACATCTTTATCTTTATGAAGACATGACATACATTATGACAACTCTTTGTTTATGGTAATAAAATTGGGAAAAACCTTTCCTAATTGGCAGATGACCATGTCATCGGTAAAGTACGTGTGTACGAGCAGAACAGGGGCATCCATGACCTCACAATTAGCAGGCCTAGTAACTTGCTTTGACATTTGTAAATTAGTCATTGCTTGTGTATAGAAATGCCACATGGTTTTTTATCTTACTCAAAAAGTTTGGTCCATGGTCAAATCGAGCTAGAGTCATGTTAATTACAAGGCAATGGTAAACTCTAGGATGTGCTGTTGTTCTTTGCTTAGTCTTCATTCACAAGACAAAAGTTGCTAGTAGTGGTTTTGACCAACAGTTGAACAGAAATCGCACGAAGATACTGGTCATGAACTATATCATGTCTAGACTTAAGAGTGAGAGTGCAGCTGCGTACGCTTTTCGGTTTTGTTGGCTTGTTAGCCAGACACTGTAACTTAAACCCCTTTTAAAATTCTGCCATCACTATCGATTTTCACGATAAACACATGCGGGTTATATCAACTTGTACTCCCTCTTCAGTTTTCATGCAAAATTCCTTGAACATGTGTATAATAAACAAATACTACCTTGTGAATTTATGGTTATGAACTCATTGTGTCATCGTTGTTCTCTCAACAAGTCTATAGAACTTTATGGACAGAAAATGCAATGGGGCGACATATTTCCAGAGAAAATTAATTACTTGTTGTAATTTTATTTTTTCGTTTTCTAGTTTAATGCTTCTTATTTGTAAATCAAAGCAAAGCCCAGTAATTGTACTTATAAATGGCCTAAGCTGAGTCATTGTCTTTTCACACAAAAACCAACTGTTAAAAAGAAATAGAAATGTTACTCATTTCTGCTATCATAAAAGGAATTCACGCGCGTCTCGCCTCACGATAACTTTTTGCCGATACGTCAAAATTGTCAAACGTACGTGTAACGTTTGGAATTGCATAATTATACAGAGAATACAAAAAAACATAGCGCGAACAATTGAAATAATAACAGAGTAAATAAAACAGTGCTTATTTATCTATACTAATATTATAAAGAGGAAAGATTTGTTTGTTTGTAGGGTTCTAACTCAAAAAGTACAGGACCGATTTTAAAAAGTCTTTCACCATTAGAAAGCTACATTTTTACGAAGTGTCATTGGCTATCTATTTATTTCAGAAATAATTAGGGATCTCTACTAAAATTTGAATAATGTAACCCAAAGTGTAAAAAAATGACTACGCGGGCGAAGCCGCGGGTGGAAAGCTAGTACCTATGTATTAATATAGAGTATTAATTAATTAATTAAGTATTAATATATATTGCATAAATTGCGAACCTATGAAACAGTAGCTTTGAAATATACTTGCTCTAGTTCATAGTGTTTTAATATTAAATACGCGTTATTGACGAGGAAAACACATAAATATACTATGTACATTCCCGTTTCCACTTCCTGTTTAGGAAACTTCTCTTTACAAGAAGTCTGCCTAGCAAATGAGACGAAAAAAAATTTTTAACACTGCAAACGCTGCAAAAACTGCCTGTTGCCTGTATGTCTTTTGAATTATAGTGTCATATCGTAATAATGTTATCACGCATAATTTGGACACTAAACACGTGGAAAATAAACATCGACAAATATACACTTCAAACTTTCTAATCTAAACATTTAGTCAGTGTCTGGTGCAACATCAGTGCAGTTTTCACCAATATATAATATAAGAGACAAGCGAGTCCAAGAAGCCTGCAGAACCACGGTTCCGTGAGACCATAAGTACCTACATGAAGAACCCGGTCAAGTTTTATCACAATCGAGTCAATGGTTTACAGGTTTTTAGCAAGGACAAACATACAAACATTTATTTTTATGTATGTAGATAGATTAATAGAAGACTAAAAGAAACTGAAATCGTAATTCTCACCCTAAAACTCAGCAGGATTACTTGCAACAACTTTACTTGCAATACCCCGAAAAACCCCAAAAGACGGAGAGAAGGAAAAGTTCTGCTACCTTAGTTAAGATAAGTGAATTGCTCTCTATAAAAAAACTCCAGTAACGCACCTTGTGATAGCAGGGGAGCGATACAATTTAATAAAATATTGATTTTATACGCAACTAGCTGCCCGCATCGCCCTGCCCACGCTTGAAGGCCTGACTTGAAAGGTTATTATATTTCTTCTCAGTGAAAACATTTTAAACGCCATTTCAGCCAGTTCAGCAGATTTTTTAAGACTAGTTTGTTGTCACCTTATGCATAGTAACGTGAGATTAAGAGTAAGTTTGCAACCATAAAATGATACAACATTCATAAGGAAAATTGAATTGAATACCGGTGTTGTAACTGTTTCGAACTCTAGGACGCAGGTGCGTCATCCTGACGCAATTTTCGCCAAGTAAACAATCTACAGACATCAAGTATATCCGATACTGACGTCACCCACACATCCGAGTACCCGCAGCTGTTGTATTCTTTTAACATGGCATATATACTTAGAAATCTAATTACCTAATGGACCGCACCATCACACCGTAAAAACTACAAATGAATGTGATTAACTGAACTAATTACTTCCTGCTTTCGTGGAATTTCATTTGATTCATAACATCGAATACATTCCTTGCTATTACGCCCAATTAAAGAAAAAAAAGTCACGCTCTCCAAAGTGTCGTTGAAGAGCAAACTATTTCAATAGCATCAATTTAATCGATTGTAAGTTTCCAATGATAATGGCAAACAATCCATCTTCGCAAGCACGCTTTATTCTCCATTGACTATTCTATTCGTTTCGTATTGAAAACTTTTTGCGTGAGATCTTAAAAAAAATGAATGACGTAAGCACACCTGTGGCGACACAGACTGGCTTAACAAAGACACCTTGTCTTTTGTATTGTCGAGACAAAGATACGAAACTAACTCAACAGTAAGCAATACCAGTTCAGCATTAAGTGAATACCTACATTGCAAGAGCAATTATGGAAGGAACATTGAAGAGAGGTGACCGCTCAGATTTATCGAAAAATATAGTTGCCGTCCTGTCAAAGCAGTGCGTTAGGAAGCTTCCTGAATTCCCTGAATTTGCAAAACTATTCTTTTCAACATTTAGAACTGTTTTAACGGTTGACAATTATTGCCATTTAATTTAGAGAAATACCAATTAAACTATAAAACAGGGTTAAAGAATAATCGGAACTGCCTTCAGAACGTTCTAACTTAAGACTGAAAATATGAAATAATTTACCTGTTGGCAAGTAATGAATAGCGCCGCAAACACAAATATGCCGGCGATTCCTTGGGCACCAGGAGTCTGGAGGAACATCGCTTCTTTATCGTGGACCACCTTGACCATCGGCTGGGCCGTCAAGTTGATGGTCTCCGTCGAACTCATACTGAAACAAAGATATTTAAGTCGTTACTTTAGAAATTCGGGTCTGCACAAAACAGTTCTCTCCACCCTTTGTCTATGGGTTTTGTATTGAACAAGGGGACGAAAGGGGAGAAAACTCGTTTGTCCACTCCCCGTGCAAGGCCTGCTGGAGGTAAGATTGTTCATACGCAAAAGTTCGTCTACCACGTGGATGGATACTATTTACGCAACAAGTACCCTTAGGCATATAAGTATAAGACTCTTTATAAAAAGAATTCTCATTAACATTGAGTTAATACAAAAAGGACGACGGCTTCGTAACCATAGGCAGCCTTAAGACAACTCTTAAGGTTAAATATGAAAGAAGTCATTAACTTTGAGTGGACAGAGTGGAGTTTTATTAGGTTTAAAATGAAATGGTTCTTTGAAATGGAGATTTCACAGCAGAAGTGACTCATTAAAGTTATTTCAGCAGGATTAGTGCTCGCTAACACGAGACATCAAACCATGAAATTATAAAATGTTGTTGAGAACAATATATTACGCGCTCATTTGCCTGAAATTTAAATATAAAAAAGCCCCTTTTTATTTCCACTCATATACAATAACGTAGATACTCTCAATTACTTACATACATGACTTTTCAATTAAATACTAACATCTGATAGTCATCTAGAAAAAAAAGATGCTATCTTTTGTCGAATGAAAGAACAGTGTGCTAGCACTCACTATTATATTCACGTAGACCAGTGCCTAGTAGCAAGGCCTACTCTATAACAATGCGATCTCAAAACAATAAAATTTAATCCCAGGGGCGCCTAACTAATCAAATCATTGTGGCTTTGACATACACACATATACAACAATTCTAGGACCGTATGTTAATTAAACTGAGGTCAACTGACGATTTTATCTTCATACAGAATAAAGTTTTAAGTAGGTACCTAGTTCATCCACAATAAACTTGGTTAATGGAAGCATTTTCGCAGTTTTTAATGGAAAGTGCGGGCCTTACGTGGAATGTACACCACTATGACCTGGGGGCTTAGACAAAGTAACAATTTAAAAACGATAACGAAGTTCGAAAAGACTAAAATGTATGGGACTGACATAAGCCGCGTTAAATCACGTGGTCAATCGACATCGTTATCGCAAGTTGGTAGACAATGTTTTAATTCGTAACGAAACTATAGAGTAACGAATTGTTTTTGTGGCTATCCCATACAAATGCGTAGACAAGCAGCACTTTCAGCGTTCGCCTTCGCTTCAATCGCGATCGCCAAAAGAGATAACGAAACGAATGTTAAAACGTTGTAGTTATAGAAACATTATGGCCGGATTTCATTTAGCAGCAGATTTTTGACACGGTGTGATTACATTTACTTACATACTCTTAGGTAGGTATTTCTTCTGTGCATTATTGCAGATCGAAAATGCATTTTTTACGTTTATTGTGGGCTGCACACAATGAAAACACCTGGGAGAGGCGCCAAAACCGGTTAAGACAGCGACGGCTATTGGAAACAATTGAGGATATGCCAGAATTGTTATTCATCCAACATTTCAGGCTTAATAAAAGAACATTTAGGAAATTATGTAACGACCTAAAATGTCATGCCGGATTAAAAGGTTCCCCTGAAATTCCCCTGGAATTATGATTATGAACCAATTATTTACTTAATTATTGCAGGCATCATCGAACCAAATAGATTATACATATATAGATAACCAGATATACAGATTACTCCATCATCGTTAAATTATCCGACACTTTTAAAAATGAATCTATTTTGAATACCATTAAGTTTTGGAGACCATCTAAAAGTAATAACACTTGATTCACTTACCACTGCCAAAATATTGTTTTAATTATAATTTGAAAACGATTAAACGCAACACTCACTTATTCTTAGCATTAAATACTTTTTGAAAACAACAACAACAACTACTAAGTTCGCGGGTTTGATCCGATTTGACACTTCTTGACTGACACTGACAGCTAAATTTTCGATACCATAAACAATATTTTTGTTTCTTAACGAATAAACAATTCGACACAACGATCGCGACAATAGTGTTACATTGGCTAGGAAATTGTTTTCGATATCACAGTGACGATGACGAATTTAGATATCGTTTCGGTACGAAGCGATGTTACTTTGTCTAAGGACCCTGGACGATATTCAGATTCCAGACAGACAGACAGAAATGGATACAAGACGAATAGCACCAGGAATATAATAATATAGAAAAGTCCCTCTTTCGAAATGGAATATGCATCGATATTAAACGTGTTATATTATGGCCTCTGAGCTGCTTTAGGGTCAGGGTACTGGCAGAGTCGAAGCACAAGACTAGAATTTATAATAATATATCTCATCCAAGCAGTCAATCCATTTACTGTAACGCAACGCAAATTCACGCCTTAAAATAAACATTTAAACATTCGACTTTATTTTTGTGGATTTAATTTTATGGCGCTTTGGGTGGATGACCCGTCTGTGCTAAAATCCGCCACTGCACACAGATAAGTAAGAGTATAGCTAATATTAGCGTCCAAAATACTGTATACAGTAGCGGATTTTTGACATTCGGAAATATGAAAAGATTTTTCGAGAAAATTATGTACCTACCTACCTACATTTGCAGACCACTAAGGAGATAGAGGCACTAAAGTGGATTTATTCAGGAGCAGCTATTTCTCGCTTTTGGACTCATATCCTGACGAAAATATTTTACTCACCGAGACAAAAACTATTCTATGCCCTTCAATAGGTTTCAATCTTTATCCATATGTCATCTTACAAAAACTATTCTATGCCCTTCAATAGGTTTCAATCTTTATCCATATGTCATCTTACAAAAACTATTCTATGCCCTTCAATAGGTTTCAATCTTTATCCATACGTCATCTTACAAAAACTATTCTATGCCCTTCAATAGGTTTCAATCTTTATCCATATGTCGTCTTACAAAAACTATTCTATGCCCTTCAATAGGTTTCAATCTTTATCCATATGTCATCTTACAAAAACTATTCTATGCCCTTCAATAGGTTTCAATCTTTATCCATATGTCATCTTACAAAAACTATTCTATGCCCTTCAATAGGTTTCAATCTTTATCCATACGTCATCTTACAAAAACTATTCTATGCCCTTCAATAGGTTTCAATCTTTATCCATATGTCATCTTACAAAAACTATTCTATGCCCTTCAACAGGTTTCAATCTTTATCCATACGTCATCTTACAAAAACTATTCTATGCCCTTCAATAGGTTTCAATCTTTATCCATATGTCATCTTACAAAAACTATTCTATGCCCTTCAAAAGGTTTTAATCCACATATATCCATATCAAATTTCATCTTAATCGGTTCAGGCGTTTTACTGTGAAAACGTAACAAACATACTTTCGCTTTTCTAATATCAGTTAGAATAAAGTACTTGACCACTAAATATTTATTTAGCCTTAACATTTAACTTTATCTTAAGTCTATTGTAATAAGAGCTGTATCAAAATGGAACTCGCTGGCCTTGATTTGAATCATTTTGTAGGACTGGTACATAAGTTTACATTTATAAAATAATATCTAGATTATAGTCTTAAAACTGTATTATTCTGACAGTTTAATTTACATTGTATTTAACTAGCTCTTTTCCTGTGGTTTCACCCGCATCATATAGGACCTTCACGCATCCATAAAAAAAAAGTAGCCTACACCTAACTGTCTTCAGGGTCCCATCTAACTTCACATCAAACTTAATTTTAAATCAGTCAAGCAGTTTTACTGTGAGAGCATAACCACAAACAAACAAACTCATATTAGTTAGGATTTAATAATCTAGCACATGAAGTCTGTACTACGGAATGATGCTCAAGCTAGATCTTGTTTTGAGCATAGAGTTGGAGCTATTCAATGGGTTAAATCTAATTTTAAGCACCTAGTACTCAAGTGAGTCAGATTTGTAAGACTACAGATGTGGCTAAGAAACTGGCTGCGGTGCTGAGTCACGGATTTGGATTCCGCTTCAAACAAATATTTTAAATATAATCAAAGATATTTAAATATTTTGGATCACTTTATTTATACTGTGTGATACATTATGTACATATTTATGCACACACACACGCACACATATATGATAAGGGAGAATCATCTTAATTATGAAGACAATAATCACAATTTTAATGAATAAATAATTGAACAGACACTATCAATCGCTGACTTATAAATTCTATTGCATAATATTGAAGCTGCCACAAGAAAAAATGATCTGCATGTATCCTATTTCATATTACTGTACTAATATTCTTAATGAAACAACATTAACATTTGAAATCTTCCAGAATTATCTATTAGAGCTACATTCTTGATATTGATATCAATGATTATATTGTTGTGACTAATTGAAACCAATACAGCTTTAGATAATGGACATACAACCAAATCTAATTACAGAATGAAGCAGTTCTTTACATTAATTTTGATATGGGTCATATACCTAAACAAAGTTCTATAATACAGGTGTTTTTGTTCCTATAGGTTATTCAAAGTCAAAAGGTTTTTATTTCATATAGACCAATTTATAGGTACTTATAAAACGTAAACAATAGAAGCTAGGTGCATGGTTCCAAAAAGTGGGTTCTATGGAGAAGAACCGGCAAGAAACTCCATAAATGTTGAATGTTGTTATTTAAAGAAAAATAAACAGAAGAATTTGTCTTTCTCGTTCCAATAAAGAATTTGATTTATTATATTAAGTACCATAAATCAAGGCCTGAAGAACTATTCTAATGTTAAATAAAAAACTTTTTCAAAGCATAACAACACTTAAAGCACTATCCATTGTGATGTTTCAGAAAAACACAGTTCTAAAACACCTACATTTCACCACTATTGGTTATGAGAGAAGTTGAAAGCATGGGATCTCTTAGATTTTTTGAATTGAATATTTTCAGATAGAAATTGTCTAATGTCTAATTTATAACAGCAAGTTATGAAAAAGCTGTTATGAAAAAGCTGTAGGATAAAAACTACCCTTTATCCTCCCCCATGTTTCCATTCATCGCCATAATTTCATCTTAGTTCAGCCAATTTAAAAAATATCTGTAAAAGTGTAACAGACAGAGAGACGGACACAGTTTCTTTATAAAATTAGAAAGGATAAATTATAACTTTGTATACTAAACCTATAGATTTCCTTGTGGAACAAGGAAGAGGAAAACAAAGTGTACAAAAATAAATTATTTGTTAAATACAATGAGTAATAATTCAGTTCCAACAAATTGCATAGCATCTGTTCTCAATAATATTTGTTGTATCAAAAATCTCATGTGTACCTATCTAAAAGTAATAATATGTCCAAATGTTAATTTATTATTGATCAAGAATAAAACTGGTAGAAACAATGAATGACTGATCTTGTTGACATTGTTTCTCTGTAAAACTTTTGTCTGTATAAACAAATATGTTGTTGTTTCAACAGCCAGTATGCAAACAAAGTAGAAGTGATGTACCTCAGAGAAATGCAATACACAATTGTAATTCACTCCTCCCACTTCAATGATTACAGCAATTTTCTAAATGTAGGTATCTGTGTCATCTTTCTCTTAATGCCTGCCTCACAAAACTGTTCTGATGATATTGTGGCTTTTGCTAATCTTTTGTGTATCTGTAAATATCTTAATACACAAATTACGTAAAAATTAAACGCTACAACTATGAATAGATGAACAATTTTCTAGTGTTTCCAGGTAGTTGTTATGTTGTTCAATCACCATTTCATTTCACCTACATGCTAACTGGAACATTATCATTGCAAAAAGCGAAAACTATAGTTTCCAATGAAAACCAACTCGTGTTTGAGCTACAAATCATAAATTATTACGGAACTCGAAAATTGGAGGTCATACACGTCTTGACATTTTTCTTGTTTGGTGTTTAATATGAGTGAAGGGCGATTCGTTTACTGACGCACTAAATAACGATGTTTTGAACGTTTTGGAGCTTAGTATATCAGTCAGCTTGGACTCAAATAAACAATTAAGGGATATATTTACCTGAATTAAGATTAGGAACGTCTTTAGATTACTGTTTTCCTTTTGTTAACAGATGTCATTCGTAATCAACACTCTGCGCATATTGTACACATAATCACGTAGGTTTCCTACACAACAATGTTCACGCAAAGTATCTTGATGTAAAATAAACACAAACGTATATTTAACAAAACACTGACAAAAACAACAATTTCACTTTGCTTGCTTTCTCATCATTTACTTTGCTCACCACTTGCACAAATTCGTGATTTCGTGATTGTCTTCGTGACGAATTGACGTTTAGATTTTAGATATTTTTACTAACATACAGAAAACCATAAACTATTATTTTTTATAGTGGCAATTTTGCGTGCAAAAAGCCAGGTATTCGATGAAATGATCTTGTCATTGGGTTTGAATGGAGAGTTCAGTGTTAGTTAGATGAAGATGGTGATAGATAAATTGGAGCAGGAGTGAAGTGGACCGAGTGGACACTAACAGGGCCTACCCTGTTAGTGTCGTTTATAGTATGTATAGTATTTATAGTAAAACATACTATAATAGAGCTTCACTGATTGAATAAAATGAATGTTAGATACATGAAATAGTTACGCAAATAGAAAGACTATAAATTTATTAAATAATCGAAAAAATGATCTATTATTATCTTTGAGGCCAAAAAAAAATTGCAAGTTTTTTATGGTAGGAATGTGTTTTAGAAGGTTTCTGCATTATAGTACTGGCAACTTATTTATCATAGACAATCAACAAAAATGAAAATGTCCGTCGTAAAAGATACGCTCTAATTTATTTTGTGACTGTTTAGTAATCGTTGCTTGCGATGTGAATATTTTGTAGTATTTACATTCTTATAAGTGCATACAATCTATCAAAATGATTGTTCAAGAACCTATACAGGTGAGTAAAAAACAGTTTTTCTATGAACTGTCAAAGTATTTCTGTAGAGACGTTTCAATTCATTTTAAATTCCCACAGGTTATCGTTTGGGATTGTCTGAATAATTATGAATACGACAATGCTATATTTCTGGCTGAGAGACTACACGCCGAAGGTAAATACGATAGCATCTTTGCATCTAATTTGATGATTATAATCATTGTTTAGCACCTGCATTTTATGTGCTGTTATTGATTTTTACGTAATTCTTGATTTCGAAATTAATTATGCACTTGCAATGCATTTGGTGATTAACATATATGTTTCCTTTTCAGTTGCATCGGAGGAAACTGCATTCCTATTGGGAACTTGTTACTATAGAGCTGGAAAAATAAATGAGGCCCAATATTTGTTGCAAAACATGCCATTAAGTTTACCACAGGCCAGGTTCCTATTAGCTAAATGTTTCTTGGAATTAAAATCGTAAGTAATAATTTTGAGTCCATTACACTAATCATCGCCAATTAATAAATCAGTCAAAGATAACAATACTGAGAATAGTATTAGAAATTAAACTAGCTATAGTATGTTTATTTAGTTCAAACATATTTTTTTACAGGTATAAAGATGCTGAACTTACACTTGGAAATAATCTTGATATAGTTGCATCCGAGTTTGGGGAACAAGCTCCATATGCATTACAACTGTTGGGAAAAATTTATAATCTCACTGAAAGAAGAAGTAAAGCCGTTGAAGCTCACCGGAAAGCACTCTCATTGAATCCTTTTATGTGGAAATCCTTCTCCCAACTGTGTAATATGGGTGAGAAAGTGGACCCCCACCAAGTATTCCAAATGAATAATACTGACTTCACATTTGGTGTCACTACATTGGTGAATCTAGTCAGCAATTCAGAAAATATTTCATTTATCAATAGTAACATTCCTAATAATACTGCTATAAACACTAATGTCACACCCAACAATGTAGCTACGAGAACCCCTATGACTATGTCCACTAGCATCACTCCCGAGACACAAGCTCCTGTAAAGCGAATGCACAGTGTGTTCAGTGGTATGGCTCCCATTCCATTTTCACCATCTTTTGGTATGCTGCCAATGGAAGAATCTCCTGTTTTATATACACCAACCTTAACAGACTCCAATGAGCAGAAAGCCATTCCTAAGATAGTAAATTCACTACGAGCGCAAATGGGACAGTTAAAAGATGCAGTTTTTAGTCCAGCCCCTAGGTGTACCCTCGGACCAGCACCAAGGCGGTCATCCAGATTATTTAGTAATAATAATAGCAGTTACTCAGTCAAAGAAAATAATAAATCTCCAAGTAGAAAATTTGTAGCTCCTAAGAGTCCTTCAAGAAAAAATAAACAGCGTACAGCCAAAAATATCAAAACAAATTCAGTGGAAGCCAATGAAAGAAATAAAAGTGTAGAGACAGTAACACCGACAATCCCACCAAAGAATTCCAATGGTGTAGCTTTGTTAAATTTGATGCGGGAATTGGGAGAAGCATACAAGGCACTGGCATTCTTAGACTGTAAAAACGCAATTAAAATATTCCAAGAGACATCACCAAAGCAACAAGCTTCTCCATGGGTTCAAACTATGATAGCAAAAGCATATTATGAACTAGCTCAATATGAGGCAGCTGCTAAAATTTTTGCAGAAATTAGGAAACAGTATCCAAATCGTACAGAAGGAATGGACATCTATAGTACATGTTTGTGGCATTTACAAAGGGAAGCACAATTATCAGCATTATCTCAAGAATTAGTAGAATTGGACAGGAAAGACCCTATTGCTTGGCTTGCTGCTGGAAACTGCTTTTCACTACATAAAGAGCGAGAGACAGCATTGAAATTTTTCAAAAGAGCTGTTCAGCTTAATCCTGAAGCAGCATATGCTCATGCTTTATTGGGACATGAGTATGCAGTGGCTGAAGAGACAGACAAGGCTCTTTCGAGCTTCAGAGCGGCAGTAGCAATTGACCCGCGTAATTACGTTGCATGGTTTGGTATAGCAACAGTATACGCGCGCCAAGAGCGTTGGAAACCTTCGGAGGTGCATATTCGTCGAGCTCTTACCATACATCCTCATTCAGGAGTATTAAGATGCCAATTAGGTTTAGCACAAGCTGCTTTGGGTAAAATGGAACGCGCCATTGCAACCTTAGAAAGGGCTGTAGCTTTAGACACAGAGAATCCTTTGTGTCGCTTCCATCGAGCTTCTGTTTTACTACGTGCCGGTAGACCAGAAGATGCTTTAGCAGATCTCCATCACTTGAAAGATATTGCCCCAAGAGAATCATTAGTATATTATTTACTTGGAAAAGTTCACAATAAATTAGGTAATTCTCATTTAGCACTCATGCACTTCAGCTGGGCTACAGACTTAGATCCCAAAGGCACAGGAGGACACATAAAAGAGAGTTTTGATTCTTCCAAACAAGAAGACCTGACAGAAAAATCAACCTAATTGTTATGACGAATTTAAAAGGATTTGAAGGATTGCAGAAAAGCCTGCTCTGGAGTGGTTGGCAATGCAGTCAATACCTGACTGATCCCATGTAAATATCGCTCTCACCCGTCGAGCTCTTAACTGACACCAAATTCTTCCAACAAAGCTTTATGGGGTTGGATGGGTGTGTGGTGGCATTTAGTCGCTGTAGTAGTAAGGGCGTATGTGGATATGTTTATATAGAGTAAGATGTGGATATTCGTAATGTTATCCTAGTTTATTATATATATCTTGTATAGCTAATAACTTCTAGAAAGATGAAAGAATATAATTTTTAAAAAGATGATGCTTTTGAAAGTTAATAAAAAGACTCAGAGCCTTGATCTCAATGGGATGATGTTAAAAATAATAATCATATAATATAGAGCCAATTACCATTTAATAACTGAAGTTGCAAATTCTTATAATGCCATAATTATTATGAATTCCTGAAATCTAAATTCTACTAATTGTTGTCCTGAATATTTGTACATAGAAATCATGTCGTTCAGCATAGGAGTTCTGGGGGCACCGCTGGCGGTATAATAATATCATAGACATCTAATAATCATGTTTACACAATGTTATACTGTAAAAGTCCCTGCATGTAGATTTTATTTTTGTGACAGAAACAGCTTTGGGTGTTAGTTTTTAGCTGGGGTCATTTAAAATACAAACATGAAACCAATCAAACATTTTTGTACTTCAACTCCTCTTGAGTAAATCTGGATCTTAGTTCTTAGCATCAATATAAAAACTGTTTCGTGTGTGTATGTAAATAATAACAAATTAACTATTATAGCACTGTTTGTCACTTGAAATCACCAATGAACTGCTAGCTCTGTGGACAAATTTGTTTAGACCACCTCTAATTATGTATGAACTTAATAAATAAAACTGATGTAACTTAGGAATGAGTTTTATTGTCAGTAAATGCTACAAAAATGGAACCCGCGACACTGCATCTACTGAGAGGAAAAAGCCACACTTGCTCAATTTTAACTATAGAGATATAAATTCATAGTTCCTTAACTTGTAGCTGTTGGTCACTGTTTCTAATGTATTGTTATCAATTGATTTTATAATAAAATCAAGCATTATATCCATAATGATATTGGGCTTTTTCCTTCCGAAATTGCACTTATACAATAATATCTTACACTCACTTATCAAGTCTATGTGAACTTTTGTAGTATTGAATCTAACGCTTTTCGAACTGTAGGGTCATTCAGTAGTTTGTTTTGTGTGGGGGGCGCGGGAGGCGTAGGTGCTGCCGGTGGCGATGGCTCGGCCGGTGTTATGACTTTCTTGTCATTCAGTATACTTAAAATTCTCTGCTGGAGGTCTACTTGTGTTTTGTTAGATGGAGGCAGAGGCTCTCCAAGTTCTATTTTAACTTGCTGCTCTCTGCGTTCCTATAATGTTACAATTAGACATTAATTCTAACTCTCATTATCAAAATGCAAGTACATATATATCAAAAATAGCATACAATTATTATTATCTCATGAAATTAAGCAGCCTAACAACCGGTTGCACCAAAAAAATATGTGTTTACTTATGCTTGAAATGGAAAAACTATGTTTTTCGCCTAAATATTTACTTAATTATTATATTTGTGTATTGGTATCATAAAAAATATAAAAAGTCTGCTACATATTGATGTCATGTTTTGTGATATTCGTAAAAGTATAGGTATGAATGATAAAAGTTTGGTGCAATCGGCTTTCAAGTTAAATTTGTCACTACGGCTTTCTTCAACAGTCTGCATAGAATAATATTTGAAGAAGCTTATTACCTGGAGGTACTCTAAGACTTTATCGTACTGCATGACGGTAAGCGTGCGTCCGTCGGCGAGCTGTCCAAGCAACGCGTACACAGCCTCGCGACCTGATGGACCACCCCGCTGGACCTCTTGGAAGTTGCGCGATAACAGCTGAAGGGCATCCTCCAATGGCATGTTACGATGCTCTGTTGCAAAAATGTTAAATTATAACATTAATATGGCTTATCTATATAAATAACACTGGTGCTTATATTTTTGTTGTTAGAACTTTGAGAAGTATCTCGCGATATATATAATAATCACATCAACTCACCCTGAGGTAATCCATGAAGAATAGTTAAGGTTAAAGATCTATTTTCCTGGTTCTGTGGCATGACTAGAATGGCATAAAGGCAGCCGCGCGACGCTATGTTGCCTAGCACTTTGCCAATCGGTACATCTTCCATTGGGAATAGAAGGTCAACTACAATTCCTAGTCTTTTGAGGCGACCTTCGATATATTCGGCATATTCTCTAAAACACAGTAGAAAAAAGTAAAAGACAAATTCATATATTTTATTCATGACTTAATAATAAAAATATTTGTTAATTTATTAATCACTCGTCAAAGAGATATTAATGGTTCAATAACCTTTCCTTTATTTCGGTTTTACTTCAAAGTCGAAATAAAGGATATTTTAGTAAAATATTTTTTTTTAATTGGTAACCTTTTATTATTCTCACGTAAACGTAACATTTAGGTACTTACGTTAGCGTTTTGGAAACCACAATAATTTCACAATCATTTCTCTCAGTGACGGGAAGTGCTCTCGGATATTCAGACATCGGTTGTGTATACCGATCATAGCCACCACGTTCTTTCCAATCGCCACCTTAACGGCAAGAATAAAGAATAATATATTATTAATTAATTTGAATGGATACACGTGCTAAACTATGATGAAATAATACACAAATGAGTAGGTAATGATGCGAATATTACCACAAATTGCTATCATCTGTGGAATTTGACACACATTATCACATGATACCTTACCATTTATCTATTGTTTATAAACAATGTTTGCATCAGGAAACTTTAAGCACTAGATAGTGTCTCTTCCTTTGTCTTCTTATAATAGTGTACATATTATTATCGGCTTATATATTGTCCTATTGCTGGGCATAGACCTCTTCTCATACAGAGAAGGCATGAGCCTTAATCCCATGATTGCTCAAGGCGAATTGGCGATTTCAGACTTTTAAGTCCAGGTTTCCCCAAGATATTTTCCTTCACTGTTAGTCAGTGGCGTCTGAGATACATATATGACTTATTATAAATGCGAAAGTATGTGAGGATGTGTGTATGCCTATTTACTGCTTCACGCAAAAATTACTGAATGGATTTTGATGAAATTTTATACACACATAGTTTATAACCTGGATTAATACAGCATACTTTTTATTTGAGTGCATGAAGTAGTTCTCTTACGATGCGGGTATGACCTGACCATGGGAAATAGCTTAATAGTATTATTCTTATCCTCAGGATTCAAGTAAAATTTCCGTTTAAGAAATTGTTATGAAAGTAAGTAGCATGAAATACACAAAAATAAATTATCGAAAGACATGTATCAAGTGCATTTCGATTATTAATTTCACGGGCATTCTAACACTTACCTCTGCCTGCAACAGGTGAACGGTCACGGAAGCCAGGCGCGCCGCGTCCTCGAGCGCCGCGTCCGCGCGCCCCTCTAGGTGCACCTCGCCCGCGCCCTCCGCCGCGCCCTTCCCACCCCGGCTTGCCTTGATATCCTTCTTCATACTCCTCATCTCTGTAACCTACACAATATTATTTTATATTGAAATTGAACAGAAGAACCATATGTTAAAATAAGTTTTGGCATGCATAGCATTGCCAGGCGTCTGGATAAAGCCAGACATAGTTAGGCTTTTAGATTGTGTGATCGGCCCAATTATGGTGTCTGGCATGTCTGGCTTTTTGAGGATTTTTAAGTTTGACAATTCAAGAGTGATCTTTTAACTTTATTGTTGCTTCAAAAATTTAGGTTGGTAGGTCATCTTAGGGGCGGATATATTTTTATGGTAAATGATAAACAGGTAACAGGGTTTTTGTCACCAAATGTCCGGCTAAACTAGCTGGTGTGTCCGGCTTTTCAGTTTGAAAACCTGGCAACCCTAGGCATGCACCATGCTACAGCAACTTCAACACTGATATTACCAGAGTTCTTCACTGTTATACAAGCCACATCATTTTCATCATATAACAAGATATATCAGGATAATCATTTAATAATAATTAACTGATGTTTTTTTTATGATTTAGACAAAGAATAGGTACTTACTTTGGTCACCTATATAGTTTCCAAAATTATCATAAAGTTCCTCATTACCATCATCAGTAGCCATTGCTAGCTTGTCATTGAGAGCAACTGCAGGTGGTAGTTCTGGCTGCATAGTAACTGTATCCGAATGGCGGCTGTAATTACTATAAATATTATGATGGTATTTAATATCAGTTTGTTAACAACATTATGTCTGTACTTCTTAGGGCCAGTAGTGTTATTGAGGGTGGTTTCATTTATGTACACTTTAAGGACCTTAATTTATAAGGACTGGTTGGCCCTTTAAGTAGAAAGAATATTTCAGAATTCACATGAAAGTTTACATCTTGTGGAAGAATATAGAAGATAGGGAGTTTGAATACTTTTAGTTCATATATCTACATATTTAATTTTTTGTTTTAAACATTTATATTTCAAATATATTTTTACTAACAATAACAATAGTGAAGTGATATCATAACATAAGAATAATAAATTCATCAGCATCATTGTCAACAGAAATAATGCCCAGAATATGGCTGGCTGTATTGCCACATTGAATGCTGATTCTTTGGCTCATATTATATAGGTCAGCTTTTTGATCATGCAAGGAGTAAACTAAAAGTTTACCTATGTCACTAAATAGATGGGAAATTAGACCCCAAGGCCCTAATGTTTTGAACCCCAAACATTTTAAACCGAGATAGGTAGTATTAGGCACGGAACAAACTTTAAAAAAATATTGTGACTTACCTTTTCTCAACATTAAGGTTTGTCTGTGCAGTTCTGACATTAAGACTTTTACCCTGGAAGATACTTCCATTGCCTTTGATGATAGCCTCTTGGGCACTGGACTCCTCTTCAAACTGCACGAAGCCAAAGTTTCTGTTTATAACAATGCCGTTTATTTGCCCAAATTGTATAAAGTGATCATATAATTCATCAATAGATGCGCTGTCTTGTAAGCCGCCGACATATATACGGAGATGAGATGTAGACCGGTCTTTCATAGCATGTCTATCTAGGGTCAATTTATCTGGAAAGAAATATTAACATTAACCAAAATACGTAGTCGTGAAGAATACCGCATGAAAATATATACAATGTTTACAACATTTATGCATAGAAAACGTGCCCAGTGCCAATTCACAACCAAGTAGTGAATATCTACGATATCAACGACGCCGTAACACTTTGTATGCTATAATTACCTGCCATGTTTAGTCTTCAATATATATTTACAGTAGCAACGCTCCTTTATTAAAATATAGCTTCAACACACGAACTTTAATTTATTATTTTAGTCTGAAAATAGCATTGAATAAGAAATGAAGAAACAACAATCAAATTAACTCAGGTCCACCATAGACCATAGCCAGCCAGTGTTGCCAAAATTCAAGTCGACTCGCTTGACTCAATGTCAAAAGTACATCTTGGCAAAAAAAGTCTACAAACGGAACAATTTTTTTTTATTGCTGGTAACTCTTCAAAATAATGTCGTATGATGTAAACAAAGTTCGCGAGTTACTTATTTATTTATTTCGACCATCAAAACGGCAATAAAACTACGTTATAATAACTAAAACCATTCGGAGTACTAGCAAGGAAACAATTTATAAGGTTTATAGGCGATATCTGGTCGAACATGAGGCTAAAACTCTTCTTTCCGATCTCGACAATATTTTCCAAAGTACCGCCATTATGACAGGTATGTAAGAGCTTGCTTTACTGTATTTAGTTGTATCAAGTGTTAATTTATGAACTCAATTTTGTTTTGAATTGCTGGAATACGAAATAAGTGAAATTTTGATCAATAAACATCGAGCATATAGGTTATGTTTACGTTTTGTCTTTGACTTGACACTTTTGTATAGCGCGCCTAGATTAATATTGATACTTGAGTGGCTTGAGTCTTGATACTCTGCAATATTTACATATTCACATATTCATATTCGGTTTCTAAGGGCGGATTCGACCAAACTGGAATAAATTTTATTCTCGGCGTAGATCTCTTATTACTTGATAATAAATCAATTTCACTTTTAACCAACTACAATTCGAGGAATAACGATTCCATTCGGGAATAGTCACTATACCACCATTTTGCGTGGAATAAGAAGTTTATTCAAGGAATAATAAAATGGCGTCCTATTGACTTATGCTGTCATTTTAATTCACTGACATTTTAATTTTATTTTTTTTAATTTATTTAAAGGGCTTTGTCGCTTGCGTAGACAGAGAAAAATATAGACTGCTGGATATATTCCATTGCATTCACACAAGATAAAAATAGAAATATAAATTACACTAGCAAAGAAAAGAGACAGAGAGAGATTGTTGCTGTCCTTTAGCGCGTGTCAGCTCAAACTGCCTATAGCACATTAATGTGCACAACAAACTTTGACGTATAGGAAGAGTTCAAGTTGCTTCTAGTGATAAACAGAATTAAACGTGATTTAAACACTAAAATTACGATCGTTTTTGTGTCGAAAGAAACAATATTATAATTGTTAAGAAGTGCAAAATGGTAAGGTGCAGTATAAAATCCTGTAAAAGCGATAGTTTGATGAAGATTGTGGGATTATCTTTTCACTCGTAAGTATTCAGTTATTGATTGTTTTTAGGCTTATAGTGTTATATTTCTATTATTAAGTCATAGTACTGCTTTAACTAAACAGTTTTTATGTTATACATCATCAATATAATGATTTTATAACATTATTTTATACCATAACCTTAAAATTCAATGTTTTCACTTTTCGATGGGGACTTTTACCCTTTATTATGGTTAATTTGTTTAAATTTTTTGTTAATGCTATACTTGTTTATCTGAAGAGTACTTTTGATTATTTTTTGGTTCCTGTAGAAATAATGTATTATTTGAAATTAATCAAATAACAAATAATCGAAAACTACTAAAAACTTGCAGGTTTCCAAATAAACCAGAGGTCAGAAAGAAGTGGATAGCTGCAACAGGTAGGCCTAATTGGTCTCCAAAGGAGAGCTCAAGGATTTTCAGCCAACGTTTTGATAGTAATTTAATTATAAAGAAAGGAAGCAAAACTTATTTATACCCCAATGCTGTACCTAAAATGGCAAGTACCCAGTTTTTTAATATACTATGGCATGATTGATGTAGAAGTTTATTAACACAGTAATAACATTTTAATATATTAGCTTTCAGAGTCAGAAAATGATGGAAGCCCTGTAATGGTTGCAAGTAGTAGTGGCACATTGACACAACCATCAGCGGAGAGCTCAAGAACTAATATGAATATTTCTTACTCTTACTTTTGGCTGAAAACATTGTTTGGTAGCATGATGAATACGTGTTTCCAAGAAATACATGATTACTGCTTTAATCAATAAAGTTCGGTGATTCCCTACAAAAGGTTGAGATTTGAAGTGATCGTTGACAAAAATGTTATATTTTTTTACCCGTGCATGCCTTGAAACATTGTACACATAATAAATTATTACTTTTTCAAGGACAGTAATCTGATTACCGTTGTTATGTTTGCTTTTGTAATCTTATATTAATGTTAATGACAATATGTAATTGGCGGCACTTCTTGTTCTAAATAAAAACATTAGATTATTTTATTATTGCAGTTTTTTTTATGTAAACACTAGATATATTTTACGGTTTTACTCGCGTGGATTTAAAATGTGACATAATAAACCTATTTATAATATACTAGCTGTTTTCCGCGGTTTCATCCGCATCCTGAGGGATATATATATAATAATCCAGGTTATAAACTATGTAAATTTCATTCAAATCCGTCTTATTTGCGTGAAAGAGTAACAAAACATCCATACTCACAAACTTTCGCAGATAAAAAATTACTAGCTTCCCGCCAGCGGCTTCGCTCGCGATTTTTTAGCTAATGGATACAAAAACTTGACAAATTATATATTAAAACCTTCCTCATTAATCACTCTATCTATTAAAAAAAACTCCATCAAAATCCGTTGCGTAGTTTTAAAGATTTAAGCATACATAGCGATATAGGGACAGAGAAAGCGACTTTGTTTTATACTATGTAGTGATTAGTATAATAGGGACTAGTTAGGCATATGAGGCAGATGCTAATACTGCATCAAAAGCAAAACTAGAAATAAAACTGTTGTCTAGTGAGGTAATTATGGCAAATTGTGGATTATAAAAATCGTAAGTAATATGCATAATCTATATTATTTCCTGTTATCCTACAATTTCATCACAACAAAATGGGGGGGGGGGGTTAATAACAGTGTGGAGTATTATTTATGAAAGTGCTTTTGTATAGTTTTAGTTTTTGAATTATAATACAAAATCACATAAAACACCGTCCCACCCCCACTTATATCCGAAGTTTCGGACGTTGATACACATTAGTCAAAATATTATGGGTAAAATAAAAGTATGGTTCACAGTTTTGAAGTAATCAGCAATTTTTCCTACAAAAACTTATTTTTGTGCGCCGAAGTTTTTTTAATAAATTACCGTCAATGAGGTGAATTTCGTTCCACTATGGTAACCCTAAATAATTGATGTACTTTTTCTTTTGTCCCTTTCGGTGACACGGCCTCCATTCGTCTATGTTATACTCTGTCTACGGTCGCTTGGCAGTAACTTTTCTACGCTATAATACGACAAATTAGAGTTGACATGAGTAATGCTACAGCATCCTCCCGTTTGTAGAACAATTTTTTTTGGCCGCGTATTACATTCGTATCATATGGTGTTCCCCAAGGCAGTGTACTGGGACCGTTATTGTTTATTATATACATTAACGATATGCCAAATTCAACGACCCAGCCTATGACTCTCTTTGCTGATGATAGCACAGTTACTATTGCATGTAAGGACATTAATAACTATAACTTTGACATAAATAACTCACTGACATCTATAATTTCATGGCTGGATAATAATAATTTAAAAATCAACTTGATAAAAACAAATATAATGCACTTTGGACAAAGATTAAACAATCCATTGAATGTTAATTTAGTTTATGACAGCTACACAATAAAGGAAGTTATTAATGCTCGTTTTCTTGGCTTAATTATAGACAATAAATTGAATTGGAAAGAACATATTGACGTATTATGTAAAAAAATTAGTAGCCTATCATATTTATTGTATAAACTTGCTCATACTATTAATACTGATGCACTACGTGCAGCATACTATGGTCTTGTTGAATCTGTCCTCAGATTTGGAATTATTTTTTGGGCTAATTCAACAAATAAAGATATGGCATTTAAAATGCAAAAGCGATGCATACGCGCTATGTTCGGTATCCAAAGCACTGAGAGCTGTAAACCATTATTTATTCAACATAAAATTCTTACACTTCCGTCGCTTTACATATTAGAAGTAGCTCTGTTTGTTAGAAGTAACGCTCACTTGTTCCCTCGACTATCTGACAAAGTAATTCGGAATCGCCGCGATAACAATCGACTTTGTGTTCACCCTGCTAAAACTGCGCTGCTGCATAAAAGTGTAGTATGCATGGCTCCCATTATTTATAACAAAATTCCAAATGATGTTAAACAATTAAATAAGGACCTATTTAAGAAAACATTAAAAACGATTTTGACTGAAAAATGTTATTATAATGTTAAAGATTTTTTAAATGACAAAACTCTATGAATTTATATATTTTAGGACATTTTATACTATCTTTATTTTTTATTATGTTAATTAATTACTTTGTAGGCATGTTGTATTTTTTATTGTTTTTGCTATGAAATCTTATTGACATTATTATTACCTACCTATTAAACTATTTGATGTAGTAAAACACTGGATAAATCTTGTCCTGAATAAAATTTTAGATTAAGTAAATTTTCATATTTGTACACCAGTCATGGTCAAACATGTTGTTCGAAACTTCTTGATTACACCTATAATAAGCATCTCAACCATGTATTATTATCTACACATGTTTATGCAAATAAATAATCTTTGTCTTTGTCTTTGTCTTTGTCTTTGTCTTTGTCTTTGTCTTTGTCTTTGTCTTTGTCTTTGTCTTTGTCTTTGTCTTTGTCTTTGTCTTTGTCTTTGTCTTTGTCTTTGTCTTTGTCTTTGTCTTTGTCTTTGTCTTTGTCTTTGTCTTTGTCTTTGTCTTTGTCTTTGTCTTTGTCTTTGTCTTTGTCTTTGTCTTTGTCTTTGTCTTTGTCTTTGTCTTTGTCTTTGTCTTTGTCTTTGTCTTTGTCTTTGTCTTTGTCTTCACATTCACTTCGCTATTCGTGAGTAGCTTATCCAAGTAAAGCTATACGCTAGATTGCATGGAAAAACGACTGATGATTTACTCGAGAATACAATCGTGGTATATATTATTTTCCGCATAGTTAATCTTGTATAAATTCAGGTTTGGTCGAATCTACCCTTAATAACTTTATCTATGAGTGTGAGCACAATATAATATAATACTTGTTGTAGCTAGTATTAGAATATTACAAAAAAATTGATACCGTAGACTTTTTACGTTTAATATTGATAGAGGTTTAATCAAATGTTTAATCTTTATGGGAAGCACCGAACGTGCATTTCAATCTGTAACCAAATAGTATCAGAAAAATTCATGCCAGCATGTTATCAAAATAGAAAAGAAGTATTATGAATTTATGAGAGGGCTCGTACGTGGACATAGAACGTTTAGGAATCAATCTTCAACATGATAGCGCAGTGCCTTTGAATCTGAGTGTGACTCAGATGAGTTTATGGCTAACTCCAGCCAAGATATTATGGATGTGGAGGGGTGGAATATTTAGAGGAAGATTTATTGGAATCAATTATAATAATGTTATATTCATAAGTCTTTTTTTATACCCAAAAAAAAAATTGTAAACACAGGAGTGCTTACATTATTAGTGCTTATAAGTAATTTGTTTTCAGTTACATGACGTGAATACATTGTTATTTCATTTTATAATAGTTACTGATTTTAATTAATTAAACAAAAATCAAAGTAGTAAAAAAATACAGCTTAGTATCAAGACGATAGGCTGGTACGCTATACGGTCGCAGCGGGTTGCCACACGAACGGTAAAGTGGCGCCCTTATTAATTTCTACTCTTTTTTGCTGTAGCTACGAAGTTACTAAAAGTGATTTTACCAATAGCGAATAGGGGTGATGAGTACGAGATGAGTAGATGGTATTATGGTCAATCAATAAGTGCTCATAATAGACCAGTGCCAATAACTTTTGAAAACAAAAAAAATAATAGCAGGATGAAACCCATTGGAAAAGGAGGAGAATACAATAAAAATGATAGGAAAAATAAATTACGGGCGATCTGAGGTCGGGAAGTGGGGGGAGGGGGGGTTAAAGTTAAAAAAACGGTTTATCTCAATTTCCGGCAAAACTACAAGTCCTATGAAAAAAAGTTAAATGGCAAAGTTGTAGGTAATAAAAAGATCTACAACTTTTGGATTGACACTTTTTTCACATAACCTCAAAATGTATGCGAAAAATTCAAAAAACCAAGTTTTTGGTTTTTTATTTTTATCTTTTACAATAATTAATTTTTTTTCACGAAATTTGGTGAAAACTTACCTTTTTATGTCCCAAACACACTGTAATTTATTTTATTTAAAATAATTATTTTTACACCCTTATTTTGACTTAATATCGAAAAAACACCCTAATTTTCAATCAAAAATTCTCGCGTCAAAATATCACTTTTTTTTAAAAAGTCGGTAGTCTTTTTGTTCGTTGAAATCTCTACTTTCAGATGATATAAAAAATATTTACATTGCTGTGGTAAATGTTCTCAGAAAATATAAAGAAACGCTAAGAAATAACAGTTAGCAAGGCCTAGATCCTTCTAGCAACTCCCCACTTCTCTATGAAATACCTTTTGATGAGCTAAAAGGTATTTCATAGAGAGGTCCGAGGTTCCGTAGGTCACTCAGATACATAAGTTATCTTAAAATAGCAATAAATAGGCATCTACGCAAAAAATTTAAGCCGGTCTAGGCCTTACTACCTGTTATTTCGTAGCGTTTCTTTATGTTTTCTGAGAACATTTACCATAGCAATGTAAATATTTTTTATACCATCTGAAAGTAGAGATTTCAACGAACAAAAAGACCATCGAGTTTTAAAAAAAAGTGATATTTTGACACGAGAATTTTCGATTGAAAATTAGGGTGTTTTTTCGATATTAAGTCAAAATAAGGGTGAAAAATAATTATTTTAAATCAAATAAATTACAGTGTGTTTGAGACATAAAAAGGTAAGTTTTCACCAAATTTCGTGAAAAAAAAATAATTATTGTAAAAGATAAAAATAAAAAACCAAAAACTTGGTTTTTTGAATTTTTCACATACATTTTGAGGTTATGTGAAAAAAGTGTCAATCCAAAAGTTGTAGATCTTTTTATTACCTACAACTTTGCCATTTAACTTTTTCTCATAGGACTTGAAGTTTTGCCGGAAATTGAGATAAACCGTTTTTTTAACTTTAACCCCCCCTCCCCCCCACTTCCCGACCTCAGATCGCCCGTAATTTATTTTTCCTATCATTTTTATTGTATTCTCCTCTTTTTCCAATGGGTTTCATCCTACTATTATTTAATTCACTTTTTACCGTTTTTAGAGGCTAAAAGCACTGGCCTATAAAGGGGGTGTGGATCGAAAAGTCAAGACAAAATTAAACCTCATAAAATACTCTAATAATTTTTATTTATACTATAATATTAATATTATCAAGAGGTAAAGTTTGTGAGTTTGTAAAGTTGTATTTAATATCCCCTAAACAGTTTAAAATTATATTGTCCACTCGGGCGAAGCCGCGGGCGGAAAGCTAGTGTTTTATACATCGACCACACAGCCTGGGTTTATACCACAGAGTATATTAATCACTTAGTTTATGGCCACAGAACTGACAGGAGGCTGGACTGGCTGACGTCTGACAGACAGATGGCAAGCATGTTCATTTGACAGTTGACAGATGCCTGACAGCATGGTTTTGGGGTTTCTCGGGGAATGTTTGAATTTGTTGAGGTTAGGATTTATCAGGAAATTCTAACAATATTTAATATCAGCATTGTTACATAATGTTGTGTTGTAACAAATAAAATTTAACTTAATTAGTCGTATAATTACGTTCCTGAAAATACGTATTTTTTGTATTAAAGGCACATCATAAGATTAAATAAATGTAAGTACATTTTTTATTATTAACATCATCATCATCAGCCTGTATCAGCCCACTGCTAGACATAGGCTTCTCCCATGCACGTCATGAGCTCGATCTCAGCTTTCCACCTCCAATCCCTGCCCGCTACGAATATCAAATATCATCGCCCCACCTAGCTACAGTTACACTATTTTATTCTTCTGACTTATGTAGATTTATTTAAAAATACTTTTATAGAAATAACAAAGAGTAATCATAGATATTCCCTAAGCTTCAGTCAGAATTCTATGGTTATCATCATCATCAGCCTTTATTAGTCCACCGCTCAACATATGCCTATCCCATGGCATGACGCCATTGACCTCAATCTGCAACTCACAATTTTATTGTATGATGGTCTTTGTTTATTTGGCACAACTAGTGTCAGTACATGTATTTATTTTGTATTTCACTTGATAAGTTGGGCAGCAATGGTTTTTATAATTTTATTGTCCTTATGCAATAGGATACCCAATAACAAAATATTGTTGGAAAACAGATAAATATTGAAATTACAATTTTATCCGTTTGTTTTAGATATTTTGTTAATAATGATAATAAGAAGATTTTTTATCAAAGCTTATACAACATACAAAAATGCTGCAGAGCAGGCATTTAGTCGCAAGTATCTGTTTTACACCAATATCTTGATATCCATGGGGATATCAACATGTGGAGATTTGCTAGAACAGTCATATGAAGTTCATCAAAAAGACATTGAATGGTATGACTTGAGTCGTACTGCTCATATGGCATTTTCAGGGAGCACGGCAGGTGTCATATGTCATCATTGGTACATTGTATTAGATAAAGTAATAATTGGTAGGACATTTGATATGGTAGTCAAAAAATTGTTAATGGATCAGTTCATTTGTTCTCCATTAATCATTTTGTCATTCTTTGGTACAGTAGCCATATTTGAAGATGACCCTTTTGGAAATTTTACCGAAGAAGTTCGTGATAAATTTTGGACACTGTACAAAGCTGAATGGGTAGTGTGGCCACCTGCACAAATATTCAACTTTTATTTTTTACCAACCAGGTTTAGAGTAGCGTATGATAACACAATATCTCTGGGCTATGATATATTTACTTCTCATGTTAAGCATGCAAAAAGAGTTGAAAAAGAAAAAACACAGAAAAAAGAAAACTTACAGGCAGAAAAGCCAAGTGAAAACAAAATACAGGCTTAAGTCACAAACTAGGTTTTATAATTACTATGGATTTAATTACTGTTTTATATAAAAAAAAGATTATAATAAATTGTTTTTGTATTATACAGTTTTGTTTTTTTGGGCTAGCTTAAAATTAATATTGATTTCTGTATTAATGTTGCATATTATACATTTTATCCTCTAACAAGATCCCAACCAGTTTTACCAATGGGTATCAAGTTCACCCAGTAACTGGGTGCTGGAGGTCAGGTAGACAGTCACTCCATGAAAAACAGGTACTGGTTGGGAAAAAGCTATGCAGATGATGATCCTTTTACAAGATCTTGATCAGTTAAAACAAAAATATGTGAAATGTCTCTCATTTTTATCTGGGTCTCGCCTCTTTTAAAGTCAGCCTGCCAGTCTGGGAAACTAATTTTGAAATTTTAACTACATATTTTGCAAACTTGAATTGTATTTGATTTCAAAAACTCGTACTGGTTAAAATAAGTCACTAGTTCGACAAAGATCTCTGTGATAGTGGTGAAAAGTGGAACTTATACCAGCCGCCATCTTTGAACGTCATTTTGGTGATACCAGTCAATAGAAAAAATCAAATCATGTAAAAAAAGGCACTAACATTATCACATCCGAAAAATGTTCTACAGCTATCCTAATTCCTGATGTTAGGTCGTTTATTGTTATTGGGTAGGTGTGTTATTTTCGATGCTTTTTGGTGGGAATTAAAATATAATGATGGGATAGACGAAGCAACTTAGGCGTCGTCCTAATAGGCTTGCAATTAAGCAATGCGATTTTGTCGCGCGACGCACGAACTTTTGATTAAGGCTTTTATAAAATCTTCAAAAGTTATCGTTCCGGTTCCGGTTATCGTATCCAGAAGTTATCCTATTTTCTGTCAATTTAATCCGCAGCATTCTGGATTCGCATTTAGTGTTGCTATGAAGCTGAATCACACATGTAAAGGGCATTTTGCATTTTACAACGAACTTGCATTGTTCTTGTACCTGTACGATTAGCCACTAGACAAATGCTGCTAAGTTAGGACTACTTACTAAATATTTTGTAGTTACACGGTTAGGTTCTGTGGATATATATCTTGATATAAGATCTGTGTCTTGTACCTACACTGGTAGTATCTACTATTGGTCTGTGCTACACTGACATATTTATCTATGGCACTGACGGACTACGTCTTGAAATTATAAAATAAATAATCGTTATTTAAAAAAAATTAACAATGTATTTATTTACAGATAATGAAAGTACTAAGCACAACATGGAGAAATCTAACCGCCAATGTACGGAGAACAGCTTCAATGCCACAATTTAGAAGATTTCTTAATATAGCATTTAGTGATAAATTTTTATTTTATACAAATATTACCATATCACTAGGCTTATCGTCAGTAGGCGATCTAATGGAACAGAGTTACGAAATATACATTAAAGAACAAACTCATTATGATGCAAAGAGATGCACCCACATGGCATTCTCTGGTGCTGCAGTGGGTGTGTTGTGTCACCATTGGTATAAAGTTTTAGATAAGTTTATAGTGGGCAAAACTGTTGATATGGTTGTGAAGAAATTGGTGCTTGATCAATTTATATTTTCGCCAATCATGATTATCACATTTTTTGGAAGTCTAGCCCTGTTCGAAGAGCACCCCTTTGAAAATTTCAAGGAAGAAGTGAAAGACAAGTTCATCAAACTGTACCGCGCGGAGTGGATGGTGTGGCCACCTGCACAAGTCATCAATTTCTATTTTCTGCCGACAAAATACAGAGTGCTATACGACAACACGATATCATTAGGATATGACGTCTACACTTCCCAAGTGAAGCATACCAAACCAGCGAAAAATGGATCTAAAGAAACTACAAAGGCGATCAGTCATACATCTTGACGAAGGTTTTTACTAGGATAATTAAATATAGTATTAGTAAATTCAAGATAAATTAGTTTTAAAGTGGCACTTATTGTCAAGATTGTTGTCACTACACTTTTTGGTGTGGTAAATCCTCTCAGATTTTTTATAAGTACCTCGACATAAGCTATGCTGTGATAAAACGTTTACCTACGTACAAAAATAGGTACATACTTAATGTAATCATTATTATGTTTAATATATTTTTGTTATGTATTTATTAAATGCGAAATAAGTATTTGACATAATATATATAATATACAATTGCTAAAACGTTTTTCTGTTATTAATTATGGATTTGTAACCTGCGCAACCATTAATCGCTCGGGCTTAGGTTACCAGTCATCGTGTCATGGTGACTGTTATCTGTTATCCTACTTTTAGCGTTATCGACAACTCAGGGATCAAGGCGAAAGCTACCTATGTGTGAGATTCAGGTGTAAGTGGGTATTCAGATGATGAAGGGAGATAATCAAAGACTAGATTAAATATAAGATAATGCACCAACACGTTTGTCTTGCGTCTTTATTATGACAATTTATTCACTACTAGGTACTACACAATAGTTACAGGTTTTATACGTCTATTTAGGGGTCATAAATGCCTCTTCCATCTGCGAACTTCTTTTACTAGCTCGCAGATTGCTTATGACGCTACGAACAACGGAATCCTCGAAGATTTTCTCGGGCCACGACTCAGATCGTCTTCTATGACCATATCCAGGTAGATCTTGAACATTCCTTGGGATTCGGCTCGATCTAGGAGTTCCACGGTGTGACATAAATGATCTGCCGCGCTTGCTTTCCTTTAGGCCGAGTAGTGACGTCAGTAGCTTGTCCAGTGCTGCTATATCATCTACATTTGAAGGTTTGTGACCAGTGGGAGTGCTGACGCCGGAGTTCAACTGGCTTGACAACAAGGAGATGGGAGTCCTCGATAGTCCAATAGTGTGAATGACCTGAGGCATTAAAACATAATTAGAACGTTCGTGACTAAATTTTATTGGTTTTTCCGCTACGCAGTTGGAATTCAATAAATATTTTGTTCATACTATTGTAACGGTATCATACTCGTAGTTATCTTTAGAACAAGTGCTCTAAATTGAGGAAACACCTATGTATGCCTATATACTTCTTTTTTGTGCACTGATAACGTCGTGCTATTTAAACTTAATATAATTTAGCACAATCCTCGAAGGTCGTCGCTCACATGCGTTCAATATGACTGTTTACTCTTTAGATATAAAGTTCAGCGTACACCATTTAATGTTATCCAGAGCAATTAGTAGCAGTCTGCTGACTTTTATCTGTCTACTAGATAGTTTGGTAAGAGTCCTACCCAATTAGTAACATTTTGGATTATTATAAGTATTACTACCTCGTCAGCGTTGTGACTCTGATAACTCATTCTCTTGACTTTCCTGTATGTCTCGTCGTCTAATGCTTCTTCGACAGCAGCTTCTAACTTCTCCTTTATTTCGTCGTCGTCTTGGTTGAGATCTTCCAACACCAATCTAAGGAGAAAATGGTGAAAGTTGGAAACTCCTCTGTTCATTAACTAGAAAACTTCGTTTATTAATATTCGACAAAGGGGTCTTCAAGTAATTACTAAGTTTAACAAAGAGAACTACGAGTGCTTACAGTCCTCTAGTGGGTGTGAAAGCATTTCTCAAGAACGTCAGAATTATCTACTCGTAGGTACCGAGCTATCTACTAACTCTCTAATTTAATATACCGTAGCTACCTGCATTATATGTACATTTGGCCTAAAATAATAAAACCTTTTCACAAATATCTTGAGATAAGCTACATCTGCCCATATCAAGGTATACCTACGTAGTCGAGTCTTCATAACAATGAGACTGTCTTCTGATCAGTGGGTTTGGTGTGTAGAGCGCTTTAGAAGACAAGATAAAAATATCAACCAATATTATTGTTGTGATAATACATTGGCAAATCGCCATCTATGTCAGTATAAATGAATGTAAGAGGTATATATTAAAAAAAATCTTACTCAGCGCGTTCATCGTTCTCTGCTTTATGTAAATTGGCTCTATTAGCTTCCCTTGCTACTTTTATGTCCTGCTCCCAAAACCGTCTTAGGTCCGGACTAGATGTGTACGGCGCCGCCACCTCTTTTATCTTCAGGAATATTATGGCCGTGATGAAAATGCAGATCACGTTTACTATTGTTAGGCAGCAACTAACTATGCCTGCGTAAAAAATATCAATGTAATTAATAATGTATACAAATTGCACTGTGGTGGTTCCCAGTTGACAACCCTTCAGCACGCTTAAACTTTTATTTGTTCCCATTTAACTAGTCACTGTAGCTGCTATCTACGCTACGGGTTTGTTAACTGTAACAAACCTAAAATAGGTAGCTATATACAGAATTTGCTTTAAAATAATAAGACAAGTTAAAGCAATAGGTAATTACTCCAACGAGGCAAACATTCCTCGTAGCCACCCCTTCTTAGGTATACAATACCTACTTACATCTATGATGTAATCAAACAGTCAGTCATAGTTACCGTTGACGGCAAACTCGATTGGAAGATAATCATGGTACAAGGGCGTATATGACGAATTACCAGTATAGGCTTCTCCCTTTATATGGGGAACTTTTACTCCTGGGTACAGAAGCCATATACACGCTAATGCCCAATATAAACCCTGAAATAAAATTTCAAATAAGTGGGAATTTCATGATTGGTTAAAATTACTTAGATGTTTAAGGTACTTACGCAATTCACGACAGGTGGCAACAAAGATGCTGAAATGGCAATACCGATGAGGGGCCCAGCACTGCCTTGCAGCAATGCCAATGCTACTCCCGTTCCTGACGTCAGAGCCCAAAGCACACCCATCCATAGGGAGCGGACGTTGCCTCTTGGTAGTGAATGTTTTTACAAAAAAATAAAATTACAGTAAAATTTAGCCATTATACGTGTATTACATATGAATCATGGGACAGGGATGAAGTTAGTAATATTTAAAGTTTCAGTATGTAATTTTATCATCATCTGCCTAGCCTTTTCCCAACTATGTTGGGGTCGGCTTCCAATCTAAACTGGATGCAGCTGAGTACCAGTGTTTTACATGGAGCGACTGCCTATCTGATCTCCACAACCCAGTTACCGGGTAACGCGATACCCCTTGGTAAGACTGGTTGTCAGACCTGGCTTCTGACTACCCGTAACGATTGTCAAAGATCTACAAATGACAACCGGGATCAACCGCTTAACGTACTTTCCGAGGCACGGAGGTATCTCGCTTTGACATAGATGGTCACCCATCCACGGACCGACCGCGCTAAGCGCAGGTTAACCTTTGATCGGTCGACCCGTGCGGCTGTTACTTAGCCACGAGCTCCTCAGTATGTAATTTTATACTGTGGTATAAACATGCGTAAAATAGCTTGTTGGCGATGCTTAAAACGTAAGCAAACCTAAAGACGACATTCAATGTGTTATTTACTTACCGACCCTTCATTTCCTCAGTAGGCCAGTCTCCAAAACCCCAAGGCATCTCAGTGCTTCCCAGTATCAGTCCAAATATGAACCCGAACAGCAAAGAAAGGAACATTCCTAAAATCAGACTCTCGAAGCCGCTCCTAACAAGGCTTCTATCAGATATGATGGTGCCAAATGTTATGGACATGACAGGCCCCATGAGGGGAGAAACCAACATGGCTGCGACAATATTCGAAGCGTTATTTTCCACCAGGCCTAAGGCAGCAAGAGAACTGAAACATAATAAATATTATGTAGATAGATGCTTACGTTACGCGCTACTCGAACTACATGGTAAGGTAAATGACTGAGCAATCTCTGCTGGTCAACTTTGACGCCAAAGACTGCATTTATGTATGTATAGGTACTTACTACTAGTACCTATTTCTTAAGTCATATTTCATGTAAGACATAATGTACAATGTCAAAGAAGGGGGACGTCCGGTCTTAGATGGAGAGTGCAGAAACATGTAACATGCACTTACTGCCGTTTTCCAAAACATTCCTGATGATTGTGATAAGCTAGCGATAGCTACAATCTTTCATAACAGTGATCAATTTTGTTTCACGAAGTCGAATACTGAAGTTAATCTGTCTGTTGCATTTCACGCTAAAACGCCTGAATTGATTTAGACAAAATTTGATAGGGAGATAAATAGAAACCTGGGGAAGGACATATTACGGGTTTTATTCGAGAACGGGAAGTACCTAGGTCCAGATGTGGGTGAAACCGCGGGAAACAGCTAGGAAAAAATAATGCCTATCAATACTTACTCCGCCGTTATAATAAGCGTAAGATAATCGAAAGATAACTCTCCCCCGCCTCGTACTCCGTCCACCACTTGTTTAACCGTTAGTTTCGATCTGATGGACTCCACGAAGCTTCTCCAACGAGTTGCATCTTCAGACTTGCGTCTATGAGAAAGCAGAAGATTTAGAACAGTGGACATAGCACGAACGCAGTAATGTAATGGTAACGGGATTTTCGAAACATAAATTACATCTATATCTATACTAAAGCTAAATTTGTGTTTAAAATGCATAAATAACAAACAATTTGCAGCCTCTAAAGATATGATTTATATAATTTATGAGTACCTACCTACTTTACACCACAAATTAAGCAGTGTATTTAGTACTAGCTTCTGCCCGCGACTTCGTGCGCGTGGAATAGTGGTGCTCCGCTCTTATTGGTTTTAGCGTAATGATATATAGCCTTTTTTTTTTTTTTTTTTTTTTTTTCGGATGGGAAATCATCAAATGACCCCTCCCGCCGTGGGTGGGGCGGGTGGGAGTGTCAGACTCTTACTGACTAAAACCCATCCATGTTCCTTCCTCAGCCCTTTGTCTTCCGGGGGCGCGGTATCTCTTTCGAACGTCCCGCAGCCCCGGCAGGCTATGGCCCAGTGGGAGGGCCCCGTCGCTTATTGCTGACAGCTCTTTGAGGCGCGCGTGGAACACGAACGCGCCGTCGACGCGGGTCTGGTCCTTGCCGGACGGCGAGCCACCCATAGCTCACCGTCCGCAGCCCCGCGCCTACGGTGGCCGGGAGTCGTCTCGCGGCTCCCGACGCCCGTGGCGTCTCCCGCGGCGGCTGGGGCGTGAGGACTGTCGCTCCCTCACGCGTTCCGCCGCCTCCTTCTCCAGCATAACTGATTCGCAGAAGGAGGTGACGGCCTCCCATTCCATCTCGCTCCGGACCATGGCCTGAACCAGGGCCGGACGCGAGAGGTCGCCGCCGCCGATCGCCCCTACGAGGACACGGCGGTGCTCCGCCCAAGCGGGGCAAACCTCCACCGTATGCTCCACCGTGTCCTCCGGGCGATCTACGCAATGGTGACACCCGGGCGTTACCTCCCGCCCGATTTTGTGCAGGAACCTCCCGAAGCAACCGTGCCCGGTAAGGACCTGCGTCAGGCGGTAGGTGAGGACGCCGTGGCGTCTCTCTAGCCACTCCTCAAAGAGGGGACTTACCGCCGCGATTGCGGCGTGCCCAATGATATATAGCCTTCCTCAATAAATGGGTTATCTAACACTGAAAGAATTTTTCAAATCGTACCAAGTAGTTCCTGAGATTAGCACGTTCAAACAAACATACAAACTCTTCAGCTTTATTATATTAGTATAGATTACTAACGTATTAAAAGTAATTCAAATTGCGTTTGCTAATTAATAAAATATACTATTAGACGGAGTAATTTTCGGAGGTAGGTAGCCCTTTACTCACAGTGCTGTGTCTTCAGGCAATTGTTCATTCGTCATGGCAGAGTGTACCACATTACAGGGAAGTACACTGCAATGCAAAGGAACTTGTTAATCAGATATTCCTCTTGATAAGCCTAAGACGGCCAGTAATAAAAGATTTTTTGGGAACTTCATATAAAGCTATACAAATTAAGTTTTCTAACTAGGTAGTGCAGTTCTGGAATATATTTTGTCATTCTACCTATATTTTATATTTGATTACCAATTGATGACATCGCCCCCTTAATTACGCAAAAATGGGTATCCTATTGGCATACTTTTCCAACGGAGTTATACATTACTGCATACGTTAGGCGTTGTATCCGATTGAAACGTTCAACGCAGTAATGATTTAAAGATATTGGCTTACGTTTCCGGGGGCTGGTCTCATCGTCTTATCGTACCTAGCCTACCTAGTTTTCCGAAATCGGTCTGGAGATTATTTATTTGTATAGGATACGCAACACATGCATTGTAAATAAGACATATCTAAGTGGTATAATGGTCGGTCCTGTTACCTGACAATAGATTTGCATCGCACACCGATCCCCAGCTGAGTAAGACAGTGCAGCATGGTCTCGCATTCATCGCCAGTTGGCAATGGGAATATTATCTCGAAATAATTGCCAGCTTTGTCACTTATCCAAACCACGTGCTCCACGTGTAACTTGGAAAGCAACTCTTGTAGAATCTGCGCACAATCACCAGTTATAGTTTTTTTTTTAAACGTTGCCCCACACTAGGAATTACTCCTGTGTCGTGGGTGCGTTTACAAACATACATTACACATGCACAAACACCCAATTTTAGTTGTCCCGTGCGGGAATCGAACCCGCGACACGCAGCGAAGCAGCCAATTGCTCAGCCACTACGCCAAACGTGCCGTCGAATTTCTTATTGTGCATCCATTATAATAGTAATAAATAACACGAGCACCGCACTTACTAAGAAGTTAGTGAGTTTTGTATGAAGCTGTGAATTATCTTGTTTAGAGTCAGAACGAGTACCTATCCGATAGATCACACTAATATATTTGATCTGCACGGGAATCGAACCCTCGCTACGCAAACCCATTTAGGTAGATACGTGAAAGTAGTGTAGGTAGGTACTGTAATTTATTTACACCGTCATGCCAATTATAAACACGCAGAAATAATTTGGCAACAGAATAAAATCTACTAGGTATGCACTTACATTTTCCATTGTAAAAACTTCATCACATTCGTCAATATTTTCCAACGGCTGGCTGTATCCTTCATTATAGTATTGCTGCGTCAAATGTATTGGAATACTTCTAGACTTCTTATTCCTCAACTCAACGGCCAGTCGAGCTGGCTTCAGAGCACTATCCTCGACTGGTATCAAATCCTTGGGCTTGCCAAATCTTAGTATATGTTCGTAATTGCTTGAAGGTATGTAGACGACAAAAATAACTCCAGCAGGCATGTTTGCTGATGTAAGTACTAGGGTCGTGTGAAGGTGTTCTGGACTATGGAACTACGGAACTATTTAGCGTATGTGCGGTAGTTAATTAATACCTTAGTAAGACAATTAGAGTGTTGAAGCGTAATGATTTTGTCGCATTACGAGTATCAACTTATGTGAAGAGTTCTATTCTATATAATATTTATGTTGCTAGGTAGGCATATACAGGAAGTCTTCGTACAGGTTAGTTTTATAATGCTGTTTATGCTGTTATAAGTTCACCTTCCTTATCCTTTATCATCCTTCACACAATTCATCTGCCTATGCTTTCACCTGCTTCCACCTCTCACTCATAATAATAGTTACTTGTTAAGCCATATGTCTTCAAGTAAATAAATTAATGAAACAAATCATTAAAAATCTATAGTATTTTTTAATTAATTAATATTATTATAACATTAGTTTATAAAATGGATACAAAATTAATAAAAATTAACACATTTGCATTGGGGCACTAAACATCGTAACACTTATTATCTAAAACTACTCCACTCTTTGAATCCACTGTGTAACTCAGTGAGGGATCAATAGTGGGGTACTGAGGTGCTTCACAAGCTTCCCCATTTTGATATCCTAAATTATAATAACTATGTTTTAGTTCTTCTGTATTCTGTGGTACGTTAAGTTTGCTCGTGGTAGTACTATCGCAGTCTAAGTTGCGAGTGCTATAAGTCTCAATAGTTTGCGATTCCAGATCCGCATTCATTTCCACGTCCATTGGTATGTAGATGTCGGCTAGTCTGTAAAAGGATTAAAAGAACATTAATTAGCAACGAATACGTAATGAAAAAAGTACTCATATAGACAAGAGAATGATAAATATTGTGAAGTTATTATATTTTGTTTTCTTTTAATGTGTGTCTTTAGACTTGATCTTGTCCTATCTTACCGTGTGGGCTGCTAACCTAATAGAACAAGCACTACAGACTACACTTTCAGATTTTCTCTAATTCACCTGACGGCTTCTATTGTACCAGAGACTGCTATCAGGGTAGCAGCCGGAGATGGCTGACCGTGCCCTCTTAGGTACGATGGTGTAACACCGCCTACTACCTGACTCCGGGCTGCTTTGTAAAATAAAAAATAACCACAAAGCGATGTCAGCCAGACTAAAATTTAAGAAATAATAATTATCACCGTGCCATCATGTGTTTTTACAATCACTATTCAGGTGTAAGAATGAGACACAGCTACTAACGTCGTATAACACCGTCTCTTTTTCACAATGAAAATATTCGTGCTTTGGCACGTCATGGTAAGGCCCTTGAGCCTTGGAATAATGGTTATAAATATAATGACGTATTCTAACTTGCTAAGGTTCCACGGTGATGTGCTTTTTAGTAGTAGTCTTTCAAATATAGTAATGAAAAGTATTTTGACCCGTCATGAATAATATTCTTTACTTACTCTGCATTAGCACAATATCCTTCAATATTTTGTGCCCTCAACCGTTTGATGAGCGATGGCCGTCTCCGGAATGTGACTGTGTCATTGTCTATCAGTCCGGGACTTTGAGCTGCTGGATTTTGTTTTTCTTTATCACATCCTTTCTTTGATTCTGTTTTTTCGTGATACCACTTACTGTAAAAAAAAACGTTCATTTAAATTACGAACGATTAGAGATTATTTGAGGATTGCTCATCACATTATTGTAAGAGAGAACTGCCATCATACACAAGCATCATCTGCCTAGCCTTTTCCCAACTATATTGGGATCAGCTTTCATTCTTAACGGATCCACCTGAGTACCAGTGATTTACCTGAGTGCCTATTTGACCTCCACTACCCAGTAACCGTTTAACACGATATCTCACAGTTGGAATGGTCGTCAGACTTATCAAAGGATATATCTCCAAATCAATCAGCCATTTTACCGCAAAAGAGTAAGAAACAAAAAGAAATCCGCATTTATAATATAAGAATTTATGTCTTTTTGGAATATTTACATATCTACATAAAACAATCTGTTCCTTCCCTTTCCTGTTCCTCAAAGGGCAGTAGTCAAGTCTGGCGGTCTAACGCGTCCGTATAATCGAGAATCGTCTAAAAAGGCTTGTAATAAATAGTTACTAACTTGTAAGCATCCCAGTTCAAATTGTCTTTGTTTTGTTTGCCCTGCATGCGTGTCCTGTTGGCCTTCCACCAGGATATGTCCCTTCTGTCTAGAGGACTGACTTCTTTCACCTGTGAACAAAAAGGTTGCTTCGTCAAAATTTACATTTCGTCGAAACTATTTGATTTTTTTTTCTACCATAGCTGCCGCAAGTAGTGTTTCCGGCAAGTAACCTTGGAATAACCACCTGGGCTTACGTTTTGCAATTATTGTGATCTACTCACAAAGAAACTTGAAAGAAGTTGGCACAGTTTTAGCACCTTTTGTTAAAAAGGTTTAAAACTTGAAATTAGTACGTTTGTTAGTGCAAAGTAACGAACAAAGAGTCTAGGGAAATCTAGTTCAAATGAGTTTAAGAAGGACAATTAAAAGTTATCTAAAGTTCTCCGTCTGAAAACTGTTCTAAGGACTAATCTTAGGACTTTGGCGTTGCATTCCACTAGCCAAGAATTGTTAAATATTTAAAAAAAAGTCAGTAGTTATTTCTTTAACTATATATAGTCTGTGCTTATAGACATCGAACACTAATAACAAAAGGAAAGACAGATAGGTAGGTACCTATCTAATCTATCATAATAATGTGTCGTGCGATTGTTCCAGATATGGCCAGGGGCTGTACCACCACGTATTTTTGCAATCACTATTCAAGTTTGAGAGCGTGACACAGCTACTAACGTCGTATAGCTCCGTCTCTTTTTCATAACGAAAATAATTTTGTTTTGGCACGTCATGGGAAGGTCCCAGATCAGCAAAGATGTCTGATTATTTAAAGGTTTAACATAAAAGTTACCTTCATAAAAGTTTCTATAGATAAGGTCAGAGCAACGTTCGGATTAAGTTATGAAACTTTATTTTTATAGTATCTATGGAAAATCTAGTAACGAGCTTAGCATGTAAATTTAGGTAAGCCGTTGTTGTGATAGGTATCTGCTGACTGTGAATAAAACAAACAAGGCATTGTTGTGTTAAACCCACTCTTGGTAGGTGGGTAATTAGAGATCTTGTAGGTAGGTAGTCGTTATACCCTAGACTAGGTGATAGGTATTCATGAAAGAAATAACTATGTATGCTTTGTATTCTTTGTCGAATATGAGTAGCTGTTAAAAATCAGTCGGTATTTTTAAAACCCATTCATATTTTTTAGCTTTCTGCACTACTTCTCTATGAATCCAAATTTCAAACGTCTGTGTGCGAAGAATATGCTTAAAATTGTGCATTTGGGTACAACATTTTCTCTTCATAATTAAAATACATACAAAATATATTATATGATGTAGTTTTGTCTAAAATGCCCTTTAAATTGTTCTATAGACAAGACAAAGTAAAGTATTATAGGACTTCATCAGTACTCATGTGAAATGTGAAGTTACTGTACCTTATAAACAGCGACCCCTGCGAGAAATATGCACACAATGTTGACGAGAGTGAGGCACAGGGAAGCGGTGCCGAGCACTGCCAGCTCCGTCGGCTGCGCGACCTGCCAGCGCAGCTCCTCAGTCGTCACCGTTAGACGAGTCAGCGCCATGGCCCATAGCAGACCCTGCAATTACCACATCATAACATGACGTCTACTTCGCCAACCAACATTTCGCCAAGTATGTTGGCTTGTGAAAACTACTGCTAATGTGGAATGTCACATGAAAAAGAAAACTTTTCTTGATCTGGAAATTGAAACAAAGATCTTATGTTCAGAAACCACAATACCTATGAAGCAGCTTATTCTGAATTGCTTTTCATTTAATTTATTTTTTTAATTATTAAGGATCGCTTATTGGAAATATTCATGGCTAGCAAAAGAAGTGTTGTTAAATAGTGCAATGATTCAATTGTATATAGATACTACGCGTATAGACGCGTCGTGTATTTTGTTTGGCACTATTATAGATTGATATATTGTTTTACCCTATTTCTGTTACACTTTATTTTTGCCTGTCAAAGAGAATTGAACTATTCTATTGTTTTTTTTTGCGTGGTCGAAATGTTTTCACACGATAATAATGTTAGATTATAATAAGGTGACGTAACTATCTAAAAATACTTAACTCCCAGCTGTTTTTAGATCTTGGTATTTGTTTTGATCTATACATATATTTATAGAGACGACGTCAATGAATTTCCCGATTTAGGCGTTCCCTAAATAACAGATTCTAATCTGAGTGTGATGAAAATAAACTCGTATTATATTGATGATGGAACAATGATGCTACCGCTATTAGCTAGTAATTTGCGAATGGAACCATTATCAACAATGAATGAGCTATGGGAAAACCTGAATCAAAATCCATCAGTTGGTAGTGTATTATTGACAACACGGAGAGACATGTGTTGTTTAGTTTCAAATAAAGCGTAGGCGACAAATTGCGCCAGCTGATAAGGAGGAACTATTAGTATTTATTGTTAGTTTCTATAATGCCGGGGTTGAGGGATTTTCGAAAGAGATGGGTTATAATAGTTAGTAAGAGTTTGACACTCCATCCCGCTACGCTCACAGCGATAGGAGTCTTTTGATGATTTCCCGTCCCTAAAAAAGTCTCTATATTACTATAGGTACATTGAATTATGCCAATGTATAGGTACTAATATAGGAGTAAGCTAAGACCACGACAAGCGTAGTGAAGAACGCTTTCCGATTAACCATTTGAAGTTGATGAGTCAAGCTAAGGTTCGGGCTATATGGCAAATGTTAGGAGACGTCTATATCCAAGCGTGGACCACTACTTTGGCTGGTGATGTATGTAATAATTATATCTACGGTTATACTCACTGCATTAACAGCAGGTGGCAGTAGTGACGCGGATATGGCGACGCCGACCAGTGATGACGTATACTCTCCCAGCACGGCCAGCGCCACGCCAGCACCGCTTGGGATCGCCACCAGAATACCCACCCAAAGAGAGCGGTATTCGCACCTGTAATACAGAACAACAGGGCTGTTTTGAGAACAACTCGGAATTAGAACTGTGAGAAATAAGAACAGATGTTAAGGTTTTCAGTTTATTCATGGAATATGCAATTTTGGCTTTAATTCTATAGTGATCTCACAATAATTTGGAAGAACAAGGATATTATTAATATATGATTTCATCAAAGTTATTTTCTTTGCTTGAACCCTTGGTAATTTGAAGATAGAACGCAACTGAGATACTGTTCTGACATGAGTTCATGACCGACATTAATAACATCTTGTGATTACGATTCTCCCGTCATAAGCCTTGAGGAAATCAATACGTTAATGCTAACGTTCGTATTGTACTGCCAATGGGCTAGACAGCGCAGTTGATCGATGCATTGTCGAATGCCTCATTTATCACGAGGTGACAATATTATGATATAGGGGACAATAACTGCGAGTGACCATATGCTGGATAGGTTCATGTTTTTTATTTTTGAAAAACGTTAAATACAAAACAAATATGGAGACTCAGAATCAATATTTTTGTTTGTTTTCATGTTACGGAGGTAAAATCAACTCTACTTAAATATAAGTATTTACCTATGTCAAGAAATTTGAGCCCCGTAAAATCGACAGGTGGTTAGGGCTTCGTAGGCAGGGACCATCTCACAGTACGTGCCATATCGAGGAGAATAATAATTGCCTTGAGAATCAACGTCCTTGATCCAGCTGCCTAGCGACTACGTTGAGAAAACAATACTTATATTGGTTTTGTAACATACCTTGATATCATTTCATAGGTAGGCCAGTCTTCGACTACGCCGTACCGCTCGTCAATGGCGCAGATGGTGAGACCGAAGAGGAACCCCATGACGAGAGACAGGAACAAGCCCAAGAACTCGTTCTTAAGTCCCATCAGTTGTAGGGACCGGTCTTTGACAGCTGTGCCCAGCGTGCCTGCTGTGATTGGGCCCTAGAAGACATTGTTTATTTGTTATTAGATGTCTTAGAAAGTGTTGCGATGATATTGCAGTAGGTATGTACGTTTATACTAAGATATTAACACGTAATAGAAAAACGCCTATTTTGTCTGAAGGCAGAGCCATATAGTCCACCCAAATTTCATCAGTTATAACAAATCCCATGAAATATCCTATGGCAATCAACCAAATACAAATTACACCTAGGTGCTCCTGAGTTAAAAAAATCAATAACACTACCCCACCCGGGAAGAACAGGGATAGTACACAAAATTTCACGGTCTGTAGCACTAGCATTGTTTTTTTATTTGATGTCATTTAAAGTCTGGAATATGGATAACATTTCATGATCGTTTCTACGTACGATAACAAGTGTTTTTAGAACAAAATCGTGGGAAAAGAAGTCGATTGTAACTACATAATTTCAAGATGCACTAACTAGTTTATCAGGATAATTTTCTCACTGTTACTTACCATAAGTGGCGATATAAGCATGCTAGCAACGAGTATGACAGTGGAGTTTTCGACCAGCCCGATAGCAGCGACGAAGGCGGCGACCAGCAGTAAGAACACCCAGTCGAAGGTAAGTGCTGCGTCTGCGCGTACGTCGTGCAACACTTGCGCGAGGTTCGTGCGCGCGCGCACTGACGACGAGAAGCGAGACCATGCCGTCTTTGACTCACTGGAATCAAATATTGGTACTGTGGGCCTAGCACGAATCACTTTCGAAAAAGTATTCGTATCGACAGCGATTTTTGAATGGAATATACTTGCTTCTTACAAACTATTTATTTAAATTTATGACTTTAATTATATCTTTGGATGCTGCAAATTTTCATTTAAATATTTTAAACATAAATTTTGCTGGTATGGTTGTATTTATGATTTGAAAATCGCTTTCGATACGAATACTTTTTCGAAAGTAATTCGTGCTAAGCCCACTGTATGATGAGCCGTTTGAATCGTATAGATTGTACTAGTAATAATGTTTTTATATACCTACAGGCTACACTACTACTATGATACACGAAATATTTTAACAGTTAAGTCACTTCATCGCCATTTATAAAGACTGAATCTTTAAAAAAATAAAGACACTTTATCACTGACAAAGAAGTATAAGGCACATGTAAACGGTTTTCGGTTCATATAATGGTGCCATTGCGTTATGGTAACGTCGAAATGATCGGTTGAACATTTGACCGGCTAATTTTCATCGAAACAAACGATCGACATTTTTTCTAAACAACATTAGGAGGGAACAAAGTTCTTATTAGTACCTAATGTTATGACACAGATGCCCTGTAGATTATAGTACATTATGGTCTTATAATAGATGCATCTGGGTCGTTTACTACTTTTATGAAAGTTACAACAATTATTTGTACAAAATATATTTTTTACGATATCTAGAGACAACTATGAAGATAAGAAAACTATGGAAATCGTATGGCGTAAAAGAAAATACCTAGAAATATAAGGGTTGTTATTTTGATATCCACTTTTAAGGGTAAGCGATTGGTTATATAATATACGTTATATACCAATGAATTGAGAAGTTCGTAATAGCAATCTAGCCGCGGTCTGTCTATGGGTGGGTGAATATTTTCTGAACAGCTGAAAGCTGTCGGTCCTGCGCCTGGGGGGTTAGACAAGTGGCAAAAACGCTAGTAGAATAGAAAACTAAAGGTATGGGAATGACATTCGTTTATGACTAGCTATCTGCCATTCCCATACATTTTGTTTTCTATTCTACTAGCGTTTTTGCCACTTGTCTAACCCCCCTGATCTCTCTCCAATCGTGTCGGAATATCATCCCATGGACTTTGAAAGTAGGGGAATAAAGAATGCACCTGTCTCTGCGTAAATAACTAGATCTATTTTAAGCTGGCTACTACTAATACTAAACAAGGAATTAACTGTTATTATCTAATTTAACGTTTTAATTTATACCGATCATTAAAAGGCATTTACGGATAGTCAAGATCAATTGTTTGATCCCAATTAAGTACGATGACTGGGTTTCTGTGGTTAGGTTTGGAACATGTGCTAGTAGTGATGATGATAGAATCTAATCTGTGTGCAAAGATATAATGAAAATTATATACTAGAAATAAGTGTTTAACCAATCTAATTTTCATATTGTAGGATTTGCGGTACTAAAATTGATCGATGAACGATGTATTTAAAGGAATTGCTTAACTAATATCTCAATATCAATCTGTGGCGTTTTAAAGTACACTACACATGCAGTAGGTACACTTTGGAAAGTAGACGTAAAATCTTTGTAACGAAAATGCTAGAATTGCACTATGTTTATATATTCATGTTCATCATCATCTGCCTAGCCTTTTCCCAACTATGTTGGGGTCGGCTTCCAGTCTTAACCGGATGCAGCTGAGTATCAGTGTTTTAAATGGAGCGACTGCCTATCTGACAACCCAGTTACCGGGTACACGATACCCCTTGGTAAGACTGGTTGTCAGACTTTCTGGATTCTGACTACCCGTAACGACTGTCAAAGATCTACAAATGACAGCCGGGACCAACAGCTTAACGTGCTTTCCGAGGCACGTAGGAGTCTCACTATGATATAGATGGTCACCCATCCACGGACCGACCGCGCCAAGCGCAGCTTAACCTTTGGTCGGTCGAACCGTGCGGCTGTTACTTAGCCACGAGCTCCTCCTCCTATATATTCATGTTATTGTTAACTTATAGAAGCTGTAAATCTTAGCTTTATTTTTAGTCTGTCAGTTACTTACTCATCATGTGCTGTTCCCTCAACATCAGAGGCAGGTGGACTGAGTTCGTCGTTGGACTTGTAAAACAAGGCGCAAGGCAACAGGCTCACTGAGGACTGGTACCGTGAACCTATTCCGAAAGTCCTCAGTACTTGTAACAACTCTTCACTAATATTCCCCGACTCAAGAGAGAAGATTACCTGCGAAGAAATTGGATAATTACTTATTGATTATGGCAAGAAAAAATATTTAATCTGATACTAATTCGTTTTTAACGAGATTAGGTACTTAATTGCCGTGGTGTTGGATATCTGCTATATTTTATATCTAGTTACGGATCCAATAACCTTTTAGAAACACTACATATCTAAACAAGAAGATGATAATACAATACTAGACAGAAGACCGGGGCAGGTAGATATAAATAGGAATAAAACTTTGATTTTAGTGAATGAAATTAAAAATATAAAAGCATAGGAAGGAGGAATATAAAACGGGCCGTATTTTCAAGAAAATAAATAGAGAACAAACAAAATAATATTGTAAGGCGGGAAAAAAATATGCCGAAAATAGGCACAGGAAAATCTTGTCAGCCAAGATGAACAGAGTTCATATAAATAAACATCGTTACTGGCTGTTTCCCGCGGTTTCCTCCGCACTCTGCGGGAATTACTCCGCGCACCTGGATAAAAAGTATAAACTATGCGTGTACCAAATTTCACCCAAATTTAGTAGATTATGCGTGAAATAATAACAAAAATACATACCTCCTCATCCTTACAAACTTTCTCATTTATAAATAAATAGGTAGGAATAGGATTTTCGAATATGTCAAATCACGTACAAAAACAATCTACGTAAGTATAGGTACGGAAAATAAGATTAGGTACAAACGCGTAGTCATTCATATAGAACATGTCTTTTTCTCAAACTAAAAAGGATTAATATTAACTAAGTAACACTTTAATCTTAATTTGGATCTGAATGGTACTTTAGATGAGTTAGATTTGTCCCATTGTGTACCTCTATGGATAGAAAACAAAGCGTGTTTGAAGTACTTTGGATGTCTACCGCGTTCATGTCGTGCAGTTATGACAAATGACTCAGATCCATATCTGTCAAATAGGACCTACGCGATGTGAGGTCGTTTAATAATGTACGTAAGGAACATGTGACGTCATACATTAGGATCTTATTAGCATTCCGCTCTTGCTTTTGGAAATGCTCTGAAGTAATTGGGTAGACCACCACAATTGAATTGACACACTTTTTATGAGCTCTAAAAATTCTCATAGATTCCCATAGTTTGTTTAAGGCAATATGTACATACAAGTGACGTCACATATTTTCTAAGTCATTTGGCTAACTATCTATTGATTTTAAAGCAACAAAAAATAGTATACAGTCGACTCAAAATAACTCTGATTTTCTGAGCTAAAATGAAGTATTTGGAATTATTAACTAACAAACATGAAATAACATGAGGTTGTTTGGATATTACAGTTGAAGAACAATTAGTCGAAGTAACGTGACGTTATTTAGACCTTAAAAATAAAATCTTCATTTTGCTATAAAGATAACCTACTTTTTGCGATTTACTATAATAAAATTAGGTAGTATGTACATACTTCTTTGAATTCTGGGGTCAACATGTAGTATGTTGTTGTCGTAATATGAAAGACAATAGAGTAAGTAAAGAAATAGTATTTTTTGTGTAATGTGAGTTTCCAAGGCCGGATTCTATTTACCGAGTCGCTAGGTAATCAATTCTAGACAGACAGTTATTTCTAGTAAAATGGATTTATTTAGGCTTTTCTAGTGATTAGGTAATCTTTTTCAGATTAATAAACTTGTTCAAAATACAACAACAAAACAATATCCTATGTATGTACATTGTATCTTCGACTTACCTGCCAAAATTTGTTATCTTTCGTTGAGCTCCATGCTGCATTTTTGATGTCCAGTCGTTCCACTATTTCTGACAGAATCTAAGGGCAAGACATAAATTGTATTTATTTAGAGTGTGCTTAAAATATAGCCTCAGGGCGTGCCTAAATGGGTCTACCCCTGAGACACTAAATTTAAGAGAACTCAGACTTATAATTTCCAGACTTTACTGTGAATCTTGTTAGTGAATTTTTGGCTTTATGATGTAATACTTAAGTTTGAAAATCACAAGCATTTCAGAGAGGATTTTTCCATAGCCTGTGGGCTGTTGGAAAGAAATAAGAAATTGTTATTATAAATATCTTCTTGCGACTCAAAGATGTTATTATTACTATGATTGCTACATAATCTCATGACGCAAGCGTTTGGTTTAACTAGCCGTAAGAAGTCGTTTTATTTCCTTGGTATAGTAAACATGCTTCATTATTGTGGTAATGGCTAAGACTAAATATTACCTAATAGGTTTATGTACTGCCTACTGTAATAACATCTTATTGTGTAGCTTGGGAGGCTTAGTAAATAGCTAAATACAAGGAACAGATTAAAAACATTTCTTGTTGATAGAACATTTTTTTTTATATTAATAAAGAAAAACTTCTATAGGTAAGTACATGGAGATATTTGCCTCCTAAAATAAGCTACTACATAGTACTTTGATATTACATACATGATCATTTATACTAATTGCATTTGCACAAAAAATAAATGTTTCATTACACGAAACATTTATTTTTTGTTCATTTCCATTTGATGGGTCATAAAATTAACTATAATGTTCACCAATGTGATAAAACATTTGCCCAACGATAAACAATGAGTCTAAAGTAATTACTTAGAGCGCCATTTTGCACCTTCTAAACGTAAATAAATGAAATGTCCCATTTTCAATCCCGGGACTATTCGAAAGAGTTACCGCACCCCCGGAATATAAAGGGCTTAGGAAGGAACATGGATGGGTCAGTAAGAGTCCGATACTCCTTCCCGCTCCACCCACGGCGGGAGGGGTCATTTGATGATTGCCCATCCGAAAAACAAGGCCCATTTTCAATGATTCTAATGTTTGCTTGGAGTTTCTGCAGAAGAGATCGGAATAGCGGAAAATATAAAGGATGTAAAAGATGATATGTCTTAAAATTTATGTTATTTAATTTGATTAAAAATTTCTCAATTAGAACTAAAGTTATATTTTATCTTTAAGTTTGACCATGACGTCACTCGCATTTTCTAAGTAATCGTTTAAATTATCTAATAGTTGCTGCAAAGCTCACTTTTTCTCTTTCCAATTTAATAATCTCTCTTTCATTTTGAGCATGACGTCACTGACGCGTCTTTTGTCTGGAATAATTTTAAATTATCTAATAGTTGCTGCTAAGCTATCTTTTTCTCTTTCCAATTTAATAATCTCTCTTTCATTTTAAGCATGACGTCACTTACACGTCTTTTGTTTAGAATGACTTTGATATTCCAATCCGAAATAAATACACAACTCTAAATAATTATCTTTTACTTCTTCCCATACAAAATGTCAGTCCCTGTGACAGCGAAAATTATTTAGCATAAGTTTTGTTATTTGATAAAGTTATAATATTAAAGGAGGGAAGTTAATGCTATTTAAGATGCAGATACTGTGGCATTGATGCGGCAGAATTAGGTTTAATTACAGACTATTCGTGATCTCTAGATTTTAAAGTAGAGATACTGATATTGATTGGCATGAGTGTACCAACATTATTCATTTGAGAAAAATCTTATCTAAAAGGAAACATTTTAAATGCATTTGGAATTTTACAACGACTAATAAAAATATTATGTTTTTCCGGCCAACAAATGGCTACTTATTTAACGGAAGCATATTTTTATTATTTCGTAGGTATTAAAAATATCGATATTAGTGGTAGGTGCTAACTATTAATGTACGTACCCATCTGTAGTGTTCATTAATTCGCTTCAATGAAAGTTGTCATTCCGGCAAAAATTTCAAAACATGATAATGATTCAATTTGTATTGTCTAAACATCTACTGCTAGTCTATTGTTTGTCTATTTAGAACAATAGTAATGACTTAAATGCTCGGAAATGTGATCAATGTACAATCATGATGTTTAAAGGGCTGTGGTGTCATACCGGAGACATTTCATCAATTTCTTGCAGGAAATCAATTGTCGTTTACACTGTGTTGCAATTTTGTAAGACAGGTATACATGACATAGTTTCCTAGGCAACTAGTATGTCGATGTCGCCAGGTGGCTTAGCAAGTTATGTTATTGAAGATGGAAACTTGACTAATTCAATAAATTTGATGAACTTTGCAACAACTTTTGATTTTGTCCGACTTTGAAAAAGGGTGGTTTAATTTTTATTGTTTCCTTGCAATTGTAACGTGTAAAAATGACTACGGTATTAAGCAAGTAAAGCCAATGGTCTCGCCTAGGCTGTCATTTGTAGAATATGGACAGTTAATAATGAGTAGTCAGAAGCCAGAATATAATATGAAAAACAGTCCTGTGTAGGCGAATTGGGTTACCAGGATTGTGAAGGTCATATAGGCAGAATTTGAATGGAAAATAGGTACTAGCATTTAGGTGAATCCGAATAAAATGGAAGCCAAGCTAATGTACTTGGGAAAAGGCTAGGCGGATGACAAATGACTATGAAATTAGTGACATATTCAAAGGAAGTATTTGATCCGAAATTGTAGTGGACATTCTATTAGATTCTATTTTTTCGTTTTCACAGGTTTACTCTCTAACTAAAGCCTCAGTCACACGAACGGAATAGTCGCTGCATATATGCATTTACGCAATCGCCGTTCGAGTTTGCGAATTTATTCACCGCAAATAGATTGCATGTGTGACTAAGGCTTTATTAGTGACACTGGATTTTAGTATGATGGACTCACACACTTATTTTGGGTCCCTATAAATATTTGATTGGCAATAACTTTAATAGTAGGTACGTATGTAAAATGTTTTTGTTTCTTATAGAAATTAAACTGTTTCGATTTCAATAAAAATATTCTTATGGCATTAATACCACCACACTAGTTTTCCCTGCTGTGTAGTATAGCTACATTTCCCATTTATTTTTAAGCCTAGAAAGCCTATTTATTTTCATCAATCGGATCCAAATTCTGACTCTGGTATCTACCGACAAAATACTGTTCAAAAAACCGGCCAAGTGCGTGTCGGGCCACGCGCAGTAGGGTTCCGTAGTAGGTCTCAGTTAGTCGACTATAACTCTGTAACCAGTTAAGCCTACTTAGCCGTGATAGTTTTCCTTGTAAGTTCATTACATGTGCTACATCTGTGATTTTTTTCACATTTCTAGGTACAGCCATTCAAAAGTTAGAGGTAACTCGTATCGAACAAAAAAAATCACTTAAAATCTAGATTTCGCAAATGGCTCGCTTAACCGAAAAATGATCTTCACACACCCATAATATTTTTGAAAGACCTATCTAACGATACCCCACACGAAGGGGTACGCGAGAAAAAAAATATTCATCCCTACTTTACATGTTTGGGAGCTACCCTAAAAAAATATATTTTTCAAAATTTTTTTTTACCACTTTTGCGGCGTGATCAATATACATATTCATACCAAATTTCAGCTTTCTAATAACAAAAACCACGGAGCTATGCCGCGGACAGACAGACAGACAGACAGACGGACAGAGCGAAACTATAAGGGTTCCTTGTCGGACTACGGAACCCTAAAAACCATAGCCTGAACTGGAAATAGAATACAGAACCGAAAAATCGTTATTCAGTGTCAGGATGCAATAATGAGCCTAGAGTATAATTTTATCTATATTAGAAATTTATGAGACACATGTTGAATCATCATCACCTGCGTAGTCTTTTCCCAACTATGTTAGGGTTGGCTTCCTGTCTAACTGAATGTAGCTAGGTATCAGTGTCTTATGTGGAGCGACTGACTGGTTACACGATACCCCTTGATAAGACTGGTTGTCAGACTTTCTGGCTTCTAACTACTCGTAACGACTAACGACTGTCAAAGATCTGCAAATGACAGTCGGGAGTCTTGGTATGACAAAGGTTACCCACGGACCCACCGCGGTTAGCACAGCTTGATAGATGTACCTACCTGTGCGGTTGTTGCCTAGCCACGATCTCCTCTTCACCTTAATAACCTTCATTTAAGATGATCCCCATAAAACAGTTAAAGCGTAAGTTTTTGGGTCTACATGTCACGACAAGGGCTATGTAGTGTCGTTAACCCGGTTTGGAGTTACATATCGATCCATAGGTTTGACTAACTAGAATGTACAACTGTACATATGGCAGTTTAACTTCGCGTTAGGAAAGATAGTGTGGAAATCTGTATCTGAGAAAAGTAGCTGATATTAGAAGAAAAATCATTTGTTCTCATTTATTAATTTAGGTAATCGAAAAAAATAAGTTAAAGAAGATAACATTCGATCTAAAAATAGACGCATTTATATTTGATTGAGTTTATTTTTTTACGGAATTAGGACAGCCACGAAAAATAGTGCCCCAACGAAAAAGATTTGTGAACCATATTGTTTATTATGAACTTACAGTTTCAAGTGGTGTCTCCCAATGAAAAGCCGAGAGGACGTCGAGTCCCCGCACGGGCCTAGTTATTATAAGTTTGTTCTTCCTCGGCTTTATCGCTTGTTTTATCTCTTCCCAAGACGCCTTCACATAACTTTTCCGGTCGCCCGGCTGTCCATCTGCTAAACAACTCTCACTTCTGCACTTGTACGAATCTGCTCCTAAGTTTTGATGTAAGCAATCGCTCGATCGGCACTTAGATATTATTACAACATTGTCATTGTCCTGTGCAAACGACTCAATGGATTTTGATCCTGAATGTTTTTCTTTTAATTCATGGATTACTTTTGATGCTCTATCGTATTTTTCTTTTTCGAATATTAAATTTGAAGTAACATTATTTTTTAAATAATTTTCATATTCTTTTTTAGGCACGTTAACAATGAAAAGTACACCGGCCATGATCGAAACCACACTAATCAGTGATTGTTAGTGTTCGGTAGAGGTGCAGTGCGCCCGCGCCCGCGCCTACTCGCGATCTAAGCTGACGCTGTCACACCAATAACTAATTCAGCCCTAGTAGCTATTGTTTTATTTGCTGTCGAAATGTCGCCTTTATGTGCGGAAAATTACAAAACAATGTGCTTCCGCTCTTGACTAGTGTTCAGGATTTAAGTTGTTTGTTTCTTCGTAGATTATTTTGTTTTGGTTTTGTAATTATATGTAGATAAGAAAAACATTATTACAACGCGTAGTTTAACTGGCATAATCTATATGAATCTACTTTATGTCTACTTATATTTACATCTCCCTGCTATAGTGTAGTAAATTTGTAGCAGATAATATCAGCCACAAAACATCTTTCATTGCATGTCATTTTCATCACCGGCCTATTTACTATCTACTGTTGGGTAAAGGCCTCTTCTCATATAGCCAAGTCAGCATGGCAGACCGCTGGCGATTTTAGACTTTCTAGTCCAGGTTTCCTCACGATGTTTTCCTTCATCGTCAGTCAATGGTCTCTTAAAATTTAATGTGTGAAATTGTAAATTTAATAAATGAAGAATACTATATGGTTTAAGTGGCTATACTTAATGTTGCATTAGTATAGCCGCTGTTCTTGAACAGTCAAAGGTATCTTCAATGCTGTCCCCTGAAGAGAGAGCTTAATTGAATCAATCTTTACTCCATAAAATAAATATGACCATATAAAACAATATGGAGCGCTGAAGTTTATTGACAATGTTCACGTGGCTGTTTCATCTTATCACGAGCATCCCCTCGGCAACGGTTGCGGGTCAAAATAAAACCGTAGTCGCGCAGCTGAGGCGGGGGCGGCGCAGGGCGGCAGGGCGGCTGGCGGCCGGCCGCGCGCCCGCCCAGTCGCGGCACAGCCTGCCGCCCGCGCGCACTTCGCGCTCTCCCGCGACCGCTCGATCAATAACCGTGATAACCTACACTAATATCCTCAAAAACCTTCCATCTCAACTGAAGGAAGGCGCCCTGAACACTTCTAGCAGTTGTCGCACACCTCACGTGGGTACCGCAGCTCGTAACTCCGATAGCTTTTGTCAACACCATAAAACATGGCTACCTTCGAAAACACATGATCGCCAATACGTTGGCTGGAACGTGAGCTATTCTCGGTGGGGCACAGAGCCGCGGCTCACATGTAACTGCTGCGTCCTATGTATTGGTGTTTTTATCGTTTTGTGTTACGTAAATGTTACGCTACTGCCTCATTTCAAAATCGATAAGTTATTAAATGTTTTATGAAACGATTTGATTGGCGCCTCTTAATGTGGCACGCGGCTCACGTCTTTGATTGAAACGTTACTATCGCTTTTTATTAAAAAAAGATTATGTTTTGGTATTTGTCTCATGATTGGTGGTGACTAATTGGCTTTCACGTTCTTTAGTCGTCGTGTCGGCTCCTTGAGGTCTCTGGTGTTGTATAATTGCCGAAACCGTGCGATAGGTTTTAAGGATAAAACTGTTATTATATAACACTATCCTTGTTGTGACGTAAGTGTTATGAACAGGTGAGCTTAAGGGAATATAAAATTCGATATAGGTACCTATATTATCAGCGAGGTATAGTTATGAATCCAGCAACAAAGTCCCTACGGTAAACGAACACAGACACACTTGGTCATAATTAAATTAATTTATTTATTTTTGAGTCTAAAGTTAATCTAGAAGCTAGAAGTCACGTTACATAAGCTGGAGATGTTGTATTTACTTACATTGATTGTTTAGTTGGAAGCAGTCACGCGTGCCTTTAGACAGACGCCTGGAGCTATTTGCTTCAAGGGTCGCTGAAGTCAATGTCATGTCTGCACGAATTTTAAGGGAGTTATAATAAGTAACGCGATTAGTCAGTCGTGTACTGGGGCTCTCGCTAGCCACGTCGACGGTCGACGTGTATTGCCACCCCGCGCCGGTTTAGAATACTAACACCGATGTTACGATGATATTTGTTTAGTCCAAACTGCTCTAGAAAGCAACCCTTTTCTATTCATTGCATATTTGATTTGATGAATATATGATTAGCTTTTCTCCTGATATTTCAGGAATATTCCCTCAGGCACCGTATCTGCGTATATTTTAAAGATTGTACCAGTGTTTTTTAATCGGATCGTTAGTTCCAGTAATTACAAGCTAAATATAAACTTACAAACTAAATTAATCCCTTTATAATAGTTCAGTTTAGATTTTATCTAAAGGAACCCCATTTGCCTTTCTTTATTGTGATCCTAATTGTAACATTATTCTTTATTTTTCTGTTCTTTTGTAATGGTTTTTGTTTGAATGTGTAAATACTATACATGCTGACAGCTAAAAACAAGGTAGGTAATTTGTTAAAATTAGAACAGTATGTCTACGACATAAAAGCATGAAATGTTTTAAAAGCTAGACAAAATCTATGATTTTCAAATACCTATCACAAAAGATTTTCTTACGTAACGAACTCTCCATTCTATCACCTGCGGAAGGCAATTTGACTCAAAGTCAAGACCATATTTACGATAGAATATTTATTGCAGGTAGTTTTTTTGTTTTTAACACGGACAATAATTTGTAAAAATATTATCATAAGGTTCGGATTTAACCTTCATGAAGATTGATGGTCACAATGTAGGTCATGGGACGGTGACAACTTTGATATAGGTACCTAGTAATGTAAATTTTAGGTGTTGTAGTTAGTCTTGTATTCAGTAAGCCTATGTAAGTCGTGAATGTAACTTCATGTAATTGTGCGGTAACGATTCTAAGGGACTGATTGCTCTTTTTCACTTATCCATTTTCTCCTATATTTATTTATCAAAATTTAATTCTAAGTTTACTGTGCAGTTAGAGGTACGTTCTTCGCAGACTAGTGTTTATGAACCGTGGACTTCTACTTTCCTATAATAACGTAAAGTTAAAAAGGATTATTTCATTACTGAAATGGATCGCCTCATCAATTGAATTTGCCTTCAATACTCCCAAAACAAGAATGTTATGAATTCTTACATTCCATTTTGACTCGTATTCCATAGCCCATTAGGTTGTAGATTGCGTTATTCGTAGTCAACATCTTTATTTTAATTATATTTTAATTATGAGTGAAATAAAGACCGTCTCTGCAGTCGAGGTTTGAAAGGAGTTTAATCTCCTGAAATGTTAATTTAATTTTACAATATAATTGACGCTGTACCTTTGAGTAAGCTTAAACTATGTAAAAAGGTAGAGAAAATACTCGAACAACATATGTACATAATATAAATACCGCGCTCATGTACAACTATTTTGAATTTCAGTGTGCATTTTCTAGAATGGTAGAGTAGATACGTACTACGTAGTAAAAAGCTTGTTTAACTTTAATTAAAACGTAGCGCTGAATTCCCAAAGTAGTTTATATTATCCTTTATGTAAATTCTACTATAAATACTAAAAGATTTTATAGCGTTTCCTTTGATTACTTTTCTGAATAGTTCAGACAGATAGAAATGTACTCGTCCCTGCATAAGTTGTAACCTTTAATGTGCTTACAATATTCATTGGTGAATATTTTAAACCACATTATGCATGACAAAGATAGTATTTACAATAGAAATTCGTCGTGCAATTAAAAGCATCTGTATTTCGAAGCACTTTGCATATTAAAAAGCGAACAAAAACGGCTCTACATTTATGAAATAATAAGTTGATAATTTTGTTTTAACTTTCAACTTAAAATGTCAGAACAATATGTCAGATATTAAATTTCATGCTTTGTTTAAAATATTTGTTTAATTAAAACATTCCTGGTAATTTAGATGTTAAAAAACTTAACATGTAGGTATTAATGTACTGTACTGAACACTCTCAAAATTGAGCATGGTTTTAGAATCGGGGATACTTCATTTTGTGAAAGACATGCCGTTCAAAAAACATGTACTTGTTTCGTGGCATATTTTTTAATATCCCCGATATATAGGAAATATACATATAATATAGGAAAAAAATACTATCATTTGACTTAAGTGACATCACTAGACCACATTATTTTCATCTGTAGATAAAAAAATGAGTTTTTTATATTTGAAAGACTGCATAGATATAGCTATTTGTATGCATAGCTGTTTGTGTCTTTAATAAAAACGTGGATAGCTTTACTGGCAATTCAGAAGAGACAGTAAAACGAGCGTTGTTTATTTACTGGTCGTGGCTAAAGTACCGAGTAGCTAATGGCTAAGATTACTGCAGTGATAAAGTTTATCTGGAGATGCGAATGACCACAGCCATGAAGCCAGACAGCTGGCTTCGTCCGCAGACGTCTAGCAAAGGGCATCGCACTATCATACTCTAAACTGTACACCGAGCTTGAAACATACGAGACTTGCATTTTAAAGTCTGAAGGGTGCAATTCTGCGGACTGTTATAGGGTTGTAACTAGCATTCACTAGACTTGAATATAAATGAGTTTGAGAAAGATATTGTATAAGCACTTTAAACTTTCAGTTTGGGTTTTACAACTTAATGCCTTTGGAAAGTCTCCTATTTTCTGTTTAAAATGTAATGTTTATCAAGTTAGCAACATGCTATGTTCACAACTATATAAAACCTCCGTTAATAGTTCATAAACGTGACATTGTAAAATTAATGTGGCTCTGCAACAAAAGCATAGAGTTATAGTACTGATCTATGACAAAAGCCACTTATCGAGAATTAAAGTCGCAGTTAACAAAATTTAAGCTTTATTACATCTCAGACTAGCTAGCAAATTACCAATTTATTTTTGTTCAACACAACATTTTCCATAAATCGATATAATGCATCGTTTGCTCGTTTGTAAATTTTCCATCAATCGATTTAAGCGTAATGATTGCGACGGCACTGGGCATTTGTGTAACTTGCCTATAGATTTATATAGTTTTTGTTTTTTTATTTTAACTGCATATAAACGGAAAATTGAGTTTGTTTATTTGTTACGCTGACAGCTGAACCGATTTGGAAGATATTTTGTTCGGAGATAGATAGGAATACTATTTATTCGGTTGCATTAAGTAGTAACTCGGGATGCGGATGAAACCGCAGAAGACATCTAGTATAAAATAGGTCAACAATGCGTCAAACTTTTTTCTTTCTGAAATATGAAACTAAAACGAAATAAACAAAGTATTGTTTACTTAGGAAAAGTAAATATTTGGGAGAAGATCTGAGCAGTACATCACAAATATTACTAAAATAATTCCTTTCAAGTACGATTTGTGAAGGCCGCTGATATTGAACGGAAATGCTCTATACAATTTAGCGAAGATTAATGGTCGAATATCACAAGTGTCTTTTGTCCAATTATTACGTCATGAATAATTTATGATTGTGTTCTCTTTTGACATTCTATAAACAACTAGAAATCCCGCAAGATAGTTTAAATTCCATTCCAATTAGTAATTAATTTAACAATATTATTAAGATTACTTGATTTTTATCGGAGTCTGCATAGTCGTTAATTCATTACGGAACTATTAGACAAAATAATTCTTAAATACGCACCATGACGGGGGCACTCTCTTTTTTAAACAGTGACAGGCTTTTACAATGGCGGCTGTAGTCGAAGACTGTGTTGCACATCGCATTTTTTTCAGTTTTTCATTTAATTTTGTTACGAAGAGTCAAAGGTATTGAGTTCGTTGTCGATTAGGTATAAAACTTTTCAAGCCCATATACATAATCTTGGCCTAGTTTTTATCGCTAACTTAATTTTATACCATCCCTCTTCGTGGCCTTGGCAGTTCTTGGCAGCTGTGGTTGGTAAAGGTGCGAGTAAAAGTAAACTCATATGATTATACATTATGATTTTGTTTCACCAACCTGCAAAACGTACAGTAGGTACGACGTGTACGTAAAATCTTTTCTATAACGTAATATTATTATTCTAAAGGATTTTTTATGTGACAAGCTAGATAAAAACAAATAAAGCTGGATATATTTTTTAAGATTCATGAAATCTGTGTACCCAGTGAAAGTTGCCGTCCCTACCAAGCGTCCAACAATAGTCCCGCGGGATCGTTACTGACAAAAGCAATTCGCCATATCTACATATATACGAATAAATAGTGAATTGGAACTATTGTCACAATGTGTCGAAGTGATATGAAAGTTGTATCAATCGATAGGCAATTTACTGAACACGTTTCAACATAAAAATGCTAAACAAATAGCTACAGAGGTTGTTGAGTTAACAACCAAACGTCAAGACTTTGAAAATCACAGCGCATATATAATTTTAAGTTACAGACTTTCATTTCATATAAAAATCTATTTATAATCTTGTGTATTTCCTCCTGCCTGGAGGATAAGTAGGCCTCCTAGGTATGATTAAGCGATTAAAAAATCTAGCAGGTATACTACCAATGCGATGTTTTAAATTCATGTGTAGGTACTTTCTCAGTTTCTCTTGGATGTCACTGAGTAACGATAAAAGAAGAAAGCCAACTAGACTCAATCAAGCTTTCCAGTGATCAAGCTACTATGCAGGTACCATTGTCCACCAGTTGGACAGTAAATATGTGGGAGACAAGCCGTAAAAAAAAAGAAACTAAAACATAAATTATAATATGTAGGTATATTTCATAATATCGTTATTCATAATGCAATGAAAACATATCATTGGATAGCTTTATACAAACTGTATTTGCAACATCACTATTACATTATGATAATTCTATACATAATGCAATTAATAACAATACAACAATAAAGCATTTTTATAGCATAATCACATTAGAACATTAATGACACATTAATGATTAATGATACAGCAATAAGGCTCATAACAATATTAAGAGCAATTGGATTATTTAAAAGTAAACATACCAGACCGTTCAGAGGTGTCCTGCTAGTTCCGAAGACAAACAAAATCTGCCCGGTCGAGCGTCGTGCACGCTCTTTTATGCCATAGCTCGCCTGTCAGTGGCACGATGTGGGTAGTCGTACAAAACTTATTAAAGCAAACAGTAATAAAATACCTTCACAAAAAGTAATAATTTCATACACTCCCGCACGGCCATTCTGACGAGCAGCCGTATGGCTTGCGAACAATATAGTAAACAATATTACAAATCTCAAAATGAATAACATTTATGATGCTTATCGCAATCAACAAAATTATGAATGAAACATAATGTACAGCATCAATATAAATAGCATTGATCATCAGTAACAATATAAATAGCATTGATGATCAGTAACAATATAAATAGCATTGATGATCAGTAACAATATAAATAGCATTGATGATCAGTAACAATACAAATAGCATTGATGATCAATAACAATATGATCAACAATCACAATCAATTAACTGAATGATTTTTTTGTAAAAATACATTATAGCTTGTTTGAAAAAAATCACATCTACAAAGCAAGTAGTCGAATAGTACGACATAAGGACAAACTTTAATTACAAACGATAACTAGAATTATTTAAGAAGAATGTTTACTGCATTATATCTAACCATTCACAAAATAACATCCAAGATTTACCAATAGAACTTAAGAGTATTTAGAATAAGTTGTACCTGAATTAAAGCATCTAACTTTTAATTGATGTATTTGTACGCCATTTAATGGCAGGATACGCTAAAAATACCAATCCGCTGTCAACACCTCATCATCTGCCTGATGAGGTGCTAACAACAAATCAATACTTTTATCGTTAACACCTATTGTACCATATTCTGGCAAATAAATTTTATTGATTTAATAAATACCTCTGTAATAAGCCTTGCTAGAAGGCGTAGCATCAAAATAAGCATTGCCTCCGTAAAAAGCCATACATGCAGGCGCAGCAAGAGATCATAGTCAACTTGCCTCGGTAAAAAGCCGTACATATAGGCGCGGCAAAAATATCATAGTAAAGAGTGCCTCGGTAATAAGCCTTACAATTAGGCGCGGCAAAAATATCATAGTAAAGAGTGCCTCGGTAATAAGCCTTACAAGAAGGCGCGGCAAAAATAATTTAGTAAACATTGCCTCGGTAAAAAGCCTTACAATTAGGCGCGGCAAAAATAATTTAGTAAACATTGCCTCGGTAAAAGGCCTTACAATTAGGCGCGGCAAAAATATCATAGTAAAGAGTGCCTCGGTAATAAGCGTTACAAGAAGGCGCGGCAAAATCTATCATATGGCCTCGGTAAAAAGCCTAACAAGGCGCGGCCGTATAGTATACTCATTTCCTTGCATCCACCCAACACCTGGCCAGTGTGTTAAGGGCGTTTACAAGACAATAAGTTACTAATCTAGAAATTAATCTCAATATTCGTGTAAAATTCTGTAGATCATACAAAATATGTCACATTTACAGTAAGCAAATCTCATTGTCATGAATATAAATAATATCACATGGACCTTTGCATTTACATTGCAATTACGCCATTAAACGGACGATTTGCAGACAGACTGATTTTCGTACAGCTGCATGTCCACGTACGACATGAACGCTAAGTGAGTGCTTTGGTCCAAGCGTTCAACATAATTTACATTAGGCATCAGAAATTGCTAGAGGTGACAGAATGCGACCCATGAGAAGCTGAAAGAGTATTTATCCAATTACTTTGTTAACTTATTGCAAATTGGACTTCAACAGCATCTTCAGCTTCACAGAGTAGCTAGACTACCATAAAACAGTTGGAAGAATTTCAGTAGCACTTTGACCTAGACATTTGCACGAGTGCCACTAGTTGCGATAAAGATTTAATATGCTATTCCTGTGCATGGCGCCGCTTGATCGCTAATTAATAACTTTTGCAGTAGAGTGAATTACTGGAAAACAAGAAAAATACTTAAGAACTTTTCAAATTATCAACCTTTGAATTTTAAGAGTTTGAGGTAATTTTCAAACTTGAGGTTTAAAGGATGGAGTATGAGTAAAGTTCATACAACAGTAGTTTTCCAAATGGCTCAAGTCAAAGCATCTTTGTCAATGCAGTAACTTATCTTGAGCTACTTTCATGATTTCTACAGGTATTAAATGATCAGCGGACACATGCACTGGAAATTCTTTTGTAAGAGTTATTGTTTTGGAAAAGTTGAGGCAACGTCTTGGGTGGCAACCGCAACAAATCAGATCTGATACGAAAATCCAACACACCTGATATTACGGCGTCCAACAAGCAGCTCTGCCACCAACAGCCTTCTTCGCCAACTCAAATTTCCGCGATATATACTTAACACGGATCAGCAGATGAAAATATCAAACCCGTGCCGTAAAATAGGATCTGGCACTTCACAAATGGCAATCCTTTATCAGTCGCTGAAACAGAAAGCCATTCATACGTTCAATATGGTTAACACATTATCGAGCTCAAGCACACTAAGGATTCCGGTGCTGTAAGAGATAATTAATAATAACGTTTGTTTCACCATACAAAAATTAATACAACCAATGTTGATTTTAAGCTCTAGCCATTTATCCCAACAACATACAGCTGGAACAAATGAAGCTGCAAGTTCGCGGAGTCCACAAGACTAGAAATGGAGGAGTCATTGTCAGTATAAGGACGAAACATGACGCTGCAAACGTTAATCAAGCAGTCTAGTTCTCTTCATCTGGGCTTATTGCCGGACCAACCAGCGTAAACCCCGGAACATTATTCTGGTTCACAATAATGCGACTTTTCTCGGACAGAGATTCCAACTACCAGAGGAGCTTCGAAATACGGCCCGAAAGCCATTAATAGTTATTCAAAACAATCAAAATAATTAAACTAGTTTAAAAAAACATAAAATATTTATACTAAAATTATAGTAAATAAAACGAGTCACTCAATAATTCACACATAGTAAATAATAATGGTAACTATTTATCATTCCACTCGGGATGTGATATATTATGTAGTGTTGGTATAGTGAGAGTCACTCGGAGCGGCTAATCGGTCGCTAACAGAGTTTCCTAATATATCTTTGAAATCATTTGACACAGCAACCTGTAGCCTTAATATCTCATGAAAGGCTTTTTATAATTGTGCTGTCTATAGAGCAGAGTTCCTAACAAGGTATTATTATATTAGTATAAGTGTTATACAGAGAAGGTAATTCTACCTGTAAGACACTGGATGACAGTTCCCAAAGAAAGTTGACACACCGAAATCTGCAACATACTTAAGCTTTTAAAAGTATCATCAAGTATCACTGAGCTGGAGATACATGAATTATATTGATTATCAGGGGATCTGGAGTAACGTTTATTCTCAGTGTAATTTAGTAGTTGCTAGTGGATATAGGAACATCATCAGCCTAACCTTTTCCCAACTATGTTGGGGTCGGCTTCCAGTCTAAACCGGATGAAACCGAGTACCAGTGCTTTACATGGAGCGACTGCCTATCCGACCTCCACAACCCAGTTATCAGGTAACACGGTACCCCTTGGTAAGACCGGTTGTCAGACTTTCTGGCTTCTGACTACCCGTAACGACTGTCAATCATTAGTCTAACCGTGCGGCTAGACGGATATAGGAAATTCTAATTGTAACACATATCGGTATCTAATCATGACTAGCCCGCAACAAGCAAATAAACAAATATACTTAGTGATTTTTGTAAAATCAATTGTAAATCACTTTATGGAACACATTTCATTTTATGTAACTCAACACTTTATAAGCTACATAGTATTAATCATGTTTATGTAAGTAGTAAGTAATATAATGTGATATAGTGCTTATATCATGATTAAACAATTAATTTATTGTTAATAATTATTTGCCTATTATCCATTCCAAACTAGTAAGGAAAATTAGACAAAACCTATGTAGTGAAAATAACAACACAACTACTAAATAGAATTCACATTCACATCTCACCACTTTGACCATCAATTTATGATTTAGTCAAATTGGAAAAGCTATTGTCAGATGAAAAAAGAATAAAGCCCATGTAGAAGACAACAATTGAAATCTAATTATCAACCGGCACAATTAAAAGTATGTTTTCAAAGCAACATGATAATTTAAGATTCCATAGATTTGTTGTTCTTTACTCATCTAATCTCTATTTAATCAATTTATTTAATTGACTTAGAACTGGACATCACTGAATGGCCCAATGTGTGTATTAATCTTTTCCTCACGCTTTATTGGCATCACCGATAGAACGTTTATGAGCCAATACTGCGTATAACACAGATAAGGGGCCTTACCATGACGTGCCAAAACAAGATTATTTTCGTTATGAAAAAGAGACTGAGCTATACGACGTTAGTCTGTTACGCTCTCAAATTTGAATAGTGATTGCAAAAACACGTGGTGGTACAGCCCCAGGTCATCTTCAGATCATCTTAGAGAACGGTGGCAACACGAACTACTCATTTTAGCCACGTCTCTCAGATTTATATCTTATATAAATCTTATAATTATAGTTACGACTAAGAAATAGACCTAATTAATTTTTTTAATAAAATTACTTGATATGAATTGATTAAGAAACTGATAATGTCCGTGCGATCATTCAGATCGAACGGCGGCAAATAAATATTGTACAAGGTTTTCTTTTTGCAAGGTTTGCATTACAGGACCAGTAGCCTAAATAATAAAAATGATTACCTTCATAATGCCCCATGAAATTCAAAATAAAATTACCGTCCGGATCCATCTAGTCCAGATCAGACAGAAGTGAGGGAACTCGATGAAGGTCCATTTAGCGCTGAAACCAGGTCGGTCTTCGCATTCTCCACTCCCCCGTGGCCGCAAGAGTAGAGCTCTTGCGCAGAAGACAGGAACAACAGGAATCCCATCAGAAAGTTGTCCTCGAAGTCTGCCATTGTACCAGACACTCGAAAAAAAATAAAATTGTATTAGTATGTGTAAGTGGGCGTTTCTCCCACATAGTGAGTTCAATCTATCCCACTTCTGATGTGGGAGACAAGCCGTAAAAAAAAAGAAACTAAAACATAAATTATAATATGTAGGTATATTTCATAATATCGTTATTCATAATGCAATGAAAACATATCATTGGATAGCTTTATACAAACTGTATTTGCAACATCACTATTACATTATGATAATTCTATACATAATGCAATTAATAACAATACAACAATAAAGCATTTTTATAGCATAATCACATTAGAACATTAATGACACATTAATGATTAATGATACAGCAATAAGGCTCATAACAATATTAAGAGCAATTGGATTATTTAAAAGTAAACATACCAGACCGTTCAGAGGTGTCCTGCTAGTTCCGAAGACAAACAAAATCTGCCCGGTCGAGCGTCGTGCACGCTCTTTTATGCCATAGCTCGCCTGTCAGTGGCACGATGTGGGTAGTCGTACAAAACTTATTAAAGCAAACAGTAATAAAATACCTTCACAAAAAGTAATAATTTCATACACTCCCGCAAATATATCTGTGATGAGGGCAGTAAAGCGGAATATTATAGATGGGACTAGTGATCGGCAAATGGCTGAAATTTTAACCGAAACGCATATTTATGTTGTTTGTTTGCATTGAGAGAATAAGTATTTATTTACTAGAAATATTTGAGTTTTAAATTGTTTCCATGAGCGGGATTTTGAAACTTTAATATGAATTTTTATAGTCATTAAGTTATAAAAAACTTCGTTAACGCAACGCACAGTTGTTTAACTCAAAATATTATTCAAACTTCGGCCTTGCGTGGTGAATAGGTTAAAACTTAACGAGTTTTCACTACACTTTCGTACTAAATACCTAAAGGTTATGTAAGCACAGCGAAAAAATATAATGCTGCATAAATTAAACCCATGACTGTGAAAATGCCAAAAGTCTAGGTCATTGCTTTTTGTTTTTTACTTAGATATAATTATATTTTACCTTAATATTGTAGTTTGTCGTGTAACTTATTGGTACCGACCTACCTAATCAGTTGTTTTAATATGTTTTAGCCAATAACTTTATAGAAGTTATTTCGTTTTTTTGTACCCTTGACAAAAGAGATTTGGAAAAATGCTATCTGTGTGATATTGGCATATGAATTTTGCTCTAATGGCGGTACAGCCATCATATTAAGTATTTGCGTGCCATGAATAACGTACAATTTTATGCCTTGAAATTAATATTTGGAAAAGAGGTCAAGAGGCTGTGACGAGTAACTTATACCATTAGTATAGAATTGCAGGAATATTACTATTTTATTATAAAGCTACAATAAAACTTTTATAACCCATCAATGTCAATCTAGTCCCCGCTGCAAATAAAATCGTAGCAAGTTGCTACGAATCCAATGAGAGCTACGACGCGTAGGCGACACCGTAGTAGCCACTCACACGTCCAGGGATACTTTGATATCCAAAAAAAAAGGGCGTTGTACATCCAAGAATATTTTTATATCCATTTCAATATTTATTCCAAATTCAATATTTACACCTATTTTTAATACGTGTAAAATTAATTTAAATTTTCAGATCTTAAAAAATACATAGATTTAATCTGTCGTCTTCTAGCAATTTTTCGTAGTATTTGTGCTCTAGCGGTATAATAGGTATTCAGGTCGGGACGTGTGAGTGGGTAGTTTAATATAAACGTTGAAAAGTTCCCTCTCATTGAAGAATATTTAATTCGGTTTTAATTGTCAATCGATTCGTATCGATAGGATTGTGGTAATCCACTGCAGCGGGTTTATCGAGCGAATGAATTGGAAACCGCAGTAGATAACACATAGGTACTGCAGATAGGTACATGTTCTATTATTGTAGAAGGTGGGTATATGTGTTGTTCGAATAGCGGGAAATTCAGTTTAAGGGTGAACTTTGTTATAACACCGATAGGTCATGCAAAACGTATCTCAGGTTGTTACAACTTGATTGGTGCCGAAGTTGGGTTGCTGTTATATAAGCAATTTTGATATACAGTTTTTTTGGTGTAAGCTTGCGATTTTCTTCGATTAATGCAAACTGGGTAGCTGTTTCCCACGGTTTTGTCCGTATTCTGCCGAAACTACTTCATCTACTCGGATAACACTGTGACCTTCTCCAGGCTTCAGTCTATCTCCATATCAAATTTCATCTCAATTTTCCCGTAAAAGCGTAACAGACAGACAGAGTTACTTTTACGTTTATAATATGAGTTGAGATAAATAAAGGTATGCTCATTGTCTAGAATAGGTAAGCGTTTCGAATGTAACTCTGTCTATCTATTACTTTTTACAGCAAACTGGCTGAACTGATAAAAAATGAAATTTGTTACAGAGATAGTTCGAAACCTGGGGAAGGGCATAGATTAGTTTTAACCTAGGTGCTAGAATTATTTCTGCGGTATGTGGGTGACACGCGAGATACAGCAAAGGCACCTATTAATTAAAACAACTAGCTTACGCACACAGACAATCCTCATTGCTGAACAGGTTTCAGTCCTATGCCAGCGTCAATACATAAAGGCAGCTGAAGATGAATGCCGACGTCACTGAGCTGGCATTTGTATGAAACACAATTATGTTGCTTTCACCCCATCTGACGTCACAACTCTCGCGTTTCGCTGCTAACCAGATGACGGGAGCTGTGTCTAGCAATGACGCATTCCTCTATGCATTTTTGTTCATTATTTGCAGCACATACTTTTAGGTTTATATAACCATATTAAATAAAATATATAGGATTTATTTTCAAACTAGCGTTTCCCATGGTTTCAGTCGCGTCCCGAGGGAACTAATAAACACACCCAGATAAAAAGTTGCCTATAACTCCAGTCCAGTCTCTAGTTTCAGGTTAAATTAGTAAAAAAAAATTAATAAAAACCTATTTGGTATGGAACTACCAAATGGGTTTTTATCATTTCATCTAAATCGATTCAGCCGTTTTACCGTGGAAGCGTAACAAACAAACTCAATTTCGCATATATAATAGGACAGTTTCAAAATTTTTGGACGGACTTAAATATTTTTAAAATTTGAAATGACAATTTTGATACGTGCTAGTTTATTTAATAATACGTGATGTCTAAAAAATCTAAGAGCAATCTCTTTGCTGTGGATGCAGATATTTCCATACCATAAATCTTTGGACGTATTTTTTATTTTCATGGTCGTAAGATCATGTTTTATGAGGAAACTTGGTGCCTTATCGATCAAGTTTTTATTGCCGCGAAATACCGCCGAGAAGGAATCTCTCCTGCTAGGAGTGTTCTCCTATTTTTATTACACTACTCAAAAATGTTGTGAATAAATTAAATGTTCTTTTTATCAAGATTGATAGCAAATAACAGCCCAAGATCAAGTCTTATGACAGCCTAAACTATCATGTTACAGAAATATTCAATGATTGTATCTGAACGAAATTGTGTTTCTGTAAATACTCGTACGAATAACTTGTGCTGTTCATTCTGCAAGTAGATAGTGTCATATAATTTATCTTATATTTTTTCTTCGTAGATATTTTACAAAGGCGATCTTTATAAAAAGCTGTATAAGGAAGTTGAATTACTAACTTCAGTTATCGGATCCTTTGTGGTCCTCATCCGGCCCTCAGTCGAGACAAATTTATCTTATAAGTAGTCCTAACTTTTGTTACGGATTTGTAAACAGTTAAGATTGTACTTAGTATGCAGTAAGTTCCTTTTGAGCAAACAATTACACACACAAATACATAATAATATAATGTTTAATTTGATTAGTATAACTGTTTTTACATTATTGAATTACACAATTACACATGTCGGGCGTATATAAAAAAAGAAAAATAAGTTTTCCTACAACGAGTTTCCAAAACTTTTACGTGAAAATAATCAGATGGCTTACATCCCCTTTGCTTATACTTCATTTACAATAAATCGACCGATTTTGAGTTCTATTCCGCACAGATAAGAATGGTGTTGAAAGCAAAATAATGTTTACAATAACCAATAGGTATATTCTATATCTGTTTTTGTCATGTCATCTTAGCAATAGAGCACGAAATCGTTTGAAAAAACGATAAATAGGGTGCATTTAAAATTTCAAGAATCTTTTTATATATGGTGTATAAGTCGACACGAAAGACAGCAAAGTATATCTAAGGGGATGTATTCCTTCAAGAGTTAGTATATAATTATTTATTTACTGCAACCTCAGCTAGTTGACAGACATTCTATACGTCGAAAGCTTACACGCTTCGTTTAAGTAACATGTTTGTTTATTTTGAACGAGCTAATTAAATTAAACAAGTACGTTTTCTCTGATGCCTGGCACTGCTTTAATTTGAATGTCAGAGCACATAAATTTGCATGTTGATTCACAAGTTGAAGAAAAGCAGTGCGAGTTGGAATCTGATTAGCGTGCTGCGAAAGCTTGAAGGTGAATGAACTGTGATTTTATTATGTACTCAACTTTGGATGAATGTTGAGACAAAATAATAACTCTTATTTCAAGTTTATAAGGTCTAAAATAGAACGTATTTTCTTTCTTTCGAACTTAAGTAATTCCTGTAGGATACAAGTGATAATCCTTACTAATATTTTAAATGGAAAGTATAGTAGCGTATATTGGTTTTAGCGTGATGATAGGTATAGCCTTCCTAAATAAATGGGCTATCTAACACTGAAAGAATTTTTCAAATCGTACCAGTAGTTCCTGAGATTAGCGTGTTCAAACAAACAAACTCTTCAGCTTTATTATATGTATTAGTATAGAAATATAAGTATACTGTCTCTCTAAAACGAGTTTCTTAAATATTTGAAATCATTTGGCAAGGAGCTAGCTGAAGATCGGGCCACATGTCACACGTTAGGGGAGGCCTGATGGTGGATGTGGATGGATAATGATGATGATGGTGGTAAATTGGATAAGTAATTAATGATGCGGATAAATTTTCGGGAAGGTTTATAATATTTAGGGTTGATAAAATTTTATTACTTAGCTGTTAGTATATTTGATACACAAAAGTTATGTCATGCGCAATAATTGTGATCTTTATCAAGGTGTTATTACTTAATGATGAAGGTTGGCGGTTGGCCCACTCACCCGCGTTGGCACTGGGTTGGTTACTAGGAATTCACAGTACCTACCTAATGACGTGCCTAATAAAAAATTGAATAGGTACTTTGTATTCGAATCAATAGGTCGTTTCAAATATATATTAAGACTAAAAGACCTATAGCTTAGTATGTGGTATTAAATCGTTCCATTTGGCTTTGATAGATTCAAATACAAGACTAACTAGAATTTATTTTCTGAACTAAGAATGTAAGTTATTATACTTATACATACTTTTATTATAAAACAAATGCACCATAAAATATAATAATAGAATTCATATAAATATTTACTTGTAGATTTCCCGTTCAGAAACCAGCTGTAATGTTGATATGACAAAAGGAAATTTAAAAAGCACGGTTCGGTGATTCATTCAAAGTCCTGTGCAAACGGCTTGGTTATGCTTCAGGAATTGCGAGATTCTGATCATAAAACCCTACAAGGACTTATTCTGTGCATATTCAGATGTCTTGCACGTTTTACTGCACCACAAAGTCGGATGCATTCTAAGTGGTATCGACATGAGCGGCGTCTTATCCCGACACGCCTCGGATAAAAAGATTTCAACAATGGACGATAAGCGACATGTGGCTCGTTTGCATTTCAAAGTCGCGATATGTAGTGCGCAGTTTTAGTTTCAAGGAATACTTTTATTTTTATAACATCACTAGCTTCTGTCCGTGTGGAATGGTGGTGCTCCGCTCCTATTGATTTTAGCGTGATGATATAGGCCTATAGCCTTCCTAAATAAATGGGCTATCTAACACTGTTTTTTTTTCAAATCGCACCAGTAATTCCTGAGATTAGCGCGTTCAAACAAACAGACTCTTCAGCTTTATTATATTAGTATAGATTAGGATTACAATTAACTTTTAGTTGGTGCATTATAATGATGTGTACAGTATTTTCTGTCTTTCATACTGTAAGTCGTCTAGGTAGGTCCCCTGCCAAGCCATATCTTCTTTTACGAAATCTAGTGTTTCTGTGTTTGCACCTAAATTGTATTTAAACTAAGTACTAATATTAATTGTTTTGTAGGGACTTTCGTGTTTTACTTTAGGGATGTCAGACTCGTTTTAAACCCAAACGAATTTCTTGTCAAGAGGTCATCACGCGGCAGAATACTAAACAGAAACAGCAATAATCTAAAATGTGTCCCACAAAAGTTATACCTAGCATATAAAATACTGTTCCAAAACTATTAGCCATGGGTACTGGCTACAGTAATATGATTTTCTTGTAAGAAACTAGAACTGTATTGTGAGAGATGACTAATCGGGGTTTTTCTTTACCGACTTTAGTTTTTGCTCTTTCCCCGCTTAGCTTTCCTTTTCTAATGCAGACGAACTTTTGCTATTTATTTTGATAAGCAGGCAATTTTTATCTTAAGAAACTTGGTCGCAGACTCGGTCAATACTCCTCTTTTTCTTTAATTTTCCAGCACCTGATCTTTTTCAACGAAGTAGTCGTGAAAGTCAGATACTCGAACTTAGGTACCTACATATGTATTGATTATTTCTATATGAATTCTAAGAGTGGTAAATAGTAATTTCAAGACGGGGGATGTTTGTAGCTCGTGTAGGTAATTACTGGCGACGAGAATAATGCTGCACAGAAGAGTTGAGACGCCATGTCGCCTCGTGTGTTCGAGAAAGTTGTTTTTATACAACAACATATTAAATTGTATAATGTAGCACCGCTCGAGATTGGTAAATTACCTTTATCTTTGAAATTTTAGGAACCAACCTTCCCTGGATGAATGGATCTTGCATATTTTCCATATATGTAAAAAAATCATCATCATCATCTACTTCGTCTGTCTTCCCTGATGTATGTCAAATCGTCCGGTCCTCAAATTGACGCATCCAAATTCTGCCTGCAGCCTTTAGTAGATCATCTCTCAATCTTGCCGTGGGGCGTCCTAATTAGAAATATCCTATGTATGAAATCCAGAACAGAACATGAAGACGAAGAACTGTATGACAAGTTTCATATATTCTCACAAACTTTTGCATTATAATATAGTAGTATAGGATAGTTAGATTTCTATTCAAACTTCTTTATTCATAACGTGGCATTTCACTTTATTTAGATTAAAAAAGTCAAAGGTCAAGGTCTAGTTGTTGCTAATTGAATTGTTATAGCCATGTTTTCGCTTACAAATTACATTATTAGTAGATAAATAGAGATAAGATAGTTGGTGAATATTTGCAGTCTTGTGCAAGAGTAGATGAAAACCATTAAAAAGAATTGCACCAAGTATAAGTTTCACCGACATGAAATATCAGTTTCGCCATGAAGCCAAACCAATATTGGCTGTAATTTGTTTAAACAGTAGATTGAATTGTTGGATCGAAGAAGCTTATGTGTTGCATCATTAATAAATATTCCGTTCTCTCGTCTCGTAGATATACCATAGCCTTATATCGCTGACCTAGTTAAACCCATCCCATGGATCGTAAATCCAGTTTATGAACATAAATAAATTATCCTCGTTTCTACTAGTAGCTTAGACGATATAGTTGTATTCCTAGTTACAGTGTTATGTGTATAGATCTACACTCTGCACTTAATTTTGTCCAGATTATTAGGTTCAGAGAGAATTTCCTATGCAAATTATTATGGTTTATTGACTAGGTAAGTCAATACTGAAAGCCAATCTACTAGATATCGGTTTCAAAATAGAGTATTACTTAAATGGTACTGAGTATTTTTACACAATTTTGATGTGTCTTCAAGCTTAGGACCGTAATAAAAATATGTGTGTGTAAATTTCCTTAGATTCTTAAAAATATCAACAAAAGCATTCGGACCTTTTTTCGTTCCTGCAAATAAAACAGATTATGCGTTTGAGCCTCTTGCGTTGTTGCTTCTATTAATACATTAGAAAAATAATTAAAATATTGTTAGGCATATTCATAAAATTTAAAATTTTATGTGTCAATAACCCATTAACCTGAAGCTGATGAATGTCGAAAAATAAAAATAAACTCTTTTTCTTTGTCCGTTAGAAGGCACTGCGGTGAGTTCGCCGAGTCGAGTCGAGCAGTTTGTACTAAATTGGTCTCCGTCCAATGGGGCGTAAATAAACGACAGAGCTTTCATGTCACACACGGCCGCGGCCACTGCAGCGCCCTTGAACTGCATTCGTATTGTCATGCCTCACAGCACCTGTTTACATTTTTAAATACCCACTTCAAACAACAAGCCATTGTACTAACTAGTAGCAATTTAAACAAAGACATTATCATGTCAGCCCATTCTTACACGTGTTCCTGAACTATTTAGGTATGCAGCCTTGAGAGAGAATTTCGATTTGAGACTGCAGTAGATATTGTCGAAGAAAAAGGTGTTCTCAAAATTGCACGTCTTGGGGATAAACATTCTCATGCAATTTTATTTTTTCTACTAATAGTAAATGTTTGTTACTCTTTCATTTGGATGAAATTTTGTACATTCATAGTTTATGCAGTATTAGTGCCATATCTATATAATATAATATCCTATGGATTTATTTTTGTTAAAAAAATCAATTATGGGAATTATAATGGTTTCTTTGATTTTGATACTCGCGCGGAGTAGGTACGGTATCGTGTCGGCTACGCAATGTAATGAAAACAAATGAGATCCTGAATAAGATTTTATGATAATAGCAACATTTGAAACATTTCCAAAATTGTAAGCAATTATGTAACTAATTGACTAAACTAAATGTGGTGTCATTAAACTAAATAAAATGTCCAAGTTACGTGACCGGAGGCTTAAATTCTAAATACGTAACCCATTTGGACTTATGCATAGAATAAAATCGTCAGCCTTTAGTTGGCAACAAGATTGTACATATACACGTATGTAGTCTGTATATACCTACCTCCCAAGTCCCAATGTACGAGAGTTCAAGGGCAATGCAGTATAGACATGCGACACTAGTCGAAAAAACTCGTCTATCTGAGTAAATACCTGTGTAACGATCCAACTTTCAAAGTCGTGCATTTGATTTCTCAAAAAACTTTGTATAAAGTCATTGAAATTTCATTTTACTGTGCTGAAGATCCGTTAAACGTGTAAATGGCTTGATTGTATCGAATCTAAAGCGTTTGTTTTGTAAGCAAATATACATTCAGTTGGTTTACTTGATTTCTTTGAAATTACACTTAATATGGTCATGAAAATGTCCTGCATGAATGTGTTTGCGTAGCAAAGTAGTGTTTAGCTTATTTGTACATTAGTACACAAAATCCTCCAATTGATCAAATGCTTTAGTAACATTTTGTTAATCAAACTCTAACCGACTGGATTATGAACAAAAGGGTCCTAACCATGGAGCAAAGTCCTAACAATCTTTAACCAGATTCATAGAATTCATTCAATTCGAATGGTTACCCACCAAGAGAAATCTTTTGAGTTCAAAATTCAAATGTTTTTATTTCAAATAGGTCTTTGCAGGCACTTATAAAACGTCAAGCTAGTTGCACGGTTCCAAGGAGTGGGTCTTATGGAGAAGAACCGGCAAGAAACTCCATAGACACTCTTTTCAAAAGGAAATGTTTACAATAGTCTTTTTACAGTACAGGTTATCTTTGAGAAGTTATACAATTCAAATGATGCTATGCAGTTGTCGGCCTTATAAAACCTTATTTATTGAAACTAAGGTTTGTCCAGCTGTAAAATATTGACTCAACTAGGGCATGCCCTACGAAGAATGGGGCAGCTGTCAGTTTCCTACGGGTTATAAATTTAAGTAGATTGTGCGTCTAACCCAGCCGGGTGCGGCAATGCGGTCAAGGGTACATCGACAGAACATAACAAGCGGAAACCTTCCAGGAATTAGGCGCAAATTTCTAGTCAAGAATAAATAATGATTAATGTAAATATCTCACGATTCTTTCGACTTTAGCTCGAGCGCGTAAAAGTTTTATACGCTAGAGTTTCTAGAAGGAGAAAATGTAGCCTAAGTTTCTAGTTGTAGAACAACCGTTAGAAATCGCAACGGGACGAGACCTTTTCCCTCGCATCGTTGAAACTTTCTAATTATTGATCAATAAAAGAGTCTAAACTTAAAAATTCGATATCTCAAGGTGGTTTCTAAAACAACCAGATCTTTAGTCATAAAAATACCAATATATCACAAGTAATGTTTACTACAAATTAAAACAATGGTAACATCATACACACGCAGTGGGTACGATACAATATCACTGACATCACGTCAGTATGCTGCTGAAACATCGCAGCATTGTTTACTCTGTCGAATTAAGCGTGCGGTATGCAAATGTAGTAGGGTAGTTCGTTTATGTCCCTTTTATTCCGCTGCAGTGCATCGTTTCGATTTATTTACAGACTGTATCGGCAGTATCCACGTGCCGTCGTTACATGTGCGCTTTACATGTAAACTTATTGTATATTAATAGCTCTACTAGCTCGCTGTTGCACATCGTTTAGAAAATCTAATTTTAAACATAAATCTTCATTCTATTCAACTGTCATTATTATACATTTTTCTCGGTTTATGATCGATGTTCGAGGTGGTTATCTCAGGTGTTGAAAATGATTTATTTTACACACACAGATAAAAACGTTAATTAAAATTATGTTTATGTGTAGATATGTACAACGAAAGCTTCATTATATGCTTGATGTAGCATATAATGAAGCTTTCGTTGTGTTATGTGATTAGAAAACATTAACCTCATTCTTTGTTAACCGTCCTGGGTACTATTACATTGGTAACAATAACAAGGCCGTTAATCCTGTCCAATTCAATTCAAACTATCCATAATACATCCAGAACGAGAACATCCTGAAACTGAAATGTCAATCATTTTGCGGGCTGACGTGCAATCCGCATATAAACTTTGATACCCTTACAATTGCATGACGATACGTTTATTCAAAAACTGCTAAAATATTTGTCTATGTTAGTTATCCTCTCTTTACTTATAATGGGTAATTAAAAAGAAACATATGATAAGACACATCACCACCGCACTTAGATTTATGTAAAGCGAGATTGTAAATTGACAACCCGTCAATTGTTTTGTATTTCAAGATTACTGTAAGAAATATTAATAACATACTTACATAGATATACGAGTATGTAGATACTTACGTTGTACTGAAACACAAAATGGGTTCACTAACTTGCTTGTGATTTATTTAAGTAGCACAACAATGTTCTCGAGCTTTTAGACATGGGATTATGGGAGCAATGCCAATAGTGAACGTTCGTGTAAAGCTAATGAATACGACATTCATACAAGTCCTGTGGAGTCAATATCCTTGGAGTTTGGCACAAGGGCAGAACGGCGCCGTCTTGGCGTCGCCGCCCACAGCCCATTGCCATATTACATTATGATTCTCTGTGACCCATCAAGAATACTCATTTTTCATATAAACGAAAATTAACTTTCACTCATACCTACTGGCAAGGACATGAATTTTATTCATGTTATTTCAGCGCTTCAACGCGATGAAATTGAAATGATTTTTTGTCATAATTACGATCGTTTAACTTACATTACTCAAATTTGTTATTGATATAGAATAAATCTACATAATATTTGACTTCATTGCCATGGCTTATTTTTAAGAATGCAATGTGTGGCATCAAAGAAGAAACTATTATGCAGTAGAACTTGTATGCCATTATTTCATGAGTAAAAGCAACAGCGGCTAATTGTAAATATTTTAGCTATGTTACATAGAGGCTCCTATTAACTTATGTTTAGTTCAAACTGGTGCAATTCATTTTTAATCGAAACCTTATTGTAACTGTGGAACTCAACAACAACACATTGTTAATTCAATAATGTGTAGAAATAGTATAACAGCTATCGGCGTTACGAATTGTGAGATTATAAAGTAATGGGATTATAAACAGTCCGTGAAGTCCAGCCTACAGCTCGGTCATGATCATAGATTTGTATTGACAGTGGTTGTGATATAGCGTGTGTGTCAATGTTGGTGAGGTGATAGTGTTGCCAGCATGACGTCGTTGAAGCATGGGGTGAATTTGAGCCGGCGTGCGTGCAGGCGACCCATCCTGTGGGCCGCGCTAGCAGCCCTTCTGTCCTGCGCACACTGTAACCCTGTTGAAGTAAGTGAATTTATTAATATTACATTAGGACTTAGGTAGTTCTATACCCAGAAATATAAAAATATACATAATTTATTTATGCTTAGTTCTTACACTGAAAAATCAGTTTCACACTAATTTTAAAGTGTATTGTTGTGATAGAATTGCCTTCCAAGTTAGGTAGTAGGTTGGTAAGTTAAGTCACAGAATAATAGTTAAGTGCCATTTAAGTATTTAGGCCTGTCTTGAAACTACATAACGATGTGGTTATTCAGCGACAAATCCCATAATAGTAAACCTAAATATACATAGGTTTCCATAGTTTCTCGCTAGTTGTCCACTATTATGCCATCATAATAGCCCCAGTAGTTTCTTTCCATGTCTTTCAATAGGCCTGCACAAACCGGTTCATTCAAAACAGTACCTGGATACATTTCTATAGTGCATACAGGGATAATCATTGGTCAAGTGTCACTATCACATTTTATTTAAGTTGTCTCTAGGTTTGGCTCCAAAAGGACCAAGACTCGGTAGTCCCGTCCATAGTAGAAACAAAAATATATGTGAGTGTTTATTGTACAAAACTTACTCTATCTGCCTTGTCAATAATAGCGTGTGTAATCGGAGACTCGGTTATATCTAACTACGCACATACTTTGCCCACTCGTTATTTTTACTTTATTATACGAGTAGTATTGTACATATACCTATGTGTTAAATTACAACACAAGGTTGTAAGATATTTTTATTTGTAGATATTTTATAAATAGGGGAAAATCGGGTAATTTAAACAACCAATCTTTAAGACATATTAGGCACTTTTTTAATCTAGATTATAAACTCAATAATTGTAATGGAAATCCTTGAGAATTACTTTTTTATACCCTAATCGTGCACAAACGACTAAACATATACCTAATTAAAAATAAATGGCAACAATTACATAATAATTTTGGAGTTATCCCAGCATACCAGCAACTAATAAAAAAAGTATAGGTTTATTACCTAATGGCTTTGTAATATCATTATTTTATCTTACGTTTTCAATCATATTATGGAATTAATTGAACTAATGGCACAAGATACAACGTCTAAATCAATATACGTCACGTCACTTACATATTTCCAGCTGACATTTAATGTAAGGGTGCTAAAATATCTATAGAAAGGTCATTAATTTACTCAGAATGCAAAAGGTCGTCTAATCACAAGATAACCAAATTAACCTTTTATGATGCCATTTATTTCGTGCACTTGGCGCTACTGAAAGTTTTAATAAAATAGGTACTACTATATCTAGCAAAACAAATATTGTAGCTAAATAAAGTTTTGTAAACTTATAAATGCAAATATGAAAAGGCACTGCGGTTTAAACTGCCACCAACTTGTTAATTAATTTAAAACATACAACCCGATAACATTGTAAAAAAAAAACAAATTTTGAATTATATGTAGCAGATAATTATGATTAACATGATATCAAAGATATTCGGTGTCCCTTTTTAAACTTTATTTAAACACTAGCTGTCTCCTGCAGTTTTACCCGTGTCCTGACGGATAAAAGTAACATATCACCGTCTCTAGGGACCCATCTATCTCCAAACCAAATTTCATCTAAATGCGATCAGCCGTTTTAACGTGAAAGCAAAGTGACAAACAAACAAATTCGTTTCGTTCGTTCGAATTCGAATTTCTAATATTAGTTCGCATAATTACTATTGGCGAAAAAATTAATATTGTACAAGTGTTTATTTCATCCACTGTTTGTACACTTAACTATATAAATACTACTCAATAAAACAGACCGTAAAATTAAACGATTACAACGTCTAAATTGCTGTTGATAAGACAAATATTGTTTCAGTTTACATGTACAATTTAAGGAATTTCTATTAGGTACTCTAAATTTCATCAAAATGTTGGTCGCCCGAACAGGGACTTGAACCCTGGACCCTTGGATTAAAAGTCCAATGCTCTACCGACTGAGCTATCCGGGCTGTACAATATATGTTGAAACAACCATTCATACCACATAGCCTGGAACAGACATGCGAGCCAAATTGGAAAAAAAAGTGGACAAAAAATGGGTCAACGCGGCAACGGAGCAGTGTAGCAATATTTGACTTGTTTTTTATACCCCAGGCTGTATTTCTTTAATTCTTTTTGCTTTTTCGTATCGAGATAATAATATAAGAATACTGAAACTTTGAGTAGAAGTTACGGAATTTCATTCAAGTTTTCTGGCAATGCGTTAGGTCGTTTCGTAGAACTTAGCACGGCCCGGATAGCTCAGTCGGTAGAGCATTGGACTTTTAATCCAAGGGTCCAGGGTTCAAGTCCCTGTTCGGGCGACATGTTTTTTACTAACTTATATTTTGAATTTTATGTTAAAATTATACAAACATTTTTATTTTCATATCTCTTGAAATAAGAAAACGTAACAAGCTTTAGTAAAATATATTAAAATGTAACTTAACCATATGCAAAAAAAAAGAATATTTTATCGAGAAAATAATTAATCCACGAAGCACAAATCTGATTCAATTACATTTATTAATTCAAAATAACCTCTGACGCATTATTTGGATTTTATATTATAATAATGATTGAAGTCTCAATAATGTCTACTACTGACCTGCCACCTATCGGCGAAAGAGGAAACAAAAAATACAAGGATATTGTATACGTTTTTTTCGGGGGCAATGTTTTTTTTATTATCAATAATAATAATTGATAATACTGTTTGTTAACTTATTAACAATATAAAGAAAGAGGTTCAAGATTACTTTTCTTTTAATTATCTATGATATGTTTTATCTGTCAATAAATAATTAACATATGTGTATACAAATGGCAATGAAGGTAATTCATACATTTGTGTAAGTCACGCTTGTTGTTTGCTTTTTATGGCCAGTTATTTCAACAATACGTATATAGCCCGGATAGCTCAGTCGGTAGAGCATTGGACTTTTAATCCAAGGGTCCAGGGTTCAAGTCCCTGTTCGGGCGACCAACATTTTGATTAATTCAATTGTTCTCAAAGAAATTGTATTATGTGATATTACGAAATAGCTTTAAAATCGAATGCTAATAAGATAGTTAACTGTATAACACGTTTTCAAGATATCGAACATCTTCAAGGCAACATCTATTAAACGTTATCTAGCCGTAGATATCTTTTTTCGATTCGTAGTTTTTCTATAGCATTCACAAAAATAGACAAAAATCGTATTTATATAAATAAAAATAGTTTCAATGTGGTTTAATATAGGAATAGCAGGCTGGTGACTCTTTTTTTAGAACAAGGTTTTAGTTAGAATAAAAAAAAACGTTCAATGCTGTTTTTTGTGTACGATTTGAGAATTATAAATTTATAACAGATTTCGATTATGTTCATCTCAGCCCACGCTCCTTTATTTTCTTATACAAAAGATTCCGTGTGGAGATTCTATCCTTCGGGATCATTTATTGTAATAAAATAGAATGGTTATATTTAGCACAATACATTTCATTGTCCTCACAATAATGTATAACTGGCAGACTCTTTCTAACATAAAAATATATAAAAAACCGGGCAAGTGCGTGTCGGGCCACGCGCAGTAGGGTTCCGTAGTAGGTCTCAGTAAGTCGACTATAACTCTGTAACCGGTTAAGCCTACTTAGCTGTGATAGTTTTCCTTGTAAGTTCATTACATGTGCTACGTCTGTGATTTTTTTCACATTTCTAGGTACAGCCATTCAAAAGTTAGTGGGGGGGGGTAACTCGTATCGAACAAAAAAATTCACTTAAAATTTAGATATTTCGCAAATGGCTCGCTTAACCGAAAAATGATCTTCACACACCCATAATATTTTTGAAAGACCTATCTAACGATACCCCACGCGAAGGGGTACGCGAGAAAAAAAATATTCATCCCTACTTTACATGTTTGGGAGCTACCCTAAAAAAAAATATTTTTCAAAATTTTATTTTACCACTTTCTCGGCGTGGTCAATATACATATTCATACCAAATTTCAGCTTTCTAATAACAAAAACCACGGAGCTATGCCGCGGACAGACAGACAGACAGACAGACAGACAGACGGACAGAGCGAAACTATAAGGGTTCCTTGTCGGACTACGGAACCCTAAAAACTAGCTTCTGCCAGCGACTTCATCCGCGTTGAATAGTGGTGCTCCGCTCCTATTGGTCTTAGCGTGATGATATATAGCCTATAGCCTTCCTCGATAAATGGACTATCTAACACTGAAAGAATTATTTAAATCGGACCAGCGGTTCCTGAGATTAGCGCGTTTAAACAAAATGACAACATTTCCCTTCACTGTTCTGCTCCTATTGATTGTAGCGTGATGAAAAGTATACTATAACCATCTCAGGAGTATGACAAATAATTGTACCAAGTTTCGTTAAAATCCGTCGAGTAGTTTTTGTTTCTATAGAGTTTATACAGACAGACAGACAGACAGACAGACAGACAAAAATTTTACTGATTGCATTTTTGGCATCAGTATCGATCCCTAATCACCCCCTGATAGTTATTTTGGAAATATATTTCATGTACAGAATTGACCTCTCTACAGATTTATTATAAGTATAGATATAATTAATGAGATAATAAAATTTAATATTAGTTGTCTATTTCTTTAATTACCAACAGACAATAACATCACACCTGAATTCCGAAAGGGTAGGTAACCTATACCTAAATCAGCAGTTGTGCTGTCGTCGTCATAATAAAATACAGCTGCCGATCCCAACACGTTTACTGGGTAAAAATCCAGATTCTGAGATGCTATGCTGATATATGATATTTCATGAGATATCTGCATAGTATTATCGTATATTTATTTTTATCCTAATTCGGTGAACTGGAACACCGCTGAATGTCAAAAGCCAAACCGTAGATACTCAATCTTCAAAATTAGGATGTCTAATTAGAGCCAAGTACATTTAGGTCTCATTTTGAACGTGCCTTTGAATAATGAAATGTGCCGTCGGCAGACTTAAATGAGGAGACCAGGTTTGGCTGATGAATTATGGATTGAGGTGATTCTTCAGGTAAACTGTTACAAGAGTTTTGAGTGTCATTATTATGCTCCTGTTTAAGGCTTTTTTTTTTAATTTTATGTCTTTCAGTCTTCGAAATGTATGCTAAGAATCCTTATTACTTTATGATTTTAAACTAGAATTACGAATGGTTACATAACGACCTAAAATAGACAACTAATTAAGACATTTCAGTTTGATCTATATAAAAACTTACATCTTTTTTTATGGAACATAGTGATTGCCAAGAAACCCAAATTCAAATGTATCTAATTAAACATAATATAGTAGTAAGAACCTTACGATATTATCATGGAATGATATGAATGCGGTTAGCATTTTCATAAGTAGGCCACTTCACACCAATTCGGCGAAGGCCGAGGTTCCAAGACAAAGCCCGTCTGTGGCCAAGGTCAAGATGACTGACTGGTAAGCACCCTCGTCCACTTTCTTTTAGAGTTTAGCAGATAGTAACTCAATGCAAAATGTTTGTGGATTTGAAGGACAATCGAATTATTGGGTCGTGCGTGAAAAAACCTCCAAAAGACTAAATTTTACATTTAAATATATTTTATCAATATATATAATAACATTATAATAGTTATATCTAAGTATCTAGTAATTATACATTTAATATAATAATAATCAATAGTACTCTGCTTGTGTAAATCGCCGCTACTTCTTATTAATTGTTAGTTTTATTTGATGTATAAAGACTTACATTGCAGTTTCTTCTTTAAAAGAGGGAAACAAAAATAGTTCAAAGAAATAAAATCAAGTTATCAATTTTTTTTACTAAGTAGTTATCGAATGAAATTGAATCTACGATGATAAAAATGTTCGTGTGAAGATAATAAGAACAAGTTATCTAGTTTTGACATTAGTACCAAATATCCGTGAGCAACGATAGGATGATACCGATAGGTTGGATCACTCACAAGAACGATTCCGTTACGTTTTACTTATATAAAGCTTAACAACTGATATCAGTCACAAATAGCATGAATGTTGGCTATTTCCAAGCTTCCTTTTGAATATATATATAGGTATTATCTAGATGAATTCAAGTAGAATTCAGTTCTAAAATAAGCAGTTCTAAGAAGAAAAAGTTCCACTAATTCATTTCTAGACAAACAAGAAACTCATTTCGTCATAACAAAACAAATATAAATACGAACAACGAAGTTTTTCTTGGAATACCTGAAAAAGTTATTAAGCTTTTAATTGTTTTATTCTGTTTAGCTACTGTGGACGACAACAACACAACATAGACCGAATGTTGAAAGGCAGATTTATAGGTACCTATACGTAACTGGTATTGTAATATAGCCCGGTTAAGCAGTCGACAACCTTCTAGGTTGACCTGCGAGATGCCATACACAAAAAAATAAATAAATATTGTAATATCAATCTACCGTTCTATGTAACACATAGAGGAACAGTGGAACGTACTGGAATTGACAGGTCTATTATTAGAAACCTAGGCTTCGCTCAACCATTCAGCTTTGCGAAATATAAGTGATAGACTTGCAGTGCAAATTAAAAAAAAATATTCAATTCTTCAAATACTATAATTAGGTTCTACAGCAGTATTCTGTAATAGATTATGTCTTATTGGTGTTATAAGTTACAGTTGTTGGAGTAAGCAATACTGTATGATGTACCTAATAATAAACTTATAGCAATAAAAAGTAAACTCTGGAAATTCAACGCAATTATTAATTAGGTACTTCCTGAATGCGAAACCGATTACAAGATTAAAGGCCGATTCCGAAAATCCTTCTCGGTCTTCCCAACTAAAGTAATGTTTCCCCTTTTTTTCAGAGCACCACGAAACAAAGTCCGTCCATAACAGTCGATGGGATCTCCACGTACCCCGGGCTGGGGTTCGGGCCCATGGGTCCCGTGGTGCCGGTGCCTGGCGAACCCCCAGGCACGCAGTTACGTCAACATCAGGACACTACCACTAATTTACCGAGCACAGAAAAACCTGAGAAAAAGGTGAAAAAACTGGTCATCGCTGCCTTTGAATTTCACCGGGTTGAAACGCCCTTCTTGATAGGATTATGGATTTTCTTCGCTAGCATAGCTAAAATTGGTGAGTATTTTATTAAAATTAATCACTATATTCAAATTAAAATGTTCATATTTGTTAATATGTTAAGCGATACGAATAATGACACCATCAAAATTATGATTGTCTTATAAACAATACCCATAAAAATGTTTCTATGGGGATAAGTAACGTTAAAATAATTGGTTGGACCCATTCAGTTGATTTTATGGATCACTTGGCGTACATATTTCAAAAGGAGGCATAGTGAGGAACCTTCACGCATGAGTACATTTCTTTAGGAACCATGTGGTGCTCAATATTCGGCATGTATCATGGAAGTCCATCTATAAAATTAAATTAAAGTGTCTAGGGAGCTTATACAGAACATACTAATTTAAAACTGTTTCTGTATAAATAGTTAAACACAAAAAGAAAACATAAACTATAATGTCTACCAATTCAAACATCTATAAAGTTTATAATGTGAACGTTGAGAATACCTATACTTACATATGATGTCAGTAAATACGAGTAACGATAATATACGTCGAAAATAGCATAGGAAGTTAATTAAGTTCGATGCTGTTGTGCTGCATGGATTTAACAGGAGTATTAACTTGACAATAGACTCAGGAACAAAGGTTTTGCGGAATACTGCATGAAAACAGTAATATTTTTAGGGTTCCGTAGTCCGACAAGGAACCCTTATAGTTTCGCTCTGTCCGTCTGTCTGTCTGTCTGTCTGTCCGCGGTATAGCTCCGTGGTTCTTGTTATTAGAAAGCTGAAATTTGGTACGAATATGTATATTGATCACGCCGAGAAAGTGGTATAATAAAATATTGAAAAAAAAATTTTTTTAGGGCAGCTCCCAAACATGTAAAGTAGGGATGAATATTTTTTTTCTCGCGTACCCCTTCGTGTGGGGTATCGTTACATAGGTCTTTCAAAAATATTATGGGTGTGTGAAGACCATTTTTCGGTTAAGCGAGCCATTTGCGAAATATCTAGCTTTTAAATGAAAATTTTTGTTCGATACGAGTTACCCCCCCCTCTAACTTTTGAATGGCTGTACCTAGAAATGTGAAAAAAATCACAGACGTAGCACATGTAATGAACTAACAAGGAAAACTATCACGGCTAAGTAGGCTTAACCGGTTACAGAGTTATAGTCGACTAACTGAGACCTACTACGGAACCCTAATGCGCGTGGCCCGACACGCACTTGGCCGGTTGTTTTTTTGTTGTTATTTTAACCACATACAACACTTTCTTTAACAATCACATACGATTCATAATTAAGATTCATCGTGTGATTCGATTTTTTTATGTGAAAACAGTTTTTTGATGTCTTAAACTTATGATTGTCGTCTGCAATAATCGAAGAAATGAATTCAATAATTTGTATTATAAATGATTTTTGATCGAATTGTTTAAAACAATTCGGTAAGATATTTGTTTTATTTATTTAATTGAATTGTATGAACATTAACATTAAATGACATAATTGATGAGAGATTTTTGTTGTTCCTTCTAATTAAATTAAAACATAATCAAGTAAAATCGAGAACGATAATAATAACACGGACACGGAACACTTTTCGCCCTTGTACCACTTTTTCCTCCGTCAGGTCTCGGTATGTTTTCCTGAATTTTCCAACATGATTACTTGCAAATCAGAGGTTTATTCGAAGGTGATGGAAACTGGGCCAAGTGGTGTTATACCTGCTGCTGTTTGCTTAGGAATTTAACTTAGTGACCTCGCACACTTTAACTAGATGTACCTACATGAATATTTTAATAATATGCACGATGTTTACTTTGTAGATTAGGAAAATGCTCGCTTTCTAGAACAGTAAATGCTATGATTTTACTAATAGGTAATAATATATTCGGTACATACCATAGATTTATTATTTCACTACCGTTTGAAATATATCTATGGCACATACTTACTTCAAGGCATCTCACTGCTTGTGAGACGGGACTCTAAATTATGTAGTAACAATTTTTTATATTTGCCTGAAAATAATATTTTATTAGATTAAGTCTAATAACAACCAACCATCTTCCGATCTGATTGTTAATTGAAAACGAAGCTGACAAATGTTTTAAACTAGTTACGAAATCATTAAAATCTATAATTATGCTTCTGAAAATTATCTAGTTTCCACCTAAAGCATGAAGTTATATTATTGACAATGCTCTACAAGTCGACAACATTACTGAAACTACTATACAAGTTTACTTGCTAGCGGCATTTGCAAATTGAGAAGTTAGGCAAGATCGGTAAGGCTTCCTCCGACGGAACGTAGCGGTGACCTACATACGTTGATTCTCTTCGGCGTAGAATGTGAAGCCTGCCTTTTCTCACTTCATAAATTGATTTATTGATATGAGAGAGATTTAAAAAAAAATACAAAAGGAGACCTCAACCATTTGTTGCTTTACTAATACTGAGTATTTTGGGGAACATTTTTGATTTTCAAGCTTCTGTAAATGTATGGCGTTGTTGGTCCATAAATAACTCTACTAATTACAAAGGAAAATATTTATTCTCAAACATACATCATGTTTGTAAACACGATACAAAACTTGAAAAAAAACGTCTATGTTACAATGTATTTTGTTCATACACTAACTTTTTCGAACACGAATTCAGTAAATGGTTGCTGATTCTAGATTTCCTCCTTCGTTTTACAGAAAACATTTTTCTGTATTTACCCTTCAGAAAACTTCTTCGGGATTTAACTGGAAAGGCCTCTAGCTTTTTTACTTCGTACTTATTTGACGGAGGCTCAGTACGTGTTGAGAAAGCTGTGACATATGCTGATTTGGGCATAAAGCCAGTGGTCGGTCTGTGTCTCACTGAGTTGCGGTTAGCACGCCGACCGTGGGACGGGCATTCTGAATCAGGCTCTAAAGAAGTTATGGAGCCTGTTGAGAAGGAACGTTCATTTCCAGATATAGGACTAGTATACTTGTCTTCATATCTTAATGTGTGTACGTTTGTGTAGTAGTTTCCCATTTTAACGTCCACAAAATCAAATGAGTTACTTGAAACTTTCGACTGCATCACGGAATCTTTAGGTGAATAACTTTTGTTTCGAAACTGACAACCGACATCCCTAATGAATATAACTGTTTCATCGCTTGGATTTTCTTTAGCTTCATTAGTACATTTGCACTGAGAAGAATCGAATTGGCAAGACTTATTAGATCTACATATAAACTGATCCGCATAACATGTATTAGGAGACAATTGGCAAGGAGAAAATGTATTAGCCACACAAGTTGATTTTGGATTTAGCAGAAAACCTGGAGTATTATAGTCGTTTAGAAACTCGCATGCATTGTGCACTCGAGAAACCATATTAATTTGTTGATCCATTGTGTTCGATAATGAGTCGTGTTGACATACAGGAATATATTTGCATCTCGGAATATGCGGACAATCAGAGGTGTCCCTGTCGTCGATCACCTTGTTCGTGGCTTCCTCGTAATGTAGACTTTTCGAAAATGGTACACACAAAGGTAGATTAACACAACGAGGGCGATGCAAGCACGGAGGTATATATTCGCAGTTGTTTTTTAACACATTTGCTCTTTGACAAGAAGGCACGACTGTGCAAGGTGGATGATGCCTGCATGCTTTAGTTATTCTTATAATACGAGGCGTTGATTTCGGAACAGAATGTTTTTTAACGCATTTCTGATTTACGTTACAGAAATTATCAGTTGGTAGTATTTGACATACTGGCAATAGTTCACATCGCGGTTCATGTAAACATAAGTCACCATCATCCATTGTTTTACTTCTATGGCTGTTAGGTGAAGCTCGATATGCATAAGCAGTGGTTGATGGTATTTCTTTGCTGCGATATATTGACGAGTGTTCATATTTTAAGCTTTCTTCTTCTTCCGTCGTAGTAATACTAATTACGACATCAACTTTTTCTTTACAATTTGGACATAGAACTCTTCGAGATTTCTTACGAGGCTTTAACTTATTTTTTGCGTTTTTATTAACGTTACTTTTGTCACTTAGAACTGGTACGTCCTTTTTATTTGCAATTTGTATTGGCGGCTCATTTTTTTTATTAGGAACGATAACTTCGATCATTTCTATAACGCTTGTGTTCGTTGGCTTGTCCTCTTTAACAGAATCATGTTTTTGTTTCTTTATTTTATTAGACTTTTTGTCTCTCTTTTCTTCTGCCAAAACTTTGGTAGTGCTTGTTATTTGGTCAACAACTGTTAAAGACTTACTGTTTTTTGCTAACTCTGTCAGTGATTTTTTGTCGGTACAAGGACAGGCATAGGAAAATAATTGACATGGACATGGGTCTTCTGTGCGTTTTCCTCGTTCCTTCTTCTTGGATTTCTTCTCTTCTGGAATGGGTTTGGTATACTCTGTGCGATACTTCGCGTATGACCAAAATTTTTGTTGTCTGTCAGATGAGTCTTTGTGATAATGATTATTTTTTTGATAATCTCGTAGGTAATCATCATCTCGTAAAAATATTTCAGAAGAAAGTTTTGAAAACTTTTTCTTTACTTTCTTTGCATTAATTTCTATGCTATCTCGTGGTAACAGTTTTGGGTGTATTTGAGTAGCACATTCCTGCACAATGGCAGTAGATTTACCGCCAAACACATTAGAAGGTGGAGACATTTTCATTACTCTCATAAAATTTGCATTTGATATACTGAATTCAGTAAGGCAATGAAATGAGTGTCTTTTAGCAATATCATCCAAATCATAAAATATTGTACTCGTAGAAGGTACAACAGTTTTACAGCTGCTATCATTATTTAGGGTATTGTACTTCTCACTAGTAACGTAATTAGTGCTTTTAGAAACTGGATAATCGCAGTCTAGCGATTGTTTTGCAGATTCACCACACGCAGCACGAAACACAGAATGATCCCTTATTGGTTTATTGAGGCCCATGTTGTGAATTAAATTTCCGTATGACAATGCCCCAATTATATCGTAAACACTCGTGTAAGATTTAGCATGAAGTAGCTTGTTTGACTTCACATCAGGCATTTTTTATATCATGTACTTGCTTTATATCTTTCAAACTAAACGTTTTGGTTTAATTCGGTAGAATTTTAATTACCTCACTTTATTTTTCATCACTGAAATATTTTAAATAATTTTACATGTTTTTATCATTTTTCCATACCATAAATGTCACTACGATAATGACAGATAGACAGTCTAACCAAAAAGAATATTATCAATAGTGTCGGCAAGAAAGTTACGGAAACTTATTCACAGCGGTCATAAATAATAATGATTTTTTGCGCTTTTCAGTAAATAAGTAATAGCTTCAATACGTGCACTGTACAAACAAAATAGCCTGATATTTTAAGTAGGTATCGAATCATGCAAACCTATTTGCTATAGGCAAGGCAATTTCCTTTTATACAGAAATCCAATTGATGTAATATAGAAATAGAAAATCTATGCTGGATAATTCCAGCATAATACATACATAATATATACAAATTTCGCATTATTAGAATTAAGTATATTGCACTTTCCGGAGTGTCAAATAGCCATGTAGGACTATAACTATTATAGTCCGACATGGTTATTTATGAACGTGGCTCACAGGTGAACTAACGCTAGCCACCATCTTGAAATGTCATTTTCAGTGATAATGTTACCAATTAATGGAAACTTCAATTTTTTAAAGTTAATCATGACATAATAAATAGCAATTTATTAATTCATCATTTAAGTTTAAGTAATAATCTTAAATTGGAAACAATAAAATGCAATATTTAAACATTTAACACACATTTGGAGGTTAGTAGGTGGCTCACAAGCCGAAACCTTCCTGATTATTAAGTAGTCACCGCGATCGATGGATATCTACAACACCAGAGGCATCGCAGATCATCATTGCCCTTTCTAAACTATTTCAAGGACAAAATATAGTCTTATTGAATATCACTATATTTTTACTAATAGTTGGGTAAGAATTTTCCCTTGGCCGGTATCACCAAAATGACATTTCAAGATGGTGGCTAGCGTTAGTTCACCTATAAGCCACGTTCATAAATAGCCATGTCGGACTATATAGTCCGAATTAATTGCTATTTATCATGTCATGATTAACTTAAAAAAATGGAAATTTTCATTAATTGGTATCATTATCACTGAAAATGACATTTCAAGATGGTGGCTAGCGTTAGTTCACCTGTGAGCCACGTTCATAAATAGCCATGTCGGACTATACTAAGCCCTCGATTGAACCTCTGACTTTTGTCCAGCAGTCCCACTTGCATTCGCTAGGCTAATAAGACAGTCTTCAACTAACTACCTAAATTTTATTCAAATAGGAGTTACGCCTGCTTAAAGTTAATATCATATTATAAGTAACTCAAAAAATATGCTAATTCTACACAATACAACACTACTACTAGCCAATACTTATATGTATTATAGTTGTAAAATTTAATTATTCTTCAATTTGTATTTTATATTTTGTTTCAGGTTTTCATATGGCACCGAAGTTGTCCAAAATGTTTCCAGAATCTTGTCTTCTTATTTTCGTGGGTGTCCTCATCGGGGCACTGCTGTTGAGTACACATAGCGTACATGTACAACCCCTAACGCCAGACACCTTCTTTTTATATATGCTGCCCCCTATCATCTTGGACGCCGGGTATTTTATGCCTAACAGATTGTTTTTTGATCATCTTGGAACAATTCTTTTGTTTGCTGTTGTTGGGACTGTGTTCAACACCCTGACTATTGGTAAGATTATTTGACAGGCTTGTTTCTTAATTCGTTGATCTTATTGCTTTAAATTCGGTATTTTATTTTTACCTTCTATCATATCTGCTTTCAATTCTACTTTATAATTTAATGTTACCTAAATTATTTTCGAATCAATTAAGTTGAGACGGAGTTTGATACTTAAATATTTGTACTGTTTACAGGGGCGTCCCTTTGGGCCTGCGGACAGACTGGGATGTTTGGCTGCACCACACCTCTTCTAGACATGCTTTTATTTGCAGCATTGATTTCTGCAGTAGATCCAGTAGCAGTGCTAGCTGTTTTTGAGGAAATTCATGTAGATGAAGTTCTTTACATAGTAGTTTTCGGCGAATCCCTACTAAACGATGCAGTCACTGTTGTACTTTATCACATGTTTGAAGCATACACGTAAGTGGTAACGATATGTTTCTGGAGGACATGACTTCAACATGAGTCCTATGAAATATGACATTAACCGATATTTTTTGATTCCACTACAGCGAAATGGGTCCTTCGCGTCTTGAATACACGGACTTCCTAGCGGGTCTCGCGTCCTTTCTAGTCGTTGCCGTTGGAGGGACATGTATTGGCGTCGTGTGGGGCTTCGCAACTGGCCTCGTTACCCGTTTCACGCACGAAGTCAGAGTCATAGAGCCAATCTTCATATTCGTAATGGCTTACTTGGCATATCTCAATGCTGAGATGTTCCACATGAGCGGGATACTTGCGTAAGTTTCCAAAACCAATACTTTCATATTAGAGCGATAGTTTGAGTCATTTCAACATAAGGTCTTTCTACAGAATTTAAACCAAACAAATATTTAACAAGCTCGATATGCATATATTTTATTTAAATCTCTTAATATCATTATACTTACATTCTTCATAAGCATACGGATTAAAAGATTAAATGACTTGGTTCATAGCATGCATGTAAAATTAAACTCAATACTCCATTTGTTTTCAGCATAACCTTCTGTGGTATAACTATGAAAAATTATGTGGAGGCGAATATATCACACAAATCGCATACTACTATAAAATACACCATGAAAATGCTGTCTTCGTCGTCAGAAACGATCATTTTCATGTTTTTAGGCGTCGCGACTGTAAATAATAACCACGATTGGAACACGTGGTTTGTGTTATTAACCATTGTCTTCTGCTCAGTATTTCGTATTATAGGTGAGTAATTGAGTAATAAAAAAGTTTTTATGTTATTAAACACAAAAGATGTTGGTCTTATTTTCACGTTGTTTTAATATAAATTAAAACAAGAACAACATCGTCAAGCAGGTATTTGTGAAGAAACCATAAAAAAATATATTGAATGAAAAGTAGGAAAGTAATAACGAAAACAAAACGACAGAACACAATGTGGGTCACGTGTGAACTTGTGACCGGAAAATGCCCGTCAAACTTAAGGGTTTCATCTGCACGTGTCACCCTTCCAAACTTCCAATTGCCCCGATGCCGTCAAGAGTTTTTAGACGCTATTTTAATTAGGGTTTTTAGGATAATCTTTGCTTATATTCTATGGAATGGAATTTAACTACCATTATTGTTTCAGGTGTGTACATATTTAGCGCAATTGCCAACAAGTTCCGTTTGCATAAACTAAATAGGGTTGAAAAGTTCGTGATGTCTTACGGAGGTGAGTTGGTTTCCTTATTTTGTTCTTATGATTACTGGTGATGGTTCTACATTATCAAGCAACAAGGTGAGATTACGTTATTATTTTCTAAATCTGAAACTTACTGATAACTAGTAGGATAGATACCTACATCAGACGATTCGATTTTCCGCTGACAGCTAGACGAGACGATATTCTAGACTGTTCACGTAAATCTATTCCGTCTAGTCGCCTTACACCCTCAGATATTAGATATAATGAACTCGCAACACCCACGCCGTTTTAAAGGGTAAAAATGTTGAGATAGAAAAATGCCAGCTGGCAGCAAGCGACTGTTTTCAGTTCAATCGGCGACGTAGTTGGTTATCGCTGGCATTATAACGCGCTATCAAATTTTGTTCTATCAGAACACCTATTTAATATTATAGAGTACACGGCTATAATATAAACAAGCTTAATTTCATAATTAATACTTATTAAAAAGTCAAATCTAAAACTATACGTGTTAAGAATACCTATTTATTGATTAATCCCTACTTTTAATTTCCAGGTCTTCGAGGCGCAGTTGCTTTCGCGTTAGTTCTCTTAATAGATCCAGAAGTCGTGGAACTACAGCCAATGTTCGTTACTACTACTATAGCTGTGATATATTTCACCGTATTTATTCAGGGAATCACGATAAAACCTCTTGTAAAAATTCTTAATGTTAAAACTGCTGAAAAGCGAAAGCCTACAATGAATGAACGAATTCATGAGCGGGTAAAGATTACCTTTCAAGTAACGACTTATTTAGATTTTATCAGTAAGTACGTTGCTAAAAAACTTTGTTTCTTTTCAGTTTATGGACCATTTGATGGCTGGCGTAGAAGACATACTAGGAAAACATGGCAATCACCACATGAGGGATAAGTTCAAAAGATTTGACAATCGCTTTATTAGGCCATTCTTACTTAGAAACTATCAGGTGAATATTTTTGTAGCATCTTTGAATAAGTAGTTTTGTTTTAGATATACTATCTCTCCTCCCCTTTCGTGTTTATATGGGACCATCAGGATAGCTATATCCTACACCTGTATAGAATCGATAAAAAAATCTTGTTTGTAATATATGTATATCTTACCGAAAAAACTGTAAAGTATATACAATTTCAGGGTGCAGAACCAAAGATTTTGGAGACTTACTCAAAGCTAGCTATGAAAGATGCTATAGAATACATGCAACGGAATGCGTCTACGATAGGTAATATATCTGGCGCTGAATCGATGTCAGCCATATTCAAAAACTATACAAATGCTAATTTCAATGGAAGGTAATTTATGAACCTCTTAAATGGGTTGTTATTAGCCCTTACTCTTTATTAATTAAACATTTTATGTTCCAGCCCTAGCTTCAGCCAGCTGGATTCATCGACGTGGAACATAGACATGCAAGAGTTGGAATATAATCCGTCGAAAAAAGATCTTACAGATGCCAAGATTCACCATCTCCTTGCTGAAGAACTTTGCAAACCATTTAGACGCGTATGTTTATCATGACAAAGCTTATATTTATGTATTACCAGCCACCCAGGGCTATGTGGGTGGTCGCTCAGGGCCTGACATATCGGCTAAATGTCACACGGTGCAGCAATTCTTCTGTGATATTTTTATGAGTCGCGTAAGATCCTTGAAGTTTGAATATTGATTTGATATTTGCAACTGGAAAACTAAAACAACACTGAATATATGCAGTTTTGTTGGTTATATCGACTACTTAGTTGAACGGAAGCCGTATTTGTAACAAGTTAACCCTAATCTTACATTGACCTGCATACGCGTAGGTCGATCATCAGGACCTACGCGAAAAAAAACATCGCTAATAGAAAAGAAAGAGTTACCCGATTTATTCGATTTATAATATATTCCATGTCTTTCTGCAGCATCGTCGGCTGAGCTACAGTCGTCACGCTGTGAACGATCGCGACCTCGGCACACAAGTCAATTACAAGACCCATATGAATATACGACGACGAGTTGGCGACAGAAAGCATCATCACAAACGCAGTAAACGTGGAAAGCAGGTCAAAATAACTTACATACACTTTTTAGACTCGTATCCAGTTGATACTTATTTGTTCTTCATTTGTCCTTTAATTGGAGTCTTTTGCCTCTAAATGCGAAATTCTCTTCGTTGTTTATTTGAGCGATTTAGGACTATTTGTACTGCATTAATTTGATAGTTAAAAATAGTAAAAGTTTGTTTTTTTTTCAGGATGGGAAAAACCATGTAACTTTCCCTGAATTCCAGCAAAACGGTTCGGCCAAACAGTTCACGCACGGTAAAATAAAGTATTCTAGATTAGGTACTTATTTATTCTTTCTTATTATCACGAGTGTCGATCGCATGCACGTGTGGGTTCAAGTATTATTTTCGATTTTGTTTTATTTTGAAATACATACATACATATATGTGTCAATGATCATTGTTATTTTTTTTTGCAAGCACTAACGCTTCGTCTTACACTAGTTTATGAAAATAAATGTTCAAATATAAAGAAACACACACAAATATCAATTAGAACATGTAGGACATAGCACATATTTTTTTCTGTTTTGTGTTGTCTGTAACATGTGATATAAGTTTTATGTCCAAAATTAAAAAAAAAATATGAAAATCTAAAAGCTCTCAAATAAAATAGGAAAATATAAAATCCATTCTGAGATTGATACACTCTTTTTAGCTTTCTGTTTGATGCATGAGAAGAAAAAAAAATAAGCCAGTTATTTAATGCATTATTACAGACTACATAGATGAGGTTCTTCAGGAGGAGGGTGACGAGCGCGAGGTGGGACCGCGACGCGAAGGTGACGACGGCGGTATTACATTCACTGCCAAATCCCCGCGTAGGTATTCTGCATGACACACCTTGTGTGACACCGCAGTTTGGATTTGAATGGTAATATTGCTAATGCTAAACTAAATCATCGTATTGTCTACTGGATCTGAAGCACTATGTAGATAGAGCAAAAATTATGTAAGTGTAGCTATTAGCTAGTCAAAATTGCATAATGTATGCAATCTACAGGATGGCAAGTAATTATGAGTAATCACAGGTATGAAAAATATTAATGTTCAGATTTAGGAACGTTTTCTGATTGTGAGTATCAATGTTTGTATTGAAACATGCGGAACCATGTGAATCCAATCCAGTACGAATATAAATATGACTTTTCAAATGCTTAATATTCAAATCCAAACAAGTCCTTTAGATGTTGTTGACTAACGTTGTTTTTTTTTCCGCACAACATTTTCTTCATTACCAAAATGAAATACTAAATATATGAATCTATAATTTGTGAACCGGCGTTTACTAAATTGAATTTATTTTGATTTTGCTGGTTCCAAAAGCATTCCTTAATTTCTGACATGGCTACGTACTGTGAGAATGTGCTGAAACGTATTTGTGGTGGCATGTTCCATATTATTTATCTGTATGTATCTGTTATTTCTAAATTATCTCGTCTTACAATTCTTTTCATTAATTTTTTTTTTGGTTCAGTTGCCTCTTTCAAGTAAAGTTCGGACCTTTAATATATATTCTTTGAATAGAAAGTTTGCCCTTACAATTTCTATCCAAATGTATTTAATTACATTTCTTAACAATTACATTTCTGTTTAAAAATCATCATAAAATGACTTCGAAAATCAACATTATCACCAAAACCAACTTTAATTTGAACACCAAAAGTCTAGCTCAAAATATGAATGTGGTTGGTTTTACTAATGGTTAAAACTAAAGATAACATTCTACTTGTGTCCTCTCCTCAGCCGCAAATACCATTCCATTAGTTGTTTATGAATACCTGCTAATCTTCTAATAGCTACGTATCTGTTCATCTCTGCTTGTTTAATATTGTTTGTGTTTGATCGTCGTTTTCTTCCCTTCTGGCAATCTTCATGTGGCACCGCAAACTAACCGATACTCTCGACAACTGGCGATGATAATATTATCAGCTGGATACAAAGAAGTCAGTCCGACGTCCTCGCATAAAGAAAATAGTAGTTCACTTTTGAATCAACTGGCTAACCTGCCTGGATTCAATCCCTTGAAAGCGAGGATTGTTAAGCAGTACGCTAAAACACCCGAAGAAATACTCCCGACAGCTGTTGAGAAATCCTTACCGTGGAGAAGGGACAGATCCACGTATAACTTTGGTATGTGTTTACTTCACAACTGAACTGTTTTAATAATTGTCACTAGATAACTGCGTGCATACTTGCGTCTGATGATCAAGATTTTAATTTAGATTGCTTTACTACATTGTGCTACGATTACCGCAAATCATGATTATGTAAAAATTACACGCTCAAGGTAGGCAAGCTGTGAATAAATAGAGATACACTCATTGGCCGCAGTTATGTAGTATATTGGATGGCACCGGGCACTAACGTTTTATTTATTAATCCATAATTATATAATCAGATTTTTTGGTAACGTTTTTCGGCTTCATTATTAATCGTTTTTTGTTTACGCCCATAATTAATTGTGGACTTATTTTTACCCTCATAATAAAAATCAAACATACATTTTTTTCATCAGACGCTTAGCAAAGATTTGTCATCAGATTCAATGTTACTACTTATTGCATGTTTTAAACACATACTATATCTCACTCCTTTGTTTATTTCCTATTATCGCTTCATAACGCTTTAAATCCAATCTCATAATAGCCATCAAATAAATTTATTGTAATATATAATTATATATGTTGATTAAACAATACTTATTTGAAGTTATTATTAGATTGGCTATGTATATGAATATTATAGTATAATATGGCACTCTATATGGATGTATATTGTAGTTGAAAGAAGTAAGTAATGCACGTTATTATATTTATATTTATTTGTATAAGATTTTATTGTTTTTAGGTCTGAGTGTATAGATTAGGTAATTATCTATAAATAAGTATAGCGTAAATATTTACTTCCTATTAGGAGACGTTCAAATTCAATATACTATGTATTTTTTTTTTCTAAGTAGAAATATATATTTTTTTTAATTAAAATGTATTTTATGAAAATATATTTTGTAATATACATTAGGTGCGTGTATAACAAATATATAAGTATTATATTTTTAATTGGCATAACTTAAGTGAGTTTCAAAAGGCTAAAACAAAACTATACCATAGACATTTCAAATATTTTAGTTCCCAATGAAGACATCCTGGAAGAGGACGAAAGAAGATTGTCTGATTGTGACAATGGTATGTCTTAAACTGTCGCGTTAGCTTATTGTATTATGGAAACGTCTCTATACCCAACTTTATAATCACAGACACCTACATGATAGTAGCTGAGCACGCTCGCGTGGCCACCCCAACGGCAACGGAAACTATGTTACCATGGAAACGCGAGGAAATGGAGGGGTCCGGTTGCGGCGCCCTAAAACAATCAGAGTTCCCCGCGTGGGCCTCGAACAAAGAGTACCTAGCGTACAGCTCACCCTCAGCTACGTTTTTAGGTAAGTTTAATCCAAAATATTTTTACAATTTAGGAAAATGTTATTTTATAACTTGGTGAAAGAAAATATTGCATAAATACAATTGGAAAATTATAAATAACTATGAATTCATTACTAATACAGGGCGATCATGAAAAAGCTTAGTAAAAGCTGAGATGAAGGGCAAATACTTCGTAGTCTTTTGCGTAGCAGCGTAGGCACAGTCACGTAGTAGCATTTTAATCTACGTAGCGCGTAGGCCATGATCACAATTATAATGGATCATAGAACAAGTAACGGTTTGAAACAACATTCATTAGAATTACACTAGCACGGTCAATAATATTAATTATTTGCAGCCTCAACGTGTTAGAAGCATATTTTTTAACTATTTTTAAGGTTATTTTTTTATCAAGCATAGTTTAGTTTTGTCGTAAGTAAGTTATTGAAACAGTAAATGCATTAATTCTAAAATCCCTTTATTTAGATTATCTAATAAAATTTGGTTTCTTTGTACAATACCTATATTACACAGTTAGTTAGCGTCATCAATATAATACACCTCTAAGGCATCATTAGTATTTTTTTATTAGCCTCTTATTTAGCATAACACTATGCATGTTAGCTTTAAATAAATTCATTCCTTTTGGTGAAATATTTTTAGCTGTAGCACCAAAAAGCACAGCAATTTTGAAAACCCATTCCACATAATAATGAAATGGCTGATGTAATGTTCTAAACTACATATTTGTAGCAAATTAAATGTATCGTATAAATTAAAACATTTAAATATACAAATACAATGAGATACCTGAATAATTAATAAAGTAGTATTAATATTGCACTTTTTTTTCTTAGAGTATGGAAATTCTATCAACATTATCTGACACGTTTGTTTTCTTTTGTCCCCCTATCCTTTCCGTCGTATATCACATCCATTCTCATAACCTTTCCTCTATTAGGAGGCATAGAGAAGCCAAAACATCCAAAATCTATCATAGGTCTCTTCCGAAGAGAGAGCTCTAGCTCAACGCAAGGTGCTGGCGAGAGTGTAGTTGTATCTGACTCGGAGGGGAACAAAGACAGTTGGAGTAAAGGAGAAGGCACATCAAAGGACACAGTAGGAAGACAAGGTCCAAGTTTACTGTCTAAGAGAAGCACAAGCCTTGGGGGTCCTTCAGTATTATTGATGGAGGATGTGGCGCACTCGGACCCCCTGGGAGCATCAAGTAGACCAGCCAGCATCATGCAGGGACCACACAGAGGACAATGTCGAAGAGGATCTATGTTAGAGTTAACTGGGTACGTCTCTTCAATTTAATAAAAGATTATCAAAAAACTATTTTTCTGTTTACATATGGAGTTCCGTTCTTAAAGAGGAGTCATAGTAAAAAATAAGCACCTACAGCACTATCAGCAAACTAGAGCTAGAAGATAATTATATTAATTATAATTTGTAACGTTTCAGGTCATTATCTCGTGATGCTATCACGGAAGAGAAATGCAGCAAATCACTGCCAGAGAGTGAACGTATGGGGGTCAGGCGATTGCCTCTGGGACAGCAGAGTCTCCCTAGAGAACCCTTCATTCGACAGCTGACTATGGCCTCTACACTGCACACCAGCTCATCGTCTGACGACTCCTCAGACGAAAACACCTGAGTGCCCCGCCGTGGTGACCCTGATAGGTTACCACTGTTGAAGTACAGGACGCTAGAGTAATGAGCTATCGAGGACGGTGATATTGTGAACGTCAAAAACACATAAACTTTCAAAAAAAGTGCTGTGAATCTGTGGTGTAATCATAAGTACGAGCATTGAATAAAAATAAAAGCGTTAATTAATCACTTGTAACGAATTTTATTCAATAACTTTGAAATCTGTAATTTATGCAAATATTAGATGACTTGCCAAAAAAAAAAACAATTTCAAAGGCTTTCGCGATATCGATTTCCTGTGATAAACATAGTATTGGGATTTTGACCGTTGTTACCGTCAACGTATTCATATGCAACTAAGAACCTACGTTGATATTGTCTGTCAATAATCATGATACGCACATTAAAAGCGAGATAAAAATATTGTGCGGTAGAGTTTAGGGTATCTTTATAAGACGTAAAATTGCTTGCTAGATATTCAGTCTGATCTGAGGCTTTCAAGTTATTTTGGTATAGCTAGTTATAATTATAGAAGTACATAATTATGTAGGTAGTAATTGTAAGTTGTAAATACGTTGCGATGCGACGAGTGCATCCTGCAACGACTGGTATGCATAAGTGTTTTAAATAAACAAAACTACCTTCCTATATCAATCTTGCCTTTTTGTTATATCGATCGAAAACCTTATAGATACGAATAATGGCAATCTAACTGTTAATCAGAATTAATATTGCTTTAAGTACAAATATCTAAACCAATTTTTATAGTTGTTTGAAGTGTATTTTTGTATGCTCTATGTAAATAATTATTATGTAATTACATCCAGCACTGTACGTAAAATAATCGTTTTACAATAATTAAACCTATTTATGTAAAGATATTAATGATTTCAAAGATTGCACTAGTTGCCAATGACAATACCACTAGTTTAAAAAAAAATATTTAATTGTGATGTGATTTATATATTATAAATTTAATTGTGTAGATCTAGTTAAATACTTGTGTTTTATAATGTAAATGACACGTTTTCCATGGACAGGATTATAAATTTAGGAAAGTACTGAAATGCATGAAATACATATTATTACCTCATGAAGTCGGCGCCATCAATGGAAAGGAATATATATTTTTATTAAGTTAACAGCCAAGCTCTTATGAATATTGAATTTCTTTCTTTTCCAACTAGGTGTTTATTTTTACCATAATGATCATGTGTAGCATAAGCGCTAAGTAGTTTCGAAATAAAGTACATGCATTATTTTATAGGCAAAATGTTCGTTTTAATTGTCATTATATATATTTTTTTATTTCTTCAACCTGTGTCATTGGCAATTTGTCATTTGTCGTCATTTTTTTAAAACAATTTCAATTTGTATAAATCATCATGTAGGTACCTATCTAATAAAAGAAGCATCAACGCAATGAAAATGTTAAATTGTTATTAGATTACTAGAAATATAGGTGTTGTCAACCCATGTCAACCTATATAGCTTTGTTTATGAAGAATAGACTAATTTAGAACAATAATAGCTGTAGTTTTAGAAAAAGTGTATCATATTAACGTATGTAGATAAATAATTTGAAAATGAAATTTTGTTAAATATTTGAATGAACAATTAACTGAATATTAGGTAGAAAATTTTAGTAAAAACATGTTTATAAAAAAAAGCTCTGAAATAATCTAAGCATCAACTTCGATCAGAGAACTCAGATTTCCTGGCTGATGGAATGCGGTTTTAACATTAGATAAATTCTCTTTACCCTTCACGCATGACCTAACAACGAACTTAGGTATCGAAACAAACTTATTTCGTTAGGTCTCCACTTGAATAGAAAATTTCGTCCTTCACTATTTTATATTCGCCATTTTCATATATTCTACGGAAGGAAGGACATTTATTTTGTTACATCACGAAACCAGTATCCCGTGGATCTTGTAATTGATATACATAAAGTATACATTGAAGATGATAAATAATATTCCCAACTGCTTCTGTTTCGGCACTGTAATCAAATGCACCAATTGCATCGATATGGTGGTATTTCATTCCATTAATTAAGATAAACTCGAAACTTTAATATTTTTTTGATTTCACACTACTTACGAGTTCGTTTGACGATCACTTGTTGTTCATTATAATTAAGAAAATCCTACCTTATTCTAGTGGGTTATACCTAAATACCTATAATAATGAGAACCTGGGTAAAATCTTGATAGTATTATTTTATTGAAGCTTAGTTTTTTGTGTTATGACAATTATTATGACTCACTATCCGCTTAGATAGGAACTTTCTTAATATTTTTCTTTTATCAAAGCTGGTATAATGTTTTGGACATTTTGAGTTAGGGAGTCTAGATCAAGTTTCACGAAAACTTTAGGCGTAGTTAGGTAAAATAATTATCCCTAATTACTTGTATTATTATTAAAATAATTGTTCTGGTTATAATTGTTTATTGCTGTGTTATGCTAAAGGTACTCGCGTTTCTTATATACGATTGACTTTAGGTACCTACCTATATTTAGTTATAATACTTAAATTATAAATACCACTGACTTTTTCTTAAGAGAATACTTACTCATGAACATCCTTTGAATAACGCTGTGTAAATAAGAAGGTGAGTACCGAAAGCTATGTTTAATTAAAAAACAGCTCTAGGAATTCTACTATAAGCAAGCTTTGTATAAATGGGATTATGGTGTGTCAATTGAAAAATAATAGTGCCTAGCGTAGAAAATCTACACAGCTCATTAATTGATGGTATTGTGGTTTTCTTTTATACTAAAATTATTGTTAAAAAACTGTATTATAGTAGTACAATAGATATAAAAACTGAATTAAAAGATCACATTTGAGAGTTACTTATTGAGTGTTTTGATTTTCTCTGTATTACAATTTTATTTTCATGTCTGTGTTGATACCTCTCAATACCTACTTACTTACTTTAAATATGAAATTTACGATTTCACACTTTTTAGTAGGTACAGGTTTCCTATCAATGTTTTCCTTCACCGTTCGACTTCAACTACCTTTTTTAATTTTTTTATTAGGCCAACACAAGTCTGTGAAGATTCGATTAGGACAAGTCGTTGTGTATAGCTAGGTTACCATTGAGCGTATTTTGCTACAGACTTTCAGAGCGATGGTTCATAAGCGTTCCAGACATATAAGTCAATGGTTTCATCAGAAAGTTAATTTATTTTCAGTGTTTTGGAGGATGGTTTTTTGTATTTTTTTGCTTGATCTAATAAACTCACATAATTATTATATAATCAGTATAGAGTTCGTATATCTTACTTTACATACCACTTACAATAATCATCCTTTAAAATAAACACAGATACCTAGGTACCTCTAGACAATCTGTAGACCGTTATACATGTAGGTAGGTAAATATACCTAATTACGAAACTCCTCCAACTAAGACACAATATTTGAAATAATCTAAAAAATTACCAACAATTAATTGGTGAAGATAAGAGGTAACTTATGAGTACATACAAAATAACACGTCCGAATTGAGAAGCTCCGCCTTTCGTCTAACTGGAAGTCGGTTAAAAATAGCAGTAGGTAAGTACTTAAAGGAACCAGAAGTTTCATAAATGTTTAATTTAGAAATGTTACCTATTGTTTTTTTCATGTAAATAAGTCACTGAGTAAATCAAAACTTTGTTTTTTTTTGAGATTTATCCCTCATCGTAATTTTATATTTATGGGCAACAATTTATGAATTAATTATCTTCACTCGTCATAATTATGAAATATAATATTTTATTGAATCCTGAAATGAGAATTGAATAAGGGAAAATATTATAATAAAGAAAAAAGATAACTTACAATGCTAATGATCACAAACGTGCGTGTGAAGCCGAATGAAAATATCTATCTATTTTCAAAAATGGCGCGCTAAATACATCACTTCTCGTTTTTTTATCATTCTCGCAAAGCAAGCAAAGGCGTTTTACCTAAACATTTTTATAAAGATAATAATCATATTTTTTTTCAACTCTCTTTATGACGATTTGAATAATTATCAATGTTTTTTTATTTTATTCAATGAGCATGGCTGTTTAGTAATTTTTATGATTTTAGAATACCGATAGTTGTCAGATTCCGCGGTCGCGCCAAAGTGCGAGTATTCAAGTCAAGGTTTTCAAGTCACCAAAAAAGTAAACCCATCCGCTCGTTCGCTCGCCGTCTTGTGATTTTTCTCCTTGTTTCTTATTTTCATGAAAAATAACGGAAAATATAATGTAACTGTTAATTTCTCTCACACAATGGATTTCAATTAGCTCCAAGTATCAATATGTATATGTGTTAATGACTCCCTTTACTTCAATCTGTTTATCATGTGTGGCAAATACACCAATAAAAGAATGAAACATACTTACGTTTTGTAATTAACTAGAACAGCGGTAAGTAGCGTGAAAAATATTTTAGAATAAATATGTATAGTGTATAGTTTCTCTCGCAAAAGTTGTTATGGTATCATGTTGACCTGCAAAGTTGATTTAGGTTGTAGAAACCAAGTGCCTTTCTAAACTGTCAGTTTGTTTTTAAAACTGATTATTTTGTTGTAGCAAAGGTACTTTTTAATTGCAATTACGGGTAAGTATTCCAAGTTTCAGAGAGCAGAAATTTTCCAATTTCCAATATTGCTGGTTTAAAATGCTTATAGGGCTGTTATCTTATCAGAATTATGTCAGATATCAATAAGTTTGATGTTGTATAGGTAGTTACTGTACTGTTCTTATTTAAAGAAAATATTTACCAATTCAGACTTAAAGAGTCAAGTATTATTTTTTAATAATACTGTACTAGTGATAAAAATATATGGGGTCTCCAGGCCAATTAGCAAACAAAACATTCTGACTACAAACCTGAGTAAAGAATATAAAAGTCAAATGTTAACTAAAAACAAGTTGATAAAGATGATAAAATGACCAAAGTAAACTCATTGTTTATTCTATATTGTAAATTCTTTGTTTGATAATTTTGTAAGATCTAATTAATATTTGGTGTGTCTTATTAGACATTTATTTTACTCACACATAAAGTATGATCATACTTTTTTTGAGAAATTTGCTATAAACAGCAATATGCTGGTGTAGTTCTGTGTCTGGTCTACAGTTTTAAGTTTTCAGGAAGTGCTAAACATATTGTAAATATTTGCAGATTTTGAACAAAATGGAGCACTCAGACTTGGTGTCTGAGATGGCTCAGGTGGAACACCTTACCACGCAGGAGAGGCTCCACCTAGCCCGCAGGTAACAATCATTTAAAATATCTCTTCTTTTTATATGAAATTCAACAGGTCTCTAGTGCATGACTCAAAGCTTAGATCTATTTATTTTTACAACTTGAACAATACTCAAACATTACCTCTTATCTAGAATCGACATGTTACCTTTTGATTATTGACTCTAAATTTAATAAGTGTGTGAGTTTTGAGTCAGGTTCTGTATAATGGAACTTAGAATCCTGTTCTAAAAACTTGTTATACTTGAATGATTGTGGTGCCAAATAATATTAGATACACGCACTCAAAAGGTTTTTGTTACCATAAAATGTTCTCATCTTATAGATAGATGTATGTTATAATATATGTTAATGTGCCTTTGCATTTATTGCACAATATTTAGCATACAATTTTTTGCCCTTTGAATATTAAAATATTCATACACATTATCTATTGATTTGTGTTGTTTTATAAACATAATATACTTGAGCTATTGAAATGATCACTGGTCTTGAACTTGCCTTGAGGAAAATCTTTCAACCATATAGTCTTACATATAAATAATGAATAGATATCTTGTACTTAATTATCTCGAGTTGGTTATACCAACTTTAATTGGTTTTTAATTTGTTAATTTATTGCTGTATGTTACTATTATTTTATTCTTCTCTCTTAAAATGTATAGGTTTTCTCTGTTAAAAAGCATAAAAACAATAAAATGCTTAAACTTTCCATACTACATGTTGTCTGATACAACTGTTAATATATAAATACTAGTTTCTGCCCACGACTTCGTCCGCGTGGAATAGTGGTGCTCCGCTCCTATTGGTTTTAGTGTGATAATATATAGCCTATAGCCTTCCTCAATAAATGGGCTATCTAACACTGAAGAATTTTTCAAATCGTACCAGTAGTTCCTGAGATTAGCGCATTCAAACAAACAAACTGTTCAGCTTTATTATATTAGTAAAGACATGTTTAGTGTAAAAGCTGCTTGTAAAAGTTAAAGCCAAGTCCGGTATTCGAAAACAACAACTTTTATGTTTGATGATGAATGTAAACTGCTGCACAAATGGCATGACAATAAGATTAATGTAGTGGAAAGCATTCCTTGTATTTATAGTATTTCTTCTGGACTTTAAAGACATACGGAAACAAAGTGATTATTGAACACTCAATAAAAACAATTTGGAAGCTTGATTTATGCTTTATAAATGAACTAATTATCAGTATAGGTATATATATATATCTACTGCGGATAAAGTATACTAAAATGTACAATATCAAAATTTGAATGTAAATGTGAGTAATGAATAATTTTGATAACAATAAGATTAATAAATAACATTGCCACTATTTTTTATGTACTGGATAAAAACATTAATATAACATTGATAGAATTATATCTACTATTTCTTTATCATTGGAGATGCCAGTTACAGATAAAAGTTGATGTATGTATCGAGTTTCATTGATAGGAGTATTCATGTTGTTAGATTATTGTGATAAGGAGATTTCAGATAGTATGTTTGGTTCTAACTGAAATTTTAATATTGATCTAAATGGGTTATTTATTACACTTTAAATAACAAAGCATTACCAGTCTAGCTGATGTAAAATTAGTCATAGAAAATTTGGAAATGTCCAGTGCTGTTAATATTTATTTAATCTGGAAGTTTATTATGTATTGCAACATGAACTTAAATTAACTTTCGTTAAGTCGGAGTAGGTCTCTACTTTTACAAATATTGGAAAGTGCATTAAAAATTACACGATCTTAAGTCTTAACTTTCCATTGTGTAATTGTGTAGGTACACAGTGCTCTTTGGAAAAGTTACTTTTATTAAATATTGATCTCCATACTGCATATTTTTAAATTACCAATAATATTCATTGTAAAACTTTCACTTCAACAGATATTTTATTGAAAGCTATTGTATGAGATGCTACTGATAACTTATCATGATATCCATAAATAATATTGTTGTATGTGTACAGAATCTTTAGCACATACCACTCGATAGATGCTATGTATGGATTTGTGTCAACACGAGATATATCATAAGCACACAGTATGTTTGCCTTGCCATAACGTGTGTCGTTAATCCTGTACCTACCGGCGACGTCACAGAGATTAACGGAGTTAGCTCACGTGTGATAACAGATATCAGAAACAAACGTGAGCGGCTACTTTCGATTATACGGTAGTTTAAAAAAAATGGCGTTCGCGCTTTTGATATGTTTTTATTACAATCTTTGTACAGACATAAACAGGCAGTGATTTATGGCGTTTGCTTCTTTGTTCCAATTTTAAACTTTTTATCTTACACATGATTCAGCGAGGTATTTGCCGTCTACAGTTTTTTAGCAGTCGAGCTTAACGACGATCAATAAACGGATTAAGACAAAGTTAATAAACTTAATTACTGCTTCATTTAAACTCAGAAAGTATTTCATTGCCAATACTGCACAATATTATGAAACGTATTATAATGTAAAGTGAAACCTTGTTTTCACTTTTTATGATTGCATGACAGTTTAAAATATGAACCCATATGGGAATAGGCGTAACACATGAAGTGGATTACGAAAATAAGCCACGGTATCTGAGCTCGTGTGGGTATCGTGGCAGCTCCTACACCGCTATCTTTTTGAAGTAGGTATCAGACGTATAGTTCATGTCAAGAACTCAAGATTGAGTGACCTAACCAAAAATAAAAAGCAGTCGCACATACATAAATACACATACGCACATAAATTTACGCTTTCGAATTGCAATGGCGTCGGCGTTTCGGTTTATTTATAAAGAAGGTTTTTATCGCGGTTTCACCCGCGTCCTGAGGGAAGTTCTTCTGCGCCAGCATAAAAACTATTCTGTAATCTTCCCCAAAGTTCAAGCTTTCTACGAACCTACATAAGTTCATCTGATTCGATTCAGCCGTTTCATTTTTTACTTCGCATTTATAATAGGTACCTAGGTAGGTACCTACAAAAACAATATCCTTATAGATATATATATATCCAAATATTACCTTTTCATTATGTAGGTATTAATATCCTCTTACAATAAAGTAGGGTTTTACTTTAATACGCACGTGGGAAATCCCGCGGTATTTCGAATACTTTTAGTACACGGAGCTGATCCGTTGAGTGTATTTTACAACTTATGAAATATGTTAAAACGCCTTTTATTATAATTTCACACCAATGTATTCTCCAAATGATATTGCCAATAGATTGAGAACAAATCCATATACGCTTATATTGAATTTCGCGTCAAGTGGGCGTCAGACGACGCGAAGGCATGGAGGTCGGTCGTTCAACATTATGGACAAAACATGACAATGAACCACTTTACAAATTCATATATAAAAGCGCTAATAAGTGACGTCGCTAATAAATGGCTAAATAAAACACATTTGTCTCACAAAGGCACATTTAGGCATGTGTCGTATTGTCTATTGCACGCTTAGAATTGAACACCTCTTCGCCCTCTAACAACAAACACTTATCTGCGGATTATAGAAGATTATACAATAAGTACAAGACTTAATTAATTCTTCCTATACGAGCAAAGTACGTATCATGTTGCGCCTCGAGGCGTGATTTCATCTAGCCTAGCATAGTTTCACTAAAAGTATTCCCAATATGTTTTTCTGCATTCGAGACTGTAACCGGAACCGTTAATAAATAACAACAATGCCTCGGAATCCTCATGCCAACATTGTTCGTTTCAGACGTCGCATGCAGCAGCTAAAACTATGGCAGCAACGAGAAAAAGAATGGCTGCGGTCGCGAGCAAAACGGGAGAAAAGCAACAAGCGGAGCATATACTTTAGTGATAGCGTTATGTTGCTGGAAGCTGCAGCCAGGAACGATATAGACGAAGGTAACTAAAATAATAACAATAAAATAACGTTTACTTCTCACCACAAACCAAAAATGCATTGGTACAATTATTATAAAAAATACAAAAATAATAGCTCTTGCGACATATGTATTTGGGTTGAGGATCGCTGGTGCCTGTGGTAGGTCGAAACACCTGTAATATAGGTCACCAGGTCTCATCTCCATCAAATTACAATATAAACAAAATTAGCTTCAGGACATTTTTTTGTTTTAATTTTAACTATGACGTACATAATCTCAGGTGATATATTTAATTTGTGTCGGGCGTAAAATCGTAAGGCCAAATCTTAGTCGCTCCATGTTGGATACTGACATTTAGCCACTCGTGTTTATAAATGTTACAAGCTGGCCCATATTAGTAATCGGAGAGTTCCACTTAAATCCGCTCTATAAATTTTCTCTGTTATCGCATGACTCTCGTGGCTATTTTACAGCGTTTCAACATTTTATACGCTCACCAAGTGACAAGCAATTATGTTGTTATCCACAGTCCGTCTTTGTGGAACTTAAGCCAGGTTTCGCACGTCTGTTTAATGAATGTTTTGAATCGCACGAGGTCCGCACCTGTGCCGATTACGACATCTTAGTACTGATAAGTGAATGAGAACTTTAAAAGGTCAGCAAAAGGTATGACTTGCGCGATCAATTTATTGAAGTACTGAGGTAAAGTAGTTTGTAGTCTCGGGGGATTACGTGGCCTCAGCGTATCAGCGAATTTTATAGGAACTATTGCAAGGCCTGTAGAAAATTGTGGGGAAAAACAATAAATTTATATAACTAACAGACATGCTGGAAACATAATATCTAGTCGAGTTGCTGCTGTATAATTATAAACATGTGGGCTTGATTGGTCAGGTGACAGCCGAGTAGCTTCATAAATAAAGTCAATAAAAGCGACATTATTGACGTTATTACTCTGCCAATTACGCTCTCTACGTGCCATAACGAGATGGTTAGCGAAGCCTAATGACTAGAACTGCAATAAGTTACTTATTGTACCTTTATTTGTTACTTTCATTGTTATTGTAATTTCGCTTGTTTGTATTTCTATGTTTTCGGTCTCGTATTACTACGAGTACGAATTGCGTAGTTCATGTTCTTGAAACGTTGTGACGCCATTCGACTTGCGAGTATGACAGCATAATTGATATTATAGATGTAATCATGACACAACAGTTGCATGGTAATTGTATGCATATTAATTGTAAGTCAACAGTATTATACATAAAGTTTTCCTTACATCGTAAATAATATCTAAGTCTTTTTTGTAATTATGTCCCGATAAGGTACCTCATTGGTTATAGCTATCAGCAAATATAAATGTCTAGCTGTTTCCTGTGATTTCATTCACATTCTAATCCGGATGAGTAAAGTCCCTTGACGCACCTATATCCCTTGTCATGTTCTAATCTATCGCCATGCTGAATAACATCTATATCAGTTCTATGTATAGACAAACTCACGTTCGCGTTCATAATATTAGTTAGAATAACCGAAACGTAAATCCATTTTTCGAATCAAACCCGACGTTGTATATTCAAATTCCAGTGCGGCGGCTACTGTCTCGCGGCGTGACGCCGGACGCGACGAACGAGGACGGCCTGACCGCGCTGCACCAGTGCTGTATCGACAACAACGAGGCCATGATGCGGCTGCTGCTCGACCACGGCGCCAACGTCAACGCCGAGGACAGCGAGAAGTGGACGCCGCTGCACGCCGCCGCCACCTGCGGCAACCTCAACCTCGTGCGCATCCTCATCCAGCGCGGCGCCAACCTGCTCGCCGTCAACGGCGACGGCAACATGCCCTACGACATCTGCGAGGAGGAGCGCACGCTCGACGCCATCGAGAGCGAGATGGCGGCGCGGGGCGTCACGCAGCGGCTCATCGACGACACGCGAGCGTCCACCGAAATGAGAATGCTGAGAGATGTCGATGATTTAGTGAAGGCCAGCATGGATTTGGATGAGCCGCGGGATAGTCAGGGTGCAACGCTTGTGAGTATTGTTTTGGGAATAATTATGGAATTAAATATAAAATTATGAGTAGAGATTTTATTTTCGGAGGATAATCATGAAATCACGCGTTGTATTTTCTTCATGGAAACAAAAATAATGTATAAATTAGATTCCTTTCACTGTATTTGACATGTTGAGTACATTAACATTATTGTGTGAAACGAAAAAAATCATGGTTTACATATTAAATGGTCATTATATTTGTTAGATATCACGACGCTTAAAACAATGTCAAAGTCATGTAGTATGAACCTAAATTAATTTAGATGTATGGAAAAATTCACAGATGTAGCTTTATACCGAAGTTCAAAGGAAATATATCACGGCAAAGTAGGCTTTACTGGTTACAGAGTTATAGTCAACGAACTAAAACGTGTTACGCCTATTGTGCGTGGCCCGACACGCACTTGGCCGTTTTTTGCATATTGCGTGGAAAGAGGAGTGAGATTTGGCATAGTTGGATGATACAGTTTATACGTAGAAAAAATATCAAACTTAACAATGTTATCGACTAGGTAAAAATGTAATAGACTCTCAATTAATTTACTATTTAATTTATTTGACTCTAAATTCGAATAAAAACGGTTTTATTTGTCCAGTTACACATAGCATCAGCAAACGGGTACATCAAAGTGGTGGAGTACCTACTGGAGCACCGCGCGTCTACCGATGTGGTGGACCACGATATGTGGCAGCCAGTGCATGCCGCCGCCTGCTGGGGACATGTAAGTTGTACTTTGACTTTAACCTATCGTCTTGTACATACAAGGTGACATCACCTAAGGGATGATTTCACTGTTCAAACCTAATAATAAAAGATTATACATACACCATATAATTTTAAAACACACACAATATAATTTTAAAAATAAATAAAAATAACGATTTTAATCTCATATCCAGAAGTGGGCGTCTAAAATCCAAGTTTTTTTCATGAAAAGAAAACCAAGCTCAAACGCGTTAACTGTTCTTGGCTTGATAAAATCACGATTAGTTCGATTTGTGAAATCAACCCTCAGAGTGATATGATCAGGAACACTGTGCAGATTAACGACAAAAACGTGACGATCGAAATTGTCATGAAAGATAGAAACAAAATAAAATAATATATAGTTATATAGTCTGTATCAATTGATTATAAGACAAATGTAAACATAATCATAACCTATTTTGTTCTAATTTTCTCACTCATATGAAAAAAAACTGCATTACATGATGAATGGTGAAGTTTAGAGCATGAAATTGACATTAATGCGCCATCCTTACACCATTTTGTTAATTTCTGTGGCAGAATTAAAACAAAATAAGTTACGACTTTGTTTACATTTTTCTTAAAATCAATTGGTACAGACAGACTATAGTAAGCATGTACTTAACTAAACATATACATGTACTTACTATATCTCAACTGTAAACACCATGCTAACTACCTTGTTGACTCAAAATGTTATGGAAACGATAAATTGTAACATCTTTGTTTTGTTACAGCTAGAAGTTCTAGAACTATTAGTACAATATGGAGCTGATCTTAATGTGAGGAATAAACATGACGAGACGCCAGCGGGTAAATATGAACAGAATTAGTTTTTATACTTTTTTGAAAGTTATTGCCAAAAAAGTTAAAAAAAAGTTATTGTAAAAATATTCACGACGTAATCTTTTTTTTGTATGGCATCTCGCAGGTCAACCTAGAAGGTTGTCGACTGCTTAATCGGGTTTGCATGTGAAGTGCCTTAAATGAATTTAGGGCCTCCAGCCAGGGCTTAACTTACAAAAATAAGCGATTACACGCAAAGGGTATCCCCTAGTGGGGTACGGACCTCGGCTTAGGGCATCGCTGGGGGCAGGACAGCAAGGCACAGGCTGGATCAGAATATACATGATTAGTATAATCGGGAATTTTCGTAATCTTTTAAGAGCTCCGTAGACGACAAGGAACCCTTATAGTTTCGCCATGTCCGTCTGTCCGCGGCATAGCTCAGAGGTTCTTGGTACTAGAAATTTTAAATTTAGTACATATATGTATATTGATCACGCCGACAAATTGGTAAGATAAAATTATAAAAAAAATATTTTAGGGTAAATCCCAACACGTAGTGGGGATGAATTATTTTTTTCTCGCGTATCCCTTCGTGTGGGGTATCGTTAGATAGGTCTTTAGAAAATGTTGTGGGTGTGTCAAGACTATTTTTCGGTTAAGTGAGCCATTTGCGAAATATCTAGCTTTTAAGTTCAAATTTTTGTTCCATACGAGCATGGGATACGAGCAAGGGGGGGACCCAAGCCTCACTTTTGCTATTGAATGGCTGTCCCTGGCAATGTGAAAAAAATCACAGACGTAGAACTTGTAATAAACCTACAAGGAAAACTATCACGGCTAAGTAGGCTTAACCGGTTACAGAGTTATAGTCGACTAACTAAGACCTACCTACTACGGAACCCTACTTGGCCGGTTTTTTATGTGGTTCGTTGAAAAATAATACAGTTTCTTATTGTTATTGTTTTTGTAGACATCTGCGAGGAGGGAGAGCTGCGGGCCCGAATCCTGCGACTTGCAGCCGACCAGGAGGAGTTGCGGCGCCACGCCGCAGCTGACCGCCTGCGCACCGCGCGCCGCTCCTCTTCCAGCGCCAGCACCAGCCGGTACCACCATTTACATTAATTTTTTTCGGATGGGAAATCATCAAATGACCCCTCCCGCCGTGGGTGGGGCGGTTGGGAGTGTCAGACTCTTACTGATTAAAACCCATTCATGTTCCTTCCTCAGCCCTTTGTATTCCGGGGGCGCGGTATCCCTTTCGAAACTCCCGCAGCCCCGGCAGGCTATGACCCTAGGGTAGGGCCCCGTCACTTTTGCTGACAGCCCTTTGGCGCGCGTGGAACACGAACGCGCCGTCGACGCGGGTCTGGTCCTTGCCGGACGGCGAGCCACCCATAGCTCACCGTCCGTCGTCTCGCGACCCCCGACGCTTGTGGCGTCTCCCACGGTGGCTGGGGCGTGAGGTCCGTCGCTCAGTCACACGTCCCGCCGTTTCGTTATCCAGCATTACTGCTTCGCAGAAGGAGGCGACGGCTTCCCATTCCGTCTTGCTCTGGACCATGGCCTGAACTAGGGCCGGACGCGAGAAGTCGCCGCCGCCGATCGCCCCTTCGAGGACACGGCGGTGCTCCGCCTAAGCGAGGCAATCCCCCCCACCGTATGCTCCACCGTGTCCTCCGGGCGATCTAGGCAATGGTGACATCCGGGCGTTTCCTCTCGATTTTGTGCAGGAACCTCCCAAAGCTACCGTGCCCGGTGAGGACCTGCGTCAGGCGGTAGGTGAGGACGCCGTGACGCGGGGGGACTTAAAAGAGGGGACTTATCGCCGCAATTGTGGCGTGCCCTAGCCGGTACCACCATACGTCTGCTTACTCACCAGAACTAGCCGGGCAGTAGTGGACTCAATACATCCTGCCAGGAGGAGCACCTACATCTCACCACACCCCCACCAGAAACTTACAATTTGTTTTTGCATTAAATTATGTTATCCGATCACTATTTTGCTTTTCTGAACTCTGCAAAGGCTTAGTTTTAATCAACGTTATCAATAAGAGAAAGCGTCTCTTGTCCGTATAAAACAAAATCGGTAAAACCTAATAAACTCAGCAGGGTCCGGTCGGTGCGGCGCACGTCGCTGCGGGAGAAGCAGCTCACGGCGAAGGCCGACGTGCGCGGCGAGGCGAGGCTGCGCGAGACCTTCGACTCCGCCGTCGACGACGAGCTGCAGGTCAGTCTGGCACACTCTTCTGTTCTCAGTACAGAGGGGCTCGTGGTTCAACAGCTACAGGAGTCGGTTCACCGAGGTTATGCTATCTTGGCCAAAGGTCGGCCTCAGGATGATTAACCATCTATTTTGAATACGAGTCATCTTAACCTAGGAGAGCACGTTTAGCCATTAGTCCCAGATGTCTTTTAATATCTATAGTAAGTATTATTCCTAGGCCCTCATGCAGCTATGAGTAGTCAAAAAAAATTCATCCAGTCTTACCAAGAGGTGTATTGCAATTGCAAAACACATAATATCCACGCTTAACTCACAACACGACAAAATTAAATAGTTAAAATTAGTATATTTGATACGTACGCGTTTCACAGTCCTAGAGAATGGTCGCGTCCGCTTGAGAATAAATAATGACAATTTAATGAATATAAACCTTAAATCAATTGACTACTCCCTAGAAAGAGAATAAGTCTGGCCAATAAAGTGCATGCTACTGCCATACGGCATGGAGAAATCTGTCTCTATTCTTGACTGGCTCCTCCTATGCGCACGATGACCAAAATAGATTGTAAGTTTTTTATCTAAACTAGCTCTTTGCCCGCGACTTCGTCTGCGTGGATTTCGGGCTTTCCCACACAGGACATACAGTGCCATCTATCTATTGGTACGCGTTGAATCAAAGCAAGGTCTCTGCTGGGTATTGTCGAAATCTTTACCAAAACATTTAATCATCACATGAATCGACAGTTTCCCTTCTGACAAAATACCAGTTGCCGTTTGAACCGTTCGAGTAGCATACGGGTCGGCTAGCGCTATTATTTTTTTAGTGGTTTGATTTGATTACATCATGATATCTCATCTCTAGAACGGAGTAACCGATTTCAATAATTCAAATAGCAATGTAACGGTACGGAAACAGTCTTTTATCTATATTTAAAATATTTTGATTAGGATTAATACCAAGGTACAAATAACATGGTCCAGTTTCTACCAGCGTTTTTATATGCTTTTCAAGCATAAAGGAGTAGTTATAGTGACGAAACTTTAATAGTTAGACATATGGTTTCTCGGTCGTTTTTGTAAGCAATAATGAGTACCATAAATAAGTAGTACCTACATTGTTTTTTATGTATCATCAGTAATTTTCGAAGCGCACGCTAATTAATTACTTTTATAGGAACTTTTTTGAAACCTTAGTTCACATTATTGCAATTTTCGTACGGATCTCTACTTTTTTTTTATTAAATAAAAAAAACATAAATTTAAAAAATCCATATTGAATAGGAATGAGTCTAGGTTATTTAATGGGCCCCGACTGTCAAAGTTCAGATCAACCAGACTTGTTTTATTCTTTTTAGTTTATAATAAGCGTATTTTTACGCAGTCGTCATTTTTATTTTTTAAATTTATGTTTTTATTTTGAACTTTTTAGTTTACATAATATTTTTTTTTGAATTGGTATTTTGGAACTAGCTTTCATTTGATACCCATATTGCTACGGTAAGAAAAAAAAACTTCCCCCCCATTCCGCCATTTGCAGGCGCCATTTTGAAAATCTATACAGCCTATGTCACTACTACAATTTAGACAAATCCAACGACACCTCATATGTCAAAAACCGTCCAGCCGTTTGGGCTGTAGGGCTTGCCAAAGAAATGGACATACATACACTCGAAAAACATAACCCTCCTTCTGTCGCAGTCGGGTAAATATAGCTTACGAACGGTGAAAGAATTTTTGAAATAGGTTTAGTACATAGTGTCACAGTATTTTGTAATTAGATAAAGAATATTTTATGAGAGAGAAATTGTTTAGCGTTCGCCCCATTTCGATCTCAACAAGTAGCGTTCAAAAGAAAATTTAATCACATTACTATTAAAAAATTCTTAACCTTCATATTGTACAATTATGTAGCCACAGCATGTGCCACGCAACATTGAAGAAATGCTATTAATATTATCATAATGAGCTGAGATCTCGTGCTCGGAGCAATTTAAATAGCGACGTCATTGTCTGGCCAAATTAATATTCCGCTTTCGACTTTCGCGAAGGAAAATATGAAAAACCGGCAATACGAATTAAAGTGTATTTATAATGAAATACAGACGTGTTAGTTGCACGCACTCGTGTTCCGTAGGTTCGCATTATAATAATTATGCTGGCAGAATAATTACCAGCTGTTAAATAATTATGATTAGCGCCTTCGATAAGCTATGGTTTCCTCTAAAGAATTTTCAAATGGGTTTAATATTTTGTGCAATTTGTAACTTTATTTTCAATAAATCGTGGACTGAAAAACTGGTAGATGGAAAGTAAATATATATTGTTTTTTCATACTAGGTATAATAGCGGGATTATTAGTTGTTTTACAAAAAAAAATAGTAAAAATAAAATCGGCGGGCGGAACCCAAATACTTCGGTGGTTAACTGTGAAAGGGAAACCGAGTGGCGACACGACACGCCATGTGTACGCATTGTTAATGAACACAGTTTCGCATATCATTGTGTAATCGTTACCATTTATACAATTATTATTAGCAGTTAGTGTGCTCCGCCCAGCGGTCACTTCCTACACGGTTATATTAATTAATGATTCAATTTAAATAACTCACAAAATTAAGGCTGTGAAGTGCCTAAACTATTTTATTACATTCTAGCTGACCCTAAATCGTTTGTATTTTAAACCAATAGTAAAAAGCAGCCACAGTATTTTTTTCTTATTTTTCGGACTTTTCCATTTTTTCTTTTGTATACAAACTACTGAAACTATTACGAACATGTAATTTATATTAGTAATTTGAAATGTTTATTTACAATATTTGAAATTGGTACAGCCGTTCTCAAGTTTTGTGCCTGGCAACGAACATACAATTTTATTTTTATATAATAAATATAGAATGTAGATTTAAATTTTATTAATCTTAATGTGCTTTTATTCTCTTGCAATAAGTAAACAATATTTACCACGCTTATTATGCTGCTAACAATATAATAGTTTCCTCTTGAAATTAAAAAAAATGTCATGGAAAAGTAAATTGAAATGAAATTAGAAAATGTTCCAGCGTTTACCTTCTTTTAGATTGCGTTGATGAACGTGTTGCAGTATCTTAAAGGCTATCTTACATTTCACCAACAGTTTTTCTACCGTGCTAATTAGCTAATCATATAATTATAACTCATCTGAGAGATATATCAAGCGAATATAAAACACAACTTGTACTGAAACAACTTGTTCGATAATAAACGAGTTGCGTATTTTAATATGCGGATGGATTTTGAGGTTATCGCCATTTTGTATCTGCATGTTGCGTAAAGATACACTGTAGATACTTAAATTAGTTTATTAACCTAGCTCATGTTTTAAATTTAAATTCCAATCTGTAATCAGTCTTATAACTGTGGTTGCAATTTAAATATGATATAATTATCATCTGCCCAGCCTTTTTCTAACTGGGAGCCAACCCCACGTCCGCTTCCAGACTAACCTGATGTAACTAGAGTACCAGTCTTTTTAGATAGGAGCGACAGCCGATCTGACCTCCACAGTCTAGTTATCGGGTAGCACGACACGATACCTCTTAGTAAGACTGGTTGTCGGAATTTCTAGCTTCTGACTACCCGAATGACTGTCTAAGATCAACAAATGGAAGTCCTTCCAACAACCCCGAATAACAAGTAACACCCTGTTATTGATTAAAAGGTTGTATATTACGTCTAACAAAACCATTAAAGAGGAAATTCAACCCTCCAGAAGGCCAATATTATTTAGGTTTTATTCACGGACAGTTAAAAAGACAGCAGTCGAAGTTTTTTTTTGTATGGCGTCTCGCAGGTCAACCTAGAAGGTTGTCGAGTGCTTAACCGGGCTTGAACAACAGTCGAAGCAAGCAAAGATGTAATAAGAGAGATTATCTTTTAGAAAAGTAAGCAAATTACCTACACATTTGCAAACAGGTATTTACGGTTCCTGTTGTGTATCTAGTACAAAATGTTTCTGCACGTATACAGTTTAGCTCCAGTGCGTAATTGGCTACCAATTAGACGGGAAGTAATAATGCACGCTTTTACGTTCGTATTAGCAGAAGGTATGTGGCGCAACCAGCTCCGTACTGGATCTAATCTAGACATTTCTTCATTGTGCATTCTTTGCCTACTGTACTCGACTTTATCCGTAATTATTGCATACTAGGTAATAACAGTCCTGTTGTGTTGTGTATTTGAAAAATTTAGACCATGTTACTTTTATGTAACTTGTGTGAAACCGAGTCTATGGAAGGCATTTTATGGTTGAGTAGTTAAAAAGCTTCCACTGCGAAGTTTTAGATGGGTAACTACACTGTACCTATATCTTGCAAAACGATACCGTTGAATATAGTTACCAATCTTAGCCTGGTAGTGATGTAACTTATGTACATTCTTCGTTCCGTTGTGGACCTATTGCAGTATTAATTAAAGCCTGCGATGACGCGACGTGTCACAATTCCTGTACCTGAGTGACGAAAATATGATCTCTTCACTATTATCTACAATAATGGCTTGCCAGTAAAGCTCGCTAAAGGATCCCGGTAAAAAATATAAAGACCAGTATATTAGAGGATCCCAGCGATCCACGACTATTAAATTGGCGACTAAAAAATCTGCCAACACCAAGAACAAGTTTTGAGAAAGTGAACCTGCTTGTGGAATGTCAAATTATAAAGAACGAAGGCAAATCAGACATTAAATCTGAATCGTTCTTTATAATAGCAAAAGAACTGGCGCCCCCATATTCACTATTTTAAGTATTCCAAAGGCTAGACTGATTTTTTGATATATCGATTTTATGGCTGGTTTAAACAAGATTTTATTGATGTATCGCACGAATGAACGAGAGATATGTTAGCTAAAAAAAAACTGCAATAATCTCACGCTATCTTTACAACTAATCGGAAATTGTTTGCAATTATAGCAGAAACTGTACGGGCGTGGTATCAGTTTTTATGTTTTTGGCACTTGGCTTTGGTCGGCCTTTCTAAAAATTCGCGACTGGATGCCACAATCATTGCGTCAACAAACTATCAACATCAGCTTAGAGTCTGGACACTCTTATATTGCTAACAATAGTGCGAAATTATTTAGTTTCCCAGTTTTTGCCATTTATCATACAAAGGGATCGCATGAGCACTGATCACCATGCCATGTTCAGGATGGATGTCAGTTTTATATTTGTATGTGATTTTTATGTGGATCTTGACCTTCACAGTACGCATTATACCTATTAGACCGAGAAATTAATCATATTGGTAGTCGCCAGGTTTAACCCTCATAATCCCCCGGGACAGCGAGAAATGTTTCAATTAATCATTCAATTAAATTTGTTTACTACAAATGTGGTGGAAAAGTTAATATAAATAAATTTAAAATCTAAAAGACCCCCTACGTAAAAATGCCTTACATAATTTTGGAAAAGAGCTGAGACTCTTACACTGCTGGACCGATATTAACCAAACAAAGGTAAGAACTGGCTTTCAAATGAATAAAAACAACTTCGAAATCGGTCCATCCGTTCGAGAGTTACGATGCAACAAACAGATACACACATAGACAGACAAATATCGACGTCAAACTTATAACACCCCTCTTTTTGCGTCGGGGGCTAAAAATAATGCGGGCTGAAACGATTAGAAGTGCTAGTTTAGTATTTTACTTTTACTTTAATTATAACAGCGGTTTTGATTCTATCTTAATCGTTACTTTAAATAATACAGCTTACTTTAACAAGTAATCAACTTCATTGATTTCGTAATAAAAATTCTTAACAGAAATTAATTCGATTTTATGAGCGCGTTGTTCTAAATAAGACCGCCTTTATAACTTTACTTTTATTACTGTTTACACACAGCTTGCTAAACATCAAGGAGAACACAACGGCGACTGGAGATTTTTAACTGAAACATTGTCTGAATCATAGATTATCTAAATTAAGTATTTTGTAAGGTGTATTCATTGAGAAATCTAAGAGTTTGTTTAGTGTTATTTTAATTTTGTGGTCTTATATGATCATTAATTTTAACAGAATTCATTTCTTTTCAATATCTCTTAAAGCCGAAAAGGATTCTCTTAGGAATATGATGATGCGATGATTTAAGATTTTACGCCTTCAAAATTATTGTAATATAACGTTTTTGGAAGTTTCTCTTGCGAAGATACCTACTTTTATGACAAGAACAGTCACTCTTTTAATTATTTTTTTACAAATTCAGCTAACAATGTGTACATGACATAAAACAGAAAATAGTTGTAATGTTCACCACGCCTATCGGTATCAATTAAATGAACGATTTGAACACCGGCCCGTTGTTTTTACGTTACCCGTGTGCCGCACTTTCTCTGCTTTCATCTCGACTCGCCGGTAATTAACTGCACTAGTATAATTTATTACTTACATTATAGTTGGACCCACACCGTGACGTAAAGTCTGGTAAGTTACCGATGTAATTCGTGTACTAAACAGACAGTTAATAAAATTATATATGACTAGCGACCCGCCCCGGCTTAGCGCGGGTAGTACATGTTTTGTCTGTCGTGGGATCGCATCAGCTCAGCGTTTTCGATGAAAGCTCCCAGGCGACTTGACTTTTTCTGACACTTCCAACAATTATCGTTAAACCCGTTCAGTAGTTTAAAGTAGTTTTTGAGTTTATTGCAGACAGACACACAGACGCGGCGATAATGTTAAATATTGCAAATTTTATTAAGCTTAAAAGTGTAAGCTATGATTTAGCTCTGTTTTCATTCTAGACAATGTACCTATGCATTTTAATTGCCAGAACATGACTTGAGATGTAAATTATATGGCAATGTTTTCTTCGATATCATTCAAGTTTTTGTGTATGCAAAACAGCAATTATTGCTGTGTATAGTCGTGGACTTGTCGTGTTAAATGCTAATAACACTAGTTCCTGCCCCGTTTGTTACTTACTAGAGCGATTGATTTGCACTCGCTTCTCGCTAGTGCACTCTTTTTATAATAGCTTCTCGGTATCTGTTTATATATAATTATTGTTAATAGGTAGCTAAAAATTGGTACAGAACTTTCTAATGCATGCAAGTAAAAAAATTAAGATACAAATAGGTACCTATTTTTACCAAAGTAACGTAAAAGTACCCCTTTATACGAAACAAAGTTATTGAAATAATGAAGTAAATTTATTTCGACTCGTGACATTAAAAACAGAATTTATGTTTAGCGTCACTGTATTTCATGTATTTTCTTAACGTTTGTTTACTGCAGATGTCATTGTAGGATGCAATCAATCATCTGCGTAGCGTCAGTTAGTGTATCATCAATCAGGCGTCGTTGTCATTAACGCAGGCATCCCGTTCCGCAGACTGCATTGATTGACGACACGGGGCGATTCACTCAGTTTTCCTGCGATTTCCCTGGCCAGCCGGCGGCTGCGCACGCGCCGTCAGTCCGTGTGGTCAGCGAGCTAACACGCACCGCTCATTGTTCATTATTTTTTCTTTCGACGATGCATTTTGATATACAAAAATCTTCCTTCGAACTTCAATTCTTCCTTTATGGTGTTTCATAAAGTGTTGACCATTGTTCTCTCAAAGGATTATATTATGTGGTTATGTGATACTATGTGCGCTATGTGCTGTTGACTACGGATTTTAATCATGTCTTTGGATATTATGTTTTTGACTAATGACAATTTACGCCGCATGCGCAAGGAGCCACAGGTCCTAGGACTCCGTTATAGGGTATGACATGTTTCATTTATAATATAAACATAGTTTCTAATGTCATCGGTTTGTATCTTTAGGGTTCCGTAGTCCGACAAGGAACCCTTATAGTTTCGCTCTGTCCGTCTGTCTGTCTGTCTGTCTGTCCGCGGCATAGCTCCGTGGTTTTTGTTATTAGAAAGCTGAAATTTGGTATGAATATGTATATTGATCACGCCGAGAAAGTGGTAAAATAAAATTTTGAAAAATATTTTTTTTTAGGGTAGCTCCCAAACACGTACAGTGGGGATGAATATTTTTTTTCTCGCGTACCCCTCCGTGTGGGGTATCGTTAGATAGGTCTTTCAAAAATATTATGGGTGTGTGAAGACCATTTTTTGGTTAAGCGAACCATTTGCGAAATATCTAGATTTTAAGTGAAATTTTTGTTCGATACGAGTTACCCCCCCCTCTAACTTTTGAATGGCTGTACCTAGAAATGTGAAAAAAATTACAGACGTAGTACATGTAATGAAATTACAAGGAAAACTATCACGGCTAAGTAGGCTTAACCGGTTACAGAGTTATAGTCGACTAACTAACTCCTACTACGGAACCCTACTGCGCGTGGCCCGACACGCACTTGGCCGGTTTTTTTTGCACTAAATTTCCTTTCAATTTTTTATTTTTTGCAATATACTGAAACTTCAGTCAGAATTGTTACGAAATATATTGTCATAACTGATATCTAATGAATTAATTATGAACTTGTTTGTACAAATAATTCTATTAAGTAAAATGATTATTTTAACAACATAGGATCGGATAAATATTTATTGTCATTAATCGCACTTACAGGCAAAAAAATATGTTTTCTGGTTTGTTTAGTTATCATTTCTGAATAAATTTCGATTCTGTATCAAGAGGCCCCTAAGTACCTAAATGTATTGATCCTTATTATGTGAATTAACGTAGCTATAATATGTTGTAATGCACGGGATATATCCCACGACATAGGTCCCGTGCCTATAAATCATGGCGAGATATCATCTATCGCCACCACACAATGTTCGGTGTCTAGTTTTTAACCGCCTTCCAAAATAGGAGAAGGTCCTAAATTGGACTGTTTCTTGTGTATGTTACTTTATATCTTTGCCGATTGTGTGATGGTTCCATTTTCAAAGTTCTTTCTTTATTTGATTAGTTATATCACCTAGCTAGCCGGTTCCATTAAAATTGTATTTGGGTACTTAGGTTGAGCAGTTTTGTACTTATATTGAGATAAGTAAAGAGGTTTTTGTTTTACCTCTATGAGTTGATGATTATAGCAAAAAGTTATGTGTTAGGTCAGGTATGCAAGTTCTATTGATCGAGACAATCGAACGAAAAAACAAAAACATTATTTTTTACAAAAAATACATCGTCCTCCAAAACACAAAAAAAGTAAAAATAAATTTACTTTCTTCTGCAACGCTAGTGGAATTACACACAACAGTAACTATAGAAAGTCTTTCTTCCCTTTCTAGTATTATTCAGGTTCCTTGTCAGGGCAGAGAAAACAGAAAAATGACTATATATACTAGAAACATCTGCCGCGGTAACTGGATAAGCCTATAATTACACGTACTTTATCCGTCAATAATTATTTCTTCCACCTAATTGCACCGGTTGTAAGGATGTCCGCTTAGATTACGTTCATTTTGTTGCAGGGCCTTTCAAATGGCGTGGAAAACGACCAAAACACCGCAAACTTACAACCGCCCGAGTTGTCACACAAGCGGCTATCGAACAGTTCCACCACCTCCAACCAGAGTTACGACTCCACCGTGGAGTACGCGGTGCCCAAGCACTCGTACAGCCAGCGCGGCGGCTCGCTGCGCACCAGCGACGTGAGCGAGCACTCCGACCTGCTGCCCTACGGCCAACAGAAGGCCACCAACCCGCTGTTCGGAGTGAACGCCGCGACGCACTACGCGCCCGGCACGGTACCCGCCCCGCAGCACGAAGCTGTCAACGAACAAAGTAAACACTACGAAAGAACGAGTTTACCGAACGGCGTCAGAAAGGCGCCCGAGGGACAAGACAATGACGTCATCAAAAATGAGGACGCGTTAGACGGTAGGAAAGAGGTGATAGTGAACCCCAACCAGATCGCGATCACTGAGGGCGGCACCGCGACCTACACCACAGACAATAATGGTAAAATCAATGTTCATGTCACCGTCATGATTAACGCAGGTAATTATATGCATCCTTACGAACTCAAATTGACCGTAACAAGCACATCTAATATACATACGTAATACATAGCACAGTTTATAACAATTTATCTGTCAAGTTAATCTAACAGTTTTGCACAGTGATGGTATATAAATATAAATGAAGGTTGGGACTGTGTGCCGGTTTCCAGAATTGATACACTCTCGAGGATGCATATGAGGCAAGCAGTCTCTCATTGTAGTTGCATGCTGGTAGTAGCGTGTGGGTCGGTCATTGTTCCTTTTGTTGTGCTAGTCGTTAGTGGGGCTCGTTTCAATTAGTACATGTCAATTTGTTTTGAGTGCACGTATTCTCTAAAACTATCACCTATTTATTGTTCTGTAACCTATCTGTTCTGTTCATTGCACTATTTCTTTTTCAAGATGTTACGGTTATTTACGTCACATTATTTTACGTTATGTGTAGAAATGCTTTAATGAAGATAAGCATTTTATTGTTTACTAACAGTTTAATTAAAGTAATGCACAGCAATGTCGATTGAGAAACAAACTTTTGAAATGTTACATGTAATTGTAATAGCTATGCTTATCTCATCAAACGTTAGTGTTTTGTAGCGATCATATTTTATTTTCTAAAATAAGAATAGTAATCAGTGGTGCGTGTTCCAGGCACTCTCGCAGATTTGAAGAAGCAACGCGCTCAGATAAGAACGAACGGCAGTCCTGTGGAGAGCAGTTTGACGTCGACGAACAACCACAGCTTGAACTCGCTGTCGGAGGTGTCGAAGCAGGACATGCCGGTGCAGCTGAACCCGCTCAGCCTGTCGCCCAGCGCGGGCACGGTGCCGCGCTTCTCCGGCAACACCAGCGACGTGGTCGGCGACACGCGCTCGCGCAGGTGCTGTATCATCATGTAAACGTAATGCTAGCAGCGACCATCGGTAGCTAGACGGCGTGTCGATAAAATGTGATGGTGGTAAGCGTACAAGTCTGATTGTCATTCCAAAATAGTTTTCGATCGGCTTTTGGACCACACGGACGGTTGACTTTTTACGGTTAGCCAGCCTAAGAATTGTGATTTTGGCTCCGAAGAATTATTAAGAGAGAAGAATATTGTTTTTTTTTTGTTTATTTGCCGCGACTGAAATGTTGTTGCCCGTCAAAAGTCAATCGACGGATCGTAGGTCCAGTAGAGAAATAATAACGTAATATATTGAACGTTGCCGATAGAGTATTGCCATGTTTGCTCACAAAGCAAGGGCTTGCCAATGGCTGGAAAACAGTGTGATAGATATATAAGAGCTCAACAACTATTGTATTTTAGCGTTAAGGAAACTATGCGGTTGCTAATATTTTATGTAGTGTTAGAAGTGAATCCTATATTGCAGTTATTGTCATATATTTAAGTATTGTATTGTATAATAGTTCTTGTCTTATATTTCCTGAACATTCCATTATTCGATTATATTTGTTGAAATATTTTATTTTATTGTAAATAATTTAATTTCATTGTTAATTTGAATGTAACAGTATTCTTTGAGTGAAAATATTTCCAATTATTTTTAATGGTACATAAAATGCATAATAAGCATTTTGAACAGAACAAACCATAATTCGCAATAATACATAATAATCGTATCGATTGTTCGGAAGTGCCTCAAGTATTGGTCTTATAAATAATGCTGATCTATGTATAACATAGTATAATTTAATTACTAAACTACGTTTTATTTTAAACAAAAGCTAATAAATTATTTTTAATAATAAGTAAATTATATATACTTTACGAGACGAAAGTGAAACCTTATTTAAAACTTGTAGTACAGATGGAATGCTGATTATATCCTAACTGAACATAGCTGCGATAACTGCCTTAGTTTCGTCGGACCACTCTATGGCAATAAACTAATATCACTAGAATTATAAACTCATAGAAACTTAGTACTTAAAATGGGTATACTTTTATATACGTATAGTACTTTCACGATTTTAACTACCTATTAGATATGCCATAATAATATTCAAAAATATTTAAAATCGTAGTACCTATTCGTTCAATGTTAGATTGAAATATTTACAAAATTCTAACTGCTAAAACTTATTATATCTACAATTTTCGTCGTTCCTTGTCTACTAAAACGTTATATATTTAACTATCAACTATCAATGTATAACGTACTAACTATTTACTTTTATACTAACATTTTAGCAAGAATTGAAGTATTTGAGTTCCAAGTTCAATGTTGACCCAAAGACTGGATTTTTTATGTAGGTTTTACATTTATTAGTAGTAGACTGCCGATAGTATGTGCCACTACAAAGTTACACTAAATGAAGTGTTATTACACTGACACACTTTTAAACGATCAAAAGATCTATATGACTAATCATGCTTTCAGCACTGAAGTTTCATTTCAAGAAGTTACCTGACCACACTATAGCCTGGTTAATACCTAGGTAAAGTTGTGGATAGTTCAGTTAGACCATGATGGTGTTACGAGGAATTGTTTAAAAGAGACTGAGAATATTTAGTCGCATGTGTTGAACTAAAGATATACAGTACGGCCGACGAGCCGTGGAAGCGCCTTTGGCTGCGCAATGGCGTATTTGGTAGAAAATGGCTTCGGAGCAGTTATGGCTAACTTCAGAGTGGCCAGGACTCGTACTGTACATATGTTGGAAGTGCAGCAGTGTAAACTAGAACATAGATGTTTTTATTCAGGTCAGTCACAACAAAATTACATTCGAATGTCATGATAACTCATTGGTAAAATAAGATAAAATTATCTGGTATTTGATGGTATTACTTTTAAAACTTGTTCATCCTTTCGCATTATGCATCTACTGTTTGTTCATTATACGACACTGCAGTATTAAATAATAGACAACGCATTACATTACGGTATTAAAAATCTGCACCATAACACTTATTCACAACATCTCATATTCTGTCATATACAACGCAATGTAAAACATTGAGCTGTCAAAAATGAAAGCAATTGGTTTGGAATTGAATTTTTTTTTCTACATGACCTCTTGCAGGGTGCTTCTAACAGCATTCGACCTGCTTAACCGGACAATTTTGGAATTGAATGGAAACTATTACATTTTATAGTGTTCTTACAACTTTTTTGTAGTGGCACATATGTAAGTCGGTGATGTGTTTAAATTCAAAATATGTACAGCTGACTGTTGACAGAGCGAGGGGGCCACGGCATTCGTGCTGGTAGTTTGTTTCACCATACATATGTTACAGTAATGCACGAACTAGTCCTGCCAGAGATTGTCGCCACTACCTGCATTATTTATATTCACTAATGAATACTGGGCACGTTGTATTCTGACTTACATATTTCCGACTTTTTAGATACAAAGTACCGGTGTTCAGTAGTAAATATGTACTTGTTGTTACTCACCTCGAAGTTCGGGCGGCTAGGTGAACTATTTAATGTAAAGGCGATTAAAATCGTTTAACACCACTGCATAACTTGTAATATATGGATGTATACTGTATAGTCGAGTGCCTTTTTCTTCTTTATTAGAGCTAAATACTCAATTTGTGCCAATATTTTTATATTTTTAAATTGCAAGCACAATTTACTTTTAGATAACATATTCTAATACTTTGTTACCGCGAATACTTGGTACGTGATTTGAGTAGTGTAAAATACTACTCCTATTGAATTTTTATAATCTGTGCAAAGCTATTACTAATTGTTAATCTTGAATTGCAGTACAATAACTAATTTACCGTTAAATGTTTACAGAAATATTATATAAATATAAAATTCGTGGTAACACTGTACGTGTTGATTAGTTTCACCCTTTCTTTATGTAAAGTGGTAACCCCCTATTTAGAAAAAAAAGTCCTAGAACTAAAACTTTACTAACCTGTAGAAAAAGTTCGTGGAATTATGTTCTATAAAAGTCCAGTGTTCATTGTCTGTGGTATACTTGTTAGGTGGATGTAGCAGATTGACATTCCGTTGTATATCGTCTTGTTAAATTTTATATTTATACAATGTAATATAATTATAAAGCTTTTGGAATCGTATTTATCATGTGTAGGTGTCATCATTAGTTCCCATCCAGTAGCAGTTCATTCGTCCATATCTTAGTCATTAGTGTAGCTATTTGGTAGAATTATATCTTCAGTACTTAAAAAGTACTTAAAAAATAATGTACTTTATAATATATGTAAGACGGAACTGTCGTGAATATATCAAATATATAATGTATACTGAAAAAAAAAATATATAATATACCTAGACATACAAACAAAGCAATACTGAAATGGCCTTATAAATAAGCACAATACACTTCATTTTGATTTTGTAACAGTATTATTTTTTACGCATTTTATGAACGGCATTTTGTGATACTTACTAGTATTTGATAAATTTTTGACAGAACAAATACTTATTATATGAACATACTTTTTTTTTTGTTTTATTATATGTTTATCAAATTATTCGTGCTCTATGTTAGTTGTATTTGATTACTTTTTCGTAAGTACCTACATGTGGGGTTGTGATGGCAGCTCGTCTTGCCGACAACAGTGAATAGGATACCAAGGATTGAATTAGTGATTATCGTTCATAAATTTATTATTTGGCAGCTTTAGAGTGTTTATTTTATTCTTACTTAAACGATTATAATGTTATTTTATAAACTCAAAGATGATACACAATTTATTAGAGATAGACTATACCAATACACATGGAAATACAAAATAAATTTAGAAGAACATCGATATTTATCAATCACTTGTATCGCATTACAAATATATTCTTTAAAATTTAAACTTTAGAGATATATGAAAATTCTTAAGGTAAAAATATGTGATTATTCAATGTTTGCAGTAGGAATACTGAACAGTGCCTGTTGTGTCTTGCCTTAGTAAAGTGTAACCTACTCCTCTGTTGAATCTTTTATTGTTATCGTCACGTGATCCTATGTACATAAACTGTAGAATATTCGTCATATAATACTTCACATATATACTGTCGAATAAAACATTGTATATGATTGTTTATATCGAATGGCAGCTGATTCCCGCATACCTATGTATATAACGACCTCGTAGTAATATAGTTAGTCACTGTTACGCTGTTTATATAGGAGTAACGTCACAACTGTTACGTCATACAAGTGTTCTATCATGTTATTTAGAAGTGTAGTTAACCAGCATCACATTACATAATGTTGATTTTTATAGAAATATCGATTTATGTAAGTTTCTCAGAACAAAAATATATATTTCCGCCTAGGTGTTTGGATACATTATAATTAAGTATTTTAATACAAATGCGAAAGAAATTAATGATTTTTGAAAGACCTAGAAGTAATGCGGTATTTTACTTGATACTTGTCAAATTCGTGACCTTGCCTTTTTGTCTTGCCCTTCCAAATGTGAACTGTTTAATTCTAAAACCTAACGTTAATAAAAAGTAGGATTTTGTCATTAATAAAGATAATATTAAATTTCCAGTCTTTATTAAATAAATAATAATATATATAATTCATACTTGTGAATCAATTAGTCAATTCCGAAATATTTTTCATATCAAGACCCAAGATTCTAATAATTGATTGGTAGTGATAAAATTATACCTATATAATCGATAAGTACGTACATATATATAAAATTGATTGATGTAGGGTGTTCAATGTGATCTACTGTATTACCTAATTTACCTATACTTGTTTTTGTGTCGTTATTCAGTTGCATACATGCCTTACAATGTACAGACTGTTAGATTATCGTACGTTTAATAAAAATGAAGCACCCAGCTGTTATTGCAACAATGAATAATCTGTAACAAAGTGTTCCACTGAAGGTGAAAAAAATAAAAACATTTTTTTCATCTTTTATTGCTCTCTTAAATTTTTATGGGGTACGATGCTCTACAGTCTTTATTCCAAGGTCTATGATTAACATTGTACTTATAAAGCTGGTGATACACACCTCTGTTCAAAGGATATCATGATTCAAAGGTACAATGTGATAAGCGGCGAACTGGCGGGGCCAAGTCTAACCCTTGAAGGTTTTTTATGCTCAATTATTTTGTATTCATAATATTAGGTACGATTAATATCCTTTATTTTGCTGATTCTTGAACAACGTAAATATTATCAGTGTTTTGTTAACAAACAGTATTAACTCGAAAACTAATCCTGCCAAGATTGGGACTTGTTCTCGCCATCTTGACTGTAATGTACAATAGAATAATGCAAAGTCAATGCAAGATTTTTGTTTGATTAAAAAAAGTAAGATAAATTGGTTGCTTCTTGATGTTTCTAATTATTTCTTGAATTTAGAGGATGATTCGATTTTTCTACGCCCTCTAAACAGTAGTGTAAAGTTAAATTATCTGGAACATTAATAAATCGTTTGTTTAAATCAATTACTATGTTTTATTTCTAAGCAACTATTGAACTAACCTTTTGATATATTTCTGCTCTCGGTTTTATGTCACGAAATACTAATAAAGAAACAAAGTCATTCAAATAGTAAAATGTCACCAGTCATATCGTTGTTTTAATTTTTTTTTAAAGATCTTAATAAAATGTAGGGACCATAAAATATTATGTTCTCTCTTAGACTCTACGAACAAATAGTTATGAACGCGCCTTTATTATTTATCCGACATTTCTTTTAAAAAAAGTTGTAAGTACGTGATATTTTTACACCCTTGGTTTCAGAAAAAAATGCACGATAAGATAAAATATAAAATTTATATTTCTGATAAGTGGAAGCTAGAAAATTCAGGCCGTTTTGTTCTTTAATTTATGTTATTGATTTATCATGCGGCGGGCAATCCGCCGGGTTCGCGACAGACACGCGGCCGCCGTCACGGGCAAGGTTATCCACCGTGCATGTCGCGAAACTAGCGCACACGAAATTAACTCACGAGTTTAACGATAACCAAACCACGGATGTTTCTCTACTAAGCCATTATCTTTCAAAAATGTATTTAACTTTGGTTTTACATTTGTAGCAGTGTCTTCAGCCTGTTGCTTGTAGGGATATGCTACATTTGTGTGTAGCAAAACTTGAACACAGTGCAACATTGTGCGTTGTTGGAAAACCAACAGCGGATTGCGGCGACAAGGTGAACGTTTGCGAGTAATGCGAGTGTTGGCTGCGGCAGTGTTCGCCGGACCGCCACAACTCGCCGACGCGTCGCGGCCTCACTCCTCACCTCGCAGCGATCTATATCACGCGGAAATCTTATACAACCTTAACTTATCTTCAACTAAAATTATTATTATTTCACCACAGGTCCTCAGCAAGTTGCACTTTTAGCCCACTGGGTCTCTCTTGTGCATGTTGAGATTTATAAAAACTTTCTGCACCATGAAGCCACCAGTAAATGTGAGTCATTCTGTGTTATTATTATTTTTTTTAATATTATTTGATTTGCTACTTATTTTGCAGTACCAAAATTTGAGATTAGATTGATGTAAAAAGATATTGTTTGTTGCATACAATCTTGTCTTTCTCTAGGTCTATATTTTTACCACATTGTGCAGGGTATTTTAAGTATTCAGGTCATGTTTTCATAAATAATTGTTTTCATGGATTTCATCAGGATAAAGTTAGTAATATTTTTTCTGTTACTATCTTTCTAAAGTCTTTTATAAAAGCTTTTTAAAAAAATATTTTCTACAACAGAAAGTTTCTTTAACTTTTATTTTTTGGAAATCTGAACGATTATTACAATAATCTTGATAATTATGAAAATTAATGGATCGACTGGCTGTTATATGTCTTTTGTAGTTCTTCAATTGTATAAATATCTCATTGATTACTAAAGCGACGATATGTTTGATAATACGCAAGTTTGGTTTTGTTTTGGAATCTTTAACCGGTTTAAAAAATGCATTGAGACACTTCTCCTGCCGGCCAATCTTTCTAATACGTGCTTAATATTTGTGGACTGCCACAGAATAGATAAAAATAATACTATACAAATAATCCTCTCCTGTTTTTTTTGTCCTATGCCTTTTCATACACTGTATGTATCATCAATGAGTGATTACTAGGCCTACACCTAGCTATTATTCAGTGATGATAGCTTATGGCATATAATATTAACGGTGCTGTCGACCGAAGGAGTTGAGTACGGGTTTTTATTGAAGCAAAAACCAGAACATGAACCTTTGGTCAGGTCTGAGTCAGTGTAATCAACTCACGTGGAATTTTTTGCTCATATCATATGAAAATTGCGATCGATAAGTCGACGACCCCAAATTACCCCTTTTGAATGAGATTGTTTTATGTAGCTGTGAAATTAGGTCATTGGATGATGCTTTATTTAGAAGGCTCACACCAGGTATTATTTATTAGTTATTGACATACTTGATTAGTTTTTGGTTGGGATTTAGAGAATCTTTTCGGTATATAGCGACTACACTAAACTCATTCGGAATTCAGGGGAAGATTTCTGTCATTAGCCATTTTTCGGATAGAAGATCATCAAATGACTCCTCTCGCCATGGGTGGGGCGGGATTAGAGTGTTAGACTCTTACTGACTAAAGCCCATCCATACTCCTTCCTTAGCACTTTGCGTTACGGGGGCGCGGTAACTCTTTCGAACATCCCGCAGCTTCTGTCATTTGCCTGCAAGGTACTTGGTTGGTGTGATCTCCAAATAAACCAATTAAATCGATCTGCCACCGTAGTATGCTTCAGACTTCATTTACTTGCGAAACCTTTTACTGGAGGCTTATTTGAAGTCTTCTAAGGCGATTCAAGTGTAGAAACGTTGTTGCGCAAAAATTCTAGGTCTTGCAATTAGTTGCTTGTCCGCACCATTTCTCCGATTTCTCCGGAACAAACCATCTTTATTTTCATCGAACAAGTTCATAGGCCTCCTAATGTGTGTGTCGCTAATTAGTCATTATCGCTTCCAAGTCGCGGGTATTGACTGATGGCATCACCCACGGCGCTTAATTAACAGACAATTACGTTGTTCCTTGTAGGGGTTCCGATGATAAGGTCCACGACGCAGTTACTGTATCGTTTTAGAATGGTCATCCTTGTTAATGATGACCTTTTGACTGTTGATAAAATGAGTTATGAATCGCCTATCCCATGTGGTCTTGAAGTTGCGTCTTTGTTCGTTTGATAAACTAGTTTTACTTAGTTCTTTGATTTTTGTTAGTTAATTAATGACATTTTTGAAAGGCAGGTTTTCAATGAGTATTTTAATGGCTGTTTAAATAATTACCTAATCCTAATTATTTTAAAGTTAAGTTATTATTAACTAGCTGTTTCCCGCGGTTTCACCCGCATCCCGAGGGAACTACTTAGCGCACCAGTGTAAAAAGTAGCCTATGTTGTTTCTCAGGGTCTATTCTATCTCTGTACCAAATTTCATTTATATCGGTCCAGTAGTTTTGGCGTGAAAGCGTAACAGACAGACAGATAGAGTTACTTTCGCATTTATAATATAAGTAAGGATTATCACGTAATTCTGGCGAGAAAAATAACTATGACCTTGCCACTGTTAGTGGTCCCTGATATGAGTGTGTATTTTTTTGTTTGTCTAGTCTAAATTTAAGGTGTATGTGTTAGGAACCTGTTAGACAATGCTAATTTTTTATAAAAGTGAACTTTAAAAATCACTTTAGTAGTCACAATCACAATGTCACCTATGTGACCTGAGTGTCCTAAATCATTTAAATATAATGTATTATTCATATTTTTGCTTACCTATGCGACTGTGTATCAATTTATGTAAACTATTGTCGATTTTCTTTTCAAGTATTAGATTATTCTGTTCCCAAAGTTAGGTAAATTCTTTTAAGGATTCTTATAAGAGTCAACCGTCTACCACGCTCGTTTATCCGTCACGAAGCATGGGTTGTCCACCAACAAAAAAAAATGAGGTTCCAGGATGTTCCTAATGATGTTCTCCGCCGCCCAATTTTAAAACAAGGCGATAGATGAGATCAAATTGCATTTTTTTTTAAATCATCCGTTCTTTGATTAACATCGTTGTGAGTTCCAAGACAGCTAGATTCTTGGGTCTTCCTAGATTCAAATCCATCGCCAAAGTCTACACCTACACCGTAGTTTTGTTTATTCAATACTAGGTAGCAAATGCAATATTGTAGTTTATTAATCTGAACTAATATTATAAAGAGGAAAGATTTGTTTGTAGGGTTTTAACTCAAAAACGACTTCACCGATTTTAAAAATTCTTTCACCGTTAGAAAGCTACATCTTTACGAAGTGTCATAGGCTATATTTATTTCCAGAAATAATTAGGGCTCCCTACTAAAACTTGAATAATGTAACCCAAGGTGTAAAAAAAGCTAGTAAATAATAAAACCATAATATATAAATGCTAATACTTATACTTTTTCACGTTTACCAGGCCGCACTACTCCACGATGTGGACATCCCGACGAAGAAGGCGACGTTCGGTATGGGGTGCTTCTGGTCCAACGACTCGCTGTTCGGCGCCACCCCCGGGGTGATCCGCACGCGTGTTGGCTACTCAGGGGGCACCACTAAGAACCCACATTATAGGAGCATGTAAGTCCTGTTTGGCAATACTTCAAAAGGCATGATCTGCTTTTTTAGTAAAGAAATGGTCACCATCCTTCTGTAATACGAAAGATATCTATGAAGTGTTGAAGCCAAACTCAAATGTGTCTTTTGCCTATATCAAAACGGGGAAATCTTCCCTACGTGAGTTCCTTTACAAGGAGCTATACTTGGCCCACTAGTATTTCAGCTATGGGCGAAAAAATCTTGTTTCTTTTTCCTAAGTCTTACTTCTAAAATATTCTTCACATAACATAATTAATATTAGTGATGTACTCCACCTATTGAAGGTTTTTTTTATAAGGAAACCATTATTTATTGTCCTTGCTAATTCTTCAAATTGACAGGCAATAGACAGTCCGAGGTCTTGTCTATATTTCGACACTGTCGTAGAACAAAGTCGGATCTACGAAATACAACTTTGTTCGTTTTAATATCTCGGAAAAAAAATGTATCTGGTACAGATATATAATTTTTTTTCTTGCTTATATCGATAGATTATATTTAGTTGAAGCTGTTTTTAAAAAAACACAATTTCATTGTATTATAACATCTGAATTTGTTCTACAAGTGTCGATTTGTAGCAGTTTATTACTTCTCCAGCGCAATTAATTTAACCACTTTCTCTGTGTAGTACTTAGTTGTGCTTAGTTTTAAGAGCCCTTAATTCTTTAACCATCTGATAATTCTAGAACAATATTTTATGGTCCCCCTTCCTATGCGGCTTATCCTCTTGTGTTATCATGGATTGTAACTATTATCTTGATGATTCGGTGAAGCACGTTTTATGTCCGTTAAGTACCAAGTAATTACATAGTTAAGTACCACCATTGATGATTGTATAGAAAGCATTGTATTACTTGAGTTAAGTTACTGATATGGTATTAAAGGATTAGGTAATCTAAAATAGCGGTATACTTAGAAAAGTGGAATTAATACTTGTTGAAGTGTTCCGGTCTTAAGGATTCGAAAAGAAAGGAATTACGTGTCTACAACTAAGTATATGCATTTCTATGTATAATTGTTTTACTTTAAAGTACCTATTCATGTTTAAATCGACAATTAATTCTCACGAATACAAAAATGAAATCTGAAAATATAACACATCTTTTGCAAGAAAGTAATGTTTTACGTACTTTTAAGCACTTTCATACTATTGAAAGTCGCTTTCTTATGTTGTAAAAGTATTTTCTGAATTGATAGGTACTAGATTTCTGCAGCTTCGGTATTCATTTTAAAAACCTTGATTATTTAAAGAAATACGGAAGTGTTAAACGAGGGCGGAGAGTTGCCAAAAATATTTTATCAGCATTTATTTTATCAAAAAAATCAAGGTCGAAAATTTGTGCCCTATTTTTTTTCTGTATCTGTTCATCGATAATCAGTGGCATGACTTTCACAATTTACGGTATTACGGAACAGAATAGGTACTTATAATAAAAAAAAAATGTGTAAAATGGAATTGCCAATGTGAGGCTTTATATCTTCGAAATACACGAATATACATTTGAAGATGACTGTCTGTAGGTACCTAGGTCCAGTTACAGCGGTAGGTTAATTTCCTCCATGGGTGATTAAGACAAATGGAAATCCCATTTTCATAGGTATAGGTGCCATTTTCCCTGTTGAGCAACAATACATGTATAAGTGACCCGTACCTGCTTAGAAAGGTGACGAAACTATGATAGATTCGAGAGTACATAGGCCGATCCTAGAGCTGAGGCCGTGTACTACTTAAGAAGCACTAGGCTGTTTCCTCGCAGCCTGAGGGAACTTCGCATTATACCCGGATAAAAAGTGTCCTATGTGTTATAAACTATATGTGCACCAAATGTCGTCCAAATATATTTAGTCGTTTTTGCGGGATAGAGTAACAAATATCACACATCCTCACAACCTTTCGCATTAATAATACTTAGTGGCTTCGCCCGCGTGCGCTATACGAAATTAAATTAAAAATAACAGAGTTATATCCAAACTTTGCCCCCCTTTTTCACCCTCTTAGGAGTAGAATTTCGGAAAAACTCTTATCGGCTGCCTACATGCAAAAAACACACCCTCCAAGTTTCAGGTCTCTACGATCAGCGGTTTGGGCTGTGCGTTGATCCGTCAATCATTCAGGACAAAGCATTTTATATTTTATATATTAAGCATATATAGGATAATAGTGTTGTATAGTGCCATATCTCTTGCACTGAAATCTTGGATCACACCAACGTGTTGGGACTGAATAGTAAAATATTCCTAACCGCTGACGTCTTCTAGTTTAATCTAATACTATCGACCAAACGTTTATCGGTATCACAACATTCTTACTATAATTCCCATAAATAGACAAAATGCGTCTCAAATAACTACGTTATCTAAACACGTGTTACTTTTACTATTGTCTTGATAAATACATTATTCATGTACAACGTAATTATTTACGTAATAGACCATTTGTCATCGTTGTTTATTAGGAAGATGCTTACGACTTACAGGACCAAAACGTTATTTGTAGGTTTCAGAAACGTTTCCATTTCTTTATACATGGCCTTTTTGATTGACTCCATTTTGACAGATTCGATAAATTTATTAATATTTCATAATAGATAACCATTGAAATTGTGTCGTGTAGTAGGTTCTTAACCTGATAGGAGTAGGTGTAGCTACCTACCTGTTTTGATTTAGGTTATATTAGGTTTTTGTAATTTTGGTGTGTAGTTATTTAAGCAATTTCTTTACATGTAGGTTCCTAAAGGGAAGACAAATTAATACAGATAAATAGATTTAAACGCGTCTTGATTCTGGTTTGCTCTACGTAACTTATACCTTTGTTAAGTTAAAAAAAAGAGAAATTAGGTAGAGGCGAGACAAAATATAACAAAACATTTCGCTATAGGTACCTACGATTATATACCTACAGAATCTACAAATTACATTTGTCTGGCTCTACGTCTGAAGGACGTAGCTATGCGATCGATACACCCAATGCTAAGTTAAAGGTCAAGAAGAAAGAAAGGACGCGACACCTGATTTAGGTTTATTTTATTTTATATGATTGAGGAAACTTATATTAGAGCGAATACAAAGAATAGTTGCAATTTAGTGGAATTATGGCCAAATAACACTTTGATATTGTCATTTATGTATAGGGATAGAAAACTGCACTGAAACTTTATATTCTTTATAATTTTATTACTTATATATCTGATTTGACACATTTATGATATCTTACATATGTATATTATGTATATAACTACTAATATAATCGCTTTACCTACTTATCATTTTATGAATGAGTCGTGGATGCGTATTAACTTGATAGTGAGAAATACATAAAAGCAATAAAATCAATGCTCAATGAGAATGACTTGCAGGCTAGGGTATTAGCCAAACAAATGACAAGCAATGTTTTCCCTGAATTGAAAATTATTGTGCAATACGACTATCAACTTAAACTTACTGATTTCAAACTCACTGACTAGATAAGTTGAAAGCAAAACGTATAACGTAACGGCTCTCCACTACGTTTGTAAAATTGGAATGAAAGACTGTACAAAAGTGACCGATTTGAAGACGTCACAAAAAGTAATAAAACATAATAAAAAACCGGCCAAGTGCGTGTCGGGCCACGCGCAGTAGGGTTCCGTAGTAGGTCTCAGTTAGTCGACTATAACTCTGTAACCGGTTAAGCCTACTTAGCCGTGATAGTTTTCCTTGTAAGTTCATTACATGTGCTACGTCTGTGATTTTTTTCACATTTCTAGGTACAGCCATTCAAAAGTTAGAGGGGGGGGGGTAACTCGCATCGAACAAAAAATTTCACTTAAAATCTAGATATTTCGCAAATGACTCGCTTAACCGAAAAATGATCTTCACACACCCATAATATTTATGAAAGACCTATCTAACGATACCCTACACGAAGGGGTACGCGAGAAAAAAAATATTCATCCCTACTTTACGTGTTTGGGAGCTACCCTAAAAAAAATATTTTTCAAAATTTTATTTTACCACTTTCTCGGCGTGATCAATATACATATTCATACCAAATTTCAGCTTTCTAATGACAAAAACCACGGAGCTATGCCGCGGACAGACAGACAGACGGACAGAGCGAAACTATAAGGGTTCCTTGTCGGACTACGGAACCCTAAAAAGCTAGTGTCCTTAGGTAAACGTAGCAATATAACTTAATATTAGGGATAAGAATAGTTTTTTCAAAATATTATAGGTACATTATGTATGTATTACTGGGACCTCACCTCAAAAAGTAAGCCCCACAGATAAACTGAAACAAAATGAGACCAAACATCTACGCGTCATTTGCTTCTACCTATATCCATAAATACGACATTCTCAATTATTTCCTCAGCTAGGTACCATCCACCATCCAGCCCTAAATATTAAGGTCTTTTTTCAAATTAATGAATGCCAATGAAATTACGTCACATTACGCGTGATTAATAAATTGGATGTAATTAATGACGATTATCTGTATTTTCATGGAACCTACATTTTAAAATAGTGTCCCATAATAGTTGTGCCTAATTTGATGATAACGCCAGCCAAGGTTGGCGGCCGGCGCGTGCGCAAGGCCAAGGCGCCTCGCGTCACTCGCGTGTTACACACTAAACTAGTTTTCATTTACGTTTCACTCTTCTATAATATATCGTGCACGTGCGTGAAGATTTTGGGAAGTTAGCTCAAATGTAGCAGACTTAAACAAATTATAATCACGTGTTTCACGTTGAAATGAGCAGTCATGCTGAGCAGTTTGAATATCGATAGGATCGGCAAGGCGTCATTCATAAATAAGCACACCTACATAAATAAAATAAAACCTAAGAAACAGTCCATAAAACAATAGACATCTCAAAGTTTTGGGTCAAAACACTTACATACATAGGTTGTTTCGTTTTTATACCTGGGTAGTTAAATGTTTGTTACAACACACACAGGTTTCCATTTGTCTTTTACCTAATTGTGAGCATCTGGTTCTATAAAAAAGGTCCCAATTTCAAATTTAACGGTACTTCTTTTTGTTTCCAGTGGCGATCACACAGAGGTTATCGAGCTGGACTTTGACCCAAAAGCAGTCACTTACGAGGATCTCCTTGATATGTTCTGGGCGAATCACGAGTATGGACTCACCACCAAGCTAAAAAGACAGGTTGGTTTCGGAACTGTTCCTGTAAATAATAGGAATAAAACTTGAAAGCGAGCTCTGAGATTAAAAAAAAACTTGCCTCGAGTTGTAGGCCCATATAGCATAATATCGAAACCCGGTTGTCGGTGACAGCTAGTCCCAAGTAGACAGGTGGAGCCTAGAGGCCTTTATTAAGAACAAGCGGCCCGTCCCGGCTTCGCACGGGTAGCCTATGTTACTCAGGGTGAATGTAGCTTACTAATGGTGAAAGAATTTTTGAAATCGGCACAGTAGTTTTTGAGTTTATTCATTACAAACATACAAATCATTCCTCTTTATAATAGTAGTGTAGATTAGTTTGAACATCAGTTTTAAAAGGAACCGACGACGCTTCGGGTTACGTCTTTCAATAGGTAGTAAAAATATGTAACCCTATGTCCTTATCCAGTTATCGATTTTATCCAATTCCGCTTTCGAACTTTCACATTTCGATAAAAGCATTGACGCGATGTCAAGAACGAAGCGGGAAAAATACTCTTCCAATTTTTGTTTTTGTAAGTCGCGTGCCCAGATTGGTTTGTATCTATAGAAAAAAACCTAGTTAGTTCTGTGCAAACAAAGATTATCAGAAATAGTTTTAGGTAAAGTAAACAATCTCATGAGCCAATGGTGTAGGTGTACCATGCCCACACGAAATGGGTAGATAATTATCACACGTGTGAAGACAAAAAGATGTCTGTGTCCAAAATACTCGCCAAATTATGTCTACGAGTTCTACGACTCATTTATTAACATACATAGGTACTAAGGTCATACATAACACATTGGTACCTACCTATATAATACTCGAATAACCTATGTTTACGACATTGTGTATTTACACAACGTAGGTACCTATCGTTGCAACAAAAATTTAAACAGGTGCTAGATGCCTAGGTATGTACTAAACTAGGCAAATAGCTGTACCAGTCAGTATTCAAAGGCACATTAATATTTAAATGTCACATTGACATTCCCGTTTAAAGACGACACGGTAAGGACGAGATAAATAAATAGCCTTTATGTATATGACTTCACAATTATAATTATTTTTTTTACGATGACTTAAAACGATGTAGTGAAAAAGGTTAATAGATTTTGTATTTTTTATTTTCTTAGCTCTGTCATAAAATATTTTGAGCTAATTACAATAAGTTAGAAGTTTCCGAAACGTGCTCAAGAAATTTTTGACCACGATGTTTAGGAATAGCCACGTCTCGGAACTTGCATTGTTACCCGGTAACTGGGTTGTGGAGGTCAGACAGGCAGTCGCTCAATGTAAAACACTGGTACTCAGCTGCATCCGATTTAGACTGGAAGCCGACCCCAATATAGTTGGGAAAAGGCTAGACTATGATGTTTTGGAACTTGCATGCATCTTCTGTTTTTATACCGTTGGAGAAGAACTACCCATCTCAAAATAATCATTCCTTTTTCTACTCCAGTACCAGTCGATGATCTTGTACCATGACGAGGAGCAGCGTTTATCAGCGGAGGCGTCCTACAAACAGATGCAGGAGCGGTGCAACGATCAGCTGCGCACTGAGATCGCGCCCGCGGGGACTTTCTACCCAGCTGAAGAGTGAGTATACTTGCTATACCTACTTGTTCTGTGACAATCATTGTTGCATTTACAGCAGACGGACAGAAAAACAATAACGAAGATATCTACATAGGTAAATGGTCTTGTCGTCCATGTACAGTACACAACGTTAGGATACAAAAATTATTCGTACAATGTAATATATTTAACTGCAAACTTTTAATATCTACGTCTGAATCCATATTTACGTTTATTGAATAAGTCCCTACGGACTGTTTCTATTTACAGAAATATTAATGGTAATCCGGTACCTACATCATAGGCACAGAACGACACAATAAAAATTAACCTTGCCTAGGCGACTAGCAACAACCTTTGAATATTTAGCTCATGTCTAGCAAAGTGTGCATAAATAACTGTCGATTATTGGAATAATCAGGCCAGGGTCCGCTTCTTATTAAACGTCCAGGCTCCAATGGTGAATCGCTAGTAATTTCAATTCCACACATCAGTTTTCCTCTTAATCAAAACAATCAATATTGATATTGGCTATTCTAAAAATAAACACTGGTTTTATTTGTGTGTATGTAGTCCGGGCCTTTGCTTTCGACATTTTGTTTCATTATCTAGCTAGATACTTAAATAAAAATCTGTTCATCTACGAGGTATAGAAAAGCATGTAGACGAAAAAAAACCTGTATTTAATCAGGTCTCAGTATTTTATTTATAACCCTCCTAATTTATAAGTGATGGGACAGACTGCAACAATATTGCTAGCCTATTAAAAGATATTCTGTGTTTGAACTTGGGTTCATATCAATCTAACCAATCTTCAAGTTCGTTGTGCCGGTCCCATCACGAGAATTGATTTTTATTGCAGCGCAATTGACTGATCATCGTCAAAGACGTCAGTATATTTAACACGTGAAGGTTTTGTTTACTGATTTATTTTAATTACTCCTATAGGCTTCTGTGCACCTGGTACCTACTTACTATTCAAATCGCAGAATAAATCGTCATTAAAGAGCTATAATTATATGATAGACTAGCTTAGAATTCAAATTAAAAATGACAGGGTTTCATACAAACTTTGCCCCCCTTTTTCAGCCCTTTAGGGAATTTCGGAAAATCCTTTCTTATCGGATACCTACGTCATAAAAAGAAAACACCCTCCAAGTTTCTGCTGTGCGTTGATCCGTCAGTCATTCAGGACAAAGCATTTTATATGTATCTAGAAGATATAGATTTTACGAGGACGAAATTAATAACTGGTCGATTTTTGCTCCATAGCTACCACCAGAAGTACAGACTGCAAGGACACAAGGACCTCTGCCGCAGCCTCGGCCTGGACTCTTCCAAGCTACAGACGTCGCACTTGGCAGCCAGACTGAATGGCTACTTAGTGGGAGTGGGGGGGAGAACACAGTTCGAACAAGAAGTTCAACGTCTGGGCTTGAGCGAGAAGCAGGCGGAGTATGTTCGGCGGGAGCTTGAGCGCAACGAGGGCGGCGGTCTAGCCTGCTAGCTGCGAAATGATATTACGTGACTTTAGGTGTCTTTTTTCAGTTAAAACATAAATGTTGAAAATACACTAGCACTTAAATCGTTAGGAAATGATCTAGATTTACATAATGTATTTTTTAAACACATTAACTACGTTATCGTCGCTCCACTTTTGAGAAGGGTTTCTACTTTTGAATGCTAAAAGCCTCTTTATGTATTTCAACAAACATTATATGAAGGTCCTTTTTCCACATTAAGGACGATCATTATTATTACGTAACATCGAAGTAATTCCTTAGTTAAATTGTGTTGCTGATATTTCTTATATTTTGATAAAAAGCTCAAAATAACCGTAGTAATATAAATAACAACAGCACAGCATTTTGAACATAGTTGATATTATTTTCTTAGTAATAGTTTTAAGAATGTCATTGTTTAAGTTAAGATTATATTAATTGAAATATGTTATTATTTCACTATCCTACCATCATGTTTGGAGTCGGAAATTTAATGGAAAAATTATAATTTTGCTTCACCCTCGCTTTCATATTACAGTATTAAGTTTTGTTTTGTGAAAATAATACATATTATCTCATTAATGATACCCAATTGTATCGCATATTGTTATATTTAGTGATGTTAAGATAAATTTATTTTCTCACTTATGGTCGTTTTACTTATACAAAATCTTGAATTGGTTTCCTTAATTTGGTTTACCACTTCCAACATGTAAATGAACTAAAAATATTTTAGAACAAAATAATAGCAATGTTTAGATCAAGACCAAAGATATTTGGAAGCATAAATAGAAACTTAGTATATTATAGTAGAATGGTGGTGTTTAACACAACTTTTCAATATATTGAAAACAAAGTAATAAAATAATATTATCAATCATACTTATTGTTATATTTCTGTACAATACAACTAAATAGCTAAGCCTCTGTTTAAATCTAAATAAAGTTCCGTCACAATATTGATATACAGCAGATATATCAGCTGAGCAGCATTTACTAACTATCACTGAGGTCACTGTTATTCACTATTTCATTGTTCCCTGTGCATCGGCTTAGCAGTAACCCATCTAGCTCATACATGATTTCTTGCCGCTCAGTTTCTGAAAACTGACGCAGCCTTTTCGCCATCAGCCTCCCATACAAATCACAGTCATCCTCTTCTTTTGGACTAGACCCATGCCTTTTGGAACTTTTTAAAGCTTGGTTCAATGTATTAAATGCATTAGTCATCTCTTTACTGACTTCTTGTAATTCCAGAGGTACATTTGAAAACCTCTTCACTAAGCGAAGTTTAGGTTTTATATCTCTCTTCTTTTCAGAACTAGAGTCATTCAAGTTGTCTTCATCTAGTTCATCATTGGCATCTAATTCTTGTCTAAATGATGTTGATGTCTGAAAACATTAAGTAGGTACATGAAATTTCATTCAAAAACTTTGTAAATACTGAGGAAGTAGGGTACTGTGAGGTGACTTAATTTTTTTTTTATTGTTTTGTTTATTTGGGCTCAGGAGATTTTTTTTTAAGAATCTAGCTGGCCATAAAATAATTATTAATTCAATTATTATGCATCAAACATGGTGCTAAGTCCTGATTAGAAAAAACTTTATGAATTTGCATCTCAACAATAATCAGTCTAAAATGGATAAGCAGGGAACAATATAAAATTATATTTATCATACTTACAAAACCATCTGCACCTGGTGGTTCGTACACATCTTTCAAAAACGACTCTAGCGGCTCATAGAATATCCATATCGGTTTATAGACTTCATCTTCATTTGTTCGTATAGACTGCAGTATTTTCTTGTAATGTAATCGGAAAGCTGTCATCAATGTTTCCTTTTTCTTTTTCAGTTCTGGAACTGGAATCTGCATGCCATATTCCAGACGATTCCATGCTTCTTGAGCCTGTGGATATTATTGGATTATTTTATTACAACAATGCTCTTTACACTTAGAATGTACAAATGGATATTTATGAGAACTTAATATAAGAAGTTAATCCTACTGATAATAATTCTGCCAAGAGTAGCTCAGTCCTAGCTTCACATCTGAAAGCATAGGAGTTACTTCAGTATTTCAGTTTCTAGTTGTTCATGAGGTAGCTCAAGACAAAGACATAGGTAGGTAGTGATCTGTGGGTAGCTCTGGTATAAACTGAAAGCATGTAGTAAATAGGTGAACCATTTGAAGATGTAAATACAAATAAGATCTAATTATAAATTACCTCAGTAATTATGGGAAATAATATTCTACGAATAGAATTTCAATTACTTACCTTAGTTCTATCTTTGTAATGTTCATGTTTTGGATTCCATATTGATGGTTCTCTTTTATACAAGTCTATAAACTTGAAAGTCTCTTCGTTTGACCACGACATACTAATTAGATATCTAATGATAAATCACTACGCGTGCACTTTCTTCGAGGGATGATGACCAACTGAACAATGGACCATTGTGTAAACACGTTGTCTACAACTGACACGCCAGGATTCCAATGAAGTGGCTCGTGAAAATAACTATTTTATTTTAGCTCAACTATTTAATCCTTTGATTTAACAAAACCAATGAAGATTACAAACTAACACTCCACTAGATTTAGATTATCAATACTTCAATAGTAACAAATTATTACTCTAAATGTCATCATTGCCATCGCCGATCCATCATAGTCCATCGTTTAGTGTTACCATATATACCAACCAGTCACCACTAACCAGACATATTGGCAAAGCAAGGAGATATTCATTCTTCAAAATGTATTATTTTTTCTTTTTTTACTTTTGTTTTTTAATAAAAACGAACTGAAAGTTGCTAGAAATGGAAGGCTAAGAGCTAAAAAATATATAATATTATGTTAAAATAAACAATACCATAGCCAAGACTGTCATTCGTACCACACGTTTCAACTGGTTTCAACTTAGTTCTCTTTTTGCGCAAATAGATGACGCTAGTAGTCTCGGTCTGAGGCTTCTGCGAAATAAAAATTACTGATATATCTATAATTTATTGTTCTTTCCTAGCGTTCGTAAAACGGAACATATTCAAATATAACTTGATATTTTTTTATGATTCACTTTTGGTAGATTTAGATATTTTATTTTAAATATTGATAGCGGCATTCATGTCCAGACAGATGGCGCGCATTGTAGATTGGCTTTTACTTCTTGTTATTGTATGATAAACAAAATTGATAATTGTTACTGATTGTACGAAGCCAAAGAAAGAATCGATACCTCGACACCACCAGCGGACTATAAAATACTATAAAAAAACACACAGTCCGGTCTTCGCCCTAAAAATTCCCAAGAGAGGTGTATTGGATACCAGAAAAGCATCAAAACCATTTCATGAAGAGGGTTGGGCTGCTAGATGAGCATCCCTGAAAAGATTAATTTAGTTTGAGTTTATTATCTGACTTCAGATACCTACTTAGATCGATATTCTAGATTACAGGACATACACTTATTATTAGGATCGTTTAGAGGCAGATCAATCGAAGTCAAAATCCATGCTTGGGTATCGTTCTAGAACGACTTTCAAAAATATAGATCTTGAGCATAGATTTAGAATAAGTAATTTGATGGGTTGATCTTGTTTTAAGTCCGTATGTAGGTCTTACGGACCCTAGGCCATAGATTAGAATCATCCTAATCCTGCGGAGAGCCTCTTGGTCCCATCAAATTTTGTTTTAGATCAATGTTCTGATCTGCGAATACTAAACTACTTACATAGAACAAACGTACGATCCTACCAATTAACAGCATTACGTTGTTTTCCAGTAGGTACCTACTTAGTTCACACAAAGTTCATTAAGTTGATGATGCTAATTAAACTTAAGATAATTAATAAACAAACGAACACATTATGTTAGTACTCTTAACACGTTTGTTTTATTAGAAACCATTCACTAAACGACTACGTATTTACGTAGATATGTCCGGAACCTAACTACCTACTTGTGCTATGACTGGCTATTTCCTTTAAAAAAAATAGGTTCTCATTTATTCGTATTATTCCTCCTTTCATTCTTAATTAGGTAGGTTTTTGCTAGGTTTAAATTGAGAATAGTATTCATTAAAATATTACTAACTAGCTGTACGCCCGCGGATTCACCCGCGTAAACTACAACCCATGGCCAGCCGTGGGATAAAAAGTAGCCTATGTTACTCGTGGATAATGTAGCTTTCGAATGGTGAAAGAATTTTTAAAATCGATCCAGTAGTTTTTGAGCCTATTCATTACAAACAAACATACAAACAAAGTTTTCCTCTTTATAATATTAGTGTAGAAAAGCGCTATCGTAAGAGAGACACCATTATAGTTATATGCCTATGTAGGTACTGTATTATACCTACTATTTTTAGCTGCCAGGTATCACAATGAAGACACTTCGTGTTTCATTTGTTAATCAAATTGCCAGTCACTGGCCTCAAGATGGTCGCCAGTCAAACTGCGCCGTGAAAAAAACTTATTACCCCATCAGTCTTTATTCACGTTTACGTAAACGTGAAAATAGATCGGATATTGGATGGTGGTCGTCGAAACACGTGTGCCTATACCTATAATTTATTTAAATTAATATTCGAATTAGTATTAATAGGTGGACACTTTAGCACATAAAAGTGGCCGTTAAGATGGTATGGTATTTTAAGTATGTGTTTCTTTGGTCAGTCTCACATTATATATTTTTTTCTTTTTGCCTATCATACATACCTATACTCTTCTCCAAACCATTCTAGTCATTAATAAACTTAAACACACTATATACCCACATTTGGAATATCTATTGTAGGTACCTCGTGGATGGCTTCACAAACACACTTAAATTTCATATAGTAAGCAATCAACGCAATTTACACAAATAAGTATTAAATTGTTCTTTTGGAGAATCGAACTGTATAGTAGCTGCTGTAGTAACTTTTCATCAAGTAAAAAAAAACAACCTGAAGCTTTAGAATAAGGGCCCTGTGATTAAGCACATATCTTTACCGCCGGTCGTCTAAAAATATGAGTAGTTTCATACACTCGAAAAAAGTAAATAATTATATTTTTATACTCAGAGCAAAAATGAAAATGCAGTTTTTTTTCAAACGTGACTTCATGAGATATTATTGTAAACAAGGTTGCAGTAAAGTTGTTTTGTATTTTTTGTTTCGCTTCCATACGAGAGCTCGAGCTATATTTATCGGTGCTATGTAAATTATAGTATCGTGTCCTGTGACCTACCTGAATAATTGTTAGTTATATGTTTCATTGGCACATATTGGGGGCAAGTCAATCACCCTATAATGGCTTTGGTAAACATGAAAAATGCTACGCCCTTTCCGTAACGAGGACAGTAGAAGTCCATTACCTTATATTTAAAAGTAGGCAGGTCCTAAAGAATGTTCTCAATATACTAATCACTTCTAATATTAAAAGCTTTTTCTTTTGGCTGTTTTTGTTATGGTAAAATAAAGATTTGTGAATCCCGGAAAAAAGTCAGGGAAACTTGAATAATAAACAGCTGCTACTACATATGGATTTCATCACAAAATGAGTAAATAGAATCTAGCATTAACATCTGTATTTACAAGCCACGTCAACGTCATAAACAAATAGCACATAAAACTGATATCTATCAATCATTTGAGAAAGAACGCAGTTTACTACAATGTAAAACAATAACTATTCTTCGTTCGTAGTGGAGCTGAGCGTGATGGCCATATTAATACCGTTGAACGCCGACTAGGAATGTAACGTTCCTTTATCTTAACAATGCACTTGCATCCTAACTAATACAATAAATTTGAAAGTAACTCTGTCCGTCTGTTTTGCTTTTATGGAAAAACGGTTGAACGCTTAGGATTAAATTTGGTAGGGACTTAGACTGAGGCCTGGGGAAGGAAACAGGGTAGTTCTGCCTCTCTCTCTCTATTAATATTGTATTAACGAAGGTTCTTCAAACCTAAGAGATAGATTATGTGTTGTTGGGTAGTTTGTTGCGCCACTTTTTTTTCCCAGCAAAAACGTATAGGAAGTGGTGAAAGTCGGGCGTTTTGGGGGCTTTCATTTGTAAATTTGAGGTTTAAAAAGTGCTGATTATCAGCCAAGTTTGAATAAATGACTTTTGAATTTTTTCCTTCCCCAAGTTTCCATATAATTTTTTCGACAGAGAAACAGACAGACAATTACTTTTGGATTTATAATGTTAATAAGGATGAGTCGTTTAACAAGTATCTAAACTGTTTATCTTATCAAAAGATTAGTCCCTATTAAAAATGAGTGTGGGAAATACCCATTTTTCAGCAAATACGTCAAATAAATGTCCCATCATGTAGGTAAATGAAGAAGATTTAATTGTTATCAGATTAAGTAATGAAGGTGTCATTATCTTTTCAAAACAAATTAGTCACAGATATTAGGTACTGTAGGCACCAATATATTTATTTAACTTGATGGTTAAGGCATCTGCAACTCCTGTATATACCAATGTGACTTTTCCAAAGTCTGTATTTTCTATATATAACCAAGTATAACTTAGATCGAACACCGTTGCCTAACGGTAAAGGAAACTTGGTCTAATAAGTCTGAAATCGCCAATTCCCCTTGCGCAAGCGTAGTGATCAATGGTTAGAAAAATAAATATTGTGAAAAGGCTTTAACCCAGTGGGATAGTAAATAGGCGAAGATGAACATGAATAAAAAGTTATTTATAAGTAGTCTTATATTTTCACTCCCAGGAATAGTTACCTACTAAGCGACAAAGCCCATTAAATAAATAAAAAAAACAGTTACCTAGGCATATCAAGTGACTGGTTTGATGATGAATGCCATGAAGTTCATAATAAGCGCACAACATGTCTATTGTTGCTTAGTTGATAAGCAGGATGTTATATCTATAACTTTTTCATTAAGTTATCACCCTTTGCAAATTATGGGTAACACATATCACTATTTTTCCCAGCAGAAAGTTAAACGACCGACGCAGACCCCGAGACGGCCCCAAATGATGAGAAAGAAAGAAAAAAACATTTATTTCAGGGCACGCACAGGGATTAAACAATGAGTAAAAATCAAAGAGTGACAGGTTCGTCTACCTGTACGCGGCCGGAAAATGCCCATTTCAGCATAATGCTTTTTCAGTATTTAGGACTATGCCTGTAAAAAGAGCCGGGAACAATTCTGTTAAAACTTTCAGCTCGCCAGCCAAAATGATGTAGTTGACCTATTTACATCTGGTAGCCGAAATAATAGGAACATCATCGAATAATTTAAACAATTAAATAAACACCTTCTTTCTTCTAGAAGGTCTGAAGACAATAAGGCAGGAAGTAAGTGAAACTTAACAAAGGATACAGTTTTAAAACTTCACCTACGTTTAAAATATAATACCTAGTCGTTTTTAGGGTTCCGTAGTCCGACAAGGAACCCTTATAGTTTCGCCATGTCCGTCTGTCTGTCTGTCTGTCTGTCCGCGGCATAGCTCCGAGGTTCTTGTTACTAGGAAGCTGAAATTTGGCATGGATATGTATATTGATCACGCCGAGAAAGTGGTATAATAAAATTTTGAGAAATATTTTTTTTAGGGTAGCTCCCAAACACGTAAAGTGGGGATGAATATTTTTTTTCTCGCGTACCCCTCCGTGTGGGGTGACGTTAGATAGGTCTTCTAAAAATATTATGGGTGTGTTAAGACCATTTTTCGATTAAGCGAGCCATTTGAGAAATATCTAGATTTTAAGTGAAAATTTTTGTTCGATACGAGTTACCCCCCCCCCCCCCTCACTTTTGAATGGCTGTACCTAGAAATGTGAATAAAATCACAGACGTAGCACATGTAATGAACTTACAAGGAAAACTATCACGGCTAAGTAGGCTTAACCGTTTACAGAGTTATAGTCGACTAACTAAGACCTACTATGGAACCCTATTGCGCGTGGCCCGACACGCACTTGGCCGGTTTTTAAAATATAACAGAGTCGGCCTACCTATTATAAATGAACCTTAATAAAACCGGCCAAGTGCTACGTCTGTGATTTTGTTCACATTGAGTGCCCGTGTCTACTCTCTTATACTTGGTTATACATGTATAGAAAATACAGACTTTGGAAAAGTCACATGGGTATATACAGGAGTTGCAGATGCCTTAACCATCAAGTTAAATAAATATATTGGTACCTCCAGTACCTAATATCTGTGACTAATTTGTTTTGAAAAGATAATGACACCTTCATTACTTAATCTGATAACAATTAAATCTTCTTCATTTACCTACATGATGGGACATTTATTTGACGTATTTGCTGAAAAATTGGTATTTCCCACACTCATTTTATTTTAATAGGGACTAATCTTTTGATAAGATAAACAGTTTAAATACTTGTTAAACGACTCATCCTTACTAACATTATACATCCAAAAGTAACTGTCTGTCTGTCTCTCTGTCGAAAACGGTGCTAAATTTGCTACGGAGATAGAGATTAGATATTATATCGAACGGTAACGGGCTATTTGGAATCAGCGAATTTTGCTGCTGAAATCAGCATATTATAAATAATACAGATATTATGGAAACTTGGGGAAGGAGAAAATTCAAAAGTCATTTATTCAATCTTGGCTGAAAATCAGCACTTTTTACGGACCTACTACGGAACCCTATTGCGCGTGGCCCGACACGCACTTGGCCGGTTTTATTAAGGTTCATTTATAATAGGTAGGCCGACTCTGTTATATTTTAAAAACCGGCCAAGTGCGTGTCGGGCCACGCGCAGTAGGGTTCGGTAGCAAGAGTTAGTTAGTCGACTATAACTCTATAACCGGTTAAGCCTACTTAGCTGTGATAGTTTTCCTTGTAAGTTCATTACATGTGCTACGTCTGTGATTTTTTCACATTTCTAGGTACAGCCATTCAAAAGTTAGAGGGGGGGGGGGGGGGGGGTAACTCGTAACGAAACAAAAATTTTCACTTAAAATCTAGATATTCCGCAAATGGCTCGCTTAACCGAAAAGTGGTCTTGACTCACCCATAATATTTTTAGAAGACCTATTGTAGGGGTAGTCGCCAGCGCACCACGATAAATAATACGAGTTCGGTTCACACAATAGTTTTTAATTTTCATCAAGTTCATGGGTTTACACTCGACACACTTTAAACACTTGCACGACAAATCCTTTTCGACTCAATAACAATATGCAATACTTCTTAACAGGAGGACTGCTACAGGACGAATGACCGACTTTACATTTTGATTAATCATGTTGACATCGATTCTTATAATCGATGTCACTCGAATACATCCATAGACTAACAATTTAATCGATTGATTATTTAAATAAATCGTTAGGGTGTAACAGCTCGGCCTTCCGTCCCACAACGGGTCCCATCGTTGTATTTACATTGATTTAAAATATACCTAGTTTGTGATGCAATACATACTTTTATACTATCTTGGCTTCAATTCATCAAATCATAATAATTACGTTCGCTACCATAAATAATTTCAAATCACATCTGCATTACATATTTTATCTATAAAGCAATATAACTTAGATTCCAGTACATAATAAGTTAATAACCTAACAATAAATATTAGTTTAAACATCAAACAAACATAACTAGTTATAACTTCTTAATTATTCTTTACTTAGCCTATACTTGAGTATTACATTAGTCCATGACAATGACTTAATGCCTTCACGATGACTCGAGTCGACTTCTAGTACCAGTCGGTTACCTGACTGGACCTTGGAAACGAATACCCTGGCCGGTTACCTTGACCAGTGTAATCGTACTTCTTGAACACACTACGATCCATGACAACGTCATAGTGCCTTCCTTAACTTAATAACTTTCATAACTTTAACTTTGAATCATTATTATACTACAAACCATGACAACGTTTATAGTATAAACTTTCACTAACCCTTATCTAATTAATTCAGCTCAAAAATGACTTATCCAAATCACATCATACACTGATTTAACAGAAATCATTTCATTCTCATCATGCTTCGCTACCCTCATCACTACTTTTGGACTCGGAGGAATCGGATTCGGAGTCATTAAAATTTACCCAGGGAAACATTTTATCTACTGAAAAGACAGCTTCATATGATTTACCCTTTCTTGTAAGTGGAGTGTCTTCTATAACGTATCGGTCGTTAGGAAGAACCTTTTTAACTCTATAAGGCCCCTTACATTTCGATTCTAATTTCTTGGATTGACCTTCGATACCAGTAACTGCCCGAATTACTCTTACAAGATCACCCTCAGAAAAGGTGATTCTCTTCCTCCTTTTGTCAAACCTATCCTTGTCCCTACTTTGTTGTTCTTTTATTAACTGTTCTACTTCCGACCTCATTTCGATAAGATCATTATCTGTTCTAACGGGTGTTACTATATCTGAGATAACCTCGTTCAATACGCCCTGAGTTGGATTTATCAAGTTTATGCCGAATAATAGTTCTGAAGGAGTCTTTCTAGTGGTGGCATGAGGGGTGGTATTAATGCCCAGTTGAATATTTGCTAGATGTTCATCCCAATTTCCATTTGGCTTGTCATGATTCATAGCACCTAACGACGAAAGTATCGTTCTGTTATAGCGCTCAACCTGACCGTTTGCGCGAGGCGTAGCGACAGCGTTATAAACATGTTTAATCCCATTTGCCGTAATAAATTCTCTGAAGATTTTACTAGTGAAGCTACTACCCTGATCCGTTATGAGCCAACTAGGCGTACCGAAGTAACTAAAATGCTCCCGAAATACTTTTATACTGGTGGCAGATTTAGTATTTCGGACTGCGGTTATGTTTATATATTTCGTGAATGCGTCAATTATTACTAAAATGTACGTATTACCACGTTTTGTCTTAATAAAAGGGCCAAGATGATCAGCGTGTATAGTATGGAAGGGTCTACTCACTTTAGGGATTGGATGTAGTTCACCCGCTTTTGCACCACTGGGTATCTTATGATGTGCACATTCTATACACGCCGATACGTACTTTTTTACAAAACGGCGCATTTTTGCAAACCAAAACAATGACGAGATGCGCTCTAAAGTTTTTTCAAAGCCAAAGTGGCCTACATCGTCATGGTTGCTTCGCAAAATTTGCCAACGTGCTCCCTTTGGTACAACCCATCGCAGTGTATCTTTATTAATTATGCGATAGAGACGTCCATTTTTGCATTTGTAATTTTTATGTATCTCGGCAACACCTTTAGTACTCGGGTCAGCCAGTATGGCAGTAATTCTTTTTAATTCATCGTCAGTCTGTTGGATAGTGGTAATCCAATCTTCTGTATCTATGGTCAGAACATCTATTATAATGGGGCGATTATCAGAATTAGATTCGATTGGAGCTCTACTCAAAGCATCGACGTGAGCCATTTTCTCCCCAGGTCTGTACTCAATTTCACAGTCGAATTCTTGAAATTGCACCCACCATCGAGCTATACGGGGAATCAGGTCTCGTTTTGTCAATGTTGTGCGCAGAGCATTGCAATCGGTAACAACCTTAAATTGGATACCCAGTAAATAAACCCTGAATTTATTAAGAGAGGAAATAACCGCGAGGGTCTCTAACTCGAACGAGTGTAATTTCTGTTCATCTATTGTGGTCTGCCTGCTATAATAAGCCACTGGTTTCAGAAACATAGCTTCATCCTTCTGCATTAAAATACCAGCAACACCAAATTTGCTTGCATCGGTATGAAGCTGTGTCTCCGCACCCGGGCGATAGAGGGCTAACACTGGGCGTTCAACTAACGTCCGCTTTAATTGCTCAAATGCTTCACCCTCTTCCTTGCCCCATTTCCAATCCCGTTCCTTCTTTAAAAGACTTGTCAAGGGTCGTGCAATGGCAGCAAATCCCTTGACGAATCGTCTGAAAAAACTCGACAGCCCAAGAAATCTCCTAACTTCATGTACGTTTTTGGGGACCGGAAAATTTGAAACTGCCTCTATTTTTGACGAGCCTGGTCTTATACCAGCTTCGCTAACTTCAAACCCTAAGTAATCAATTTTATTAAAGAAAAAGTTACATTTACTCATTTTTAATGTCAATCCGCCAGTTTTTATTAAATTTAATACTTCCTCTAACCTCAATATACCCTCCTCGAAACTACTAGCGGGTATTAAGACATCGTCCATAAATACTAAGGCATATTTTACCCGGGACTTTTGCAAGATTTTGTTGATGGTACGTTGAAATACCGAAGGGGCATTTACTAACCCGAAAGGCATTCGGTTATATTCATATTGCCCATCAGGCGTTACGAATGCAGTTTTATCGCGAGAGTCTTCCGAAATAGGTATTTGATAGTAGCCCGAAAACATATCTAAAGTAATATATAGTTTACTATCCGCTAGCATGTCTAACTGGTCTTCTATCCTTGGTAATGGGTAATGTTCGCGTTTTGTTTTTCTATTGAGGGCACGATAATCCACACATAAACGTTTCTCGCCTGACTTTTTGTTAACTAGCACAATAGGACTAGCGTAAGAGGAATTTGATTCTCTGATAATGTTTGCGTCTAACATCTCTTGTACCATATTTTGTACTAGCTGACGATCTGCATATGATAATCTATAAGGTCGGTATACTACTGGTTCCGAATCCTTGAGGCTAATCACCATTTCATTAACTGTTGTGAACCCTAAATCCCGTAAATTATTCGAGAAACAATCTTTATATTTATATAATAAATGTTTCAAAACATGTATTTGTTGAGGCGTAAGATTATCACCGTAATTGAGTGGTGATTTTTCCGATATGTGTGATTCTTGCACAGTGTTTATTTGTAAAAATTCACTTGTGCTGTAACCCCGCGTCACTAATTCATCCGTTTGTATAATTAAAACTTTATCCCCAATGTTTTGTATAAGAATGCTACCTAGGCCTTGTTTTAATTGATATTCACCAGGCAATAAATAATATTCCGATCCTCCATATCCCCTGATGCTACCATTAACATAAACCTGTCCAGTATAATCATTTGCGTATCGAATCGGAACTGCCTTCAGTTCACCTGGTGCCACCTGAGATTCAGTGACGCAAACAAGAGGAAACTTAACTGTCTCACTGATTGGAGTTAGTACCTTCTGAAATATTACGTCCGTATTGGTTTTAATAATCCTAACGTCTGATCTCTCCGTGAAAGTATGACCAAGCAATACGGGTGTATTTATGAGTTCGTCATTTACTATAAGGATTTCTACATTATGCTGAACAACCCCTTGCACTTCAATAGAAACGAAGGCTAAACCTAAAGGTTGGTATGGTACATTACCTAAACCCTTTAATAGTGGTGTCTGTACGCTTTGCCAAGTTAATCCTAATTTGACCGCATCACTATACCTAATAAGAGTGCCATCACTTCCAAGGTCTACGTGGCATTCTATAATCTTATTATTTAACTTTATTGGCATTTTATATTTATGATTTGAGCATTGAGCACTATTGATTTGCATAACCGTTTTAGAAGTGACCTCGGAAGTGTTGCCTTTCTTACTGGGACAGTTTGTCTCTGTATGACCTAACAATTTACACTTAGGGCATTGAACTTTAGGTTTACTACATTTATAAAAGGGGTGACCTACCTCATTACAATTATAGCAAGTAGTACGGTTAAACCTAGGACCGGGTTGTGTATGTTTAGGGCTAGACGTACTATTTTGAATTTGGACTGTATTACGTTTGTCCTTTTCTTTAACTTTACTATGATCAGAAGACACTTTGTCTTGGCTAGGTTTAATACTTTTAAAAAATTTCAAAACTTGTTCCGGTTCATGAAATTCTACAGCCTGAGCACCTAATCTTACACCTCGGTCGTCAATGCCTGCTATCAAACAGTCTACGGCACGTCTATCTGCTATATCACACCGGTTTAAAAGATTCATCTTTGAATAGTAGTACAATTCTAATGATTCTCCATAACGAACTCTTTTATTTAACATATCCGTAAGTAAATCTGCATAGTTATCCCGCGTAGGGAAAGACTCCCTAAGCTTGTCCTTCCACTCCGACCATGAAAACATAACGGAAGGTAACCCTTGGTACCACGATTTGGCCACGCCAGTCAGTTTTGGTAAAGCGTAATGGATTAATTGTCTATCATTCCACCCATATATCTGGGAACATTCTTCCACCTTATGAATCCATGCCTCCATAGTCTGTTCTTTTGACATGGGATCAAATTCAGGGACGACATTGTTGAGAACCGGAAATTTATCACGTTCACTCACATTCTTAACGTCTTTCATCATTTTCACGAAATGCTTAAAAAACTTATTTTGGCTATCGTACCTTCGAGAACGCTTTGACCTACGTTCGCTTTCTTCCGAGGAGCTAGTGCTAGGCTGCCGACGTTTCTTCTGCTGCTGGTGATGCTTACTTCTGCGTCGGCTGGATCGTTCATCATCACTGCTACTGGAGCTGCTTGACCTTAGGTCACGTCGTTTTCCAGTCACGGTCCGCAAAGGGGTACCGCCTTCACTATCTTTACTTCTTGGCATGGTTACCTAAAACTCACACAAACAAAAAAAGTGTTTATAGTCAACTTCTTAATTTCTTAAGTAAAACGGAAAACAAGTAAACATTAAAAGAAACTTTTTAAAAACAAACTTTTATTGGTACCATCACTATCTAGCACCAAAGTATTCGTCAAGACGGATCAAACAAGTCCAAACTCGATGGGGTTGTGTCGTTTAACCACCGAGTTCCTATGGCTACCTTCTGATTACGTCACCTTATCAGCTCCACGTCATAAGAATTTTGCATCGTCATCCGATTGACGCATACATGCAAAATTTCAACTCAATAGTTTTTTTTTCAAACAATTGGCAGGTGAAACCAAATAAAAGCTTGCGGTATTTTAGCAAGTTTGAATTTAAAAGTAAGGCAAAATAAGTTAACGAACATAGCAAAGCAACAGTAGTATCAGTTTTCATAGTCTTAAGTTAATATTGTTTTCAGAGTAAAACCGTTGGGATTTAAATGTTGTAACGGTGTTTATTACCACACACATAGTTACAATAAAACTGCAAATACCACAAAGTAAGGGAATAAACCCTTTCAGATTTGTATCTTATAACAGTATTTATCATGGCACACATTTCTACAAAATCTTTCACAATTCCACTAAACAAAGGAAAATAATTTGTGAAGAGAAATAATAGTTTTACTTACACTGTTAGCCTAGGGCGTGGAGTATCAGACAATTTATCAAAATTGTTGTTGATCCCACTTCTGAGATGTAGGGGTAGTCGCCAGCGCACCACGATAAATAATACGAGTTCGGTTCACACAATAGTTTTTAATTTTCATCAAGTTCATGGGTTTACACTCGACACACTTTAAACACTTGCACGACAAATCCTTTTCGACTCAATAACAATATGCAATACTTCTTAACAGGAGGACTGCTACAGGACGAATGACCGACTTTACATTTTGATTAATCATGTTGACATCGATTCTTATAATCGATGTCACTCGAATACATCCATAGACTAACAATTTAATCGATTGATTATTTAAATAAATCGTTAGGGTGTAACACTATCTAACGATACTCCACACGGAGGGGCACGCGAGAAAAAACATATTCATCCCCACTTTACGTGTTTGGGAGCTACCCTAAAAAAAATATTTTTCAAAATTTTATTTTACCACTTTCTCGGCGTGATCAATATACATATCCATACCAAATTTCAGCTTCCTAGTAACAAGAACCTCAGAGCTATGCCGCGGACAGACAGACAGACGGACATGGCGAAACTATAAGGGTTCCTTGTCGGACTACGGAACCCTAAAAAGGTCGGCTAGCGTGTCTAGCTTCAGGCTGTTTTGAAATATAGTTTTGCGAGTCGAGGGAAGTGTATCGTAGGTACTCCCACAAAAGTTTTATGAACTACGTGAGTTGTTTGTTTCTTCCTAGACACTGCTAATGGTAGATGCTAACCTTTTATGTTTTGTCAAAATATGTTAATGATACATACATTGATTTTTTTCTGAAATTGATCAGCAAAATATGCAGGTACACGTTCTCATATCTACAATATCGCGCCAGTGGAGTATGATCCAGACTAGTCCTGCTCACAAAGAGGATGCCGTAGTCGCAACAGTGGGTTACTTATCAAATTATACTAGTGAATAGCCGCTTGTTCATGCGAGCATTGTTCATAACAAATCATATTCTGAGAGCTGAATAAGTGATAAAAGAGCTAGGGGAGACCGGGTACAAAAGTAACGGCGGGTCGAAAGTAACAAATGCTCTGTAGGTATATCCAACAGTCAAACCCCGCGCCGCTGTCGTAAGTTCACAGCGGGGTGGTACCCGCCTTGCTTGCGTACAGTCGCCATGTACGCCTCGCGCTGTTAGGTTATATGAGAAGACGTTTTGTGATTTCGCAAACCAAACGTAAGTATTTTGAAAATTTCTTATTAGTGTTTTCGTAGTCTTTTAAAGATGATACCAATCTGAGTATTTGCATTTTAATTCTTGATTAGATTGATGACACAGTATTTTAATTCATTTTTGTCTAGCACGTTCCGTTTTAAGGTTATCTTTTATATAATTACAGAAATGTGGTCGGGTACAAAAGTAACATAGCCCTATGGGTACACAAGTAACATGTTACTTTTGTCCCCGTATTGATTTGTTAACTTTTTTTTTGCTTATCATTGTTATATGTATATTTATTTTAACAGGATTCCGCGACAACGCATCAGAGGTACCACACAAGGAACTATTGACACGGAAGTATACCGAAGAGCGGCTGAAGAGCATTCTAGAGATGGTACAAAAATTAGAGCCTTGGCAATAAAATATATTTTTGTCATGTAACATTATACAGATACTTATATATAAAAAAATAAGCAGGAAATACTAGCACCGTAGTGGGTTATCGTTGCGTCAATAGAGTTTTTAATAATGATGAGGAAAAATGTCTCCAAGACTACTTGATCCTGAAGTTTGTAAACTGGCATATGAGTTGGCGGTAAAAAATGGAAAAACATTTCCTGAAAAGTGGCACGATACTCAAATGGCGGATAAGGAATGGTAGACGGGTTTCCTGAAACGCCACCGAGTCCTTCTTTGAGGATACCTTAAGCAACAAGCTTTTCGCATCTCATTACTAGAAGAAGAAATAATAATTAGTTTTGTTTCGTAAAATATATATTTTCAAATTTTTGAGTATTTTAAATGCGATTTCTTTTAATACAATTTCTTAATTTAAATAATATGCTGACTTAATATGTCATATTGTTTTTTTTACCAACCCTTTTGGCCTGTTACTTTCGACCCACAATGTGTTACTTTCGTCCTGCCTACGTGGTCGGAAGTAACAACTTCCCATTTTTTTTCGAGTCTCTGTGATTCATATCAAATGAACAATAAAATGCGAAATTGAGATACCGATGTAAAGACCATAAATGGAATGTTTAAATAGTTATATTAATTTCTATAAAATAATCACACCTAACCAGAAACCAAAGTAAAAGTACAAAATGTTACTTTTGTACCCGGTCTCCCCTACCTATATCTACGGCTCACCTTACCAAATTCCACGTAGTGCTTACAAAGAAACCGCAGTATTTTAATATAAGGAGTCAAATTAATGTATTCATAGTTTCATAATCAGTGAATGGGGCAGAATGGACACGTAAAAAAACATGGTTCAACATTTTCCGCTTACACCGGTATAAATAAAAAATAGAAATGGAATTTGCAGAAAAACCTTAAATGATAAAAAAAACTGGATCCAGATCCGATAAGATGAACTTTGAAAAAGTTCCATTGTGTTATTCTGGTTATGAATACAAATATTTCGGTTGACGGAGATGTACCTATGTAAAACATGTGATGCATCGACCCCATACCTATAGATTGAGGTAAAGACTTGAAATAATGTCTTACAAACAAATGCCCACCTTTTACCTTGTAACTCATTCGGTAACTTTCATACACCTAGAGAATGCCTAATAAAAACCTAGAAGTAATTTTCATGTTGAATAGGCTGTCGGCTTTAAACAATTTTCAAGAAAAGCGAGAAAAGCCTTAAAAATAATAATTTTCTTATCACATTATAAGTTAAGTAGGTACTATAAACTCTAGAATGAGCATGTAACGCACTCCGATAATATAAGATTTTCTCTAATGAATAGAAAATGTTTTGATGAATTAAGTTTGTTTCTCTATTAATTTCTTGTGCGATTATCAATTAAGTTTTGAATATGTTTCGATCGCACACGATACTATTTTTATCGGATTATAACATAAAGTTAGCTACATGTCATAATAATTATGACATGTAGCTAACTTTATGTTTATTGATCAATAAATTGCTTGAGATAGTTAGATACATTACGTAGGTATACTTGTTGTAAATTAGATAATACAATTCTTAGAAGTCCGTAGTAGGTAGGGTAGGTAGGTACAAAAAATGATTTTCCTGTTGTATTGTTTTCCTTATGAGTGCCAAACCGAGTCATGGTTAAACCTAGTAAAAGTTCTTGATTTTTTATGAGTTAATTTCAATATATATATGCGTTTAATATCCTTAATAATATTATAAACTAGCTTTCCGCCCGCGGCTTCGCCCGCGTTGACATTTTTTTTTACACCTTGGGTTACATTATTCAAGTTTTAGTAGGGATCCCTAATTATTTCTGGAAATAAATATAGCCTATGACACTTCATAAAGATGTAACTTTCTAACGGTGAAAGAATTTTTAAAATCGGTCCAGTAGCTTTTAAGTTAAACCCCTACAAACAAACAAACTAATCTTTCCTCTTTATTATATTAGTATGAAGTGAAAGTAACTCTGTCTGTCTGTCGCGCTTTCACGCCAAAACTACTGAACGGATTTAAATGAAATTTGATACACAGAGATTCTAGAGCCTGAGAAAGGACATAGACTCTTTACCCGGGTAAGTAGTTCCCTCGGGATGCGGGTGAAACTGCGGGACACAGCTAGTAGTGTATATGTAAGTAGGTATATCCAAACAAAATTTAATTTCAACCTCTTCTGATTCTAAAAGGGACACAAACGAATAAACTAACTCACATCTTATAATAATATCTCAAGCTGTTTCCCGCGGTTTCACCCACATACGGATTTAACTACCTACTTCACGAAACTGTCCAAAAACTTTTCTATGAACCCACGAGGGGTTCAATCTATGTCAATACAAAATTTCATTAATATCAGTTTAGTCATTTCACTGTGAAAGCGTTACATGCTGACAGAGTTAATTTCGGACTTACATTATAAGCTGTAGTATTGTAATTAAGTTAGGATGGCGTGATAAGAAGGAAAACAAACAGGTAAGAATCTAGAAAAAATAAACAATAAAATACATTATATATACTCGTATATGAATAGGTATGGATAGGTATTATTTTTCATTTTTAATTTCCTTAATACATTTTGGTCTATATACATAAATCACGAGTGCATGGTTGGTATTTCTACGGAACAATCACTGACATGTTTTTCGTAGGTATAGTCAGTTTTAAACATGTACGCCATGTCAATATGATGAAACTGGCCCTATAATTGAAATGGATATTTAACTACCTACCATTTATTAATAAAAATTAAAAAATAATATTTTTTAACAAACCATCAACGTCCATCATCCAGTGTTCCACATGCCATGGGGATGCATCAATAGCCTCCTCCCGTCGTGTGTGCGGTAGGGAGTGTCGGAGTCTTACTGACTAGACCCCACCCATGTTCCTCTCTTAGCCCTTTGCGTTCCAGTGGCGGACCTCTTTCAAACATCCCGCATTCCCGGCTGGGCACTGTAAGTACTATCTAAGATTTGTTAATTACCCATTTAAAATAGAAGGTTATGTGCTAAACCAAGATTGTAAAAAGAAAGAAAAAAATATAAGTAGGTAAGTACGTATTTCGTTTTGTTCGTTTTTCGAGGAACCGATAAGTTATCTGTAAACTTCTGCATTGTTCTTGCCTTGAGTAGAATATATTGTCAGCTCGTAAGAATAATTGTCAACGAGGTCAAGATCTTGGTCCTGTCCTATAATAAATACATAAAACAACTCGTCAATTAGCCTTCTTGCTTGAAGCATCAAGAACTAGGTACCAGACATAGATAAGACTTATTAATTACCTACCTAATATACACTGGAGAGCAATGAATCCGGGTCACTTAAAGAATGTTAAAAATCTCGGAAACTAAAAATGATAGGTTAATGCAATAAATTGTATTTAATAGACAATGTAATACTCCTTAAATGAAAGTAAAAAAAATATGAGTCACCATACATTTTATTAACACAAAATTACATAAAGAAAAAAACTGCTGATCTCTCCTTAAAACAAAAATAGGAAACATGAAATTTTTGAACTTTATTACGATTTTCTTGAATTTTAATACTTCGTATTGCCTCCTCGTGCTTCCATTACTGCGTTTACGCGGTTTGGCATGCTGTACACCAAGTTCCTTATACGATTTTGGGGAATATTCTCCCATTCCTCTGTGAGAGCAATTTTGAGCTCACGAAGCGTGATTGGGGGAGGGTTTCGTTGTTTTACGCATCTGCCTAGCTCGTCCCAAGCATGCTCGATCGGGTTGATATCCGGGCTGCGCGCTGGCCACTCCATACGAGTAATGTTCATCTCTTGAAGTTAGTCATTCACAATCCTACCTGTATGAGGTCGGGCATTGTCATGCATTAATATAGCATCCTCACCTAAATTGACCATAAATGGACCAACGTGATCATTGAGGATTTCTTCCACATATCTTTCGCTAGTTAAAAAGCCGTTTTCTATGATCACCAGCTCTGTGCGACTTTCAGAAGAAATTTCGGCCCACACAAGTACAGACCCACCACCGTAGGCTACTTTTTCTTCGATGCATGCTTGCTTGAATCTTTCCCCTGGTCTTCGATACACTCTGTGTCTTCCATCGTGCTTGTAGAGCATAAATTTTGATTCGTCGGAGAACATAACTTTTGACCAATCTTCAATACTCCAATTTACGTGGCTCTGGGCATATCTTAGTCTTGAAATACGATGCCCACGCTCCAGTTTAGGGCCGTTTGCAGGTCTAAGGGGTTTTAAGTTAGATTCAGCAAGCCGACGTCTTACTGTCCATGCACTTGGGTTACTTCCTGATTTATACAAACTGATTTGTGAGTTCAGTTCCTGTGAGAAAGCGATTTCGAAGCATGGTGTTCACCAAGTATCGGTCTTCTCGTGCTGTGGTACACCTGGTTCTGCCCGTTCCTGGTCTGCGTAGGTTAGAACCAGTTTCTTCGTAACGTCGGAGAACTCTTTGTACTGTTGACAGCGACACACCGACAGTCCTGGCTGTATCGCGCTGACTCCGGCCGGTTTCCAGCATTGTAAGTATTCTGGTGCATTCTTCAGGCGTAAGCGACATAATTTCAGCTTGAATAATGAATATAGAGCACTATCAACATGGTTTATGTACCCACATAAATGACAGATTACAAACAAAAGCAAAACCAAATGCTGTAATTTCGTAGTTCCATCTTCGAAAGTGGCCCTTTTTCAAATTTGATTTTTTTATGATATAACTTTACAATAACTAAGAAGTTTTAATACCTTCATTTAAGGAGTATCACATTGTCTATTAAATACAATTTATTGCATTAACCTAGCATTTTTAGTTTCCGAGATTTTTAGGATTCTTTAAGTGACCCGGATTCATTGCTCTCGAGTGTAGTATAAGTCAGGGATGGCGAACCTCTGACACGCGTCCCGTTGGTGGCCACAACGTAATAATTCGGGCATGCCAATAAGAAACAAAGTGGCTTTAATATATGTAAATGTATTTAGCATCTAATTTGCAACGTTTATATTTTATAAGAATTACCTACACGTTGTACAATCCTTATTGTTTACGAATTCTTAACATCATATTTTGAGTGCAACTGGGTATAAGTCAAGATTCCTTCAAGGCATGTCTTAGAAAAATATTTTTTAAATACTTAACTTCAATGATAGCACGGTCGCCTACTTATAAAGATTCGCCATCCCTGTGCTAAGTATTTCTTTATGAAAATACTAGCCATGAAGACATTAACCGGAAACTAGTTTACCGAGCAAAAGAATCTGCTTTTTAATAAACACAAAGCAAAAACGCATTCGTCAAAATTATAAGCTTAAAAATCTCTCTGTTCAATGTAAATAGAATGTTCTTTATCTACAGGAAATGCTAACGAATTTTAGTGAAGATAATACATGTACTTATCTAAAGTGCGGACCAACAATTTTGTTTAGATAATTTAAGGTTTACAGCATAGAATCGATTTCCCTAAGGTACGAAGTCATAATCAGATTTAGAAATCGATTACGTCAATCGTTCATGTGATTCCGAACTAAATCAAATATTTCTTTGTTTAACAGCAGGCTGTTATAATAAACAGTTTAGCAATTTCGTGATTAAAAAATACACAGCATTTCCTTCCCACTTAGTAAACTAACAACACTAGGAACAGTGTATTTATTGAGTAATACATAAATCGATATATTGCCAACCAGTGATTTATAGAGTAGTCTGTATAATACCAAAAAAGTATAGACGGGGTGTCTGCTATCTAGATCATTTCAAAACCATCAAGATTAGAAATGATATTGAGCTATTAAAGTTATACCTACATGTCGTTTAAGGCGAGGCTACATCAAAAGCTACGTAATTTTTAGCTTCTGACCGGTTAATACATATATTATTATTAATTTACAGCAGGTATTTGGCAGGCATTTACAGCATGTTGCACCAAAAAATTATACGGTTACTAATACGTGAAACAGAAGAACTGTCATCCAGGATCTGTGAAATGGAGGATAACATTTTATAATTCAAGACAGATTCATTCCACAGTTCTAGATTCATTAGTAACATCAGCTCGCTAGCTTTCATCTCCTTAAGCACTTTAAAATATATCATATATTTTATCTTCATATAACAAATATCTATAATTTTAATCCTAACTAATATATAAAAGCGAAATTAAGTATGTTTGTTTGTTACGCTTTTACGTTAAAACGACTGAACCGATTTTTATTGATTTTTGGTGATTTATTTTGATATTTGGTGTGGAGATGAAGGGGACCCTGGAGGCTACTTTTTATCCGGGTGCGTTAAGTAGTTCCCTCGAGACGCGGGTGAAACCGTGGGAGACAGCTAGTGAACATATATCTTAAAGTTTTCATATAATTAGCGACTTCACCTTAAATCTTTAAGTGTAGCACTGCGTTTGCATCGTGTGGGTCGTTTATTTGCGGACAGCCGTACCCACTTGCACCGGAAGGGCCAGTTTTGCGTAACGATATAATCGCGTCGTGGACGGCCCCCCTTCCTACTCCCCCCAGTCTGCCGGCAGGCCGCACCCAGGTAGACCCACCACAAGGGCACGACCGCTACAAGTTCAGACTTTGTCTGTATTGTCATTTAGCTTTTAGTTTACGACTAGGTACTATCAGAGCTTTGTTTGTGATATGTGTTGCACCTTTTTCACATGATCTCCATGTAGATTGCAAGATCGTATTGTACCTTGGATAGATACATAGCATTTCGTTGATATTATCCCTTCACTCAATCAGTACCTATAACAGTCGGTTGCACCAAACTTTTAATCTTTTGTACTTTGCGAATATCACAAAACTTGATATCAATAATTATCATTCTTTTAATATTTTTTTTAGGATATGAATACTAAGATATACCTAATTAAACATAATATATCATACAGATTTAGACGAAAAATAAAAAAAAACACAAAGCAGCCCGGAGTCGCGAAGTTGGTAATTTTATACCCCCGTGCCTGGGAGGGTCAATAGGCTGTCGTCCCCGGCTGCTATCTTGATTGCGTTTAATGTTAATATTCCATGTCTGACATGGAATTTTAACATTCGGCCGTCAGGCGGATCTGAGAAAACTCTGGGACTGTTAGGTAACCTCCAAGCCCACATCTTATGAAGTGGATGCGACAGAATATTAGGAAATGTTTAACACAGTACAACGTCCGCCTGACCTCGAAACCTGGTCCATTACAACCTTTACTAAAGTAAAGTAGTGTGTCGCTTCAGAGTTTATTGCGCCACTTCTACTTCCCACCTAAAAAAAACTTGTCACTCTTGAAGGATGGGCGTTTTTGGGGACAGTCTTGTTTTGCTTTCGTTAGTAAGTCCATCAAAATACATCATTTTCAGTCTAATATTCCTAGTGGCAAAGGCACTTGCATATCCTGTACATCTGTGCCGGTTTAAGTATATCTTAGACACAACTGAGTAACGGTGGTGAAGGAAGACATCCTAAGGAAACCTGGACTAAAAAGTCTGAAATCGCGTGCGCGTGCACGCGTGCTGATCAATGCTCATGCCTTCTCTGTATGAGAAGAAGCCTTTCCCCACAGTAAGACAGTAAAAAGGCCAATGATGTATTGTGGCCTTCTGCTGCCTGCTGTACTTAGGTTGTTAAGAATCTAGTTGTCTAGCAACGGGACTGACAGTTCAACGAGCTCTCCGAGGCACGGCATCCGGCGGGGTGTCGGTCGGTGTGCACAGAGTGGTCATTTTCCACAAAATTAAGTGAGTAATCGATGGATTCTCGCCTAGTTCATGTGGCGTCGAGGGAGGTAGACAAGGAATATGTATATATAAGTACCTAGCTTGATATTTTAGCGTTTTTTCGCGATCTTTAATACTCCCCGGAAGGGCCATGAATGTTTTTGGGACAAAAGTATGCTGTGCCAAGTTTCACGCAAACTCGTAGTTTTTTTTAAAGAGTAACTAACGAACATTTATCTATCCATCCAATAAGATTAGGTACTTAGTAGGGTATAATAATTATTATACGTATCTGTTGGTAAGATGTTACTCCAACTTAGAAATTATGCAAAGATGGAAGATCATGTTACAATGGATATTTACCTCGTGTGTACTTGTGTATGTATAGGGATAACTAGCCAGACCATGTCATTAGGAAACAAGCGGTCATGAGTCAGGACACACCTGTTCAAATACCGATGCTTAGTTCTATTACCTGCAAGTAATCCTAAAGGAATGTTATAACAAAAGGTTGCCCAGTTTGCTAATCCAAACTTTTACAAAAATATTTGTCTCATATTAGCTAGCCCACTTGAAAATTACGCCATGAGACTGTCAATTTTCTAAAGAAAGCACAATGAGGAAACTTTTCTCTTTTTTTGTATATTTCTATATCTTTTTTTATTATCTTATTTCTTACTAACTCATAATATGGCGCGAATTTTTGACTGTCAACGGGTAGTAGTGGGGTTGAACAAATCCACACTGCACCTTCGTGGTGCACTACCAATATCACTCATGCAGGCGACATCTGAATCATAACAGTCGCGTATACATAAGCTTGACCTAAAAACCACAACTCTAAGCACTTGCCCAAAATACAAACTCAGCCCAGCTAAAGACCACTGAAATGATTGAAAAGAAGAAAGAAAGAAAAATCATTTATTTTGCATTTTATAACATGTTCTTTCTTTTGTGTTATCTTGGTGTTGTTTATTAGTTCAGTCGTTTAGAGGGGATAAAACAAAATTACTATGTGAGCCAGTGAGATTCACAAGCCTAAAAGTAATCCGGTAAAAACAGGCAGTTCATTCTGTTATCGAGAATAGGTACATCAGTGCACATTTGGTACATGTTGGACATTTGATATGATACTCAATGCGAGTTCTCGATCATCGTATTTAGGTGTCCGTGTTTATCAAAACACGTGTGCATGCCACGTGGAACCTTATCGGATATTTTGATAACGGCTCATTCAAGATGAGATCTTCGAAAATTGAAGCAGAAATTGGAATTAAATTCGTCTATACTGGTTTTACGTATGAGGTGTTATCTTATTTTGGATCTGGGAATATGGAACGCCTTTATATTGGCTGTCCACGTGGCCTGACGGTTCGGCCAAGGTTAAGGTTCTTAATAGACTGTTGCAAATGGCCCATGGCCAAGGGCGCGACCTGTGCAAGGTGTGGCAGCAGTCGT